>CM071791.1:9568114-10908297 GCA_036559045.1 Platycarya longipes | reverse complement strand
TTGTAACTCATCTATCAATTGAATAATAAGATCTTTCCTTTTCAAATGCATTCCTTGAATTTATAGCAGTCCTTGTGATCTCTTCAGGAGTTCTAACAAGGTAAATCATCAACGTAAATTGCAATAAGTACTCGTTGATTTAACTATACTATAGGCGTCCGGATTGCTTTAACCCATGTAAAGATCTTTGAAACTTTATAAAGTACATACTCCTAAATGTACTTGGATTAAATGCTTCAAGTATCGTATATCTTTATATATGTAAGAATCTAATGATCCTTATAAATATGCAGTGACCACATTCATCAACTGCATATCTAATACTTTTGTAATAACCAAATCAATTAAAAATATGAATATGATTGCATTCATAACAAGGAAATATGTTTTTTCATAACTACTCTTGGGTTTCTGCAAGAAACTTTGTGCGACAAATTGTACCGCAAAATTTTATTTCTCATTACGCTTTCGTATAAATACTCACTTATATCTTATTGGCATTACACCCTTTGTTGTTTGGACAACAGGTTCAAATACCTCTCGTTTTGCTAGCGATTTTAATTTAGCTTCAAATAGCTGCTTTTCATTTTAGCCAATCATTTCTACGTCAACATTCTTCGATAATTCTTGACTCACTTTCTTCATTACTTCTAGTAATGTCAAGTGTTATTATATATGTTGTCGACAACAGTTTTATTTATATCCATAAATTTTTCAGTACTCATGAAATATATTGAGATCTCATTGATTATCTCCAGGGAAAACATTTCATGAAACACCTCTACAGGAGGTTCCTCTTCAAGAGGTTTATATTCTTCAGGAGTTTTCTTTTCAGGAGTTACCTCTTCAGGAGGTTTCCTCTTCAGGAGAATTATATTTTATACAGAAAGTACGGTCTCTTCAGGAGCACCGATTTTTTTTTCTCTTTTGCACTAATAGGTTTTCAACGCTTCAGGCGTATCTTAGACTCATCTATTGTTGTTTTAACAACTCGTCCTTCAGGGACTTCAATTCTTGCTTAAGCATTAACAGCAGTAATATATGATTTTACAATACCTTTAGTGTTAGTAAATACATCCTGTAACTGATTTGCAATACAAATAGATAATCTTCTGAACTTTTGGTTCACATTTATTTGTAAGAAAATCAAATTTAGACAGGGTTTTATTATCACAAGTAATTTCTAGTCGTGCTTCAAACACCGACTTTTTGTTATTTCAAAACATGATAAAGCTTTTCTATAATGTATAAAACCTTAGTATAAGTAAATCAAGTGCTTGGCCATACAACAGGTACGTGACCACTGTTTAGTCATACCACATCTATGACAAACATCTTCATCTTTCTATGAAGAATTATTCTGAGGGCCTCTACCATTCTCTGAGTTGGATCACTTCTAGTGATACTGTATATTTTTATCATCTTTAGTGTTGTCGCTTTTGGGACCAACGCTTCTATAATTTTTCTACCACGTCTAAGTCCTTGATTCCTTTGACAGGATGCACCGTTCACTTGTGGGAATTGTGTAAATTCAATATTATTAATAGGACGTAACTGGTGATTTATTAACAAAAACTCATTATTTAGTTCAATCATTGGAAGAAAAAATAAAAATTCAGAATATCTGTTGAACTTTTACTCTTGATATTGCTATTGCAGGAGCACATTCGAGATATGAAAAATAATAAATGTCTTCTTTTAAATATCATCATCAGTAACGAGGTATGAAAAATAATAAATGTCTTCTTTTAAATATCATCATGAGTAACTTTCTCACTGCATAATTTTAATATTGAGCTGATTTTAAAGAGTGCAGAATATTCAATACCACTCTTAAAATCTTACAACTTCAGGTGTAATAAGTCATGATGATCTTTTGAGAGGATTACATATTCTGGTGCTCATATCTCTCTCTTAATTCATGTCACACAGTAAGATGATTTTTCACCATGAGATACACAGCACGGTCCTTCAGAAACACATGATTTTCTTTTATGATTATATCTCCCAAGTTCATCATCATATCCAAATGGATTTCATTAAGGATCCTAGATAAATAACTTTTTTCAGAAATGTTAATAGTAATAAATCTCAATATTTGACATTATATATATATAAATTACAAAAATTAATCTGTGGATTTAAGAATTATATTCACATAATCATGAGAATAAAAATAGAATTTTATAAAGCAATATTCAGCAATCTTACCTTTAATATTTATCTCGAGGACTGCAAATAATATATTGAAAAACTTACTTGAAGTAAAAAACCACTAGCTTCAGTATCGGTAGAACCTCGTGCTGATAACGTGTTATAAAACTAAAAAATGAAACTACTACTATTGCAAGAGAGAAATATAAAATAAACTCTTAAAAACTCTCTAGAACTGAAACTTTCTTCGTTCTATATATTTTCTTATGAATTTCATAATAACCGAAACCTATATTTATAGACTTTGAAATTATTGTGCAAGTTACTATACAAATTACTATGCAAGTCACTATGCAAGATTTAAAATAATAGTGGTAGGGTCATTCACATAATTTTGATTATGGGACAGGGGGCGGCTGCCATCCCTCCAATCTCGTTCATTACAGATTTAACGGAAATAACAAAATTTGTTAAGTGGCTATTAAATATTCACTTATTATAATAATATATATATAATTTATAACGTTAATTTATAAATTTTATTTGCTAAATCTCTTTATAGCGTTGCTACTCTTAATCTTAATTTTTGACCTTTATTGAGATAAGGATTAAATAAGCTGTTGAGGTTTGAATTATGCCACCTTAAGTTAGATCCTAAACGTTCATATCCACTTTCTAAAAAATCTAATCATCATTTTCACGTCATACATGATTTTTTAAGAACTCAATTAATTTATAAAGAACTTCCAAGAAGTTCAAACTTCTTCTCTCTCGCGAAATGAGCGTATTTTCCTAGTTACGTTTCTCTTCCACCTTATCTTTCCCTTCTCTCTCTTCCTTTCTTCTTTTCTTGGCCACTGCATTTTGTGTTGGTGGTTTTGGCTTGATCTGCAAGTACACAAGGGGTAGAAGACCAAAGGCCAACACGCATCGTGTCGTTGTTTCTCCTGTCTGTCGATCGTGTGACCGGTCGGCTGTTTTTGTCGAATAGGGGCGCGCATGATCGTAACAAGCGGGGTCCGTTGTTGAACGTGCCTTGCTTTGGGTGGATCCTCGTCGCCGATGGTTTTGCCTATTGGTTCAGAGTGGATCCGGGGATTTTCAAGCACGGATGACCTACTATGTTGCAATCTTAGTGTGGTGCATGATGTCCACGCGCTACCATAAAAGGCCCCTGCTTTTGGTTGTTGTATAGGGTAGTTTGATTTGGTTATATTTTCTTGTTGTTTGTTTGTACAGGAAAAATTGTATAAAAAAGAAATAGTATTCTAAATTTAGGTTCATGGAATCTTAGTTCTCGTCTCTTTTAGAAGATGAGATTTTAGTGCACTGCCTTTCTGACAGTAATTAGTCTCTCAGACTTTATGTTCGAAGAGAACTAGAAACCGAGTCCCAATTGTAACTTATTGACTTGTACACTGAGGTTTTCTTAGTTATTTGTGAGACCCCAGAATTCTGTACATATTTTTATATTACTTTATTTTATCACTGGCTGTTTTAATTTAGCTTAATAATTTTATTAATGGGTTATCTTATTCATTTCAATTAACGGGTTACATAGTTTTATTTATTGTCAATATTAGTTCTTTGTGAGATCTTTAATGCATTTATTGTGTTGGTATTTAAATTAAAGTGTTGTGATTTATTCTATTTTAATTTGATGTGTTTTAATTATTTTATTTTAGTGTTTTATTTTTTTTAAATGGGTTGTTGAACTTATATATATATATATATATATATATATATATATGTTGGGTTTTTATAGATAGTGTTTTGAAGAGTTTTGGATCCTAAAAGAACTCAAGCCCGTTGCAAGCCAAGCCCAACCCTTGCTAGCCTTAACTCAGCCCCCTTTACACTTGAAACGGCCACGTTTAAGATTCAGTTTTAATGAATTCCAGACCAGTTTATTCCTCACGTCGACGCCGCTTCATCTTCTTTCTTCTTCTTCTTGTTTTCTTTTCGTTTTCGTCGGTTCGTCCCCTGTATTGTGACGCCCCCAATTTACGTCTGGGATTTAACGTAAATTAAAATGTCTGGATAAGTAACACTTGGCTACTCACCCTCGTATTTAACAAGAATAAAATGCATATATCATGTAATTCGTAGCGGATCTGGTTTTAGATATAAAATTTTCTAAAGATCACATAGAAAATATACTCACAACATTCACATAATTCATTAATAACTTAACATTGTACCTTTTTACATATACAAGGCCCAAATAGTAGCAAGTTAGCAAAAAAAAATATTACATTCTTCCAAATGACTCTCCTTCACCTCACTCATTTTCTTTCTTAACCTCGGGAAATTATCTCCCATAGCGAAACTTATCCATACTAACACTAAAGTCTCGCTAGAGCAGTTGTCCCTGTGGAGTCATGTAAACTCCACACATGGACAACGAGCCATCTAGTTTTAATGTTAAACAGCATCATGTACGTCTCCTCTCCTCAGCAAAAGTGGATGCGTCAAGACTCCAAACTCCTGTAGGTTGATTACTGATAGGAGGTCCGAAGGAAACAAAAGAAATGTCCATATAAGGACTATAATCGAAGAGTCTCTCAGGACTCCCCGAAGTCTCCTACTTCATCGAGGCTGTCCCTTTGCTGGTCATTGAATCTTGTATATAGTTGATATGCACAAAAAAATATGGAAGCACAAAAGAGTGAGATTTCCTTTGAAATCTCAATAAGTACAAAAGCAGCTTAAAAGAAACAGGGAAAAAGCAACCAGGATATTATCATCACTGAATGACTAGGGAAATTTACCCTAAGATATACAACATAAGACCACTGCCTAACTGATACCTTTCTTGGCTCAACCAAATATATAATCTTATATGGAATTACACCGTTTCCTTAAATGTTCTTATTCTTTCTTATCACTGATGGGCATTACGTCTCACCGTCCCAGTTGTGATGAATCTCGTGTCAACCTTCCGGGCGTTACGTCTCGTCGTCCCCGTCTTGACACAAAACATATACATATATCACTGTGGGCGTTACGTATCACCATCCCCGCTATTCAGATCAGTCTCACGGGCGTTACGTATCGTCGTCCCCGCTATTCAGATCAATCTCACGGGCGTTAGGTATCGCCGTCCCCGTGAAGACCACACACTCTTATAACACGACAGGCGTTACGTATCGCCATCCCTGTCGGCACGTCAGTCATCCGGGCGTTACGTCTCGCCGTCCCCGTCACGACATGACTAACTTATTCTTATACATCGTTTTCTTTTTAGTAGTTCCTTTCTTATTCACACGAGTTTTTCACTTATAACCCTTTCCATTTGGAACATCGATTTTATTCTAGGAAAACCCTGAGTCTAAGCAAAACAGGACATCTCGCTCGAACGGGTGTCGAGCGATCATCAAGCGAAGTCACGAGTTAGAACTCGCTCGAGCTGGTGTCGAGCGAATATCGAGCGAAGTCAAGGGTTCGAACTCGCTCGAGCGGAGTATCAAGCGATACTCTAGCGAGGGGTCATATTTTGCCTTCGCTCGATCCACAGGTCGAGCGATGATCGAGCGAGATCATGGCTCTAGGAGTTTTTCTACTCAAAACATGCCAATCTTTTTACTATACTTTATTTGGCTTGTTAAAAACTTAAATCTAAGTTCTTAAAATTTTATTGAACATTTTTACAAGACAATTTAAATCCAACCTTACTCATATGTCACTTTGTCATTTAATCATGTTCTTAAGAGTTCAATACTAGTAAACATAGTTCAATCACTTCAATAAACCATTTCCATGCTTAAGTTAAGCTAGAATATGGACTTACAAATTCTTCAAAGTTCAAGAGAATGGATCCAACCAACTTCTTGCAAGTTTTTCCCCAAACTCAATCACTTAGCTCACAAAGGAAATCTTTAAGGGTTTTGGGAGGGTTTTTTTTTAGTATCTTCCAAAGGGAAATGTGTTCTCTCATTCTAAAGGAGCTTAGAAAGATCTCAAGAGTCTATTTATAGGGTGATGGTCGACCAACATGAGGGAGAGAAGAGGCAAAACCCTAAGGTGCACTAGTTGTCTATTTTGCATGGGTGATGAGGTGTCCATCTAAGCATATCTTATTATGAGGCTTTAGCCTCCCAAATCCTAGGCTTTGCAGCTGGATTAGTCATCCAAGGGCTCAAATTTGAGATATTTTTGTTGCCAATTTTGATCCATGGCTGAGGAGTGAGCTAAAGGGATAAGAGGTGAGGTGGCATTTCACCTAACCATGCATGCACCTCCCATCTCCAGCCCTCTCCTTGTGTCACACGCCCCTTTCCAGATTTTTTCGCTCATTTGGTTACTTCCTAACTCCCTTAAGTCTCCATTTAACAAGTTCTAGAAGGTCACTTCTTAGTTTAGTTAGGGTAGAGCCAAATCTGACCCACTTAGTCACTTATCAACTAGATTTTGGCTCCCCTTGTGTTTCCATCACACTAACTAATCAATTAGCTTCCAAATCAAATTTTCATCCATTTCCAACTATCCCTACACATTTCATAATCCCAGAAAATCTCAAAACCAATTGCCTAATTAGTTACATGCCTCAAATTAGTTCAATTCATCCAACTCGGGTTCCATTTAAGCCCATTCCAGAACTGCCCACTTTCCTCCCAAATAAGTTATTGATTCCTTCCGAATCTCAGAAAACTTAAAACATATAAGTTTTATATCTATCGCTCAAGGTTATATACCAATTGGATTCACCTCATTTGGACCTCATATGAATAACTTATGCCCATTTCACTAAAACTCGACAGATTAATCCGAGAATGCATAATTCCCAATACCAAGTGTTATCTCACATTCCTCAATTAAATCTCCCACTCTAATTTCCTAGAAAACAAATACATCAAATAAATTTCCTTAAAGTAATTTTCATAAATAATTTACCTTAGAAAATTTGGGCTATTACATATATACCTGTGAAAACCAACTCTATTTTCCAGCGTTATTCCTCATCATTTCATGCACGCATTGATTCATCAAATAGCCCGCACTTAGATGAATATTTCTCCAAAATTTTTGTTGCCGATTGATGCTTCACGTGCCCAGAATATGGCCTGAAACCGTGCACTTCTAGCCATGATTTGCCACCATTTCTTCATCTGAAAAGCTAAAGTTTCTTCTTTCTTTTCAACATGGTTATCTTGGCTTGATGTTGGTAAGTTTACACGTGATTTATCCCACCCAAAATCAATAATCTATAGATCGATTTCAAGCCTACAACTACCCATCGAACCATGCGAAAAACCCATACCGAAAAGCTCTCAATGCTGCGCTCTGTTTTGGGTCTGAAACCATGGGTTTAACCACTCCTTTTTATTTGTTTCTTCTTCTCAACCTAAACGTGAGTTAGCCTTCTTCAATACCCATTTGAATTCGAAAATTATAGTAGTGTTTGACTGGGTATTTTCTCGCCGTAAAATCATAGTTTTGCATTGTTTATGCTACTCTTGGTAAGCATTTTCTCTAGTTTAAGTGATTAATTTATTTATTGTTTTTATTAATGTTGCCTTATTTTATTGGTGTTTTATTTACGTCTAATTTTAAATACTTTAGTTGTTTATGATATTTATATTTATTTATTTACTTGTGATGTTTATATCGTGGACGAGTTTAGCACGACCTTAGTGGCAAGCTCATGGGTGGAAACACGAAGTCGCTGTTTGGCATTTTCGGTAACTTCAGAAATTATTAACGAGCGTATTGTAAGTATTTCCCAAATAAATTTTGAGATTTAAATATATTTTACAGTAACAACTTAGTGTTTGGCTGATGATTGGACTTATTGAATGTTGAATATTTTGTACATGGTGGTGTGCATTATGTAATTGCACGCTTGTTGATGTGTATATTTGAGATTTGAGATTTTTACGTGAGACTTGATTTTTGGTATGTTGAAATGTTTTGGTTGAATGGTTTTAAAAGAGAGGTACTGTAGGGATGGTGGTAAGCAGGGATGGTGGTATGGTCTCGCATGTGATTCCCTCCTACAGTATCATTGGATTTGTGGATTTTAACAGTTTTGACGAAGTCATAACGGGGACAACGATATGTAACGCCCGTTATGGTCTGTGTATGTATTTCATATCAGGGACGGCGATACGCAATGCTCGTTATGATTGGTGATGTGTGTATATCATATTGGGGATAACGATACGTAACATCCAATATGACTAGTGTGTGGATGTCATAATGGAGACGGCGATACGTAACGCTCATTATGATTGGTATGTATGTCATATCGGAGACAGCGATACGTAATGCCCGATATGATTGGAGTGTTTGTGCCATTACGAGGACGGCGATACGTAACGCCCGTATGACTGGTATGAATATAGGGGTAAGCAGGGATGATGGTAGAATCTCGCCTGCAATTCCCGCCTACAATTCCCACCTTCTGTGTTATTTAGATTTGTGAGCCATTTTTTGGGAAGATTGCGAGTTTTGATAAACTGATTTGAGTACCATCTTCTAGGAAAATGATAGTTCTTTTTAAATGGATTTTCTTTTGGGCCAAATGGGATTTTGGCGTGCGTAATTAATTTATTTATTCTGAGAATGATGATTTTGAACTTCATGCATACGGTGTCACGTTCATGCGTATTATTGTTGCATGAATATATTTTATATCTTGTGGTTTGTTTGGATTGTACTTACCTGCGATGCCATTTTTAGTATCGTAGATTTTAGATACAAAGGCCGAAGAGGTTGAGCCTGAAGAGACGGTTCTGCCGTTGAAATATTTTTGTTATAATTTGTTATCTTGGGAAATGTATTCCCCTTTGATAAAGATGTATTTTTATGATTTGTGTTTGAAATAACTGTATTAAATCTCCTGTTAGAGAATTTGTGTTAAACTGTTTTATAAAATATTTCTAAAAATTCTGATACTTAGATATTGACTTTATTTATCCGCTGCTTTTATTTATGCATGTCACGTGTTCACACACTTAACACTTGACGTTGGGATTGCGTGACCCGTATTGTCAGTATTCCGACGTCTCGATTCCCGTATTCTTTTAAAAGGAATTTAAAGACGTCACATTATAAGTCACATTGTAAGTTTCATAATTTTAAGTTTCAATGAAATAAATCTATTTTTACAAAAATATAAAATAAAAAAAAACTCAATTAATTTAAAACAAATAAAATCAATAGAATTAAAAAATAAAAATAAAATTTAGTGTTTAATGTATGAGACGACAAAGCTGACATCGCTTTCAGCCATTTTAAATAACAATTTATCATCTCTATATGGTAAATATTACATTTATTTTATTTGATTTCTTTATTTTTTTTCTATAACTTCTTATCTCTAAATAATACATACTATAATTATTTTTTTATTTTTTATTTTTTTATATAATAATTATGTGTTGTATAAACAATTTAATTAATTAATTTAATAATAATAAGATAAAATTAAAATTATAAAAATATTTTAAATATATAAATTATGTGATGTGAAATAATGAATAACATTTCTCAATAAATAAATGATGTATGCATGATTATGTCTACATACTTTCATAAAAAAAATATTTTATTATCTTATTATATTATTATAAATTTTTAAATTTTTAAATTTTTATATAAAATATAAAAAAAATTAGTTTTTTTAATTTTAAAATAATATAATAAATAAAAATATATTTTAAAAATATTTTATTTAATTATTTTTATTTTTATTTTATTTTATTTTATTTTAATTCATTATCTAAAGTAGATTTTAACTTTTTAAAAAGCGTTGTACTAAAATAAGTAACTAAAAGTAATCATACTGTACATTAATTTTAATAAATTTTGTGTTTTGCACTTTTTACACCATAATTTTGAGGGTAAAAATAAAAATTGGTTTATCAAAATTCAAAAAGACCACTTAATAATTGAAGGTGTCAACATCGTGCATAAAATGCATCGGAGGTGATTGTCAGTTTTGCCATTAACTCTCTCACTGCATCGGTTTCACTCAATACACGTGGCCTTAACCAAGTTGACGAATAACCGTACGCCACATATACAGACATGAGACAGCCCGTGTGGGTGGGTCCCGCATCCGCCTTGTTTTTTGAAAGCGCTTCTTGTGAAAGCAACCATTCAGTGGGCTTCTACGTGAAATGACTCTAATGCCCATGCATGTCGACAATATCCTTTCAATTGATAGTTATGAATTAAGCAGCAGGGACATGTGTTAAAGCTTTATTAAAAATAAATTATATTAAAATAACAATAATAATAATCACCTCAATTTTGTACTTATTAAGAAAATAGGTCAAATAGACCCAACAGGCAACAGGACCTAAAGTCAAGTTCTAAGTGTTAAATATTTTAATTGTTATAAATTGAAATAAAAAATATTATTATAAGAAAAAATATTTTAGAACTCTATTTTTTATTTCTTTTTTTCTCTCCTCTTTCTTTCTTTCTTTCTTTCTTTGCTTTTCTTCTTTCTTCTGCTTGTTTCGTTGTACAAAACTGAACAAAAACGTTCTTATTTATAAGCATAAATTACTGTACAATATTACTGTGCATCTACGAATTTTTCAATTAAATTGCCCTCATCCACCCTCAAAAGTTTTTGAGGGAGGAGGCAGGCTGATGGGGGGTCATTCATTGCCCCCCATCTGCATTATTACAATACTCCCCTTGAATGACCACCCATAAAAAATCTGTCTCGTTAAAACCTTGCCAAAGAAAAATCTAATGAGAAGAAAAACCAATAGAGAAGGAAAAATAGTACAGTATTCTTATGTACCTCCAAGTACTTTAAGATTATCTCATTAAAACCTTGCAGAGGAAAATCCAGTGGGACAAAACCTCAACAAAGGAAAGAGTACAATCAGCACAAGTTTTCAGGACATTTACTCCTCTGAAAAGTGCATGTCGATAGATCTTCGAATCTTTGCATTCCAATATTCTGCGCAATCTTTTTGAATGTCGCAATTGGTAATGCCTTTATGAATAAATATGTCAGATTATCACTTAATCGTATCTGCTTAATATCAATTTTACCTTTCTCTTAGTGTTTGTGAGTATAAAAGAATTTAAGTGAAATATGTTTGATTCTGTCACCTTTGATATATCTTCATCTGATTTGAGTGATACAAGCAATATTATCTTTAAATAAAATTGTTGAGCTATCATTGATAATGGGGAGACCACACTTTTCTTGGATATGTTGAATTACTGATCTCAGCCAAATACACTCTCGACTTGCTTCATGAATTATAATGATCTCTGAGTGATTTGAAGATGTAGCAGATAGTGTCTGCTTAACCGATCTCCATGATATGACAGTATCTTCATAAGTAAATAAATATCCAGTTTGAGATCTACCTCTGTGTAGATCTGAAAGATAACCTCCATCTGCATACCCAATCAATTGTGGACTTGATCCACGTTGATAAAATAATCTCATATCAACCATACCATCAAGGTAACGAAGTACATGTTTAATTTCATTTCAATGCCTTCGAGTTGGTGCAGAACTATATCTTGCAAGTAGATTTCTGAGAATGTAATATCAGGCCGAATGCAATTTGCAAGATACATCAAAGTTTCAATTGCACTGAGATATGGTACTTCAAAACCAAGAATTTCTACATCGTCTTCACAAGGGCGGAATGAATCATTCTTCACATCAAGTGTTCGAACAATCATTGGAGTACTCAGGGGATGAGCTTTGTCCATATAAAAATGCTTCAGGACTTTCTCTGTATACATGGACTGATGAATAAAAATTTCATTTGGTAAGTGCTCGAGCTACAGGCTGAGATAAAGTTTTGTTTTGTCAAGATCTTTCATTTCAAATTTATTCTTTAAATATGTAACGGTTCTTAAGATCTCTTCAAGAGTTCCCACAATATTTAAATCATCAACATAAATAGTAATAATGACAAATCCAGATTCTGATTTCTTAATAAAAACACATAGGCATATATGATTATTCTCAATTTCTTCTTTCAAAAGATATTCGCTTAGGCGATTATAGCACATGCGTTCGAATTGCTTCAATCCATATAAAGATCTTTGTAGTCTGATAGAGTACATATTTCTATATGTACTTGTAGATGCTTTAGGCATTTTATATCTTTCAGGGATTTTCGTATATATGTCATGGTCTAAGAATCCATATAAATATGTAGTGAACACATCCATTAACCGCATTTCTAATCCTTTTGTAACAACCAAACTAATCAAAAATTTAAATGTGATTGCATCCATAACGGGAGAATATGTTTCTTCATAATCAATCCCGGGCTTTGGTAGGAAACCTTGTACGACAAGTCGTGCTTTGTACCGCACAATTTCATTTTTCTCATTGCGTTTTCGTACAAATACTCACTTATATCCAGCAGGCATTACATCCTTTGGTGTTTAGACAACAGGTCCAAATACTTCTCGCTTTGCTAGCGAATTTAATTCAGTTTCAATAGCTGCTTTCCATTTTGGCCAATCGTTTCTACGTCGACATTCTTCGATGGTTTTTGGCTCACTTTCTTCATTAATTCTGGTAATGTCAATGGCCATTTTATATGAAAATATGTTGTCGACAACAGTTTTATTTCTATCCAGAATTTCTCCAGTATTCATGAAATATATTGAGATCTCATTATTTTCATATACATATTCTTCTTCAAGAGAAAATATTTTATGAAACACCTATTCAGGAGGTCTCTTTCCAGGTATATCCTCTTCAGGAGGTTCTGGAATAGAAGATTTGATCTCTTCAGGAGCATCAAATATATTTATAGCCTGTATTGTGGGTATGAGTTTTTCAAGAACACCAAATTCATTTTGTATTCTTTTCCTTTTGGGAATTTTGTCTTTTGCACCAATAGGTCTTCTATGCTTCAGGCGTGTTTTAAATTCACCTATTGCTGTTTTGACAATTTGTACTTCAGTGAATTCAATCCTTGCTGGAGTATTAACAGTAGGAATATATGACTTTACTATACCTTTTGTGTCAGTAAATACATCCGGTAATTGATTTGCAATACTTTGTAAATGAATAATCCTCTGAACTTCTAGTTTATATTCATTTATAGGAGGATCAAATTGAAACAGGGCCTTATTATCCCAAGTAATTTCTTGTCATGCTTCAGGCACCGATTTTTCTTTACTCATTAATGGAAAAGTGGATTCATCAAAATGACAATTTTCAAAACATTCTTTAAATATATCCCCTGTAAGGGGTTCAAGGTATTTAATAATAGATGGAGAATCAAAACCAATATATATCCCAAGTCTACGTTGAGGACCCATTTTTGTACGCTGTGGAAGTGTAATTGGAATATATACAACACATCCAAAAGTATAAAGATGAGAAATATTTAGTTGTTGACCAAATGCAAGCTGTAATGGAGAATATTTATGATATGCAGATGGTCTAATTCGAATTAATGATGTTACATGAAGTATAGCATGTCCCCAAGTAGAAACAAGTAGTTTTGATTTCATAAGTAAAGGTCAAGCGATTAGTTGAAATCTTTTGATCAAAGATTCAGTTAAACCGTTTTGACTGTGTGTATGGGCAACAGGATGTTCAGCATCTATTCCTATTAACATGCAATAATCATCAAAAGTTTGAGATGAAAATTCATCTGTATTATCCAATCGAATGATCTTAATTGGATACTCAGGAAATTGTGCTCGTAGTTTGATTATCTGAGCAAGAAGTCTAGCAAATGCAACATTTCTAGTGGAAAGCAGACAAACATGTGACCATTGACTACATGTATAAATCAAAACCATAAAATATTTAAATGGTCCACTAGATGGATGAATAGGCCCACATATATCTCTGTGAATCTTTTGTAAAAAGTATGAAGATTCAACAATAACTTTTAAGGGAAATGGTCTGATAATCAACTTACCTTAATAACATGCAGAGCACAGATATTTATTGGGTAAGAATATATTTTGATTCTTTGAGAGATGCCCATGCGAATTTTCAATAATTTGTCTCATCATTATAGATCCCAGATGTCCAAGGTGATCATACTAAGTCATAAATATTTTGGGGTCAATGCACTTCTGGTGCACTACCACATATGATTCAATTGTTTTCATCTTTATATAATACAATCCATAATATAGAGCAGACAGTTTTTCTAATACGAGCTTCTGACCCGATATTGTCTTAGTAATAAGAATATACTCTTTACTGCCTTCATTGATCGTTTCAATATGGTAATTATTACGATGTATATCTTTGAAACTCAATAAATTTCTTCTGGATTATGAAGAAAATAGAGCATCATCAATACAAAATTTGGTGTCATTAGGCAACACAATATATGCTCTTCTGGAGCCCTCAATTAAATCTGATGAATCTGATATGGTATGGACATAGGCTTTGCTTAATGTTAGATTTTGAAAATATTTCTTATCTTTGAGAATAGTGTGAGTTGTAGTACTGTCTGCCAGACATACATCTTTATCATTCAGCTCAAAGATAAAAAGCTCATCAATGTGATCTATGATTCTACAAAATATACAAAATTTTTATTACAAGTAATAAAGAAAATACATTAATTGAGTGGAACACTTTCATCTCTAATTAGGTGATCAATTCTACCATCAGGATTTTCAAAAAAATCAGAAACATTAAGATGAGTGATATCTATATCTAATGAATCTAATGAATCATCTAATGGTTCTACTAAATTTCTTTCAATCTTTTTATTTTTTCCTTTTATTGATGCTTGATATAAATCTACTAAGTGTCTGGCCGTACGACAGGTAGGTACCCAATGTTCAGTCATACCACATCTATAGCACACATCTTCACCTCTTTTTTAAGAATTATTCTAGAAGTTTTTACCCATTTCTGAGTTGTACCACTTCTGGTGATACGGTATATTATTATTATTCATTTTACTGTAGTCACTTCTGGGACCAATATTTCTATAATTTCTCCTACCACGTCTATGCCACTGATTTCTTCTAAAGGATGCACCATTCGCTTCTAGGAATGATGCAAACTTATTATCATTCACTTCAGGGAATGATATTGAGCCAGTAGGGCATGACTTGTGATTTTTTAATAAGAGCTCATTGTTCTGCTCATCTACTAAAAGACATGATATAAGTTCAAAATATTTCTTTAACTTTCTCTCTCGATACTGCTGCTGCAAGAGCACATTCGAGGCATGAAATGTAGTATAAGTCTTCTCTAGCATATCATCATCAGTAATTTTCTCACAGCATAATTTTAGTACTGAGCTTATTTTAAAAAGTGTGAAATTATACTCACTAATACTTTTAAAATCTTGCAACCTCAGGTACAACCATTCAAAACAAGCTATTGGAATGATGACAGTTTTTTGGTATTCATACCTCTCCCTTAAATTATTTCACAAAATAAAAAGATCTTTTATTGTAAGATGCTCAGATTTTAATTCTTCATGAAGACGGTGGTGAAGAAAAATCATTGATTTAGCACGGTTCTGTAGGGACGCTTGATTTCCTTTTTAATTATTTCTCCCAGGTTCATAACATCCAGATGGATTTCAGCATCAAGTATTCAGGATAAATAATTTTTCCTAGACATGTCAAGAGTAACAAATTTCAATTTTGTAAGGTTTGACATTTTCTACACATATAAATAATGAAATAAATATGTGTATCTCAGAAATATATTTATAAAGTCACACAGATTTTAAATAATAATCATCAATAAAATATATAAAAAACTGCAAATAATATATTGAAAAACTTACTGAGCAATATGATCACTAGTTTCAGAATTGGTAGAACCGTCGTGCTGATAACATGTTATAAAACTAGAATAAAAACTATTATTACAAGAGAAAATATTTTGAAACTTTTTTCTTTTATTTCTTCTTTTCTCTCATCTTTCTTTCTTTCTTTCTTTTCTTTTCTTCTTTCTTCTGCTTGTTTTATTGTACAAAACTGAACGAAAATGTTCGTATTTATAAGCATAGATTACTGTACAAAGTCACTGTGCACCTACGAGTTTTTCAATTAAACTGCCCCCACCCTCCCTCAAAAGTCTTTGAGGGAGGAGGCAGGCTGATGGGGGGTCATTCATTGCCCCCCATCTGCATTATTACAATATCAACATGATATTAATAAATAGATATTTGATTTTTTATGATCTACAATAATAAAATAATAATAAAGAGAGACGTACATTTCTCCATCTGATTGATGAAGAACTACACTGATTATAACAGAAGGATCACCCTAACAACTTTGTTCCATAAGTGTCTTCCAATGGTTAAAGATATTCTAATATTGTAGGTGAAGACCTTTGAACCTCCCAATACTATTTATAGACTTCTGACCATTAAGAAATCTAAGAATTTGTATCTGACTATAATTAGAGATATAGAGTTTTAATCTTATCTTTTAGGAATAATTATTATCTCTTCATAACTCAAATGTTAATTGTGAGATCCCAGACTTACGTGTATTTTTATATGTTATTTTATTATCGGTATTAATTTTTTTAATTTATTTTAATAATATTATTAGTCATATTTTATTTGTTTAAGATATTTATTTGAACTATTAATTAGTTAATATTGAGTTACGTTGCTTTTCTTAATTATTTTAATGAGTTAATTATTTTAATGAGTGGAATTAAATTCCTTTATTTTATTATGTGATTTTATTTGATGTGTTTTATTTATTTAATTAAATGTGTTTTGGAATAGGTTTTTATGTGCTTATGTTTATGTTGTGATTTTAAGTATTTTTGTGATCCAAGTGATGGGAATTGGACTGTATTTCTTTTCCTTCCTTTTTCCTTTTTCTTTTCTTTTTCTTTTCTTTTTCTTTCTTTTTTCCCCCGTTTTTCCCCTGCTCCCCAGACCCCCCCTAGCCCGCATACCCCCTCTCGCCCTCTCATCTCTCGTCGGTTCTCTCCTCAGCCCCAATGTCGCCGTCAGCCACCCACCGATGACACCGGCGACACTGCCAGCTTCCCCACACGCCGGCGACCTCCCCCGCACCGGTGGTGTACCTCACGGCAGCCCCTAGCCGGAGCGTGAGTCCCCTACCCGAAATAACCATTTTAGCTTCCCTTACATTTTTCGGCTACCGCCGGCCACCTCTTGGCCTCCAACCACCACCACTAGACTCCACACCCTCCAGCGAGCATAACCCACCGTTGGTAGCCACCCATCGCCGCCGGTTACCCCCTCCACCCGAAATGGGTCTTAAACGTATCCATCTTCGCCGCGCCGCCGTCTGGCCATTGTAGGCCTCACCACCGCCACCAAAAGACTCCCCTCGCCTAGCCGGTCATCCCCCTAGCTCAATTTCCCCAACCGTTGCCTCACCTTCCCGGTACAACCTCAAATTCGAAAATGGGTTTTCACCCATTTTGACCCCGATCCACCACCTTCTGGTGGTTGTGCCGCCACACCACCACTTCCATGAGATTCCCCAACCTTCAAATAGTATCTCCCTAAATTTTGGTGTCAAACCGAACACTTTAGCCTAATGTACAAGTGACCACTACGAACGCAGTGGATTGACGTTCGCTCAAAGGAACTACGTTTTAACTGCTATAAGTATTTTCCAAATAAACTTTAAGATTTAAATATATTTTTGGCATCAACAGATATTGTGTTTTGTCATTATTGAAAATTATCAGTTGTTGGTTATTTGGTGCATGGTCATCTGCATTGTGTGTTTACGCGCATATTTATGTGTTGGAAATGAAAACTGGGTTTTCATTGTGTTTATGGTTTCAGGTGCGTGTGTATCATGACCCCAAGCCGGGATGGGGCATTATCCCGGTAGAGCTCCTCTGGTCACTCGGGAGCAGAATATACTGAGTGACGTCCCCTGAGTCTTCGTCCAGCGACGACGGGATCGGACTGGATGGTAACGCTCTCGTGCCAACTCCGTGGCTCCTCTGCTAGCAGGAGCTAGGGGATGCCTGGTCATGGTACGTGCTGGGCGCGGTTAGCTAGGCATCGCCCGTTCCGAAGTCACATGCGGGGTTGTTACCTTCGATGTGATGATGAAAGCTAAGGTGTGCGGATGGTCCCTAGGAGAGATCATGGTGCATACGGTTAATAAAACAGATGTTTAGGCCATTTTCTGGGAAAGTAGCGGGTTTTAATTATTGGTTTTACGTGGACTATTTTCTGAAAAAATGGTTGTGGTTATTTTTATGGATTTATGGACATCATCTTCTGGGAAGATGATGGGTGATTTTACTAGAGTTTTATTTGGGCCAAAATGGGATTTTGGCGTGTGTGGTTATTTTATTAATTTTGAGAAGAATGATTTTAAGTCACATGCATACGGTGTCATGTTCATGCATAGTGTTGTTGCATGAATGTATTTATGTCTTTTGGTTTGTTTGGGTTATACTTACCTACGATGCCATTTTTTGGCGTCGTAGCTTTTGGTTGCAGATTTTTGTGAAGGCTGAGCCTGAGGAGACGACTCTGCTATTGAAGTCATTGTATTATAAATTATTATTCCGGGAAATTATTTTCTCCTTTTTATAAATATGTATCTGTTTAATTTATTTTTCGGATAACCGTATTAAATCTCTTGTTGGAGAGTTTATATTAAAATGGTTTGTAAAACATTTCTAAAAATTCTGGTACTTAGATAATGATTTTATTTACCCGTTGCGACTTATATTTTATGTATGTCACGTGTGCACACACGTTTAACACTTGTCATTGGGATGTGTGACCCGTGTTGTCATCATCCTGACGCCTCGATTCCCGTGTTTATTTTAAGGAGAATTTGGGGGCGTCACATTAATCGATAATGTTTTGAACTATTTCAAACTGATAACATTGATGTGTGGGACATAGAGTTTAAATAAAACTCTTACATTCTCCCACTTAGCCTATATGCCCATAAAATAATACTTTTCATTCATGAGTTTATCATAGCAAAATAAACCATACTGTGCAAATTTATTTCCTGAACTTTTCATAGCTTAAAACACATTTCATGAGTTTCGTAATATCGATATCCAACCAACTACTAATGCGAGTCATGACGGTCCTTTGTTATATAATCAATAAATTCTCTTTCATGTACCACAATACTAGTAATCTAATTTAACACGATCTTTTATTGGGATAATTAAGGCTAATACTGTAATGCCTTTGGATTCTAATTAATATTTTTTGTAGACATTATCTTGTCATCATTCATCTACGCCTTTCAATGTACATATTAAGTGGAAAGACAAGAAAATAAAAACAACTATAATAGATATCTTTTAATGTCCAATAGCAAAATACTTAGTGTATCAATTGTCACTTCATCATGTTCACATTATGGGTATAAACATACAATCCATCTTTTCAGTATTTCCTTTTAAAGTGTAATCATTAATATACGATTGTTATGGACATATTCGTTTTTGTACTTTCTCCTAAACATTTAGGTATTTAAAATTTCATTAAATACTTATCAATCAGAGAAAAAAAATACTCTTAGGACATACGTTCTTAGTGGCTTGGCTATAAGTCGGCAATTCCAAATCCTAAGATAAATTTCCTCAGCCATAAACTATATATTGTGACATCAAAGCACACCACAAACTCAGAGCAACTAGTGGAAATCAGAATTTGAGTATCCAGTTACTTCCAAACTATCAGTTCTTCTTAAGGTAAGCTGGTAATCCTTAGTTCCTTACAAGTATTGTAATATCTTCTTTACTGTTTTTCAGCAATGAACAACTTTTTATGTTAAATTTCTCAAAAATTATTTCTATATAACTTTTGTGAGACAATCCCAATAGTCTTTGTTTTTTGATCTCGCAAAATTTCGATTGTGGTCACCAATGATGCCTCACTCATATCTTTCATTTCAAACTTCTTAGAGAGAAAACCCTTGGTTTCATAAAGAGGGTCAAGTTCACTTCTAGCCAACAAGATATCATCAATATACAGGATCAAAATTATGAACTTATTTCCACTGACCTTTAGGTATATACACCGATCAACGATGTTATCTTTAAAATCAAAGGCAGTAATGATATCGTTGAACTTTAAGTATCATTGCCAGAAAGCTTGTTTAAGCTTGTATATCGATTTCTTAAACTTACATATTAGGTTTACATATTAGATGATATTTGCCCATTTCTGAGAAGCCCTTTGGCTGCTCTATGTAGACCACTTCATCCAAATTTTCATTTTAAAAAATTGTTTTTACATCCATCTGATGTAACTCTAAATCATAATGAGCCACCAATGCCACATAATGTTTCTAAAAAGGTCCTTTTTAGATACTAGAGAAAATGTCTCTTTGTAATGCATTCTTTCTGAGTGAAACTCTTAGCAACAAATCTAGCCTTATGTCATTTGATGTTGTCTTTTGAATCGCGTTTGATCTTAAAAACTCATTTACACCCGACTCTTTTACTCCCTTCAGGCAACTCAACAAGATCCAGACTTGTTCTGATCCATGGATTTCAAATCTTCTTTCATGGCATCGATCCATTTACTAGAATCACTTCCCTTTATGACTTGTGAAAACGTTAGTGGATCTTTACTTGTCCCAATGTCAAATTCAGATTCCTAAAGGAACACCACATAATCTATCGAAATGGCAGGTCTCCAATCTCTCTAAGATCTGCGCAAGCCAATCTTTTTTTGTAACTCTGAACTTGGTTCATCAATGGTATTATTATTTTGAGATGGGTGATCATTTACTTGTTTCACTGTATCATTGTGACGATCAATTAGAAGAACTATTATCATTTCTGAGAATGTAGGTATAGGGACATCTACATGTACTTCTTCAATGATCACATCTCTGGATTCAATTCTCCTACTGATCGCGTCAAGTTCAATGAATTTGGCATTTCCTATTTTTACTATTCTCAGACTATGATTAAGATAGTAAAACTTGTACCCTTTGGATCTTTCTGGGCAACCAATAAAATACCCACTTACTATTCTAGGATCCAATTTCTTTTCATGTAGGCTGTAAAGTCTCGTTTTGGCTAGGCAACACCAAACATGCATATATCTCAACCTTGATGTCCTACCAGTTCATAACTCGAAAGGAGTTTTTGGAATTACCTTATTAAAAACTCAGTTTAAGATATACATTATCGTCTTAATAGCTTTACCCACAATGATTTTGGTAAGGTAGAATTACTTACCATACTTCGGACCATATTCAATAAGGTTCGATTATGTCTTTCAGCAACTCCATTCTACTGTGGCATTCCGGGTATCGTGTATTGTGCAACAATACCACATTGTTCAAGAAATTTGGTGAATAGGCCCAGGTTACGGCTCGATTTATCATATTTTTCATAGTATTCTCCACGTCTATCCGACCTAATGATTTTCACATTTTTATCTAACTGTTTTTTCACCTCCATGAGAAATACCTCAAGTACCGATACAGTTTGAGATTTCTCATGTAACAGATAGATATATTCAAAATGTGAAAAATCTTCTATAAAGGTGATGAAATACTTTTCTCCACCAAAACATTCTATGGAGAATGATCCACATATATCTGTGCGAATTATTTCATGAAACTCTTTACTTCTTGTGGCGCCTTTCTTAATATGTTTGGTTTGTTTTTCTTTTATATAATCCACACACATTTCAAGATTAGTAGAATCAAAATGCGGAATAATCTATTCTTTACTAATCTATGTAACTTTGCTTTGGAGATGTGCCCTAATCTTTTATGCCACAAGTCATCAAATTTCTTTTAGTTCCAAAAGAAATTTCATGGTGTTGGGTGTAAAATTTTTTAATAAACGTACTATCAAGACAGAATCAATAAAAACCATCAGAGAAAAACTCAGAACCAATAGAAAAATTATTTTAAATGTGCTAAAACTAACATTATGGAATGATAAAGAATAACCATCAGTTTTTAGTCTAGATATGAAAATAAAATTATGCCTCATAAAATTGCTCATATACTTTGTTATGAAAATCTAAACAATGATCGATACTCAAAATTAAACAAAATGTTCTAGTGGCTAAATCTTCAGATTTATTCTTATTTTCTATAAAGATAAATACTTACTAGAGTTTAATGTTTAGCTTGTAAGGTTCTAGTGACTTATAACATGTGGTATCAAAGACAGATTATAGATTTTTTATGATCTCGATAAAAATAAATAGTGACTATTGCTTTCGTGTATGTGATTTTATCATTATTGCGAAAGACTAAAAGTTTTATTTTTCGATCTTAGATAAAAATTCATAGTGGTGTTTGTGAAAGAGGAAGAAAAAATCTTTCAAAAATTGTTACGATTCCAATAAACACATTGACACATCTTTCCGAAGCAGATAATACTTAACTTTTAATTTAATTTTATTATATTGCTTCTGCTGTGTTGGTTTTAAAACTATATAACAGATTGTATAACAGAGGAGAAAGTTGATGTGTATATGTTGGTCTTGAAAAACCGTGTGGAGCCTTGTATGGGGTGGTCAATATTCCTACCCGTGGGATGTATAGTGGTTGAAATCCCTGCTGGAGGATGTAAGGTGGCCTTAAAGGCGGCAAAATGGGGCTGAGAAGCCCAGTCACCGAAAGCACAGTGGTGCTATAAAGGGGTTGAGAAGCCCAAATCCCCTGAACGTCAATGGTTCTCCTCGAAACGGATGATGAGATCGGCGCTGGAAGGAGGAGTTGAACTCCTCGCCGGCATGCCCATAACAGCGGCGGTGGGCTCAACAACCCACTATCTGCGATAGATTCTATAAGAATCGGTGAACTACAAAAAAAAAAAAGAGAAAAAAAAAGTGGGGAACATCACTTGAAGGTAGCCAGCAAAAGGTGGACGGAGAATCATTACCGTCCCCTCATTGCTGGAAACACCCGTAGCCGTGGCGTGTTCTGAAAGTGGAAGGCGACTGCTTTGGCTGGAGGTCGAAGAAGATTAAAACTAGGGTTTTATTTTGTTTTGGGACGTGGGCTTTGACCCAATAACGAGTAAAAAGATAGAATAAAGGGTTGAATGGGCCAATTGTGGCCCAGCCCGAGAACTAAAAAAAAAAGGGATGACTTTTGGGCCGGGCTTGAGTTTGTACAATAACCGGACCCTGGTCAACCAAAGTTGACCATTTTAATAGAACCGGGTTCCCACCTCGGTATTTTGACCTGACCCGACCAATCAGATTAAAATAATATTTTATTATTTGTTTAATATTCAAATTTTATATTATTATTCTCTCTTATATGCATACTTTAATGTTATATGCATCCATTTAAATTATGTATATGTCATTACGATTATTTTCATGTATGTATGAAATGTTTATTTAATTTATATACATGTTATTATGGTGATTTTCTTGTAAAATAAATTTTGGTTTAAACATGAAATTTTTTATGAATTTTTGATGTGGGAGTGTGGATGTGTACAAACTAAGGCGATTTTATCTAGGAGATTGGAAATTCTAAGTGTGTCCGTTGTGACCCTCCAATCTTTCTTGAGAATCTTGAAATTCTGTTTAGGAAAAAATAATATTTTTTGGGAACTTACTTAGTAAATAATATTCATACCTGCAGTAAAATTCATCAAAGTTTATATTTCGTGCATATTATTGTTATCTACATTTGTATGCATATTATTATTGTGAACTATCTATTTTAGCTCTTATTGTCATGCCATGTATATCCAATATGGGATAAATGATTTACATCAAAATCAGGAAAAGATTGGTTGCCCAATGGTACAAAATTTTCTTAATTTTGGTGACAAATCATTAAACACATAGTAAGGTGGATATGATGGAGTGAACAACTTGTGTGTCAAGACCTACTTCCAAAGGAGGGTTTTGATGACACTACTAGTTTATCTATCAAAAGTAAGGTTGGAGGGAACACCTTGTGTGTCAAGATCTACTCCCAAAGAAGGGTCTTGATGACACTATTAGTTCATCCACAAAAATACGGTTTGAGGGAACACTTTGTATGTCAGAGTTTACTCCCAAAGGAGAATTCTGATAATACAGCTAGTTCATCCACAGAAATTTATACCGGAGGGAACACTAAGTGTGTTAAAATTTACTCCCAAATGAGGGTCTTGATGAAACTACTAGTTCATCCATAATTGTTTAAATTCTAATTACAGTTTATAAGTGTTTAATTCAAAGCATTATATAATAAATATTATTACTACATTACAAATCCTGGGAATAAAAGTAGAGAAGTCTCTCGTTGTTCAATTTATTCTGAACTCATTGCCACCTCAGTATAGTAAATTTCAGACACATTAAAATTCTATGAAATGTAAATGAGTTGGCAAGTAATGTAATTCAAGGAAGGTTAAGTTGAAACAACAAGGACATTGCCTTGTTAATTTTGTGAATAAAGAATGTAGAAATAAAATACATTATTATGGTAAAAAGAAACGAACTGGACCACCAAAAGGAAATAAACCTGTGAAAGTTAATCGGGTTCAGCATAATAGTAGCAAATGCTAAATTTGTGGAAACTATTGGACACATGAAAGCTGAGTGACTGAAATATAAGACTTGATTTGAAAAGAAGGATAAGTCACTTACCTTTGTATGTCTTGAATCAAACTTTGTAAATATTTTCACAAATTCTTGGTAGCTAGATTCAAGTGATTATATTCATGTTTCCATAAGCATGAAGGATCACCTTAATAATTTTGCCGCATAAGTGTCTGATGATGGCTAAAAGCACTCTAATGTTATAAGTGAGAACCCTTGAACCTCTCATTATTATTTATAGACTTCCGACCATCAAAAAATCTAAGAATTTGTGTCTGACTATAATTAAAAATATAGAATTTTAATCTTATCTCTTAGGAGTAATTCTTATCCCTTCATAACTCAAATGTTAATTGATAATATTTTGAACTATTTCAAACTGATAAGATGGGTGTGTGGGACATAGAGTTTAAATAAAACTCTTACACTAAGACCACTATAAGCATCATCCATGGGAGCCGAGAGGTTACTCTAGCAAATACGCTGGGCGGGCAAGGAGAACCGACGAGATGGGCAAGTAGCAAAAGCCAATGAATAGGGCAAATAAAGAACAAAGGCAAGTAGGGTGACAATTCGTGACATAATTCATTAATCCAACATGGACGAGTCAAAATGGATCGTATCGTATTGTATCAGCACGTTAAATTAATGAGTTGTGTTAGAATTTAATATTTTGACATGATAAGTTTCACGTGTCGAGTTCTAATTGACCTATATAATATATTATACATGCTTTAATACGACATGAACACGACTCGTTAATACAATTTTACACTTGTAAAGGTGAGATAAGAAATGGCTCTCTAAAAAAAAACCCCTAAGAAAACTCTCTCTCTTTCTCATAAAAAAATTTTAAGAAGTTTTGCCAAAAGAGAAGGAGGTCGTGCATCACAAGAAAACTCTAAGGTCGAAAATCGTTCAAGAGGATAATGATAGTTTTGCAAAATTTACCGCACGTAGTCTTTACGTACTACTCACAACTGCACGAAGTCCTCACGTGCCACCTATTCCAACAACTTCTCTTGTCATATGCGCCAGATTACCAAAATTTCCACCATCAAATCTTTTAAATCTGATTTTTGTGGCTGAAAAGAGAGAAACATAGTGATCTTCACAAGTTGTCAAAGGTTTCGAACTCTATCGAAATTGGTCAAAACTATAATATATTATTTTTCGTATATATCTTACTAATTTCTTTATTGTTTTGTAAAATAAAGATTCATCTCTTAGACATTTGTTTGTAGAGATTGACATCTCTCTTTCTATGAAGGTTGAGGTTAAGTTTTGTTTAGGCAAAATGTTATCTCTTAAATATTTTTTCTGTAAAGAATATCAATAGTAATGAAGACCAAACCAATCACAAAAAAATTATATATATATTAGTAGAACTCCGACTACATAGAGTTGTAATCGAGCCGAGTTTTAGCTTACCGAATTTGGCTCGACTCAAAATATTCAAGACTGAGTTTGAGATTTTTATTTATTTTTTATTCAACCTCGACTCAATAAGTTAAATTTTCAACTCAAGCTCATTCTACAAACGAACTCGAGTCGAGCCGAGCCGAGCTTGAGCTCGATTTTTTTTTTAATTTTTTGAATAAAATTTAAAAATAAATAAATACAAAAATAAAAATCTAATAAATAATTAATACTTAATGTCTAACTAATTGATATTTATTCATAATAACAAAATATATATGTATTTCATGCATGGTTTTCATGTACTAATATATGAAATTATTAAATTTTATAGACTAATTATAGTACAAATTATAGAATATAGTTATGAAGTAAATTCATTATATAGACATAAGTAATTAGATTATATATTACATATTTAATTATAAAAGTGCTATCCTTATATTATTAACAATATATATATGTGTGTATATATTTATCAATATATGAATGAACTTTAATCGAGCCGAGCTAACGAGTTGACTCAAACATAAACGAGTCGACTCGAGCATAAACGAATCGACTTGAGCATAAACGAGGGAACCTTAATAAACCCTAGCTGAGTTGAGTCGAATTTTGTCGGGTATGTATCATTTACTAATCGAGCGGATATCTGCTTTCACGAGCGAGCTTTTTCTTCATGAGTCAAATTCGATTCGAGCTTAACCGAGTAAATTGTCGAGTAGACTGGTTCATTTATAGTCCTATAAATGTATTAATTAGTTTATGAGGTAATAGTTGATATGAGAATATCCTTGCATATATCCAATCATGAATATAATTTTTTTTTTCATGAATAAGTTAAAAAAAAAAAGAGGAAAACGAGCTTGAGTGTTTTATATGAGAATTTACTAGGGGTGTAACCAGTCCGGTTCAGTCCAGTTTTGGATAAAATCAAGAACCGAACCGGTACCGCCGATTTTTTATTTTTTAGAAACCGATTACGTACCGGTTATCTTCCAAAATCGGTAGCACCGATTTTACCAATTCGGTCCATTTTTTCGATTTTAAATTAGTCTCTATTAGTTTATTAGATTATTAATATATATTAGTATTTGTTATAATAAGTTTAATTTTTATAATTATATCATTGATTGTTATAACTAATATTATTAGTAGTAGTTCAAAAAAAATTGTATTAGTATTACTATATCATTATTTTATGTGTAATTATTTAGTATAATAATTTATATATAGACTTAAAGTATATTACTAATTGTAATATAATATTATACTATTAATATTAGGCCATAAAATACAAATTGTAACTAGTTTATATTATATACTAATGCATTACATATTATATATAATTAAAAAAATATTTTATATTATATATCATATTAAAAAAAATTAATTAATTTAAAATATATATATATATTATATTGAACCAGTCCGGTCCGATTCTAAATTTTTTAGAATCGGAACCAAATCGACACCTACCAATTTTAACATTATGAAAATCGATTTCGAATCAGTACCTATCTAAAACTAGACCGATTCCAGCAGTTCAATCTGGTTCAATTCAATTTACCGATTTATCGATTTTTACTTTTACTCCTAAATTTTACCGAGTCATTTTGCACAAATCAATGCACTTTAAATTATGTACAACGGCAAACGGAGCATTTAATGAAATAAGAAAGAAGAGATATGTATATTAAATACAAATGAGATTGCTATATATATAAATAAAATTAGACAAAAATAAACTTAAAAAATGATATGGACTTATGTGATATGTTAATATTATTTTAAGATAAAAATAATTTTACAATCAAACATATCATATTAAACATATTAGTTTTTAAGTTATTTTTGTATAATATATTTATAATTAAAGCATTTTTCAATACGAAAAGAGACTAATTACATTCATTTGATGTGATAAGATCGTGATTCAGTGGGTAACTAACAGAATGATCAAACATTCTCATTAAATTGACTAATGTAAATTCAAAATTTAATCAATGTTATATGAGTTTGTATTTGCATATTTCATTGAAATCTAATATGGATTTAACCTCCATATTAGATTATTTATTTATTCTCTATATAATAATAAAATATTATTAATTTAATAATTTGTTTTTATCACATTTTATAGTTCTACTAATTGTTAATAATAATTAGAAGTGTTTAAAACAACCAAAAAATGGAACCGGCTCAAATCGGTAGAATCGATCCAGTTTTGAGTCGAAATCAATCCAGAATCAGTTCTCGTAATGTCAAAACGGATCGATACCAATCTGGTTCCGATTCTAAATTTTTTAACTAGTCTGGTTCAATATAATATATATTTAAGTTATTTTTTTAGTATTATATATAATATAAAATAATATTTTTATATTATATATAATATTTTATACATCAGTATATAATGTAAATTAATTAAAATTTATATTTTATGGCCTAATACTAATAGTATAATACTATATTACTATTAATAATATACTTTAAGTTTATATATAAATTATTATACTAAATAATTACATATGAAATAAGAATATAGTAATACAAATATTATAAGTATTAGTATACTAATACTATCACTATAATGATATAGTTATAAAAAATTAAATTTATTATAACAAATATTGATATATAATTAATTTAATCACTATAACTAATACTAATATATATATTAGTAGTCTAATAGATTAATATAGACTAATTTAAAATTGAAAAATCAAATCGAAATCAATATTATCGATTTTTTAGGATAACCAGTACATAATTGATTTTAAAAAATACAAAATCAATAATACCGGTTTGGTTCTAAATTTTTTCCAAAATTGGACTGAATCAAATCGGTTAACTCCTAATAATAATAGTGAGTTGTGAGGGTGTAATAAGTTTTGCAAGGCTCAACAGCTTAGATATGCTTGGATATTAAGTTAAATTTAAATATATTTATAGAAAGTTAAAAAAAATTATGAGTCACCTATATGATAAATAGGAATTTAGATGTTAAGATTAGTTTAAATGTATTAATAAAAAATTAATAAAAAAACTGTAAATTTCACATATTAAGATATTTAATTAAGTAATATTTAGTAATGAGAAATATTTTAACTATAAAGAAATTTTATAAAAAAAATTCTATAAATTAATGTAATTTTATATAATTCGTCAGATTATAAAATTTTAAAAGAAATATTAGTCTTTAGACCCAATCAGTTTATGAGATTAGTTTTATAAAAAAAAAAATTACTATAGCAATCATTTTAGTAATTTGTAAATTGTATGTTTATATATTAAAATAAATTTAAAATAAAATCTAATCGAAATTAGTGGAACTCAATGACTCATTCATGAGTGGAGAGTACAGAAGGATATATTAGTCATTAGCCCCGGTCACGTCCCTTTCCGTCGACAAAAGATGGGGCCTACAGTTTGCTGCGGTGGTTATAGTAATGGTTACGCTTGACACGTGCTCACGATCCACGGTGCCATTGCTCCTGGAATCTTTTCTTTTGTCACCATCCAAAAACATAGACAACTTTTGTGGGCCAGACCACCAAATATTGAATCAAGAGCATTTTCTTTTCTTTTTTAAGAGAATGATTGTTTTAAATTAAATTCCCTTACTGTAGTTTTATATTCAGCTGTTTTTTCTGAATTTGGATTAAAAATTTTAAAATATAAATTTTTATATAATTTGAAAAAATAAATTTAATTAAATTAACATAATCATATAATTTAATTAAAAATAAATTATCATTTAATAATCATATAATTTAATTTTATAATATAATAATATTATTATATTGATTGATTAAATTTACCTTTTTTTAAATCATGCAAAAAGATAATATTATGAATTTTTTAATCAAATTTAAAGAGAAGATTTTAAATGAAGTGTGAGGGTACGATTACGATTTTGTAAATGTTTTAGTTAAAAAGATTTTGTAAAAAATCATTTGACTTGATTTGACAAGGTTAAATTATAAAATTTATTTATATATTATATAAAAATCATATGTTTTATAAAATTAAATTTTATAAAATCAGCCACTTCTCTTTCCTATTCTATTTTTATAGATAATCTCTTAAAAGAAATTTTATATTGGAGACACTTTTTAAATTTCTCAAAATCTCATTTCTAAATATCACTTAAATAAATAAAAAAAAAGTTAATTTTTAAATTTTAAATTTTTTCATCTAATCATTACTTATTCAGTATCCAAATATAAAAAATAATACAATTTTTTACAAACTCTAAAATAAAATATAAAAACCATTACAACTTAAACAAAACTAATATTCAAAAAAATAACTTTATAATATTTTTATTCTTTTTTTTTTTCAGACTCCTGTAAAATATCTTAATTTAAATTATTTCATTATTCACATAATTTTAAGATATTTTAGGTGTTTGAATAAGTTCTAAAATAATCGGCCAATGGGATCCATTTCTCTTATAATATATTATTAGAAGAATAAATAAAATACTGAGAGATATGTTGGCTCTTTTTTTATTATTTAAGTAGTTATCAACTTATCATCCAAATAACTAATATTCGGCCAATGGGATCCATTTTTTTATATAATGTTATAAATAAATAAGTGAGAGATATGATGACTTTTTTTTTATTATTCAATCAATTATCACCAAATAGCTCCAAAAATCAAACCATAGATCTAGTCCAACCACTCCATATATTGGAGACCCTAAGCTAGCCTTGTGGAGATTTATACAGACCCCCACATCTCCATTTCTTTCCTAACATCTTCCCACTCCAAAGTACTTTTCCCTTCTCTCTATTTTCTTTCTTTCTTTCAAATTTCTAAGCACGTTAGGCAAGAGATCTCATCCGATGATCAGGAAGCTATCGGAATTATTGGTTTCCGGCAACCGGTCAGGATACCGAGAAGCCGCCTCCACAAGTCCAAGGAGTCCATTAGACCTCAACATGCAATCACCAAGAGGTTTAAAGAATTATGATCTTGGTGGGGTTGGATTGGGTATTGTTGCTGCCCTTGAGAAATCTAGTAACAATAAATGTGGACACGAAATATTGGCTAAATATGCTGTTTGGAGTTGCAATCTAAATCGATCAAATCCCAAAACAGTTAATTCTAACAATATATGTGGGAGATTAAAAGCAGCATATGATGAATTTGGAGAAGGCAGCTCGGAGAACTGTACTTATGTAACTTGTCATGGAACAAACAAATCCTTCACAAAGGTGTACTATGATGCAGCTGAATTTCGAGAAAATCCACAAGAAATAAATGATCTTGAGAGATTTAACAACTTGGGAATTGCTGAGAAAGTTGTTTCAGCATATCCAACTTCAGATTTTCTCAGTTCGTGTCACTTGTGCAGTAAAAACCTCCATGGCAAAGATATATACATTTACAGGTAAACCTCTTGTCTTTTCTCATGATATCATTTGTTGATGTAGAACATACGACTAGAAGTTTGTGGGTTAGATTTTGAAAGGGTTTATTTCGATTTGAACAGAGGTGAGAAAGCGTTTTGCAGCACGGAATGTCGAACAAGGCAGATTGTGATGGATGAGAGGAAAGAACATTGCAGATCGGAAGCACCGGGGTCTGTGGATGTTTCAAGAGGACAGATCTTCTCAACTGGGATTCTGGCAATTTAGGCAACATTTAGAAGATGATTACTAGAAATAGGGTTGTCATGAAACGGCTATTCCATACATATACGAGTTTTTTATCAGCTTAATTACTATTCTCAATGGCCAACAGAAGCAAAAATTGTAGAAAATGAAATGACTCTCATGGATTGACAACGTTCTACACAAATTATGCATCAACAGCTATATTTTACATATTTGTGAGAAAATTGTCAAATTTATAAAATATTTAAATCAAGAAAAATTTTAAGATTTATATATTTTTTTTTTTAATTAATTAATTAATTTTTTTTTGTATTTGGTGGGACAATCATATTAAATAGATGTAAAAGAATTGTAATGGGTGATCAATTCTAGTTCGTTGTTCGCGGGCTTCTTATCGAGTTCAAATTTGTTCATCAGTTACTTCATTTAAATAAATACATTATTTATATTATAGCTTGTAACTTTATTTTCAAACTTTAACAAATAGATTTTGGGTTTATAAATATCTAGATATAGTTAATTTAGATATATACATCGATGATTATATTTATTAAAAAAAAATCCAAGCTATATCAAATTTATGATCAGTGATATTCTCATTCAAAGTTCAAGAAAATACTATTGTAGGGCCTATTTAAGTCAAGGGGCTTGGAAGCCCACTAGTATGAAAGCCCGAATAGAAGAAAGTTAATACTATAAGCTCAATAATTTGTCCAGGAAGGCGAATAAGGATAGAATCTTACAGAATCACGTATATAAACTAATACTCAAATCTTCAGTACATTCTACGGGATTTCATGGAGATACATGATCACATCAGTTACGAGAAGATAACTTATAAACAGAAATCACGTCAAAAAATAAGTACAAATACGATGTCTATATAAACCAGGTAACCCTCTATGGAAATGGGACTTATCTCTTGATCATTCAAGTTACTTTTAAAATAATTAACATGATTACTGACTTAAGCATCGGAGCTTTCTCAGGCGAAGATCGCCGGACCTCATCAATTTCTTGTAAGTACACAGTTGCAGGAGGGAAGCAAGATACGTCCTTAACATTGGCGCTGTCTGTGGGATATCTTTACGAACCATTAATGTGGTTTTTGCATGCCTACTGTAACTCATTCTGTAGCAAGCTGAACAACGGAAACATCCATGGAAGCACGATTAGCAGCAACCGAGAAGAGACTGAAGAAGGCGTTAGATACTTTGGAAGCGTTGCAGAAAGAAAACGAGGAATTACGGCAGAGAAATGTTGAGACCGAAGGTGCCGCCCAACCTGCTCACAGTGAGTAAGGTGAAGAAGAAGCGGATAGTAACGCTGAAGCCAAACAAGAACGCACTGAGAAACAGAAGATGCACGACGAATTGAAGGATCTCGCGGGAAAGTACGAGGAAATAGCAAGAAAGATGGGTGGATCTTCGTCGGTCGACTACTTGCTGAACCAGACCGACCTGCCATACAACGAGCAGATCATGGGGGTCCCACTCCTGTCGAAATTCAAAGTTCCCCAAATAGATATGTACGATGGGTCTAAGAATTCAGTGGACCATCTAGAAAACTTTAAAGCCCACATCACGCTCCACGGTTTCTCGGGCGAGATCGCCTGCCGAGCCTTTCCTTTGACTCTAAAGGGGACAGCAAGATGATGGTTTGAGACTCTTAAACCAAGGTCGATTGATAGCTTTGAAGACTTGGCCAAACAATTCATAACCCAGTTTATGCCTAGCAGAAGGCGCCGACGCCTAGCCGCCTACTTGCTCACGGTCAAACAAAAGGAAGATGAAGATCTCAAGAGCTATCTTACGCGCTTCAACAAGGATTGATTGACGATAGACGATCAGGATGAGAAGATCACTCTGGCCGCTCTCCTGGGCGGAATCTGGCCTCAGAGTCCTTTTATGATGGAGCTGGCTAAGAAGACCCCAGCCACCCTCTGGGAATTCATGTACCGGGCGAATACTTTCGTTAACGCCGAAAACACATTGCAAGCCTTGATATATCCACGAAAGGAAAGCAAAAGAGGAGAACGGAGAAGCGAGTGGGATGATAAAAGAAGTGGAGCAAGTCGGCAAGAAAGGAGGCAGGAAAGACAGCCAGACCGGAACACCAGGCTGATACATAACAACCTGAGTGTCAGAAAAGAGGAGAGACCGGGATGAAAAGTAACAGCATCAGATGGACGGACAATATTGCAAATACCACCGAACGGGTTCACATTGGACAGAGGACTGCATGACCATAAAAAAGAGGGTCACTGAATTAGCGGGAACTGGAGAGCTGGAGTGGATGGTATCAGAGTGTTTGAAATCCAGAAGGCGATAGGAGTACGAACGGGAAATTAAAAGGAGAGCCAGCCCCAAAAGAAGGTGCCAAGGCAACGGCCGCCAGAATAGTGGCAACCAGATGACATCAAAAAAGGCGGCGACAGAAACAAGGCACCCAGAAGAGGCAACAGGAGTAGGTCGCCCCAAAGAGGTAACAGGAACAGATCACCGCTGGGAGATGACGGGAACCGGGCGCCATTGGGGAAATCCGAACAATAGCCGGAAGTTTTGCTGGAGGTGGGATGTCCACATCCAGTCGGAAGGCTACGCACGAAAGGCGAGATATGAGGAAGTCTACGTAGCAGACAAGGCGCCCAAACAACAAAAACTCAACAATAACCGAGTAGTGATATCTTTCAAAAAGGCAGATAGAGAATGGGTGTTATACCTACATGACGATGCTCTGGTTGTCACCCTCATCATAGCCAACTATGTAACTAGGCGAGTGCTGATTGACAATGGAAGCTTAGCCGACATACTGTTTTGGGAAGTATTCAACAGAATGGAGATTAATGCTAACCGACTACGACCTTCTCCAATGCTGTTGAAGCCTGAAGGGCTTCTCGAGCGAGGCAATCCAGCCTATTGGGGCCATCACCCTTTCGGTAACTGCTAAAACTGGAATGCAGACAGCAACTACCATGACAAACTTCTTAGTGGTTAAAGCTCTATCCTCCTATAATATCATACTAGGGAGGCCAACACTCAACCATCTCAGGGCAGTAACCTCAACATATCACCTCAAAATGAAGTTCGCAACCTACGGCGGAGTAGGAGAACTAAGAGGCGAGCAAGCATTGGCTCGAGAATGTTATGTGCAAGAATTGAGGAAGGACAGAAGTGAAGTGTGTACCGTGAAAAAGAAGAAGAAGACATCCACGCCACCTCTTCCACCACCCATGATGGGAATAGAAGGAAAAGACGTAGAGACCAGAGACGAACAAAATCAGCAACACGCCGAGGTCAATGAGCCCCTAGAGCTCATCACCTTATTCCCCAACCACCCGAAAACAACCGTCCGGATTGGTACGAATGTTCCCCTGGCGGACAGGAAAAGCCTAATACAGCTTTTAGGCGAACACAAAGACGTATTCGCATGGAGCCATGAAGAAATGTCAAGGCGTGGACAATGCCATTATTGAGCACCGCTTAGGGGTGGACCCTGGACAGAAGCCAGTACGCCAAAAAAGGAGGTCCTTCAGCGCGGAAAAATATGCCACCATCTGCTTGGAAGTCGAAAAACTACTCGTCGCCGGCTTTATCAAAGAAACCCACTATCCCGAATGGCTAGCTAATGTGGTCCCAGTAAAAAAGGCGAACGAAAAGGGAAGAATGTGCGTAGACTTCATTGACCTCAACAAAGCTTGTCCAAAGGATAGCTTCACTCTGCTGCGCATTGATCTTATTGTGGATGCAACAGTGGGACACAGGACACTGAGTTTCATGAATGCCTACTCGGGATATAACCAGATACAGATGTATGCGGCGGATAAGGAAAAAACGGCGTTCATAACAGATCGTGGGCTATATTGTTACCAGGTAATGCCGTTTGGGCTAAAGAACACAGGGGCGACTTACCAAAGGCTGGTCAACCGAATGTTCACAAATCAAATAAGGAAAACCATGGAAGTCTATGTGGATGACCTTTTGGTGAAAAGCAAGGAGTCTGCCCAACACATCTACGACCTGAGAGAAGCATTCGAGGTATTACGTCAGTACAAGATGAAGTTAAACCCCGCCAAGTAAGCCTTTGGAGTCGAGTCGGGAAAGTTCTTGAGGTTCATCGTATCTGAGAGAGGAATCGAAACCTCCCCAGAAAAGATAGAGGCCATAGTCAATATGAAGCCGCCGAGCAACTTGCATGAGACACAGCGGTTGGCAGAAAAAGTAGCCGCCCTGGGTAGATTTATAGCAAGATCCACTAACAAGTGTATGCCTTTCTTCCAGGTGCTACACAAGACACATCCATGGAATGAGGAGTGTAATGAGGCGTTCAAAAGACCGAAGCAATATCTCACCAATTCGCCCCTCTTGAAGCAACCGGAAAAAGACGATGTACTCTGTGCGTATCTAGTCGTTTCCCCACACGCAGTGTCAACCGTCTTACTAAAGGAAGAAGAGGTCATTCAGCACCCCGTGTATTACGTGAGCCGAGCCCTCAGAGGAGCAGAGCTGAGATATCCCAAGATTGAGCTGCTAGCATTTGCTTTGGTAATGGCGGTCAGGAAGTTTCACCCATACTTTCAGGCCCATACGGTAAGAGTACTTACAAAAGCATCGCTGACTAGAGCCCTAAGGAAACCAGATTGCACGGGAAGGTTAATAGGATGGTCAATTAAGCTGAGCGAATTCGACTTAAGGTACAAGCCAAGGAAGGCAATCAAAGGACAAGCACTAACAGACTTCGTGGCAGAATTTTCAGATTTTCTCCAAGAAGTCACAACAGCACCGGCGAGCAAACCATGGATAATGCATATAGATGGCTCATCCTGTAAGACGAGGGGTGGCCTAGGCATATATTTGCTAGGGCCCAATAACGAAGAAAGGCACTGCCTGGTCACGCTAACTTTTAAAGTAACAAACAACGAGGCCGAATATGAAGCACTAGTAACAGGCTTTCTATAGCCAACCAGATTGGGATAACTGAGATAGAAGTCAAATCTGACTCACAGATCATTGTCAACCAAGTGTTAGGCCTGTACGCTACTAAGAGCGAGAAACTGAAGAAATATCTAGAGCCGACATGGGAAGTACGTGATCTGTTCTCATATTTCACTATAACCCAGATACCCCGAGCAGATAACGAAGTGGCAGACAAGTTGGCTCGAACAGCATCTGGAATGGAAGAAACGCCCCCTCCCTGGCAAGCTGAAAGAAGAATCATTGAAGCACCAGCTGTTGGCGCAAAGGTGGTAACACTGGGCCCTAGTATCCCCAAGTGGGCAAGCGAAGTGGTAGAATACCTGGCGGGAGGTAAATTACCAGAGGAAGGAGAAGAAGCACGGAAAGTAAGAAGGAAATGGAAAGGTTCCTGCTTCTTGACGGGACTCTTTACAGAAGGGGTTTCTCTGCCCCTTTACTGCGATGCATCTCGCCCCAAGAGTCACAATACGTCTTAGCAGAAATACATGAAAGTATATGTGGCAACCACTCAGGAGGATGAGCCTTGGCCAGGAAGGCGGTCAGAGCAGGCTATTATTGGCCCAATGCAATAAGGGATGCGCGAGAGTTTACTAAGAGGTGCCTTAAATGTCAAGAGTATGCGCCCATACAACATGCTCCACCGGAAGAACTCACGTCCATAACAACATTATGGCCTTTTGCCCAGTGAGGCGTGGACCTGGTAGGACCTTTCCTACCTAGGAAAGGCGGGGTAAAATTCATGGTAGTAGCTGTGGATTACTTCACCAAATGGGTAGAAGCAGAATCATTGGCAACCATAACCAGCAAAGTCATGATAAGGTTCTTATGGAAGAATGTTGTCTGTAGGTTCGGAATACCCCACAGCATAGTAACAAATAACGGGAGGCAGTTCGACTCGGATCAGTACCGAGATTGGTACGCTGAATTAAAAATCAAGGCCAAATATTCCTCACCAGGTCACCCCTAGACTAACAGGCAGGCTGAATCAACCAACAAAGCATTGCTCTCAATCCTGAAGAAGAGGGTCGAGGAGAAAAAAGGAGACTAGGCAGACGAGTTCCCGGGAGTACTTTGGGCGTATAGAACAACAGTTAAGACTAAAGTTTTGGATTCCGTTCCGGTGATCGTTCTTGTTGACGCACTGAAATGGAATATTTCGGTACCGGTCTGTTCTGGTGTGCCGTTTTGGGATTAATTATATATTATAATAAATATTTATATATATATAAACTAACAACTAATAGAATAAAGACATATATATGTAAGTGTGTATCATATATAAGTGTACATATTAAAAGAATTGAAGATTTATAAAATGATTGTAAGTTGAAAAAATACAAATTTGAGTTGAGATACAAAAATAAATAAATAGATATAAAATATTAAAAATAATGATATTTAAAAAAAGACGTATTTAAAATTAAAAAGTATATAAATATATTTTATATTCTAAAATTAATTAAATACCATCTAAATTTAAAATTTTTAAAAAAATATCATTCAAACACAAAAAAAATTACAAAAATAATCTAAACCGGAATAGAGACCGGAACGGCCGGAATTTGACCGGAATGACCGGAACGGAATAAGGAGGTATAGTGTTCCGGTTGAGGCACCAGAACGGAACATTCCAGCCGTTACGGCCGGAACGGAACGGAATTCAAAACTGTGGTTAAGACACCTACCGGAGAGTCTCCATTCACACTAGCATACGAGACTGAAGCAATACCACCAGTCGAGGTGGGGTTGCCCAGCTACAGAACAAGCCACTACTCCACCCACCAAAATGACCGCAAACTGGAAGAAAACCTAGATCTAGTAGAAGAAGAAAGAGAAATCGCGGAGGCCAAAATGCTGCGTGAAAAGGCCAAAATCGAGTAGTACTTCAATAAGAGGGTGAAGCCCAAAACCTTCAAAGTCGAGGACCTAATCTTGAAGAAAGGCGGAGTAACAACCCAGAGCCAGGGAAAAATGGGACCCCAATGGGAAGGGCCCTACTTGGTAGTAGCAAACAACAAGCCTGGGTCGTACCGGCTAAAAGACAGTCAAGGAAAGGAACTGCCTCATTCATGGAATGTAGAACACTTAAAGAAGTTTTACTAGTAGTGTCGCCAATACTTTTAATTTGGTTATGTTTTTCACATTCCCCTAGTAGTAGTTTTCTCTTTCCTTTATTATTATAATAATCCATGTTTTAGTATTCTTATTCCAGTCGAACTCTTGAATGATTATAGTTATAACATTCGCATTTATTGTTTCAAGAATCCCAGCATTCGCCCAGTCTCAACTGCACTAATTCTCATGTCTTGTCTAAAGTACGCGTGATTACTTGGGGTACCATGTACAAAATAGAGATGAAAGGGGCGTGCGGAAGTCAACAGAACCCGTCGCCTCTGACCATCAACACCAAGATGTCACATCCAAGAAAGGCCTTACTAATAGAGACCTGCGGCAAGCTATCCAGCTCGCGGGGTTAAGGGAAAGGTCGCGGACCACCCAAACCACATAACACCAAAGACGAGTAGAACACTCGTAGGTGCCATATAAAAAAGGGGGCACTGAGACAAATAACTCCGCCTACCTAAAAAGCCAAAGACGAGTAGAACGCTCACAAGTGTCACACGAAAAAGGGGCGCCGAGGCAAATGACCCTGCCTATCTAAAACACCAAAGACGAGTAGAACACTCGCAGGTGTCACACAAAAAAAAAACGCAGAGGAAAATGACCCTGCCTACCTAAAACACCAAAGATGAATAGAATACTTGCAGGTGTCACACAAAAAAAAAAAAGAGCGCAGAGGCAAATGATCCTGCCTACCTAAAACACCAAAGACGAGTAGAACACTCGTAGGTGTCACACGAAAAATGGGGCGCTGAGGCAAATGACCCCGCCTACCTAAAACACCAAAGACGAGTAGAACACTCACAAATGTCACACAAAAAAAAAGGGCTTAGAGGCAAATGACCCCGCCTACCTCTAAAGCACCAACAACAAGTCTCAACGACCGCGATGCCATAAAAAAAAAAAAAAAAGAGAAAAGGAAAGGTCAAGGACCGCTCAGCTAACAAAAAACCCACAACAAGTTATCTAGCTTGCGAGGTTGAGGAAGAGGTCAAGGACCACAAAAATAATCCAAACAAAAGCAAAGGCAAGAGTAAAAGTAGACCGCAACAATGATCAAGACGAGCACTCAAAAACTGTCCAGCAACGAATCAAGAATACAATGTTAAAGTAAATAATCTATGTTATTTACAAGAAAAGAATTTGATTACAGTTTGAGGTTACAATGCGCAAACACAATAAAAAAATAATAATAAAATAATATACAAAAACTTGCGGCTTTGAATTAGGGGGCGTTGCCTTCTTCAAGAGGAGACAGTGGAGGCACGTTCAAAAAGGCTTCTGGAATTTCCTTGCACCCGAACATGTCCACATGGCGGCAGGTGGCCACCTTAAGAGAAAACAAACTCGTATCGAGAGCTTGGAGGTCCGTAGCAGGGTCAACCAAGAGACGGTTCCTCAGGCGCACAATGCAAACACCATGGCCATAAGTAAAGGCCGCGTCCCTGAGCTGAGGAACCTAAGCCAATTGGGCCTGAAGGCGGATGACGTCTGCTTGAGCAGCAGCCAACTGGTCTACTTTCCTGGGTAACTGTTCATCCCTGGCCAAAGCAACCAGGTTGGCCTTCCTAAGCTCTTCGTCCATGTTCGCATGGCTCGCCTTGTACTTCTAGTGGCGCTCTCTGAGTTCAACCAGAGAACCCTGTGCCTCGGAAAGGTCCTGAATGTAAGGCGCGCTTTCTCCAGGGCGTTCTTGAGAACAGGCAAGCTCCTCCCGGACCAAGTTTAACTCCCCACTACAAGCAAGGAGTTTTGAGTCCCGGCGGGCCAATTCAACATTGAAGCCCTGTTAGACTTCGGAAAGTTGCACTCTCGCCAAATCTCTCTCAGACTGCAAGATCTGGTGAGAGAAGTCGTCCCTGATCTTAGCTTCTTTAGCAAGGCGAGCAGTGTCCTGAAGCTCAAGGACCTCACCATCACGCAACTCTAACTCCCCTTGAAGAGAGTTGACGAAACCTTCCACCTGATCCAAACGGCGCTCGAGTTCCTTGTTCCTCTTGACCAGGGCCTCCAACTCAGTTTTGTCCACCTACCACTTCCCTTTAATTTCTTCTTCTCGTCGAACAAAGTTAGCTACTACCCTTGCCGCCAAGTTGTCGACACCCTTTTAAGAAGAAAAAAGAACCCAGGTAAGAAAAGAAAAGGAAAACAAGGAAAAAAGGTGAATGACGAAGACAAGCTAAGGAAATACCGCATAAAACCAATCCTTTAGCTGGTTGGCCATTTCGGTGACAACCTCAGTTTGAGCAAGAATTGCCAAAGAAGAGGCACCCGCACTGCCATCGCCTCCAGTGTTCCCTCCGGGACCACTGATTTTCTCAGCCATCACGATCTTCACGGGCTCAGGAGCCGCATACTCCACCTGGCCTGACAAGTGCACAGTGTCAGGTATCAATTTAGGGTGGGTTGTCTCCTCCGTATGGGCGCCTTCCCAAAGCAAGTTATCCAACTTCTCATCAGTAAAGGAGTCAGGTTCCCCACCAAAAGAAGATGCTAGAAGAGGAATCGAGAAGAGACACTTGCCGCTACCAACCACAGAAGGAGTGTTACCCCCGGATATGGTAGTTGGGGGAGTTTCCAAATCCAACTGGCCAGCAGCCAAAAGAGGACAAGCGCCCTCCCGAGCAGGAACTAAGGAGTCTTTTTGACTAAGAGACTGGGCGCCAACCAAACTCTCCTCCATTTCCCTATGGTGGCCTCCGAGGGTAATGACGGGCGCGCACTGGAGCTGGTAATTCGGTCCAACTGGAGGGTGGCCTCAACGTGAACAGGTAGGTCGTCGCCTCTCCCTAGTCCCTCATTGGAGGGAGGCACAAACACAGGAATAGGCGCCCGAGGGCTGGTCTGAAGGGGAGCCCAAGGGCTGGTCTGAAGGGGCGCCTAAACTTGAAAGGTAGCAGCTAACTCAAAAAGAGCTATGCTGGCCAGACATTCCCTATCCCCTAAACCAACAGATCGCGGCCTCAAGGAAGAGCCACCGGAAGCAGCAGAAGCAGAAGCCGCTGGTGATATAGAAGCCTTAAACTGGTCGCCCCCCGAACTAGCCTTAGACTCAAGGGGCGGCTGCTTAGGGTCGCCCGCAGAGGACGCCAAGCTTCCTTTCAAAGCTGGAAGCATGGGCGTTTGCTTCAGACCTTCTTTAGTGGGCGCCAAGGGTTTCTTCGGGGCTGGGGGGAAGTTGAGAAGGATTCTCAATACGAGTCCTTTTCTTTTGACCCTCATCATTCTTCTTCTTGGACCTTCTTTCTTTTTTACCATCGCCCACTTCAGTCTCCAACCGCCTTTTCTCCTTTAGCTCCCCCTTCCTATCCCGCACAATAGGAGCACCTGTCATGGTTTTGTCAGAAGGAATAGGTAGAGGGGCAGGAATAACATCAGTGATCATGAAATCACGTCCCTGAGCCAAGGAGCGATTGAGGGACGTCAGAAACCAATCTATATGGACGGGGGACAATAGCTTATCGGTCCAGAGGTCGTCAGGATGCTCTGCAGCCCAGGCGTGAACGGCATCTATACGAGCCAACTCTCGGCGGGACAGTGGGGGCATGAGAGTCCACAAACGTCAACTCTCAGGGATAGGGCGCCAGATTGCCCTGACAGGGAAGTCTCTGAAAACCTCTTCTTGGTCAGAAAATTCCCATCTTTGCCCGCTGATAAAAAAGAATTTTATGGTCCACGCCTTGGCATTGGAATACTGGCCTTCAAACGTAGTCAAAGGTTGCCATTTTTCCTTTTTACAAAAGACAGCCACACAACCATTGTTAGCTGCCCTCACATCGTAAAAAGCCAAAAACTCTCAAGCAGTCATATCGGGGTATGGGTCACGGAGGGGTTCTAGAACCATCCGAAAGACAATGCAGGCTCACAAGTAAACCCTCAAGGCGAAAGGGTGAAGCTGAATCGGAACCAGTTCCAGCAGATCCAAAATGTTGCGAAGAGGGCGACAAAAGGGAAGTTTCAATCCATGAGACAAAAGGGCTATGGAAATGGCTACCCAGCTCGAGAACGCTTCATCGTCACAACACCCAGATTCGGGAGCTTTCATTATAACGGAATCCGGGATGCCAAACTCCTTTCGGATCTCAACCAAATGCTTCTCTTGAACGCTTGAGCGCTATGTGTATCCATTAAACGTTGTGTCCTCGGGAATGTCAAAAGGTTGAACCGAACCACTACCTTGTTCCACCATGGGGTTGTAAAAAGGAAAGAAGCAGGAACAAGAGGCAAGAACAAGAAGAAAGAACAAGAGACAAGAACGAAAGAATGCAGAGAACGGAAGAAATACCAAGGACTAAAATAAGCAGAAGAAATAAAGGAAAATAGGAAAATATGTGTATTTAAAAGGCAAGATGACTGTGGAACACCAACGGACGAGCCATTATGACTTGACGCGAAGATAGAGAAATAGTCGTCATATGTAAAATAACCGTCACACGCTAAACCTTCCCACTACTGCCACAATTATCGAACATGAAGATGAAAGGACGGCAGGCAAGTGAAAGGTCACAAAAAAGAACACGTTCTCATGCATATTTGGGCGGAACCGAAAACACACAAAAGTCAAAATAAATTAAATTCCCTATGCCTTGAGGCGTAAAGAATTCGCGGGGTAGCTGTAGGGTCTATTTAATTCAAGGGGCCTAGAAGCCCACCAGTATGAAAGCCCGAATAGAAGAAAGTTAATACCATGGACTCAATAACTTGCCCAGGAAGGCGAATAAAGATAGAATTCTGCAGAATCACGTACATAAACTAATACTCAAATCTTCAGCACATTCTACGAGATTTCATGCAGATACATGATCATGTTAGTTACGGGAAGATAACTTGTAAAAGGAAATCACATCAAAGGATAAGCACCAACACGATACCTATATAAACCAGGTAACCCTTTATGGAAATGGGACTTCTCTCTTGATCCTTCAAGTTACTTTTAAAATAATTAGCAAGATTACTGACTTACGCATCGGAGCTTTGTCAGGCGAAGATCGCCGGACCTCATCAATTTCTTGGAGGCACACAGTTGAAGAAGGGAAGCGAGACACGTCCTTAACAACTATAAAAGAATTAAACGTGAAATCAAAAGATAATGATCAAAAGAAAGTAATGGTAAAAGGTCGAGGGTTCAGCAGTTTCATCCATTAGATCAGGACACAAACCATCAACCACAACCAAAGAAAGCTGATAAATAGTGCACGTAAAGCATTCAATCGACGCAGTTTGAGAAAACCAAAGCGTTCACCAAGACTTACTTGAGGGTAGTTACTATGGAAGGAAATTAGGATTTTTTTTAGGGAAGTTCTACATAATCCCCAACCTCCTCCACACATCACATTTTTTTATTTATTTTTATTTTTTTCAAAATATTTTTTGAATTTATTCTTTTTAAATTAATTAATAATTTTTTATTCCTTATTCATATATCACATATTTAATAAAATTAAAAAATTAAAAAAATGTGGTGTGTCATGTGGAAGAGGTTGGAGGTTGTAAAGAATTTTCTTTTTTTTTTATTATGATGTGCTAGTCTCTTAATAGGATAAGTTTTCTAAAATTATCTTGTATTTAACTTACTTGTACATAAGTTTTGAAATGCTAAAATTTTTATTTTATATAATGAGCTGAATGAAACCCCTTAATAGAGGTACTTCGGTTAAATATTAACATGGTATCAAGAACAGATTCTTAATTATCGTGTTTCCTTAGAATTGTTTTCTCAGGTTTTTTGGATTTCTTAGTTTCGATGCCTTCTAGGTTGTATTTTGGTGAATCCGACATCAAATTCTTATCTTCTTGTGCCTTCGTGATAGTCGTGCTGGAAATTTCAATTTGTGAGAGGGTATCAAAGGAAACTAAGGTTTTCTTTATTATGATGTAGTAGTCTCTTAATATGATAAGTTTTCTAAGATTATCTTGTTATTTCTTGTATTTAAATTATTTATATATATTTAGATAAGATATGATAAATTTTGTAACCCTAAAACTTTTATTTTATTTAATAAGAAGGAAACAACTCAATAAAGGTACTTACATGGTATCAAAGCCATGCATGTTCCTAATTACCATGTCTCCTTAGAATTTTTTTTCTTGGATTTTTTGGGTTTCTTAGTTTCAACGCCCTCTAGGTTGTTTCTTAGTGAATCCGACATCAAATTTTTATCTTTTCGTGCCTTCTTGTCAGTTGCACTGGAAGCTTGGTCTTCTTTTTTCTCGACGACTTCTGTAGTGGTGTACGTCGGTTATCTTAGGTGCATTGAGTCTATCGGCGCCTTCTGCCTAGTTTTCTAGTATTTTCGGCATCTCTAAGGTCTGGTGGTTGTCGACGCAAGCTTCTCTTGGTGTTATCGGCGTGCTTGTGATGGGTGGCTGTCAGAATAACCTTATGGTGGTGTTTCGACAACCTTTTTTTCTAGATCTGTCGTCTTCTCTGTGGGAGTGGGCACCTTCTATGGTGGCTTTGTGGTGTTCGACAATCTTAGTTCAGTGTTGGGTTTATAGTTCACGTTCGACACTTGTGGGTTCAATTTCAAGTCTCTATTCGATTGTGGGTTTCTCCTGGTTTTTGTCGATATCTCACTTGGCTTCTTGTTTGTTTTTCACTTGGCTTCGTTTGTAGCAATTTTTGATCAGTTCTTCGTGAACCCAATATGCATGCTTTCATGTTTGTCTATCGATGATCCCTGTGCACCTTCCTCCTATTTTGGGCTCTCTGTTTTCATCAGTTTTGGTTTGTGGACCTCAAATTTTATGGTTGCAATTGTTGACCTTCTTGGCATATCAATATGTTTGTTTTGGCTATTTTTCGGCTCTCATGCTTTTCTTTTGCTAGTTTTCGTCATCTCACACATCTAAAGAAGTTGTCTCGTGTTTCTTTTTGTATTTCTGGGTGCTGGTGATTCTCGATAAAACCACCTAAAGGCTATTTCGGTCCCTTCTGTGTCTTTGTGGCATGTGCATGTGGCTCTTGGTCAATTTTTTTTTTTTTACATTAGTTCTCGGTTGCACTGCGGATTTGTCTCTTATTTCATCTTGCTAACAGGACCTTATTTTGAGTACCTTTCTTGCTATTTTCTGGCCTGTTTTGTCTCGAGTATCATTATTCTCAATGGATTCCGCACTTTTGTGTGTCAAATTTATGGATCGAGACTATAGCACTGCACAATGCTATAGTTGCGAGGGCTTTGGTCACATTGCCACCGACTGTTCGAAGAAATTTTGCAACTATTACAAAAAATTTGGTCACATTATCAAGGATTGTCTAACTCGATCTCCTCGAAAATAAGAGCGTGCCTATCCTACCTCAGTTAACATCTCGGGTGCAGCCTCTTCTATAGCTTTTGCTGTCACCACTCATACTTCAGTACCTGCCAGTTCCAGTCCTACTACTCTTACTCTTAATATGGTACAACAAACTATTATTTCTGCTTTTTCTGTTTTAGGCATTTCAGGTAGGTCAAAGTCATCCTCTAATTCTTAGATAATAGATTCTGGTGACTCAAATCATATGACTAATCATTTCAATTTGTTACATAATCTTCAGTCTTATAATGATCCTCTTAAAATACACACGACAAATGATAGTTCACTATCAATCTCTGCCGTGGGTGATGTGTCATTCGAAATTTTTTTTTTTTTGGTTTCTCCTAACTTTCCTCCAGTTTACTTTCTGTTGGACAACTTATTGATAATAATTGTAATATCTCTTTTTCATCTTCTGGTTGTGTCATACAGGATCGAGTGTCTGGGAGGATGATCACGAGGAGTCCTAAAGAGGGTCGGGTATTTCTACTAAATCCCAATTCAGCTTTTCTTGAGTCTAATCCTTTTATTTCTTGTAATGATGTCTACAAGTACTAAGGATTGGCATCGCCATTTAGGCCATCACAATCCTAACATACTCCAAACTTTATTTAAATCTGGTACAATTAATAATAAAAATTTTGAGTCAATAGAAATAAATTTATTTTGATTGTATCTCTTTCAAACTAAACAAAAGCAAAGTGTTACCGTTTCTACAACATGGCTCTCATGCCTCTTGAGTATTTGAAAAAATTCATGGCAATGTTTGGGGTATATCTCTTATAGGGGTGCTCCCCGCATGTACTGATGCAGCGCACCCTTTTGTCCGCCCCCCCGCCTGGACGGGGGTGGAAGATTTCAACCGTTGTCCGCCCCCCGTGTGCAGGGGCGGGGTACCCCGCACCGCATACGGGGGCGGAATTGGGGGTGCATCCGTCCGCCCCCCCGCATATTGTGCATACCCAATGTGTTTCTGGGCCATTTGGCCCAGAAACTATCTTTTTAATTTCTAATTTTTTTTTTGGGCCTATGATTTAGTAATTTTACAACAAATTATAAAAATATAAATTGTATAAATAGCACAATTAAAAGAATAACTAAAAAAAACATAAGAAAAAGAAATTTAAGAAAGTATCAACTATCAAATTAACCAAGGCCCTAGGTCCTACTCAGTACTCTATTTACTATTACAAATTAAAATAATATTACAAACATCAAATAATAAAAGTGAGTTATTAATCTATTACAAATTAAAATAAGCCACAAACATCATAATGTTTAACAAATGGAGTTGATGTCTTGAATCTCTTAATGAGTCCAAAGATTCCAAAAAGATTGAAGTGTTGGTCCTTGAAAGTTGGAACATGTGAGCTGTGAGCCTGTGAGGTGATGACGTGAGATGATAAAATCTGAAAGAGAGAAACAATTTAAATATCAGATTTTTTATATATAAGTAATTTAAAATTTAAATATCATAAATAAATTAAATGATAAAATATTAAAAATGAGTTTCAAAATCAGAAAGTTAAATATCAAAAATGATAGTCTAAAATCTTAGTAAAATTATAACTAACCAAGATGAGATGGAGACATTTTCTTGGGCCCATGGAGAAGTCAAAATGCAATGGAATTGGATGTCGTGTCAACTATGGGTGGAACGCCTACAATGATTGAATTTGACATTAAGAAATAAGAATTACTTCACTTTAATATAAAACAAATGAATCGCAGTAATCAATTAATAATAAAAAATGTGATATTTATTATTTACCAGACTCAGCCTGTGAAGTAGTCCCCTCCTCAACATCCGCAAAATCAAGAACATCTGGAACATGAATTGTAGTCCCCTTAATCCAATTTTGTGAGCAAATTAAGGCCTCCACAGTGATAGGAGATAACGAACTTCGAAATGGATCCAACACATGTCCTCCAGTGCTAAAAGAGGATTCAAATGCTATGGTGCTAATTGGGATAGCCAAAACACTGCGTGCTATCTCAGCAAGGATGGGGTACTTTACTACAATGACCTTCCACCATGCTAATATATCAAAATCTTCTACATATAGTTCCAAGCCCGCTACCAAATATCGGTCTACATCTGACTTCACCTCAATGGGTTGAGAGCTAAGTTAGGGGTCTTCAATCATGTTTTGGGCCCAGACAACCTTACGCTTTTTGGCCGCCGAGGCATCTGGCGTAGGCACTGCACTCGGTGTAGGAATGGGTGCATTACCACCCTTAATCAATGTAAACTCATCAAGTAATTTGATGAAAGTCTCTTTAACAATTCCCACAATCTGAGTAGTTTTTATTGGCCCAAATGTTGATCCCAACCCATACTTCATGCCATAAAGCTTAATTTGGGGGTCAAGAGCACTAGCCACATATAAAAGCACATTTTGCTTTGTCATATCCCCCCAATATTTGTCATATTTCACCCTCATGGCTACTCCTATCTCCCAAATCTTGCTATGATCACTCAAAACCATCTCAGTTATCTCATTTCGCACCTTACAAATTTGTTGAGAGAAGTCATGAGCTGTAGGGTACAAAGTACCAGAGATACTCAACGTCACCTCATAAAAACCACGTAAGCATTCAACAAAAACTGAAATCACAGCCCAATCATTTTCAGTTGGATGTCCCAATCCCCCATGGTTGTCAAATTACCTTACAAATTGGATGTCCTCATCACCCATTAATTTGAAAGCTTTTTTATAATCTTGAGCCACCTCTAACATCATAAATGTTGAATTCCATCTGGTTGGCATATCCGTGCAAAAGTCCCTCTTGGTTGTTATACCCGCATTCTTTGCAAAAATTTTAAAATTTTCAAATCTAGAGGGAGAAGATCTCACAAACTTCACTGTCATTCTAACTTTTACAACTGAGTCATCAACATCTTTTAATCCATCGGTAACCACCAAATTGAGAATATGGGCAGCACATCTCACGCGCAAATAATCACCCCCCAATATTGTTCTATTTGCCTCTTTAAGTCGGGTTTTAAAAAGGCCAATGCGACATCATTAGAACTTGCATTATCAACTGTAATAGTAAGAACTCTAGCCAAACCCCACTCTGTGATTGAGGCATCCAATGCCCTCCCAATTGTCTCACCTTTATGATCTGTAACCTGACAAAACTTCAAAATCTTCTTGTGCAATTTCCAATCAGATGTAATGTAGTGCACAATCAAAGACATATAATTGTAATTCTGAATGGATGTCCAAGTGTCGGTGGTGAGACAAACAACTAGACCTGCCAAAATCCCTCTCAATGAATCTCTCTCTTTTTCGTATATTTTTTTAACATCTTTTGCCACAGTATGACGAGAAGGAATATTGAACCTAGGTTCCAAGCAACGAGAAAATGCTTGGAACCTCTCACCATCAACAACCTGGAATGGCATCTCATCCATGATAACCATTCTTACCAAGTGTCTCCTACATTCTTCTGGATCATATTTGGTATACCCCTTCAACGTAGCACCTACTACCATCAACCATTTTTTTTAGTCCGATCTCTAGCCTAGATTGGCTCCTTTGTTGTAAAGATTTTAATATAGGACTTTTTTTGCACTACTCTTCCAAGTGCACTTTCATCTTGAAGGTACCATGTCTCCTATAATGGCATCCATAAATTTTACCACAATGCATACATTTGGCCTGGGGGTTATCGGGATCGCCACCCTCTACTTTCTCAAAATGACCCCAGACAATCAAAATATATATTTTAGAAATGAGCTTGGGGGCAAGGCAATCAGTGGGGGCCGTGGGAGGGTCAGTGGGGGCAGGACTAGGGTCGGTGGGGAGCATTGGTAGGGGTATGACATGAATCGCTAAAACCCGATGGAGTAGTTGACGTACTTCACAAATAATTTGAACTCACAAATCTGAAAGGGAAACAGCCAACAACAACCAAATTTCAAGTTGAAAATTTCAACAATATAATATTTCAATATACATATCAAATTATCAATTTCATTTTTAACACATATTGTGACTGTGACAATAATTATCTAATCAAATTCAAAAAATATATACCAATCAGATGTAAGTATTTAACTGTTAATACATAATTATTAATTATGTAAGTAATTGTAAAACATGAAAATATCTAATATAGTGCTAAATCCTAAATTAAATTCAGGTTTAGGATTGGAACCCTAATCTAGGGTTCCAAACCGAAATCCTAATTAATGCAGATTCACAGAATTTGGGATCGGAATCCTAAATTAATTTAGGATTTCAATCCTAAAAAAAATTCCACAGCACACGGTAACCAATAACCCATCCTCCATCTCCATTTCAACCCAACCAACCTCCAATCTCCATAACTCAACTCAACAATAATGATAATGAAACTACAAAAATAAATAATAAAGAAAAAGAAAATGGGAGTGTGAGGTCTGTGTGCTACCTGTTGTTTGAAGAGACTCGAAATGGCAATGGTGTCGAATGCCGATACCAACAGTCTGCGCGAGGGATGACGGCAGATATCCCGGTGGAGTCACGACGGCGAGAAGCACCACACGGAAACCCTAAGGGCCTAAAATTGCCTAAATCGCCGCTCCCCGCCGCGGGGCGGGGGGGGGTTGGACTTGAGAGTTGGGGGCACGAGAAATGATCTATCAAGGGGGAGGGGGTGTTATTTACCCTAGACCAAAACGGTGCCGTTTTGGTCTAGGGTAAGTTAAAAAATAAAACCCAGAGGCAAAAAGAAGTCGTTTCTGCCTCTGGGTTTTTTTTTTTTTTTAATATCATATAATATATATGTATATATAATATATAATTAATATAATATTATAAATATATTTTTAATATTATATTTTATGCAGGGCGGGGCGGGGCACCCCCCATCCTCCCCCCGCCACCGCACTGCCCCTCTTTGCGGGGCAGGGGGCCCCGCACCCCACCGTGCGGGGCGATGAATCCTCCCCGTCCAGGCAAGGGCGGGGCAGACGAGGGCGGTTGGGTGGGGGGCGGATCCCCTGCCGCCCACCCCTAATCTCTTATATATCACATGGCTACTATAAGTACTTTGTTACTTTTATTGACGATTGTAGTAGATTCAATTAGATCTGTTTTTATTTTTTCCGTACTAAAAATGAAGTATTTTCTATTTTCAAAGTCTTTCTCACACTCATTCAAACACAATTTGCTTCCTTTATCAAGTTCTTACAATCTGATTCTAGGGTAAATATGTCTTATGAATTTTAGAACTTTCTTCAAGAAAAATGTATTCTCTCTCAACGTTTTTTCCCATCTACTCCACAACATAATATGATAGCTAAGCGTAAGAATCGGCATTTACTTGATATGGTTCGGGCTCTTCTTCTTGACTCTTTGGTTCCATCTCATTTTTTGTGTGAGACATTAGCTACTGTTGTCTATTTAATTAATCGATTGCCCACACCAATTTTACATAAGGTTTTTCCATTTTCCGTATTGTTTGGTCACACACCTAACTATTATGATTTACATATATTTGGTTGTGTGTGTTTTGTTCATCTTTCACCATATAAAAGGCATAAATTGACTGCTCAAACTGTCAAGTATTTTTTTCTTGGTTATAGTTCAACTCAAAAAGAATTTGTTTGTTACAATCTTAATGCTTGAAGAATTCAAATTTCCAAGAATGTTTTGTGTTTTGAGAAGCAGCAAATTCTCTCTCTCATGTCGATCCTATTTCACTTAGTTTTTCAATTCTTCATGATGAGCCAGAGTCCTTACCTATGCCAAATCCTAATAACTCTTCTGCTCCAGTGGCTCGATTTAAACCTGGTCTTGTATACACTTGATGTCATTGCACCCTTTTGGCCAACTCTTCTATGGCTTCTTGAGATTCTTCTCCTTCGGCACATGATCTGACATCCATCATAGCTCATGTTGCTCATTTTCTCATAAAACACACCTGTGTCTCCCACCGACTAGATTGGTATGGTTTTTCTTCCCCTGCATCTATGATTGCTACATTATCTTCCATTGATATTCCCTCTTCTTACAAGCAGGCTATGAAACATGAGTGTTGGAAGCAAGCAATGCAAACAGAACTTGATGCACTTGCAGTTAATCAAACTTGGTATGTGGTTCAATGTCCTCCTTTGATCAAGCCAATTGATAATAAATGGGTATACTCCATCATGTTTCATTCTGATGGCTCACTGGAATGATACAAAGTTAAATTGGTTGCTTTAGGGAATCGCCAAGAGTATGGCATAGATCATGATGAGACATTCGCGCCGGTTGCCAAGATGACTATTGTTCACCTATTACTTGCTCTTGATGCTTCTAAATCTTGACAATTACATCAGATGGATGTCAAGAATGCTCTCTTGACTACCTAAAGGAAGATATGTATATGAGACTCAATTCTGGTATGCCTATTTCATCCCTTACAACTGTGTGTAAATTGAAGAAGTCTTTATATGGCCTTAAAAAAGCTCCTCGAACTTGGCTTGAGAAATTTCGCAATATTTTATAGGATTTTCTTTTGAACAAAGTAAGTATGATGCTTCCTTATTTTTGCACAAGGGCGATGCTTGAGTAGTATTTTTGTTGGTATATGTAAATGATATTATCATCTCTGGTTTAGATAGGCCATTGATTCAAAATTTTCCTCAACATCTTCATAATATGTTTCACATGAAGGATTTTGGAGATCTTACCTACTTTCTTGGATTGGAAGTTAGGTCTCAACCACATGATTTATTTATCAATCAATAGAAGTATATTCAAGACTTACTTCAATTAGGAAGATTAGAAAATAATACTCCAACTGATACTCCTCAGGAGGTGAATGTTAAGTATAGGAAAGAAGAAGGCAAACTTCTCTCAGATTCCTACCTTATACCATAAGTTGGTTAGTAGTTTGATTTATCTCAACATCACGTGCCTTGATATTTTCTATGTTATCTACATTGTTAGTATGTTCATGGATTTTTCTTAACATCTCCATTTTGTAGCTGTTTGTCGAATTATTCTCTATTTACTTGAGATCATTAATCGTGGACTATTTTTTCTTAAAGGTTCTTTTCTTCACTTGACTGCCTACAGTGATACATATTGGGCTGGCTGTCTGGACTCTTGACGTTCTATTATTGAATCGTGTGTCTTTATTGGAGACTTTCTTGTCTCTTGAAAGTGTAAGGAGCAAGATTGTATATCTAAGTCATCTATAGAGTCTGGATATCGAGCAATATCTGTTGCATGTTCAAAAATTATGTAGTTGCATGATATTCTTTCAAAATTCGAGTTTGTACAAACACATCCCAAGCCTCTTTATGGTGATAATACAAGTGTCATTTAAATTGTAACCAACCCAAATTTTCATGAACGTACGAAGTACATCGAGGTTGATTGTCACTATATCCGATATGCCTATAAGTCTAAAGCTACCATTCTCCTTTGCCCACTGAAGACCAATAAGTTAATATGTTCACCAAAGTCTTAACTCACAATGACATCAATACTTAGTTAGCAAATTATTGTTAATCGACTCATTAGCATTAATTTGAATGAGGGTATTAATAGAAACTAGGATTTTTTTTTTACTATGACGTGATGATCTCTTAATAGAATAAGTTTTCTAAAATTATCTTGTATTTAAATGACTTAAACATATATAAAATAAGTTTTATAACCCTAAAACTATTATTTTATTTAATGAGATAGAAATACCTCAATGAAAACACTTCGGCTCAATATTGACATGGGTATTACGAGCAAGTTCCTAATTACCTATTGTCCTTAGAATTTTTTTTCTCAGGTTTTATGGATTTTTTAGTTTCGCCACCCTCTGGATTGTTTCTTGGTGAGTCCAACGTCAAGTTCTTATCTTTTCGTGCCTTCGTGACTGTCGCATAGGAAAAAAGAGGCTACAAAGCTAAAAATGAGGCAAAACATAACCAAAGACAAGCTGTCCTGGAAAATAGCCCAATTAGATAGTCACAACCACGCATAAAACTGGTGACGCCATTATCATCGCACACAAAGCTAAAGTATGTAACGTAAGTACAACAATAATACAAGTGATAAGAGGTAGAGAAAAAGATTAAAAAAAATAATAAGTAAAAATAAAAAAGACATATTTAGGTCTTGTAAGATAAGGTACTCCCGGCGGAGGTGTTTTATGGGTACTTCACTTATAGTCACTGATAATACATGAGCTGCTGGGCCGCTCCTACACCCTGGAAACCAGCATCGTAGATAGCCTGACTGGCTGCAGCGGAACCCATTCCCATGGCTGCCTGCTTAAGAGCGTATTGACCCTGCGGATGCATTAGCGCTTGCACTGCCCCCATTTTGCTCAATGCTATTTGTCGTTCATAAGCTGCAATGTCGGCAGCTGAAAGACCTGGCATATGTGCTGCCATTGGTGGGGGAAGAGGAGTAGAACTTGTCCCTGGTGGTGTAGGCTTGCTACCCCATGAGCACTGCAAAATAGAAGATATTAGATAACATTCAAGCTAGTTGTTCATATGAGGGCGTCTTCATCCTCGGATAAATGTGTTTGCTGGTTAGAGGCTGAATCTATGGTTCACTAGCCACAACCAATAAATAGGCAACCTCCTAGACCAGAACTTCATTTTGATAAGTTACAATTGTTTTATTTTTAAAGGTCTTCAAAGAGGGCGCAAAACTACTAATAAAAATATATAATACTTTCTTGCAAGAAAAACCCAAACTCGTATTATGAGTAAGGAAACCATTTCAAATATGCAGAGGCACGCATGCTAAAATGCACCACAATAATACAAATTTTTTCACTGCATGTAGTCGAGCAAATAATAATATGGTAAAGCATATAATCTAAATCAATTACATAAGTTTGATAAAGAAATTGGAGAACAGATATCTACTTAATTGTAAATAATATTGGAACCTCATCCATCCGATAACCAAAATCTACGACAAAAGAGTGCCTGATATTTTCTTCTTTAAAATACATCATTGCATAACATTAGCTATCTTGATCTTCAAATTAAAAAACAAAAAACAAAGACAAAATGGAGGCCAACAATTCTAATTTTTTATTAATATTGGACCTCATCCAACCAATAACCAATATATGACAAAAGAGTGCCAATTTTTGTGAGAGAAAATATAACCTTCCAATAATGAATGTACCTTTATTGGTTTGCCATAGAGGATCCGAGCATTCCCCATCTGAATAGCCAGAGCAGCTTCAGCATGGGTGCTAAATCTCACAAAACCAAAACCTTTGTCTCTTTGCACGCGAACGTCTTCAATGATTCCAGCACCAAGGACATGGAAATGACGGTGGAGATCAACTGAAGTAACCTGTAGGGAAATTAGAAACGCCAACTAAGAAATGATTTTAAAACATTTCAGAGACGGGGATTTGGTAGGCTGAATCTAGCTTGCGTTATGCCGGAGACCGTGGTGGTAGCTATAGCGTTTTGGACTTCAAAGTTGTTTGAAAGATGATCTCTATCTGTATTATGTAGTGTTTGTGGCAGGAGCGTAACGAACAGACTTTTAAGGACAATAAAAGATCACTAGAGGAGCTTAAAAGTTTTATTTTTTAGAACTCTGTATATTTGGACCATTGCCGTGGACTCTAATGGCACGGCATGGCATGGCTCTTCATGATTTACTTGTTTCTAATGTGTCAACTGATAGGAAATGAGTGTGTTGTAATTGGCATTTATTTTATGCCCATTCTTTGGTTAATAATACACTTTTACTTATGAAAAAAAAAACATTTCAGATACTTTCTAGCCCAGATGTATCTTAATAGAGTTTTGGTGCTCTAGTATATCATTAGAATTTCAAGAAGAAGATAGTGCATATGAATGTTTCTTGATTCATTTACAGGGTGTATCATCTTTGAGAAAAAGTAATCAAATGGTACAAGAAAACCTTGCCGATATCCTCTCATGTCCAAAGCCAAACATTCCATCAAAAAGCGGTCATATACATATACCAGCGGTTTTGAAATTCAGGTTCCTATTTTTCCGGTTTTAAAAACTTCGAATTTTGTCTTCATTTTCATAAGTATTCAGCAACTGCTATACTGTTAGAAAGATTTAATTGGTTGTATTTAGGTGCTGATTTGCTGAAGACAGCAGGCAGATGAAACTTGCCTAATTGGGTCTAGTATAGGAAAAGAAAACTTAACAGAACTGGGCCAGGCACTAACCTAACCCAGAAAAATCAAGGCTGCCATTATTTGAAACTAACCCAGGAAGTTGCCTACATCAAAAAAAGACAAAGCAAGCTTCCTGAAGTCCTAAAATACCTATTTCCATTGGCCTCTTCTTTTATAAGTACCTATTTCCAGCAGCCTGAATGCAGCACAAGAAAACTCAAAAATATTTCCTCATTAAAAACAACCTTTAATCTCATGATTTCAACTCAACCATAATTCACCCTTGATGCTACCCCGCTTCAGCCCCTAAATTGCAAAGAATTTCATAAAACTCCCGTCCTCCTCCCTTGGTAGAATTTATATATGTTGGCCTCGGGTTTTTTTTTTTTCGATAGGTAATCAAAGAAGTATTATTAAAAGAAATAGGCAAAACCCAAGTACACAGGTAGTATACATGAGAAACACCTATGTAGGGTTTACAATCAAAAGGAGAAAATCATGGACATTAAGTCCGTTACAAACTATGGTACCTGCCCATGAAAGTAAAAACTTGTAGAAGAAAGTTTTTAGTTCCTCCGTTGTTCGCTCACTATCTTCAAGACTTCTTGCATTTTTCTTCCCTCCAGATGCACCAACACAAGCAAATAGGAGCCATACGCCAGATGGCCGCCACTTGTGAGTTATCCTAAAGGTCGCACCAACTTGCAAGAAAATCCACCAACCGAAGAGGCAAAACCCATGATAATTCGATTCTCGTGAAGATATCATCCCACAGGTTTTTGGCTATCTCATAGTGAAGTAGCATATGATCTACAGATTCATCATGTTGTTTATACATATAGCACCAATCTATCATAATTATACGGCGCTTCCTCAGATTATCTGTAGTAAGGATCTTGTTCAGTGTTGCAGTCCAAACAAAGAAAACCGCTTTTGAAGAAGCTTTCGTCTTCTATATGCTCTTCCAAGGGAACATGGTCAATCTAGGACTAGTGAGGATTTGGTAAAATGACCTAATTGAAAAGTTATATTTCTTAGAAAGGTTCCAATGCATCTTATCCCCAGTGCTGCCCGGCATACTATAGAATATAGTGTCACAAAGAATTCTAGAATAATCTCCACCTCCCAATTTTGGGCTGCCCTCATGAAATTAATGTTCCATTGGGGGGAACCACTAGAAATGACCACAAGATTGGCAATCACCGCATCCTTTTCTCATGCAAGCTCGAAAATAGCGGGAAATGTGTCTTGGAGGCTATGGTTACCCCACACTATTTATTATACCAAAATATGACCCGTGAACCATTACCCACTACAATAGATTTGTGTCAACTAAAGGTCTCCCAATATCTTCTAATATGCTTCCACACCCCCACTCCATATATGCCTTGCACTTCATTCGAGCACCAATCTCCCCAAGCCTCTCCATATTTTGAGTCTATAACCGACTTGCAAAGGGCCTCCTTTTTGTTTTGTACCTCCACAACCATTTTTCCAAAAGGGCTTGATTAAATTTCACCAACTGTCGAACCCCCAAACTACCCCCAGAAATTGGAGTACATGCCATAGACCAATTAACCAAATGAAACTTGAACTCTTCCCCTAGTCTGCCCCACAAGAAATCTCATTGTAGCTTCTCGATGCAATTGGCTACCTTTGTCAGGGGAACAAAGACAAGAAATAGGTGGGCAAGTTTGAAAGGATGCTTCTTATCAAAGTCAACCTACCACCTCTCGATAAATATAATCTCTTCCAAAAAGCCAATCTACACTCCACTTTCTCTACCACACCATTCAAGATCTTTTCTGATTTAAAGGAAGCTCCTAATGGTAACTCGAGATACTTGAGAGGCAAAGAAGATACCTCCCAATGGCAACCCAGGAGTGTTGCAAAAGTCTTCTCTTCGTGGACAACCCCCATCGGTACTAATTCAAACTTTGAAAGGTTAACTCTCAACCTTGAAACAGCTTCAAAGCAAAGGAGGAGCCCGTGCAAGGCTTGAATGTGTCCAAGATGGCATCAGAAAAAATGAGTGTCATTAGCAAACAACAAATGAGAAATGTTAAGATTACCATTTCCCACCGGAAAACCAAGAAATAACCCCCCCCCCAATCCACAAACTATTTATCATCTTACTAAGAGCGTCCATAATGAATAAAAAAAAGTAGAGGGAAAAAAGAGTCTCCCCATCTCAAGCCACGGGAGGAGTTCAAGAAGCCCACTAGTGTACCGTTCACAAGGATAGAACAACAAATCGAAGAGATGCAAAATTCTATCCATTTCTGTCATTTTCCCTCAAAGCCACATCTTGAGAGGAGATCCATTAGGAAACGCCAATTGACATGGTCATAAGCTTTCTCCATGTCTAATTTTCAAAGTAATCCGGGTTCTCTAAATTTGAGTCGACCGTCCAAAACTTCCTTTGTATTAAGGATCGAATCCATAATTTGTCTCCCTTAAACAAAGGCATTTTGAGCTTTTGAAATAAGTTTCTCCACCACCGAACTCAATCTAATCGCAAGCACTTTAGATAGGATCTTATACACCCCATTTACAAGACTAATGGGGCAATAATTTCTAACATCCGCTAACCCAATCTTTTTTGGAATGAGTGCTAAAAATGTAGCATTAATACTCTTCTCAAATCTAGCAATAGTATGGAAGTCATGAAAGACGAGCATAAGGTCATCCTTAATTATCTTCCAACAAGTTTGGAAGAAACCCATAGTAAATCCATTTGGTTTGGGAGCCTTATCACTTCCTCTTCTACAAACGATCTCTCAAGCCAATCACCACTGTTGATCTAATTGAGAAAGTTAAGCCATTTACCTTTGGTCGCCAATTGTACTCCTCAGATAATAGCTTTTGATAAAATAGTCAATATGGTTTTTGATAACCATCTGGTAGGCAATAACTGCCCCATCCACCAACAAAGTGTCAATGGCATCATTCCTCCTGTGAGAATTGGCAACCCTATGGAAGATTTTAGTACACTTGTCCCCTTCTTTTAGCCAAAGAGCCCTAAATTTTGTCTGCAAGAGATCTTCTCCATCAATGTAACTCTTTCAAGTTCCCCGATTACCTAGCTCTTGCAGATTTTCTCAAGTTCAAAAGGATTTCTGGCCTCTTCCTCACCCTCTAATCCTTGTAACTCTTTAACAAGAGAGTGCCTCTGTTGCAATACATTGCCAAAAACTTGTTCATTCCAAAACTTCAAGTCTTGTTTTAAGACTTTTAACTTTTTTTCTATTATGGAACTTGGAGAGCCTTGGAAGTTGTAAGAAGTCCACCATAGTCTTACCCTGTCTACAAAACCATCAATTTTTAGTCACATATTCTCAAATTTAAAATACCTTCTACCTCCATAGATACCACTGCAGTCTAGAATGATGGGGAAGTGGTCAGAGAATAAACGAGATAATCTTCTTTGAGCTACATCCGGAAAATGTGCCTCCCATTCTAGGGATAACATAAATCTATCAATCCTAAACCAAGAAGGGTGTTCTCGGTAAGGGTAGCAATATGTTACACGATCCGTTAATTCAACAAAAATACGACACGGTAATAGCAGATTAAGATGTAGTCTTGATTCGAGTCAGAACGGGTTAACCTGTTAAGACACGATTGCTTAACGAGTTAACCGGTTATGACACGTTGAGAAAATTAAAGTTACTATTATACCTTTATCTCCCTTATACCTAAAAGTAAAATTGTTAGAATTCTCATTTTAATATTTTTACTGTTTAGATTGTAATTTTGGACTTGTAGTTAGTTTTATAATTTTTATAAATGTTGTGATTTTAATATTTATAAAAAATTGTGCTAAATTTAATTAGGTTAAATGGGTTAATTTCAGGCCTATTCAACCCATTTACATAAAAATTTGAAACGGGCCGTATTATGTCGCCTTAACCTATTTCAGAATATCCACTAATAGGTCAAAACAGGTTGACACGATACGTTATGTTAATGGGTCGTGTTAGAGTTTGAAATTTTGACAGGATAAACTTAACGGATCGGGTTAAGATTAACCCTTATAATATAATATACATATCTTGACACGATACGAACACGACCCATTAACACAATTTGACACCCCTAGTTCTCGATTGTTGGACCACGTAAAGGTGCCTCCTGATAGTGGAATGTCCATAAGGTCCTCTTTTGCAATGAAATCTGAAAATTCCCTCATGGCAATAGTGGTGTGGGATGCACCCGACCTTTCACTTGGAAAGCAGGTTATGTTAAAATCCCCCCAATACAGCTTGGAAGCTCCCACCAATTAAGAAGACCAGCCAATTCTTCCCACAATAGCCTTCTTTCCGATCAAGAGTTGGGCTATAAACTCTAGCGCAAGCCCATTTAAAGTCATCTTCAAGATTCATAAAGGAGCATGCAACAATAAAGTCTCCCACACAATCCTCCACCATTTCCAACACCCTTTTATCAAACAAAATCAAAACACCCCCGGAAGCTTCAGTAAGACCACCCAACATGCTGCCCTATCCATAAACTACGGACTAGTTGGCTTGAAATAGTTTCCAACTTAGTCTCTTGAAGACAAATAATAAACCCCTTCCACTCACGAAGTAGATTTCTAACTTGAAGCCGTTTATTAAGTTCATGCAGCCCTATTACATTTCATGAAATAATTTTTGGCTTCATAGGACAACTATCTTACCCCTCCCCTTACACCACTCCCGATTGGAGCTCTTCTCTTTGCCCTCTTCTTTCATTTCCCACGTAGGCCTCTTGAGCTCTCTTTCCCTCTTCTTACTCAAGTTAAGGGAACGATAAGATTTGGAATGAGCATGCCTAGCCTCACACGCTGTAAAGCCAAGAATTCAGCTTCAAATCCCACTCCAGTGATTCCGACAATGTTTTTAACATCCAAAGCTTTCTGTATTACCCAATCCGACACCTTGGGATGAAATGAGTTTAAAGGGATGGAATCCTCCTCTCTACCCTTCATCTCCTCAAACAAAACTAGAGTATTAACTGAACCAGCCTCCCCTAAGTCACCCACTGGTTTTACGCAAATTTATGAATCTCAGAGGCAAATTTCCAGTGCCGGAACATTTGAGACTACAGTGCTAGCTCAGCAAAAACCATCAGAGTTTTGTGCCTTCCCACAGTGCCCAGAGGTTCTTGACACCTCAGCCAACTCCACCACTAAGAATCCCAACGCCGTAGGATTCGCCTGAGTTGAAGTAGTATATGTTGCCACCATGAGGACGAAAGGTGACCCATAACACTCCAGCGACAAAGTCTGTGGGACCCTGAGGACTGTAGCTTAACTCATGCACTTCGTGGACACGCTCGAACCGATCTGTACCGCAAGCATTGGTCCCAACGAGAGTATTCCAGCATCGGAGAAGGCAAGATCAACGAGATGGGTGTTCAGCGTTGAGGGAGAAGTCTTCCCTGACCGATGAATCTAAATTGGGGCCATGGGCCCAGGCCCAAACCCAGATTCAGCTAGGCCCACTTTTGGCGTCGCAGACTCTGAGGAAGAGCCCTTAACGAAATTGGACCCAATCAGTTTAGGCCTCCAATTCAGGGTTGAAAGCCGAAATGGGCTTGCATGGCCCAAGCCACCATTTGCCCATCCTTTGAAGGGCCTTGAAAACTGCCCTTTCTACTGCTGCTTCACAAGATTTCGTTGGCCTTGGCCCACGTCCCAGCCCCAAGCTTTATCAATCTTAGTCATCCAAGCCTATATCTCCTTCCTCAACATACTCATCCCTCCTCCATCACACTAACCTCCTTTTTCAAACCAAAAAGAGCCTTCTGCAAAACACTTTTTCTGTGCAGGTGTGGGACAGTGTCGCCTCCCATATCAGGCTCTTTTCTGCCATGCCTCTCTACAAACTCGCCTAGGTGTTCTCCTTGCTCTAACACCAAGATGAAGGCTGAACCTCCATGCTCCACGGCACTGCTGCCTGCACCACCCATCACCACCTCTGCATTTGACATGGACTGCCTCACAGCCTCCTTCCCCTTATCCACCACTCTGGCCAGTTGTGGAGTCATATTTGGGTTTTTCTTAACCACGGTTTGCATGGATAAATCAGCTTCATCTCCATAGACAAAACCTTCCATCCCCTTGCATCCACCCTTTCCGGTATCGATAAAAGACCACGACTCCCGCTGCCAACCCCGTAGTCTGAGACTTCCAAGAAACGCCCATATGCAAGGGCGGAACTACTCTTACCCCCCCCCCTCCCAAAAACCCAAAATACAAACAGCTGAAATTAGTATCTAAAATGTTAGAATTCAGGCGGCTCTCTTAGTATTCTTTTGAGTTTTGCGGCCATTATAGTCTATAGATTTATAGTCCATTCCATAGTCCACGATATACGCCCCTACTCGCAGACTATAGTACGCTTTAGTTTTATGAGTTCTATGAGTCGTGTTGGTGACTGTGAGAAGGACTGACTCGTGACTATGCACTGTTGTTGCATGTTGGTGTTGCCAAAGAAAAGACGCTTTTTCCCTTTCTTGAATCTAGCAATTGGAAAATTTCAAGAAAATGGACTTGCACATGTTGTTCAAGGGTAGACCAGAACTCCATCTGTACCATCAAAGAATTCATTCCACAAATTGTGAAGACAAGACTTTGTGTTATAAGGTATGTAGAGAATCATCGAGTTGTGTCTTCAGTTGGCAACAAAGGGAAACAACTATTATAAAAAGTCTAATTGGCTTCATAAGAAAAATAAGCTCGTAATGATTTTTCTCCATTTTCTTTTGGTGCTTATATTGCACTGGCAAAGTACAAGGCTATCAAGGGGCTAGATATGTGGCGTAACCACGTGTGTGTGCAAAAGCAACTCACAGATTGCCTCCAAAATATCCTGAAAGTTGTGATGAGAGAATTTTTATTTATTTTTAAACATAAGGGAAAGGGATTTGGGGATTTTCTATGTTTCGGAGAGGGAGAAGAGGTTCAGTGTCTTCTTGAAGGCGGCATTTGAAGGATAGGAGCTCATTAAAAAAGGGCCATTTGTGCTTTGGAAGGAAAAGGTCCTAGGTCTTACGAATTACAGATTACAGAGGAAAGAAGAAGAAAACTCAAACAGCAAGTGACATGTCAAACATGGGAGATGATGATGATGGCTTGTTTGACAACGATTCTGAAAATGAAAACATTGAAATACATCTTGAACAAGAAGAAGATTTTTTTTTTTGATAAGTAAGCTTGAACAAGAAGAAGATAATAGTATTGGCAGATGGGGGGAGGATATTTTTCTAAGAGAGAACGATGAGATGGAGATTGGAGATGTTAGTTGTGCATACGTATGATGCTTGAGGTCAATACAATTTTTGTTCACAATTTCTTGAAGAAAAAAGAAAATCACATCTTTGTTTAATATATAGAGTACAATAGACCTCATTCTAACCTGGATTGGAAAAAATGCACCCTGCTTTCGATTATGAGGTAGTAGATAATAGTGGAAGAGTAGCAATTTTAGTTGAAATTAGGTTTTGACAAAAAAGAAAAGTTGAAGGTCATCCATTGATTTCTCAGTCTTCAAAGCATAAACAATTTTGTGCTCTTCCATAAAACTTCAAAATGATGTGACGAAACTGTTCAATAACCCCATTATCGACGATGTTTAGGTGATCAGTGGTTCTCCTTTCTGAAACTAACTGTGCACTACTATATTTTTTGTATGTGATTTTATGACGTATGATTATTGTTTTTATATATAATCACGTGCAAAAAACAGACATTACTTATACTTACACGTATCACACACTTTGTCGATCACCCCCCAAATACTAAATCATGATTCTGCCCCTGCCAATATGCATTAGCCTTCCTAAGGGAAAACAGTGCTCTAGTTCCCTCTCAATATTTCTTGAGAAAATCTTTCTTACCCCCCAATAAGCCACATTCTTCTAAAGTATTCGCTAGCCAGCTAGCACTGGCTTGGTTGAGCACCATCTCCTTAGACACCTTCCTACCCTTCTCTGAAATACGATAGTAATGTATACCCTCCATTGACAAAATGAACACCTTGGTTTCTATTAAAAGTTGTTTCATGATGCCCATATTAAACTCAGTGCTGTAACAACGATAAAAAAGGCTAAATAATTCCGGCAAGGATCACCAAAACAAACTACCTTTGTTCACCATCGACTATTGTATGGAGAGGGGAAAAAAACTTTTGTACGGAGAGAGATAAGAATAAAAAACTCTTTGTTCACCTACCGTTGGCCTCTGGTGATTTAAGTGAATTTTCCCACTCAATTTCTCAGTGGAAGTCACTGCCTACCTTCCAGCAACAAAATCAGTGATGACAAAAGTTTTCTACTTTATACTCCATAGCAACCTAAGATGAATCCAAGGTGAGTTGCATCGGGTCTCATCCATAAATTAAAGATTCCCCCACTTTTGTGAATCTAACATATTTCTTATTATTTCTTCATGTCAAAACAAAGAAGTCTAGAGCTAGAATGCAGCTTTTAAGCAAAGAAAACAGCATCTTTTGTTTTCACAGATGAGATTAGATAAAATAAAATGGATTGAGATAGAAGTTGAAAGATGAATAAATATTATTAGCATATTTCTTTTGTAATATATATTTTTTTTTTTAGAATTTGAAAATAATTAAATTGTTTTATTTTATTTTATATGAAATTTTAAAAAAATTGTAATGATTAGATGAGAGGGCTAAATGCACAAATTATGTTCTTTAATGTTCCTTTAATTAGGCCCAAGAGCCCAAAAGTTTATTATAATGGGACAAAATTTGAGAAGCACAATTGAGATTTATTGGATACTTTTGAATTAGTTACGGTCCAGAAATTGTTATGGTAAATTATTGGATTTTTATTGGGCTAATTATTAGGTTAAAATTTAATAAATTTTTATGGACCAAGTGGGCCATATTTAATTGGTGATAGGCTCAATTGTTATTTTGAAACCCCAGACGAGTTGGACTTATTTTGGACTCATACCCATGAGAACTAAGGTTTGTTTATAAACTCCAAGCCCATGAACGTATCCAATTTCAAACACACTAGGTTCACGACAGACGGTGAAGTAGATATACCTTCATGCACAATCTGATCCTCTCATGCACGATGAGAAATTTTAGTCTTGCTAGGGTTGTTATCAACCCACCTCCTGCCAAGCCTCATGTCGCTGTCGTCTGCTCTAGTCCACCAGCACCCTCACGGCCTCTCCTCGACGCCTGTTGCCCGGAACAGCAGCCTCCAAGTTTCAGGAACCACACAGCAGCAAGCCACTAAACACCACTGTCCTGCACAGTGCCAACCAGCCCTTACCTCCCTCTACAGAACATCTCCGCACGGCCACCATCCACTCTCCACAGCAGGTTCCCTTTGAGCTTTGGGATCCACCATGAAGACTTCGTGAGCCAACTCATGTGCACCATAAATAACCGAACAAGCCTCTGTTTTCCAACCAAGAAACCAGAGCACGACCCTTCCTCCAAACACGGCAAAACAACCACCCTGCAAACCTCAGCCATCCAAACTCCATAAAACACCACTCCAACATACATGGTAGCCTTCCCGCAAGCCACTGTCATTGTCTGTCTCTCAGTAATCTCTCTTTTCTCCTGACGTCAAGCCCTCTTATCTCTCTCAGTTCCTCCCTTTTTTCCTCCACATAACTCTCTCTCTCTCTCTCTTACTGCCTCCCCCCTAGAGATGCTAGAACCATGAGTGTATGTAACACATGTAACACTGTCATTGTATGTAACACACGGGAAGGAGAAGTATCACTTGGTGTATTAGAGCCTTGTTGGTTCTGGGCTGGTAAGATATATTTTGTTATGGGCTATGAAATTTCAAATGGGCGATGGGCTTGGACTTATGTTTTATGAGTTTAATGGGGAAGATCGATTTATGAGAGTTTGGGCCAATAGAAAGGTTAGACTATTTTAGAGTTAGGCTTATGGAAATATAGGTCATCTAAGCATTCCAAGTTTAATTACAAGTATGTGTTTAATTGGAAATTGATGTATGTTACATGCCTATTTTAAAAGTAACCAATTTCGCCCCAAAAATATTAGATTAACACTACAAAATAAGTAGCATTAGCATACCTTACACATATGCATGGTAAACGATGTCTTTTATAAAAAGTATTGTGCATGTATGCCCTCCATTGGAAGCCCCTTTTTACATACCCAAGTTATGAAAGAAATGATTTTGATTGACATGATAAATTCATAAATGCCATGATTTTATGCATAAGTTTCATGTTAGTTGCATGACACATGTATCAAGGTTTTTTTTATTGGCAATGGGTGTCCGAGAACAACATCCTGACTAATCTCGGAAGTGCACAAGCCATCGACAAGGAGTTTTCTGCAAGTTCACCTCGGATAATTCAAGGAGAAAATCTCCTACTCCGATGGCCTCTAGAGATTTTTTGCACCCAAGGGGATTTGAAACTTAGACATAGGGGGAGCATTCCCCCAAGCCTTTACCACTTAAGCCAACCTCTAGGAGTTCACATGCATAAAAATATTTTATGAAAAGCAATAATTCCTAGGGATTTGAACGTATGTAACTATGAGTATACATGTTTCGAAAGAGCCTTATGTTAATATTATGTTTACTGCATGATGTATTGCATATTGAGTGTTCAACTCATTTTTGTATGTTTTTATGATTTAGCCTCCCCAAATGATGATCTTTATGAGGATGAAGTGCAGGACATGACTTGGACTAGGGAGACAAGACAGAAGCCTAGACAGTTTATGACTTGCTCAGTTTCATGACTTAGTCAAGCCTAATTAGCTTCCTTTTTTTTTTTACAAGTAGTCGAGCCCTAATTAGCATATCACAAGATTTTAAGTTATAATGACGTATTGACATCAAAGTATAGTTTATTTTCAGCTGCTTAAACTTTGTTATATTCCACCTTATCATTAGTTTAAGTTATTAAAATTTATGTATATCTTATTACCTGGTGTTATGTTAAATGTAGCATTCCTAGCCTTACGAGAAGGGCATAAAAAACTGTCCACCTCAGATTATATAAATCCACCCCAAGAATATAGATTGAAGAAATAATTATATGCCAGAGGCAACAAGTCCAAAAAAGTTTCCTTGCCTCTGGAGCAAGATTGCCCACGTAAACAGTTGTATACTGAGGATTGTTCTCTGGAGCATCATCATTAGACTTCTCCTGACCATCGTCTGCACATGCAACAAAAGACATACATGTAAAATCAAGCATTTTTTACCGGGTCCAATATGAAGAGAAAAGGGTGGAAAAGCATGTAAGCAAAGACGATGCCACTTTAATTTCACAACTAGGTTTTATGCCAGAAAAAACTACAGTTACATTTTAAATTTATGGCACCTGATGTTCCACTTGTTAGCTCCACAACAGTTTTTAAGTCTGAACTCTGCTTGTCATCACCGGCATTAGCACCTTTTGCAGCCCAGTTGCATCGTATCTGTCGACTTCCAAGCCACTTTCCTGGAATATATAAGCAAGATCTTCCACTTATAAAATAATAGAACATCAAATCAATGCAAGGTCTTCCATATATATTTGTAAGGACTAGTGCAATGCCAAGAGAAATCAGGGCTTCCCACATGTACAGCATAACAGATTAGAACAACAACTTGATATTTCTAAGGGCATGCTTTTCAACAATAGACAAAGAAATCGCATCAGAAATGCTAGAAATGCTAGCATAATATTTTCCACCCTTCCCACCTACCTTCCTTTCCACTGGTTTCCTATCCTCCACAATAAATCTCATATTTTTTATATAAGTAGCTGTATTTAATAATCCAAGAGACCTTCTGTGAAAAGGTTTCATTAAAAAAGAAATCTTAATAAGACGCTGATGATTTATTTTCTTATTTCTCATAAGATTTTCGCAAAGATTTGCAACTAATTCACAAAATTTTAACTTTTCTATCTCACATTATTGAAAAGTTGGTTGTTTGCATTTCCCAAATCATTTCTTCAGTTCCTAGTCCAGTTACAATGATTTACCAGAGGATAGCATATTGAATAATAATTAAGTATAGGAATTCATGTCTTAAGAACAGTTAATCCCAATAATAAATCTTCAGAAAGATGTAATTACAGCTTTAAATTTTAATTTTGTATTACATGACACGTTGCTATCTCCCTAAAGAAAATATAAATAAAACAGAAACTAGAATTGGAATAAATATTCATACCATTTAAGTCATTAATTGCACTCTGGGCTTCCTGATCAAAATATGATCAAAATACAATCATGACATGAAAAAGAAAAAAAAACCAACAGATAGATGAAACTTTTTAAAAGAAGTCCAATAGAATGATTTTACTACCTGCTGGTTCCTAAAAGAAACGAATCCAAAACCCCTTGAACGCCCAGTTTTCTGATCCCACATGACCCTTGCATCTCTGTAACCAATATGTTGGTCAAATTAGCCTCAAGATATATGATGCCTGCCTATCAAGCATGCAATAAAATTAAACTACCACAGGAAACACATTGTGTGGATGAAAGTGCTAGGAGCACTTAAGTGCAAAAAGCATACTTAAAAAGCACAAAGCGCAAGTGGGCTCCAAGATGAAGTAAAGCACACATATTTAAAAATGATATATTTTTTTTCATCTTCATAAAAATGATATATAACAATAGAAAATCAATAGAAGCTAAATGAGAGATTTAAAAAACAAGATGATTTTACATTTAGCCTAATAACATCATTTATTAGAGCATGATGCAGCATGATAACTAAGTAATCAAATAATTATGTTGAAAATTAGTTAAGTAAACTAATTTTAACAAATTTTAACTAATTGAATTCTTCTACTCATTATCCATACATTACATATTTGGTAAGAAAAAACTTCAAAAATAATGTGTGGTGTGTAGTGTAAGGATGATGAGTAGAATTTTTCTCTTACTAAATATACACATTTATTATGCTTAATAGCCATAATCAAATTTAAGTACATGGTTGAACCAAAATATACCAAAAAGTCCATGACCTAAAAAACACAAGAATCGTAGATATTGACTTCCATGCTAACATATGCAATCAAATGTCAATTCCTCTAGAAAGCTAACTTGGACTATTATATCAGGCTTAAAGCATACATATCACATATGACAACATGAGGATTGTGGAGCCATGATACGTAAATGATCTTCAATATCAACTAAATACTGAAGATTTTTTTTTTTTTTTTTTTTGGGTCTTAAACAGCTATGTTTATTTTTCCAAAAACTAAAATTACAAAAGCATGCTTTTCTGCACTTTAAGCTCACAAGTGCCAAAAAGATTGCACCGCGCTTTTAGTACGCAATGTGCCTCAACCTTGGCACTTGTGCTGATATGATATGAGAATAACATTGTAAAATAAATCAGGACAGGGAAAATAGAGCTTACGAACAACTGGGGTATACAGAAAAACAAGCATATAATGTGGCATCAGTAACTTCAGGGCTAAGATCACCTACGAAAATATTGAAATGACCTGAATGACAAAAATACAACATAATCTGTCAAAAATTAATATGCACAACACCATCACTACAAACTAGAAAAAAAAAAAGTAAAGATGCTAATGTGTATATAAACCTGATGTATCCTCTCTTTGACTACTTGCATACGCCCAATTAACTTTGATAGGCTGCCCTAACCTGTACAAACAATCTTAATGTGATATACAAGAGAGAAGCAGGAACCAAATCTAGTTAAGGTTGACACTTACAGATGCCTCCCATTAAGAGTCACAATAGCAAGCGTAGCTGATCTACGGTCAAAGTAGTCCACAAAACCATATGATGACTGCATAAAAAGATAAATTAAACTAAGAAAGCAGCAAAGAAACCTATAAGATGCAAATCGAAGAGGTGAGGTTGGTAAAACAATAGCGCGAAACTCGAACAGCACAATTATTTTCCAGGTTCTCACAGAATTGGTTATATTCAGAAATGGTTTTTTCTGTTGTTAGCCATCAAACCCAAAAAAAGACGTTAAAGAGAATATTGAAAATAGTGTAATGCTATCCCCACCTTCTCTTTTCTGATGAGCTTGCATCCTTCAAGTGGACCAGCGGTTGCAAAAACTTCTTGAAGGAGGAGGTCGGTAGCCTGAGGGTGAATGTTTCCTACATACCTGCACTCGCTCATAGATAAAAGTATTAGCCTATTAAACACATACATGAAAAAATAGTGTACCTACTTGGAAAATAAATTACACGTTAGATACTCATCCAATTAGAGAAAAATAACTACTCCAAAGGATAAAGTGCAAGAGAGTCTATGTGCCAGAAATACATTACTGACGAATTAATTATAGCATTTAAGAGACCCAAAGAGAAGCTAACGTGGCAAGAAAGCCACAAGTTGCACCCACTTCCAAAAAGGCATCCTATGAATTTATTATTTTTATTTTTATAAAGGGGCAAAAAATGAAAAAGAAAAAAGAGAAGAAAACGTCTATACAACACTCACACACTGCGGCATGTACTTGAATCAAACCCAGGAGGCAGATTTCCACTCAAGATAGGCTCTATCTGCAAAATAAAAATGTAAAAAAGCAGGAAACCAAAAGAGGAGAAGAAGAAGAAGAAGAAACCCTAGAGAAAAATATCTCCACCCCTCTCAGGAATTTTCATAGGATATATGAAAAATATTAAGAGCTAAAGAATGAAACACACAAACAACTGATGAAAAAACATGTAACACTCTAACTTGAAATGAGCATCAAAACCAAAAAAAAGATATATTTAAAAAAACAATAAATACCCTTTGCATCATCAAACTATCATCCCTTCAGCAGTGTAGTACCAAAACTACCATTTGGACATATTGTACCCTCAAATCACCACTATTTTTTTAATCTTTCCCTCTTTGTTAAGTAAACAACACTCATGCAAACCTCCTACTTGCTTAAGTAAGCACTTAAAATCACTAAAGTTAAAGGGAAAAAGGTTTAGCAATAAATGAAGAATACAGGTGAAATGTTAATGTTCTTCGGTCTTCTTTGAAGCTATGGGCTCCTGATACAAACCAGCATAGAACTACATTGTTATGTGCCTGACTTGAGACGGGTCGTTTGGTGAAGCAGTTCTTCTCAACCAATAAGCAACGCAGCATTTCAATGGGAAGAAAGGGTAAAAGGGGGAATCAGGTGCATTGGTATCACGGGACACTGTTGTTTAGGAGGAATTCTAGAAGTAACAATCTGTTTGGCAAGATTCCAGAAGATACGTAGTGATTTCCATTTTTTTTTTCTTCTTTTTTTCAATTATGTTATCAGAACTTTCCGGTTATATAAGTATGGGGGAGCAGGAAGAGAGAGATTATCATCTATCTTGTAAAATGGTAAATGAATCTAGCAAGCTTATGACAGTAAAAGAATTTTTTCCGATTATTTTCCAGCTCTTGTTAAATAATCTTTCAATTGTTACCATTTTTCGGGAGGCTGCTTACATACATCTAGCAATAAATAAACAAAAAAATGGCAGACAGCAACATAGAACAAGAGTCTTAAAAGTATGCAGTCCATTCATAAAACTGCAATTAATATATGAAACTCTCTGCCTGTGCACGCCCGGATTAGTCCGAACTTTGTTCATACTCGGTCCCAATAAAAAAAACATATGAAATTTCCTGATTAAGGAAAAATAAAAGCTTCAATGGCTTTCCACGTCTGAGCAAAAACGTTTCGTGTACCATCAAATCCCTCCGGACAAGGATAAGAAATTTTGTACCAAAAAACAAAAAAAAACTAAACTGTAATTAATTTTTCTTGCAAAAAGAAAAAAGCAAACGAACTTTGATGAACGAATGATGCCACCTAAACTCAAGTAATTCTATATCCCAATCTCCTATGTATCAACTAAAATGAAATTTATCAAAACTAAGAAACCCCAAATGGGAAGCAAAGGAGATAAATGGAACCTGAGGGGCTGTGGCCGCCGAGAGTGCAGGGTGGTGGTACAGTGACTGCTGCATCATCGCCTGTTGTTTGAGCCTCTGCGGTTGCATCTTTCACAGGTAGTTGGGATTATTGAAGGTTAATTATAGGGTTTGGGTTTCGATCGAACAAGAAACAACAACAAACGAAAACAATTAAGAAGGAAAAAACGGATGAAGGAGAGAAAGAAAAACCAAAAAAAAAAAGAAAAAAGGAAAAAGAAAAACCCCCAAAAGAGCGGGCGAGAATGAAACAACGACGAAGATAATAGGGGAAAGAGAATCTGGAGCGCTGATAGAGTTTTTTGAGTAAAAAGGGGAGCCACGGACACGGGTTGGGTTTCATGTTTTCAGCAATAATTTTTGTTTTTTTTAATAAACTTCGGCAATAAATATTAAATACTGTTTTACATTTAAAATTTTGATCATGTTTTAAATCATTTTTTGTTAGTATTAATTAAATAAGAAATATTTAAAATATGATAAAAAAAAATAGCATTAATATTCCATAATCAAAATATTAAAATAAAAAAAAAATCACAAATAGAGTAAATTGTGATGAAGTATTTATCTGCATTAGGTCATAATTGAGCTCTTTAGACCATTAATGGACTCTTTAAGCCACTTATAAGCTCAAAAATATGTTTTAAGAACCTAGTTTGTAATAAAAGAAATGATATTGCAGCTATCAAATATATAAATGTCGTATAAATGTTTTAAGAAATATGAGTAAATGCAGATTTTACATGAAAAAAATATTTTTTTAATACTTGAATTTACTTTTTTTTAAAATAATTATATGATATTTATACATTTTATAATTATATTTAACATTATTACTGTAATAAATATGTTTTAAAATTTTAATTATAAAAAAGAAATAGTTTTAATTATTGGCCTTTTAAGCCCAATTATTATAAATGTAAGGAGATTAACAAAAAAGAATGCAAGCCCAGTAGCTTAAAGTTTTGGGCTCAACAAGTTCTCAAGTCGAAATCCAGATTTGTCAGCTCATATTCTCAAGTTAAGTATAACCTTAGGTTGCATTTAGATATTGAGTTAAGTTGAATTCATTTAAATTTTTTTATAAATAATAATAAATTAAAATAATTAAGTAAATTTTATGAGACTTATTTAAATAAATTTCAAATTTTGTTTAAATATTTAGATGAATTCAGATATATTTATGAAATGTTGTGAAATTTGTGAGATTAGTACATTGTTCACGGCACATATTTGCCCCCACATACTGTTCACCTAGAGGGAAAAAAAAGTTGTCAGCTCAGTATTAGCTCCAACCGAGAGAGAGAGAGAGAGAGATAAACTAGTTTCAAGAGAGAGGAGTTGGCGGCATGCAACAAGAAGAAAAACTGCATGTCATTCTCGGCCATCAATGCTATAGTGTAGCAATTGTGGGGCCATGTTGAGCTCTTCTGAAAGTAATACATCCCATACTTTTGGATGCAAAGCTCATTCTAAAGTGAAACGAACTAAGTTGGGTTTGACATCCAAATTCAGCTCAGACAACAATTCTCTACAACATGTTTAAAAAATACGAAAATGTTAGTCAATAACAATAAATACACTAATAAAACTAGGGGTGTAAATGGTCTGGTTCGGTTCAGAAAATTTGTGGACCGATTTCATTCGGTCCAAGATTTCTCTCACTCTGGACCGGATCGAACAGGAGTTCGGTCCATACTGATCCGGTCCAATTTGGTCCATGAGCGGTTCGGTCCGGTCCAGGGGTGCCCCATATGATTTAATGGGCTAAATTTAATATAAAATTCTACAATGATCAAATATTTTTTGGCCCAAATTTAACTACTATAAATTATAATATGTTAATATTATAAGAATATATATTAGATATTAATATGTTAGTATATATTATATATTAAGTATGTTAGTAAATTATATCTAATAACACTATTACATTAGTATATTATATATTTATATGTTAGTAAATAGTAATAAATTAGTAATAATATATTAAATAATAATAATACACTTATTACTTATAACTTATTACTAATATTTGATATAAATATATTATAATTTATATTTTTATACTATAACTAGTTAACCAATAAATAATAATATGTTAATATTATAAGAGTATATATTATATATTAATATGTTAATATATATTATATGTTAATATATATTATATATTAATTTATTAATTTATATAAATATTAATATTATAATTTATATACTATTTTTATATATACATATATAAATATATATATATGTGTGTGTGGGGTTCGGTCCAATCCGGTCCGGTCCAAGGGGAGAAATCCTTTGAACTATGACCGGACCAGAATTAATCGGTCTATGTAAAATTTGGACGGGACCGGACCGAATGAATTTGGTCCGGGACAACCATTCCGGTCCGGTCCACCGGTACGATCCGGTCTTTTTACAACTCTAAATAAAAGTAACAGGTTAAATTTGATGCACAATAACATCATACAACATGAGAATCATCTCATCTATATGAAAAATAATAATTACAAACGTAAAATATATAAACGCAGTATCATATATTCAAGAACAGTGAATAAATACGGAATTCGAATGATAAGAAATTATTTTTTATAATAATAGATCTTATTATATTTTAAAAAGATTGAGCGATACTTGCACACTCTACGATTATAACTAACATTACTCAAATAAAAAAATCATAAAGCAAGTTGGTAATACAAGACAAGTAGAGAGAAAGAGCATATGAGATAAAAAGAAAAAAGAGAAATTACAGGAACTTCTCAACCTATAAAACAAATAGATCAAAAAAAAATCGTGGAGTGCGCAACGATGAACTATAGGGGATGGACTATAGGGAAGAGATGTTAGACAGGGATGTCCAATTTAGAGATGATGAAATTGAGGAAGAGGATGACGAACTGAAGTTGGGGAAGGCAACCATGAACTCGATCTAAGAAGAAAATAAATGGACAAACTCGATATGAGGATGACCATTAAATCTCATAATACTAACTCAAATCAAACTTATTGGAAAATAGAACGTGAGTTATATTATTATTGGCATGATCATATAAACCCTTACATCCAGCTTCTACTCATCTAGTGATTCTAATCATTGGATGCAACATAAGAAAATGGTGAAGGAATGATAGATTAAGTTTAATATTAAAGAATTTAATTCGGTCGTGACTTTCACAACCTGCATACATTTCGCAAAAAATCCTTCATATTTTCAACTTATAACATGTGGTCATTTAAAAAAAAAAAACTTATAACATTTGATCATTATATATAGCAGTCACTTCTACTCCTAGAAAACATCTGAAAAAATCTGTTATGATGTCCAAGCGAAAAACCTACCATGCACGGAATTCAGGCAGGTAGTATGGGAACGAGAGAATGATGGATGACAGCTGAATTTGGGGAAAAAAATAGCCAAGAAACAGAAGTAACCTCAAGACCAGAACCAACACAAATGTTAGGGGAATTAAAAAAACAAAAGGGACCACAGTGGATTCAAATGGTTGAAGAAGGTTTTGCAGATTGGGAAGAAGGCAACTATGGTCATCTTAAAGCCATAAAGGAATTATCAGAAGTAAAGGAAAGAGAAGAAATAGTAGAAATAACACAAGAACAATCAACACCTGGAAGGAAAATAGGAACCTGGAAGCGACAAGTTAGATAATATGGGAAAAAGAGTGCAGAAGCAGCTTGGGTGCAAATAGGCAAAAGAGGAAGGCAGGAAGCAAACCAAGAAGAAGCTACTAATGGACAAGGAAAGAAAATCAAACAAGCTGAAATCACTAAGATTGAGGACAGCATTGATGACTTGGTGGTGGCTGCTAGGTAGTACTGCCTAATGCCATAAAAATATTTAGTTGGAACTGTAGGGGTTGGGCAACAGACCTCTACAACCTAATAGAGGATAATATAGGCCCAATTTAGTTTTTCTTATGGAAACTAAATTACAAACAAAACAATGGCAATGGTTACAAAAATAGTTGAAGTTTCAAAAGTGTTTATCAGTAGATCCAAGAGGTAGAAGTGGGGGATTAGTTGTAACACCCCACTCTCGAATAAACCAATTTTAAAAATATTTTAGGAAGGCAGTATGCTATTAAATCTTTTCTTTACAAAACGCATCAAATCCGAACGTTTTCGAATAAATGAAACAATCTTTATAAAATTTAAATAGAGTCAGCAAAAGCATTTAATTAAAATATTGAAATCTCAATTGTCTACAAAAAATATCTTAATCACTAAAAATCATAAAATTACAAATAATACATTATTTAGGCCTCTGCATCGCCTCCCTAAGTCAAATCCTGACAGTTGTGCATCCTCTTCACCTATGATGATTTTTAAAATAAAACATAGAAATATAAAAATAAAAACAAAATGAGTCGAATACTCAATAAGCAACACATTATAGGTAAAAATAATAATCATCAATTTTTATGCATACTCATAAATACATATATAATAACATGAACATGATCTTTTCATTAATGCTGAACATGTGTTTTTTTATAAATGTTGAAAATATAAGATTTTCGTAATTTCTAAAAACATGAATTTTTCATAATCTTATCGTATTTTATCATATCATACATATTATTGACCGTTACCTACTGTTGACCCATGTGAGTTAGGATTAGCGAATCTAAAAAGATTCTGATTCCGTCCATGGTCGCGGATTGTGGAATCCATACATAAGGAAGACATACTGTATACAACGCTAGCATGTACGACCTAACAATACAATATACCCATATATAAATACCGTCTCATATCATACATATACCGCTTGCATATCTTATCATACTTGTATATTTATCATAATATAGATTATAAAAGAAATCATATATTTTCATAACATGTCGTGATACATGCTTCTTTACATGAATTCATAATCTTTCATAAATAATTTTACACTCTCACATAAAATCATGAATTTTTCCTAAAAAATTTAATGCATAAAATCATGTCATTTCATAAATATTTTTCATAAACCTTCTCATAAATCATGCATGTGGATTTTTATGATTTTTTCATGACTTGGGTACGAAAAAAAGGCTTCCAAATAATGGCAATATATATATAATAATTTTATAAAGCATGATTACCGTACATACGTGAAATGTATGATCATGCTACTTATATTTTAGCGCTGCATCTCGATTTCACGTCGTAACTCGTAACTTATATGAGACATTAATTGTCATTAATTTTCTAAAAAAAAAATATCGTGACAGTTTTAATTACTTAAAATTATCCGTAGAGATAATTTAATAAAAGACAAAAACAATATACTTTAAAAGAATGTTTTAAAAACCTTTAAAAAAATAATAGAAAGGCCTTCTGTTCTATAACACAAACTTATTTAAAACTAAGCCTAGTTTAAAAATTTGTTAGTAACCCATAACAAAACAAGAGGTCCAAAGCCCAAATTAGTTTCTGAAATGCTAAACTAAAGCCCTAGGGCTTGAGAAGAATTAAAAGGCTCGGCTAAAGGGAATTTTAAAGGGCTTGTTTGGAAATATAAAAATAACAAAGTGGCTTAAAAGAAAACACCCTACTTGCTGAAAGAACCGAAATAAATTTGGAATCTATGTTTTGGTTTTCTCAATACCAAACTAGTAGCATGTATCGTATTATATAGGCATTTGTTACAGAGTATTATGTTACACTTGAGCTACATTTGAATATCCTACTAGCTAGATACAAAGTTTGAATTTGAATTTAAATACAAAACAGACTTTGTTGGTGACGGGATAGCAGATGTTGGTTGTTGAACGTGATCATCATCTGCTGCTTGATTCTCGGGATTACATGCTTGATCCTGATCAGCTTGAGTCTCAGGATTATAGGCTTGATCCTGATTGAGTTCAACAGCCCCCCGCAAGCTGATGGGAGGAAGGACCTGAAGCTTGTCTCGTAGTAGGGTGAAGCGATTTACAGTGAGGCCTTTTGTGAATAAATCAGCAACTTGGTCCAGTGTTGAAATAAACCGAATAAGGATATCCTTGTTAAGCACTTTTTCCCGAATGAAATGGAAATCGATTTCAATATATTTAGTGCGAGCATGATAAATGGGATTTGAAGCCAAGGAAATAGCTCCAATATTATCACACCATATAGTTGGTGGTGTGGATAATGGAAAATGTAGATCTTTTAAGAGCATGCGGATCCAGGAAGCTTTAGCAGTGGCATAAGATAAGGCACGATACTCGGCTTCGATACTTGAGCGAGAGACAATAGGTTGTGTCTTGGCACACCAAGAAACTAAACATGAGCCAAAAAAGACACCATATCCTATGGTTGAGCGTCGATTATCAGGATCGCCAGCCCAATCCGAGTCGCAAGAAATATCAATTTGAGACGTCCCTTTGCTGTAAAATAGGCCATGATCAATACTCCCTTTAAGATAACGTAAGACACGCTTTAGTGCAACCCAATGTGAAGTTGTTGGAGAATGCATAAACTGGCATAACTGATTGACAGAATAAGCAAGATCTGGCCGTGTTAGTGTGCAATACTGAAGGCCACCAACGAGTTGTCTATAAGTGGTAACCTCGGATTCAGGCAGGGGAGTGCCTTCAAGTTTGGATAGTTTAATGCCACTGACTGAGGGTGCCGCATATGGTTTGGCACCAATCATACCAACACAATGAAGAAGGTCCAAGATATATTTGGATTGTCGGAGATGTAGACCAGCTTTGGTGCGATGAGCTTCAATACCAAGAAAGTAGCCAAGGTTACCAAGATCTTTCATGGCGAAAGAGTGTTGCAGCTGGTTGATCACGGAAAATATGGCAGTAGCGTCATTTCCTATAATAAGGATATCATCGACATACACAAGAACATAGATTAGTGTATGATGTTGGGACAAAATAAATAAGGAGGAGTCCATGGCAGAGGTAGAAAAACCGATATCCAGGAGTGCTTGAGATAGGCGATAATACCAGGCACGATTTTAACCCATATAATGCTTTATGTAATCGGCACACATGGTGAGGATATTGAGGATCAATAAAGCCACAAGGTTGTTCCATATAAACAACTTCATCCAAGTGTCCATGTAAGAACGCGTTAGAGACATCTAACTGGCGAATGCACCAATCAAAGTGTACAGCAATGGCAAGAATTACGCGAATGGTAGAAGACTTCACAACAGGACTAAATGTTTCAGTGAAGTCAATGCCGGATTTTTGATCAAACCCCTTGGCCACCAAGCGTGCTTTAAAACGCTCTATAGAACCATCGGCTTTTCGTTTAATTTTGTAGACCCACTTGTTACGAATAATATTATGATTAGATGGTTTGGGGCATAAATACCAAGTCCCATTAGAGATGAGAGCATCAAATTTCTTGTCCCATGGCAACTCGCCACTCTGAGGAGGTAGAAGCTTGAGAATAACAAGTAGGTTTCAAGGGGTTGCATAACACTGCTCAAGGCACGTAAAGGGTGTTTGGTAGAGTAGAAAGTATGGTAGTCAGGAAATGTTTTGGGGCGTAAGGAATTCGTTTGAGACCGCGGGTTACCATAGGATGAAGACGTGGTTGCTGTGGAGGACATGAGGGAGACGGAAATTATTGGGAGGGTAGTGATAGGGGATTCGGATTCGGGTGACTGTGTAACAGAGGGTGAATGTGAAGTATCATGAGAAGATAGATTACCTGGGTCTGGTGGAGAAGCTGCGGATTGTGGTAGAAGGATAGGAACACGGGAAGCTTTAACCGAGGGAGAAGGAGTGGTGCTTAAATAGGGATGGAGACCTGGAAAGGAAGATTCATTGAACACAACATGACGAGTCACAAGAATTTTGTTAGATATAGGGTCAAGGCAGGGATAACCTTTATGATGATATCCATATCCAACAAAGATGCAATGCTTGCTACGGTACATCAGTTTGTGGGAATTATAGGGTCGGAGTAGTGGAAAGCACAAGCAGCCGAATGTTCAAAACATTGAGTAGATTGGTTGGGTTTTGAAAAGTTGATAGTGAGGATTGGATTGATTTAAAACTGGACTGGGGAGGCTATTTATAATATAAACAGGGTGAGAAATGATTCAACCCAAAGAGATTGAGGTAAATTGGCATGAGCAAGTATGGGCAGTCCCATTTCAATAATATGTCGATGCTTGCGCTCAGGAAGGCCATTTTGTTGGGCTATATATGGACATCTTATGCGATGGAAAATACCATTCAAAGCAAGATAATCAGTAAATTGTTTAGAGATATATTCACCACCACCATCGGATTGAAATTGTTTAATAGATGATGAGAACTGATTTTCCACTAATGCTTTGAATTTAATAAATGAAATGAAAACATCAGATTTATTAAATAAGGGGTACATCCAGGTATAACGGGAGTAATCGTCTACAAAGATTACATAGTAGCGATAACCACCAAGTGATACAACTGGAGAACACCAAACATCTGAATGAATGAGTTGTAGAGGAGCAGTGGAGACTCGAGTGGATGATGGAAACGGAAGCTGTTTGCTCTTGCCAAGTTGACATGCAGAGCAAATAGTAGACTGGTGACGAGGCCCTATCAGTGGAAGGTTATAGGAAGACAGGAGAGTGGAGACTGTGGCAGGAGAAGCATGACCGAAGCGAGAATGCCAAACATCAACTGGAGCTTTGACACCTAAGAAAGCAATGAGAATTTGTGACTTGGGAATTTTATTGGGATGGATAAGATAGAGACCACCTTCATTCCTTCCTTGCAGTAGAGTGCGGCCCGTGTGCTTGTCCTTGATAAGAAACATAGAGTCAGTAAAAATAAAGAAGCAGGAGTTGTCTTTGCAGAGTTGGTTAATTGAAAGAAGATTAGCAGATGCATTGGGACAATGATGAACACGGGAAAGCTTGAAAGGATGAGAGGAAGTATGAAGGGTGAGAGAACCAGTGTTATGAATATGCAAACATGTACCATTGCCCACGACAATGTTTTTAGTCCCATGGTAAGGTTCATGCACTGTGAGATTGTCTAGAGCAGGGGTGAGATGAGTATTTGCACCACTGTCAGCGAACCAAGCATCATTGTCAACAAGGGAGTTGGACTGGGCGACCATGGCAGCCAATTGTTGAGGTGGATGACGACCTTGATAGGCATAATCCTTGCGGTGGTAACAGTCGAGAGCACGATGGTTGTTTTTACCACAAATTTGACAAGGAGACCGAGGTGTTGCAGAGTGCTCAGCGAGAGTAGAAGAGTCCTGCGAGTTGGTTTTGAATGTTGGGTTGGAAGGGGTCGGTTTTGGGTGAGGTGGTTTACCATAGGGGGTTTTCTTTTTGTGAGATGGCTGAGTGTTGGGATTGTGGGAGAAATAGGCGACGGTGAGTTGTGGAGCAATCTGGTGATGTTGGTTGTCCAGCAAGAGTTCAAAGGATAGGAGCTCAGTAGTGAAATCAGCCAAAGAGAGGACTTTGTCAGGAGTAGCAAAGGAGAAGGAAGTAATGAAAGGATTGAATGCTGGGGTGAGACCACCAATGATGTATGTAATGAGATCATCATCGGAAATAGGGTGACCAGACGCAGCAAGTTGGGCAGCCAGTGACTTGGCACCAAAGATGAAATCGGTGCAAGATTTGGAGCCCCTGATGAAGAGTTTGGAGTTTTCGTTTGAGTTGGGTAAAACGAGAGCGAGATTGGGAAGCAAACTTGAGTTCAAGAGCGAGCCATACGGAACGAGAGGTGTGAAGACCATAGACAGTGGGAATGACAGACTCAGAAAGAGAGGCATTAAGCCAACTCAGGATAAACGGATCCTTCTTAACCCAAAGGGAATAAGCAGGATTGGGAATGGATTCAGAAGTAGAATCCGATGTTAATGACTTTGGAGGGCACGGTTCAAACCCATCAACGATACCCATTAAGTCATATGTGCGAAGTATGGGAGCTGTAAGGGAAAACCAGCTGAGGTAATTGGTACCATCAAGTTTGATGGTAGCGAGATGAACAAAGTTTGGGAAGGTGTAGGCAGCGGAAGAATAGGCCATAGTGATCGAGGAGAGCGTTAGCTGTGTACAGAAAAGCTGATACCATGAAAGAACCGAAATAAATTTGGAATCTATGTTTTGGTTTTCTCAATACCAAACCAGTAGCATGTATCGTATTATATAGGCATTTGTTACAGAGTATTCTGTTACACTTGAGCTACATTTGAATATCCTACTAGCTAGATACAAAGTTTGAATTTGAATTTAAATACAAAATAGACTTTGTTGGTGACGGGATAGCAGATATTGGTTGTTGAACGTGATCATCATCTGCTGCTTGATTCTCGGGATTACATGTTTGATCCTGATCAGCTTGAGTCTCGGGATTATAGGCTTGATCCTGATTGAGTTCAACACTTGCTTTATGGAAAGACAAAACCAACGAAAAAGGGAGAGGAAAGGGCTTGCGATGTTGCGATGCCAGGGCTTACCGAGTGGGAAGAGGAAGAACGACCGCGGTTCCGGTCGGTTGGGGGTGATCTGCGGTTTCTGTAGCTTATACGATGGTTTCCGACGTAAAAGAAGGTGGTTAGGTTAGATGGTTTACAATGGTCATTCTCTGTTTCAGGTGGAGCAAAACAGGGGACTACTCTAACTGCATGCAGTGTTTTTGGTGATTCAACGGGGAGCTTGATGGTGGGCTATGGGTTGAAGAAGGTTGTGTTGAGGGGGAGGCCGTGAGGCTGCTGTGAGGGTGGTGTTTCGAATTGATGAGGGAATGGGTTTTTTCTGTTTTGCCAAGGTTGTTTCGATGGATTTATGTGTAGGTTTTTCCTAGTCTTTGTTGTGGGATTTCAACCGAGTTTTATAGAGAAAGGAGAGGAGTTTTTTTTGTGATGTATCGGGAGAGGGCTAGCGTTTGAATTTGATCGAGAGTTTGAGCTTGAGACTCTGAGGTTTGGATGAACTTAGAGTTGGAGATTGGAAGAGTTTGGATTTGAGTTGGGATAAATTTTTATTTTGTAATCTTATCTGCGAAGATAGACAAATGCCGAGAGGATCAAAGTTTAAGTTTGAAGTGCAATCGGAAGTTTTGAATTGGGAAGACTTAAATAATGTAGATGAGAATTTAAAGTGTTTTGTGTTGGGGTTTGATCAGGAACTGTTTGAAATTGGAGATGGTTTTAAACTAGGATAATGGATTTCAGATGTCAATGGTTTGTTTAAAAATTTGATCAAATCTAAATGAGGGAACACGGCTAGGAGAGAAAATTAAAACAAATAAAATCACTGTCTTAAAACTTATCTTAAACATTTCTAGATAAAATAGTAATAGTTAAATACTAAAAAAAAATAGTAATAATAATAATAATATATCCAAAATTTTTGGGTCGGGATGTTACATTAGTACTTTTATGAAAATCAAATATAGAAGTACAAATTTGCTCTTATTCAAGATACCATATCATTGCCAAAATAATAACAGAAGATGGGCACAAAGAATGGATGTTCACAAGATATTATGGTCAGCCTAAAACACATAGAAGACAAAATACATGAGCCATTTTGCTTTCACAGAAACCATCAGGTCAGCAGCCATGGTTGGTATGTGGAGATTTCAATGAGATCCTCACATAATAGGAGAAAGTAGGAGGGTCCAACAGAAATGAAGGTCAAATGCAGAAGTTCAAGTATGTCTTAGAGCAATGCAATATGTATAACTTGCAATGAAGTGGCTCAAGATATAAATGGAGCAATGGATATAGAGATGGTACCTTTACAAAAGAAAAACTCGATAGAGCAATGCAATTTGATGATCTTTTGTAATGAAGTTCATAATAGTTACACATGATAGAGAACTAGAAAAATCAGATATGAAATGGCATGGGGGGAGAAGAGGAATGCAAATAGAAATTAAAGAGCAATGGGAAGTACAGTCTATGCAAAGCAACAAGATGAGATAAGTGTTAGTCTGCCTCCAAAGAAGCCAACAAGTGTTGACCTACTTGGGGAGAACAAGAGGGACTGATACAGGGCGGAAAATCAGAGAAAAAATAGCTTTGCTACAATAGTTACAAGATGAGGAGGGGATGCACAATACAAATGCCATTCATCAGCTTAAGGAAGAGCTTGGTGATCTTTTAGAAACAGAGAATGCAGTGTGGAAACAACGAGCCAAGGTGCATTAGTACCAGCATGGAGATAAAAATACAAGATACTTTCATGCTTGTGCAACACAAAGAAGAAGTTCCAACAGAATAACGAAAGTGACAGATGACAATGACAAAACAATAGACAAAAAGGAAGAGATCATAAATACCTTCAAAACACACTTTCAGAACATTTACAAGTCAAATACACCATGTCTGGAAGCACTAACACAATGTAGACAACATGTGGGTCAGAAGGTTACCTTTGCAATGAATCAACAATTGATGGCACCAGTCTTAGAGGAAGAAGTTGTTGAGGCTGTAAAGCAAATGAGTTCTTGCAAATCTCCAGGTCCGGATGGATTTGGAGCAAGATTCTATCAAGCACATTGGAAAGCAGTTGGTGACAAGGTCAGTAAAGCTGTGTTGGACTTTTTTAATGGCAAACGAAACATAAACACCATTAATGATACTCAAATAGTGCTAATTCCCAAAAATTACAAGACCAATCTCGATAAATGACTTTAGACCAATTACTTTATGTAATGTGCTATATAAGATTTCCAAAAGTCATAGCAAACCGATTAAAAAGGGTTCTTCCACATGTAATATCAAAATGGCAGAGTGCCTTTGTGCCAAACAGGGCTATTATAGATAATATTATGATAGCATTTGAGATCCTACACTCTATGATGACTAGGAAAAAAGGCAAAATTGGAAGCTTTGCTTTGAAATTGGATATCTCGAAAGCATATGATCGACTTGAGTGGGTCTTTTTGCAAAGGATAATGGAAAAGCTGAGATTCGATGATAGATGGATAAGGATGGTGATGAACTACGTTAAAACAGTCCAATACATTGTATTAGTTAATGGCAAAGAAAGTCAAAGTTTTCTGCCCACTAGAGGATTGAGGCAAGGCGACTCACTATCACCTTACATTTTTATCCTATGTATGGAAGGTTTGACTGCCATGTTAACTAGAGCTGAACAGGAAGCAATTTTGAGTAAAGTCATAGCTATAAGAGGAGGAACAAAAATCAATCATCTGCTATTTGCAGATGATTGTGTGATATTCAGCAAGGCAACTGTTGATAGATGGAGAACAATCCACCAAATTTTGAGCCAATTTGAATAAGCATCGAGTAGGCTTGAATAGGCATAAAACAACAGTATTATTTAGTGCAAATACAGCTGAGGAAACAAAGATGGCCATAAGAAGACATGCGAGAGTGATGATTTGTGGAGACTATGGGAAGTATTTAGGATTTCCTACAATGATAGGGAGATCAAAGTATCAATCCTTCAGAGCATTAAAGGATAGGGCATGGAGGAAAGCTCATAACTTGAAAAACATGTTATTATCTACTGCAGGCAAAGAGATTATGGTTAAAGCAGTTCTCCAATCAGTTCCAACTTATACCATGAATGTGTTCTTATTGCCAAACAAATTAGCAAAGGACATCAATGCAATTTTCTCAAGATTCTGGTAGCAAAACAACCTATACAAGAAACCAATATATTGGAAGAAATGGGAGAAAATGGGAGAAAACAAAGCAAAAGGAGGTATGGGGTTTCAGGATATAATGGTTTTCAACAAAGCATTGTTAGCCAAGCAGGGGTGGAAGCTGTTAACACATGAAGACTCTCTAGCAACTAAGGTCCTAAAGGAAAAATATTTCAATTACACTTCATTTGCAGAGGCACAAATGGGCAATAGACCATCATACCTGTGGAGGAGCCTAATGGCAGCACAATAACTGGTAAAAGCAAGACGGGGATGGAGAATAGGAAACAGAAAGCAAGTAACAATATGGAAAGATAAATGGCTTCCCAAATGTGGTGTACAGCAGGTAACCTCACCAGTTAAAATCTTTTCAGGTCAAGCAAAAGTGGCAGAATTAATTAATGATCAAACTTGCAGCTGGAAGGAGGGTTTAATAGCAGAAATTTTTACAGAGAAGAAAGCTCAACATATATGTAGTCTGCCATTGAGTAGAATAGGTGGGGAAGATAAGATGATTTGGAGTTTTACAAAAAATGGATCCTTTTCAGTTAAAAGCGCTTATTATGTGGGAAAACAGCAACAAGCAGCAGCTACTGGGCAAAGCTCCAATGGATAGCAAATAAGACATATGTGGAAGAAACTATGGCAGCTCCAAGTGCAAGGAAAAGTCAAGCAATTTTTATGGAAAACACTTAATGATATATTGCCAATGAAAGCAAACCTTTTTAAGAAGAGAGCAGTCCAAGATGCTATATGTCCTATGTGTCAACACACAATGAAAAATGTACAACATGCTCTATGGACGTGTCTCAGCTTCAAATATATGGGCAAAGAGATCAAGTGAATTGCACAAATGGGCATATGAAGATTTTGAATTCTTTCAATTATTGCAGAAGATTCAATTGGAACTACACCCAGAGAAAATCCCAAAAGTGGCTATGATTTTTGCTGGTATTTGGTACAGACGCAACAATTGGGTTTTCAACCGAATTTTTGACAGTCCAAAGATGGTGTTCAAGAGAGCTGAACAGATGTTGGATGTGTTTAAAGAGGCAGAGCAAAAACAAAGAGAGCAGAGATCAAGGCAACAAGTCAGAGAGTTGAATACAAGATGGAAGCCACCAACAACAAATTACACTAAGATAAACTATGATGCTGCTATTAACAAACATGCACACAAAATGGGGATAGGAGTAATAGGCAGAAATTCTAGAGGAGAAGTTATTTTTTCAAGCTGTGTATCAAAACCTTTTGTAGGAGAAAGTGATCTGGCAAAATCATGGGCTTTGTGGAAGGCAATGGAATTAGCTGCAGAATTAAACTTCACTGAGGCAATATTTGAAGGAGATGCACAGATTGTCACAACAGCAATATTAAGGAAAGAAGCACACACAACAGCTAATTATCAACTAATGCAGGATATGGAAAAGGTATTAGCAAACAGACCAACATGGCATGTACAGTTTGTATATAGAGAAACAAATAGTGTAGCTCAAAACTTAGCAAAGAGGGCTCTTAATGTAGAAGAAGATTTGGTTTGGATAGAAGTTCCAACTGATATAAGCCCTACTGTTGAGTTTGATAGTGCTGTAATGAGCTAAATTTAGTTTGTTTACTAAATGAAATGAAAGTAGCTTTGCATGATAAAAAAAAAAAAAAAGGGGGGGGGGGGGGGGGGGGGTGGAGTACGGATTCATCCCACTTGAAAAACCTAATCCATTTTTAATTTCTTGTGATCGTAAAGTGGGTAACCAAAAGCAAGAGAGTGACACAAAAAATAATAGGTCAAAGGAGGACCGTCCCTATATGCCACCTTCAAAATAGCAAATCAACAAATCAAACCAAAACCACTTGGGCTCCTCTGTTCGATTCTTCCTTTTCTTTTGAAATCAATTGCACTGCTGCTTAGGCTTTTTAATATCAAGAAATAATTTATATAAATTTTAAATAGATAAATTTTATACAAATATTTATAAAAAAGTATACTTAAACTTAAAAAAACTCAAAATTATGTACTTCCGTCTACTTTTCAAAACTAGAGAAGGCATATGTCAGTCTTTTATTGGCTGACGCGTGACATCAATACCCACGTTAATCTATAGTATGCTGTATGCTGATGCACATTTTAATCATGCCAATAATTTTCTAATAGCAAATTACGAGTTTCTTAGAATTTAAATATTAATTATGCAAAAATTAAAAAATATGAGCGAAAACAGTAAAAAGTGTGAACCAAATCCGAATTTTGCAATTAACACAATAATAACAAAAAATAAAAAAATGCACATGTCTATTATTTCTCCATCGCCTGTCGTATGCCTTGTGGGGTTGACTATTCAGCACTGACGCTCATTGCATGTCCGGAAAGGAAACCTTTTCAATCATCCACTTGCATTCCAGCCGAATTATTTGACTTGTTAGGAACATTTTTGGATAACATTTGGAAAAGGGCTTTGTGATAACATTTGTAAGGGGTAATGATAGCTTTGTGATGACATTTGGAAGGAGCTATATCACATTCAGAAGGGACATAAATGAACCAGATTCACACTAAATATAGTATATTTTAACTTACTAAATATGATGGAATAAGACAATTTAAAAAAAAAATCAAAAATTCTTATAAATTATATTTCTTTTTAAACTAAACAAAAAATAGCACATAAACTAAACAAAAAATAGCACATCCACCAAAATCACAAGTAAATCAGTTTCATTCATATCAAACATATAATTACAGCAACTTAAGGTTGATCAAAAGTTAGGTCTAACAGAGAAACATAAAAGGAGGAAGCTAAAATAAATAGTAAAAGCAGGCACAAAACCCACCAAAAAGAAAGGGCAACAGGCTCAAATTGTAATAAGGAAAAATATGGGCAGAAGTCCGGGTGCCGCCGGCACACTAAAGTAAAGGAAAAAAAAAAACTATTACAGTAGCTGTGAGGGTGTGCCGGTGTGCAGGACTGTTACTAGCACAACTCTTATAATAAATATCCTAAACTGAGTATGATTTGACTACTTTGGTGACTGAGCAGCCAATCCCAACCATGGCTTGCTATCAGCCGGATTGGTGGAGGCTGCTGCTGCGGCCGAGTTGCCTGTTTGGTATGGTGCTCTTGCTGTGACCCTGAAACAATTGCCATAAAGAGAATAAGCAGAGATCAATCATTGAATCACAATATAATGTCACTGTTATTCAGCTTTCTAAATAAGTTTAGCAGCAGATGGCACTGAAAAAATGTGGGAAAAAAATAATGATAAAAGCACGCTTATCACCAAGATCACTAGTGAATCAGTTTCTTTGATAAATCTACAGCTAAATAGAGAGACAGGTTGGACAATCAATTTTTTTAAAAAAAAATATTTTAGTCACAAATAGAATATACAAAAATTATTTCAAGAATTGATGTAAGTTGCTGTGATTCGTCAAATTATAAAATTCTTTTCTATTGTACAGTATGTCTAAAAAATCAAATGAAATTATGTCAGTTTATAACTAGTTTATAAGATTATTTTGTATAATTCTTTTGTAGATGTAATAGTCTTCTGAAAATTTTCTTTTTTCCAAAAAAAAAAATAAAATAAAATGCATACCTATCTTTTCTCTTCTCCAAGAACCGGTGAAGGGAAGCCCTCCTTGCAATTGGTAACTCTGTCATTTTTTAGAAGATTTTAATCAGAATCATATCGAGCATAACGATTTGAACATTCCATATTTGCACCAGAAACATATTAATCACAAGAAATCATTTACCACAAGCAAGGGGTTGAGTTGGGGGTTGAATTTGGTCGTGAATTGTTCTATTGCCCAAGTTTGGAGGAACAATACTGGAGGTAGGAGCAATGGAACTGATGGAATCAACTGAATTCCTGGCCAATTTAGAAGCAGCAAATGCATGTTGGTTGTTGTTGTTGTTGTTGTTGTTGTTCTGGGAGCTTCCCTTGCTTGCTAAGAGCATGACTTCCTTGGCCTTGTCAGCTGGAAACTCGTTAAACACAATTACTTGGCCAGCATAAAATATTGTCATTTGGGCTTTTTCAGGCTCTTCTGTCACAGACTTGTTTACCGTGCTGCATCATGAATACGTTCCAATAAGATAACCACAACAAATAATTCTCTTCTTGCATAAACAGTATTAAGACAAGATGTAAATAATTAAACCCATCACTTCCTATCGGTTAAAACTTTTGAAATAAATGATGATTCAAATGATTTAAATTCTTGTTCCGACCATTGGTTCTATCCTCTATCACATTCAATTAAGGAGTTGTTTGGATTGAGAGAGTAATTCCACTCATCTCATCTTATCATTATAATTTTTCCAAACTCTCAAACAAAATACAATAAACAATTCAGTTTTTCCAATCTCAAAACAAAAAATATTAAAAAATAATATTTTATTTAATTTTCAACTTTCATCTCATTTCAACTCATTATTCAAACCTCCTTTTAGAGGTTGTTTCAAAATAAAGATGGTTTCATCTCATCTCATTTCCTTCCTAAACATCACTCAAACATAAATACTTTACAGTTTCAAATTTTCAACTTTTTCATCATTACAACTTTACCAAACTACCAAACAGAACATAAAAATAAATCAGCTTGTCAAATCTCATAACAATAATAATATTAAAAAATTATATTAGAACAATATTTCACACTTATATTTTTATTAAATTTTTTCTCTCTAATTTCCCAAAACTCAATAAAATATTTTAATTTAAACTATTTTCTCAACCAAATACAAATCATTTAGCTATTATTTGCAAATTTCTAATCTCATCTCATTCTCTAAACATTCCCTAAATATTATAGGTGTTGAGCTTATTTATTGAGGGGAAATTTGATCCATACGTGAAAGAGTATTAAGACAAAATATAAATAATTAAAACTATTTTTTTTCATTAATTAAAATTTTTTTAAGACAACTATGGTGATTTTACGGACATAATTTAAAATTTCTCCCTTTGTATGAACAAAATATTTATTCTAAATTTGTGCTCCTCATCTTCTCTACCATATTAATCGACCCAAATCATTAGTTAGTTCATTTCCTGCTTAATCAAGAACTCAAGAAAATCTTTATAATCTTTATCCTATTTCAACGAGACATTAAATATGGGTATCCAGGAAGACTGTTTTTTCTTCCTTTAATGGCAGAAGTCTAGTTCCTAAGCTCACCTAGAGTCAGCAGCTATCTTTGAGGCCTCTTCCTTAGGTACGGAGGCAGCATACCCAACTGGTTGAGGGAACAAATCCCTGGGTTTAGGGTTCCGATTTGCAGCCACGTTTTGGGTAGAAACATCAGTCACTTTCTCATTGATCGGAAACAAATTCATCGTCGGTGATGTCTGACGGTACATCTCACCTGTTCCTGTTACAATCCTCCACATCATTTCTCCAAATCTCAAAAGAAGAAGAAAAAATATATATATATATATAAAAAGAGTTTTTATTTTCTAGAACCCAAGACCAAGTCTCTTACTAAAACAAGAAGAGAAATAATCTCAACAGAACGTACTACGGAAATTTCAACACCCAAAAAAACAGGGACAAGAGCCCTTCAATGTCCTTCTTTTGCAAACAAATAAATATAAATAAAATCAAAAGTCAGATTTGAGTGTTTTGAGGAGAAAATCATGGCATGTTCCATCGGTACGGTGTTGAACCATTAAACGGAATATTGATGTTTATCCTCTTTTTTGGATTTGGAAGACAGACAAAAAACTCGAAAACACAAAAAGAGAAAACCTTAGACAGATCTAAGCTCTGGGTTTTCTTTAGTTCATAAATCGACTCGACCAGACAAAAGACCAAAACCTCCGGAAAACACAGCTTAAGATTGGATTTATATATCTGCAACTGACAAAATGGAAAAACAAAGGGAAAAGAGATAAGGAAAGAAGAAAAAGAGCAAAAGCGCACCGTTTCCTTCGATGTTGCATGTCATCCCGAGGCTGAGATCGCCGAAGGAACCCTTCTCCTTCAAGTACTGACTCAGAAGGCTACACGTATGAGAGAAGCTCGGCCTCTCTTGCCTCTGTCCGGTATGTTCAAAAAACTCCGGCGAACTGGACATCTTTTCCGGCCAAAGTAAGAAACAAACAAAGAAGTTTTAAAAAACCAAACGCATAAAAAATGCGCAAGTACGCTGGAGCTTCAGACTTTCAGAGAATTATATCTAACGAAATCGAGGTCCTCGATGTGTGTGCGCTCAGAGATGGAGAAAGGGAAGAGAGAGAGAGAAACTATATATGAGCTTTTGTCGACACCTCCATAGCCTGCAATCTTCTCCGTGACCCTTTTATCTGTACAAAAATATTTTAAATTATTAATATTATTCGGGTAATATGTGGTTGGTTTAATTGGGCCCCTTCACTTCCCGTGTTAAAAGGCACGAGGAATATATGGGTGTTCTTAACTTCTTGTTCCTCGCAACTTCGGCCTTCGGTCGCTTTAACTTATTATTATTATTATTATTATTATTATTTTAGTGTTTATTAATTCAAACACGTGGAAAACGGCATGTGGCAATTGGCATGCCTGCTTGCTTTGCTAATTGCTTTCCCCTCTTTATTTATTTTTTTGGGTTGCCGACTCGACATCCCACGACGCACACGGTTTTGCTACTTTTTTTCATTTTTGCCCCCACTGGCAACTGGCCAACGTTACCATATTGCCCCCGTAGTATAACTGTTCCCCAAGGCACGAGCAGTACGTGTTTCTCACAATTTAGATATTTTTTTTAAAATTTCTTATAAAAAAAATATTTTTTAATAGAAATATAATAAACACATTATTTTTTACAATACTTTACACAATAAATATTATAAAATAAAATTATTTTTACAATTTATTTATAAAATTAACATCATTTTATATAAATATTCTTATTTCATAACATATGTTATATAAAGTCTTGTAAAATATATTATATATATTCTTTTTCTTTTCTTTTCTTTTATCAACAATTTAGATATTCTAATTATTTTTAAAAAATTAAACAAATATAGCGAACACATGTAAATAAAATTGATTTTTTATAAGAAATTTCTTTTTTTTTTTAAACAATTAATATTTATACATTCTATAATTGCATGTAGAATATTCAAATATTATGTAATTATTTTTAAAATAGTAGAATTTATTATTAAAAAATTAAATTTTTAAGATAAATTTTGTTTTTGTTATTATTATTTTTTAAAATTATGTGCTTGAGCACTGTACGAATCCAAATATCGTTTCTGATCGGTCATACTAATACACCACTGGCGTTAATTCATGCCGCAGAAAAAAAAAAAAAAAAAAAAAAAAAAGCTAGAGGTGGAGGTGGACAGTTTTGTAATTTTAGCTCCGATTTGATTGGTGGGACTCGGACTCTTCCACTGGCTTGGACGGCGTCCGAGTTAACGGGGTTGGGTGCTTTCTAAGGCCCTGCTTGTATTCGAAAATAAGTTCCACTCGTCTAAACTCATTTTTATTTTATTATTATATTTTTATAATTTTTTATATAAAATATAAATTTTTATATATATTTTTTAAATTTCAATACATATTTTTCAAATTTCAACATATCTTTTCCAAATTTTAAAATAATAATAATATAAAAAAATAAACTAAACTCATCTTAATTTCGAATCTAAGCGAAGTTTAAGCCTTCTATTTTAAAAAATGAGATAAAAAATTTAAAATATCTTTTAAATTTATTAATATAATTTTTTAAATTTTTATATAAAGTATAATAAAAATTTAATATTTTAAAATTTTTATATTATTTTTTTAAATCTTTATATAAAATTAATATTAAAAAAATATATCATAATAATATTTTATTTTTTTATTTTTTTTAATTTTTTTTAAAAAAACAAATAGGACAACTGTTTATCCTTAAATCTTTAACGTGCCGTCCTGCAGGTTATGATGTGACGTTTCGTTGAAATTATTAAAAATAAGAGGAAGCGGCAAATGCACGTCTCGTTTACCAGCTAGAAACAGACACGTGGGATGTTAATCAAACTCTCGCGTGGGTAATTCCATATCCACGAGGCTGGCAGCCAACTAATGAATTCAAAGAAAATGAACGTTTATGATGTGACGTTTCACATAAAGATGTTAAGCACAATAAGCACAATAAGATAAATTATAAATAATAATAAAATAAATAATTAAAATAAGTTAAAATTTAAAATAATTAATTAAAATAGATTAAAATATAAAATTAATTATAGATAATAAAATTTAATTTTGAATACAAATAATTCTTAAAAGTTAAATTTAATAAAATTTTGAATAATTAATTTTATTTTTATTTCACATTAAATTAATTAAAAATTAATTTTTTTTATCAAAGTAAATAATAAAATAAAAAATAATACTAAATAATATCAAATATAACTAATTTTGAGATTGGCCAAATTTTTATTTTTATTTTTTATTTTATTTTCTCATTTTTACTTTTTTATTATTTTTTAAATATAGATTACTAATTTAGTTTAAATATAATATGATTAGTAAGTATTTTTTTTAACTCATAATTTAATTAAAATATGATTATTTATTAACATATAATTACAATAGTCAAATATATTAAAATTAACTAATTGCATAATTGCAAATAATTAAAAAAATTAATTATTCATTACTATATATCTTAATAAATAGGCAATCTAATATAAAAATTTGATGTGAATAACTAAAATCAAAAGTTAGTTATATTATTTTATTATTATAATTTGAAGAAATAACCATTCTAATGTGAGACTTATATGAATTGAATGACCAAAAGTTAAAATTTAAGTCACATTAGCTAAAATTATAGTATATAAATGGAATAACTATTTCATTTACATAAGTCCCACATTGAAATGATTATTTTTTTCAAATTATAACAATAAAATAATATAATTAAGCTTTGTTTTGATTATTTACATCAAATTTCTATATTAGATTGTCCATTTATGAAAATAATTAATAATTAATAATTAATCATTAAAAAAATATTTAATTATTTGTCATTATTAAATTAATTAATTTTATCATATTTAACTGTTTTATCTATTATATGTTAATTAATAAATATATTTTAATTAAATTTTGAGTTTAAAGATAAAAGGAGAGTTAGCAACAAGTCAAAGCCCGAAAGGAGTTGGACTCGAAGCCCATGGTCCGAACCCGAATAGCACAGGTCCAAACCCGGCTGGAGATGCTGAAATAAAAAAAAAAAACTCGAATCACAAATCACCACGACAAAAGAAGAAATGAACAAGGCAGCTTCGATCATACGCTAATGTCAGAGACAAAATTGTGCTTCCAGCACAATTTACTGATCCCTCTCACGTCAGGGTCACTCTCGCATTAATGAATGACCAGACTCTCGTCGTTCTGACAGATCCCTCACTTAAATGCAAAAATGACATGAACACGCCACATTAATTACCGAACTGGATAAAGATGGGGTCACATTTATGTTACCCTTAAGAAGGGTCTGACTAAACGTTGATCGAAAAAATCTGATTCAAAGGATGTGACAGAATGGATCAGATTATCCTTCTCTGGAATGACGATCGAATAATGTCCCAGCTAGTAGATCTTTTTCCTCAGACCGCTTTCCAGGAAAAGCATAGCTAACTACCTATAAATAAGACTTGATAAAATTCGAAAAAAGTACATTCTGTCATATCCCTTACAAAACCTTATAATTCACATTCCCCATACTAACTTAAACATCGGAACGGTCTTGGACCTCGACCATCCTTCTCTTTGTGTTTGCAGGTCCCGGTCGATTGAGAGCTCGAAAGGTTAAACTGTAGAATACGTCCTTAACAGTGGCGCCGTTTGTGAGATTTTATTAGAAGCGTACTTTTTGCGTATCAACCATACCACAACCTCAGATGACCGAGCACAAGCAACACTTAGATTCAGCCATGGAGGAGAAACTAGAAGCATTGGAAGAAATCGTGAGAAAGTTGAGGAAGGAGAATGCTGCCATTCGACAACCCCATAAAGAAATATTAGCCCGCGGCGAGGTTAACCTCGATGAGAATATGAGCTCCCGACATCATAACGAAAATGATGCTTCTGAAGAAGATCGATGTCGGATGCACACTGAGTTAAAAGAACTAGGGAGACAAATATACTAAAATGACTAAATCAACCCAACTGAGAGGCATGGCTCATCGCGAGGAAGCATGGGAACACCTTACGAAGCGCATGTTAGTCTGCATAACCGAGAGGCATGATCGTCCCTCTCCCGTCAAGATTTAAAGTCCCACAAGTAGAGCTATACGATGGATCTCATGATTCTATAGAGCACCTAGAGACCTTCTAAGCGCATGTTAGTCTGCATAACTATCTTGGCAAAGTAGCGTGTTGAGTATTCCCTCTAACACTAAAGGGAACAGCTCGGACATGGTTCAGAACTATTATTTCGAGGTCAATCGACAGCTTCGAAACCTTAACCCGACTCTTCACCACTCAATTCATGGCCAGTAGGAAAAGGAGGCGCCCTGCAGCATACCTCTTGACCGTCAAACAAGGAAAGAAAGAAAACCTAAAAGGATACCTGACCAGGTTCAACAAATAAAGAATGACAACCGACGACCAAGATGAGAAGATCACGTTGGCAGCTCTCTTGGGCGGCATATGGCCCAGGAGCCCTTTTATGGCAGAGATAGCTTGTAAGACTCCTACAACCTTGAACGAGTTCATGGATCAAGCCAATGGATTCATTAACGCCGAAGACACACTCGAGGCCTTGATAGCCCCACGACGTGGAAAACTCCGACAGTATGACTGAACGACGACCAATACCAGAAAAAATTCTAGCCAACATAGAATCAGGAGAAAGTTACCAGACGAAACAAAGAGGAGAGGTCCCCCACGGGAATATAGACCTTCACCATGGCCCTAATCCAACCTGGCGGTTGAAAATCAGAATCGACTCAAATCAAGATGAAAGTTCATTAGAAGAAAAAGAGGAAACATGTACTGCGAATATCACAAGACAACCGGACATAATACAGAAGATTGCCAGGCCCTAAAAAATAGGCAAAATGATGGGCGACTAACCAGTCGACGGGGAAAGACCCGATTAAGGTCCCCCCCTCCAATTGGGAGCGAGAGTCAACCCGACACAGAAGCGAGCTCACATCTGGCCACCCGCCCGGTGAGATCAGAACCATCATCGGAGGATCATCTAGAAGAGGATCTACTTCCTCCTTTCAAAGGGCGCATGTTCGAAAAGTCAGGTACGAGGAAGTTTATACTTTGGGAAAAACACCAAGACGAGGAAACCAGATCCCTAAGGGAGCGCCAATCATTTTCAGCGAACAGGATGAGAAGGGCATCATCTTTTCACACGATGATGCGTTGGTGGTATCCATGTTAGTAGCTAATTTCACGGTCAAAATGATGCTGGTTAACAATGGAAGTTCGGCCGACATCTTGTTTTGGGAAGCCTCTATACAAATGGGAATCGATCGCAACTAATTTCGGCACATCCAAGCCCCCCTTAAAGGATTCACAGGTGTAGCAGTACATCCCAAAGGCGTCATAACACTTCCAATTTTGATAGGTTCTGCGCCCAGAACTGTGTCAATCATGACCGAATTCCTAGTAGTGAAAGCCCCATCCTCGTACAATGTCATCTTAGGGAGATCAACCCTGAATAATTTGAAAGCAGTCACTTCTGCCTATCACCTCAAGATCAAGTTTCCGACCAACAAAGGAGTGGGCGAAGTCAGAGGAGAGCAAGTCACATCCAGGGAATGATATGCACGAGCTCCTGCTGGCTCTTCCCCTAGCAGTCTGGGATGACGAAGTCAGGGACAAAAGAACCTTACGTCAAGCAGAAGCCAACGAACCTCTGGAACTGATCCCAGTCGATCAACACAACCCAGATCAAACTGTGCGAATAGGAACCAGAATGGACCCTAGAATAAACGTGGAGCTCAAAAACCTCCTTATCGAGCACAAAGACTTGTTTGCTTGGACGCAAACTGACATGCCCGGAATCAACAGGTCAATAATAGAGCATCGACTATGCGTCAACCCAGCAACTCGGAGAATTAAACAAAAATGGAGAAGCTTTTGTGCCGAGAAATACGTCGTCATAGCAGAGGAGGTCGATAGACTCTTAGCTGCGGGACTCATTCGAGAAGTTCATTACCCAAAATGGCTTTCCAACGTTGTACTGGTGAAAAAAATGAGCGAAAAATGGCGAATGTACGTGGACTTCACTGATTTAAATAAAACTTCCCGAATGATAGCTTCCCTCTGCCACGCATCGACCTCATTGTGGATTCAACTGCTGGACACTCCCTCCTCAGTTTCATGGATGTATATTCAGGTTATAATCAAATCAAGATGATCTCAGACAATGAGGAAAAAATAGCATTCATCACGGACCGAGGACTCTATTGTTACACCGCCATGCCCTTTGGACTCAAGAATGTAGGGGCGACCTACCAACGGCTAGTCAACCGCATGTTCAAAGATCAAATTGGAAGGAACATGAAGGTTTACCTTGACGACCTCCTAGTCAAGAGCCGAAGCCCTAAAAGCCATTTGGCAGACCTAAGGGAAGCTTTCTCCATTCTACGGCACTACGAGGTGAAACTCAATCCTGCCAAATGCACCTTTGGAGTCGAATCCGGAAAATTTTTAGGCTACATGGTCTCCGAGTGGGGAATCGAAGCCAACACCGAAAAAATACAGGCTATCCTCGGGATGGTTTCCCCTAGGAATTTACAGGAAGTCCAACGATTGGCCGGTCGGGTCGCCGCCCTCAGTCGGTTCATAGCAAGGTCAACAAATCTGTGCCTCCCATTCTTTCAAGTCCTCCGAAAAGCACATGAATGGGACACATCGTGTGAACGAGTGTTCAAACAATTGAAAGACTACCTGACCTGCCCTCCTATACTTAGCCAGACTGCTCCTAGAGAAACTCTTGTGCCTTACTTAGCGGTCTCACCTTATGCGACATCTGCAGTCCTAGTAAGAGAAACCGATTGGGGACAAAGGCCCGTCTACTATGTTAGCAGGGCTTTTCAGGGTGTGGAAGCCAGGTACCCTCAAACGGAGATAATGGTGTTTGCTCTGCTGATAGCGGCACGCCGACTACGCCCTTACTTCCAAACTCACACCATCAAAGTGATGACCAATCAACCTCTCGGAACTATTCTTCAGAAGCCCGATACCTCCAGTTGATTAGCTAAATGGGTTATCGAGCTAAACGAGTTTGATCTAACATTCCAACCAAGGACAGCGATAAAAGCACAAGCTCTGGCGGATTTCATAGCAGAATACACGGAGTTTCCAGAAGAAATCCCCAATAAACCTTAGGAACAACCACGGCAGTTCTACGTCGATAGATCGTCATGCCAAACCGGGGGTGGAGCAAGGGTACATATCATCACCAATTAGGGGTCCAAGTATGACTACGTTATAGGCCTGACCTTCAGGGTAACCAACAACGAAGCAGAGTATAAGGCACTTATAGCTGGGATGACAATCGCCTGGATCCTTGGAGCGACAGACCCAGAAGCTCGAACCGACTCCTAGATAGTAGTAAGCCAGGTACTCGGTCAGTACATTACAAAGAGCGGAAAACTGAAAAAATATCTAGAGCTAGTATGCACCGAAAGAGATCGATTCAGATACTACCATCTACAACGGATTCTGAGCGAATAAAATCATTTGGCAAATCGGTTAGCAAAAATAGCATCGAGAAAGGATGAGCACCCACCCCTAGAGAATACTGAGATCAGGACAATAGGCACACCCTCCATCGGCAATAAAGTCGGAACTGTAACAGCCGCAGTCCTCGATTGGGCAACTGACATTGTCAAATACCTCAGGACAAGCACATTACCCTCTGAATTGGATCAAGCACGCAAAATTAGAAACAGATCAGCCAGGTTTACTCTGATTGAAGGAGTGTTATACAGGAAGGGTTTCTCCAAGCCTTTACTCCAATACGTGACAAGAGAGGAAGGACAGTATATACTTGCTAAAATCCATGAAGGAATTTGCAGGGTTCACACGGGAGAAAAACACTAGCTGCCCGCGTAACTCGTGCGGAGTTTTACTGGCCATGTTCATTCCAAGAAGCAAAGGAGTTCGTCTACAATACCCAAAATGTTAGGAGCACAGCCCAATATCAAATTCCCCATCAGAGGAACTCACTTCAATAACGTCTCCTTGACCCTTTGCTAAATGAGGGCTAGATCTGATAGGACCATTCCCAGTCGGGAGGGGCGGAACCAAGTTCATCATAGTAACAGTGGACTATTTCACAAAATGGGTAAAAGCCGAAGCCCTCGCTAGCATCACCTCTCAAGCCATCACAAAATTCTTATGGAAATCAATTGTTTGTCGATTCGGAATATCTCAAAGTTTCATATCCGACAATCGAAGACAGTTCGATTGCAATCATTACCGAGAATGGTGCTTTGAGCTAAAAATAAAGTAAAGTACTCATCGCTTAGCCACCCACAAGCTAATGGACAGGTCGAAGTGACCAACAAAACGATCATTTCCACACTGAAAAAAAGACTCGAAACGCACAAAGGGGCTTGGGCCGATGAACTACCTGGTGTCCTTTGGGCCTACCGCACAACAGTCCGAACTCCCATGGGCGAAACACCGTTCGTCCTTACCTATGGCTACGAAGCAGTAATTCCCGTTGAGGTCGGGATACCTACACTGTGTGTTCAGCACTATGATATGGCCACTAATGATGCCAAAATGACGGAACAATTGGACTTATTAGAAGAAATGAGAGAAGAAGCCTTCACCCAAGTTGCTAACAACAAACGCAAGTCAGAACAGTACTTCAATAGAAGAGTAAAACCGCGCAACTTCAGAATCGGAGACTTGGTGCTAAGACAAACAGACGTTACAACACCAGCACAGGGGAAACTGGGACCAAAGTGGGAAGGGCCTTATGTGGTAACAGCAACCAATAGGCCTGGATCTTACCGACTCAAGGATAGCTTTGGGACCGACCTACCACATCCCTGAAATAGCGAACGACTCAAGAGGTATTATGTATAACACTTCCAGATGTGTTTCACTTTTTGAAATTATAAAAATTCAAATGTTATTAGTCTCCAATGCATTTCGAGTTATATATTTCGAGTTATATGCAACAAGTCAAAATCTCGAGGGGTCGGTATGTCCACCCACGCGAAGTCAATCAAATCCCGCGAGGTCGGTCCGTCCACCTACGCGAAGTCAATCAAATCCAACGGGGTCGGTCAACCCACCCACGTGAAGTCAATTAAACCTGTGGGGTCAGTGAACCCACCCACGCGAAGTGAATCGAATCCCGCGGGGTCGGTCAACCCACCCACTCGAAGTCAATTAAATCTCGCGGGGTCGGTCAACCCACCCGTGCGAAGTAACAATCGAATCCTGACATTAAACACATAAATTATTCTTCAAAATTCCCGGTTAAGTTTACACTTAACCAAAAATTCAGGGGTTATAGCACAATAGAGCAGATGTGGAATTAAGGAATCGAACCAGCAATCACAGAGTATATAAAGAGAAACCAAAGTCACGAATTTTATATATCTCAAAGCATTAGTTACAAAAAAAAAAGTCAGGTTTCAAGAGGTGGATGAGGATTCAGATCATCAAAAGGTGGATAACCACGTTTCCCAATCTTCTTTACAAACTTCTTCGCAACCCGATCTAGACGAAGAGATTTCGAACTTATATTATTAGGGTTGAGCTGAGGGTCCACCAAAATTTGGGCTCCTATCCGACGCAGACTTTCGGCATAACTATACCCCCAGGCCGAGTTGCGAATGGCTACCACTCGAGATATTTGATGTTCGATATCAGCTATCCTTCTATGGACATTTCCAAAGTATTACGAGCTCCCTTTAGCTCGGTATCTTGAGCAGCCCAAATACATTCCGACCTAGCCAAGTCCTCATCTAAAGCCTCCCTGGCATGCTCTGAGCTAGCCAATTCTTCCTCCCGAGCTGCACGAGCACGTTTAGAAACCGCCAGCTCTTCTTCCCTTAGAGAAATGGTTTGAGCAGAGGCAACTAGTTCCGACGTCCGAGCGGTCAGCTCAGCTTGGAGAAATACTTTGTCTTGCTCGGTGGCCGATCTAGCATCTAGAAGGCGTGCGTTCCTTTGATGAGCTATCGCCAAGGAATTTCGAACCGCCTCCAATTCAGTTCGAAGGGAAATGTTGGCATTCTCTAGTCTGTTCTTATCAGCCCCTAGCTCTTTGATCGGCTTGATCAGGCCGCTACAAGTTCGCTGAGAAGACTCAAGCTGGTCTTTCGCCTGTTGTAACTTGTAAAGACCAAACTTGCAGACTGTTCCGAGCTCACTATTAAATTCAGTGAGCTCTCTTAACTCGGAACCCACAGCCTGAGATATTTGCTTAGCAACCTGAACGCAAAGGAAAAAGACTATCAGTTTGACAAAAGAAAAAGACTATGTATAGATCTAATAAAATATACAGGTCGCACATGTGTCAGCAGAGGCTCCAAAATTCTAGCCACCTTCTCGGAAGCATCCACCTTGGCTTGCTCAAAGCGGGAGGGATTCTCCGAAGTCGCCTCACCGGTCCGATCTCCCCCGTCCGATTCTGACTCGAAAAATTAACCAAGTATTGCAACCCCACTTCGAAATCGAAAAGGGGATGAAGGGCGAGCAGGAACTTCCAAGCCTGGAGGTGATTGTTGGCCCTCGGGCTGAGTCCCTGAACCTGACCCCATCTCAAAAATGGGCAGTGACTCAGTTCGAGTGTTCGAAGTCGACCTCTTCTTAAAAATCGGGGGTGAACCTTCGGGGACTCATCAATTAAAACAAAGGGCCGCTCACCCCCACTGGAGGCATCCACATGCGTCCTTTCCTCCGAGATGTCTGCCTCATCCGACCTCTCGGGCTCGATCTCGCCTTGACAACCTTCGCCATTTCCATGCACCTCTTGTTGGTTGACATCTTCCTGAGTACCTCTAGGATCGGATCCCCCCTCACTTTCACTCATACCTTCGGAAGCGTCCGAATGATGTTCAGAAGAAGAAGAGGGGGGAGTGGGCAATTGACTTGCCCTAACAACTTGCTCTTCTGACTATTGGTGGAAGATCTGCTCGAATGGCATAGCACTCGGAGAAAGATCGGCAGCATGATCTAAAGCCTCTTGGAAGGCTCGGTCAATGTCCTCCCCATCTGAAGACTCAACCCCTGCCGCATCTGTTGCTTCTATTCGAGCTTCAAGAAAAATTCTTCTTGCCTCAGACTTGATCCACTCGATTTCCAAAAAACGGAGCCCATCTGAGGAAGTCGGCGAAGAAGCATGCACGGAACTACGGACGGGAGAATTAACGAAAGAGACGTGAACATCATGGTCTTCGATACGTGGACCCTTCCTTTTCTTCTACTTCTTTGGATGGGCGCTACGGCTTGAAGTTGCGGCACCATGACGACTTTTTATCCGTCGCTCATTCTGAGCCTCCTAGTCGGAAACCCGCTTGCGAGACAAACGGGGAGGTTCCCCGGGAACGTTAAAAAAATTTTGACCTTCGGCATAAGATCGGTTTGGCCGAGTCAAATACTCTTCAATGTTCTCCTCGGTTAAAAGAACATCAGACCATAATTGGTCGGGATCTTCTGCCCCCTAGGATAGAACAGCCTTGACTCTCTCAGTTTTCAGAGCGGTAAGAGTGATTTCCATGTGCGTTGGGAAAGGGAGAAAACCTCACTCCTTCTAAACAGGGAATTCACTCCCTTCTCCCTCAGAGAATTCCCAATCCCTACTCGAAACGAAGAAAAACTTCCGGTGATAGTCTCAGGCACTTGAATGTCTCTCTTTCATCTGAATCAATCGACACTTAGACTTTATTTGGAAGCCCGCGACATTTCTAGCACGACGAAGGAGCCGATACATCCAGAAAAATTCTCGAGCAGTCAAATCGGGCTAAGGATCATTCCTCCCAGAGAGAACGATCCGAAACACCACACAAGTGGCCAAAAAATGTGCCACCCGTTCGAAAGAATTTGGGCAGGGGCTAAGCCCAAAAAATGAAGGACTTCTCGAACAGGGCGGATGAAGGGAAGACGAAAACCTTTCAAGAACATCAAATAGAAGAAGACAACTTTTTGGGCCCTCCCTTCGCGATCACAAGCCCTAACGCCATCCTCAGGCGCTTCCAGGGAATGCCTTCAGGAAATCTGATGTTTCTTTCTAAGTGCATCAACATCGAAGGTTTGTATGGAGGAAGTCCAACCATTGCCCGCGAAAAAAGGACAAGGATCAGAGGAAGCCATGGAAACAAGAGTTCGAAAAAGTGCAGGAAAAGGTTGAGGGGCAACAGAAAAACAACGAGACAGCAAAAAATAAGAACAAAGATTGGGCAGAGGAGGAAGAATAATAACAAAGTTTCTGGATAATTTATACCCAGAAATCGAATTAAAAGCGCGGGGGAAACAAAGCGATATCGACGCCATATCACCTGACGTGACCCATGGGAACAGGGGGCGTGTTTGAAGCCATCCAATCATAAGTAAGAGGTGTGTACCGAAATGACAGACCAGGTAATAATGATCTAACGCATGCATATCACGAGCTAATCGTTGTTTGACCGCACAGCGAGAAACGTCAGAAACAGTTCAGAAGTCGAAGCAACGGGATGATTAAAATCTAAAAGGTATTGAATACTTAACACGAAATACGAACAGATGTGATCTAGCATTAATAGTTCAGAAATTGAATCGTCCCCAGAAGCCCAACCGTTAAGGGGAACGACATGCCAACTAGCATAACCCCAAATTTATTAGACCAAATCTTTCCGCTCGGACAAGGGAACGCAGGAATGACCCCCCGGCACTGAGACGAAACATGAACGAGAAAGAGGTGAACGCTATCTATGAAATTTTTTAGAATCTCCATCGAAGTGCCTTCAATAAAAATTCGATGGGTACTGAAAAGAGAGTTAGCAACAAGTCAAAACTCGAAAGGAGTTGGACTCGAAGCCCATGGTCGAACCCGAATAGCACAGGTCCAGACCCGGCTGGAGATGCTGAAATCAGAAAAAACTCGAATCATAAACCACCACGACAAAAGAAGAAAGGGGCGAGGCAATTTCGATCATACGCTAATGTCAGAGATGAAGCTGTTCTTCCAGCACAATTTACGGATCCCTCTCACGTCAGGATCACTCTCACATTAATGAATTACCAGACTTTCGTTGTTCTGACAAATCCCCTCACTTAAATGCAAAAATGACATGAACACGCCACATTAATTATCGAACTGGAAAAGAGAAATGATCAACAACGAAGAGCTCATGGAAAAGGGGAGCTTGAGCGCATGGGCAGGCAAAACAGGTACCCTCCCTATCTCTAGTTAAAAATAGGGATATGTTTTTATTTGTCAAAGAACATAATAGTGGAGTGGATAAGAAAGGGGGAGATTTGTGATCTGATTGATGACTCGGCAATGGTTGATCCTTATCCTTATCGAGGGCCATGATTGTCCTAAAATGGAATGACTCTTGGTCAATTCAAGACCTTCATAAGATGGTGAATGATAAGCGTCTCATGATGGTTTTCTTGATGGAAAACATGTTATTATAGATGAAATTAGAGGTTTAAAGGAGAAAGTTAGGGTTTGAAGGGTGTGTAAGAGTTGAACTAATGTGGAATAGTTGAGGGTTGGTTTTATTGTGAAAAAAACCTGTCAATTTTGAATTATAATTTCTCCACAGGACATATTAGTGGATGGGTAGGGTTGGAGGAGCATGCTAAGAAGTGGTTGTGGTTAGGTTTCTACGGGTACCCTGAGGTTAGCAAAAGGATCTTGTCCTGGGAATTGTTATCAGTAATGAACCTTGGTAGAAATGTATCATGGTGTATAATAGGAGATTTTAGTTAAATAATGTATAGTTGTGAAAAAGTAGGGTAGGGGGAGATGGAGAGTTGAGATCCAAATGGTACGATTTAAGGAAGCTCTTCAATCCAACCAATTGTTTGATTTGGGTTGCAGTGAGGGTCTGTTTACTTGGTGCAATAATCAAGGGTGGAAGGTTTTATAAAAGAGATATTGGATATGGTTATTGTAAATGTGGAATGGAGAGACATGTTCTCAGAAATTAAAGTTGAAAGTTTAGTGGCGAAATGCTCAGATCATAGCCCTCTATTGTTGACATGTAGGGAGAGTGGCAGGAGTGGAGAAAGAAGAAAAGGCTTTCCAAATTTGAAGTCAATTGACTTAGTAATGAGGAACATGCTAGCATATTAGGAAAGGAGTGGAAGTGAAGAGCTAAGCATAACAGAGGTACATGAATCCCATTTACAGTATAGGAAAGAGATTCTTATTAAGGCAGTGTTGCGATCAATTTCAACTTATGCTATGAGTGTATTTAGATTCCTAAAAACCTATGTACTGAGATTTCTTCTTATACAACAGATTTTTGATAGAGTAGTATGGAGCAGAAAAAAAGAATGCAATGGAAGATATGGGACGAGGTGAGCGAAGCAAAGAGTATGTGGGGCTCGGGGTTTAGGGATATTCTGTATTTTAATCAAACTTTGTTGGCTAAGCAGATATAGAGATTAGTTAATAATTCTTTCTCTTTAACTATGAGAATCATTAGGAAGATATATTTTAGACATGAGAACATTTTACATGCAAGGTTGGGGCAGTCGCCATGTTATTTATGGAGGAGTCTTTGGGGGGCAGTACCTTTGGTGAGAGCTGAAATGCAATAGAAAATTAGGAATGGAGATAAATTTAGGATTTGGAAGGACAACTGGCTGCCCACTCAAAATACTTCAGTCACCAGTTAATATTCTTGGACAAGGAGCATATATTAGTGAGCTAATTGAGGGTCTAGAAAAGCAGTGGAATAAAAAGTTAATATGCCAAGTGATGAGAGAAAAGGAGGCAACAACTATTCGTAGTATTCCTTTAAGCAAATTGGGGTATGAAGGTAAGTTGATATGGGTTTGAAATGGGATGGTAAATTCAGTGTCAAGAGTGCCTATTTTTTAGCTGTTTAGAGGGGAAAAAAATAAGAAAAGGCACGACTGGGTTTTCAATGCATTTGGAAGATGCAAATGCCACTTATAGTGAAAACGTTTATATGAAAAGCTATACATGAAGTCATATGCACGAGGAGGAATCTGTTTAGGTGAGGTGTTATTGACTCTACCTTGTGTCCCATTTGTGAACAGATAGAGAAGACAACTCGTCATGTACTATAGAATTGTGGAGTTGCCTTTGATGTGTGAGCAGACCAGCTTAGTGTAGTGCAAAGTGGGATAATGCAAAAATTGAGTCAATAAGGTGTGGGAGAAGTTATCTTCAGGTTTGCATATAAAAAAAAGTTGGAAGAGGTTTCCTATGTGTTGAGGAAAATCTAGTTTAGAAGAAATAAGTTTACTTTTTATAAGAAATTTGAGGATCCAAAATTAGTGTAAAACAGTGTCCTTCATAAGGTGAAAAAGTATCAGCAGGCTCAAGAATGTCTTCTAATGATAGTAGTTAGGGGACTTACTTCAGTTGGTAGAAACCAGAAGGGAGAAAACTGAAGGTTAACTGGGATGCTACAGTTGATGGTGAGACAAGTAGAATGGGAGCCGAAATAGTAATGCGAGACTCAAAGAGAGAGATGGTAGCTTATGTGATCAAATCCTAGGGACGTGTGATGAAAACATGTAATAGCAGAGATATATGCATTGTGAAGGGTTGTGATTTCTTCATGGAGTTTGTCCTCACTGAGGTAGTTTTTGAGGGGGATGATCATACTGGGTAACACTACTATTATGTGTCTACCCTTATTTTTCAAATTATGTATTGCGAAACATATTCACTTATAAAAACTAAAAATTTGCTTGTATTTCCAATATGAGACTAACATAAAATCACATTGGAGAGAAATTTTTAAATTCAAATTCAAATTGGAGGAATATTTGAAATAATCCAATAGGCAATTCAAACTATCTCATTTCATCTCATTTCATATAATCATTATAATTTTCTCAAATTCCTACATAAATATAATAAAAAGTTTAAACTTTTTAAATCTTAAAATAAAAATAATATTAAAAAAATAATATTTTATAATAATTTATTCAACTTTCAAATTTTATATCATCTCATTTTATGTCCTTTGTATAACAAACAAAGCCTAAAATAAAGCTCCAATTTATCACTAATGGGATGTGATTGCATGCATGATGCATCTGATAAACATAAGAGGAGTTGTGATGGTTTTGGAGGGATTTGGATATGAGTACTAATCATAACCCACAACACATTTTATAATATATTTGACAATATATATTATAAAATAAAGAATTTTTATAAAATAATTTACAAAAATGTCCATCATTTAAATTATTATTATGTTGTAAAATATGATGCGTGATTATCATTTTTCTTTCGATAATATCTCTTGATAGCCAAATCAATCCATAACAGGAGCAAGGATGATGCTTGTTTCTGTTGTTTCTTTGAGAGCTACTACAATAGAGCAGTGCTAGATATAACTATGGTTACATAAGTATCATATGTTATTTTTGAAAAAGAATATGATTTATGTTTAAAAATTATTATTTTTATGTAAATCACATATTTACTCTTTTTTTTTTTTTAAAAATGAATATACGATGAGTGCATACTCTGTAACTCAATTCCTATAGAACTATATATATATACGTGTTGGATATTTGAATATTCTTTTATTTTATACACAAGAAAATTCCTTGATAAGTATTATAGTCAGGTTAAATGACACATGTGAGTTAGGGGAGCTACCCACCCCCTTCCCGACAGTGGGACCACCCCTACCTGCTCCCTTTCCTCGTGCTCTGCCATGGTCATGCAGGGGCGGGTACCCCGTCCGGTAACTGAGGTTCAAGGGTGAACACCCAACGTCCGCCCCAACCATAGTAGAATGCCTGGAGATCAAGAAAACAGAACAAGTGTGTATGCGTCAAGAATTACAAAAATAGAAGTGAAACCTAGGCCATTTTTTGTTTATGTAGAGGTAGGAAAATACAAGAGAGGAAATAAATAAGTAGTTTTTGTACGCATACTTGTAGAGCTCGAAGTTTGGCCTGAAGAAACTCTTATTCAAGTTTGCCAAGTGACATGATTTTACTGTTGACAACCTCATTGTCTTCAACCTGGTCTAAAAAATAAAAAGATAAAGAAAATCCTTATTTGTCAACAATGGCCTTGGTGTTAAGAATTAGGGTTTTAATTGTCTGGAAGAGAAGAAATAAATATTGCGTTTAACTCCTCATAAAGGTTTGGTAAAACGCACCACATGACACTCCTATTAAGCCTTTAGCAACATCATTCTTCTCTATGCTAGGACTTATGCACCAACAACTCAACACGACACCATCTTCACTTAAGTCACTTATAACCTTCACTTTACACCTAGACGACATCGTCGATGTTGTCTTCTGCTCAAGCACAAGTCGACTTCATCTTTTTTTTTTTTTTTTTTTCTGATCTAGGGTTCCTCAAGTCACATGACTAATAGCAGTGGCTAACTTGTCAACTTTTGAAGGTTAAACTTCGAAAGACAGGGGGTGGGATGAGGGTCCACCCCATTCTACTCTCGCCCCTGCCCCCTGTCATGTGAACAAGACAATCTACCTCGCCACATGGAGGTAGGGCAAACGGATAGCAGAACAGTAGGGGTGGGGCTTCACTGTCCACCCCAAAGTAAGTAGTAATAGTAATGCTATATATCGTAATTATTTAAATAAGCGTTGCATTTTTTTATTTATTAAAAGAATGGAATTTAAAACCATCTCGTATATGATTTTAGGATGTATAAATTTTGCACGTTTGTTTAAAAAATAAAACCCATCAGTAAAAAGTGAATTCTTTCATGTAGGTCTCATTCATTCATTCTTTATTTTTAAAAATTTTTTATTTTTAAAAAAGCATGTGCGACTCACAAGGGTTCCGCATCTTAAAACTGTTCAAACTATCTTTTATAATAATGACCTCTTATTTATTTTCCGTATGCGATTATTATTTTTTGATGCACAGGATCAGATGCTCCCGTCCAAATTATATTTTAGGTGAGAATTATGCTTTAGATTTTGTTTGGTTATTAATTTTTTTTTAAAGCTTCAAACTAGACATGCATCTTTATTACTTGCCAAGTTGCCATTAAATATTACCCGTTTTGAAAAAAAAAAGTCAACTTTTACGTGGGAAATGATGGTATTTGGTTATTTTTATTTTTATATAATTATTATATATTAAGAAAAATAATTTAGATAGCGTGCATGTTCTGAATGTTTTATTTGGAATAAATAGATAAATTTAAAACCCACATTAAATATCTATTTTTAATTGATTACTCTTAGATTTTAAATAGAATGTGCAAGAACTTAATATTGTATTAAGAAATTTCTTATAAACATGATATAAAACAAGAAAAATTCTATTAATTATCCTCACACTATATATCATATATAATTGTTTTTTTTCTCTTATTCAATATGCGCTGTAAGGATAATAAATAGAAGAATTAATTTAATTTAAAAGTATAAAACAAAAAAATATAAATATAAATATAAATACAAATAAAAACAAATGTGAGGTATAATGCGTGAAGATGATAAATGAGAAAGCTATGCAAGCAAACATGGATGGATGTGACGATGGAAGGGTTGATGACAGCTTATGAAAAACTTATCCTCCGGGCCCCATCTTTTTAAAAATGATTAATCGTCGAGAATTTATCCCAATCTTGAGGCAAAAACAAAAAGAACATGGGTTTTACACATAACTACATATGATTATATAAAAAATAAAATAAAATATGGTATAATATATATTCACCGAGAGAGATGGTGGGAATTTGGTTTTATTAAAAGCAGAAGAAAAAAAAAAAAAAAAAAGAAAACATTGCCCGACACGCTTAAAGGAGCACGTGGCGAAGAAGAGTTGGTTGGGAAAAGACGAGAAGCATATTTTCCTCGTGATGGTGACCATGGTGTGCTTTGCTGTAGTTAGGTTGGTTGGGTAGTAAAATGATATAAAAATAATTTTAAATAAAAGTTAAAAATTAAGTAAAATATTTTTTTAATAATATTATTATTTTAAAATTAAAAAATTTATTATATTTTATATAAAAATTATATAGAATAATAATTAGGTGAGATGAAATAAATTAAAAATATTATCAATCCAAACAATCCTATAATCTAATTTTCTTTTGATTTTGGATTCTTTAGTAAAATAAGTAAAATAAAGCAAGATACATCTGATTTATTTTTAGAGATAAGATGAGATGAAATAAAAAATTTTAAAAAAATATTGTTATAATATATTTTTTTAATATTAATTTTGTTTTGAAATTTGAAAAAGTTTTTTTGAAATTTAAAAAAATTAAATTATTTATTTTATTTTGTATAGAAATTTAAAAAAATATAATAATAAATTTGAGATAAAAAAAAATGATTTGTAAAAATAATCTAGACTTTAGTTTGTGCAAGTTATGTATATTTTCTTAAAAAAAAGAAATAAGAAGTAATATTTACACACCTACGCATTCTTTTAAAAAAAAGTAGTTAAATTTGAAACTCAATTAATTTTTTTTAATGATTATTATTTTTTGTTTTTCTGAGGAGTATATTTTAAAACTGTATCTAGCATTACTTAAAATAGATATATTAGATTCCGCACTCATCCATGATCCATATATGCTGCATGCAGTCATTGAAGGGGATGCCTTTGAATATATTTGGAAAATAAAAATAATGTTATATACAATTTTAGATTGTATAAATTTTATATATTCATTTTAAAAAGGTGTGGAGGGATGTACTATTTAAAAATAATTTTTTCACATAAATATTATATTTATCAACTTAAAAAAATGCTCAAAACTTACGCACTCTAAAATTGAAAATACGATTTCTCTTCTCTTTTTTTGTTCGGTCTTTCTTATAGGTAGGTTTTATTGCAAGGAACTTTCTACAATCACAAACAAAAGTCACAGATGATTGCCACCAAATAGACTCTCTTTTTTTTTTTTTTCCTACATATTTTTAGATCTTTAAATATTTTTGTTAAAAATTTTTAAAAATACTTTTTTAATCACTAAATTCAAAAAAGAAAACAAAATAGGTAGCCACCATTGGTGCCATATTTAATCACTCCAAAAACCTCTGCCATATTTAAATCTTTTAATGCAGTACCTGGAGGTAGCTCCCAATCAAAGCTGTGGAGAAGTTGAGCTAGAGCCAGCTCTATGCTTGCTCTTGCAAATGTGATTGATGGGCATATTCTTCAACCAGCGCCAAAAGGTATCAACTTAAAATGCTGTCCCTAAAAAGTGATGGTGCTGCCTATAAGCGCCTAAAAGTCTTCTGGAGTCTTGATTTTGTGCCTATTAAACTGTGAATGGAGAGAGAGAGAGAGAGAGAGGGATTAAATGATCGACAAAGAGAGGGTTAGGGTTTGGAGTGATCGTGAAGGAGAGAGAATGAGAAAGAGACATTAGAGTTCGGTTATCTAGCGCACCCCAATCCACATAACTTTTCTTGTATTCCCTACGTGATTTTTCCTATTTAGTGCACCTCAATCCACAGAACTTGTATTTCCTACGTGACTTTTATCTATCGATTATCGTTGTTCCACACACAACGAATTCATCTGATTCAAAGTTATTTTCATTCAAATTCGACATCATTTAGTTATAAAACAGATTATTTATAAATAAAAAATATAACTCGTATAAAACTCGTCCAATAAAGCAAAATTCTTAAACATACTTGTATACAACTTGGTTCAACTCGTTAACTTCTCTCATATTATTTATGTATTTAGTTTACTGTATATGGTATATGCATTTGTTGTGATGAATAGATGTATGCACATGTATAATTCACTACTTTATTAGTATAATTATATAAATTTTATAAATAATTTGTTGATAGTTTATACACGTATAACTGATCAGATCAATTGGAAAATAGCCAGTTAATCATATAATCTTGTAACTATTTAATTGTATTTATAAAATAATATTGTGATTGTAAGAGTAAATTTGTATTTAATTGTATATTTTGAGCAAAAAATTCCTCTTATTTTATTTCTAATTAACATTTTTTTTAAATGTTAAATCAGTCGAGTCAATTGAGTGCTCGACTTGTTTTTTAATCGGGTCTCGATTTGAGTCAAGTTTAAATATCAAGAAAAGCTCAATCGAGTTAGAGTTAGCTCTAGTCTAATCTCTTAATAATGGAAAAATGTTAGTTGTACACTTTGATATTTTATTTTGACATTATATATATATATATATATTTAATTTTATATATTTAATGATTAAAAAATAATTATTAGTGTATTAATATTTTTTTAAAAATATTGTAAAATAATAAAATAATAAGAATGAAAAATAAAATAAAATAAATTTTTTGTTATGCGGTACGTTGCAACGATAACCACTGCAGTCATTGTAGCATGACGCTTATAATTGAATCGAGTTTAATTAGACACTACTTAGAGCATTAACATTGGATGTATTAAAATTTTTCTTTAAAAATATAAATTTACATACATATCAAAAGAATATGGTTATTGTTGTGTATGGCTTAGGAATACTTGCCCAGTTCTGTTTCGCTCGACCCTCGCTCGACCCTCGCTCGAGCGAAACTTCGAGACTTCCAGAATTGCTCCAACCCGAGACTTCGCTCGACCCTCGCTCGACCTCCCGCTCGAGCGAGGTTCAGGCAGTGACTTCGCTCGACACTCGCTCGACCTCCCGCTCGAGCGAGATTCCACGTGGCGCCAGGTGTCCGATTTCTAGTCGAGCGAATCTGACCTAGAAGTCCTCGCTCGAGCGAGTTTAAATCTCGCTCGAGCGAGATTGCAGAATATAAATAGCGCGAAGTCATTTTCGCGTATCAGACGGACGAAGAAGCAGCAGACGACGAGAGCCCCTGTTTTCGGCGCCAGTGAACAGTAACGGCCTCTAGATCATTTTCTTCTCCATTTCTCCACTATTCTGAGTGAAACTTGTAAGGATTGAGTGTATACACGTGAGGTGAGTGTTCTCTGTTGTAAGTATCTCTCGATACTCTCTCTGTAACCTCCATTTGATCTAGTGAAGCTTTGAAACCAACCCCACAGTGGACGTAAGCTCATTTTGAGCTGAACCACTTAAATCTGTGTGTTCTTTCTGTGTTTACTGTTTTATTTCTCATTGTTGCATCCGCTGCGGTTTATTTCATATCTGTGTTGTTTGTTTCGTTGCCTATTTCCCAACAAACTGGTATCAGAGCGTTTTCAGGCTCTATGAATATTTGAAGGGATGGCTACAGCAAGATTTGAAGTTGAGAAATTTGACGGTCAGAACAGTTTCAGCTTGTGGCGCCTGAAGATGAGGGCTTTGTTGCGCCAGCAGGGGTTATTCAGAGTTCTAGAGGAACGGACGGCAGATTCTCCTGTACCGTCTAAGGACGATGAAGAAAAGGTACATAGTACAATTCTGTTATCATTGTCTGATGGAGTGTTGAGAGAGGTGGCGGAGGAGGAGACCGCTGAGGGTCTCTGGAACAAGCTTGAGAGCTTGTACATTAAGAAGTCTCTCATAAACCGTTTGTATTTAAAACAACGGTTGTATACACTCAAAATGACTGAGGGTTCGTCAGTCACTGAACACCTTGATGAGTTCAATAAGATTGTAATGGATCTTAGAAATGTTGACATTAAGCTTGATGATGAAGATCAAGCTCTTATTATGCTGTGTTCATTACCTGCCTCGTTTGAGAATTTTGTGAATTCTATGCTGTATGGTAGAGATACTATCTCCTTAGCAGATGTGAAGTCAGCTTTGAACTCGAAGGAGTTGAGGAGCAAGTATGATAAGGGTGGTGAAGCACAGGCCAGTGGTTTGTTTGTCAAAGATACCTCCGAGAGAGGAAGATCCAGTCAGAAGGGTTCAGAGAAGGGCAGAGGCAAGTCCCGGGGGAAATCAAAGTCCAAGTCCAACAAGAAGAATGTAAAATGTTACTACTGTCAGAAGTTTGGACACTACAAGAGTGAGTGTACGAAGCTGAAGAAGAAGGAGGAATCTACGAGTTCCTCTAATGCCGTCAGTGCTGCTGATGAATCTGACGGCTCTGATGTAGTTCTTGCAATCAGTGACTCAAACAGTCGGTTCAGTGATAAGTGGGTGATGGACTCAGCTTGCACGTTCCACATGTGTCCCAGAAGGGACTGGTTCATGTCTTATGAATCAGTCAACAGTGGTTCTGTTTTGTTAGGGAACGACACTGCTTGCAAGGTTGCTGGAATGGGTTCTGTGAAGATCAAGATGTTCGATGGGATGGTTAGGACATTGACCAACGTCCGACACATTCCAGACTTGAAAAAGAATCTTATCTCCATGGGGGCCCTTGATTCTTTGGGTTTGAAGTACACAGGACAAGGTGGAGCTTTGAAAGTCAGCAAAGGCTCCATGATCATCATGAAGGGAGACCTGAAAGACGGTCTCTATTTCCTCCAGGGCAGTACTGTCAGCGGTGAAGCTGCAGTTTCAGTATCTGATCAGTCTGAGTCAGATGTTACTCGTCTATGGCACATGAGATTGGGCCATATGAGTGAGAAGGGGATGTCTATCCTCAGTAAGCAAGGATTGCTAGGGAATCAGAATTTGGGCAAGCTAGACCTGTGCGAGCACTGTGTATTCGAGAAGCAGAGCAGGGTTCAGTTTGCAACTGGGGTCCACAGAACAAAAGGTACAGTGGACTACATTCATTCCGACCTTTGGGGTCCGTCTACAGTTCCATCAAAAGGTGGAGCTAATTACTTGCTTACATTCATTGATGATTACTCACGAAAAGTGTGGGTTTATTTTTTGAAACAGAAAAGTGAAGTCTTCAAGAACTTCAAGCAGTGGAAAGTTCTGATAGAGAATCAGACCGGCAAGAAGGTGAAACGGCTTCGGACTGACAACGGGATGGAGTTTTGTGGCAATGACTTCGATGAGTTCTGTAAGAACGAAGGAATTGCCAGACACCGTACAGTCAGGCACACTCCACAGCAAAATGGAGTGGCTGAACGGATGAACCGGACCCTCCTAGAACGAGCACGCAGTATGCTCTCCAATGCCGGCCTGTCTAAGGACTTTTGGGCAGAAGCAGTCAATACAGCCTGTTTTCTGGTGAACCGCTCTCCAGCCACAGCTATCGAGTTGAGAACACCTAATCAGGTATGGTCTGATGAACCTACTGATTATTTGAACCTGAAGATTTTTGGTTGCCCTGCTTATTTTCATGTAAATGATGGTAAGCTAGAACCTAGGGCAAAGAAGTGTATTTTTATGGGATATGCTTCTGGGGTGAAGGGATATAGGTTGTGGTGTACTGATCCCAAGTCACCCAAGTTTGTGATAAGCAGGGATGTTGTGTTTGATGAGAAATCCATGCTTAGTCCGACAAAACAAATTCCCGTGTCTACAGGGAAGAAGGTGGAGCTGCAGGCTTCACTTGAGACACCACCAGCAACTCAGGATCATGCTATGACTGATGAGCATGGTTCTGAGTCAGAGACTGAGACACCAGCTGAGGAGCAATACAGTATAGCTGCAGGTAGACAGAGGAGGCAGATCAGACCACCTCAGAGATATGCTCATGCAGATATGATCAGTTATGCACTCGCTACAGCGGAAGAAATTGTGGGGCAGGAGCCTTCCAGTTACTCAGAGGCTGTGAAGAGTACTGAGTCTGCACAGTGGTGTACAGCGATGACTGAAGAGATTGAGTCTCTTCACAAGAACCAAACCTGGGATTTGGTTAAGTTACCAGCGAAGACCAGAGTTGTGGGCTGCAAATGGGTTTTCAAGAGAAAAGAGGGAATCCAGTCTGATGCAAGATACAAAGCTCGTCTAGTTGCCAAAGGCTACAGTCAGAGAGAGGGGATCGACTTCACTGAAGTGTTCTCTCCAGTAGTAAAGCACAGTTCAATCCGAGTTTTACTAGCCATTACGGCTTTGTATGATCTGGAGCTTCAGCAGCTAGATGTGAAGACAGCGTTCTTACACGGTGAGCTTGAAGAAACTATCTATATGCGTCAGCCAGAGGGGTTCACAGTTGAAGGCAAAGAAGACCGTGTATGCAGACTGACGAGGTCTTTGTATGGGTTGAAGCAGTCACCTAGACAATGGTATAAACGTTTTGATTTGTTTATGAGTGATCATGACTATTTGAGAAGTAATTATGACTGTTGTGTATATCATAAGCAATTGCCTGATAAGTCTTTCATTCACTTATTGCTTTATGTTGATGACATGCTTATAACTGCTAAAAGCATGGTTGATGTTGATTTGTTGAAAACTCAACTTAAGGATGAGTTTGAGATGAAAGATTTAGGTGATGCTAAGAAAATACTGGGGATGGATATTTACAGGGATAGAAAAGCTGGGAAGTTATACTTGTCCCAGAGAAAGTATATAGAGAAGGTTCTAGACAGGTTTGGAATGTCTGACTCCAAGCCTGTCAGCACGCCGTTGGCGTCGCATTTTAAACTTTCAGCTTCCCTATCCCCCCAGACAGATGAGGAGGAACAGTCCATGGCAAATACTCCTTACTCTAATGCTGTAGGTAGCATCATGTATGCTATGGTGTGTACCCGTCCAGATATTTCACAGGCAGTGAATGTGGTTAGCAGATATATGGCTAAGCCTGGTAGAACTCACTGGCAGGCCGTGAAATGGATTTTGAGGTACTTGAAGGGAACCTCGCATGTGGGCTTGATATTTGATAGAGATGTAGATCTCAGTTCTGTTGTGATTGGTTTTGTTGATTCTGACTATGCTGGGGATTTAGATAAGAGAAGATCATTGACAGGCTACATTTTCACTTTGTGTGGTTCTGCTATTAGTTGGAAAGCAACACTTCAATCAACTGTTGCTTTATCAACTACAGAGGCAGAATACATGGCAGCAGCTGAGGCTGTTAAGGAGGCCATTTGGGTGAAGGGGCTTATCAGTGACCTGGGTCTTCAGCAGACAGAGATGACAGTGTTTTGTGACAGCCAGAGTGCTATACATTTGACCAAAAATCAAATGTATCATGAGAGGACAAAGCACATTGACGTCAGGTATCACTTTATCAGAGGAGTAGTGTCAGATGGTACAGTCAGTATTCAGAAGATAGCTACTTCAGAGAATCCAGCAGATGTTATGACCAAGCCAGTTGCAGTATTCAAGTTCAAACTTTGTTTGGACTTGATAGGGGTTCGAGGTTTCCAGGTTCCTTAGGGAACTCAGATGGGGTTGGTTTTCTTAGTTGCTGCATTTTACATTCTTGGGTTGATCTGGATGTTATTGGGCTGTTAGTATTCAAGCCAAGGTGGAGATTTGTTGTGTATGGCTTAGGAATACTTGCCCAGTTCTGTTTCGCTCGACCCTCGCTCGACCCTCGCTCGAGCGAAACTTCGAGACTTCCAGAATTGCTCCAACCCGAGACTTCGCTCGACCCTCGCTCGACCTCCCGCTCGAGCGAGGTTCAGGCAGTGACTTCGCTCGACACTCGCTCGACCTCCCGCTCGAGCGAGATTCCACGTGGCGCCAGGTGTCCGATTTCTAGTCGAGCGAATCTGACCTAGAAGTCCTCACTCGAGCGAGTTTAAATCTCGCTCGAGCGAGATTGCAGAATATAAATAGCGCGAAGTCATTTTCGCGTATCAGACGGACGAAGAAGCAGCAGACGACGAGAGCCCCTGTTTTCGGCGCCAGTGAACAGTAACGGCCTCTAGATCATTTTCTTCTCCATTTCTCCACTATTCTGAGTGAAACTTGTGAGGATTGAGTGTATACACGTGAGGTGAGTGTTCTCTGTTGTAAGTATCTCTCGATACTCTCTCTGTAACCTCCATTTGATCTAGTGAAGCTTTGAAACCAACCCCACAGTGGATGTAAGCTCATTTTGAGCTGAACCACTTAAATCTGTGTGTTCTTTCTGTGTTTACTGTTTTATTTCTCATTGTTGCATCCGCTGCGGTTTATTTCATATCTGTGTTGTTTGTTTCGTTGCCTATTTCCCAACAGTTATATTTAATTAAAAATTGAGAGAAAAAAGTGATAAAAGGGAATAAAAATACTTTTTGTCTTCAAAAATAAGTAGTAAATTTAAAATTTCCTTCAAATGTGAATAAATTAATACTTTATTAAAAAAAAACTTTAATAAATTCAATGCTAATGCTCTTATGCGAGTTCGGTAAGATTACAACACTAATCACCTAAGATGCTCCCAAAGTTAATAATATGATAAAATAAAATTAATGGTATTTTATGTTTAGACTGTCGATGTTCTTCTCTTATTCTACATTTCTTAGAAAGAAAATTTCTTAGAATATTTTGTTGTGAGATTATTGCTTATTGAATTTTAGAAAATGAGAGAAAATATTGAATAATTCTTTTAAAATGAGTTTTGTATTGGATTTATTTAAAAAATTGAATAAGTAAAGTTAAAAAGATGTGTGAATAGATTTTTTAGGAGTAGTTTTGGTTTTCATATTTGTAAAGTAATTTTAGTTTTTGTGTTTGTGATTGAATGAAATTGAAAACTTGAAACAGTGTACTTATTTCTTAGAGTTGAAGATGATTGGTTTGAAATTAACTAAAAAGCCAACATTTTTTTTCTTAGTAATTAAACATGACTAAAGATTCTATCTTTATTTCTTAAAAAATCAAAGGAGTTACATTATTCAACATCTATGATTTGTTAACTGAATAATAAAAATAAATAAGTTTTTAATAATTTAAGATGGAAAATAATTAAAAAATGACAGATTAAATTTTAGATTCTTGATGAACTGTACATTTCAATTCATTTTAACCCTTCCATGATAAAGTTTTGTTTGTGATGCTGATCATCCACATATGATTTAAGTATTCATGGCAAGTCTCTAAAGGAAAAAAACGTGCAATGCTACTATGCAACTTCACTTTATTCTCTCATTTTGACTTCTTATATATTTATTATTTAATTTTTTTTAATAATTAAATAAGTGATTATTAATGTATTGATATCTTTTTTAATATTTTCTAAAAATATTTAAACATATTTAAAAAATATTTAAAATAAAAAGCAAAGAATAGAAATGTGCAAATTCCACTAGGGGCACCCCAAGTTGGAGATTGAAGAGACATAATAATAATACTCATTTTAATACTATATATAATCTTGGGTGTGCAACTTATGCGTATTTAATTTGAAAAAAAATTAGAATCTTCTTTAAAAAATATATATATATATATTTTTATATAGATCTCAAATTTATCTATTTGATCAAAATAAGTATGTGGGACTTGCACATTCTAGAGCTGCAAATATTATTTATCACATATATATATATATATATATATATATTGCATTAAACTTTTTTATTTTTGGGTGGGGTTGGATTTGCCATTACATCAAATATAATTGGAATGTTTGGTTCAAAGTGCAATCTAATGCACAAGAGAAAAAATGGCAACATTCCAGTAAGGTTTTCAAATGATCAAAGAGGGAATGAAGTGATAATCTAGCAAACATTTTTCGCAATTGAGTTGGGGAACAGCATCAATCATCATCATCATATTATCACACCAAAAGTGAACATTTTATTGTTTGTCCTTTCTACTACCTTTAGGAAGGATGGAATTAAGTGAACCTCTTCACAAGAAAGTTCGTTGTCTATCTCGGGCGGCTGGTCGAAGGATGGTGGTCTGCCACTTCAAGAGAATGATTGAGATGAGCCGACCACCCCAACCACAACCTCATCGGCGGCCAATTAAGGCCCATTTTAGTTATTTAGAGAAAAATTGAAATGTGTTTTTTTATTTATTATTATTTTATATTTTTATTTTTAATACTACATGACATCTATGACACATGGATTGTCGCATCAATTTACACAAGCTTTATGTACAATTATTTTTGCATATTTTCTTATACATTCTATTATTATGATTTGTTATATATTTTTTAATATAAAATAATTAATTTGACCAATTTATATCAGTGTAATGCATAAAAAATACGTAAAAAGTAACTGTATGTAGCAAAATTATATTGTCCACATGTCTTTTTATGAGACATGAATGTAAGAAAAAGGATAGTGAAGTTGAAAGTTTAGGTTGTGAAAATTAGAAAAAATCTACACCACTTCCCAACATTTCACACACATATTTTTTAATTTTTAATTTTTTTTTCTTTTATCAAATATTTGATATATGAATTATAAATAAAAAAATAATTAATTTAAGAAGAATAAACTCAAAAAAATTTAATTTAATTTTTTTAAAAAAATTTTAAAAAATATAGTGTGTAGTTGATCCAAAGAATCTTATTCAACAAGTTGATCCATCCACATATTGGACTAAGACTAGGGAATTTAGCATAAGACTACTTACTGCATGGAACTATAAGCAGGAGTGAGGTGGAAGGTAAACCATTCAAACAACACTAGACTTAACAATTACGTTTTTGACTCATTAATATACAATTTGAAATATAATACCTCCTGGTTCAAGAAAAAGTTAGAAGGAAGATAATGACCTCTTATGGAATTATCACAGAATTATATATATATATATATATATTTATATATATATTAAGATCTCGAGAATCTTTCAATTTCATCTGCTCTTGCCTTTGATTGTGTTTAGCTGATCTTGGTCAAAGAATAGGGTGGGATCAGTCATATGACCAGGTCCCTAGCTGGCTTGAATTGAAAAAATTTCTACAATCCCTTATTATTCATACAATCTTTATACTCCATATTTTTTTAAAATTTTTTTTATCAAATATTTGATATATAAATAATGAATAAAAAAAAATTAAATTAGTTTAAAAAGAACAAATTTAAAATAATAATTAAAAAATAATAGTATGTAGAGATTAAAAAGTTCCGTAAAAGTACTCAACTTGAATATACTTGCATCATGATATTCATTTCATAGGTTGGCGTTTCATTGGACCACCAAAACTAGAAGTTGTTCCAATTCAATTTTTTATGACTAATGCTACATATAATTGTTGTGTAGTGTGTAAGTGCTCGCTTGAGTATATAAGTGTTGTACGGTCGTTTTGAAAAATAGTAAAATTTATTATTAAAAAGATTTTTTTTATTTTTTATTTTTTATATATTGATCTTATATTTATTTATTTTTTAAAAAATGATTGCATGACGTTTGCGTATTCATAATTATAGCTATCATTTTTCATCCTTCATATTAAAGAGGTTCCTAATATATGGATGAGCTTGTGAAGAAAATCGAGTTTCAAGTTTTGGAATGAGAAATGACGATGTTGTTGTTTTTTTTTTTTATTTTGTGAATAAAATAAAGTTTCGAATTTCTTTGATTTTGTCTAATTTTTCATCTTTTAATGAAATTACTTAAAATATGTGGCATTAAGTCAAGTAGGAGCCAACTGGCGATGCAGGTTGCATAAAAAAGTCTTTGTCTAGGCAGGAAAGATAAATTGTAGGAGTAATGCTAGACACAAATGTCAGAGATAAATGTCAACTGATATATCATGATAAACAAAACGTGCTGTTTTTGTTTTCTTTATTTTTGGATTGATTTTTGCATTTCTCAATTCATAAATATTGTGCAGCACATAACAGGCATTAAGCACTATAGATTATTGATTGACGTTTGTCCCTAACATTTTTAAAATTACAGTTACGGTGAAAGTACAGGGAAGTCCCAAAAGAGAGGAAGATTATCAAATATATGTGGGATCATTCATTCGGCTTATCTTGTCCATGGAGAGAATTTAGTCTTTGTTGAGTAATGGAGATTTCGAAAGGACATTGTTGCAAGAGAAAATACCATTATTCGCTCATTTTAACCCTTTTTTTTAAAACATTTTCAATGGCTGGTCCACTCTCGCACACAAAGTCAGAAAAAAAAGAGCAAAATAAAACTAAGAGAAATGATAAAGATATAACTAATTTTATAACTTTTTTTATTATCATGTTTTAAATGAGGGTCATTTTTATAAAGTAACATATAAAAATAATGTCAATTTACTTAAATACTCTCATTTTAACACATAATTGTATACAAAGTTGTAAAATAGATTGTATGTGTATCATTACTCAACTCAATATATATAGGGAGGGAATCCAAACCTGATGTCCACTACATTATTCAGCACTGAATGTCCACATTGTGTATTCTACAGAAATAACAACAGGTCCTGTGTAAATTATTATTCTGTGCCAAAATAAATATGGGATTTATTATTGTCACTAAAGCAAGTCTACTTCAATGAAACTGCAATCCTTCATGTTTATGGAGTTGGTGCCCTCAAGTTAATGCTTCAAAGATATAGTAATTTCAAAACCATGATAATCGGATTCAAAGTAGATATTAATGGTAAAAGGATTTGGATATCACACCAAAAGGCATAAAAATAACAGCAATCTCATAAACGAATAAGCTTGTGAAACTTTTGGTATATACAACTCAATGAAGTCATAACTCTCTAAGCAGGGAAAGCCATGCTGGTTTTCATCTATTGACATTCTTACCACCCTTTCTCCTGCATAAAAATGAAGTGAAGAAAAAAGGAGGGAGGAAGCCAATGAACAAGAGTTGCCTCACCTTTCCCCTCCCCCCAAACTTGTCCACCCAAACCATTTCATACAAACATACATGGAGTCAAGATGAGTCGAGGAGATTGAGGATGTGCCACTTTCTCAAAAATCATAATTTATATCTGTTGCATTCTGGTTGGATGAACGTTTAACAAGCCGTTCTTGCTCATCATACTGATCAAGATTATCACAAGGAGCAGGGAAGATGGTCCCTATCACACGGCCCTCAACAAAGGCACACTGGAATATGTGCTTCTTCTTGTATGTTAAACCTATTGACATATCTCGAAATGTTATATTTCTAACTGGAATTTCATCACTCCCATGTATACGAACAGGCACACGAACTCCCTGGCCATGGACGCTTGTGAAACTTATGTCCTCGAGCACTGGAAGGGCCTTGGGATCAAACCCCTCATCAGGGTGTTCATTGTAGTCTGTCTTGATGACAATTCCAACACGGACATTATCAAATGTAAGATTTCTGTATGTTATGCGTCGCACGTATCCACCTCTACCTGGGGCAGTCTTGATACGAACAGCACGCCTTGAGTTCCAGACAAGGAGGTTCTCCACAGTGACATCTGATACACCACCAGACATTTCACTGCCTATTGATACGCCAGCACTGTTACATTTCAGCAGAGGGAGATCTCAGTCACTATCTGAACATGTCGCACTATCACATGCATGTCGTCAATCGACCAACCAAAACAAAAGCAAAGATCCCAACTACAGTGAAAGCAAGGGCAGCAGTTGGTTTAACTGGTAAAATCTATTTAAGAAGCCTATAATCAAATCAAATCAAATCCAAAATTTTATCAAGTATAGTGAATTTCTAAACGAGAAGCTAGCTCCTGGTGTATGGCACATTATTGGACCCCCCTCTGCCTACAAAAATGTTGAAGATTGGCCTCATTCGGTTGGGACACATTTGGTACAGTAAAGGACCAAATGTTGGGCGTAGAAGCCACGAGGGTAGGGTACAATGCCTTACTTTCTTTGCTCAAACTTCACGAACAAGCAGCAGATTTATTTATATCATGCAATCTCCCACAACTGAATGTGAATCCTTGCTTCCCACTTTGAAGCTTATATGGTTACAAAATTTCTTGCAACATATTAGCTTATCATTGTATCAAAACGACAAATGATTTAATAGAAGATTCAGCAGGTTGCAAAATAAACAAAACTTTGTTCATTCTATAAAACACAATTAATAATTGGGGAAGGAACCAAACCACATCCCAACCATGAAGTCCTCATTGCAGTGTACAGAGAAAAACGATTAATTTTTCATTTCTTCCAAAATTATAGTGAGACAGAGCTATAACTCAATTATCTCCAGAAAAGAACAATTAAATACGTATGTATATATGCATAGAATAATAATAATAATAAAAAAGGAAATATCCTTCAATATTAATAGTAGTTGTGCTCCCTACAATTCTACTGCAAATTTAAACTTCGTTTTGCGGCATTTATGCTATCTTGGGTTTCTACAATCTCCAAAACACAGCGTGAGTTGCCATCACATAAACAGAAACAAATTGATTACTGAAAGCTACATACTCCAATCATTACAAAACCAAAGTATATAAAAGAAAAGAAAGAAATCCAAACCCATTACCAGAGTAAAATCTTTACAAAAGATATCTAGAAGTAAAACCATTACAGAAGTTTTTCTACTGAATCAGTAAGAGACACTGCATATCAAACTCATCCATGCATACAATCAAATTTGCTACTGCAGCTAAAATCAAACATGAACAGAAACATCCAAAAATTTCATCTGTTAATATCTAGTGCATGCAGATGATGATGGTAATATTTTTGGATGCCATAAGTACTAAAATGTGGTGAAAGACGAGGCCATGATGGCACTCTAAGTTAGAGGCAAGATTTCTATGAGTCTCTCACCTGACCATGGAGCGAACAACAAGGTTTCGAATGAGTATATTCTTTGAAGGCTGTCCATAAGCAATTCCATACTGATCCCAGCCACTCTTTATTGCAATTGCATCATCCCCAACACTTATATAACAGTCCTCAATTACCATATCCTGGCATGAATCTGTTTATGCCACAAAGAGTTGGAGTTTGTTGATTAATGCTGTATAACAAGGAAAAATGTGACTGATGAAAAAAAAGGAAAAATGTAATGCATTGACCTTATGTCACAAGGTCATGACATTTTGGGTATCATTTATTCATAGATGCGTTGTAATTCATGATGCTACATTCCAAGTTCAACTAATCCAGCTTATATGATTCCCCAATTTCAAAGACCAGTTCTAGCTGCATCAATCACTACCTCTTTGAAACCCAAAACAATATCTTCCAAGTCATCAATTTAACCTCTTCAGTTGGTTTGAAAATTCGGAAAAGAAAAGCCTAGATGGTGGAGCATTGCTAATATATAGGCTGACCATAATTAAAATACTTTTCTGCCTTGTATCTACTTAATAGTGTTTAACAGTCCAATGTTTTACTCATCAAAAGTAGGTGGTTCGTCAAGATACTCATCAGACCAACAAAGTACATCATGGTAGGGTAGCACTGAACAACACAGCAGGCTGCATGTGTAATCATCAGTTATCAGAAAACATTTACCTGGATCTATTCCATCGGTGTTTGGAGCTTTAAATATGGGAGCCAAGATTGTAACATTTCTGATGGTTACATTCTTGCAGTCATATGGATGAAGTGTCCAAAAAGGAGAATCACGCAAAGTTACGTTAGTGATTAGAATGTCACTTGACCACATTATCTGAACAAGTGGGCCCCTAGTATGGTTAAGGAGCTTCTGGTGATACTTTGTCCACCATGTTTGACCCTGTCCATTTATTGTACCATTATGCCCTGCAGAATAGTGACAAAATTAATTAGATCAAGTTACAAATTAGGAAAATGATTGCCCATTTGACAACTATATATGACAAATGGTATGTATGCCCTCCAGAATCCTAGAACTTAGCAATCTGCACAGATATTGGCACACGGGTTTAATTCCAACCATAATTATGTGGCTACCAGTCCTCCACATACCTTCTTTTATGAACTCAAACAAAAGTTTAAAACCATTCAAATCATGGAACTTATATGGCTAGTGGCACAGAGATATCCACAATATGATGAGTTGATATGCATGATTTGCAGCTTTGTCATCAATATTTTGTAAACTAAACAATAAGCAACTATTCTAGTAAATGTTGATATAGAGGAATTGTAGATATGTATGTATACCTACATGCTAGAGAAAAGAGAGCAAGGGTCCTTTCCTTATGTGGGAATTGCTTAGTTGGCTGACACTGTCAATTCAATTTTCAATTTTTAGTCTCTTCTTTTTCTTGGCTATTTGTTGTTTTTTTTTTTTTTTTCAATTGTGATAATTCTACAAGGAGATGTGGGTCAGGTAACAAACAGAAGCAATTCTTACCACATGACATAAGATGACAGATGACTGGCATTATAGGTAGGTCACAGTCAGTTCAGGAACCAGCTATTCCATACTCCTCTTATGAATGACCTAGGACAGTCAACTGCCACCCATTTGCCCAAAGTAAAATTATAATAACTGATGATTTTTTTGGTTACAAATAACATCCTTTTGTATTAGATAACAATTTGGAATTCCCATTAGAGTAATTTCTAAAAAATACCTTTCTTGGCATGTTACAGATTTTTTTTAAGAAAAGGGGGAGAGGCAGCTTCGGGGGGGGGGGGGGGGGGGGGAGGTTGTTGACAAACTTGACAGCTAACCTGTATTTGGTTTGCGTCGCCAATTAGCTTCGGTTATGAGTGCTTAAGAAGTAAGTCTAACTATAAAAATTGGGCCATTAAAAGTTGCAACTATGATAATTTGTCTGTCATAGCCCACTAGATATATCTATGGTCTCTTCATAATTCCATCATAATTTAACGAGCTTCATGGTTGAAAAAAAAAAAAGATCTCTCATTACAAGCAAACATGAGTTCACACTTGCAAACTTGCTGCTGAGGCCATGGTCAGGAGGTAAGAGCCTTGGTCTTGGTGGTATGCTCCCTCTAGGTCTAAGGTTCAAACCTTTGGGTGCAGATAATTTTTAAGGGCCAATGGACTGGGGTATTTCCCTCTAAATTACCTGATGTGCCCTTACAGGAAACTCACAATGCACCGGTAAAATTAGTCGGGGACTTGGGGCTTTGTTCTGGACACCCGATTCCAACAAAAAAAATTAAAGGCAACTAAAAATCTTTAAAGGAGGTCTTAAACTAAAATTTCATAAAAAAAGAAGAAGAAGGCATCTTTGAATATATTATATGCTTGGAACTCCTACTCAAGTCAAGAGCCTTTTCATTGAATAAAAGGCCATGACTCATGGAAAGAACTAGCCACATCTGCGCTATAATCTCAAAAAGACTAGTCAATTTGATATTTCACAAGAATCACTCATTAAGCCTTGTCTCACATAGTAAGTAGTCAATATGGGATTTAGCACCCATGACTACCTTTATAACCTACCACTCTACCAATGCCCTCATTAGAGTCATATCATGTTGTGCTCTAGTATCACATGGTTGGCCTTACTAGGTGGCTCTATACCATACGTAATGACCCAGGGAAACCAGTTAGCCACCTCTGCGCTATTACCCCAAAAAGACTAGTCATTTGAGGCTTTTAGAGAATCACTTATGCAAGCCAATTTCACTAGTAAGTAGACAATATCAAACTTAACACACATTGCTACTTTTATAACCTACCCACTCTCTGTGGATTATTCATATTTCCAATGTGTTACTGGTGTGTTACATAAAAAAAACAGAATTTAGTTTCAGCTTAGAAAAGCAGGGAACAATTCTAAGAAGTAGCCAATATGAAGCTTAACATGCATGACTACTTTATAACCTACCCATGCTACATGGATTATTCATATTTCCAATGTGGAATTCGGGTGTCACATAGAAAATGTAATGTAGTTTAGCTTAGAAAAGCAGGGAAAAATTCTAACCAGTAATAACAACATCTTTGAGATTTTGACCATGAATCAAACTCCCATACCGAGGTCCAATATGCTCTCTCCCATACCCATATGAAGGCAAAGGAGGCATCAGTGGCCAGTACTTCTCATCCTGTTATACATTCACATCAGAGGACTTAGAGTTGAGTAATTAACAATTAGCAATAACTATAGTTGAGAGAGAGGGAGGGAGGGAGGGAGGGTTCAGTAGCCACAACCAAAACAACATAATTAGATCAATTTTTTGTGAAAACTAGGATAATGATTGAAGTAATAAACATAACATCTGTGCAACTCAGACGTTATGCTTAGCAATATAAAAAAACCATACAATGCATGTTATCCAAACCATATAAAAAGCAATTTCTAAGAGCACAAACAATGCTTTTTCTATCTTGTTCTCTAAAATATATCACCAAAACCCACTCTTTCTATTTTACCTAATGACTTTTACAATCTACCATATATCAGCTTATCTATTTTTTCTATATACCATTTATATAATCGGTTTTTATTCATTTTAAATATTTCCTTTAACTACCAATGAACTTGCAATATCCTCATATCCTTTGAATTGACAATATTTCCCATATACAATGTCATAAAATTATGTCATATACACAAAAAATAAAAATTTATAAGCCAAACAAAAATTAAAAATAAAGTAAAAAATATAAAAATTGAGATTATATTATGACAATATTAGAAAAGTATATATACCTATTTCTTCTATCTAGCACATTTGCAATATCTCTATATCTTTCAATATTTTTAATATTCCCTATTAATGTGATTGTAATGTGTCTATCCACACTATAAATGATAAAAGAGAAATTCTTTTCTTAAGCCTATTTTTTTAAACACACTGGCCACACCTCCATGCTGGCAGAAGAGGAAATGACTAAAAAGACCAAACCCAACATATTGCCTTCCTTTTCCCGTCGCCGTAAGTCTGACAGTGTGACCTAGCGTTCCTCAAATCCAGTTCTCCTCAAGCTGCCTTCCTGTGATCTAGCCTTCCTCAATCCATCTTCTCCTCAACATTTGGTCTTCCGATTCGAACAATTGTAAGGTTTATTTTTCCATTCGAGTAAGTTATTTTTCCATTCGTTTTTCTAATTCTCTATGACACAAGAAACTCTCTCTCTCTCTCTCTCTCTCTCTCACTCAGTTTCAATCTCTGGCACAGATACATACATACGTGTTTTTTTTCCTTTGAGCCTAACAAATATACTCGAATTTTAGCTTCATTTGATTCCAAGATTTTTGTCCTTCATTTGTTGATGGTTTTCATTCTTTCTAAAGATGCACAGCATAAACAACGTAGAAACTTGTTTACGTTGTTCAAATCCCTGGGAGTGGGGATTTGCTCTATTTTTGCTCAGTCTTGAATCAACAAACGAAAAAAATAATTTATGTTGGTTGAGTTATGAAAGAAGATCTGTAGAAAAAATATTTTATTTTGTTTAAAACACATCACCGTACACATTGACCGGTGTGGTCAGTGTGTTAAAATATTGGCTGCTCCCTAGCAGAACTCATGATAAAAACAACCAAAATAAAAAAAATGAAAACAAAATGAGTGTATTACGAGTTATTTTCTCACACTTGGCTTCTTAAACAATGATGTAGGATGCCACTATAGCAGTAAATAGAAAAAAGATAGCAGGAAATAAAGAAAGTGAGAAGGAGAGAGAAACAACGGATACAAAATTTTAAGATAGATGAATAGTTCACTGTAAATTAAGTGGGTTACTGCAGCTAATTGTATTTTAGATTCCTTTTTAAATAATAGGATGGAACTCTTTATTTGAGCATTTCATTAACTAATTTAGATTCCTGTGTATAATACATAAACCATTGAGAATGCTCTTATAGTAATTTGTTAAGTCCATTGTATATGGTGTCTCATATGTATAGAACAAATAAACAAGTACTCCTCAATGTAAACAAAAAGTGTCGGAAATGTCCAAGGGGGAGGGGATCCAGTTCCAAAATACAATTAGAATACTGCAAGAAAGTTGGATGCGTATCATAAATCATACATATCTCCAGGCACAAAGATGTCCCATTGTGTCCATAATCTATTGCTTAGTGTTGAGGGTTTTTATTCACAATTTTCTACTAAGACTATTCCCACACTTTGGGCTGCAAAATAGCAATCATTATTCTTCAGGTTAATATAATGTTTCTGTCAAGTGATTAGTCAGTTTTCCATGTATTCAGACACTGATTACAAGTTATGCTTCATCACAGACCTACAGAAACAGGGTTTGTATATGGGTCATTACCCTATTTGAATTGATCACATCTATATTCACACCAATTCATCCTAAGGAATGCTCTTTGTTGCTTCATAAGGAGGCAGATATTCCCCAAAATCTTTTGCCTACACGGTGACAAATTGAACCTCCCACTCTGTGTACCCATCTAATGTTGAAAAAAAAATGCATTCTTTCTTGACTTCCTACTGATTAGAGATACTTATAAATCCAAATTACAAGGAATACGAACTCCTGTGATTTATGAAAATTAACTCTTTTGTACTCTTAATGCCTAGGGGTTGCCTCGAGTGACGAGAGTCTTGCTCCTGGTGGTATGCACCTTCCAAGTTTAAGGTTCAAACCCTTGGGTACAAACAATTTCTAGGGGCCATCGAACTAGAGGACCTTGTCCTTGAATTAGATGAGGTGGATATGCGGGGAAACTCCTTGATGAGGGCTTTGTACCCCTAGGATTGGCCGGGACTTTATTCTCAGACAGTTAGCGCCAAATCAAAAAAAAAAAAAAAATTGTACTTCTATACATTATCCTAGTCCACAGAGGATGCCTCATGAATTTTGCATGGTAGTGTAACCTAGGAATAGAATTCAATACCCATATGAAAACCAATCAATCCCCGAATGAACTACTGGTCCCAATAGCAGAAATTCACCATTTCATACAGAACAGAAATATCTCAGTGAAATTGAAATCCCTTCGAGTCATAACTAAACAATATAAAAACAACCCAAACAAAATATGGTAATCATTGAAAAGTAAAGATAAAACAAAAAACTTGCCTGAATTCCTAGTATTTCAGCATCCTCAGCAAGGAACAAAGTCATATGACTAGTGAGATTAAACGGCGCCGTAAGCCACCGGCCGGGAGGCACATTGAGCTGGGCACCACCTCTCTTTCCCAACTTGGAGATTGCCGAGACTGCCCTCTCAAAAGCCTCGGTGTTCAAAGTGACCCCATCGCCGACCGCTCCAAAGTCCGTCAGGTTAAAAGCTACGGTCCTCAGTAGCGGCATGGGCTTCATCGGGGCCCACCGGAACACCAAGAATCCGTCGACAATATTCCTCTGCCACAAGAGAACCGAGGCAAGGGCCGCAATCCAAAGCACCGTGAAAAGGATCCTGTGGTTGGACAAGAACGCCGGAACCCACCGCCTCCATTCCAGCCTCTGGTGGTTGGACCGCCCGACAGGCAAGGTCTCCACCATCACTCTGATACAGCTACAGCGAAGAGAAGAACCGAATTCTGTAAAAATGAAGCCAAGCCAGTCACAAGTAGGTAAACGAATGGTCCGAATGATGTGGGGGGGGATCGAGTTTCCCAATGTGGGGTTGTGGGTTTTGTTTTTTGTTTTTTTTATTTATGGGAGGATCTAGTACTCTATATCCAATCGAATTTTGGGTATGGGAATGGCGAGAGCGTAGAGAAGAGGCAGATAACTTGTCGGAATCAGGTTTGTTCTGTTTTGTTTGTGTATAGGAAATCGATGGAGTAGATTTGAAGGGAAGGTTTTTCTGGGACACTCGTCTCGAGTAACAATGGTGTCTTTTATGTTGGACGCCGTTCTGCCATTCTGGTCGCGTGTTCGACTTCACCGAGTGTCCTCCTATCGAGATAACTACGTTTCCTACAATTTAAGATTAACAATATAGCGTTTGGATCTAATAATTACGTTTTCTACCATTTAAGATTAGGAGAAATCTAAATACAAGCAACATTAAACACTCGTACGGATACTAATATTAAAGTAAAAAGATAAATTTTAATAAAATATTTATATTTAAAATAAAGAATATAAAAACAATTAATAAACACATATGAATGCACAATAATATTTGTATGAAACATTATTCGAAAGACTCCTAAAAATATCTTGACACATATAGATTCATGTTTGATTTCTTAGTAATTTATATATTTTTATCTTCTTGATTTCGACAGTGTTTAGTTTTTAAATTCACTTTTGAGAGCATATCAATGTTAAAAATTGGGGATAATTATTACTTTTGTATATTTTTCATAATATGTACTGTATTATATATATATATATATATATATATATATGTAGCAACAAAGAAAAATCTTAAAGATGACTCCAAAAAGAATTTAGCGAGTAAATTCTATGAATAATAGACATCAACCAGTTGTTTCGTTTGAATTTAAAGATAAGATGATATGAGTTTTGAAAATTAAATAAAATATTATTTGTTAATAATATTATTATTATTTTAAAATTTAAAAAATTTAAATTGAGATTAAAAAAATTGAATTAAGATTTGAAAAAAATAAATTATTTATTATTTTTATGTGAGAATTTAAAAAAATTATAATGATGAGATTAAGATGAGTTGAGCTCATTCAAATCCAATCTGAGGCTATTTCTTAAACCATATAGAATCTAGGATCTGTTGGGTGCATACAAAGTAAAATGCAAACCATATGTCTATATTGAGTAACAGTTAGGCAAAGATTGGACTGGACAAACATAAACTCATGGAGGAGTAGGTGAAGTGGTGAAATGTCAAGTTAGTTGTCCCATGAAAAAGCAGTTGAAGAGCTACAATCGCCATATACTGATTATTTAATCATTAATTTTCTCAGCAGTTAGGGCAGTTGACCCAACATTCTTAAGATGGTTTTTTGGAATTGCATCAGGTTGAAGCTTCAGAATAATTCAATCATTTGGGAACAACATCTCTTCAAATAGTTTTCTTTAACTCTTTACGAACTCATGATGGGTGTCTATGTTTAGGTATATTAATTATTTTAAGATACCATATTTATTATTCAACTAATTAATTGTGATATTCAAGGTAAGAAACATATCAAATTAACCTTATAATATCACTTCATAGTACCACATACAGGCAGTGAACATGAATAATGCATCTACAAAAACATAGATAGATAAGCAATAAGAATCATCGGAAATAACTTCAAAAACACTTTTGGTACATATTTACTAAACATTAAATAATTTTTTAATAGTAGATTTTGTAAATACTTGGATGTCTAGAGAGTTAGTTCCTATTACCTAAATTATCTTCCAACAATACAATATATATATATTATTGCAATAAGCAGTTATCTAACTGCCAATTGACGATTTTTTTCTATTTTTCTATTTATTTATTTTTATTAAATTTAACAACCATTTAAAAGTATATATGCAATTTTCGAAACTTTAGAAGTGTAAAATATAATATATCTCGATCCAAAACTTTTCATGATAAATATAGGTAAAAAAAATATTATAATTAACTAACGCACCCCAAAAAAATTGCATCCATGTGTACGTATCGGAATGAAATTCTCCTGATCGTAAAAGTTTATCATCATATTAATTTTGTAAGGAAAAATATGTTGAGGAAAGAGAGTAGTATGTATACATAACTGAAAAACTGATGCATCGCCGTCCAAATTGGCAAGAATAATGCATGGAATTTTTACTTGTAAACACTATCCATCATCGGCCTGTATAATAGGAGCTGGGATGAATTAATTAGATGATGATAATAATAATAATAATAATAATAATAATAATAATAATAATAATAATAATAATAATAATAATAATAATAATTACGAGAGATAAAAAGATAACAATTGTAGAAGATCGATTGAGAGGATCATTCAAATCGGGAAATTAGTTTGGCATATATATTATGATAAAATATATAGTAGATATAATATTTTATAAATAAAGTTATAATAATTATTAAATACTTATTAGAAGCTCTCTCTTAGGTGATTTAATCCTAGCAAAAGAGAGAAAATTAGGGGGTGTGGCCTGCGGCCCCCCTCACCCCCCCCCCTTTTTTTCCCCTCCTCCAACTCTCGCCCTCTCGCCCCCCTCTCGTCCTCTGCCAGCTCTCCTTTGGGTGTTGGGAGGTTTTTTCTTAGGTTTTCTTCCGATTTTGGGCAACCAAGTATGGGTGGAGGCTGCACATTTTTCAGTGGTCTGCCACCAACACACGCTCCACCAGGAGACTCTACTGCCGTCGATCTGCTTGCCATCCAAAGTTCTATCCAAAAGGGATGGCGAGTGCACCACACGCGCGCAGGTCACCGATCTTGCGTGGCCATCCACATGCCGCAAATGGAGAGACATATTGCAGCCACGCTCGGTGGCGCTAGGCCCAGGGACCTCGGACAGTAGGGGTCGATCGTCGGAACTCACCTAGGTGGCATGTGTCAGCCATGCGCCACCCTCTGCCATGCTGTTGTGCTTTTGGTTTGAACCAGATTTTGTTGATCTGAGTTTCGGTTTTGTTTTTGTGTTGTTGTTATCTGTTTTTGTTGGTTTGTTTGTATTAATAAACAGGAATGACCTTATTTCTTATTTAGCACCCCGCTCCTCCTTTGGAGGATGAATGTTGTCTGTCTTTTTTCTCTTTTTGGAGAATGAAAGTAGTGATCTTCTCATCTTCTTTGGAGAGTGGGGGTTTGGTTACCTCTGTGCTCTCTCAGTCAAACCACACATCAGTGTTGGTTTGGCTTTTGAGAGATTAAAAGTTAAGACAAAATCCGTCATTGATGTATGCGGGGATACTACAGATTAACATTTAATTAGGCTTGTAATATGGATTTTTCCAAATTTATTGGTCTCAGCTGTAAACTTCATTTAATGAAATGAACTGCGATTATATCCTTAAAAAAATTATTAAATATTTATCTTTCATCACTTCACATCAGTTTATAATTTACTTTTATGTAATTCTTTCATTGTTAAGACATTTTTATTTATTATCTATCAAATATTTGTTAGAATTTACATTTTTTTCCTCTATACATTACATTATTAATCAAAATTTATTTCTTTATAAAAATTATATCATTTATAACTTTTTTACTAAACTAGAAAAACGTGTTTTACACGTTGTTTCTCCCTAGCGCGTGCACACACACACACACATATATACTCTGAAGGCTTTATAAATATAAATTCATTTGTTCAAACTAAATATAGATATTCCTCTACAAAGACCCCAACATAATAATCAACAATTCAATAAAGTCTCTATAAAATATCCACATCCCAATATATTTAAGAGAGGTTTGGAGGCTTTACAACTATTTTCACCATTGCTTCATCCTTATGGTATCGATGGAACAAAAAACTGTATGATGATGAGCTTATGGGGGTGGATCAAACCATCCAATATGCACTAACTGAACTCAAAAGATATTAGGCGGTACAACAAACACCAAGCTCGGCATTGAGACAATCTTGTGGTTGGGCAGCACCCCCAGAAGGCTTCCTAAACCTCAATGTAGATGGAACAACTTTTCTCAATCTTTGTAAGGCTGGAATTGGTACGATTCTGAGGGATGGTCACGAGCGAGTCCTTAACTGCTTGTAAGGGAGAATGGGAAGTGGAGAGCCTGGAAGTGATAGAGTTTCTTGCTGTGCTGCGTGGACTCCAATTTCTATTGCATGTGGGGATTACACATCTTTGTGTTGAAACAGATTGCCTAAGGGTAGTGGAAGATCTATCATCAGAATCTTTGGTTAATTCTCCTTGGAGGTCTTTTATCCATGAAATTAAATTGTTATTTCCTTCTTTTGTTGCTGTACATATTTGTCATGTATATAGAGAAGGAAACAGGGCTGCTCATAGCCTAGCAAAGAATGCTTGGATTGATGATAACATTTGAACATGGTGGAATGGATTTTTAGACTTCATCTCTTAAGCCATTTGGCTTGATAGTTGGCTGTAAGTTGTATTGATTTAAATGAAGTTGTCTGTTTATATAAATAAGGCATTGTTACAGCAATTGCTTGTGCATCCACTTTTTGGTTCCCGCTTGACATGGAATGCCATTTTGGCTTCTATGTTTTTTTTAAACATAATTTCAAAACTCGTCTTTCCCTCTTGGGTAAAAAATACCACCAGAATTGGCTCGCCCCTTCTCTCTTGGGTAAAAAATACCCCTCAGAACTGACTTGCCCTTTGCAAAACCCCCTGACACCCCTCCCCGACAAATCTCGTTGATGTCTAGGTTTCATTCTTCAAGAACTTACTACTTTGTGTAGGAGTTTCATCAACTATATCAAATCCTTCCAAATTACGATAAAAAAAAGGATACATAATTTTAAGTTCTCCAAATTTTCTCCTTCCTAAAAACATAACAATAGTTAACATTGCAGGTGTTGTCGAAGCAAGGTCCTCATAATCTCAAAATCTCTGACCTAAAGCAACTTGTAGGAAAATTCTTTATCTTATTTCAAAAAAAAAAAAAACACAAAAAAGAATCTCAGCAATGTCTTAGCAATTAGAATGCTCTTGTTTAGGCAAAAACAGGCTCTTTCTTCCCAAGCATGCTTATGCAATAATAGAATATGCTTTTTTTTAAAGAGAGAATAGACATTTTCTTGAATTCTTTTTTATCAATTTCCTAGTAATTTCTATTTTCATGTGATTATATTGGCATGTTTACGAATATGTCTGTAGTTTTATTTTCTTAGATTGTATCGCTTTAGCAAGCAAACTTATCAGACCCAGGAAAAAAAAATCACTGATCTAGATATTCTAGAAGAACTTGAGACTTTCTCATATTGTACTGCTTTAGATCGATAAGATTTTCTCTCACATCTTTTTCGATTGGTGGTGGTAAAATGAGAAATGAAGAAGACAATGGAAGGGAGAGCAAATGAAGAAGACAATGGAAGGGAGAGCAAATGAAGAAGACGAAAAGAAGATGAGAGAGGGAGAGGAGTAGGGGAGTAAGAAATATGGTCCAGACCGGATGGACCGAGCTAGATCGGCCATTTTGGATCGGGCTAGACCTAATGGGGTATCGTCCGGTCTGGTCCAAAAAAATTAGGACCAAATATGATTCGCTTAGGTCCCAGTCCAGGGAATTTCTTCCCCTAGACTGGATTGGATCGGACTGAATACATTAACAAAAAAATCATACATATATATATATATATATATATCATTTGATGTATAACTATAATATATTATATATTAATACTAATATATACTATTAATATATTAACATATTACAAGTGTTGTAGTATAAATTATAGTAACTTATAAATTTATAATAGTATTAATATATTTAACTTAATATGTTAGTATTAAATCACTATAACTTATTAATTACATAAAGTATTATTAATAAGTAATAAGAGTATTACTATTATTTAATATACTAGTACTATATGATAGTCTATACCAATATCATTGTTATATACTATTGACTAATAATATAGTAATTAGTATATAGTACAGTTAATACTAGTATAATATATTATAGAATATTATAGTTAAAAGTTACTATTATAATTTTGATAAATACATTAGTGTATTAGACTTTAATGTATTTCACTATTACTAATTTACTATATACTAATAGTATTAATTGTATTACAAATATTAATATGTATTTATATTAATATTAATTTATATTAATATGCATATATCATGTATAATTTAATATATATTAATAATTTAATATGTCCGAACTCTCCTAGATCGGACCGGACCGAATGTGATTGCTATCCCATTCGGTCCGGTCCGGTCCAGGGTGGAAAAAATGTCGGATCGAATAGGACCGGTCCATCACCTCTCTTGGATTAGACCGAATCAGACTGTTTATACCGCTGAGAGGAGGAATTTTTTAATCTATTAAATCATATCACCTTGATGCCACGCCAAGTAAGATGGTCAAGACTTAAATAGGAAAAAGCTGAGGTGGATTTACCTTTTCCTAAATCATATCAAAATAATATATCCAATCTACTGAATAAAATCCTTCAATAATCACAATGTTCTTAGGTACTCAATCTACGATCCTCAACTAAGCCCTGCCCATGCTTCCTACTCTTAATTCTCTATTGAATCCACAAAATCTTCTGAAAATATTGAAATATGTGAGTTATTAATAACTTAGTAAGCAATAAACATATACTAATATGTAAATATGAGCAAATACATAATGCAAAACAAAACTTATTATCAAATTATCATAGCAAACTTTATAAAATATTTATTTGCAACAATAAAACATATACAATATCAGAATGTATTCCATGTTTAACCCCATGGTAGAGCTATGCAAACTCTAACATCTAATCGAGTATAAATATAACATGAATCTTTCCATTATTATTCTTAGAATTTTGAGTGTACACATAAGAAAGACTATACAGAAAATACTTTGTTTCAAAGTGAATGCACCAGAAACAAATATATCGACACCAACGTTATAAAAGAGGCCACTGTTTTACACCTGTAAGGTTGGGATGGAAACAAAAATAAAAAGTTATACAAGAGGTTTTCAAATGCAACATCATGTTATAACATATTACTGAACAGAACCAAGTAATCTTCATATAATTATATATGAAATTTTATATTTTATACAATTAAGAACAAAATGTCAAAAATCGCTCATGTCTATATTGGTTATGATAGAAGATGTTTTTCTTTTCTGATTTGAATATCATGAGTAATGCAGATAAAATGACTGAGGTTGTGTTTAAGTTTCTCATAACAAAAAAAAAAGCATGTTTTTATAATATAAATCAACATCAGTCCATTCTTTTTATGCAAAATCTAACATTAAAACACCGATTATTTGACTCTGACTATGTATTATTTAAGCCTTAGGTCTGACCTCTAACAATATCGCAACTTAAAACCATAACACATTCAGTAAAAAAAGTTAATAACCCAAATAAGCGTAGCACGAATTTCAAATAAGTACAAAACCAACTTCAAATTTATAACCGAGCTACATACTTAGCGTGCACAAATTACTCACCACATCCAACGTAATTCACTATCTCAAGAAAATTATCTCATTCTCGTATTTGCTTAACCATTTACCACAATTTTACTATTTTTTATAAACTCATTCAGGACATGTTATACAAACGGTTCACATATTCAAACACAATTTAAACTAGACTTGTTAAACAAATGAATGGCATATTTACTCCCAACATCTTGAATTGACATGCCCAATAACATTACAACCACTATTAAGTTTTCTTTGCCCACAATATTACAAATTCAAGATTTCCAACAAGCGGTTCCCTGACAGTGGCCCCAAAAACTTTTTGTGAAAATTTGCAAATGCACGAAATCATAATAAGTAATATAATGATAAAGAAGGAAATTGAACCCACAAGGACTATTTACTTATTAACTACTGAAATTGTTCTAATTCTAAATTATTTAAAATCCAGATAAGTGATGGATTTTGAATTTGAAAAATAAAAACAAATTAAATTAAATCAACAAATGAAGAAGTGACCACACACTTAAAAAGATGAAGATTTCACCTAAGAAGAAAATACTAAGGCATCTAACTCATCTAACAAATCCAATCCGAAATCCTAACCATACAATTAATTAATTATCATCCTATTTGATAGTAAAATAATCTAACTTATCTAAAACCCTCTCTCGAGTAGAATTAGAATTACCCAACAGACGATAACTTGCGATATCTATGTGAATTTAAAAGTATTTTAGTGCATTAAGATTAATAAAATTTCACATAAAAGCTGTACAAATTATGTTGTCACATTCCTGTCTTTCGTTCAACTCACAGCATACATCATACAAAACTGAACTACATGCATCATCTCTCGAATTAAAATGCACAACAAATCATTCAACTATTCGCCAGATAATTGAAAGCATTAAATGTAATGATTTGTACTCACATAAAAATAAGATCTAGAATTGTCATGGACAGGCTACATCATAGCTTTAGCAATAGAAATTAGCTCATAGAATCAAAATAAATTATAATAATTTTGGAATTCATAATGAAAATTGTACAAAGATATGATGAAAGAACTAAGAAAGAAACTGTATGTAGATCGAGAATCTCAATCATCGACAACTCTAATTTAGCCTCTATCATCTTCTTCTTTTTCCAAGTTTTGAATTCATTCTTAATGGTAAAGAAAATCCTCTTTCACAAGGCTCTGGTAGTCCTCCTTGTTTTCCAAAACAAAAATCTCATATGGACAGTTTTTCTACCGGCAACTTGACTCACTTTTTCTCTATTAAGATGTTCGTTTTTTGGGAAAGTCTTCGACGAAAGTTGTAAGGTTTTCTCTTAGCTTTCCATCGATGTCAAGATTGTCCTTTTTTGGAGTCCTCGAGAAATATTTGTACTCCAAATATTGAAGGGTGTTTCTTAAAATTCAACAAATGAATGTTTTTTAGAACTCTTGACGAAGGATATTTTTATTAATTCGAAAATGAAAGTTTCCAAAATTCCCATAACTCATTCAGTTTATTTATTACTAAATAAATAAATAAAATAAATAAAAATTCTAACAAATAAGAAAAATAAACACAAACTAGTATAAAAACAAGAGTAAAAGTACGAAAAAATTTGTATAGAGATTAAACACATCAGTCACCTTATCTAAAAAGCTATTATTCATTCATATATTCAGTTGTTCAGACCTTCCTCAAACTTCTAGACCCTCTTTATTTATCAAGATTCAAATAGGAAGGAAAATGAGATATCTCTACAAATTTTGTGATATATTGGTAAACTACCACAACTCCCTGAACCAAGATACCAAACTCCTTGACTCTCGCATTTTTAATTGATATGCGAAAGAAGCGATCAAAAAATATATATTTGAAGTAGAGTCATCATGTGAGGACTTCTCTCCCATAAGTTCTCCTTATGGTTCTCTCTAAAATCCACCATCATTTTGCTTCACTTGTCAGCTTGTAGTGGAGTACGATACTTTTTACTAATATCTGTAGTTCAAGACCCGGAATATCACCTCTATATACTGGATCCAATCATCTGTCAGGATTAGCTCGCCTCTCCCATCAAGTGGAGGAGGGGGTGCATCTGATTAAACTGTTCCATGGTACAGTCCCCTTCATTATTACTACTGTTGTGATCCAGGAGATTCTAAACTCTTTTATATATTATTGTGCTACTACTTGGAGTACTTCATAAACACTTGGATAAGCTTCTCTATCTCATAAGTTGCATTCAGCTTCGAAAGTTTTCGTACACAACAACGAAATGGCATTCTAAAAATTTAGATTGAATTAAGTGTTTCAAAATAAAGTATTCATACAAAAATATACATGTAACTATAAAATATATATAATACTTCAAAAATATAAAAGTACATATCTAAAGTGTACACTTAACTAGAGTAAAAATATACATGAAACTTGTAAACACAACTAATATACATATAATAAATATTCATTTTAACCCAATCCTACCAGTAGCTCATACCAATTTAATAAGAAAAAATTTATTTGTAAGCAATTATGCACGCTAATACGTGCATCCATCTAATGTGATTAGTCAAAAAGTCAAACTTCAACAAAAAATATGAAGGCAACCAATAATATGTATTGGTGCACAAATCGGTCTACAAAACTGCTTGTATATAGCATTATTCAAGGACACATTTTTTAAAGTCTGCAGATTCTAAAACCTTAAAGATCAACACCATTATTCTTTGATGTCGGCAAAACTCTAAATATCAAATTAGAAAATTGTTTCCTAAGGTTCACAGAAATATAAAACCTCATGCATTAAAGTCTGCAAAATTTTAAAATTGACTTTGATGCCAACTATAATGTCATGTTATCTAACTTATCTCCCAAAGGCTATATAAACATATATTCATTTGTTCAAATTAAATATAGATATTCTTCTACAAAGATTCCAATATAATAATCAATAATTCACTAAGGCTTTGTTTGTTTTTTCAAATATTCTCATATCATCTCATCATTACAATTTTATAAATTTTTTTTTACCCAAAATAAAATAAATAATTCAATTTTCTCAAATCCTAAAATAAAAATAATATTACAAAAAAATATATTCTAATAAATTTTTATTTAACTTTTAATTTTATATCAACTCATCTAATTTCATCTCTAAAAACAAACGAGAACTAAGTCTCGATAAAATATCTTAATAGTAATAAATTATCCACATTGTAATGCACCCAATCTTTGTTTGTGATGAAACAAAAAGTTTGTCAGGTCGCATTTATATCGCAATATATAATAAATATAACAAGCTGGTGGCTGGACATGATGAGTTGTGGCATGCATGAAGCTTCTTGTGGCTACAATATCGAAGACATGATATGATCATAGCGGCTTGGAGTGACTGGTGTGGGGCAACCCTAGGTTGAAGATGATCAAGACATGAATCTTATGTATCCATGGTTTTCCTTGAGGTGGGTTACAGGTAGGCATTTTGGGGTGTTTTCTTGAGCCTATTTTCTGGGCTTTGGGGTCTTTTTAGACTTCATCAATTTAATTAGACTTAACAAATGGTTGGACCGTTCAACATGCCTAACTCAATGTCTAGAACTTGTCTATAATTTTTATTGGCCGAGTCAATTAACAACCCTATCCAGCAGGGTCTTTTACTCATTTTGAAATAATTTTTTTGAACTTAATATTGATTAGATATGGGATCGTTTCTCGATAAATATCATATGGGTTTTAAAAAAATATTATTGAGAACAGTAAAAAAATATTGACACATCATAATAAATTTTTTGAGCCTCACCACTCAAAAATTATTTGATATATCTCATTTAAAAATTTCAAAAATATTAAGCCATTAATATCATTCAAACCAACCATTAAAGCTCAACGTACCTTACAATAAGGTTTTGGGCATATGGACCTAATTAAAAATTCATAATCAACTTTAATAAACATAACTAGTGAACTTATTTAATATGGCTCTAAACCTAATCTGGCCCATTATCATTATTATTATGACTTTAATAATATTTGGACTAAGTTGATACAAATGATCTCAAAAAAGACTAGAAGAAGGTGAGGCAGTTAGAATTCAAAGACCTATTATCTCACAATACATGATGAAATACATTTGCATTAGCATTAAGAGGAGAAACTTTCCGACAGCATCAATTTTTTTTTTTTTTGTCATCGTAAAATTAATTTAGTATAGTCCATCTTCATTTTTTATATGAGAATTGATATTTGCAATTTTGAAATATATAATTTTTGCACATTCCTTAAAAAAAGGGGTAAATTTAAGACCTAAAATAGAAAGTATGCAAAAATTGCACGCTTTAAAACTCTATATATTATTAACCTTTTAATATTATCAACTTGAATCGCACTTGCTAATCACACATTTGACATATATACGGGTTAATAGATATCCATTTAAAATATAATCAATTTAAAAGAGGTCATGTAATGAAAATAAATTTTTTGAAATTTACGTAGTCTTGTAGCGACTCATGGGTTTAGAAAATCCAACAGAAACTAGTCTAAATTGTATCAAAGTTGGTACCGTTGAAGACAAAGGAGAGTATAATTGAGTTGGATGGATCTTGTGGGTCCAATTTGTTAAGTGTAGAAGTAGTGGACTTTAATCTGCCTCTTCATTAACGATAATTAGTAATTTTCTCAATGAAATCATGAGATTGACTAGGTCAACAAAAAGTTGCCCCCTCTCAACCCCACAAACAAGCATCTCCCTATTCTTAGACTTTCACGTAAGTCTGGCCTCTCAAAGCCACACACATGCAAACACAGACCCCAGAATGACACACATTCTCCTCCTAACACCAAAAAAAGCAAATCAAACAAAGGCTCGGATTAGAACGTACCACGAAATCGTCTCTCTGAACAGCGGCTCATTCTTCCTTGTCGGACTTTTCCCATTCTTGGATCAGCAATGGCCGCTGTTCATATTCTCTTCCCCCTTCTCCTCCTCTTCTTCCTCCCTCCCCCCTCTCTTTCTATCACTGATAAAGAAGCTCTCCTAAGACTCAAGAAATCATTTATTAATTCAGACGCATTAAGCTCATGGGTTCCCGAAACCTATCCTTGCAAAAACGATTGGTTTGGAGTGATGTGCTTTGATGACAAAATCACTGGCCTCCATCTCACCAACTTAGGTCTCTCAGGAAACATAGATGTTGAGGCTTTACTGGAACTCCGCTGGCTTCGAACGATCAGCATGGTGAATAACTCCTTCTCAGGTCCAATTCCAGATTTTCACATGCTTGGCGCTTTGAAAGCTCTCTTATTAACAGGCAATAAGTTCTCTGGAAACATTCCTAACGATTTCTTTTCCCATCTTACTTCGTTGAAGAAAGCCTGGCTCTCCTATAACCAATTCAACGGAACGATACCTGAGTCGGTGATACAACCAACCCATCTCATAGAACTCCACCTAGAGAAGAACCAATTTACAGGACCTATCCCTCCCATGAACCAAACTTCGTTGAAACAACTTGATTTATCTAACAACATGCTGGAAGGTGAGATTCCTGAGAGTTTGTCAATATTTGGTGTGAATACGTTTGCAGGAAATGAAGGACTTTGTGGGAAGCCATTAGACAAGGTTTGCACTGAGAAAGATAAAACATTAATGCCGAGTAATGAAACTGGAAACAAGTCTAGCGACAATAATGTTATAGTGCTTTTGTTCCTTGCCGTGATAACACTCATCTTTATCCTCTTTGCCTTTGGTAATTGCTCGAAACGTAGGGAGCATGAATTCATTGTTCGCGGTAGCGAATCAATGGTGAACGATCAGATGGTTGAGATACACGTGCTAAGTTCGAATCGCAGTAGGGCCACAGACTACTCGAGCCATAAATCTGGTCGTTTGAAGAAAACTGCTTCAAGTAGTCAACATGAAAAAAATGGAACGGGTGATCTTGTGATGGTGAATGATATAAAAGGTACATTTGGATTGTCAGATTTGATGAAGGCAGCTGCAGAGGTGCTCGGTAATGGCGGAATTGGGTCAACATATAAGGCTTTGATGGCCAATGGGGTTTCGGTGGTGGTGAAGAGGATGAGGGAGATGAATAGGTTACAAAGAGAGGTATTTGATGAAGAGATGAAGCGGTTTGGAAGATTAAGGCACAAGAATATCTTGACTCCTTTGGCTTACCATTTTAGGAGAGAAGAGAAGTTATTAATCTCCGAATACATTCCTAAAGGAAGTTTGTTATATGTTTTACATGGTATGAGACAACTCCCTTAATCTTTTTCTCTATTATAAACTCTATCATGAATTCTAATCATATATCTTTTGGTTGAACCTATGTTAAATTATCTTTAAAAAATGCAAGATTTGAATCGGTAACTTCATTTAAACATCTAATATATTTATATATATATATATATGTGATTATGATTATCCTTAATATATAGGTGATCGTGGAATTTGTCATAATGAGCTAAATTGGCCAACGCGTTTGAAGATTATCAAGGGAATTGCACTTGGGATGAGTTTCCTCCATAGTGAGTTTGCTAAATACGATTTGCCCCATGGAAATCTTAAGTCCAGTAATGTTCTTCTTTGCGATGATTATGAGCCACTATTAAGTGACTATGCATTCCATTCACTAGTCTCTACATCAGTTGCGGCACAAGCATTGTTTGCCTATAAAACTCCAGATTACATCCAATACCAGACAGTCTCTCCAAAGTCTGATGTCTATTGCCTTGGAATAGTTATTCTTGAAATCCTCACTGGAAAATTTCCCTCTCAGTATCTTATCACTGGAAAAGGTGGCACTGATGTTGTGCAATGGGTCTTAACAGCAATGTCTGAACACAGATTTCAAGAAGTGCTTGATCCTGACATTGTGAGCAACACAGGTTCACTCGATCAAATATTGCAACTTTTGCATATTGCAGTTGCCTGTATTGATAGTAATTATGAGCAACGGCTCGACATGAGGGAAGCCATTAGGAGAATACAAGAGGTACAACTTTAAGGTCATCCCAAAATCATTTTTAAACCTTTGTTTTAAATCAACAAACATTTTTTTATGAAACAGATCATAATCATTCCTTATATATAATAACTAAGTTTTTTGAAATAGAGTTGTAAAAGAGGTTGTCTATATCATTACTCCTAATTCAATATAGGAGCGAGAATGATCAATCTGTAAATATATATGGGTTGAGTAAAAGAGATCGGTGATCCCATACTTCAAAGTTCATATTCAATATTTTATGGGCACGTTGGCCCCTTGAGAGAGTTTCGAAGATCATAACTTGCATGGGGGCAATGAATATGAACCATACAGTAGTTGTACATCTCTTTGGCAATTCATTACTCATCTTCTTCTCAACAGTTTTGCTCAACACACTTTTTTTTTTCTTTAAAGTAATTTAGATACAAGAAAATCTAAATTTGGAAGTGCTTTTGCTGCATGAGGTGACATTAGTCATGTTTTTCTGTATATTTCTTTTTTAATTATTATTGTGAACTATCAATTTGTTTCCAGAGTAAGTACTACCAAAAGTTGTAATGCACCTTATACTTCTAAAATTTCAATGTGTGTCAAGTTAAGGTCTGATTGTTAAGATGAAAGAAGAATTGTTCATGAGGTAGAACATCTTTATGGATATATATTGGCCGTTGAAATTTATATTGTTTAGAGTGCACATTGTAATTCTTTAGTAGTTTAGCTTTTATTAATATAAAAGAAATTGTTGTTCATAAGCACAAAGTGTATTTAAAAAAAAACCACTTTCGATTTTAGCTTTTATCAATCTCATAAGAGTTGGTGTTGTTCCTTTCTTTCAAGATGCAACATAGGATATATACAAAAAATGCAACATGGGATCTATATATATTTGCTTACCGTTACTTTATATCAAAGGTCTTTGGAGAATGTCACGTAATACTTATTTTAGTCATGCTAAAACAAAATAGGTATTGACAATATTTATAGGGTAATTATGTTTTATGCTCCCAAAATACAATGCATTTTCAATGTACACCATAGAGTACTAAAGCTAACAATTGATATCTACACTATCAATTTGAAAATTTTGACAATTTGAGAGACTAATGTGTGCTATCTATGATATGTACAATGTAAATAAAAAGAAAAAAGGTAGTACGTATTAATTTCTTGTAATTTTTATAATATGTTACAACGAACTATTTTCTCAATAAACTTATATGGCAGTTGATATGGTAATTAATGGCTAAATTTTATGTAATATATTAGTGGGAATGGGAAAATATTCATAAACGTTTGAAGTTACATACCTAAAATATTATGCAAGGCTTGGTAAGATATGTGATGACCTTGCTAAGCATGTATAGACAAAAAGAAAAAAGAAAATTTGAGACATGCTGATATGTGCTGAATCACCCCAAAGTTTTTTCTTTTTAAAAAAGAAAAATCATCTCAAGGTTGTCCTAGTATCACTGTTCCAAAATATGTTTTGGGACAAAAATCTAAATTTCATCCAAAACAAATATTTTTTAGGAACAAACAAACTGAAATCGTTTGACGTTCAAATGTAAAGATCTTTTTAAGACAACTAAAATTCTCTCTAGACAGACATTGGAACAGTTAATTCATTATGTTTGATCGTAACTCTCTATTCGAATGCATTGAGTTGAGTGATTGATCAAACTTGAATGCATTGGGTTGAGTGGTCGATCGAATTTAAATACGTTTGAACATATTGTTAGCACTTAAACGTATATTTAGAGAAAAATGTTTGAACTTTCAGTATAGTTTTCGAACGTGTAAGATGTAATGATGTTGTAAAAATTCGCTCGAAGGCTTATTATGTTCAAATATAGAATTCGTTATATTTGAGTGTTGTATCTATGTTTAAACGTCAATTACAGATTACGTTCGAATGTTCTTTACATCCATTCAGATGGTTAAATTGACTATATGTTCGAATGATTTTTTAGCATTCAAATAGTGAGAACTTTTTCAATCTAATAATGAAAAACCTCAAATAAACACACATCATATCTTAAAGGATACATTAAAATTTGTTTAATATAAAACAGAAGTCTCATAAATACAAGCTAAATAAAGAAAACATTGTCATTATACAAAATAGTAGTAAAATTATTAAATTAGCTGCTAGGAGGCCTGAATTGTTACATAATCATATGCATTTAGAATTGCATTTCTCTCATGAACTCCTTTATTGTTGTTCGTGTTGTTTTAGTCGTATCTCTATGTTTGCTTGTTGTATTAATTGAGCCTTTAACTAATGTTGTTTTGCCCTCAATTGCTCGATCTCAAATTTAGCTTCCTTTAAAACTCTAGAAGTGTTAAGAGGCATTATTGGATGATGAGGGCGAGCTAAAAGATTGATGCAACGACCCAAATTCCTTAATATTGTGAATATGGACTCAAAAGTTTTCTAAAAGTATTATCATATTGAGGAATTTTGGCTAGGCGCAGATTAAACATGTAAGACAATCATTTTCTCCTATATATAAGAAAAGTAGTTAATATTACTACAAAGATATAAATATATTTTTCAACTAAAACAGATAATAATGATTTCATAGGATAATTCCACTCTCCATTATTTAGTTTTTTTTTCATTTTCATAGTTTTTTTATATGGATACATATGTTTTAAAACTGATTTAATTATGAATCACTGCTTAATTAATATAACTAAGCATTACCTCTCTCGCATTTATTTTTCTTTATTTATCTCTAATAACCTATCTTTGTAATGTATGTCCATCTTTTCATTTTCTAACTTATCTATTGGTCTTTATTCTATATATTCTTTAATGGCTATTTCTTAATATAAATTAAGTATTTCTTTATAGAAAGCATATTTATTCATAGAGCTCTATAAAAGAGACTAAATAAATGAAGGAATTTTTCCCAACACAATGATAATATCCCTGATGCCTAAAGCATCTTTTTCTAAGGCATGGGCTATTGTATTACTAGTACGCTTTGTATGCTCAACAAACCAAGAGTCGACAAAAGATCATGCCAGGGTTGATCTTGTATCTAACATTAGTATTTTTGGATAAGAGTTGATCTCTAGAGGAGAATTGAGGTCTAGGATAACTTGCAATGCAAAATCTTCTAAAATTATATCTTTATAACCCAAGCCTTTGCAAAATGGTGTGGCTTGAAGAGCTTCAAAAGCTTCTACCAAAAGAGAATCAAGAAAAATATCATTTTTCCTTCTTATAGAAGCCAGAACATTACCCTCCTAGTCACGAATGATTGCACCAATTCCCACTTAGCAATGTACCTTGTCCAAAACTAGATCTCAATTTAACTTAATCTGACCTATAGGAGGAGCTTCCCATCTTCTAGTTGAAACCTTGGCAGCAGCAAATTGGTTGTTAGCATGTCGAACTTGCTTGAGGTCTTTTAGAAGTAATCTAGATTGCTGGACAAGATGAATAGCATGAGTAAAGTTTCTTTGAAAAGAAATCCGTTTCTTTTACTCCAGATCATCCAAGCAGTGACAACAAATCATCCAAGCAGTGACAACAAACTCAAGGTATTCTTCCTCATCTAAAGTCTCAAACAATACTTTTGTTATCTCTGTGAAAGTCTGAGCCTGAAAACTAGACTTTTGGAGTTTGTTAGCACAATGTCCCTACATATATTGAGTCGAGAGGCATTCGTAAAGGGCATGCTAAATAGTTTCAAGTTCTTGCTTAGAAATTGGACATAAAGAGTTATTTATAACTTTCCTTCTTAACAAGTTAGACTTGGTGGAGAGAGCATTTAGACAAGCTCTCCAAAGGAAAGTTTTGGTTGCATTTGGGATGGCCAGTTGTCATAATTTAGTCTAAATATCCCTCTGATTTGATCATCCTAAAGTTTGGCCCAATTTCCTCCATTCCAATTCTATTTTAATATATATAAGCACTCTTAACACTAGGAAACCAGTTTAGGTAGGCCTCCAAATCAATTTATCAGGCTTGTTATAAGGATTAATTGTGATAGATTTAATCAGAACAACTTATTTCTTTGAAAAAATTGCATCCTCTAAAGAGTGTTTCCATTGACTGGAATCACTGTCGATGAGAGTTGAGACTTTGGTATCTGCCTGTAGGAAACGAATCAAACTTTGTGCCTCAAACGTGCTCTGTTGAGAAAGCCATTTGTCATTCCATATACCAACTTATTCCCCATATCTTATTCTACATAATAGACATTCTTCAAGCAAGTATCTTGCAGTCAAAGCTTAATCATAATTAGGATAAATTTTGTACCTAACCTTTGCTTTTGAGAAAAAGGTTATTGGGAAGTAAGTGTCTTTGTGGATCTGTGTTGCAAGAGAGGATGTATTTTGGATTAGTCCTAGCATTGTTTTGCAAGAAAAGCAATTTTAAAGTTTCCAAAGTCCATAATGCCAAGACCTTTTATGTTTTTTAATTCCCTCATCTCATTTCATCTCACCCAATGAATTTATGCTCATGATCTTTTTGGCTCCAATAGCTCTTCACAATTCAAATCATATAACAATTGCTTGGGAAGTTCGTAGACATCTATGCTATAAGTGGGAATGGCCTGAAAAATGAATTTCAACAATAGTTTTTTGCTTGCTTGTGAGAGAAATTCTTTTACTTTTAAGCAACTATATTTTCTATTAAAATGAATTTATTTTCAGCGTAAATAATCTATTACAAATGCTCATTTTTCTTATAGTATTATCTTATCCCTTTATTTCGAAATGCAATATGAGATATATAAAATGCAACATAAGATCTATATTTGCTTACCCCTCTTTTAACTCAAAGGTCTTTGGAAAATGTCACGTAACTCTTACTTTAATCATGTTAAAATTAATTAGGCATTACCAATTTTTATAGGAAAATTAAGTTTTACACCCTCAAAATACAATGCCTTTTTCAATGTACACCCTAGAGTATTAAAACTGACAATTGATATCCAAACCATCAATTTGAAGAATTTGACAATATCACAGACTAAGATGTGCTATCTATCATATATACAATGCAAATAAAAAGTTAGTACGTACTAATTTCTTCTAATTTTTATAATATATGGCAAATCACTAATTTTCTCAATAAGTCTACAAGATAGTTGGCATAGTAATTAATGGCTAAGTTCTAGATAACATATTAGTGGAAATGTGAAGATGTTCATATGTCTAGTTATTGTACTAGTTGAGCCTTTAACTCATGTTACTTTGTCCACAATTATTCGATCTCAAGTTTCGCTTCCTCTAAAACTCTAGAAGTGTTAATTAAACATATTATTGGATGATGAGGACAAACGAAAAGGTTTGATGCAATGACATAAATTCCTCAAATATCCTGAACGTAGATGCAAAATCTTTGTAAAAATATTAATATGTTGAGAAATTCTAGTCAAATGTATATTCAACATACATGACAATCAATTTTTCCTACACATAAGAAAAAGAACTAATACTACCACAAATACAAATATCTTTAACTAAAATAGATAATAATACTTACATAATTTTTTGGAGATGATTCTACTCTCCATTACATAATTTTTTGCACTTTCATAATTTTTTGTATGAACATTATATATGTTTTAAAAATAACTTAATTATGAATTATTGCTTAATTAATATAATTAAGCAGCACTCTAACACATTTATTTTCTTTATTTATTTCTAATAATCGAGCTTTTCAACGTCTGTCCATCTCTTCCTTTCCTAAATTATTTATTGCTCTTCATTTTGTATATTCTTTAACGTTTATTTCTTAATATAAATTAAGTTTTTTTTTTAATTTATAGAAAGCATACTTCATTCATAAAGCTCATTGTATTTATGAATACTTCATTCATAAATCTCTATAACTTTTGAAGTTTTTAGCACATTGTCCCCGAGCTAAGAGGCATTCTCAAAGGGTATCCTCAGTAGTTTCAGGTTCTTTCTTAAAAATTGGGCATAAAGAATTATATACCACTTTCCTCCTTAGCAAGTTAGACCAAATTCGGAGAGCATTCTCAATATACTTTATTGTTAATGATTATTTTATTATTATTTTTACCTAATATTTATTACTAGTCATTACTATTCACTACTATTCAATATTCTATCATTACATTTTCATTACTTTTTCACTATTATTCACGAAATATTTGAAATCACCTCACTATCCAAATACAACCTTTAAAAAAGTTCTCCAAAAGAAAGTTTTGATTGATTTGGGATGGCCCAATTTTCTGTCTTCCAGTTATAATTTAAGATGATAAGCACTCTTGAAATTAAAGAAACCATTTTGGGTGGGCCTCCAAATTAGCTTATCAAGTCTGTTATAATGGCTAATTGGGTTAGACTTAATCATAAATGGATCTTCATTTATAAAAATTACATCCAGTAAGGAGTATTTTCAATGATTATTATCCTTGTTGTTGAGAATTGAGACTTTGGTATCTGTTTGTAGGAAACGAATAAAACTTTGGGCCTTAAATATGCTTTGTTAAGGAGGCCAGGTGTCATTCCATATAGCAACTGATTCCCCATTTCCTATTTACAGAAATAGACCTTCTTCAAGCAAGTGTTTTGCAGTCATAAAGCTCTATCATAAGTAGAATGAATTGTGCCCAACCTCTACTTTTGAGAAAGAGATTATTGGGAAGTATTTACCTTTAATGACCTATGCTACAAGAGAGGATGGATTTTGAATTAGTCTCTAGCATTGGTTTCCAAGCAAAGCAATATTGAATTTTTAAAGTCTCTAAAGCCAAGGCCCCTTGTGCTTTTTGATTTCCTCATCTAGTTCTAGATCACCTCACCTAATGAATTTTGCGCTCTTGATCTTTCCAACCTTACCAATAGCTCCAATAGCTCTTCATAAGATTGCTTAAATCATGTAACAATTGGTTGGAAAGTTTGAAGATACTCATGCTATAAGTAGGATAGGTTTGAACATCAAATTTTAACAATATTTTCTTGCCTGTTTGTGAGAAAAATTTATGCTTCCAATTTATTAATTGTGCTTGCACCTCATCAAAGATATCTCTGATTGAATAAGTTCTTGATCTTCCTACGAGATCTAAAAGGCCTAGATATTTTTATAGGAATTAGTGGCTCCGATTCCTACCATGCTAGTGATAATATCTTTAGCTTCCTCAATGGTATTCTTGCATAACAAAATGGAAGTCTTTTCTTTATAATAATTTGCAAATTACAATAATAGAACGGGATGCAAAACAAATTATTATAATCCCAACAATAATAAAGTACATAAGTATGTTGTAATTCAGATAAAGTACATGAGTATGTGGCTAGTTCAAATAGAAGTTTTTGGTTAAAAAGCCTATAAGCCGGTTGGTCTGGATTTAGTGGTTTTGTCTGGTCCAATCTAGACCCAAATAGGGACTAGTTGGTCCACTGGTCCATAGAATAGGAAAATTTTAATTTTCGGTCTGATGTTGGACTGAGTTTTCCCATCTCGGACCGATCGAATTAGGAAAATTTATATTTAAAAATATTATATACATATTATTTATAAAAATAATTATATAATTAATTATGTAATTTTCATCAAACCTGTCGCCATTAACAATGTTGCCCAGATGATTAACACAAGAGGGGGGGTGAATTAGATTATATTATAAAAATTAACACTTATAAATCAAATACACAATATAAAATATAAACAGAATATAAAGCAGGAAGAAATATAAAGAGTAGGGTAAGAACATAATTTTCAAAATTAAGACATTTAAAGATGTCTTGCATATGTGAAAAAAATAATTTGATGTTTTATGAGAAAAAATAGTAATTTAGAGCCTTAATCCAATTTCGAATTTTATCAAGAGATGTTCAAAAATAATCTATGAGCTTCATTTGTAAACTTGTTCTTTTATACTTGATGTGAGCTTCGCTTCATTGCGTAAATAATTTGAGCTTGAGACTTGAATTTATTTGTTATCATCAAAATCTACACGTAGATACGAAATTTGAAATCTTGGATTCAACAATCTCCACCCTTTTTGATGATGACAAATACTTAGTAGAATTTTGAGACTTGCAGTAATGCTTAAGCTCTCCCTGAGAATATGCGTTAGTTTTTCAAGCAGTAGATAAACATAATTCCAACATATATAACAGAGTAAAAAATCTAAATATTTACGTCTAAAACTTCTCCCCCATTTTGGCATCATTAAAAATGAATCATAATTAGCTCAATAAGACATCTTCCTACAATAACCAATAGACAAATAAAACGGTGCGTTAGTAGAGATTGCAAAGAATTTGATGCAGAGCCACGCATGTCTGACAAAACCTGCAAAGGTTGGTAATTCGATGCGAAACCACGCTTGTCCGACAAAACCTGCAAAGGTTGGAGGTCTAGCTCTGGCAATTCGGTGCGGAAGGAGATTCAAATCCGCTTGATGTTGTTGACAAATAAAATACGTAGAGATTTGAAAGTTTTCAGTTTCTATTTAAACGACCTTTTTCACCTACCGAATGTTAAAACAAATCTCACATTGCTCATTGATCAAATATCTGTTTATCCAAAATGATAGAATGGCAGAAAAAATTTTGTCTAATAATCTTCTGAATTTAAATAAGAAACCGTCTCAACCAGTCATTTTATCTCCTGAGATTGTCAACACCTTGCTAGAAGCAGAGATGCATTTTTCTGGTAGGACTGATTCTGAGGTTGTTGCAGCATCAAGAACTTTCAGTGCTCAATATGCTGCCTCTGTTGCGACCATGTCTCGGAGATTACTAGCGAGGGCAAATGAGGTTGATCAACTTAACAATCAGATATCTGTTCTGCATCAAAAGCTTGCAAATAAAGGTAGAAAGAATAAGAGGTTAAAGCAAAAAAATAAAGATTTGACAGAATTAGCTCGTGTTCTGAAATTTCGAATAGAGAAATTAGAACGAGTGAGGGTTCAAGCATAGAATCAACATCAGCAGATAATGACAGCATTTCACGAGAGAAACATGGACAATTGTAATTAATTTCGCTGGCTTAGTTTGGTAACTTTTGACAATATGTATCCGGCATATCTTGTAAGCTTGACTAAGTAAGATTTGAAGAGATGATAGTTTGTCTTCTACTTATTTCCATCTTTATAAAAGCAATCCTTAGATTTATCTAATCTGCATCAAATCTTCTTCTCATCTCTGTAGTTCATCTTCATGTTCACTCTACAAAATTTCAATGGCTCATCAATTTTCCTTCAGTGCTTCTCGTGATCAAGATATGAAGTATCACTTACCTCAAACTATTTCTGCATCTGTTGTAGGTGCCATGAAGTAACAAAATACTGATTTAGCTAATAAATCAAATCATGATGCTATTTACGAGCTTGTGGGTCTCGGGACTTGATACTCATCTTTCATTGTTGCTTTTTCCGCTCGGTTGCAGTCCAAAACTCGCGAAATTGAGAAGTTTAATGAGAAGATCGATGTTCTTCAACGACTTGTTCAAGAGTCTAACAGAAAAATAGTAGACTTAAAACAACAGAATAAGGATTTAAAATCCTTGCTTGCCTCTTTATTTCGATTGCCTAATCCTTTAGATAAGGATGGCATGATGATCTATGAGGAGCAAATGCATTTGAATAATGAGGCTAAATGTCTCAAATTTCTGTAGGTCATTTGAGATAATAGAATAAAAATATCTAGCAGATATTCATGGCATGCATCATTCCTATTTCTCTTCTAATCATGCATAATCTATCTTCTGGTAGGGATTTTGTAAAAATGTCTGCCAATTGATCGTGTGTGCTTGTGAATTCTAGTACAATATCACCTTTCTGCACATGATCTCTAAGAAAATGATATCTAATTTCAATATGTTTGGTCCTAGAATGTTGTATTGGATTCTTTAAAAGATTTATAGCACTAGTATTATCACATTTAATAGGAATATGATTGTACAGAAGTTTAAAATCCTCAAGTTGTTGCTTCATATAAAGAACTTGAGCACAACAACTACCTGCAGTAACATACTCTGTGTGACAACCCGGATTTTTAGATATCCGCTTAATTTTCATGTGTGGGATGATTATGTCTCTCCAAGACCATTTTTAGGAATTTTGGGATATATGTATAGGATTTTTATATTGAAAAGTGGGGAATAAGGTTGGGTATAAATGTGACTTGTGTTAAGGTGAAAAAGTGCCTAGACCCGATATCTCGCTCAACTCTCGCTTGATGTCTGGCTCGAGCGAAATACAGGGACAGACAGACGTCTTTTAGTAGAATGGTCATAACTTGCTCATTTGATGTCGGATTTGAGTGATTCAAGAGGCTATGGAAATATAAGAGGAATATCTACAACTTTTATGTTTTGAGGTTTAAGAGATATGAACTTAATCAAATAAGAAATAGAGATTGAAGTATCAGGTCTGAATTGGGGATAGATGAGCATTGACTTGAAGTTGACTAAGAACATTGGATAAGATTAGGCCTTTGGATTATTTCCTTAGTTATCCTAAGATCTGGACAAGTGTGTGGAGATGTGGAAAATGAGGAGATTTTATTTAGTGAATTTCGTGTGAAATAAGATGAATCATCTATCCAATACTTGGTGTACTCGGATTGGTGTTCTTGGGCTTATCTGTCGAGTTTTATTAGAAAAATCATAATTTGGTCATATGAACTCCAAATGAAGTGATTCCAGTTCCTATAGAACTCTAAGACATAGATCTAGAACTTTTATGATATAAGTTTGTGAATATTTGGACTAGAACCATGACTTATTCTAGAAACAAATGGACAGTTCTGGGTTGAGCTCAAATGGAACTCGAGTTAGAAGAAATGGATCAAATTGGGGCATGTGATGAAAATTGTGATTGGATATCAATTATTCCAAGGTCTTGACATGTGTAGGAGTATGTGGCATGAGGATAAGAAGTAATCTAGAAGCTTTAGTTGACACAAAGACATGAAGTAACATGAGAGGAAGAAATCTGTCTGAATCTATCCATATCTAACTAAGTGAGTTACAAACCAAAGTTATCCCAACCAAATCTCGAAATGGCCTTCTAGAACATGTCAAATGGAGTCTTAGGAGGCTTAAGAAGTTACCAAAAGTGGTAGGAAGGAGGCTGGGGGCGTGGCATACCAGATGAGGACTGGAATGGCTTGATTCATGCATGGTTAGGTGAGTGCCACCTCATGCCTTATCTCCTTAGCTCCCTTCTCAACCTTTGATCAATTTTGGATGACTAAAGTGACTTAATATCAGCCATTGGATGAAGATATTTTCTACCAAGTTTAGATCTTATAGGCCTAGAGTTGATTATGTGATTTTAGGAGGTATGACACCTCATCTCCCAAGCAAAAAACATAACCGGTTGCCTATAGCCATCCTTTCTTTTCCTTGTTCTCTAAAGGCTCGACCATCCTCATATATATATGGGTTGATAAGTCTTATAACCCTCTTTAGAAAGGAGAACACACGCCCACTTGGAGAGAAAAGCCAAAGAAGAAGCTTCCCCAACCCTTGAACCTCCAAACTTCACCTAAGTGAGCTAAGTGGGTGATTTGAGGAGGAATGTTGCAAGGACTAGTTGGATCATTCAACCAAGCTTTGGAGAAACTTGTAAGAATACAATTTAACTTAATCTTAGCATAGAATAGGTAGATTATTGATGGAATTAAGTTTGTTGTTGGTTGGAGCTTGAATTAGGCTTATATGATGTGTTTGGAATCTATGGTGTTTTGGATATGATTTGGTGATGGTAAAGTGTTAGGAAAATTGTAAGGACCTAGAATTATGTTCTAATGAGTAAAAATAAGGTTGGTGTGAAAAGATTGCTTGATTTAGGTTGAAAAACCCCTTGAGCCGTGATCTCGCTTGACTGTCGCTTGATACCCCACTCGAGCGAGTTCCAACCCGTGACTTCGCTCGACACCCGCTCGAGCGAGATACCCTGTTTTGCTTAGATTTAGGGTTTTCTTAGAATAGCAGTGGTGTTTCAAATGGGTGGAGTTATAGGTGAAAATAACTCATATGAATAAGAGAGAAACAAAAAGAAAGAAAACAATTTATATAAAGAATATGTTCCGTGTCATAACGGGGACGTCGATACGTAACGCCCGGATGATTGACACTAGACTCATCATAACGGGGACGGCGATACGTAACGCCCGGATGATTGATGAGTGTATGATTAATGAGTTAGCCACGTCATGACGGGGACGGCGATACGTAACGCCCGTATGACTGACGTGCCGGCAGGGACGGCGATACGTAACGCCTGTCGTGATATAATAATATGTTCCGTGTCATAACGGGGACGGCGAGACGTAACGCCCGGATGATTGACACGAGACTCATCATAACGGGGACGGCGAGACGTAACGCCCGGACGATTGACACGAGACTCATCATAACGGGGACGGCGATACGTAACGCCCGGATGATTGATGAGTATGATTGATGAGTTAGTCACGTCATGACGGGGACGGCGATACGTAACGCCCGTATGACTGACGTGCCGGCAGGGACGGCGATACGTAACGCCTATCGTGATATAATAATATGTTCCGTGTCATGACGGGGACGGCGAGACGTAACGCCCGGACGATTGACACGAGACTCATCATAACGGGGACGGCGATACGTAACGCCCGGATGATTGATGAGTTAGTCACGTCATGACGGGGACGGCGATACGTAACGCCCGTATGACTGACGTGCCGGCAGGGACGGCGATACGTAACGCCTGTCGTGATATAATAATATGTTCCGTGTCATGACGGGGACGGTGATACGTAACGCCCGGATGATTGACACTAGACTCATCATAACGGGGACGGCGATACGTAACGCCCGGATGATTGATGAGTATGATTGATAAGTTAGTCACGTCATGACGGGGACGGCGATACGTAACGCCCGTATGACTGACGTGCCGACAGGGACGGCGATACGGAACGCCTGTCGAGATTTTGAAATAAAAGAAACTTATGAGGTTAATAAGTAAAGTGGAAAGTATAAGTATTAAGTATGTGATGATGGGTCTAGCTAAGATTTAAGTTCGTATGGTAAGATGGGTAATTGATGTGTAAAAGTTCCATAAGGTATTCTTGTAAGTGATATGTTGATGAGTATGACTATGTATGGTGATAGTTGAGGTTATCTATGCTTTATTTCGTTAACTGTGTACTTACTGAGATTTCTTGTAAATCTCACTCTTTTATGTTTATATGTTTTATCTATCATTCCTTATGGAATGATAGATGCTGTTGCAGGGTTAGATAATTTGCATTGAGACTCGGTCAGCACGGGAGATTCTGAGGTACCCTGAGGGTCCTATGGAATGCTCCTCTCCGGTCGAGATGACCCCATGTACGTGATCAAGTGAAGAAGTAAGAGTACTGGATGAGGGTAGGATATGAGTTTTGTTTAGAGAAAACTAACTGGGTTATGTAAGAGTAAATACAGAATGTTGTTGTAAATACAATGTTATGAGAAGTGTAATTATAGTATGCCATGTGGTCTATTGATGCGAGAGTTAGATCTCTTTGCACATATTGGGAATTTACTTCTTCCAGCTGCGTTCGGCATTGCATTTCATTAGTAAGCTTAGATGCATGCATGCTGCTTTTTATGTTTACGTAGGATAAGTAGCCTTGTGTTGCTTGTCCGGATGCGTCGATTTGCGTTGTAATCAATGCGAAAAATCGGGGCGTGACAATATGGTATCAGAGCAATACGACTCTGGGTAAACCATGAATGTCCTAGGAAAAATGATCACATGGTATTAAGATAGGTTTTGATTTGATTGAGAAAGGCTTGAGTTCTGGATAAGATTGGGTCAAGTTGGTTTCTCTCATGGAATTGTGAGTGTCTGGAATTTCAAGAATCAGAATTTCTAAGATAGATTACGTGATAGGAATAGAAATTGACAATTGGTTGATGTTGGAATCATTAGTGGCAAGGTCAGATTGATAAGGAAACGTGATGACTATCTCATTGACTATGGAGTGATGAGGTTTATTGTATGATTGTATATGGAAATGTAAGGTATACATGGATTCTTAAAGTCTTTATGGTGAGATTTGACGGAAACTTTGCTGGATTATATCAAGTGGTAAAGAATTTCTTTTTCTAAGTTGAGAATTTGAGGTTAACCGATCAACTTGATAGTTTTCTGTCGAGAGAGTTTGAATTAGTTTTCTTAGTTGTAGCAGATTAAAGATTGGGTTCTGGTATGAGGGTGTTACGATCAAGAAGGACCTAAATGTTTAAGAGTAGTAGGCTTGAATTTTATTGACTTAGACTGTTGTTGTAATATCAAGGTTTAGAAGAAAATGTCATAGTATGAGTGAATTCTTTGAAATTTGGGTACTGGAGTTGTAAATTTTGAAGAATTGCAAAATGGTGAAAGATTATAAGTTTATCGATCCTATAGAATTTTGGAAAGTGACTCCTAACGTATGTAAAGTTTTAGAATTTTGGGGATTCGATTTGAATTAAGATTTGAATTTTGGAGCACTGACCTCACATGTTAGTTTGATCTGTGTTGGAAATTGATGAGGTTGCAATAATTAGAATAAGATGGAGTGGAGTCCAATGGTGGATATAAGAGTTTTTAAGAAAATACTTCATCAGGAATGAAAAGTGTGGATTTGGTTGGCAAATTTTGGTGATTGAGGAAATAAATTTTGAGGGTATAAGTTCAGATGAGGAAAATGGTATAAACGAACTACTGATGCATAGGCAAAATGTTGATCTTGATGATAAAGGCATGATAATTGCAAGTACACAGTCTTGAAAAGGTAACTTTTGGTTCCATTTTGACGCGATTTGGTATGTGTTGAGGTTATTTATGTGGTAAATTTTGAGAGTACAAAGTACAAACATGATGTTGATTATGATCAGAGGCTTCAATTACGCTGACTTGAAGGAATCAATAGGGATTTGAAGTTTTACTAAGGAGAAAATATTGGTTGTGATTGCCATGGAAGAGGGTTTTAAGTCACAAAAGATAGAATATGGATGAACATTTGGTGGATAGAGCATAGAAATCGACTGAAGTCAGTTTAAATATTTATAATTGTTGAATTTTATCGGAGAATATATTGAGATTTTTGGAAAAGTCAAGATTCTAAATTACTCATGCTTTAAGTTTTTTTAAGGGAATGTGCCAAAGGAGAAGAGTAATGTTGGCAGCCATATTGGTGTTACTGATTGTAGAATTTTTCTAAGTATACACTGATATATATATATTTTGGTGTTGAGGTGGAACTCTCGAATTTCGAGGACGAAATTCCTTTTAAGGGGGGGAGAATGTGACAACCCGGATTTTTAGATATCCGCTTAATTTTCATGTGTGGGATGATTATGTCTCTCCAAGACCATTTTTAGGAATTTTGGGATATATGTATAGGATTTTTATATTGAAAAGTGGGGAATAAGGTTGGGTATAAATGTGACTTGTGTTAAGGTGAAAAAGTGCCTAGACCCGAGATCTCGCTCAACTCTCGCTTGATGTCTGGCTCGAGCGAAATACAGGGACAGACAGACGTCTTTTAGTAGAATGGTCATAACTTGCTCATTTGATGTCGGATTTGAGTGATTCAAGAGGCTATGGAAATCTAAGAGGAATATCTACAACTTTTATGTTTTGAGGTTTAAGAGATATGGACTTAATCAAATAAGAAATAGAGATTGAAGTATCAGGTCTGAATTGGAGATAGATGAGCATTGACTTGAAGTTGACTAAGAACATTGGATAAGATTAGGCCTTTGGATTATTTTCTTAGTTATCCTAAGATCTGGACAAGTGTGTGGAGATGTGGAAAATGAGGAGATTTTATTTAGTGAATTTCGTGTGAAATAAGATGAATCATCTATCCAATACTTGGTGTACTCGGATTGGTGTTCTTGGGCTTATCTGTCGAGTTTTATTAGAAAAATCATAACTTGGTCATATGAACTCCAAATGAAGTGATTCCAGTTCCTATAGAACCCTAAGACATAGATATAGAACTTTTATGATATAAGTTTGTGAATATTTGGACTAGAACCATGACTTATTCTAGAAAAAAATGGACAGTTCTGGGTTGAGCTCAAATGGAACTCGAGTTAGAAGAAATGGATCAAATTGGGGCATGTGATGAAAATTGTGATTGGATATCAATTATTCCAAGGTCTTGACATGTGTAGAAGTATGTGGCATGAGGATAAGAAGTAATCTAGAAGCTTTAGTTGACACAAAGACATGAAGTAACATGAGAGGAAGAAATCTGTCTGAATCTATCCATATCTAACTAAGTGAGTTACAAACCAAAGTTATCCCAACCAAATCTCGAAATGGCCTTCTAAAACATGTCAAATGGAGTCTTAGGAGGCTTAAGAAGTTACCAAAAGTGGTAGGAAGGAGGCTGGGGGCGTGGCATACCAGATGAGGACTGGAATGGCTTGATTCATGCATGGTTAGGTGAGTGCCACCTCATGCCTTATCTCCTTAGCTCCCTTCTCAACCTTTGATCAATTTTGGATGACTAAAGTGACTTAATATCAGCCATTGGATGAAGATATTTTCTACCAAGTTTAGATCTTATAGGCCTAGAGTTGATTATGTGATTTTAGGAGGTATGACACCTCATCTCCCAAGCAAAAAACATAACCGGTTGCCTATAGCCATCCTTTCTTTTCCTTGTTCTCTAAAGGCTCGACCATCCTCATATATATATGGGTTGATAAGTCTTATAACCCTCTTTGGAAAGGAGAACACACGCCCACTTGGAGAGAAAAGCCAAAGAAGAAGCTTCCCCAACCCTTGAACCTCCAAACTTCACCTAAGTGAGCTAAGTGGGTGATTTGAGGAGGAATGTTGCAAGGACTAGTTGGATCATTCAACCAAGCTTTGGAGAAACTTGTAAGTATACAATTTAACTTAATCTTAGCATAGAATAGGTAGATTATTGATGGAATTAAGTTTGTTGTTGGTTGGAGCTTGAATTAGGCTTATATGATGTGTTTGGAATCTATGGTGTTTTGGATATGATTTGGTGATGGTAAAGTGTTAGGAAAATTGTAAGGACCTAGAATTATGTTCTAATGAGTAAAAATAAGGTTGGTGTGAAAAGATTGCTTGATTTAGGTTGAAAAACCCCTTGAGCCGTGATCTCGCTTGACTGTCGCTTGATACCCCACTCGAGCGAGTTCCAACCCGTGACTTCGCTCGACACTCGCTCGACACACCCCGCTCGAGCGAGATACCCTGTTTTGCTTAGATTTAGGGTTTTCTTAGAATAGCAGTGGTGTTTCAAATGGGTGGAGTTATAGGTGAAAATAACTCATATGAATAAGAGAGAAACAAAAAGAAAGAAAACAATTTATATAAAGAATATGTTCCGTGTCATAACGGGGACGGCGATACGTAACTCCCGGATGATTGACACTAGACTCATCATAACGGGGACGGCGATACGTAACGCCCGGATGATTGATGAGTGTATGATTAATGAGTTAGCCACGTCATGACGGGGACGGCGATACGTAACGCCTGTATGACTGACGTGCCGGCAGGGACGGCGATACGTAACGCCTGTCGTGATATAATAATATGTTCCGTGTCATAACGGGGACGGCGAGACGTAACGCCCGGATGATTGACACGAGACTCATCATAACGGGGACGGCGAGACGTAACGCCCGGACGATTGACACGAGACTCATCATAACGGGGACGGCGATACGTAACGCCCGGATGATTGATGAGTATGATTGATGAGTTAGTCACGTCATGACGGGGACGGCGATACGTAACGCCCGTATGACTGACGTGCCGGCAGGGACGGCGATACGTAACGCCTGTCGTGATATAATAATATGTTCCGTGTCATGACGGGGACGGCGAGACGTAACGCCCGGACGATTGACACGAGACTCATCATAACGGGGACGGCGATACGTAACGCCCGGATGATTGATGAGTTAGTCACGTCATGACGGGGACGGCGATACGTAACGCCCGTATGACTGACGTGCCGGCAGGGACGGCGATACGTAACGCCTGTCGTGATATAATAATATGTTCCGTGTCATGACGGGGACGGCGATACGTAACGCCCGGATGATTGACACTAGACTCATCATAACGGGGACGGCGATACGTAACGCCCGGATGATTGATGAGTATGATTGATAAGTTAGTCACGTCATGACGGGGACGGCGATACGTAACGCCCGTATGACTGACGTGCCGACAGGGACGGCGATACGTAACGCCTGTCGAGATTTTGAAATAAAAGAAACTTATGAGGTTAATAAGTAAAGTGGAAAGTATAAGTATTAAGTATGTGATGATGGGTCTAGCTAAGATTTAAGTTCGTATGGTAAGATGGGTAATTGATGTGTAAAAGTTCCATAAGGTATTCTTGTAAGTGATATGTTGATGAGTATGACTATGTATGGTGATAGTTGAGGTTATCTATGCTTTATTTCGTTAACTGTGTACTTACTGAGATTTCTTGTAAATCTCACTCTTTTATGTTTATATGTTTTATCTATCATTCCTTATGGAATGATAGATGCTGTTGCAGGGTTAGATAATTTGCATTGAGACTCGGTCAGCACGGGAGATTCTGAGGTACCCTGAGGGTCCTATGGAATGCTCCTCTCCGGTCGAGATGACCCCATGTACGTGATCAAGTGAAGAAGTAAGAGTACTGGATGAGGGTAGGATATGAGTTTTGTTTAGAGAAAACTAACTGGGTTATGTAAGAGTAAATACAGAATGTTGTTGTAAATACAATGTTATGAGAAGTGTAATTATAGTATGCCATGTGGTCTATTGATGCGAGAGTTAGATCTCTTTGCACATATTGGGAATTTACTTCTTCCAGCTGCGTTCGGCATTGCATTTCATTAGTAAGCTTAGATGCATGCATGCTGCTTTTTATGTTTACGTAGGATAAGTAGCCTTGTGTTGCTTGTCCGGATGCGTCGATTTGCGTTGTAATCAATGCGAAAAATCGGGGCGTGACACTCTGCCTTAGCAGTAGATAATGCAACAGAATTTTGCTTTTTACTAAACCATAAAACAAGTGCATGACCTAAGAAATGACATGTTCCATTAGTACTTTTTCGATCAATTTTACAACCGGCATAATCCGCATCTGAATAACTAATAAGATCGAAAGAAGTGTGCTTAGGATACCATAACCCTAGGTCAATGGTACCAGCAAGATATCTAAAAATACGTTTGACTGCAATCAAATGAGATTGCTTTGGAGATGATTGAAAACATGCACATAAACATATACTGAACATAATATCAGGTCTACTAGCTGTTAAATATAATAAACTATCAATCATACCTCGATATACCTATGAGTCAACTAGTTTACCGCTTTCATCTTTATCAAGTTTGGTGGTTGGACTCATTGGTGTTCCAATTACCTTCGCACTTTCCATCTCAAACTTTTTGAGTAAATCTTTGATATATTTTGACTGATTAATGAATATTATACTTTTTGCTTGCTTGATTTGCAATCCAAGAAAGAAATTAAGTTCTCCCATCATGTTCATTTCAAATTCTTCCTGCATACTCTTAGCAAAATCTTGACACATATTTTCATTAGTAGTACTAAATATTATATCATCAACATAAATTTGAACTAGAAGAATATCATCCTGTTCATATTTGATGAAAAGAGTTGTATCGATCTTTCCTCCTGAAAAACATTTTTCAATCAAGAAACTACTAAACCTTTCATACCAAGCTCTAGGAACTTGTTTGAGTCCATATAATGCTTTTGCGAGCTTAAAAACATGATTAGGAGAAATATGATTTTCAAAACCTGGAGGTTGCTCAACATATACCTCTTCATTTATAAAACCATTCAAGAAAGCACTTTTAACATCCATTTGAAAAAGTTTGAAATTTTTATAAAATGCATATGCAAGTAACATTCGAATAGCTTCTAATCTTGCGACAGGTGCATACGTTTCATCATAATCGATTCCTTCTTCTTGATTGAGACATTGGGCTACAAGTCGAACCTTGTTTCTAATGATGATTCCAGACTCATCTTTCTTATTTTCAAAAACTCATTTTGTTTCAATAACAGCATGATTTTTGGGTCTAGGAACAAGTGTCCATACATTATTTCTTTCAAATTGATTTAGCTCTTCTTGCATAGCTAGAATCCATAATTCATCAATAAGTGCTTCATCAATATTTTTGGGTTCAATTTAAGATAGAAAAACATTGTGATTACAAATATTTCTAAGAGATGATCGAGTACTTACACCTCATGAAGGTTCTTCTAGAATTTGTTCCACTGAATGATCTTTCACATGTTTCCACTGTTTGGTTGCATCTTGTACTAAATCTTGTTAATCTTTCCTGATGTCTCCAAGTTGGACTTCTTTCATTGTATTCTCTTTGTCGAGATTGAGACTATTTGTATTATTTGTATCTTTTGATTCTTCATCAATAGATTTCTTGGAGAGTAGAGGGTTAGATTCATTAAATATTACATGCATAGATTCTTGTACAGTCAAAGTCTTTTTATTGAATACTCTATAAGCCTTACTATTTGTTGAATACCTAAGAAAGATACCTTCATCAGATTTTGCATCAAACTTTCCTAAATTATCTCTGTTATTGAGTATAAAACATTTGCATCCAAATACATGAAAGTAACTAATGTTGGGCTTTTTCTCATTCCAAAACTCATAAGGGATTTTATCTAATTTAGATCTTAACATAACTCTATTTATAACATAACATGCAGTACTTACCGCTTCGGCCCAAAAATAACTAGGTAAACTATTTTCATTAAGTATTGTTCTTGCCATTTCTTGAAGAGATCTATTCTTCCTCTCTACTACCCCATTTTGTTGAGGAGTTCGGGGAGCAGAGAAATTATGCAGAAAATCATTTTCATCACAAAAAGACTCAATATCTTTATTGACAAACTCTTTCCCCCTGTTATTTCAGATGTTTGAAATAGTATAACTCTTTTCATTTTGAATTCTCTTGCATAACTTGGTAAAGGCATTATGTACCTCATCTTTATGAGCGATAAAGATGACCCAAGTATATCTAGAGAAATCATCAACAATAACAAATGCATAACATTTTCCTCCCAGACTCGCAACTCTGTTTGGTCCAAAAAGGTCTATGTGTATTAGTTGCAAAGGTCTAGTAGTGGAAATATGTTACTTGATTTTGAAAGAAATTTTTGTTTGTTTACCAAACTGACATGCATCACAGATTTTTTCTCTAAAAAAGTTTGCTTTTGGCAAACCTCTCACAAGATCATTTTTTGAAAGTTTGGAAATAAGTTCCATATTTGCATGACCTAACCTTCTATGCCATAACCAACTATTTTTATGTTGAGCTGATAAACATATAGTATCTTGTGAGGTAATTTCTTCAAATTTAATTGTATAAACATTATTGTTTCTAAGAGCAATAAAACAAACATTGCAGTCATAATTATTTAAAATAATGCACTTATCTTTTTTTAAAGTAACTGTAAATCTTTTATCACATAATTGATTTATACTTAAAAGATTATGTTTTAGACCTTCAACAAGTAGAATATCTTCAATTATGAGAGAAGACTTATTACCAACTTTACCTATTCCCACGATCTTCCCTTTTGAATTGTCTCCAAATGTCACGTGTCATTCTTCTTTAGGAATAAGATCAATGAACTTAGTTTTATCTCCTGTCATGTGTCTTGAGCATCCGCTATCTAAAAACCATCTTATTTTACTTACGGAAGACTTCATGCATACCTACAAAAATAATTAAAATAATTTTTCTTGGTACCCATGTTATTTGGGTCCTTTATTTATTAGTATTAGAAGAAATAAGATTCTTTGGTACCCATATGGCCCTAATAGTCATTGTATGTTTTCTTCTAATAGGACAAACATGATAGTTATATGTAACATACTTGAAGAACTTGAGTGATTGTAATAATATCTTTCTTTGACAAATTTATTTTTAGGAAAAAAATTTTGAAAATCTGGTTTTGATTTAATGGGTTTATTAAAGAAATTTTTATAGGGTTTGAGTTTTTCTTTTGGCATGTATCCCAAGCCTACCTTATCAAAAACACATTTTAGATTACTAAGAAGTTTTTCGAAATTTCTTTTTCTATTTGGGAAATTTTCAACAATTTTTTCTAAATCAGATACTTTCTTTTTCAGTTCATCATTTTCATCTTTTGAAACTATATTTTCTTTTCTTAAAATATTAATTTCATTTATTAAAGAAGAATTTTTCTTTTTCAAAGCGGTATACTTAAGACCCAATTTATCAAATTCCTCATATGCCTCTTCCAAAGCATTTTACAATTCTTCGTAAGAGGGATTTTCAAGATTTGTTACCTCAAGATCATCTTCAGCCATAAGACAAAGATTTGCAGATTCTGCATTACTTGTGTTGCTGTCTGAGCTACTTGAATCATCATCTCATATAGCTTTCATTGCTTTCTTGCTTTTGTATCGATCTTTCTTTAGTAGGGGACAATCTAGCTTGATATGTCCTAACTTTTTACATTTATAACAAATTAATGAATCATTTTTACCTGTATCTTTGTTGGAAGATTTTTTGAAAGGTTTCCTTGGAGGAGCTTTATTTTTTAAGAATCTCTTAAATCTTCTTGTGATCATTGCAATCTCTTCGTCATCACTTTCTTCATCTTCATCGCTTTCACTTTCATGAGGAACGGCTTTGAGTGCCAAGCATTTCTTTTGCTTTCCTTCTTCTTCTCCTCTTTTCAATGTGTACTTATGGGTAATAAGTGATCCGATGAGTTCATTTACTTCGAATTTTTTAAGATCTCTAGTTTCAAGAATTGCCGTTACTTTTGATTCCCAATGTTTTGGCAAGGAGTTGAGAATTTTCCTTACTATCTCCAAGTTGGAATAAACTTTACTAAGAGATGTCAAACTATTTATAATATTAGTAAAATGAGTATACATAGAAGAGATAGATTCATCAGCATTCATTTTGAACATTTCATATTCATGCGTAAGAATATAAATTTTTGATTTTTTGACTTGCGAAATTCTTTCATAGGTTACTTCCAAGTTGTCCCAAATTTTCTTTGCTGTCATACAAGTCATTATTCTGTTTTCAGTACCATTGAGAGCATTATATAGAAAATTCATAGCCATTACATTCACAGTATAAAGTCTATCGTCTTCACGATCAAACTCTTCCTATTCCTTTTTTACCTTTACTCCATCAACAGTTTTTGTTGGAATATAAGGCTCATTTACAATACAATTCCAGATTTCTCGATCTTGAGACTGAAGAAATATTCTCATTTTAACTTTTCAGAAAGTATAATTATCTCCACAAAATAGCGGAGGTCGACTACTAGATTGACCTTCAGCGAAAGTAGCTGCAATGTTAACCATATGATCTTAACTCAACAGATAGTTAATCTTATAACAGAGCCCTTACTCTGATACCAATTGTTGCTCAGATGACTAACACAAGAAGAGGGGTGAATTGGGTTATATTATAAAAATTAACACTTATAAATCAAATACACAATATAAAATATAAACAAAATATAAAGCAGCAAGAAATGTAAAGAGTAGGGTAAGAAGAAGCAAACTCAGTATTTTTACGAGGTTCAGCCCCACTGCCTACATCCTCGCCTCAAGCTACCCCTTGAGGATCCCAAATTCACTATTCAATCTGTTTTAGGTGGAGATAGAAACCTATTACACTTTTGAGCAGTACCGCTCCAAAGAATCTATGTAGAACACCCTCTACACTTTCAATCACCTCACACTTGGTGATTCAACTATTCCCTGTGTAGAACACCTTCTACACACACAAGGGTTATACGCACCCTCTTACTGATACAAGAGTTGATAGTGGGTAGACTATCAAAATACACTCCTCAATGAGTGAGATAGAAACAATACAGCGCAACCTATATCTCTCTAAAAAAGAATAAGAATTAAGGTTCAAAACTTTAGAAAAGAGAAAATGAGAGTTTTGAAATAACGAGGCAAAACTTAGCAATAGATGCGTAAGCTCTTGTTGTGATTTTTGCAAAACTCAAGTGAGCTATTTATAGGCAAATAAATCTTCAATTTCAAATTTGAAAAGATTCACATGTCAAATAAAAATACTATTCACTTTTCAAAAAATTCAAATAAAAGCATTTCCTTTTTGCATTTATCAAAGACAACTCCATTTATTTTTCAAAAAAATCAAACTTAATCTTTTGCTTTTCATACATGACAAAATGAGTATGATTTATTTTTCAAACAAAATCATCTACCTTTTACATTTGTCAAAAAAACACACAACCACCCTTCAAAACTTTCAAACAAAGTATGCACATGTCAAATATGATAATCAATCATCTTACAAATTCAAATTTTTATATAAAAAAGTATAATTTTCGAAATTATATTGTTTGATGATGTTATGCATATGTGAAAAACATAATTTTCAAAACTAAGACATTTAAAGATATCTTGCATATGTGAAAAAATTAATTTTATGTTTTAAGAGAAAAAAGAGTAATTAGGAGCCTTAATCCAATTTCAAATTTTATCAAGAGATGTACAAAAATAATCTATGAGCTTCATTTGTAGACTTATTTTTTTATGCTTGATGTGAGTTTCGCTCTATTGCGTAAATAATTTGAGCTTGAGACTTGAATTTATTTGTTATCATCAAAATCTACACGTAGATACAAAATTTGAAATTTTGGATTCAACAAACAATATAAAATTTTAAATATATTATTAACAAATCAAAATTTTATCAATTAACTAATGTATAATATCAATTAACTAATTATATAGTAATTATATAAGTTAATAATATGATTTTTTTAATCTAATTTATTTTCATTGACCATATAAAATATTCTTTTATTAAGTTAGCTACATAATTCACATTAGTAATTTACTTAATTTCAATTAAATAATTTAAATAGATTTTTTTATTAATTAATTTAATAATAATAATAAAATAATTAAGCCAAACCAAACGGACTGATTGGATCAGACCGAACCGATAGTTACTTGTCCAATTTGGTCCAGAGAAAATGGACGAGATTGAATCAATCTACGCTCTAGTTAAAACATCGGATGAGAATTCAAAATCTGGAGGGATAAGGGAGGAAGAGAAAGGCACAAGTTGATTTAATAGGGCCTAATCTCTGTTAGCCTTTTTCTAAAGTAATGAGGCCCAAGATTTTTACGACCCAAAAAAAGAGCCCAATGGAGAGGAAAAAATTTATTATTATAGAAATGACAAGCAATAGCCCAAGAGAAAAGCATCAGTCATCAGAACATGAAAGATGAGAGCTCAAGTAAGAGGCAAGCATTCTGAGACTTTCTCTGTAAACTTATAGTACAAAAGAGGATTGATTGATGAAGATAATGATGAATTAGACACATTAGTGGCAAAGAAGGCAAGGACTATAGGCAATGATAATGACAATTTAAAAAGTGATATATTAGTGGTGTCTATTGATTGGTCCTGTCAATCATCATAAAAATTTTTAATTAGAACTATCGAAACTTTGAAAACTCTTGGACAGTTTAATACCTTTACTTGATGGTAAGGAAAAGAAATTCAATTTAGTATTTGTGATGGAGAATAAAATAAAAGCTGGAATGTTTGATTATTTGAAAAAAGGCTTAGTTTGATAGTTGTTTTGTGGTGGAACTTTTGGGTAGGAGAGGAGGTGGATTGTTTCTTTTGTGGAACTCAGAGTTGAATTTGGGAATTCAAAATTACACTCATAAACTCACTAGTGATTGGATCACAAATGTTTATACAAATGTCAAGTGGCTATTTCAGAGACTTTTATGGATAGCTTCAGGTTAGTAGGAGAAAAGAGGTATAGAGGGTTTTGTCATCTATTAAACCCTTTAGTCTCCAAGCTTGGTGTGTGACAAGGGATCTTAATGAGATGGTGTCTAGTGAGGAGAAAGTGGGGACAGTCGAAGAAATGAATATTATATAGCAATTCTAGAGCAGCTCTAGAGGAAGGAAAATTATATGATCTGGGTTGGAAAGATTACAAAATCTACTTAAGAGTAACAAGCATGGAGATTACTCTTTCACTAAAAAGAGGCTGAACATGACAATGACTAATCACTAATCACTAATCATTTATGGTCTAATATCTATAAATATATATGGGGTGGAAGTTCTTGATGCTAGAAGTTCACATCATAGGCCAATTATGCTTTCCTTAAATAATTAATATTTAAATGGGTTTAATGGAAAAAGAAGTTTTTGGTATGAGGCCAACTGGGCTTTAGATAATGAGTGTGAGAAAGTAATAAGGGAAGGGATGATAAAAAACAGTAAGGAATTATATTTCAAAAGTGCAACAGTTGATGGATTCTTCTAAAGTAGCTCTGATGAAGTGGTGCAGAAAATCATTAGATAGGGGCAAGACTGTTAAAAAAAAGACACATTATTACAAAAATTGTAAGAAGAAGAAGAAGGAAGTCATAATACAAAGGAGATATGTATAGTGCAGAAGGCTCGGGGAGTTTTGTTAAATCAAGAGGATTTAAAATTGAGACAAATAATACCAACATGGACATACAAAAACAAAATTTCTCATATAAAGTTTTTCTTTTTTTTAATAATAGATTTTATTTTTAAAAAATAAAAATATACTATATTTGTATAATTTATCGCAATATCCATTAATGAAATCGATTTCTAGTTTTTTTTTTTTTCAAAAAAAATTGCACTTTGGGAGTCTTGACACGTGGAGCGAAGACATAACGCTACGTGGACCTAGAAATCTGCCCAGATCTTCTTCTACTTCCAGACTCGGCGGGCACCAGATTGACAGAACACAACTTACAACCCGGACTCGACAGGCTGTCCCTGAGCCGACGAGATGTACCGAACGGTGGCGAAGCGTGTTCTCCTCCTCCGTGTACCCTCCGGTAGCAATAGCAACGCCCGTCTTCTTCTCCCACCCATTCTTCAATCATTCGCTGCTAACTCTTGTCCTTTATACACTACTAGTGTAAATCCAAATCAAGGTTCTCAAAACCCTAATTTTTCTGATCCTGTCTCTTCATCAACATCTTCTTCATCTTCATCAACGGCCAAGGAAGCTCGATATCAGCATAGCCGTAGACCGACTGCCGAGTACGAAGAAGAGCAAGCACGGGTGCTTCATGCCTCTCTTCCCCACGTGGTCTGTCTCTACTACGGATCAGCCGAATTCAATGAATTTTTTAATTAATGCACTCTATGTGTTTGTTAAAGTGTCCATGAAATATTCGATGCCTTTTTGAATTCCTGACATGAGTCCCTCTATAACATTAATAACGATGGTGGACGTACAGGTGACGTTGGGATGGACTGAAGCTGCTATGATTTCTGGTGCGAGGGCCGTTGGTGTTTCTCCTTCTATAATTGGCTCTTTTCCAAGGAAAGAAGCCACTCTTGTGGAGGTAATTTTAATCCTCTTGGTCGGTATATATATATATATATATATATATAAATATATATTTTAAAAAAGATTCCTCTTGGTCGATATTGGAATGCATATAAAACAACGATTAAAATAATTTTCTATCCTTTAAGATTTAGGGCTCGTTTGGACACTTAGGAGATGCTTGGGGAATAAAATGAGATAAGAATTTTGTAAATAGTAATAACATGGTTTGTGAATAGTGGTGTGAGATAATTGAGATAAATATTTATGGAAATTACTAAAGACACAAAGAGATTACACAAAGAAAAATCTACAAACTGATGTGGTTTCATAGAATCTATTAGATTTATTTTGTAATAAAAATAACTTTACAATTCAACGTATCATATTAAGCTACATTAGTTTGTAGATTTATTTTTGTGTAATCTCTTTGTGGCTAAAATATTTTTTAATATTAATTAAGTTTTGGGAAAAGAGAGAAGATTTTGAATGAAAAATATTATAAAGTTAAAATATTGTTAAAATATAATCTTTTAATATAATTTTTGTTTTGAGATTTAGAAAAGTTAAATTGTATTTGATTTTTTATTTGAAAAGTTGGAAAAGTTGTAATGATTAGTTTGAAAGTATTTGTTTTGAATGATGTATGGAGAGGAGAGGAGAGGAAATGGGATGAGATGGGATGGGATGGGATGGGATGGGATGGTTTCCAACCATTCCCTTAGTTTAATTTGATAATGGGTTTGCAAGTGGAATTTTGGCCAATATTCTCTAGCACTAGGAAGTGCAAGATTCTTGGGCACAAGACCGACTGGTTTTTAAGTATAACCTAACAACTCCAATAAGTTTGATAATAATATGACTCTTGATTTAAGTTGGGCCATGCCGATAGTGTCTGTTGTTTTCTGTTTAGTCACGGTATGTTGAAATAAATTCTGTTTAGCCATCCGTGTTGAATTGATCTTGTTAACAGCAGGGATTATAGTTCAGATGGCTTTTTCGATAGGTTTGAATAATCCAAAATTGTTGCATTTCTTTTGAATGTCTTCATGCCAATATCGTATATTTCCTATAAAAGTTTTGCATTAGCATGCTAAGGACCATTTGTTTTGTGTTAGTAACTACCCGTGGTTGCATTCATTAGTTGCTTGGGTCAAGTGAAACAACAGATTTTGTATTGGGACACTGAGTATTTCTCCACTTAACACATGTTAGTGATAAAACTTGCGGTTTGTGATATGAACTTCTTTCTAATCACAAACTTCTTTCTACGTGTCTTATGAGCTGATGATGAATATTTTTCCCCATCTTTGTTTTTTGCTTCAGTTTTTCATGGATGAGTGCTTGCAAAGGCTCGTCGATAGAATTGATTCGGGTGAGGACTTAAAAGGCAAGATACCTAGTGAGCGAATATCTGAGCTTGTTAGGTTTCGCCTAGAAATGCAAGCTCCATACATATCAAAATGGCCTCAAGCTCTTAGCATTCAGGTATCATCTGTTGCTCCCATTCCTCTTATTAGAGCTTTGATGTTATTATTAAAATAAGAAACACAAAAAATATCTGTTATTAACTATATCTGTAGGCACAACCAATGAATGTTCCAACAGGTTTTAAGCAGCGGGCAATGCTTGTAGATGAGATATGGCATGCTGTTGGTGATGAGGCCTCTGATATTGATTGGTATGTAAAGCGAACTGTCCTTGGGGGAATATACTCGACAACGGAAATATACATGCTGACTGATAGTTCCCCAGGTTCACATTCTTTACTTTGTTTTTGGAATCTGGATTTGCAACGTATCTCCTTTTTTTTTTTTGTATGTATAATTAGTCCTACCTATTATGTAATGTGGCCCGTCTTGGATGTTGGTAATTATTGCAATCCATCTTGTTTTTCGGTAATGTCTAGAGGATTTTGTTCATATAGTTTTGATGTTCTATGTTCTTTGGTGTAAACCCCTCCTCTATGTACTATTGTGAATGCAGTACTGGAAATAACCTTTTACTCTATTGACTGCTAATTTTCTGGCAGATTTTCGTGATACGTGGTCTTTCTTGGATGGCCGTGTGAAAGATGCTTTTGATCTGAAGAAGACCATTCAGGAGGTATGTCATTTTCCCTTGGTTCTTTAATGTTTTGGGTCCTTTCTGTACTTTGCAAATATATGACCATTTGGTAACATTAAGTTGGCAATGTACTTATATATATATATATATGAAAATAAAAGCATTAAGTTGGCAATGTGTAACACCCTTCATCATGGTGAATTTTTGCAGGCAAAGTATTTGGCGGAAACTGTTGGTGCTGGTATGGGGAGCTCTTTGCAAGGATTTGTGAAGAGAATTTTTCCTGGATGAATGCTAGTTTGCCAGATGGTTTAGAAAAAAATATGTTGCGAGTATCAGGTGCTGGGTCACACGGGGCATGGGTCGGGATTTGAAGTATTCTTCTTCTTTCATTTGATTGCCTCTGATAAAGATTATTACCTGGAAGAGATGCCGTGTATGTGGTACTTTGGTCTTACGTATTAACTTCAATGTTTCATTACTCTTAAATTCAATTTCAATAGGCATTAAGCTGCCAAAGAGTGAATCTCAAAGAATGCTACTTTTTCATTATACAAGTTACTATTAAACTTGATATCCTGTAAATTGCTCTGCTCCAGGGACCTTGGGCAACAGGTAAGGTAGAAATGATTATTTAATGATGATAAATGTGGCACATCTTACTTTATAGGATGCAAGTGAGATAGGAATGTGATGTATAGAATTTTCCATCAAAAATATTTGGTATTGATGAAGTTGTGAAATTGGTTTTACGCAGGGCTGGGTTTAGAATTTAGATGGGCAATCTATACATAGTTTGGAAGTCACTCTCATTGGAGTAGTTAAATTCAAATTCAATTTTTAGTATGACATGAATTTGTATTTATCTATTCTATTCGCATCCAATTTTCATATTGGGTTATCCACACATTTTTTATATAATAATAAAAACATATTAATTTATTTTTTAAATTATTTAATTTTATCATCTTTACCAATTAGATATTAATTAATAATAATATTATAACCCTAAAAAAACTGTTGCAACCAAGTCATGGTAGGAAGTAAGGAAAAAATATTTTTATATTCTTTTTGGCCATGCTATAGTAACTATTAAATTGGTTCACAACATTAACTTACTGCAATAGAAATTATCTTTGCATAATCTAATGCAACACATTTTGAGACTTTATTAGTCAAATACTCCATTAGATTACATTTACACGATCAAATGAGAGTGCTCCCAAGACTCAAAAGTTCGCCAAGAATTTTCAAAAAAGCCCTCACAACCATCAATTTTAGTCGTTTGCCCTTATTCGAATCATTATTCATGAGGGCCCTCAGCGTGTTGATTATTGTAATAAATTCGATAGAATAGCTATCGTAATTTGAGTTTTATGAAAATGAAAAAAAATACATAACCAGAATAATATTGTTTAATGTAAAACAAAATCGTACAAGTGAGTGATCAATTAGATGTTTGAAAATTGCTTGTAAAACCAACTGCTGCCCACTAAATAAAATAAACCAATCCTATTAAATGCGCACCCATCCAAGTGAAGAATAACAAAAGTTAAATTATGAGCAGCAAATAAGGCCACCATCATTAGGTGATGACTTGAATTAAAATATTCCTTTTCGTTTCTCTCTACTTAGGATATCCTTCTTTTCCTGCTGGGATTTTTTCCTTTCCCTAGGCGGAGGGGAGCTAGAGCTTTGGCTCTAGTCCCTTCCATCCCTAACCAATAGCCGTTTCTCTTTATTTTCATTCGATTTTTTTACCTACTTGTGTTGGAGTTGTGTTTTCTCCACAACTCCAACACAAGTAGATCTTCTACTTTACGACGCCCTTCGGTCAACACAAGCTTTGTTTCCCACCTCTCCAACTGCTGATCTGCCATTTTGCGATCGTTTTGTCACTGTCTGCTCAATGTGTGCCCTACACTCGCGACTCTTGCTGCGTGAGCTTATCACACGTCGATGCGTCTAAGGACGGTTTTGGAGACACGCGCGGCCCCACCGACCTTAGAGGCCTCCGATTTTCACGACCTAACCCTCCGTGCCTTTCTTGGCTGCCTCAGCTGATGTTGACCTCCTGCTGACAATTTGCTTTTGTTTCGTGTTGCTTTGCTATGTTTCTACTTTTCCTAATTAAGAAACAAGAGAAAACAGGTGTGTAAATTTCTATCAGTTAGCCTAAACTAACACGGTGCATCACACATCCTATCGTTACGACTTTCAATCGCAGCTTAAAATTATTTTTAAACGATACCTCCCTTTATTAGAAATTGGGCGGGAGACATTTATTTGGCTCCGATCTACTCATTTTTAGAGCTATTTATTTGACTTCATTTCTTTTTGTGTTGCATTATATGTTTAACTTTTTAAAAAGATTGCAGGGACTCTCATGTCACTTGAACTTGTATTCTGTAATCTATTAATTTTAACTAATAAACTTAACTTGCTTAAAAAAAAAAAAAGCTACTATCATTAAAAAGGCGCAAAAACCCAACTAAAAAGGTACAATTCAAGTTGAAGTGTAAATATGAACATCAAACAATAATACTATCGATGGGCTTTTTCCATAGTAAAATTATATTCATTGCATTATTATTTTATTTTATTTTTATATAAGATGTGATATATTTATTATTAAATAATTATTTATTACATGATTTTATTAAATAATTATTAAATGATTTAATAAAAAAATAACCAGAATAATATTATTAAATAATTTTTTATCATTTAACGGTGACAGCTATACCATGGCCTCCTTTATTTTTAAAAAATATCTCATATTCTCTCATCTCATATAATTATTACATATTTTTTAAATTTCAATATAAAATAAAATAAACAATTTAATTTTTTTAAATTCTAATACAAAAATCATATTAAAAAAATATTTTATAATAATATTTTATTTAATTTTTTACTTTCATTTCAACTCATTTTATTTTATCTCAACCTTACCTTTAAAAATAAATTAGACTTATATTTTATATAATTAAATAAAAATAAATAGGAATACTGTATAATATTTCTCTATGAAATAAAAGGAGGGCAGTGTTAGGTAGCTGTTGGAAGTTGACTTTGGGCCAAATTTCCGTAGTAGCTGTATCGATCTGTATCGATCGCACACTGCCCCATAATCGACTAAAATGAGTTCCGCTTCAGAGATTGTCGCGAAGTTGAATCTTAAGCCCAACCCAGAAGGTGGTTTCTACGCCGAAACTTTCAGGGACAACTCCATTTTTCTCACCGCCTCTCAGCTCCCCCCAGAATGTAAGTTCTTTTCATTCCATATTCTCTTCATTTTTTTTTTTTTTTATAGATCTTTTGCAATAAATTAAAGTTCTCAGGATCTATATAAATAATCTAGAGCATTTGATTTGAAGTAACAATCGTTGAATCATCGGCTTCTCTGGAAAATATTGAGAACCTTACCTAATAAAGATTTGTAAATCCGCTTTAGTTAGGGAAAAAAATGGTGGAATTATTCGTTTTGCCTATGTTTGTTGTCAGATAAGGTGGACACAGGCGTGAGTTCATGCATATATTATTTGTTACGGTCTGGGAGCGTGTCGCACCTCCACCGTATACCGTGTGCAGAAACCTGGCATTTTTATTTGGGTGAACCTCTTACGGTACGCTGACACCTTTTCTTAACACTGTTATTACAATATCAAGCATTACTTCAAGAGTTCGAGTAAAGGGATTTGCTATGTTGGCTCTGTTAAACTGTCTTTTGATACTAAGTATAGACATGGTTTTAGATAAGTAAGTTAGGATTCGTTTGAACAGTGAGATGATATTAGATAATCTCTATTAGTAGTGAAATTATTTATGAATAATACTGAAATTGTTTGAACTACAAGAGGAAAATGCTATTTTACTTCAGCGCTATTCGGATATTGAGTTGAACTGAGTTCTTTATAAATAATAGTAAGTTAAGATAGTGAAGTGAGTTTTGTGAAGCTCGCCTAAGATAATTTTAAATATGTTTGGATAGTAAAATGTGTTCAGATGTATTTATGAGAAGTTGAAAAAAATTGTGCGTCCTGTGTATAAATAGGTGTTTAGTTAAAAAATATTGCAAGTCTCACGTGTAAAGAAATTTTGAGTTGAAATGAGTTTTGTGATTTGAGAGTTGAGTGTTTGAATGTTAAACTCAGTTTAATAGTAAACTGAACTGAATTGATCTAAGTTCAATCTAAATTCCAAACCGGGCCTTAATTTAGCTTACCAAAAGTACTATTGGGATCTTAAAAAGAAAACAGGTAAATATTTACAAATTACATTATTTTCTAAACTTGCCCTTATTTTGTTTTAACACAACTAACGTTTCTTTTTAGGTATTGGAACTGAATGACAAAGATGGGAGTGTTAAACTAACCTGTCTTGGACCCAATCTGATGGACAAGGAGCAACCACAGTACACAGTGCCTCCAAATGTGTGGTTTGGTGCTTATCCAACGAAGGACATCAGCATATCCCAAGATGGGTTGGTGACCGTAGCCCCTCCAAGGAATGCTGATAATCATTTCTCCCTTGTGGGATGCACTTGTGCTCCTGCCTTTCAGTTTCAGGACTTTGAGTTGGCAAAACGATCCGAGCTTGTCTCAAGTTTTCCCAGCAGTCAGCCTCTAATCACTCTCCTCACATTTTCAGACTGAACAAAAGCCTATTTTATTTTGCTATAATCGTGGAAAGTTTGTGCTCCCAGTGTTGGTTTTCCTGATATTTGTTCATCTATCCTGGATTTCGAGTGCTTAAGCATTTACACAATAAAATGCAAACTTTGGACCTGTTTTTTTTTTTTTTTTCTTATTTCTTTAAAATGAGTAAGATCCAATCTCTTTTAGGAAGCTTTGCATTGTGTTAAATCATGCCAAGTTAATTATAATGAGTTTACTGGCTCTCTCTAGTGGCTATTAAACCCATGCGATAAAACTGTAAAACCTGATCTCAAACAATGCTCTTTTCTATCAAGAAAAAGAAAGGTGGGCAAACCTAGTAGAAACCTGGTAATCAATATTAATCCCATCTCTAACAAATTAAGTAATAGCCTCATGCGGGCAACAAGCTCCCAAAGAAGCACCAGAAGACCATTCCCACATTTCAATTTGACTTAAGATCCATAAGCATTAAACGTCAGTCTAGGAACTCGACTATTCTCGTGTAATAGGATCTTTCCGAAGGTAGAATTTTTTTTTTTTAATGTAAATCATGGTCACTTCTTTTCTCCAGCAGTCATGAGGTTCGCCCAAAATAATGAAGTTATGAACGATAGCTTACAGAAAGGTCCAGAAATATATTTTGATGTACAAAATGTCAAATAATCAAAATGGGAGGAAAACAGCCTAATCATGCTTATATGTAACATTTCAAAAGTATCAACTATTGATATCATGATACATGTAAATGTGACCAAGAACAACATCAACGAACATACTTTTATCAACTCAGTTAGGCTATATTGCGAAGAATTGTGTAACCCGAATCTACATGTATGACTGTGAAGGCAACCTTAGTCTCCGATTTTTTCCTCCATTTCTATACGAGAAACCTGAAATTTAGTCTCCGATTTTTCCTCCATTTTTAAATTATTTAATTTTATTATCTTTACCGATTATATATTAATTAATAATAATATTATAACCCTTAAAAAAACTGTTGCAACCAAGTCATGGTAGGAAGTAAGGAAAAAATATTTTTTTATTCTTTTTGCCCATACTTTAGTAACTATTAAATTGGTTCACAATATTAACTTACTGCAGTAAAAATTATCTTTGCGTAACTAATACAACACATTTTGAGACTCTATTAGTCAAATACTCCATTATATTTAAATTTACATAATCTAATAAAAGTGCTCCCAAGACTCAAAGTTCAACATGAATTTTCAAAAAAGCCCTCACAACCATCAATTTTAGCCGTTTGCCCTTATTCAAATCATTATTCATGAGGTCCAGGGTCTACATTAAGAAAATTCTCATGTACAATCATTTTTATGCATTTTTTTTTGCGCAAATTATCAATATGATTGATTATATCAATTTTTTAAAATATAAAGACCAATCGTGGAGTGCACAAAAAATACAAAAAATTGATTGTATATAACAATACTTTTGCATTATTGTAATAAATTCGAAAGAATGGTTATCTTAATTCGAGTTTTATGATAGTGAAAAAAAAAATACATAACTAGAATAATATTATTTAATGTAAAACAAAACAGTACAAGTTAGTGATCAATTAGATATTTGAAAATTGCTTGTAAAACCAATTGTTGCCCATTAAATAAAATAAAGCATTCCTATTAAATACACACCCATCCAAGTGAAAGAATAACAGAAGTTAACTTATGAGCAGCAAACAAGACGATTATCATGAAAATGACGCAAAAACCCAATTAAAAAGGTACAATTCAAGTTGCAGAAGGACTGAAGTGTAAATATGAATATCAAACAATAATACTATCAATGAGTTTTTTTATAATAAAATTATATATATTATTTTATTATTTTATTATATAAGATGTGATATATTTATTATTATTAAATAATTTTTTATTAAATAATTTTTTATCAATTAATAATGATAGATATACTATATCTTATATAATTAAATAAGAATACTGTGTATAATATTTCTCAATGAAATAAAAAGAGGGCAGTGTTAGGTAGCTGTCGGAAGTTGACTTTGGGCCACATTTCGGTAGTAGCTGATGGATGGCATAGGCATATTCAGATCTTTTATAGCATAACATGGTAGAGCTTTTATTTGATCTGTATCAATCGCGCATACTTCCCCATAAGCAACTAAAATGAATTCCGCTTCAGAGATTGTCGCGAAGTTGAATCTCAAGCCCCACCCAGAAGGTGGTTTCTACGCCGAAACTTTCAGGGACAACTCCATTGTTCTCACCGCGTCTCAGCTTCCCCCAGAATGTATGTTCATTTCATTCCATATTCTCTTCATTTGTTTTTTTTTATAGATCTTTTGCATTAAATTAAAGTTCTCAGGATCTATATAAATAATCTAGAGCATTTGATTGGAAGTAACAATCTTTGAATCATCGACTTCTCTGGAAAATATTGAGAACCTAAATTACCTAATAAAGATTTGTAAATCCGCTTTAGTTAGGGAAAAAAAATGGTGGAATTATTCGTTTTGCCTATGTTTGTTGTCAGATAAGGTGGACACAGGCGTGAGTTCATGCATATATTTCTTGTTACCGTCTGGGAGCGTGTCGCACCTCCACCGTATACCGTGTGCAGAAACCTGGCATTTTTATTTGGGTGAACCTCTTACGGTACGCTGACACCTTTTCTTAACATTGTTATTACAATATCAAGCATTACTTCAAGAGTTCGAGTAAATGTCTTTGCTATGTTGGCTCTGTTAAACTGTCTTTTGATACTAAGTATAGACATGGTTTTAGATAAGTAAGTTGGGATTCGTTTGAACAGTGAGATGATATTAGATAATCTATATTAGTAATAAAATTATTTATAAATAATAGTGAAATTGTTTGAGCCACAAGAGAAAAATGTTATTTTACTTCAGTGCTATTTGAATATTGAGTTGAATTGAGTTTCTTTATGAATAATAGTGAGTTGAGATGGTGGAGTGAGTTTTGTAAAACTCACCTAAGATAATTTTAAATGTATTTGGATAGTAAAATAAGTTTAGATGTATTTATGAGAAGTTGAAAAAGATTATGGATCCTGTGTATAAAGAGGTGTTTAGTTAAAAAAATGTTGTGAGTCCCACGTGTAAAGAAGTTTTGAGTTGAAATGAATTTAGTGATTTGAGAGTTACTTGTTTGGATATTTGGATGTTAAACTTAGTTTAAAATTAGATTGAACTGAATTGATCTCAATGCAATCTAAATTCTAAACGAGGCCTTAAGTTAGCTTACCAAAAGTACTATTGTGATCTTAAGAAGAAAAGTAATTTTTTCCAAATTACATTATTTTCTAAACTTGCCCTTGTTTTGTTTTAAAAACCACTAACGTTTCTTTTTAGGTATTGGAACTGAATGACAAAGATGGGAGTGTCAAACTAACCTGTCTTGGACCCAATCTGTTGGACAAGGAGCAACCACAGTACACAGTGCCTCCAAATGTGTGGTTTGGTGCTTATCCAACGAAGGACATCAGCATATCCCAAGATGGGTTGGTGACCGTAGCCCCTCCAAGGAATGCTGAGAATCATTTCTCCCTTGTGGGATGCACTTGTGCTCCTGCCTTTCAGTTTCAAGACTTTGAGTTGGCAAACCGATCCGAGCTTGTCTCACGTTTTCCCAGCAGTCAGCCTCTAATCACTCTCCTCACACTTCCAGACTAAACAGAAGCCTATTTTATTTTGCTATAATCGTGGAAAGTTTGTGCTCCCAGTGTTGGTTTTCCTGATATTTGTTCATCTATCCTGGATTTCGAGTGCTTAAGCATTTACACAATAAAATGCAAACTTTTTTTTTTCTTTCTTATTTCTTTAAAATGAGTAAGATCCAATCTCTTTTAGGAAGCTTTGCATTGTATTAAATCATGCCAAGTTAATTATAATGAGTTTACTGGCTCTCTCTAGTGGCTATTAAACCCATGCGATAAAACTGTAAAACCTGATCTCAAACAATGCTCTTTTCTATCAAGAAAAATAAAGGTAGGCAAACCTAGTAGAAACCTGGTAATCAATATTAATCCCATCTCTAACAAATTAAGTAATAGCCTCCTACGGGCAACAAGCTCCCAAAGAAGCACCAGAAGACCATTCCCACATTTCAATTTGACTAGGATCCTTAAGCATCGTGCTTAAACGCCAGTCTAATAACTCGACTATTCTTATGATGTTTCCATTAAGTAATTCTTTGGGCACAGTTAATAATGAAATGGTCTTCCTTTCTATACACTGTGCCGCCGATCTTGATTGGCAAGTTCCATCATATTTTCATTTATCATCAGTTGAGGAGGGCCTTCATATGACAAAACATCTTGTATAGAAGTCAAAAGCAACGATTGATAGAAAGTAAGTTTCACGAACTGCTCCAATCTTAATTACCAATGGGCATTTGCCTAGGATCCAAGCCTTCGCGAGTAAAAAATCACATCTTCACTCCACTCAACTTATTTACGTGTTTGTAGGTCATACTAGTCGGCATACCGGGCAACATCTAGCTAGCTACACAAGCTCGATCATAAGATAGGGAGAATTCAACAAAAGTACAAATTTTCGATTTTTCGGAATGCAATCCAATCTCCCGAGCCGTCATGTACCTCTAAAATGCATTCTACATTTATCTGGGGAGGCCAGCAGTAATGTTTATCCGCTAAAAAACATCAAAATCGTGGACGGTAGATGAAAATCATTAACTTGAGATGGGTAAAAGCTACAGTAAGCGATTTGGGAATAAGAGCTTAACAAGTGAATCAAGCAAGTAAGATAGAACATAGCAGCATTTTTTTAACGTGACAGCATTAGCAGTATAAAGAACATGTTGCATGCAAATATCATATGAATTATGAATTAGCATCTTACATATTAAGTAAAATGGTGGCACAATAAAAAATGCAGCGCCAAATCTGAAATACCTAACAATTTCAGAAACCCTTTAACAGAAAACAAAAAATCAAATGGAAGGACCAGAAGGGAACAATTGAAGCGAGATGATGCTTCATCTTGTGTACTAAAAGTAAACCAAAATCTAACTTAAGTGAAGAATCACCACAGGCACAGCCAAACCAACACAATCCACATGCACATGATTGAGATCATCATCATTGCATCTAAAAGATCCAACACTCAAATTCTTTTCCCACCCACATTGGATTAGGTCTTCATAACTGTTGCAACTGTTTTTCTTCCCCGTCCTTAGAGACGGCATAAATCTAGCATGCTTAATAATCCTACGTCATTCATATTTTGAGTCACGGTCACCACTAGTATTTGCGGAAATAGAATGACATCATAAGATTGCAGGATTTGTCAATCAAAATCAAGGAACTCCATTCTTTTTCTCATGGAGCCCTTCAGATCTGTAGCATCCCTTTCTGCTTCCTGAGCCTGGAGAGATGAGAAAACGGCCTGAAGTTATTCAGAAGGGAAAAACAGAAAAGCAAGAAATTCTCTACCAAATAATCATCTTAGAGCAGTCACACTCTTTAACTATATCAATACCCTTACAAAAAAATTTGGAACATATTTTATACAAGGGCTCATGGTAAAAGAAAAACTTGCAAGAATATTTTCAGAGATTCTTTTTTGTAATCTCAAGTCGAATAATGCCACGACTGATCGAATATATAGCTGTTCTGCATATTTTCAAAAGCATAAAAAATTTCACGGTATCATTACTGAACTTTGGCGAAGGCAATTTGGAAGACGACAAAGAGTTAGTGAAATGCATTCATGGCCAGTGCACTGATGATCAGAGATAATGTTCAGATTTAAAAGAAAACAACATTATGTACTAGGAACTTACTCTTTTTATCTCTGTTACTGACACACGGATCATATGTGGTGGAAGCTCTTCCTTATCCAACTCCTAAAGAATAAAAAAAGAAAAAATCAGTTCACAAATTTTGCAATAATTAGTAACAACAGCCAAGTCTCATGGTATAAGAGAGGACCCATTATACCAGCTCTCCAATTAAGACAACATTCTCTCCACGAATTACATATAGACCTAAGGGGATATCACAATATAGATCACCAACTATAACACGCTCACAGGCATCTTGAAGAACAACATTAGCTGTGCATAGAGAAGAGTACTTGCCGTTAATGAAGGTTCAATTTTAAGGGAAAAAAAGGATGAGAAACATTTGAACTTAACATGTTATGTAAGATAGATATTTTACCAAATTGATCAAACGAGCATAGTAGCCCCAAGAGCTTTCTACCATCTCGCAACAAGACAAGAAGTTTTTCTGCAAGATTCATATGTGGAAGGAGTTAGAAGCAAAATTTAGTAATGAAGATATTATCTTACATCAATTAGTTTTAATGGATGCATTTCTAATTCATATATGATGTAGCAACAACTCGGCTTCATCAAACAAGTGCAAGCAAGATGGTTCTTTGATTTCATATCCATATAAAAAAATTCCAGGATAGCTCAAAATGCTGATGAATTAAACATAAAAAACACAGAAAAAGAATGCTGGTACATATTGCTAATATCCTTTTCAAATTGCAGACCATCTGTGGATGAGCTTAGAATGCTTTTTCTTAATATTTTATTCCATTCATCAATTGTAATAGGTTTTCATGGCATGAACATTCATGACTTCCATTGTATCTTTAAATAATAATGCATAGGCGTTGCTATTGTATATGTCCCGTGTGCTTGGGCTATGCCTACTTTTCTCATTTAAAGTCTTTCTCTAGTGATCCAGAAAAATGGTGGTACATAGTAAATCCCCCCACACGCCATGGCATGCATAGACAAAAATTATTAAACATAGGATGGAAAATATTCTTAATACTGACCACTTCTTTATCATAAGCCAAAATAAACATAGAGAAGACTTGACTTTGGCTAAATTGAGCCTATTAGATGCTCCAGGGTATAGCTTAAGTTTTACTCAGTAATATCATAAAATGGAATTTTCCACACATTCAGTTCAGAGGCCTAAGTGAAGAATCATCCTAGACTATTGTTGCATCCTTAGTTTTTTTTTTATAAGTATTGTTGCACCCTTAGTTATTATTGGATTATGCTGAGAGTGGACAATTCTCAAGGCATTATTTGAACCAGAAAAAGAGGTTATGTCTAGATATTCTAATTCAGGACTATACATAATACATACACCAGTAGACACATAGGCTTTAAATAGCAGCTTAATGCCTTTTTTCCTTTCTTTTCTAGTCGTCCTTTCTGATTTTTTTACCTTTAGTTGTTATTTTTTTCCTTCTAGTAGTTTCCTCCTTTGTTATACTTTTCTGACAATAGATTTGTTTTTCCATTGAAAGCACTGAGAAAAATGTCAGACCGTTACCACAATTGCTCATGGTGTGTTGGTAAATTGGGAATTCAAAATACTATATAATCCCACAGTTCAGACACCAAAATCGTACTCTTTTTTTTTTTTTTTGAGAAATCCAAAATCGTAGCTTTCATTAATGGAAAGAAGGAAAGAAAAACTCAAAGTGAAACCATTGTAAACATCAAACATTATCAGAAGTTCCTTTTTTTTTTTTAAGACGGAACCTTTCCTAAAATTAAAAACTGATTAAATCTCGACAAGAGAGTGCACAAAGAATCTATAAGTAATGAACCTATTACATTGAATTATATAATATGATTTCACCAATAATAACAGGAAAGAAAACTTCTTAATGCGATTAAATTAAAGAACCCAATATAAATTGTAAATTGTTGAGCAAACCCATTCGCATTTGGCTTCAAATCCAACCTTCATATACACAAACACAGAGAGAGAAAAGGGAGGAGAGAAAGTACTGTCAAGATAGCTAGCAAGAGACGTGGAGAGGAGGACATCCTCAGGGCCAGCCCACGACATGGGGCTCTCTCTCTTTTCCGTTCACTTCAATAAACACCCAGAAAACCCTCCAAAGTCTCCTCAAAGTGGCATTGGCTTGGCTTCCAAACCACCCCCTCCAAGGAAAAGATCCAGAAAAAACGAAAGCCGCACACACAAAACTAACCCTCCAAACTCCACAAAACCACAACCAAACGCAAGTTCAGCACAAACCCGCGTCAGCTTAGAGTCTGCGACATTCAAGAGTGTTAGGTTTGGACTTTTGGCTCGCCAAACTTGGCTTGAAATCTTTGCTTACGGATTTCAGCTTTTCTAAACTCAGTCTTCCGTGACGGTGTAAAATACAAAATTAGGCATCCCATTCCCTTCGTTCTACGGTCTTTGACCTTTGGTAAACCATTAAAATATGGAAAATGATATCCTTCCCCTCCATTTACATCCCGATGGCTTCCCGTTTCAATTTTCTTTTTCACATGATTTTAAGGTAAATGATTTTTTTAATATTTTAAAATATTTTTTAAAAATATAAAAAAATTACAATATAATTTAAAAATACTTACTTAAAAATTATGTTCAAGAAAAGACTAAAAAAAAAAATACTCAACGGAAAGCCATCGGAAAGCAAAAAAAGGGATGAGTAGCACTTCCCTTAAAATATATTTCTTAAGAGGGTAGAGTGACTTGGGCTCCTTCAAAATTATGCATTAGATCCTCTGGGCCGTCGGATTGGTTCTAAATGAACGAGGGTTATGCCAATCATTCACGGTGTAAATGTCAATCACACGTGGAGTCGAGCCAAATATTTATAGAAAAATCATATTAATTTTTTTATTAAATATTTTGTATATGACTAATGAGTAAAAAAAATAAAAAAGAAAAACAAATTAGAAAAATATAGTGTATGGCATGTGAAAATTTCGATCGGAATTGCCAGAATTTAAATCGAAATAGTCAAAATTTGACCGAAATGATCGGAACAGACTAAAACGGATCGAAATTTAAATCAGAACGGAATAAGAAAGTATAGTACACGGATAAAAAATCGAAATGAAAAATTCTGATCGTTACAATCAAAATAGAATGAAATTCAAAACCTTGTACAAAAGGCGTTTAACACCCCAACAATAGATATTAGAAACACATCAACGAATTACAACAAACAGACGAGACGGGATAGGAAGTACCACATTTCAAAAGGAACCTAGTTTGGGAGCGTAAAATGTATTTTCCAATCACAAAGGTAACAATCTTGGATACCAAAAGGTTCAAAACCATCTCAAGTCTTAACTCATTTCATCTTATTTCATTATAATAATTTTCACAAATATCTATATAAAATATAATAAATATTTCAATTTTTTCAAATCGTAAAACAATAATAATATTAAAAAATAATATTCTTAACAATTTTTTATTCAACTTTTAAATGAAAGTACATATTCTCATCTAACTATCCAAAGAATCTCTTACTCTTGCCGGAAATAATGTTCTATGTTCTAGAAATCCATTAGAATTAAGAAGCTGCACCATGCCATTCATTTTTCACTGTGAAATTATAGATAGCTCTAGTGTCCCGTCTTTTTAGTGCTTTTTAAGGGTAAATCCACTGGAAAAAAAATGAGACAAAAGCAGTAAAAACATACCGTGATACGAAGATTAAAATATCATCCCACTCAAAACATTGAGACTGTACATTGAAATTGAACTTTCTCCAAACATCACAAAAGTTTGAGCAAACAAAATTAATGTAAATCTCTTAACTTTAAAATAATCACAATGTGCAGTGTTAATTTATGTATTCCTGTACAGGATCCTGTAACATCAATCTTTTGTACATTATGAAACATCAAGAGTATTGTAAATTATGAAATAATTCAAGTTTAAATTTCTATTGCCCTCTTAAGGGAGGGGAAAAAAATAGGAGACCCTATCGTCCATCACTACCAGAACAGCACACAGTCGAACAACATTCAACACAGCCAAAACAAGCAAGAGCAGTGCAAAGCTGTGTCAATGCGATTGCACATTGATTATTCATCTTGGAACAAAGCTGGATGCAGCATATGCAACAGCAGTGATTACACATACTACCACAACAGTTTGAAGCTGCCCTGACAAATATTTCAGCAGCTTCAGGCAATTTCGGCTCTTCCGATCCTGGAGGTATATTGTCAGCAGTTGCAGTCAAGTTGCCAAAGCCAATTCCAAGGTTTCTCAGCATTATCATTTGCTGGCTTTTGAAGTCAACCATTTTTTGAGATTGGTTTTTGTTTGTCATCTGCTTAAAGGTTTATAAAAAATCAGTAAATAAGGTTTATAAAAAAGGTGACGCTGGGATGCAGTCGGGCTGCACACCAGCGTCATTGCAGCCCACCCCCCCAAACCCATATAATTTTTATAAAAATACAATAAAAAAATATTAAAAAATATAATAAAAACATAATAAAAAAATAAAATTTAGAAAATACAATAAAATTATAAAATGAAAAAAACATAATAAAAAACATAATAAAAAAATAAAAATAAAGATGAATTTTTAAGAGAGATTCGGCCTCAGCCCAGCCCCCGCTGCCGCCGGTGGCGGTGGGCGACAAACGGACCCATTTCGGATTTAAGGCAGTCGGGGACACACCGAAGGTCGTCGGGACTCTCCGTTCCCGATGGGATGGGCGGTCGCCCTGCATTTGTTGGGGGGGGGGGGGGGGGTTCGGTTGAACCCCAGGAAATCTCTTATAAAAACAAGCAAAGATAATAATTTTTGAGGAACAGCATTCATCATTTAAACTATGCAAGCTTTTAGGCAAATGGACAACTGATGCTGAGCAACATGGCTCCTTAAGATGTTCTATTCAAACTAATGGATCTGCACACACTATCAAAAATTATGATCTAATGGGAATGATGTCCTTGTCTTCTGAATCAAAAGACAAGGATGTCCCACAAATTTTAAGGTGAATATGATCATCTCGTAGGATATAATGGCAGAATCATACCGCTTTCACTACAGCTGATTCTTTAGCTATTTTTCCTGGGTCGTTCTCAAGTAGGGCCATAAAGGTATATTCGGATACAATGGCAGTCTGTATGCTCATTCTTGCCACCTGCACAAAAATAAACAAATTAATAAAAGACACCAGCAATTCCCTTTATTACAAAGAATAAAAACCTATAAGCCATCATAGGCAGAAATGGTCGGTGACATTGTCAGTCATGCACTCAAATCATGGTGTCCTGTTACAGGTAGAGCGAAACAGCTACAAGCATGTGCATAGCACACAATCCAACCTACCTTTTCCTTGAGCTGTTTATTTTCTGAAAGCCATGCCTGAGCTGTTAGGAGTTCTATCTGTTCTTTGGCTAATACCTGTAACAGGAAAAACACAACATAAATGAAAACTTCTCTAAGCCTTGTGGATCTAAAAATTAAAGGCTCCTAACATAAAAAAAAATAAAAGTCATTCATGAAACATGAGGCAGATTAGCATTAGGCAAAGCACCGATGACATATCCAATAGCCCGAAATAGCATAATAGGAAATTGAGAACAGAAATCAATTGAACAAAAGCTCACAAGTTGCTTTCTTACTCTGTCAAGAGGTATGTCATTGGCCATTTCTATCTTCAAGTCAATCAGAAAATTACTCAAATCAGCTAAGAGACCTTTAACTTTAAGTGTGTCAGGAAATTTGCTACGGTATCTGCCATATACAATCAATGGGTTCTCAGATGAAAGATCTGTAATATGAGAAGGGTACACCTGTCACAATAGTTGTAGATATGTCAAGTAATACCATATTTTTAATACAAGGATAAATATGTTAGGATGTTGCAAATATGTCTAAGGTGATTCTGTGAGAAAATGACACAGAATTTGAATTTATGTAAGAAACTAATCATTTCAGATAATTAGTAAGTAGAAAATACAAACAGGAAAATTTGTGTACAGTACTGGGTTTTGCTGCTTGCAAGCCTGGTGTGTCAACACAACACTTGTTATAGGACCCATTAAAAAAAAAGGTTAAACACCAGTGCTTTTCATCATTGTGGATTGTGGGACCCACTTCAGTGGTGTGTGTTGGGTTTGTCAAAATATAGGCTTGCAAATAGATTTTTTCTAATACACCACATACATACAATGGACAACCATTGGTTAGTGTTAAAAAGTGTACAACAATAGAAAGCATGATGGCACACCATAAAGTGAAGACATATCTTATCCACAAGATAAATCGCCATTAGCATTGAAAGGGAGACCTAAAGTTGGTCCCTAGAAGATATGGTCAATGCATTACAAAAAAAAAAAAGTAGAGAACAAAAGTGTTTGCAATGGAACTTTTGTAGTTAACGGTTATGTGGTAAAAAGTACAAGAAGACAATTTTAAGAATGCTTGAAGGGGAATTGCCTCACCTCAACTTCATCAAAACCATCACATTTGTCAATAGTTATATTTGCAAAAATGGGAGAAAAAGCTGTGGTGAATAATCTTTGCAATCGATCCTCAAGAGAGTCTGACAATTAAAAAAGAGAAACCAAATATGTTTACTAATAAAGCACAAAAATTATTGATACAAGTAGGCAGTGTGAAGTTAAAAATGTTTACTAATGTAGATCACTAGGAAGACATTTGGATGCCAAAAGTGAACATTTTCAAAACATAGAAACCAAAATGATGAGTATGACTGCTGCTAGCTTAGCTGCACAGGACTGGATTCCAATCCTTAGGTCACAGAATCGGTAAGCTAGTGGGTTGTATGCCACCCTACATAAAGACCATTACCTAATGCTAGTACCTATCAGTTGGGTCTTTGGGGTTGATCTTCTTATAATCCTAAACTTCAGCATTTTTTGCAAGAAGTGGGGCTCATGCACTTGTGCTTAGTAGCTGGGGCTTTCGACTTCTGTACATGCACAATCTATTTATATCATCCTAGAACAAGGGCTCAAGGTTCATTAGCAAGCTATAAGACTTAAAATTCAAATCTCTTGCAGATATCAGTACAAAATGTAAAGGGTAGCCACTGCCAAAAAAATGGGGGAACAGAGCCCAACAACCAGACCTAAAAATGGGGGAACAGAGCCCAACAACCAGACCTATGAAACATGCACTAACTTATAACACCAAGTTTTAGAGATCTAAAACATTTCTGATTGCTTGATGTGATCTCTTGGTAGTGCAGCATCCACAATGTTACGTAACTCCAGCCATGCCCACAAGGCCCTAGGATGAAAGTAATTGAAGTTCAAATTTGCAAATTCTATTTACAGAACCAACCTATATCATAAGCAGCATCGTATTGGCCCCTGCCAATTGTTGCAAGCATTCGCAGGAAATAATGGTTGCAGAATAAACCTGAGATATTTCCAGATTATGAGTTAGCTAAATGGCATCACAAAAATGAAGGAATCATAACTCCCACATATAGAAGTGCACAGACAACAGGAGTATTTTAAGTAATCACAAAATGTCACCGAAAGCTGGCAGAGGTAACAATATGTTTCCATCATAACCAAAAGTGGTGGGACCCTAGAAAATATGTCCACGTTGAGAAAAATTTTAGATATGTTATTATTGAGTTTTTAAAGGTAATAAGATCCATTGAAAATATGTTTGGGAAGAGAACTTTTAATTCAAGTTATGAAACCTGAAGCAAATGATTAGATGAAAATATTTTTTAAGAGGGAAAAAACCTTTGATGTTTAAAAGATGTTTTGATTGAGAGGAAAATATTCTATATAATTCTCAAGATTTTTTAATTAAAACATGGCCTAAGAATCACAACGCCATTACCTATGCCGAAAGTGTAAATACGTGGGCACATTGGTCTTCCATCCTTTAGGCAATTTTTCATTGTGTCACAAATGTGTCTCTCGTCCTCAACAGCCCCATCAGTAACTAGGAAGATGATAGGAACTGAACCTTGAACATTGGATAGCATGTCAATTGCCTGAAATAAAAGAGCAACTTATATTTTGGATAACTCCATTTGGAATTGGGTTCAAATAGTCACACATGAACTCTAAAAAGTCAAAAAGTAAGTATCGCCACAGAAAGCCCACATACTTACGAAAAGTATCCAAACCACAATTGGTGAAATCCAGAAATAAAAGTGAGTGTGAACAAAAGGATACCATGTTAAGGGGAAGTAAAATATTTGTGGTGCCCCCAGCTATGAAGTTCATGTTAATCCACTCAATCGCCCTTTCAACAGTTTCCCTGGTTGCTGATTCTAGTAATGTTGAAAATTTATAAGTCTCTCCATTAAAAGCTATAATGCTAAAAGAATCTTCTGGATCAAGCTTAGAAAGGGCAGCAGATAGTGCATTCTTTGTATCATCAAGCGGTTTGCCCCGCATGCTTCCACTGATATCAACAACAAATACTATCTCCTTTCTGAAGACCTATCAAATTGAATTAGATGAGAAAAATACACAATAAAAAAATGGAAATGTATAAAAGGTAAAAGCAATATATTATAAAGTAGTACGCTAACCTTCCTACTCTGCCGACTTCCAGGAAATAGATAAATACAGAACATCTCTCTTTGATCAATATCAAGCACAGATGGAGATTGCAAAAACCCACCGCCAGTTATGTGACTTGAAGGAACCTGAAAATGTAGATGTGAATGATAATATGACTATTAAATGTATAAAATATCACAGTGCCACAGATACTCCCCAAAATATCCTTGCATGTGTTTCTGATAAGATGACACTTTCTGTATATTAAGTTATAAGAAACCATCTTTGAATAAGCAGTCCATTGTCAGTGGGAAAAAAAAGCAGTGGCAGGAGAAAAAACTTTGGATCTGAATCTTACCGTGTAAGAGAAACTAAAGTCAGTGCTTGACCATGAGTAAACTTCTGATTCGTATAAGAACTCCAACTTTCCTACATTGCGTCTTGTCTCCTACAAGTCATTAAAGAAAATGGCAACACCAAACAATAATATATCTCATCACTCATTAAGGATATGACAAATTAAAAAATAACCCTGTGAAATCCTAATCCAATATGCACCTTCAAAGGATGACTGACTGTCTTGCACAAAACCTGAGTTCCAACACCAGCGTTCAGGTTTAATTGTATCTTTTCCTTTTTCTGAATTTTCTTTCCAGCAGGAGTGACATACTCAGGAAACGTAAAAGGTATATTCAAGGAGAACTCGCCATCATGGTACAACAATTTCTGAGACCAACTCATTTTAATTGATAGATTGGTGCCTCCATCGACCTTGAAACATAAGGGTAGGAAAGGAAAATTTTAGTTGAATGAAACTAAATAAATCTATACAATCAATATTCCAAGTCTGTTTTATAAAGTTATTACTCACCTGTGGTATTGTTAAGGTGAATATATGGGGCTTTAAAAATCCCCAATCTTCAGCTCGAGCAACTTTTGCGGTCCCGTCTATGTCCTCTGTTCCAAAGAGCTGGGTACGATATGATTTTCTGAGCACATCCACCTCAACACCTAGAATTGAACCCTGTCAGCCAAATAATACAATTGCTTAAGAACGTAAAACAAGAAATTCAGCACCAACGCAAAAATAATATCGTAACAAAGACATGCATAAATAAATAAATAAATAAAATTGTTAGCAATAATTCTGAATATATCCAAAAGGAAGCTTCCTTTTCTAGTCGTTCATAAAGATTTGTTGTCTATTTCTTCCTCCCGAATTTCCAGACGGACGCTTATCATTTATTTATAAAGTTATTCATTCAGGAAAACAATCTCTTAAATTGTCTCCAAAACAAACATAAATCTTTTCACCAAAACCTCGCGTTCTCTTCATAATTTTCTCCAATATCTATATCATATATCCAAACCAAGAATCCCAGACTACAAAAATTAGATAAACTAAGAACACAACGAAAATTCACAACTAACCTTAAAAGTCAAACTTCAATTAAAAAACGCACCTGCGCGCCCATAGGGACGGCAATGCGACAATCACAGCTCCGGCTTCCCATGACGCAATGGACCCTCCAAGAACCATGAACCGTAATGAACGCGGTGTCCAGAACGCAATCGGCCTCAAGTTGGATCCCGTTCATCTGGAGAGGGATCAGAGCCGGCGGATCGCACCTGCCGTGCACGTGGGGCTGGTAGCTGGGTACGTCCGGATTATCCACCATAGCCGGGTCATATATCACCGCATAAACCATCGGCGCGGTGGGAAGGAGGTAAGAGTAACCTGCCGGAGATGATTTGTCCATCGGAGGAGGAGGTTTAGGGGGAGAGACGGCTCTGTCCTTACCGAAGTAGACGCGCTTTGCGAGCTTGAGACCGTCATCCACGGCTTTAGCAAAATCCTCAGGCGAAGCCATTTCCAGGCAAAATCGAGATTTCGAGAAATGCTTTGGGAAGTGGGTTTTGGTTGTGCTTTGTACAGCTTCGTAATCGTGAGTGGGCTTTCGAATTTTTTTTTTTTTTATGATTCGTGAGGAAGTGACGAATCGGAGGGACCGTTTTTTTATTTTGTTTTTTAAAGGGAAAAAAAAAAGTTTTAAAGCCTTTTCGTTAACGTAGCTGTTCGGTATTCGAATCACCGCAGACCAACCAATGCTGTCATGACGCGTTTACAAAACGGCTATGTTAGCATAACGGTCAAATTCGATTAAACTATTATTTTAAAAGAAAAAACTTATTCCTTCGTCCGAATTTCTGATACGGGAAAATTTAATGATATTTACAGTTTTATAATATACAACATAGTATTTTTTAAAAAAAAAAGATTGGGTTAGATTTATTATTATTATTATTATTTTTATATGACTTTGAGTTTTTTAAAAAGAATACACAGACTTGTATCCCTTACAATTATATAATATAAACAATTTAATAAAATAAAATTATATATATTTTTATTAATACCTTATTTACTTTTACAAACACTCTTATTATATTTTATCCCATCTCATTATTATTATTTTTTTAAATTTTCATATAAAATAAAATAAATAATATAATTTTTTAAAATTTTAAAACAAAAATAATATTATAAAAATATATTATAAAAATATTTCATCCAATTTTTAATTTTTATCCCATCTTATTAAACACTTCTATTGTATACTAAATTCTTATTTCATGTGTTATTCTATTATGATTAGAGGTATTTCCTATTATTTGAATTTCTTTAAAATAAAAGTAGAGTTGATGCAATAATTAAAAAAATATCATATCTGCAATAAAATAAAATAAAAAAGTATCATATCAAAGCAGATATTCTAAAAATTATTTAAAATACATCACATCAATTTTGATGATCGATAATACTTGAAAATTGTTAAAGTCATCAACTACTTAACATCCGGATTAATGACTAATGAATTATGACGAGTTTAGCCAATAAAATATCTTTAAAAATAAGAGTAAGAATTTGAATGAGCTTAAAATAGATAAATTTTATACAATGTTTTTATAAAAACAAAAAAAAAACAAATCATACTGTAAATAAATATAAAAAATCAATTTTTAGTGAGATATATTTTTTTATGAAAAAAACTGTACAAAATTTGTCTATTTAAAATTTATAATTTTGATAATAAATAAATCAAAATGGAAAGGAGATAAAATGGTATTATGTATTTTTATTACTGTTTTTTTGTGGGTCCATTTCTATTGATATCCTCAACAATTGGAACCCTTAGATGTTGCCATGTGGCAAGCTTCGATATCCTCAACAATTGGAACCCTTACATTTTGCCATGTCGCAAGCTTGTATCTGTCTGAACAATGGCAGCTAATTTCTAAGAACATCATCAGTTTAATTTTTCAAAAATGTTAAGAAGAAACATCACAAACAAACAAACAGTAGATAAGTGTCAATTAAGGTTGAACAAAAAGTTCGATACTAGATACTCGACCCATTTTTCGAAATCTATCAACCCGTTTTTTCCACTCGTTTTCATTTAAATCGATAACGGTTATTTCCGACCCGATTATAACATATCTCACATTTTCGATTCTATCATTCTCTTCCAATTTGGATAGTTAAAATCATCTGCCTCCATTTTTAAAATTCATCTTCTCATAGTAGCAAATGGAGAGCGAGAGATGGACATCATCTTTTCTCAAACGTGTCGACGGCTTCGATCTGATCATCAACGGGAAAGAAGCCCAAGATGACGGTGAAGCAGATGAAGAGGAAGAAGACGAGCCGGTTGACGATTGGGGCTTGGAGAGAGGTTAGATGTAAAGGGAGTGGAGGCGACAGAATCCGTGAGAGCGAGGACAACGGATCGGAGCTGCTAATTAGTGCAGCCGATGTTAGCCTAGTGCATGGTTTAGCTCATTTCCCAAAGACGCTCGTCATCTGCCGTCCGGTGCCAAAACTTGCTCACACACGACGTATAACAAATTTTTATCCAATGGTACTTTTCAAATTTTAATATGTCTTTAGATCTCATAATCGATTCCTTTGTTATTATCTATCTTAGATGCCTAAGGTTGAGAGTTGCGTCTTAGATACGTGAGGGTTGAGAGTTGCCTTCGATCTGGTTATCGGGGTATTGGGTAATCGGTTACGACTAAGCAGAATTCCGTCCAATTTCGAATCGAGTCGGAATGCGTTGGTTTTGGATCGGGTCGGATCGGTGAACAGCCCTAGTGTAAATTAATAATTTATAGTGTTAGATATTTATTATATATTTTATAATATTTATGAGTTGAAAAATAAATAAATAAATTTGAAATTAAAAGAAATAAAAACGATATATTTTGATAAATCAATCTATAAATAAATTTTTTTAATACAATTTTTTATTAAAAAAAAAAAACAAATCATACTATAAATAAATATAAAAAATAAATTTCTAGTGAGACTTATTTTTTTATAAAAAAAACTGTACAAAACTTGTCTATTTAAAATTTATAGTTTTGATAATAAATAAATCAAAATGGAAAGGAGATAAAATGGTCTGAGCAGTGCTGGTGCGCGCGCGAACGACTTGCTTATATATTTTTATAACTGATTCTTGTGGGTCCATTTCTATCGATATCCTCAACAATTGGAACCCTTAGAGGTTGCCATGTGGCAAGCTTCGATATCCTCAACAATCGGAACCCTTACATGTTGCCATGTGGCAAGCTTGAATCCGTCTGAACAATGGCAGCTAAATTCTAAGAATATCATCAGTTTAATTTTTTAAAAGAATAATGATATACTTATTACTCATCTACTATTCTTTTATTATTATTATTTTTAATTTTATTTTTATTTAATAGTTAAAAAAGTAATTATTAGTGAAATTTTTTTTTTAATTTTTTCTTAATAATTAAGGGTATTAAAAAAATATTTTAAAAAATCATAAAAATAAATAAATATACTAAGAGTGATAAATAAATAGTAAACAAATAGTAAGTATATTATTATTTATAATAATGTTGGGGAGAACATTACAAACAAATTATAGATAAATGTCAATTAATAATTTATAGTATTTGATATTTATTATGTATTGTACAATATTTATGAGTTGAGAAATAAAGAAATAGATCTAAAACTGAAGGAAATAGAAACGATACATTTTATTTATCACACTATACAGTTTATGTTTATCTAGCGTTTATTTGTAATATTTGTCTCTAGCATTATTCTTGGGTCCTGTTTGTTTTCAGAAATGAGATGAGATGAGATAAAAATTAAAAAAAGAATAAAATATTATTATAAAATATTTTTTTTAATATTAGTTTTGTTTTAGGATTTAAAAAAATAGTTTTGGAATTTTCAATTTTTAATTTTTTATTATATTTTGTATGAAGATTTAAAAAAATATGATAATAAGTTTAAGAAGAATTTGAAATTTTTGATTTTGTCTCTCAATACAAATCAGATCTTGATTTTTATAATTTTTTTTAAAATGATATAGTATTAAATAATTAAAGATTTATTTATTATGTTTTATTTATAAATTTATTATCTTATATTATATTATAAAATAATAAGAAGATAATAAAAAATAAATGATTTATAGATTTTTTCAATTTCTAATGATTTTGTTGACTTGCCGTCTACCAATCGAGCAACAAGAATCTTGTGTATGCCAACAACTGAGATAAGATTCATTTCAAAAAAAAAATAAAAAAACTGAGATAAGATTACTTCTATTAAGGGTCCCCACCCAGTCTTTCATCATGCCCAAGATAATCCATGCTCCATGCCTCTTATCATCTCCATAGTTTCAAACATATCAATAATGCGTAATAACTCCATAAAACAACATGCCAAGCCTCTGCCAGAATTTGTTGGATGTCAAGTTATTAGAACTCATGAAAAATATACTTGTAGTTTTATAGTATGCAAATTATGTATATTTCTTTTTAAAAAGTATGTCAATATAAGATTCCCGTGAAAAAATATTTTTTTTTTTTAATGATAGATTTTACACTTTTTTAAAAGAAGTGTCTGAAATTTGCGCATTCTAAAATTATATTTAATATTATTCATATATATATATATTATGATCTATTAAGGTATAATTAGGATGAGTAATTATTAGATATTTTAGAGTACGGACACATTTCGCCCTCATTCTTGTATAAGGTGCCATATCAAATTAAAATTAATTCCTAGAATAAGTATTTTTGGTTACATTGCATGTTATGTTCGAACTAGAATACCACATGATTCATGTTTAGGGTTTTCCTAATAATTTTTCCAACTAGATGCACATTGGATATGGTTTTCTATTAATATTTATTCAGTAAGAATATTAGAAACATATTTGAGAATGTTCTTGTTCTCTCGTTTCTAAAACAAAGACATAAAAGCAATTTTTAGGTACGGTTCAGAATATAAATGTTTTCAAGTATTTTAAAAAAATTCATTCTCAAACACACTCAAATACAAAACACTTCCTATAAGTTGATACGTTGATTGAGGATGAAATCAAGAAATGGAAATTAGATTTGATTTATAGCATTTTTGTTAGAAACAAAATATGAATAGAGATTGAAAGAGAATAACAGTAAGGCGATTGTTAATCTGTCTCTTAGACAAATATTAGCTCTCATTCATATAGAATTCTGTAAAATAGAATCAAGCAATTCTATCCTTAAGATACAACACTATCTATGAAGTGTGCAGATTGCAAATTCTAAATACTAACATTTTGAACAAACAGATGCTATAGCAGTAAACATAATATTTCGATTTAATTTTAAATGTGACAGTTATTGTCTGAAGTCATGCAATAAAAATCATCATAATAATTATTGTCTAAAATAACAAAAATAACTATAACTGGTGGTTAATCATAACTGTCAAAAATGTGATTAGATACATCATTTCGTTTAATAAAAGAATTTCGTCACTTGCGACGATGCATAAGTGCTAAGTGCGTCTAAAGCGTGTGTGCGATTAATGCTTCGCACGGATGACACTTCTAAAGTGTGTTTACCCTTTTATTTATTTTATGTATAGTAAAAAATATACACTTATAAACTATTAAATATTTTACTGTCTAACTAATATGGAATTAAGAAAAAATACATTAGAGGAAAATTTCAAAAATGGATAATTTAAAATTTGAATAGAGTATTTGAAATAATCTAACAATTTTTAGTCCCGAAGAAGCTTTCAAAATATGGTGCCTTCCTATAAGTTCTTGCGGTTCAAATGATGAATTCATTTGGGGATTAAATGAGAATGGTTTATTTTCAGTTAAGAGTGCCTACTATACAGATTTTAATGCTAAACAGAGCCAAGATGGGGGAGTCAACTAAGGGATTGCAGAATGATGTTTGTTGGAGGAAGATATGGGGTTAATCTACTACTGGTAAAGTAAAACAGATGTTGTGGAAAGCTTTAAGTGACATCTTGCCTACTAAATATAAGCTACATAAAAGAAAGATAGCTGATAATCCTATATGTCATACATGTTTGCAAGAGATTGAATCTGTTATTCATGTGCTTTGGCTGTGAATGTGTGGGCAGTGGGGGGGACTCGAGGAGTGCTGTTAAGAAGTGGGAAAGGTTTTTCCCAGATTTCATTTCATTGTGATCTGAGATGTTGAATAGGTTGAATGCAGATCAGTTAGACCATATAGCAACTGTTTTCTACTGGCTATGGCGAAAACGGAATGAATTCATTTTTAATGGTAAATTTAGAGCACCATCTATAGTTTGTCAATTGCCTGCTAATACAAGTGAACAGTATAAGGAATCTCAAGAGGTGAAGATAGACAGTGATGCAGTTTGACAACAATAAAATGCAGAATAATAGGCTACAGTTTCAGAAATGGAAAGCACCACTAGTGGATTTCTTCAATCATGTTATTTCTGCAAGCATTGCTGATCAGAGTTATGCTTTAAAGAGAGCTGCTAATTTATTTTGTGAAGAATTGGGTTTTAATAAGGTCTAAGTTAGAAGGAGATGCAAAGTTAATTGTGGATATAGTGAATGGAGGTGCCATTAACAGTTCCTGACTGGGTCTAATTATAGATGATATGTAGCAGAGTTTTTCTTTACATCCATATTGGTTTATTTCGTATTTTAGTAGGAATGGTAATAAAGCTGCACATACAGTGGCTAAACTAGCATTGCCATTAGAGAATCATGAGCATGTATGGATTGAAGAAGGGCTTTTAGAGGTCCTATCTTTAGTTTCAGTAGAGAAGCCGTGTAATTATTGATTATTGAATGAAAATTTCCTTTCAAAAAAAAAAAGAATTACAAAATACTTCCATTTCAATTTTTTCATTTTTTCATTTAATAATTACAATTTTTTTTTTAAATCTCAAATAAAATATAACTATAATATAACTTTTTTAAAATTCTAAAATAGAAATAATATTAAAAGAGAGACTGCTACAGTCACTGAATGGTCAACTTTTTTTCAAATATTTTTTTAAATCCCTTTAAATATTTTAAAAAATACAAATTTATTAAAAAATAATTCTTTTACTATAAAAAAAAAATCGGTAGCATTTAACGGTGGGTATCCTCGGTAGATATAGAATTTATCATTAAAAATTATATTCAAATAATTTTTTAATTTTATAATATTTGTATTCAAATTTTTATCTCTAATTTCTCATAATTGAATAAAATATCTTGATTTAAATTATTTTACTAATATCCACAAACATATTAGGATATTTGAAGTATAAAAACAAGTACTTATTGTCCTCTTTTTGAAATGAAATGTGGGATATATCTCGTTTTTATTTCTAATCTTAATCTTCTTCTCACGACCAATCAGAAAAGAAACGTTCTTAGCATAGAACATGCAGCAAATGGAACAATGCTTATGATTCTTTTTCAAACATGGGAAATTACTATGTGAATTTCCAAAATGGCACCATTTATTTTGTTGATGCTAGAAAAATTATTCAACAGGCTAGAGAAATAGTCATTCTCAGCCCACTATTACAATTTGAGCTTTGATCGATATTGTTTGGAGTCCCAAACAGTGTTCCAGTGTAGTTGTACGGTGACGTGTATGCATCCATAATAGATAAGTGAAGAGAAAACAGAGAGAGATGGACACCCAAATTTATGTGGTTTGGCGTGTTGTCTGCGTCTCACTGTTGATGAGAGAAAAATTGCTCAACAGGTCAGAGAGAAAAAAAGAGTCATTTTTAGCTCACTGTGACAACTTGGGCCCCAATCAGTGTTGTTTGAAGCCTCCAGCAATGTTCTGGTATGAATCCAGTGATAGTGCATATGTCTATAACAAATAAGTAAAGAGAAAATAAGGAGAGAGATAAACACATAAATTTATGTGATTCGGAATGTTACCTACGTCGACATATCTTTGGGGAAGGGAGTCTATTATAACATATTTATTTACAATCTCTCGTTGACTCTCATATCTTACTGTACAAAAAAAAAAAAAAAATTTTTAGTTGAAAAGAAGGTCCATCTAGAGCTCTTTCGAGGTTGAAGAAGAAAAAAATCCCTTCAAAGTTGTCTGATACCTCCTTTTTATCTAATCCCCCTTATCACTCATTATCTGTCATAAGGTCACTTGACTCTTGGCGTGTCCGACTTATCCTTATTGGCCTCTGACCCTTGGATACATGCATATCCTTATGTTTTTTCGTATCTCCTACTTTTGCCCCTTCCACCTAGTAATGGCCTGAGCCCAACTATGGTCTATGGTATTTTCTCCCCACAGATGTTTTTTCTTTTGGGCTGTGGTAGGTACAGGCGATTTGGCGCAACAACTGCACACCGATACTAAGGTGGACCAAGGGCAGTTAGATGCCATTTAAAAAAGAAAAAAATAGGAAAGAAGAAAATACGAAAAGAAGATAGAAGAAGAAGAAGACGCTTCATCTCCCCTTCGTCTGTCTCTTCTCCTCCAAATGATCACTGATTAATTTTGAATGATGTATTCGGTAAGGGAATAACCAGTTCGAAATATTGTGATGAAAATCAAATTTCAATCCTCGCAAGTGCTAAAAGGAGTGACAATATTCCACGCTAGTGAGAAATTAATGGAAAACTTCCTTTCCTGCTTTTGAATCCTACCGAAATGCATTAAAGATTTCTTCAATTGCTGACTCAAATATTAAAAAGAGATTGTCTATTGTATCTCTCGCATCATTTGAGGATGTAAACACTCGAGCTCATTCAAGTTGCGTCGGCATGAAAAATGAAAGCAAAGTATGCTTACAACCGCAAAGGATGAGGCTATTCTTTGCCAACAAAGTAAATAATATTTACTCAAAATAATCTCATTACATCATCAAGTAGAGTAAATATAAGTTCATTGGGCATAGGATATAGATGGCGCTCAAATAAGAGCTGGTTGCCGACTTTCATTTGTTTAAATGAATCCCATAGCTTGCCTAGATCAACATTACCTCCTGTAAGTACAATTACTATGTTACTGTAATTCTTCTAAGCAGGATTTTTCTCGAAATTATCAGATAAAACAGCAGCAGCAAGGCCGATTGCTCCACTGGTTCTACTGCAACCTTTAAAATCTTGTAACAGAGTTTCATGGCTTCGATTATCTCCTTGTCCTCCATAGTTAATGGGCAGAATAGGTATGTGCAGCCAAAAGTTTTATGGCAGCTCAATACGTACGTTTATCCGAAAAACAAAATTAAAAAAATAAAAAAAAAAACTGCTTCAAACGCAATTTAATGAATCCCAAAGGCAAAACAAATAACTAGATTTCAGAGTAGAAAGGTTAAATCTATGCTTCAGGAGTCCAGTTTTGTGCTCAGGCTTGCAAGCCTTGCCCCAAGGAGTAGTGCGAGAACTCTTCCAATGAAAGCAAAATGCGAAAGCTGTGAAAAAGAAAAGTACCGAAGGAGAGACTGCGATGAGCAATGTTGTTGTAAAGAGAGCTGCTGATCATCGAGATGGAGGTTGAGCTTGTTGAAGAAGCTGGATGAAGCACAGCAAATTGAGGGTTTCAGTGAGATTTCTAAATGCACAGTTTCGTTAAATCACATTCCACCTCAGTTTCGGTGCGCTTGGGTGTGCAAAAATGCCTGCGGCTGCCATAAGAGTTTTCCTTTTTTTTTTTTTTTTGAAACATTCACTTGAATTCCAAAAAATTAATTTGTAATCGAGACCATGGAAGAATAGATCTACGAATACCACACATTGCAACTTTCCATTGTTAAGACTCGATCGTCCATATAACATATATATCAGAAATGTCAATTTTAGAACTATTTAAGCGTTTATGATCTTATTGTCTCTAATTCCCATTCATTTGTTTATGATCTTAATTTAACTTAATTTTAAATATTATTTGATTAATATTAGATAGCTTGAAATTATCAATTTGTGTAACTCCCAACTTAGAGTATTGGTATTGGATTAGTTAAAAGCGTTTTTTAAAAAAATATAAATTAATTTTTAAAAAAAATTGAATTTATTATTCATTTTTAAAAAGTAATAGTACTTTTATTCTATTTTTTCACTTTTTTCTTCTAACTATTAATCAAATATAATCAAATTTTTTTAATATGTGTACAAATTTATACTTTAAAAAAAAAAAAATTAGTCAATCTAATATCAATACTCTTAATATATAATGTGATATAATCATATGAGTTAGCTCAAGTGATAAAAGCTTTTATTTAACAAAAATAGTAAATGCCTTAGACTTGATGTTATGTTGTCTCAAGGTCTAGAGTTCAAATCCTCTTTTAAAATAATTTTTAGAAGATATTGGAGTAAAAAAACTTTCTCTTGATCTTACTTAACGTGCATTTGCGAAAAACTTTTAGTCGATATCTTATACATCTTGGAATTAATCAAAAATTTGTTCTCGAACACCAGATACTAATAAAAAATGAAATTCAATTGTTAAAAATTTAAATTTATATAAATATTTTAATGTTGCGGTATTTTATTATATTTTAAGAGAAAACTATTATATATTTATATTTTGACATATCGATTATTTTTAATTATTTTTTATCATCATAAATGAAAATTTACCGAAGGACGGGAAGTTTTCTCACTAATCTCTCCGAAGCAGACATCTCTTCTTTTAAGTGGAGGTTTTGATAATGAGTTGATATAAAATTAAATAAGATTAAAGTTGTATAAAATATTATTAAAATATTATTTTTATTTTAAAATTTGAAATAATTATTTTATTTATTATATTTTATATGAAATTTTATGAAAGTTATAATAATTAAAGATGAGATCGGAATGAGTTTAGACGAGTTTTAAAAATCACTAACTTAGTATGGAAATTATCATTCTTCCTTTTTTTTAGAGTCATGGCCTACCCTAACATAAGTTCATGCTGATTTGAGCTAGTCATTGTAATGGGAACTTATACAACGATCTCATTGGAATAAGCTAAAGTCAGACTCAGGTTTTATCTGGAATGAATTTGATTTTGGCTATTCCATTCTCATAAAATCTCCACATTTCATTATTTATTTATTTATTATATTTTGGATAATATAATATAAGATGAACTTGACTTTGACTATTTTATTCACATCATTCCTACATTAGATTATCTATTTATTTATCAAATCTTCACATTGGATTATATATTTATTTATTATATATTAACAAAATAGTATTAATTTAATTTTTTTAATTATTATTTTTTTAATTTTATCATCTTTTATCCTTCTACCTATTATATGTTAATTATTGATCATATTTTAATTAATTTATTGGTTAAAGAAATCATATTTTCAATTATCACTTAATGTTAATAACCACAAACTTCCAATTAAACACTTTAAAAATTCTTTATAAATGGTTTAATTACAAATCAAAATTCTATATTTTTCATCCAACTATATTATTTTGCCAAACTTAATTTCTTTTATCTAATAACCATATCTACAAAAAATTTCATCAGTCCATCTCTTTTTGTCAAACTTTTTTTGTATCCATCAATCATATCTACAAGATTTTCAATCCAATCATCTTCTTTTATCAAACTTTCTTATGTCTAACAATCATATATACTATATTTTCCATCCAACCATTATTTTTTTGTCAAATCTTTTTCATTCCAACAACCATATCTACTTCATTTTCCATTCAACCATCTTTTTTTGTTAAACTTTCTTCAATCTAATAATTATATCTACTACATTTTTCATCCAACTATTTTCTTTTGTCAAATTTTCTTCTATCCAACAATCATATCTATAATTCAAATAACCAATTATATTATTTTCCATAATATTTTGGTGTAACTAATAATTTTTGGTAAATCCTATAAATAGACCAACCCCTAATTACTTCCCACTCATTACAAACAAAGCACATTGAGACTTCCATTCTTTTTTCTTCCAATCCTTGCACAATACACCACTTAGTATTCTATGAATTCCTTTTGGAGTGATGATCATATTGTATATGATGATTATTCTGATCAATAATTTCATATGCTTGCAGCAAGGGCACAACAATGAGAGCGAAGGGCTACCAAAGGAGCATTTACTTCACGTTGACGGCATACGTTCATTAGACGTGATCCATTGGAAGGTCATCAACACTTTCAGAATGATTACTTCGCTCAGCCACCAATATATCCACCTAACATTTTTAGGAGAATGTCTCAAATGGATCGTGATCTATTTTTACGCATTCATGCTGTAGTAGAAGTTTATGATGATTATTTTGTCTAAAAAAGATATGTTTGTAGAAGGTTTGGATTGTCTTCCTTTCAAAAGATTATTACAGCAACTAGGATGCTCACATATAGAGTGACTACAGATCATATGGGCGAATATTCGAAAATCGAGTAAACCACCGCATAATTGAGTTTGAAGAAATTTGTTAAGACGATTGTCTCAATTTTTTCTAGTAAATACTTGAGGTCTCCAAACATTAGTGATATAGCAAGGTTACCAGATGTTGGAGAAAAGTGCGGATTTCCAAGAATATTGGATAGCATTGATTGCATGTACTAGAATTGGAAAAGTTATCCTAGTGCTTGGAAATGTATGTACTCTAATAATATAAATGAACCAACTATTATTTTGGAGGTCATTGCTTCTTACGATCTTTAAATATAGCAAGCTTTTTTCAATTAACTTGGGTCTTATAACGACATCAACATGCTAAATCGATCTTCTTTTTGCTCCTCTTGGACAAGATTGCTCTAGTACATTCATCAAATTTAGAAATTTGATTTGTAATTAAGTTTATATAGAATTTAGATGGATTTAGTTAGGAGTTTGTAATATTAACATTAAATGACAATTGAAAATATGATTTTTTAACTAATAATTTAATTAGAATATTATTATTAATTAACATATAATAGGTAAAATGGTAAAATAATATAATTAATAATTAAAAAATTAAACTAAATTAAATATTATTTTATTTCTATATAATGAATAAATAAATAATACAATATGAAAATTTGATATAAATAATCCGATGAATTTATCTCATATTATTTTATAGTCAAAGTTATTTTATCTCCGATGAAAATTTGATAGTCAAAGTTAAATTTATCTCATATTATTTTATTATATAATGCATAGATGAATAATTCGATGTGAAAATGTGACGTGAATAAAATAATCAAAGTCAAATTTATCTCATTCTGGCTCTTTTCCTAATTCACTGTAGTCAGTTTTCTTTTTGTAATAGTTAAATGTGAGATCTTTTTAGTTTTATCTTTTCTGTCGAGAATGCCCTTAGTGTCCCCATTTGTTTGCTTTTTTATAAACCACTAGTTAACTAATATTAGATAAGTATTACATAACCTTACAATTTTACGTAAAAATAAAAATCATCTTGTAATTTTTACTTTAAAAATTCAAAATTTAAATTTTATAATTTTCAGCATTTCAATAACTAACGCGTGAAAAAATTAATTTTTATAAATGTTTCTTAAATACAATTAATATTTTTTTAAATAAGATTACTTAACAAGTTCTTCGTTCAAGATAAACTCAAACTCGAGTTCGACTTAATTGGCTTGTTAAATCAGTTGCTCGTAAATATAAAATTATTAATAATTATTAAGGGATTGTACAAATATATAAATTTAGAATAATTCTATTTAGTATTCCCCACATCACTCACTTCACTTCACTTAGTTTATTTTATTTCTTCATTTTTCTTACAATAAATATGAGATGTATGAATATTAAGTAGAACAATTTAATTAGTTTAACAAGAATAAAAAAATATTAAAATTTATAAAAAAAAAAAATAAATTAAATGATGAATAACATTCCTCATAAATTTATGATGAGAACATCTTGAAGAGGAGTTATGTTATTAATACAATGCATGTTTTAATTCTTATGAATATATAAACCATTATAAAGAAAAATCAAATTAATTTGTCAAAATTTGTAGATCAGTTTATAAAATATCATTTAAATAATTTATCAAAATTAAATCACTCATAAATAAGCTCAACTTCGTTCTATAAATATATAACTCGCTTTTCATAAATAACAGTGGACGAAAGTGCATAATCAAAGGCTGGAGTAGCGATTCGATCACTTTAAAAAAATATATAAAAAATTAAAATTTTAAATTGAAAAAACAAGGATTGATTTAATATATATAACTCAGAAAACAGAACAAATAACTGACACTGTTTCAAAACCCAAAATGCCAATAAATACAACAATGTCTGTGAGTTGTGAGGAAAGTAGATTCATAGTACTTTTATGCCTTGGTCTCAACAATATACACTAAAATGTTTTAGTTCTATGTTCCTTTTTGTTACTCCACTGCAGCCTACAGATATTTAAAATCGACTAATTCATGGAAATCCAAGATTCCATTCAAAGGAAAGGCCTTATCACACTTGATTGTGGTATTTCTCAGCTAACCTCCAATTCAGGAAGTGAAATGTAACGTCAAAAGGCATAACAAATAAATGGTCAACTAAGCATCTACAACCATAAAAACTGCATGGGACCTTAATGGTGCACATTGCCAAAAAAAAAAAAAAAAAAAAAAAAATAATAGAAAGAAAGCACAAACCTTTCTTTTTTCTGTCAGCAGATCGAAGTGGTAAAATAAGCTCCCATTAAGGAAGTCAGCCTTGGGATAGCTACCATCCCATGTTACATGCATCCTTGGAATTGCATGGAATTGAGAATATTTGATTTGGTGCTCTATATCCAAGCCAGATGAAGGAGGAGCTGAACCTTTTTCAAGGCCTGCAGTATTCTTCTGCAACTATTCCGCTGGACTAAATTTGTGCAAAAAGGATTTCATTCCACGTATCAGGAACACCAGGTAGACACCAATGCAGACAATCCTGCACTCCGGGACTGGTGGTTCTGCTAAACCGGGATATATGACCCTCATCTCTAAGATGGGAAAGAGCCGTTATGTCCAATAGCTTAATCCCAGTTCCCTTCACTGCACTCGCAGCACTCTCATCACTGGACTCATCTTGTAATACTTCTTTTCCCACCGACATAGGGATGGTATTGTCACAGCTCCCTCCTGTGTTCCAGTCCCCACCAACAAAATGCCTAGGTGAGATGGTTCTGTAGAAGGCTTTCAACCTTGGATGTTTTGGAAGCTGTGAGTTCACCCAATTAACAACACTATGAATTGTGAGGTTTTTGGCAACCCAAATCATTGCTAACTTTCGATCGGTATTTTTCACGCCCCCAACATGCATAACCCACTTGTTAGCGTTGAGCTTTCCTCGATTCCAATGGTGGCCCGTATTGAGTACTAGAACATCAATTTTGTGAAGATACTGACGCAAGAATGCCGGCGGCCTATCAAGATGCATCGCATAATCAGTGTTTGGATTTGACTTATCAATGGGTTCCACATCACATAGGCTTGCTGACCAGTAGTAGAGGATGGTTGTATTGGTGCTCAGGAACCGATACACCCAGCCACTAGGGCGAGTATCACCACGAGCTTGGACTAGTCCATATTCCTCACCCGCATCTATGACATCATGCCTCTCCTCACCACCTGTGATCATGCACATCAAAGACTGGAACTGCTGCCTGCCCAATGAATCTCCAACAAAAGCTAGAGTTTTGCCTTGCATCCTGAATACACCAATACAAAGATCATATTGTCATAGTATCTGGGGTATGCATAGAAGAGAAAAATAATTTAATAGAGCAACCGATCCCATAAACTTTGAATGATAGCTAACAGAGGACGGAGACGGGGATGAAAATCATATTGCCTGTCAAGTGCCAACCCAAACCAAGAGTAGAGATGAAGATAATTCTGTCCTTTGGCAGGGCTGATCTGCTTATATGTAAGAAAATACAAGGTGATTTTAATGAAGGCAAATGCATCTAAGAACCAGAGAAGTACTAGTATCAGCAAAACATTATTTCTTGGAGGGAAACGCTACACCACTTCATGTCATAAGGGAGTGATCTGCCTACAAAAAGGCAATACATACAAATGGGTTTTTTGAGTAAGCATGACTTGCATCTACAGGGAAACGGTCATGATATATTGGTTGCTGCTGGCAGGTTTTTGTGGTGAGGCCAGGCCAGAAACAAAGATCAAACCTCAAAAATAGTTAAAGACTTCATTCTGCAAGCTTCTCATTTTGATAAAAGTATAGGAAAACCTATCCTATTGTATTAAATTTTAAAAATCACATCATACTTTCTCAAGAATTTAGACCCTTCAAATTCTTCCATTTGACAATTTTTAGGCTGCCACCGAAGCTTCTCATAGGCAAAATCTGTTCGTTGCATCAACCGGCAGGCCCACATCCCTGACAGCCATTGCTTACAACCAAATCCAGAGTATGATGGCCGGTTATAATCCGGAACCCATTTTCCTTTTGCAAAGTTACAATCTGGAGTAAGGTCAGTAAAGAAACAATCATGAATCAGTTAAAAATACATAATTTTTCTGTTAACAAATATGTTGAAGAAATTTATATCATCACAGAAGAATTGTCTGATTCTTCTGCTATGGAACTGAGTAAAAGCAAAAATTGGAATGCAATGATCAAGGTCTTTATGACTGTAATTGTAAGGTAAAAAACAGTAAAACTTGACAATGTCAGAATTATGTCAACTTGTGTAAGAGAACAGTGTCAACACCTCAGCATCAAGTACATATTGCTCTATGCAAATGTCATGCGTGCTTCCCTCACAAGCTGCTGTTGTTACATGGTATTCAAATTGAAAAGGCAGCCTTTTAAAAAAGAAACAGCCCGGGATTTTCCAGATCAATGTCAATGAAATTCTCTCATGACACAAATTCCAAAATGAACCATTCTGCAAGTCTCTCACCCTCATAAATATCTAACTTACAATGAGGCAAACTCAACCATGCCACATTCAAGTAAAACTACATGATGCAAATTCCTTAAGGTAACACATCTAGAACAAACTAGTCATTGTAGATTCTCTTGCTGAAGTTTTATGTAAGTTTAAGAAGAGCACAAAAGAATTCATAAGAAAAAAAACTAATTATTATCATAAATATAAAAAGAATAGTCTACCTCGGTTCTCTATACCCACTTGTGCTATCATATCCACTTGTCGTTCTGAAACTTGTTCTATCATTTTTTTATGATTTCCCTCTACTTCTGTTGGAATTGTAGGACCTTGTGCACCAACATATGTTTGTGGTTCCCGAATCTGTTCGCGTTTTGCTTCTTCTTCTGATAGACTTGTGAGGATTTCTGCACGAGCACAATTAAATACAAAGACTAAAACCCTAGGCATCTAAAATGTATGGGTGGGAAATGGAAGTTTAGAAAAACAAGAAAAATAATTGAAGATTCAAACCAAGTTCATCTAATTAGAATATCTAGGATTGTTAAGTGCGTGCATGCACATATGTATAACCACTCAGAATATAAGCAAAACGATATTTCAGTAACTAACGGTTATGCTGTGAGATGGCAATTATAGTTGGATAGTAAGAAGCACATATATGGATATCCAAGTGCCAAAGCAAAACTGTCTTATGTCTCCCCAAAAAGAGCACATCAAATATAGGATAAAATAAGAAAGATAAACAGAACACTACAGAACTTGTCATTCTTTTTTTTTTTTTTATCAAAAATACCAAGTAACAAAACAAATCTTACCTACATTCCGAACTGTGGTGGCTACTGGATTGCTCTTAATCACACTTCTTTCGGTTGATTTTTGTGAAGAAATCAGCGGAGCTGATACCTGTTCACTCACTTTTTCTGCAAACGATGATATACCTTTTGATTTTGGCGACAACAAGCTGGCTACAGGCTTACTCACAAGATCATCTGCAGAAAATGAGAGAAGATAAAAAATAAATAAATAAATAAATAAAAGGAAAAATTGTGAAAAATAAACTAACCGTTATAAGAGCATAATTACTAGTCTATGTATCCTTTTAAGCTTCTAAGTTCAAAGTGATCTATTCATTCCATGCAAAGAACTATAACGAGAGACTTCTTTTGTTCCCCAAGGATCACCTATCCTTCTCTGCCAATTACTAAGATTCATGTCGAGTTTCATCATTCTTTGACAGGATCCGTTGACAAAGCCTCAATTACTGCAGCTTCAAAATAAGAAACCTTAAGTCTAGGCATGAAGGTGCAACATGTATAGCACCATCCTTTCACACATCTCAAGGGAGATTTCCAACAAATCCTGATGAGTTGTTCTAATTTGAATTTCTTGTAGTACTTTTTTATTCATTTATTGTCAATAACAAATGGAATAGGATCAGAATAAGTACAAAGAAAACAACAGTAACATCTATGTTTATATGTAATCTGAAGGCGAACCTGAAGACAGCCTCAACCGGGTTTCCGGTGGCATCAAGTTAGTGAGAGGCGGCGTTTTCTCCCAGGCCCAAAAAAGAAATGCTGTGCACATAAGAACAATAGTAATTAGAGAGAGTTCTCTACCCCTCAATCCATAGAATCCTCCTTTCATCCTGTATATGCAAATCAGAACGTAGTCAGAACCCGTCAAAAAAATGTACTTTATTTTCAAGTTAACAAGTAATTTTTCAGAATTTAGAAATTGGAAATTACAGGAAAGAAGTTAATAAACAAATGAGATACGATTTTCGTTAAATCCCAGATCAGAAACTGAGGCTTAAAAAAGATATTCTTAGTGCTATTTTCCGAGCATCTTTATAGCATGCGAACGCAGACAAAATGCCAAACAAAAGAAAGAAAATAAGAAAACCAAAATTAGAAACAATCTGACTCTGAAGTACGAAGCCAACGGTCAGCTAAACAAAAAATCAACCAAATGAATCCAAAAACCAGTAAAGGATCCCAACGGTTTTTATCAAAGTAACTAAACAAGAAAAAAAAAATACCGAATTAACGAAGAAGATCTACTTTATTTTCTGGACTCTTTTGGGAAGAGATTTACCTCGTGAACAGTGGAAGCGCCCAGAAAATAACGTATATAATTCTTGAACTCGTTTGTTCGTACAGATGTTCAAAAAAAAAAAGGGAAAAAAATGTAATGGCTGAAAAATTAGTTGCTAAAAAGGAAGGATCTTTGGAAAAATGGTTGTGAAAAGGCCAACAAAATATGTAACTCAAAAATGAAGGAATTCGCAGGACAGAGAGAGAGAGAGAGAGAGAGAGAGAGAGAGAGAGAGAGAGGAGAGAGAGAGCAGGCGAATGTAGAGGAAAGAAGTCCTTTCGAAAGAGGAGATTTTGGGGACGTAATGCTTTAATGCAAACCAAATTGAGCAATCAATCAATTAGTTTTGGTTTATATTCAGGCAGGCACGCACCTGCAACCTTTTAAACCGATAGAGAAGACGACTGTGCTGATTCTTCTTTCTATTAAATAATAAATCATAAATCCTAGAGCCACAGACCGGGATTCCCCGACTGTGGTTTTAATTATTTTTTAATAATGATTAAAACTTATATTTTATAATAATATTGTATTTTTTTAATTTAAAAATATTTAAAAAATAGATTAAAAAAAAATTACACAAGTAGGATCCGAGTTAGGAATCCCAAACCATAAGCGTAGAAGGACTCATAAAATTATTTTATTTCATCTGATTATTATAATTTTTTAAAATTTATATATAAAATATAATAAATAATTAAATATTTTAAAATTCTAAAATTTTAAAATAAAAATAATATTAAAAATAAAATTTTATTTAAATTTTAACTTTTATCTTATTTCATATATGCAACCAAACAGATCTTACCAAAATTTTCTATTTTTTAATTTCTTCTTAATAGTTAAGGATATTAAAAAAATATTTAAAAAAAATAAAAACAAGTATACAAATGGTATAATACCTAGTGTAAACGCTGGGCGGCCGACTAGCGCCACTCAATATTAAATGACTTGCTCGTGAGTTTTGGTTTCTTTTCTCTTTTTTCTTATTTATTTTCTTTTTCCTTTACTAATTTTAATTTTGAATGTTAGTTTGAGCAATTTATTTCGAGTAACCCATCTAGCAGTTTAGGAACTTTGGAGTGACTCACCCCTTCGCTAGCCATTTTTTCTAGCCCGATTCTTTTCAAGTCACCAAAGTTTATGTGGCGTCTCATCCTTCATAAAAAACTAAATGAGATACCGTGGTGTCAAGAATAACATTCAGAAGTGGTTAGTTATGTAGTAATCTAGAGGGAAGTATGCATGTACAAAATTTGTTCAATCGCAGCAGAAATATAAATAGAACACGTTGTAATTACAAATTTACAGTGTAAACAAGTGTGGATGTACCAAAATCTAGACTTCATGCAAAAGGGGTTCCTCGCCCTTCATATCCTCAAAAGCATTATATAGTTCAAGAATGCATAGAGTTAGTAGCCATAGGTAGCCGACTAAGTTATAAACGAGTACTTAGTTCAATTATGAAAATCCTACAAATGGTATGAAGTACCTACAATGAACATTGGTGCTAAAACGGCTATTAGTCTCCTTAATTAGGATTTGAGCGGGATTGACTCATCTTCCTTAGGCATCATGTCGGGGTCTGAATCCGCATCAAAATTTATAATCTCAAGAATGAAACCATAAGTAGGTTAGACAACTATGACAATAATGTTATGGAAAAAAATGATATCAAAGATGCAATGAAAAGATTTCATGTAAATGCACAAAATACATGTATGTGCATGGGGAGGTATCACCCTCTCTCTTACAAATTCGTACATCCTCAAAATCTGACGAGGAATCATTCTTCTAAGTGAGAACATATTCATGTATAGACACAACGAAGAATCACCCTCCCGAAACATAGCTCTCTCTTTATGCAAAATAGATAAAACTCAATAATATTATTATGGTGAGAAGTTACCAATCTCCATATAATAGAAAACCTATAAAAACAACTAATGGATCAAGTATCATTCTTTACTCATATGCATTTCCACCAATTCTCCTAGGCACACTTGCTCATAGGCACACATTGAAACTTGTTGCCCTAGAGATGCTACACTACCCAACCGTGACCAATTTAAAAACACCAACACGTGATACATCAAGAGATCCCACATCTGGATTTTCAGGTGAGGGCAAGTACGACATCATTCCATCCCATTCTCACAAGGCATTCTCCTTCTCTTGTGATGTACATGGTAACACTTCACAGAATAGTATCATGGGATTCTTTTTCCGAACATGATGATAGACTCTCATTGACTCTATAGACATACACACTCAAGTATCTAGGGCTCCCAATAAGATATCATTATCAATAGTAAAAAGCAGTTAAAAGCATCAAAAACATTGAAAACATAAAAAAGTAGCCAGTAAATGTAGTTCAAAACATAGTGCTAAAAATATTTACTTATGCTTACAGAAAAAGGGAATAGGATTACAGAGATGATGCAATGTCTTTTACACACAACATTCACCCTCATTATCCAACACTGCCTTAGAAGCTAATCTACCTTTCAAAATTTGAAGTCTTCTTATTATCTCATTGCTCCTTGCTTTTCCGCAATAATTGCCTTCTCGAGCTCTTCGATAATAAGATCTCAAAAGTGATATATTGGCCCACATTTAAATATAGTGGAATTGTCATAAGTCTTTTCTGACATTTCTCTAACTCCGGATATGATCCATAGGATTTCATCCTTATCTTGACATATTGGAGGATGATAGAGATAGCTGGCTAACGCATGGTCTTTACACCCTACGATTGCCAACTCCACAGTTCCCCATTGAACGAGGGTTCTTTACGTGGCGTCAAGCCATACTTATGGGTCCTGATGACATGACTTGTCAAGCCTTTACCTTTAATTGCAGAGCTACTCTAAATATGACATTTCAGATGGAGCATGGGCTTATTCACTCGTTGCTGAAATTTCTCTGAACTCTTTATGTGTTATCTAGGAAAACTTTCATGATTGTTTGTGTTAGTAGTTGTTTGTAGTTCCTATTTGATGAGTTATATTTTCTTGCCTTGGTGGGTAACTCACCTTCTGAGTTGACCAACCATTTCAGCTCTGCATTCTTGCACTCATTGTAGACGACTTTAATAGCTTGTTTGTTGTGGTCGAGTTTCTCTTATCTCTACCTCACTCTGGGACATACCAGCCATATTCTCATAGATTGTTTACTCTCCCAGACCTTTATGACCATTGAAGTGCTTTTTGTCTTTGCCTTTTACCTCAACTCCACAAATGGTTTGTCTCCTTTTGCATTTGGTAGGACCCTCACATCCTCCCCTCCTTATAATGAATTTCATCCTTTAAATTTAATAAAGACTCTCCCTTGTCTGGTCCTCTCGAGGGGGATAAGTTATAATGAAAGATCCGCCGATGACTCTAATAACTTCTAAACGTATATGGGATTTTCTCTCAATTGTATCAGCAGTCTAACCAAAAGTTTTGAATTCTATTTCAGTGATCATTCCGATTAACGTACTGGAATGAAATATTCTAATACTTGTATGTTTCGATATCATTTTGAAATAGTTTTTATGAAAATAAATTATATATAGACAATTGTATTTATAAACTGTATTTTGAATCTTAAAACTATCAATATAAATATTGAAAATATAATAAAAAGTATAAAGTTACTCAAAGTTGTTTGAAAAGGAAAAATAGTAATAAACTAAGAAATTGACGAATTGTTAGTGTGTTTTTTCATTTGTACATAAGGTTTTATATTAGATAGTACACATTGCTCAAGAGAGTTAAGAGAATGCAATGAATATTTTTATTTGCAAGAGTACTTACTCAATAAATGGATTGTTTAGATACAAGAAATATCTCAACTCATCTCATCTAATCATTATAATTTTTTTTAAACTTTCATATTAATATAATAAATAATTCAATTTTTTCAAATCTCATAATAAAAATAATATTAAAAAATATTATAATAATATTTTATTTAACTTTCATGTCATTTCGTCTTATCTCAACTCACTATATAAATCTCTCTTAAGAGAAAAAATTAGAGAAACTTTCTTTTTGAGAGAAAGTTGAGATAGAGAGAGTGTGTAACAATTATGTAACATCCCGACCCAGATATATAGGGTTTAAATGCGAATAAACTGATCTTTCAAAATTTCACATTATTATATAACTTTATTATTATTATTATTAGTGTTATCAATTTTATCAGATGTTATGGTATTAATAAATTCATATTTTGAATACAGATTTTATTATAGATATTATTTTAATTATATTATTAATATTTTTAGTTTATTAATAAAAATCTCTCTCAATTAGTTTAAATAATTTTGAGATCTTCTATCACCTCTCATATCTTTATCCTCTCAAAGTATGAGTAGCAAAATTTTCATTTTGTTATACATATCTTTCCATTACATTAGTTCCCTTTGATCTTCTTAGAATAAATCTCTTAATGATTTTGGTAACCGACTTACTCCCACAAATGAAAATGCTACACAAATCCTGTTTATACCACAAAGCCATACACTTGCACATCCCTTATCCACTTCTCCCCATCAAGTATATTCCTATTCACTCGGCCAAATCGTCAGCAGCATTTATACGTTCAAGATTGTGTAGTTTTCTTTCCTTCTATCTTTCCTAGAGTTTTCAACTATTGATATATTCCATGCACATCTCTCTCTCTTTCCTTTAAGGATTCCTCACTTATATATATATATATATATATTTATGTATCTCATCATAGCATGCATATAGAGAAATACCAAACCACACACCGCCACTACCCTGGACTGTGAGGAACATAGCCCCTTGTCACTACTCAACACCTCGAACCACCACGTTAGCACCATTGTGAGCCACCTCCTAGCCTTCATCACCTCCACAAATCACCACTTTACACCTAGCAGCCCCATGCACAACCAACTAGCAGTGCCTCACTCCCACTATTGCGAAACTCATAGCAACCCGAGACTTCAACAACAACTATGCACGTCTAGCCCTGGCAACACCCACGTAGAGAACCACCTCACCATAAACAACCGCATGATGTGACACTTCAAGCTTCCCATCAGCCCAAGAACCACCGTCACATCTCCACAGAAACACCTATGATTTTGTGACCGAAAACAGAGCAACGACAATCAACTAGTGCCATTCTCAATCGGAGCCATCCCAAGACGTTGCAGAGTCACCGACGGTGCCAAAAACTGCCAACTAGTATCGCCACGTCATGCCCACTCTCTTCCGGTAAGCCCATTGTCGTCGGCCACCCTTCCTCTTCCCTTCTATTCCTTTCGGCAGTCAACTTATATTTCTAACTCTCTTACTTTCTCTTGCGAAGAACTAATTTTTCAAGGGGCCCAGTGGTATCATTGACCACTCCTAGCCACCTAGAGTCGTGGTGCATCACCTCCTCTTTCGGTGAGTTCCGTGCTTTTCGAACAATTCATGGCAATATGCTATCTCGACCTGCTTTTATGTTTATGCTAGACTTATTTTAATTGAAGATGTATTTATTTATAGAAAAATCATTTTATCATGTTTTTCTCATACTTGATGTTAATTAAATGAATATATCAACTCAAAGTTTTTACTATTTATAGAAAATATTTAGAGGTTTTGAATTATATTATCAGGTATTATTTTATTATTAAACTATAGTAATAGTTTACAAGAATTTTTAATATTAAATACGTTAGCCTTAATTTTAATAAGCTTTATTTTCTTGTAGAAAATAATTAAGGATTTGAATAATATTATTTTAATATTAATTCTTACAATAGATTTCAGTAGTAAATAGTAAGTTTTTCAATTTTGAAACACTTTAAATCTAATTTAAGCACTTTTTGTGAAAGGAGTTTCATGGTTTACCTACGTACATTTTGATATAATTCGTATTAAGGTTGTAAAGTGAAATAAGGAATAAATTAAGCTGTTATTAATTTTCAGATTTGTTGCGAGATTAATAATTATGTGAAGTATAAGAATGCAAACATATTTTAAGAATTTGGATTTTTATGACTTGTTGAATATACCTTTTGATTATTTTACTAAAATATATTTTAAAGCGAAATATATTATTATCCTTTTATTAGTTCGTAATATTAATATTTAATGTTTTGGGACGTAGCATAATATGTATTAATTAATTACTCTTTATAATATTTATTATATCACTAGAATGTTACGATACATTTTTCTAAAAATATTAGTGACGATCCATTTTCATATAGGTAATGTTGAGTTAAGAATGAGAATTTAGGAAGCAGCATTATGAGGTAAGTGGATTTGATTATAAAATTAATATCTTCATAGTTAGATTATATTATTAGTAGAGCCAATTCTTTGATAGTTTCATTTCGAACCTTTTCTTGTAATGTCAAAATCGGCCGGTACCAGTCCGGTTCAGGTCTAAGCTTTTTCGGACTGGACCGGTTTGATGTCATATATATTTTACTTTTTTTTAATATTAGATACAATATTTTTATATCATATATAATATTTTATACATTAGTATATAATCTATATTAATTACAATTTATATTTTACGATCTAATACTATATTACTATTAGTAATAGACTTTAAGTCTATATATAAAGTATTATATAAATCACTATACTAAATAATTACATATGAAATAATGATTTAGGAATACTAATACTATTAATACTTGTATACTCATATTATCACTATTAACAATATAGTTATAAATAATTAAACTCATAATAACAAATACTAATATATAGTTATTATAATCATTATAACTAATACTAATATATATACTAATACTAATAGTTTAATAGATTAATATTTAAAAATAACATAGACCGAACCGAACCAAAACTAGTTAAACTAGATGTACCAGTTTATGGGAATAAGTGGTGCGTAATTTGTTTTTAAAAATGTAAAATTGGTATATATACGTTCAGTCTTGAATTTTGTCCAAAATCGGGTCAAATCGGACCTGTTACACCCATATTTGATATTTTCGAAAGTTGAATAGCTGCCATTTTTAAGTTAAATTACCTTTCTACCCTTAAGTTCGATTACAATCTTACCCTTATAAATTATTTCATGCTATGGCAGATTGTGTTGGAGGCTTGATTTATTTTGGATTTTGTTTTAGAGCATCACCATTCAGATGTTCAAAATTTCTTTAGATTTTAACTAAAAACTTCACTTCCTATAAATTTTTCCTAAATTTTACTCATCTTCAAAAAAATCTGCTACATCTCATTTTTTATACTTTCTCTCATTTATTAAAATAATATTTTACCATTCTTTCTTTATTACTTTATTCACTCACCTCAATTTTCATTTTCAACATTCTACTATTTTGTCTTTTTCCTGTTTTTAATATTTTTCAACTTCAATTAAACTCAACAAATTAAATATAATTACTTATTATCACGATACCCGATTTTAAAAATACATTGGACATCATTATAAAATAATATATTAAAATCAAAAAGATTTTGGGATTTTTTTTCTTCTCTAGCGTATAGTAAGGATAAATTTTAAAAAAACAAATAAAAAAAAATCTAAATACATCATTATTACAACCGAGTCCTTACATTAGTCAGAATTTATCAAAATACATTACAACTGCCACTAACCAAAACATCGAAATAATAATAAAAAAATAGATTGTTCCATTTTTCATTTACGTCTCTTTACATCAAGTTCTAGTCTATGCCTACTCACTTCGACCTCCATTGAAACTTGTATCTTATTGAAGGTCAATTGTTAATCGGGTTATCGTATTCTTTGAATACTCTGGTATTTTCAGATCATACAAACATAAAAATCTGAATGACTGCCCAACCTACATGGTTGACAATGAACCAAAAAAAAAAAAAAAGTTTGATATAACAACGTCGAATTTAATTTCCCGAACATCCGAAATACATATTACATTTAAGAGATAGATTCGATTACCTCATAATTTTGGCAACTGATAAATTGTTGTCCCTCATTTTCCTTAGTATGTGCGGTGCGTCAGCATGCTTAAATACCACAGTAGCATATTGGTTATTCGACGCGAGGAATATTTCTTGAGTGTGAGGATATGGTCGTGCTACCACTAGAGGCCGGTATATTTGGTTTGGATTTTTTTTAATGCTTCAAGTTTGTAGACAAACGTTCAAAAACAGGGGCGAGAAATTATCCAACATGTCAATGTGTGTGGTTCAATAACCTAGGCTCAGGTAGGTTTTTGTAAAATTACAGCATGCGAAAGCTAGAGGTGCACGTGAACGGCTGCAAACCGTCAACCCCAGTTGCCGCATAGTGGCCTTCTAAGCTTCACGAATTACCCTATCATAGTCCATGGACCTCTTGGCCTAACCACTATGAATAATTACCCCACTTATCATAGCCTTACGTTAACTAGCAATAAATCATTCATGACAGACAAACAATGAATCACATCTCAGAAATATAAGAAATAGGGATACCGACTGTGGGGGTGTCTAGGTAAACATAGGTCTTAAATTTTACATGATATCCTCACTATAAACATGGGGCTCAGTATGTGCACATCACAACCCATTTACTCTAGGCAACACATCCTCAAAGGGGTCAAACAATGTTATGACACCAACTGAATTGTGAAAACAGTGGCATAAAAGGTACCAAATGGCCAACAAGGATATCAAAGCGTGAAAAGGGTCAAATAATCACACGGTCCAATAGAATTGTCTGTGAAAAATGTATTTCAACACCAACACAATGCATACACAACTTGATATGGCAAGTTATCACATCTCAAAGGGGTCAACATGTGTTAAAGGGGATGATGAATGCCATGACACCAACACAAATGGCCAAAGAAAAATACATTTCAACATAATGCCAATGTCTAAAACAGGTACCAAATGTGAAGTAATGGGGCATCAAAGGGATACATATATATCAAAGGGGTCAAGCAATGCCACAACACCAATAGAATGACCAACAAAAATTAATTTCAACACAAATCAGATGCAAAAACAGGAACCATATGTCAAGTAATTGGACATCAAAAGAACACATGTGTAAAATGCCATGATCTATGCCACGACACCAAGACAAATGGCCAAGCAAGGATAAATTTCAACGCAATGCCAATGCCAAAACAACCAAGAAATGTGAAGTTCTTGGACATCAAAGGAATTGGGAATCAAAATTCCACCATGCATTGAAGTGGTATGTCAAAGCCCTAGCAAAATGCCCAAGAGGAATCCTCAAATGAAAACCCTAGGAAAATCGAGGTTAATCTCGATTACAGGGTGTTACATTGTCAAAACCCTAGGAAAATAGAGATCAATCGAGATTACAAGATCCATTCTCGAAACCCTAACAATGGATCACATCTCATGGTAATTGTGGATCACATTGCAGTGATTTCTCAAGTTATTTTGTGCAAAATCTCACGAAAATCATAAAAGAGAGAGAGAGAGAGCTGCTAATCAGTGAAATCCAAGAGGGAAGAACACTTACCGACGGTTAGAGACGAAATTGGCGAACACTTTGGTGGTAGGGGATGAGATCGTTGATGGAGCAAAGCCAAAGTGGGAGCTTGAGAAGGAAGGTGAAGCGTCAAAGAAAGGAGAAGAAACCGTCTAGCACGCAGGAGGCTGGAGAAATGAGATGAGGGGCTACTATAGCCCATCTCATCTGATGCCTTCAAAATAAGGCACCGAATGTGGGGGTGTTTTGGGATTTTATAGTCATTGGGTGCATTTGATGCACCCAATACAGGTGCTCTAAAAGACTAGACCTAGTTACACTTTGCTACTACAAGTGTTGTAATATTTTTAGTGGACTTGGACTCTTATGGGCCTTATATCATGTTGTGTTTCATTTATTTATAATTCAGAAATTACTATATGATTTTAAATTGGTCTTACTTTTACTTGAGTAATTGTGTTAATCTTAACTATCTATTTTATAAACACGTTATTTTTCCTATAGAAAATATTAAGGAAGTTAAACTATATTATTTGTCAGTAATTTCACAATATGATTTCAATAGTAATTAATAAGTGTTAAACCTTTTATTTAAAATATTTTAAGTTCAATATCTATTATATGAAATGAATATTTAATGTTATTATTTTAGATTTTGATATATTTATTCTATTAAAGTTGTACTTTTAAAGTAAAGAAATATATTAAGAATATTTAAATGATGTTAGTATTTATTAGATTTCCTATAAGATTGAATACTTATGTTGATTATAAGAGAGTAAATCTATTTTAAAAATTTAAGTTTTTACGACTTGTTGAATATAACTTTGACTATGCTACTAAGTAAAACTTTAAAGTGAAATGTGTTATTAGTTATTTATTAGTTTTGTGGTATTAGTATTTAATATCTTTTGTATGAAACATAATATTTATTATTCTTCATGATATGTATTTAATTTAGTAGAATATCATGACACGTCTTTCTAAAAATTTAGTAACGATTCGTACTTCATATAGGTGACAAGCTACGATATGAGATTCAAGAAGTAGCGCAACAAGTTAAGTAATTTGATCACAAGTTAAATTTATTACAATTTAGTTTATAATTATTAGAACCAGTTATTTAACAACCCATTTTTATGTACTCCTAGTGTCATATGCAAGTATGTCACCAAGCATGACACATGATCATATCATTAAGTTTCATGTTTAGATTCAGAAATTTATAGTTAATTATATCAGTATGTATATCATGCATCTCATGTCGCATAAGACATGTAGCTATTTTAAGTTCAAGTGCAAGATAATATAAGATTAGTTAATCAATTAATCAGATGGCCATTCAAATATATGGTACTAATGCAGTTCAAATCAAGATAGATGTGCAAGCCACAGATTCAAGCGGGGTCTACCATAGTACATCAGAGTACTATTAGTAGATCCCTTTATGTTAACAAGACGTGGTGCTGGTGCACAATCTCGCACACATGATTAAATGTGTTGGCCAATTAGATTAGATAAATTAGTTAGATCAACCTGTCAATTCAAATTAGTAAGTTGATTCAGATAAATCGGTCATACATAACATAAGCATTAGTATGAACGGTCATGTTTTATGTTCTCAACATGAAAAGTTTATGAAAGATTTTATGTTTATTATTTTCATGTTGTGATAGATTTCTTACTGAGTCTTTGACTCATTTTAGTTTATTTCATATTTTTAAACCACCTAGGTCAAGATTATTTTAAAAATATATAAAATCATAATCTTGATCATAGTTTCTTGTTTTTAATTTTGGATGCATTATGTTTTGTTAAATCGTGATTCTAGGGATTTCGTACAGAATATTTCTTCTCCTTCCTCCCTATCTTTCTATTTTAAAGACTCTTCTTCTTCGATGTTTTCATACTAGAATGCTTATTTCAGCCGAAATACCAAAATCCATTTGGAATGGGTCTAAACACGTCGAAATGACTGTAATTTCAATCGATATGAAACATCCACCAAATCAATGTCGATTACTATTTTGGTAGGAAAAAATCTAGTCGTTAGTTTCAGAACAAAATCAAAATAAAAACATTGGTCCGACTTTCATCATTGAGATCATCAAGACTTGAGAATGACTCCTTATGTCTCATTTGTCTTCTTTTTCGACTGTGTCCTTCGATCTTGGTCGCTGGTATCCTCAGTGGACTTCGATGAAGTCTCACCCCCATCTTCGTCTTCCTCGTTACATTCCAACATCCCTCTCTTCCCTTTTCTTTGCGTTACACTCGTGCTTTTGTGATCTAACATTTCAAATATTATACCTCTGGCTCTCTATTAACTATCATTGCTTGTGTTTTCTTCTTTCCATGTATCATTTTTCTATGAGTCATCACATGATTTTGGAGGTATGGTTGTCTTCCTGGCAGTTCTTTTCTCTCACACCATTAAGTCTTTGTTATTATTTGCATTTATGAATTGAGGTATGGGAAGAATGGTAGTCATTTTTTAGATGTAGTTGTTCGAGTGCTTTGTCTATAATGTCCCTTACTAGTGCATTACAACTCAAAATGGGCTATAATAAATATGAAAATTGCTCCCGCATGATCCATTTGCTTTTCAATGTAAATTTCTTGTTTTTTGCATTCCCTCATTGCACCTTTACCAAGGGTACTATTTGTGATCCAAATATTTCTCCTTTTTGTTCAGTATTTGTATGGCTCTCTCTTCATACATAGAATTAATTGTAACAAAATTATATTTAATTCAAATACTCAAGGTTTCTAGTCCTTAAAAATATTTTCCTAAGAGATGAGACGTGGAACATGTTGTGAATACAATCGTATTCTCCCGACAACCAAACTCGATACACTGTTAGGCCAACCCTTTCCATCATCTGATAGGGTCCAATATGTCTTAGGCTTAGCTTTCCTCTTACCCCAAATCTCTTAACAGCTTTCATTGGTAATAGCTTGAGGTACATCCAATCGCCTTCTTAAAAGTTTGTTCTCTCCTCCTAGTGTTAGTGTAACTCTTTCGTCTACTTTAGGCGTTAGCCATCCTCACCCATATGAGCTTGACTTGCACTGTCATCTCTTGAACTATCTCAGGTCCAAGTAATTGGTTTCTCCTACCTTATCCCAATAGATATATGATCTACATTTCTACCCATAAAGTACCTTATATATTTCTATGCATAAAGTAACTTCTATATTTCCACTCATAAAGTACCTTCTATATTTCCACCCATAAAGTACTTTACATGGGGCCAATTGAATAGTTTCTTAATAGCGATTATTGTATGCAAACTTAATAAGGGGAACATGCTTCTCCCCAGGTCCCTTGAAATATAATATAAATGCCTTTAGTATGTCTTTCAAAGTTTGGGTGGTTCTTTCCTATTGTTCATCCGTCCATAGGTGATATGCACTATTGAGTTTTAGTTTTGCTCCCATTGCCCTTTGTAAGCTTTTGCAAAGATGGAAAGTAAACCTAGGATCTCGAGTCGATATTATGGTCTTAGGGATTCCATGTAATCTTAATACTTCTTTTACATACAGTTGGATGAGCTTACTTATCATATTCGTAGTGGTAATGGGCAAGAAGTGAGTACTCTTGGATAATTGATTGACTATTACCCATATTGCATCCTTAACCATAAAAAATTAGGTAATCCTACCATGAAATCCATGACGATATCCTGCCACAAGTTTCACTCTACTACACGTATCACATCTCTCAAGAAACTGAGTGATGTCTTTCTTCATCCCTTCCTACCAACATCCTCACTTGCAATCTCGATGCATCTTAGTTTCACTTAGATGCAGAATATAAGGTGCTGAATGGGCTTCTGCTGAATCCCTCGTAGAACCTCCAAATCGTCTTTCATCCTTCAAACAACAAGATATTATATTCACTTAAGCCAAAACGAGTGGGTTGTATGTCTCTACTAAACTTTCATTGAGCCTCCAATACTTAATTAAGTAAAGCTTGGGTCCGAATAGTCTTCTAAAATCAATTTGCCAGACAACCAACCATATGTTACCACGTAAACATTTTCAAAAAATACTATAAACCCGCATGTACCTAATCGGACCCCAAATTTGCTAGAGAACCCAAAAGAGAAAAGAAAACCAGATCAAATTATGTATGTAGCTCAGAGAAACCAGCAATGCCGTTGAGAGAAGCTGAACAACCTGTGAATAGAATTGTCCATCTTCCTTTTTCCATCATGACTGGAAGAATCTTAATTCCCAATTTTATGGAACCAAAATTTTTTTAAACTAATAAATGAATCAATCCCAGGAAATTAGAAAAGAAAAAAAAATGAGCTTCACATAAATATTGCTTGGTCCTCAACAAAATTATGGAAACGTAAATGCCATAGCTGAGCAACCTGTAGCTAGCACAGGGCAAACAAAGCCAAAGTGTATATACGATACTTGTTGCGCGTAGTGGAAGGCACCAATGGAAGAGACTACGAGGGACTTCTCAAAGGAGTCGATGCGGATGTCGGCAAAGTTGGTTGGGTGAGAAGACATAGTGTTTTGGGTTGGGTTCAAAGTTGTCTTCGTCATTTTTCTCCAACAAATTTGGGGGTTCAATTATGTGCATGTGGATTCATAGTATTTTTTAGGGAATGGCTTCATTGCAACCTGTAGTTGGCTGTTTGCAAAATTGGTTTTGGAAGACAAACCAGACCAAAGCTTTACACTAATTGATCATCATCCTCTTGTTGCATTCACAATGCTTTAAATCCGTTGTAGAGTGGTGATAGTCTCATCTGGTGATTTGTATTTTACAAATAGGAATCTCATATCTTCTAACAATGAGTCCATTTCTTAAGTCCATTGCTTGTGCTTGGTCCTTAGCTTATGGCTTAAGGCTAACTGCGACTGAGTTAGCCTTACTTGGGTGATACTTAATCTTGTACTAGTAATTGACGATTGTCTCTGACCATGTTCGTCCTCTCATGTTAAGACTCATTTAGGTAAACAAGTGCTTCAAGCTCTTGTAATCTGTAAAACTTTGCACTTCCTCAGATAGGTAATTTCAACATATCTTTAAGGCAAACACAATTGTTGCTAATGGGTGGAAAACTTATTTCACGATCCTTCAATTGTCTAACTACATAGGCAATCACCTCATCATCCTATATTAGAATGCATCCTAAACAATACTTCGATGTGTTATTAAATACTACAAACGATCTTTTTAGTTTTGACAGCGCCAAAGCATGGTAGCAATTAATTGTCTTTCTAGTTCCTTAAAACTTTGCTCACATCGTGTCATCTAGACAAACTTAATATCCTTTCTAGTCAACATTGTGAGAGGGATAGATAACTTAGAAAATCCCTCCATGAATTTGCGATAATAATCGATTAATCCCAAGAAACTTTTATCTTCTTGTATGATGGTAGGTCATTTCCAATCCTTCCCCCGTTATCACAAGATGTAAAAATCTTATTTCTTCTAATTAGAATTCACACTTACTAAGTTTAGTGTACAATTGATGTTCCTTAAGGGCCCTCAATATTATCCTCAAATGCTCTTCATGCTCCTCAAAATTTCGAGAATATATCAGGATATCATCTATGAATACTAACACAAACAAATTTAAGAATGGTCGAAACACTATGCGTAAGGTCTATGAAAGTTGCTGGGACATTTGCCAACCCTAAAGCCATTATAGTGAACTCGTAGTGATCATATATGCTTCAAAAAGTAGTCTTAGACTCATGAGTTTTTTAATCCTCATTCGATGGTATCTTGACCTAAGATTGATCTTGAAAAAGATTACAATTCCTTGCAATTGGTCAAATAGGTCATCTATTCTAGGTATGGGTACCTATCCTTAATTAATACACATCTATCTTTCTTCTTCATAAACAATAACGATGCTCCTAAATGCGAGGTACTGGATCTAATGAATTAATTTACCAATAACTCCTATAGTTGTCCCTTTAATTCCTTCAAGTCTACTGAGGCCATACTATAGGGTGCCATATGAACTGGAACATTTCCTTAGTTCTAAGTCAATTGCAAACTATATTCCCTGGCATGGGGCATCTCTTGTAATTCCTTAAAGATTTTAAAAAATTCTTTTACTAGTGGTATTTCCTCCACTTCCTTAGACATTCATTTTTTCAAGTTGAGATGCACTAGATAAATCTCAGCTTCTTTTACCAATTCATTCCTAGTTTGCATCGAGGTGATAACTTTGGGTAGGGCGTATAGTTTACTTTCTTATAATCCTAGCTTACATTCCCGACACTTGAAAGGTTCTGGTTCCCTACCCTAGGTTATAATTCCAAGTTCTACCCACCTGGCATCTGGCCCCTTAGTGGGGGGTGGCGAGCTGGGCACAATCCTGCTTTGCCCTGCCTTGACTTATATATATATATATATAAATATATATTTACTCAAATTGTGTACATATAAATAAATATATATTATAATTTATTATATTTATTCATAAGATTTTTTTAATATATTAACAAAAAAAGCTTAATAGTTTGAGATATTAAACAGTCAAATACTAATATTAAAATTACATATTTTTAACAACGAAGAAAGACAGATAATATTAAACAATTTTAAACTTTGAAAATATAATTTATTCGTATTGTATAAGTAGACTGTAAGTGTTTTTTTTTTTTTTGAAAACAAAACTTTTTTTTTGAAAACTCATACTTGGGTTACAATATGCATATTAGTTGGATTGACAACCAGACGAACATCATTTTTAGCTAGATCTAAAGTTGTTTTAGATCTAGCATATTAGCTAGATCTAAAGTTGTCTTCACAAAATTTATTTTCCAACTTTCTAACATATCTAGCCAGTGTTTAGATTGGTTCGATCTGATCCAGGAAAAATGTAAATTGGTTCTATTCGGTCCAATAATTCTTCCACCTTGAATCAGACCGAACTCCTATTCGATCCATACCAATCCGGTCCAGTTCGGTCTATGGGCAGTCCGATCCGGTCCGGTCCGGTCTAGGGGCACCTGATATGATTTAATGAGCTAGATTTTTATCCAAAATCCTGCAATGATGGAAAATAATTTTTAATCTAAATTTAATTATTATACTATTATATTAGTACATTATAAATTTATATGTTAATAAATAGTGATAAATTAATAATAATATATTAAATAATAATAATAATACACATATTACATTTACTTATAAGTTATTACTAATACTCTATATAAATATATTATAATTTATATTTTTACACTACAACTAGCCAACTACTATAAATTATAATATGTTAATATTATAAGAGTATATATTATATATTAATATGTTATACTACCACTTTTAATCTATATTAATATTAATATTATAATTTATATATACATATATATATATATAATTAAAAATTAAAAAATTTGATGTGCATTCGATTTGGTCTAGGGAGAGAAATGCCTTGGATTGAGACTGGACTGGAAATGTTCAGTCTATATAAAAATTGGACCAAACCAGACCGAATTCCATCCGGCTTGGTCAGGCCCAATCCACCAATCCGGTTTGATTTTCTTACATCCCTAATGCCCACTCTATCGTCTTTGTCAACATATGAATTCAGGCAATTCACTATTTGTTTTGAATCTCCTTCAATATCCCTTTCTTATATCCCAAATGAGTAGCCATTTCCATAACATAATAGGCCCCTTGAGCCTATGCTAGAAGGGGATTATGCAAGCTTGCTTCTAAAATTAACTTGGTGGCCAAAACTTGACAATTGGAATCCCGAACAACTATGTCATATCCTTCCTTACCTTCCTTTTGATTTATCTCTGCGTCTTAGTTTAGTTTACATGAAACCTACTGGAGGTGGATTCCATTGTTGAATTATTTGTTTTGGTTTTGTGGATGAGCTCTTAGAGGCAGATTGTGCATCTAGGAATTCCTGAAAGGTTTTTTGGGCTGCTCTGGCTACTGAGTTTGGATTAGTAAGTTGATTTGCAATTTTACTATGTATTAATCATGTCTGATCGAATTAATCCGTTTGGACTGATCTGTATCAAACTCATATCCATTTATTTGGGTCCTATTTGTATTGGTTCGAATCTTATAATAAACTGCCACTCTTTGTCTAAATTTTAAAAGAATAATATTCCAGATCACAATCATTTCAGCTCTCCTTTCACCGTAAAAAATGTGTTATAATGTAAATCAGAAAAAATAAAGTTCAAATCTCGAAACCAGAACGGTAGGATTAATTTTCCCATTTTTATACGACATGACGTTCCGTATTCAATATCAATATAAAGGGGAGGAGTAAAGCGCGACAGAGTTGGTATGTAGTACACGCAGTGATGTTACAGAAAATGGTGTGGATTCGGTGAAACTCGTTGGCATCCAAACTCCGATCACGACAGTGATAGAGAATAAACATAAGAGAAGGAATCACAGAACTCCAGCAAACTTTTCCACCGCCTTCAGTTCAGGTAAACCTAGACTCTCCTCTTTAGCTGATTCTTCTTCTTCTTCTTCTTCTTCTTCTTCTTGTGGTGAAATCCCCTGCAACTCAAATTTAGACGTTTGGATTTCAGAGCCGCATAATTAGCTTTACCGGTAGTGGGGAACTTCGTCGCAAGAAGGCCGAGTCGGTTGTTATGGAAGCGGACAATTCTCTCCAGTCTATCTTGTACAAGCGTGGTTCGCTTCAGCTTCTTGATCAGGTCTCTCTCTCTCTCTCTCTCTCGCCAAATCTAATTAAGAATGCTTAAAAGATGAAATTGATGTCACAACATGTTTTTGGTTCTTTAAAATGTTTCTGTGTTCATTTTCGGTGGAATGGCAAACATACTCTTCTTTTTTGTTGGCTGAAATGGAAATGGTCTCTGTGAACATGAGATGGAAAACGTGGACTAAAATAATTATATGAAAAGAAAAAGATATCTACTTGAAAACGTTCATAATAACTGAAAGTTACCATCATTTGATTTTCCGAGAATTGATCTGAATTGTGTTTACAAATGTGAAAATGACACAAATGGGCATTCTTGGACAATGAAAAGGAGTGAAAATCGAAATTATATGTGGTTTCATGGAGCACCTTATAGATAGGGAATACTCAAAGCTAGCAAATTTCGGGTCTTTACTATCCTTTTCCATTACCTTTCTCCTTTTATTTTGAAATGAAAATCTTTTGGAAATGACTTGCTTCAGACAAGTATATAAATTGATTGGATTAGGTTTTTTGTTCGGACCAAGAGAGTTGCAGTTGATTACTTTCTAAATAGTGTTTGTTTTTTGTTTTTTAAAACAGAGAAAGCTTCCTCTCGAAACCATATACTTGGAAATTCGGAATGCCACAGATGGATGGTAATCAATTAGAGGTCTATTTAAATTGCGTCTATTAATCATTGGACATTTTCTTGTTCCACACTTGAGCTCTGAATTTTTCTGATATGCTACTTCTTTCTTATCTTCTTTTTCTATTATTTTTTTTTCCTGAATAACTTTGCCTTCCCAGAAGATATTGAAAATATGAATGTTGTGTCTTAGATGATTTTGTTAACGCCAAGTGTAAAGTGGGGGTCTTAATTTGTAACAGCTTATGCTTTGGTATACCTTTTAGTAATTGAGCACTACTACTAACAGGTGCTTTCGTGCAGGAATTTGTGCAAGAAGTTAACGTCGAGACTTTTTCAGACTATTTCTTCACCTGTACATGAGTATTTTAATATGAATTTGTCAATGAGCTCCACCTTTCACACCCCTTAAAATAAACGCATCTCTTATGTAAGGGTGTGTGCATCCAGCTTTTTCCTTAGTAATTTATATTATAATGTCAACTTTTAGCAGTGACCTACATTAAAAAAAAAAAAACAGATGAGCCTGGACAGTTTCTTTGAAGATTTTTCAGGAAACTAAGGCCTTGTTTGTTTTTCCAATTTATCTCATCTTATCTCAAACTCATCACTATACTTCTCATACAAAATAAAATAAACAATTCACTTTTTTCAAATCCCAACACAACCTTTTCAAATCCCAAAACAAAATTAATATTAAAAAAAATATATTACAACAATATTTTATTCTTTTTTTTAATTTTTATCTCATATTATCTTATCTCATTTTATCTCTGAAAACCAACAGAGCCTAAGTTAGTTCCCTGTGTACTTATCAAAAAATAAAATAAAATAAAAAAAGTTAGTTCCCTGCGCACAATGTTAGCCTTAGGTTCCACTTAATGATTGTATTAAAAAAATAATTTTCAGTATTATCCATAATAGCTTCTCACGTTATGGGAAATATGAGATTCCATTTACAATCATTCTATATTCATTTTTATTACAATCTTTGCCCTTAAATCACTGACCTCTTTGTTAGGTTTTTCCGTTGTAGGTGATATGCCTCAAATCCCATGCCTGTCATTGGGGCTTTGCTCTGATACTATTTATAATGACTAAAGGAAAACCTAACTTATAGTTGGGTAGAAGGACCAGTCAAGGTCATAGTAAGAGTCCCTTGGAATTATTAACCACAAGAACTTCTTCCTCCTAGGCAATGTGGGATCTCATTTTCATACTTCTCCACTAAATCCAAGGCGTTATAGTATATGTGGTTATGCACTCAGAATTTCCATCGACATTTTGATTTTATAGAACGCTATCTACCATTTCCATGTTCATACTATCCTCTCTTTATATCACCCATTTGCGTTTGTTAGATTTATTGACAGACTGCTAGTCAAACAGAAATTTCAACTACACCGGCAATGTCTTGTTTAAATTCTCAAATGGGCAATATCTTGTTTAAATTCTCAGGTCTGCAATAAGGGATATGGTGGTCCGCGGTGCACCTGCTATTGCTATTGCAGCTGCCCTGTCCCTGGCAGTTGAAGTATTCAATTTAGAGGCTTTTAATGGAACGACTGATGATGCTGCTTTCTTTCTAAACAAGAAGTTGGAATATCTCGTCTTAAGGTACCTCCTTGTGAATCTGATCCCTAGCCTTGGTAATGGTAGATAATCTTGGGTATCAGTTGTAACCTTAGCTTTTCGTATGCCCATTAATCCACATAATATTGTCTGATTATGTGATCATCTTTCATGTTTCTGCAGCCGTCCAACTGCAGTGAACCTTTCAGATGCTGCTACAAAACTCAAAGAAGTTATATCAAGGGCTGCTACTGCTGCTTCAGAAGCACCCAGCATTTTTCAGGTTGAATTATTATTTGATAGTGACTTTGGCCTAGAATCTTAGGGTTTGACCAGATACATAGTAGATGAAACCTGAAAAAACCTGAAAAAACTACTTTTTGGCTGTTTCCTCTTTCTTAAGTTCTTAACGTGTGATTGGAAGTTGATGCAAGCCTGGTTACTAATTTTCCATATCTTCATATCTTTTAATTTAATAGGCCTATATAGAAGCTGCTGAAATTATGCTCAAGGATGATGTTGCTTCAAATAAAGCAATTGGGTCTTATGGGGTAAATCTTCTTCGAAATCAGCTGAAGAACTCTAAGAAGCTTTCTATCTTGACTCATTGCAACACTGGCAGGCAATTCTTCTTCTTCTTCCTGTTAACCACATAACTCTCTCTCCACCACTCTCTTCCCTTTTTATGATCATCACACAATATTGTTCTGACTGTTTCATTTTGTTTTGTAGCCTTGCAACTGCTGGATATGGTACTGCCCTTGGTGTAATCCGTGCTGTTCATTCTGAAGGATTGTTGGAAAGGGCATATTGCACTGAAACCCGTCCATTCAACCAGGTGAAATACTTAGTTTGTAGTTGTTTATAGCCTTCATTAGCATCTTCATGGTCTTCCATTTTGTGACATAGGGTGATAAGGAATAGAAGGCTAGTGCACATCTTGACAGGAGAAAACCCTATAATCTTTTTTTGATAAATAATAAAAGACTTCATTCCCAAAGAAATAGGCATAAGCCCAAATACACCGAGAGTATACAAAGGAAATATCTACATCTTTTAAAAAACAAAAAGAGAAACTAAATAACAAAAAACTAAAGCAGAATTCTGAATATTTCTTCCATTACAAAAGCTTTGGCCCAGCTACACAAAGTGCTAAAGAAAAAATCCCTAAGATCTCCCATAGAGTGCTCTTTATCTTCAAAGTATTTCCCATTTCTTTCAAGCCATATGCACCACATAATACAAGAAGGAATCATCTTCCAAACGCTCTCACCAATCAATCTTGCAGCCCTTTAAGCACTTCCACCCAGCTATTAGATCCACTGACCAATTCAAAACCTCATTCCACAAGAATCTTGCCACTTCACAGTGAAGAAAGAAATGATTAACTGATTCCCCATCCTTCTTACACACCACACACCAATCAGCAATAATCTATAAGTAAAACCCCTATAATCTACAGGGAAAACTTTAGGATGTGCATAGTGCACAAACTCTAGAAAGAGCATTATTGATTATTCAACTGATATATATTTATATATTATATATATATATATATATATATATAAACTCTCATTGACAGCTCCTTTGTTGAGTACAATTGCAGAAAACCACTAAACCAGGAGCTTATAAAAAATTTCCACTGTTCATCTACATTGCATTCCATTTATTAAAACACCTCTCATTCCTTTCCAACCAAATTCACCACAAATGAATCATCTTCCATGCGCCTGCCACTTGAGAGCAAGTATGAAGACTGGTCCAACATGCTAGTAAATCTACCACTGCTTTTGGCATAACCCAGGTCAGTCCAGATGTTCTAAACACACCATCCCACAACATTTTAGCCACATCACAATGTAGAAATAAATGATTCACTGATTCTGTATCTTTTTTGCACATGAAGCACCATTCCAAAACAATCATTCCATGCTTTCTCAGATTATCAATCATCTGGATATTCCCAATTGCTGCTGTCTATACGAAGAAAACAAGCTTTGACGGAACATGAGCCTTCCAAATACTCTTCCAAGGAAAACAAATGTACTGCTGATTGGGCAACAACTTATAAAATGTTCTAGCAGAAAATGTTGTAGATGTTGTATGTCTCCAGCACAATTCCCTTCCCATGTCTTCTAATATCCATTGAATACAACAATCTGAAAAAAATCAGTAATCTCCTCAAATCCCCAATCCTGAACAGGTCTGAAAAAAATCTAACATCCCAATGCACCTCTCCATTAAAATAGCTCATCAACTCTGAAGTTGATGCCTGCTGATTAACAGCCAATCTGAAGACAGCCGGAAAAGCGTGCAATTTCAAACCAGAATCGAACTTTTGAGCTGTCACCAACCACAAAGTTGACTTGTTTAAAAAAACAATCCCATCATTGCCTAATAAACTTCCATAAACTCTATAAGACCCCCTATGCTCCTAGCCCCCCCCCCCCCCCCAAATTCACCGGTCGATCACCCCCCTCCACAATGCTCCTCTTTCCTATGATATCTCCACAACCACTTTCCCAATAGCGCCTTATTAAAACTACACAACTATGACCCCCCAATCCTCCATTAACAATCGGGCAACGTACTTTTTTCCAGCTCAGTAAAGGAGTCTTATACTCTCCCAAACCACCCCACAAAAAATGCTCTATACAACTTTTCAATATAGTTAGCCACTCCAGCCGGTAAAGGAAATAAAATGGGAGATATATATATATATTTATATATAAATATGGTTTTTGTTTTATTTAAAGATCCCTCCTTCCCCCCCCCCACCAAAAAAAAACCTCATTCTGCCAGAAAATGTTGGTAAGATGATCTATTTAATATGCTACCATGAAAGGACTCTAATATGAGCCAGAAACCTTGAAAATAGCATAGGTGATTCCGATATTGCAAAAGTTAAAAAGTAACAAACTCTTCATATGACAAGTTAGATGTCCTGCAACTTTTCACCTATCTATTGCAAACATGGCTAGACAGTTGGCAGTTGAAAGAACTGCACAGTTAGAATCAGTTCTTGAAAATATCTCGAAGCTTAATGACTAATGATAAGTTGGAAGCTCCTTATTGCAATGATGCTTACGTATGGATGCTTCAGTGAATTGTATAGTGAGACATGGTGAGTAACCAGGGACTATGTATCTTGTAGTCTTGACCAAAGAAAACTCAATATTGATGCAAACATTTATAGCTGGATGCTTGAAATGCATAGAATGTTGTCCCCTCAAAGCAAATGTCCTCTATATTTCAGCTGAGGTTTTCAATCAGAAAATGTTGTAATACAAACAATGCTAATTAAGTTATTGCTTAGTCATTTTATGGCGACATTTACGACTCTTCATAGACAAACCAGACTTCGACTGGTTTGTCTACAAGTAGGTAATCTGTTTTGAAGTAACGAGCAATGGTTTTGCTTTTCACGTTCGAGAAATGAGAAGTGCTGGCTTAATTTCAACACAAGGAGAAAGACTTTTTTTCTGAATACAGAGAAGTGAGGTGGGGTTTAATATTAAAGGGCGTTTGAACAAAAAGCTTTGCCAAATTATTGGTTAGGATTTTTCGTGCATCCGAGCTTAACATGGCAATATGCCTGTGTTACACAAAGTGGGCTGTGATATACTTGTATTGTATCTGTCCAAGTTCATCTGTTTGATCGTTTTACCATCTCCAGGGATCTAGACTCACAGCTTTTGAGTTGGTGCATGATAACATACCTGCCACTCTTATAGCAGACTCAGCTGCAGCTGCATTGATGAAGGATGGACGAGTGGATGCTGTCATTGTTGGAGCTGATCGTGTGGCTGCAAATGGTACTTCCATGTTAATCATTCAACTGCATTTCTATCTTCATATTCTAGGAAGTTTATCTAAATGATGCCCTTTTAATCTAATTTCAGGTGATACTGCTAACAAGATTGGAACTTACAGCCTTGCCTTGTGTGCAATGCATCATCACATTCCATTTTATGTGGCTGCACCTCTGACATCCATCGATTTATCCCTTTACTCTGGAAAAGAGATTGTTATAGAGGAAAGATCCCCAAAGGAATTGACACACTTACGTGGAGGACTTGGGGAACAAGTTGCTGCATCTGGAATCTCTGTCTGGAACCCGGCTTTTGATGTCACCACTGCTAATCTGATCTCTGGTATCATAACAGAGAAGGTTCTCTCTCTCTCTCTCTCTCTCTCTCTCACACACACACACACACACACACACACACACACATGCATCGTAGTGAATTTATGAAATAGAATGTCGGGTTGTGTAATTGCTGGTAACTTGCATTATCTGTGCAGGGTGTCATTACAAAGATTAGTAGTGATGCTCTTGACATTAAGGATTTCATAGAAAAGGCAGCCAAGTAATCTAGCACAGCGGATAGATCACTTATTGGAAAGTGTATCGCCGTACTAAAACAAGGATGTTGAGAAAATACCTCGAGTCTTCGATGAGAAAAACTCGAGTAGTTGTTTGCGTTTCACGAATGCTGATGTCCTTTCTGCTTTCGGCATTTGGGTTGCTGCAAATCAAACCATATTGTAAGCAATGGGATATACAGCAAGAGATAGAAAGAACACGTCGTTTATATTTTTGTGAATCTTCTGATCTTTCTGCACTTGGGCATTATCTTTTGCGGGTCTTCTAAATTTCTGTTGCCAGTCTTCCTCATGATTGTGTGCATCAGGCAGGAGAAAGTGATAAGGAAAATGATACTTATCAGTTATCATCTCATTTGACGATTCTAATTAAAAAAAAACTATTTTAATTTTTTCCTCAAACTTTTACATTTTCTTCAAGGGAAATGAGTTTTTCTTGATGTTTGTCGAATGCCTGGAAGAAAATAATTTTTACTGATTGCTTGTCAGAGGGTTGTCAAAAATGAGATGCCAAATAGCATGATCCTTATTTTTACTGAAGATTTATGGTTACCAAAACCACCTACTTATTATGTAACTCACACTAAGGGGCGAGCAATACACCCATGGGTGCTACTTATTTTACTGAAGATTTCCATTTTCCTTGTCTCCCCAAGTTGGGAGCTTCTGTTAATCCCATCATTGCCTGGCCCCAAGTGGAATTAAAACGATAACGTTTTGTATACAATTAGAAGAACTCAACTTATTCTTACTAAAACGACGACACTTTTTACTTACAGACACTCTATCCAACGGCGTTGTTTTCACGAACCAACATGGAATATAGGATAAAGTGAAGCATGCTGAGGCAGATCAAGTTTATAAGCAACCTGATCAATCGTTTGTATGGACCAAAGAATCTAGGAGAAAACTTAAAATTTTGCCTAGCCATTAATGAATGATACCTGTAAGGCTGCATCATAATGAGTCAACCTATTTTTAACTTAGAAGCCCAAATTTACTAATTTTTGATCATCAGTTTTTTTTTTTTTCCTAATAGATGGTGTCAGATGTTACCGCCATACCTGAATAAATGTCAAGGGCCAAGGCCCTTAACGGATGTTAGTGCTTTTAGTAATATACAAATTTGAATTTTTATCCTAAAAAACCGAAGGACATTTTACAAGTTTTGCTGCCTGCAAGGCCACCGGCCCATTTCTCAAGAGAGAGATCCAGCGCAAAATATAGGGGCAAGTTCCGGGTTTTAGCGCGTCGTCAGAGAACAGAAATCCGATTCTTTTGTGTCTATTTTTCTGGGTTCTTCAGTTTCCTCTTCGTTTTCTGATTCTTACGTTCCAAACATATTTAGAAAAATAAGGGAAAGACTGAGAAAGTGGCTGTGTTTCGTTGAAGAGCTTCGACAGGACTGGAAATGAAGAAGTCACCGCTGCCATTACAGAGCATTCGCGGTTCCGTGAAGCAGGTTTGCGGAAAGGAAGCTCTGGTGAAGCTTCTGAGGTGGCATTTCGGTCATGCTGAATTTAGAGGCAGGCAGTTTGAAGCTATCGAAGCTGTTCTCTCGGGTCCGTATTCTTAAAAAAAAAAAAAACTCTCTATAATTTCTGATCATTTAGCACGTTTAATCAATTTATTGCTTATCACGTAGTCTTGATATCAATTTTTATTTATTTTTTGGTTTGGCGGCCGTGGTCTAGGGAGAGATTGTTTTTGTCTGATGCCAACTGGTGGAGGGAAGTCAATGTGTTATCAGATCCCTGCACTGGCGAAACCTGGAATTGTGCTTGTTGTTTGTCCTCTAATAGGTGAATGGTGTTTAATCTTAGTTCATTTCTTATTGTTTGATATAATTGCAGGGAGTTAAATGCTACTTAACATTTTTTGGTCTTTGAATGCAAGCATACATCCTAACTTCTTGCATTGTTGGGTGTTCATTTTACATCTCAGCCTTAATGGTAAGCAATAAGTATGGTATAAACTTTGTTCTATATTTGTTATCTTTGAGCCGTTTTGAGATGTGGGTTTTCATCTGTTTTTATATTTTTTAGGAAAACCAAGTGATGGCATTGAAAGAGAAAGGAATTGCGGCTGAATATCTCTCTTCAAACCAAACATCACACGCCAAAAACAAGGTGACTTATCCGTGCTTTTGAGTTTTTTTTTTTTTTTTTTCTACATACATGTGGTACCTAGAGGCGCATCATAATAATGTATGGTGGTTATAATAAACAACAAGCCGCTTCCCAAGCTAAATTACAAAGCAGTGTTAAGCTTGAGCTTTATCATGAATCAGGGAGATTGTTGGTTACTTTAGGAAATTATTGTTTGAAACTTTATGCTTTCCAAGACTAATTTCTTAGATGTTTTAGATTTTGTGCATGTTTTTGTAATTGGAATATTGGCATTTACTTGTTAATTTGTAGATCCACGAGGACCTTGATTCTGGAAAACCATCACTTAGGCTGCTGTATGTAACGCCAGAATTGATTGCAACTCCTGGGTTCATGTCAAAGCTGACTAAGATTTATGCTAGAGGGTTGTTGAATCTCATTGCCATAGATGAGGTGTGAACAACTTTGCCTTTAGACCACTTGTATGTGTGGAATTCTAGTGTTTCTACTAGAATTTTTAGCTATATGTGTTTAATATGCTTGTTTTTGTGTAAATTCAGGCACATTGCATCTCAAATTGGGGTCACGATTTCAGGTTTGTAACATATCCACTGATGAGCATGGCAGATGATCTTTTAGAATAGATACTTATAAAAAAAATGATCTTTTAGAATAGATGCAAAAAGGCAGTTCCTCATCATCATGTCAGCATCATTGTCATGCTCTTTCATTTGTTTTTTCACAAGCATATTCTTCCGTTTGTTTGATTGCCCAACATTTACTGGTCCCTTGTAATCTTCTATCTAAAACAATGAAGAACATATCATGATCTTCCAAACTTACGCTTTTTGAGTTAGCTTGTGCCTGTGTTTGTGCGTGTAATGGGTAATTGTTCCTATACTTTATTATCAATTTGAAACAGGCCTAGCTATCGTAAGCTTTCATCTCTGCGGAACCGGCTTCCTGATGTACCAATACTGGCTTTGACAGCTACTGCTGTTCCTAAGTGAGTTTTCAACTTCTTCCATCTGCAGAAAAAAAAAATTGATTCATATATTTTTAAGTGATGTCTCTAGATCCTTTTTTTATAAGTAAAAGTTTTATTGATATAAAAGGTATCGCCTAAGTATACTGGTTGTATACAACGAACATGCCTAATTACATCTAAGCACTAGTGAGAGATACAAACAAGTCATGAAGATTGTCCATATTACAAATAATGGCCGAAGCCTAGGAGAGTAAAGTATTGTAAAAAAATTGCTTCAGCTCATTCAGAGAACGCTCCATATCTCTAAAGCACTTCTTGTTTCTCTCCAGCCACAAGCACTGGATAATGGAATGAGTGATCACTCTCCACACAGTAGCGTTGTGGACATTTCCCTTAATTTCTGTCCAGCACCTCAAAATACCCCTAACTCTTCCAAGCATAACCTATGCCACCCCAATCTGATTAAAGATCTCATTCCATAATCACTGGGCCACCTCACAATGTAACAAAAGGTTATCCACTGATTCCCCACCTCTCTTACACATAGAGCACTAGTCTCAGATGATGAGACCATGTTTTCTTAGATTATCTGAAGTGAGAATCTGCCTAAGAGATGCAGTCCATACAAAGTAACAATAATACGAGGTACCATGCACTTCCAAATAGCCTTACAAGAAAAACTATGATCATTAGAAATTCCCAAGAGAGCCATATAGAAGGAGTGCATCGAGAATTTTTTATTTCCACTTGGATACCAAATCATCCTAAGAGAACCATGCACTTCCAAATAGCCTTATAGAAGGATTTTTTATTTCCACTTAGAATTTTTTATTCCCAAGAGAACCATGCACTTCCAAATAGCCTTATAGAAGGAGTGATCATTAGAAATTCCCCATCTCATTGCCCATCAACATTTCATATTATGAGTCAAAGAAATCGGCAAACATCCCACTCCCAATCTTGAGCCGCTCTCGAAAAACTTACATTCCAAAGGACAACACCATTAGAAAATACCAATAAATAAGCCACAACAACCTCTTTGTCACAAGAAATTTGGTATAGCATGGGAAACACATGCTTTAGAGCCCTTTCACTGCACTACACATCATGCCAAAAATAAATGCTATTACCTCTTCTAATTGCGAATCTGAAAAACTTGGAGAGTCTTCCCCATTCAGCTCTAATGTTTTTTCACAATCCATGTGGCACAAAATCCATCATTGGCTAAACAATCATTTGGTTATGCCATTTTGGGCTTTGCTCTAATTGAATCTATTGCATTGTTTGCCTCAATGATGGCCTTTTTGATCTCATTCGTATTCCGATCTCTTGAACAGTGGTTAGATTTGGCCCTTTAATTCCTTAGGGAGTGAGAGGGGCAAGGGGAAATGGTGATATAATTTCCTTGCTTCTCATAGAGATTGCCTTTGCTTTTGGGCCCTTAAGAGGCCGTATTAGTTATGTTGAATAAGAGCTCCCCTCCGAGGTGAGGTAAATAGGACTAGCCAGAGTAGGAGCTTCACAATATAACTTCCTTAGAACACCAACCCCCGGGAATACTCCCATACTTAAAATCAATGACTATGCCCCCCCCCCCCCCTTCTCCTTCCCTATGATATCTCTACAACCATTTCCTCAAAAGTGCTTTGTTGAAAATTCTCACATTATGCACTCCCAACCCATCGCATGGAACTTAGTTTCCTCCCCAATGCCTCCACAAAGAAAGTTGGAAAAAGTTTTCTCAATATGAGAGGCGACACTTGCAAGTAGCGGAAATAGGTAGGGAGGTTAGATAAAGTGCTCTTGATGAGAGTTAGTCTACCACCCTTGGACAAATATATCCGTTTACACCCAACCAATTTTCTTTCAATTTTTTCTAACACACCATCCTAAATAGATTTTGTCTTGAAAGCGGCCTCTTATGGAAGACTGAGGTATTTCAAATGTAGGGAAGCAACCTTACAGCCCATCATATTTGCTAAGCCCTGAATATTGTTCACACCACCCACAGGAACCACTTCAGACTTCAAGAGATTTACCTTTAGGACTGAAACCACTTCAAAGCAAGGTAATACAACCCTCAAGTACTGCATATGATCATTGCCTGGCTCACAAAAAGTAGAGTGCCATCAGCAGGAAGCCTCCAATAACCACCCCTCTCAACATATGACTCATTGCTTCCATGACAATGACAAATGACAAAGGGGAGAGAGAGGATTCCCTTGTCTTAACCCCTTCGAGCTGTTAAAGAATCATTTTGGTGCTCCATTCACCAAAACTGAATAACGAACTGTAGTTATACAATGCCTAACCCATGAAATCCATCTATCCCTAAAACCACACCTTCCAAGTGAATAACATAGAAAATCCCAATTAACATGGTCGTAAGCCTTTTCCATGTCTAACTTACACAAGAGCCTGGGTGTAGCCACCTTAATTTCACAATCTAAGCATCCAGATCCAAAATTTGTTTCCCCTTCACAAACGCATTTTGAGATTTTGAAATAACGCTACTCATAATAGTATTCATGCGATTAACAAGCACCTTTGAGATCATCTTATACATTTCATTAATGAGATGAATAGGCCGAAAATCTCTCACTTCCACAATCCTAACTTTCTTAGGGATAAGAGCAATAAAAGACACATTCACACTTTTTTCGAATTTACCAAAGGTGTATGGCTCTTGAAAAACCTCCATAATATCACCCCACCACGTCCCAACAATCATGATAAAAGGCCATAAAAAAGCCATTAGGACTCGTGGCTTTATTCTTGGCCATCCCATGAATCACCCAAAGAACCTCCTCCGCTTCAAAAGGTCACTCCAAAAATATAGAGCTTAATTGATCTCAATAGTCTCAAAAGGCATACCATTAAGTTTGGGTCTCCAAGGGGATTTTTCAGCAAGAAGGTCTTTGTAGAAATTAACAATGTGGTTCTTAATAGAATCATAATCAGAGCAAACCCGTCCCTCAACCTAACACACCCCGATAGCATTTATTCCTAAAATGAGAATTAGCCATCCAGTGAAAATTTAGTACATCAATTCCCTTCCTTCAGCTAAAAGGCTCGTGACTTTTCTCTCTATAAAATTCCTCCGTAAGTAGCACCTCTCCAGTTCTAAAGTGATGGCTTATTTCCTGCAAGAGTCCACCTTAGAAAGAGGAGCGCAAAACTTGCCTTCCTTCAAATGAATTAATTCCTCTATAAGGGGGCATTTTTTACTATTAATGTGTCCAAAGACTTCAGCATTCCACCTCTTCAATGCTTTTAATTTCCTTGCCAATATAAAGCTTGGTGAACTTTCAAAAGAATATGAGGACCACCACGACCTCATTTTCTTTACAAAATCCTCAACTTCCAGCCACATATTTTCAAACATAAAGTATCTTTTAGTCTCGTGAATGCCTCCACAATCCAATACAATGGGAAAATGGTCCGAGCAAACTCTATCCAATCTCTTCTATAGCAAGGTAGAGTAATGTGCCTCCCATGAAGGAGACATCAAAAATCTATCCCAATGAGATCAAGCCGGATTATTAGACCAAGTGTGCATGCCGTCAACAAGTGGTAAATCCACCATATCCATGTCAAAGATAAATTCAGAAAACTCAGTCATTGCCTAGCTAGACTAGCTTCTCCCGATCTTTCATAGGGAATCGAGTGATGCTAAAGTCACTACCAATACACTACGGTAAATTCCACCAGCTGCCCAAACCTGCAAGCTCCTCCCATAAAACCTTCCTATATGTGTCCACATTTGGCCCATACACAGCGAAAGTCCACAAAAACTGTCCTCCACTTTTTTGAACAAACATGCCACCATATAATGCCCAAGACGCTCTTCGATAGATTCAAACACCCTCAAGTCCCACATATAAGGATACGCCCGGGCTTAGAAGCAAGGTACACCCATCTCACAATTGGACAGCGCCAAATGAGTGATGATGCTAGGATCCATGAATTCCATCTTGGTTTTTTGCAAACAAACAATATCCAACTTTCAGTGGTGTAAATTATTTTTCACCTATAGATGCTTATTAGGATCATTAAGACCCTGAGTGTTCCAAGAAATAATTCTAGGCTTCATGGGTAGAAACAACCTTCCCCTTGGATCTACCTTTGCTAGTACTCCCCTCCTGTTTGTCATAATTGATTGAAGAAGTGAGATGCTTCAGCTCCCTCTTTTTAGAACCAGATCTAGAGGATTGAAACCAACCCTCCTTTATAGCGATAAGTAATGCCCTGAATTGCTCCTCAAATTTGTCACAAAAAATCCCCACACTCTTGAATATCCTTCACTTTCTGAGTCTCCGATCTGATGGTGAGCCTCCCATTGTAAGCAAGGGATACAAGGTGCATAATGGTTCCGGGTTTGCCTCAGTCTCCTTATACAGCAATTGAAGAGTGCAATCCACATTCTCTGACTTAGACGAGAAATCAAGAGGCATTGACTTCTCCTCACCAACCCCTATGCCACTCTCTACCCCCTGTACCTTCCCTTGGACTAATTGAAGTTGCCCAGAGACATTTGCCGAGAAGAAAATTACCTAAGCCTCTTCCCCACTACCCATAGGCCTTATTTGTGGATGATGTCACTGAGATCCCATGTTCGCTAGTAAGAAAACATTGAGATCGATTTTTGAATCAGTTATCAGCAACTCCACGATCACCTTTTGAGCCACTGTTGATGTTTCCCCAACCACTTGCGATCTTGATGGGTTCATTCGGCGTCAACTATGTTCCTCAGCACTTTGGCTTCTTCATCACCTTCTCTCGGATCCTTCATCATCTTCTCTCGGATCCTTCATCACCGTCGATGAACTCCTTGGTACCACCGTCACCTTCTCATGTGTCCAATGAGTGACTCGCATGTCCGATGGTAGCTTGGCACCTTCTCTGGTGAGGTTGACTAACTGTCGTTGGTAGAAGGCCTAGCCTCTCCATTCTCCCTGACTTTCCACATGTGCTGGGTTCAAGCCCTTAGTTTTCTCTATTTTGCCCCATTTCCTTAAGCCTAGTTGAGTGACCCATTTGGTTTGGACCTAGCCCAGTCACTTTTGATTGCCCTATCAGATGACCCATTTGCTTAGAGCCTAACCTAGACTCCTTAAGTTACCAGCTTGTTACCTCAAATTCCTTTAATTGCCAAGGGCCCCATAGCTAAGCCCATTATGTTGCCCAATCCATTCACATCACTTTCCAAGCTCATCTTATAATCCTCAATGCATCGAATTAGAGCCTCCACCTTCTCTTGCATTGTTGACAACTGCAGTAGCACATCCAGCAAGGTCTTGTGCATGTCCTCCTTTGCCATACCTACAACATGCTTGCTTCCTCCACCTTTTCATTGTGCACTTGCTGTCGCAGATGTAGGTGGAGCCCTTCCACACCTATTGGCATCCTATACTGCACTAAATCCATGAGTCGGCACATTCTGCTGCACCAGGACCTTCCTATACGAACGACTTTGTGAGTGGTTCACCACCACCAATGCATGCTACCCCTCTGCCATGAAACTCTTGCCCATAACTGCCTCCCACAGCGCATCCGCTATTCTATTCTAGCCCTTACCTCCCAACTCTTTAGGTATGAAAATGAAACTTTCGGCTACCACTATTGTACTCCACCAGAGCCATGTAATGTCTGAACGTTTTACGATGAAGCTTCTGGACCCTTCCTTGAGGTTGTGTGAAAATCATTCTTTTCACCCTTAAGGCAATCCTAAAGTGTTTTGGCAAACCAATGCACCGCAGGAATTCCCAACCTCATCTCCTTCACCACCCTCCCATTTCTCACAATTGAACAAGAACTTCCCATCCTTCGCAAGTCAAACTTCTTTGATTCTATCACCAAATGTTTCAAAAACCCCATAATCCCCCTAATCTACTCAAAACACTCAACGCAGCAGTAATCTAACCAAACAAACCCAAAGAACCTCTAGAGTATGTACTCTTGAGAGTGAAGCTTAGTTATAGCTCCATTATCTCTTATTGTCTCTAGATTCTTTGCTCATTAATGCAAATACTCGAGTTAAACTACAATCTAGAAATTATTTGATGTGTATTTTGCCATATTCTCCTCAAACTTGTAATCATTGTATGGCGTAAAGATTTTTTTTTGATAAGTAAAATTTTATTAAGATAGGCAAAAGTCGTTTACAAAGGAAAACATGGCCTATTAGGAGACCATGTTGGATACAAGGAAATCGTAAAGGTCCATGCCATTAAAATCCACGGCAATGGACCATGTACAAATAGTTCTATAAAAGAAAACTATTAGCTCCTCATGGGATCTCGCCCTGTTTTCAAAAGTTCTCTCATTACGCTCATACCAAAGGCACCACATGATGCATATAGGAATCATTTTCTATATGACTATAATTTGGCGCTTGCCCCTAATCGAATTCCAGCACGCCATGGTTGCCACCACAGACTCTGGCATGACGTAGGCTAAGTCTAATCTTCTGAAAACCTCGTTCTACAAAATTCTAGCGGTTTCGCAATGTAGGAGTAGATGATTAACAGACTCACCCCCACTTCGACACAGACAACACCAGTTTGCAATGATAACTCCCCTTTTTCTCAAGTCACCCATAGTGAAAATCTTTTCCAGAGCAACTGTCCACACGAAGAAGGTCGCTTTTTTGGGGTGCTTTATGGCGTCAGATTTTCCTCCATGGAAATTGTGACTCAGGACCTTGGATGAGGACCTTATAGAAAGAACGGACTGTGAATATTCCTCGCCTTGCAGGGATCCACCATAGGCCGTCGTGAATCTGGATGTTCGGTCTTTGGGAGTATAGGAGACTATAAAAGTCCACGAAAGAATTTATTTCTCAATCCTGTGCTGCTCGGATGAAGTTGATGTTCCAATGGCGACCTCCCTCGGCTGACTCCACAGCCTCTGCCACAGTGATGTTTTTGTCCCTTGCAACCCGAAACAAAGAAGGAAACACGTTAGACAGGGGCCTATTGCAGCACCATGCATCTTTCCAAAACTTGATTCTTGTGCCTACACCACATTGCAGCCTAGTGTGCAACTGAAAGACCCCCTACCCACTTCTTATGTTTTTTCCATACCCCTACACCACTAGCCCCTCTCACTTCGTTGGAGCTCCAACCCCCCCATTCACTCCCAAATTTGTGATCTATCACTATTCTCCAAAGGGTTTCTGGTTCTTGTCGGTACCTCCACAACCACTTACCAAGCAAAGTTTGGTTGAAAACTCTCAAATTACAAATACCCAAACCACCCTCGGGTAGAGGGCGACAAATCGTCTCCCACTTAATAAGGTGATACTTAAAACTCTTCCCCCAACCCACCCCACAAAAAATCTCGTTGCAACTTCTCTAAGTGGCTTGCCACCCCAGCCGGGATAGGAAAGAGAGATAAGAAATAGGTGGGTAAATTGAAAAGAGTACTCTTGATCAGAGTGACCCGCCCCCCCTTAGACAGATACATTCTCTTCCATCCTGTAAGTTTCTGTTCCACTCTTTCAATCACTGTAACCTATATCCTTGCAGCCCTTAAAGTCGATTTCAAGGGAAGTCCCAAGTATGTTAGAGGCAGCGAAGAAGTCTTGCACCCAAGTAAACTAGCCAACATTGGCGTATTGCGCACATCCCCAATCGAGACCATCTCAGATTTGTTGTAGTTCACTTTCAGACCCGACACTGCTTCAAAACAGAGGAGAAGAGCCTTTAAAGCTCACACCTGCCCTTGCTCCGCCTTACAGAGAATAAGTGTATCATCTGCAAACAACAAATGAGATATATTAGCAAAACCTCTAGATGGTATTCCAATTTGAAACCCATTTACCAAACCATTATTCACCAAAACCGACATCATCTTGCTGAGCGCTTCCATAACCAGAACGAATAGTAGAGGGGACAATGGGTCGCCTTGTCTCAATCCTCGAGAACTAGGAAAGAAACCTTCAGGGTAACCATTAATCAATACCGAGAATTTGGATGTAGAAATACAGCATCTTATCCAGGACCTCCATCTTGCCCCGAACCCACATTTGTCGAGAAGATACAAAAGAAAGTCCCAATTAACATGGTCATCAGCCTTTTCCATATCTAATTTGCACATAATTCCCGTACCTCCTGCCTTCAGTTTACTGTCAATCCATTTATTCGCTATCAGCACAGCATCTAGAATTTGTCTACCTTTCACGAAGGCATTTTGAGGATTAGTAATGATCTTTTCAATGACCTCACTTAATCGGTTGGCAAGCACTTTCGATACGATCTTGTAAACCCCAGAAACCAAACTAATGGGTCGAAAGTCATTGATTTCTGTGGCCCCCACCTTTTTGGGGATGAGCGCTAAAAAAGTAGAATTGAGACTTTTTTCAAATTTTCCAAAGGTGTATAGTTCCTGGAACACCTTCATGAGATCTTCTTTAATCATTTCCCAACAATCCTGGTAAAAATCTATCGAGAAGCCGTTTGGTCCAGGCGCTTTTTCTTTCACCATTTTCCGAATGACCTTGAGAACCTCTTCTTCTTCGAAAGTCCGCTCCAGCCGATCGACATCAATTGGGTCAATCATATCAAACGTTAAGCCATCCAAATTAGGTCTCCAATCCTCCTATTTCGTCAGTAAGTTCTCATAAAAGTTAACGACATAGTCACGGATAATCCGTTCATCTTTACATTCCACCCCATTAATCTTGAGCACCTCAATATTGTTGTTCCTGCAATGGGAATTGGCGACTCTATGGAAAAACTTCGTACATTGGTCCCCTTCGCGAAGCTATGAAGCTCTTGATTTTTTACGCCAAGAAATTTCTTCCATCAAAATCAGTCGCTCGAGTTATGTTGTCAACGTAGTCTTCTGCAACTGTTTATCCTGAGTGAGAGGCCGTCCCTCTTGCAGCTTATCAAGTTCCTGTATATCCTTCCAAAGAGCCTTCTTATTATCTCCTTAATCACCAAAAGACTGAGAATTTCACAATTTCAGATCTCTTTTTAAGGCTTTCATCTTATTAGAGAAAATATAGCTAGGAGATCCCTCGAACAAGTAAGAAGACTACCATTGTTTAACCCTGTCCACAAATCCTTCTGACTGTAGCTACATATTCTCGAATTTAAAATAGCGCTGACCATTATGAAGGCCGCCACAATCTAGCAAGATCGGACAATGATCAGAAGAAATCCGTTCCAGCCGTTTCTGCCAGATATCGGGGAAACGGTTTTCCAACTCCAGAGAGATAAGGAAGCGATCCAGTCTGGACCAAGTCTAGTTATTAGACCAGGTGGCAGGACCCCCCACAAGCGGTAAATCTACCAAATTCAAGTTAGTGATCAATTCTGAGAATTCCAAGCTAACTAGTCTCACTCTTCTGTTACGAAAATGCTCACTGGTGAATCTCACTGTGTTGAAGTCGCCACCAATGCACCACGGTATACACCACTAACTATGAACTCCTGGTATTTTTTCCCAAAGGAGACATCTATCAACATCAAGGTTTGGTCCATACACACCTGCAAAAGCCCACATGAAATTATCAGATATGCATCTAAACATACATGCCACTGTATACCTACCGGTAAACACATCCACTTTTTTCACCACCCGTTGGTCCCATAACACAATAACCCCACCCAACGCCCTTGAAGAAGCCATATACGCCCAATCCACATGGGAACCACTCCACAGGCTTCTCACCAAACACCTATCAAAAAATTGCATTTTCGTTTCTTGGAGACACACTATGTCTGCCTTCCACTCTCGAACTAAATTACGAATCTGCATCCGTTTATTCACTTCATTGAGACCCCAGACATTCCATGACACGATTTTTAGTTTCATTGTATCATGATTAGCCCATTTCCTTTTCCTTTTGCCCTTCCCTTACTCGGTGGACCTTCTGAGTTCAAAGACCACGTCAACCGATTTAATTCTCTGATTTGTCTGTATTTTCCTCTATGATTTTTATTGTGCCCCGAATCGATGGCAGTTAACAAAGCCATAAACTGCTCTTCATAACCAGCACACCAGATCCCAATTAATTGATGAATCTCTTGGGCCTTTTGTAATACCTAATTTGATTGGTTTGGGAAACAATATTTAAGCGGATTTGGGTTCTGAAACTCTTCATCCACGGAGAAGTCTTCTAGCCCCTGCAATGAATTAGAAAAATCCACTACCGAATGCATCAAGTCTTTGGAATCATCATCTTCTGACGAATGAAGCTCAAAATCGGGATACCCATCTTGATTTATTGGCATTAAAGCGTCAACTCCACCAGGCGCCAATTTCTGTGCTTCCCTCACCTGAAAACAAGTAGCCAAGGTCGCATTTTCGAGACAAGTAACTGCCGGAAGATCACCGGAGGGAACCAAAGGCACCGTCAACACCATCTGAAAAACACCCACCGGTTGTTGCATCAACCCCCCTGAAGTACCAGCTGAAACCCCCGTCGAGACCTGCTTACCGAAATCTGCCAAAGTATTTGGTGCCCTAACGCTGTCGGGATATCACTGGAAGTCTACATCGGCGCCGTCGGAGAGGTCTGAGACCTATCCGCCGTCGGAAGTTCGCCGACGATCGTCATCGGGACACACTCTGGTACCGATCCTAACGAATCGGGATGTTCAGTGCGTGTGGGGTTCTTTGGTTGGGCCTGGGTGTGACCCAGCCCAAACTCCGGCCCACCTCTAGACAAAACCGAGGCAGGAAAGCCCCCCCCCATTGGACCTGGGAGGCCTGAGCCCAACCACCGTTGATGATGACCTAGCACCCTTTGAGTTAGCGGAACTTGTGGGTGTAAATCCATGGCCTAAGCCCAGGTTGTTTTCCCTTCACCTTATCCTTAGACTTAACCATATATACCGCTGAGGGCTTACCTTTTTGCTTAGCCGTGTACCCCTTTATATTACCGGTAGAAGATTTACCCATAAAGCCATCTCCTTCCTTAAATAGACCGACAAAGTGAAAAACTGTGGCCATATCTCTCTGCAACTTGCGGAGTTGACCCTGTACGTCCATCAACTTCCTTTGCAGATGCTAGGCTTAAGTCCTGACAAGGGTGAGGCTCGAGGAGTCCTTTTGCGTCGACCGCTTCAATGGTGGCTTAGGGTTTCTAATGGTCGACTTTGTAGCCTTCATCTGCGTCGGCACCTCCGAAACCAGAACTTCTTTGTATGAATGCGAAGGATTGCCTTTCTCCCATTTCATGAATCTGGACTTTGTATCTCCTCTACCTCCTCCCTTATGATTGCGCCAAGATTGTAGCTCATCTTTGATCTTGCGCCATCCCCAATCTCCATCCCCTTCCGGGAAACAGAGGACATTCTTCCTACCCCCTTGATTGTACTCTGAGACCTCCAAGAAACGTCCTCTCCCATTCGCACATCTCTGCACAATAATGCTACAGAAGCCTTCCTTAGTGGCTGAATAAACCTCTTTGGACTTTCCACCATTCTGGCACTCCTCAAGGACTCTCAGCAACCATTGTATTGAGGCAGTCCTGAGCACCACTTTATGTTTAGACCTCCGCCTTTTCTCCGTAATACAACAACAGCCACCTTCTTTGGCAAGGATAAAGCACTTGGACTCTATCTCCACCACCGATAAATGACCCATAGGGGTCTGCAACCAGTTAACCCGCTAAAAACTCAATGAGAAAACACATTGAACAAACCAGAAATCTTGAAATGGACCAAAGAAAACTTTTTTTGTACGGAGAGAAAAATTTCCACTTAAGCTGAAAATTATGATGCTTACACCACCGCTGTGTAAAGATTCACGTATTGTTTTTTCATCTTCAATTGTTTGTAAAGAGCAAGAAGAAATACTAATTCCTTTTATTATTTCTTGTTCTGCAGAGTTCAGCAGGATGTGATAGAGTCCTTATGCTTGCAAAACCCATTAGTCCTAAAGTCATCTTTTAATCGTCCTAATATATATTATGAAGGTGGGTCCCACAAATTGACTTGATGCCAATCCAATTTATTTTTGCGTATGTCAACTCAGATTATACAGCTGTGAGTAATTAGTGTAGCTCGCAATTGTTGACATGACTTATAGACCCAACACGTGAACCTGACATGAGATCTACGTGAAATTAGCAGGTTAGGGTTGAGGGATAGACACTTTTAATTAAATGGGTCAGGTTAGGTTGACTCATATGACCTGAATCTGACTTGACACGACTCAAACCTGACATGACAACACAAATTGCCAGCCTATACACACTAGTTGATTGTGACTTCCTGATTTTTCTTTTCGTGCGTTTCCAGATGTCTTTCCTCAATTACATGCATGCAGCATGCTGCCGTGAGAATTTTCATGCCCAAAGTAGTGTAATGCCACAGGATGGTGTATAGACCCATGCTTTTCCACCTTTTCCCAAATCCTCCACCTACAAGATTCTCATGAAGCTGCAACTTTCGAAGTAAACAAAAGAAAAAATAGTAATGTAATAATCTTGAAAAATTAGCTTTTAAGGTAAAACCATCAATGCTAAAGTAATTACAATAGTGGATTGTTGAAGATACTATGCCATAGATTGGAGGAATGGTGAACTAGGTCTTCATCCTTATTTTCTCACTGCAAGGTTGATACTGTGATTCTGACTGCCAGACACCTGTGGACAAAACTGAAATCTCTTGACTGGACTTTTAGGTACAAATCAATCTCTGAGCTCAATGACATGTGCTATATATAAGGATGGCTTGTCCCAAGAACTGATGCATAAAAGTTCTCAATTAGTTTATAAGTTACGATATGATGCCAATGGAACGGGGTTGTCGGGCTAAAGAGAGAAGAAGAAAATAAACAAAGTAATTTTGTTTAAAGTAGCCCTTTCTCAACAAAAAGTCCAAAAGGACTGGGAAATTAGGAATTGTTGAAGTAATTTTATGACACTGCATGAATTTAACTGTGGTTTTATTTTATTATGACATAATTTTTTACACATGATCAATAGACACTATCCTGTTACAGAGGTAATGTACATCAGATACATCTAACTAGAGAAAGTAACAATGATCAATAAAGTCCTGAAAACTAAACTGAAACATAAATGGGAACCACCTTCAAGTGTAGCGAACTAGTTAATAAAGCTTTGAGATCATCCATTGCTGTTCTGCTGAATTCCAAACTTCAATAATTTATTTGACGCCAAATCCACTATACTATGCAAATCAGTAATCATTTTCCATAATAGTCTGCTAAGTTCACTCTCAAAATGACTTTCCAGCATACTAATAGATCTGCCAATCGTCTTGTTGGCGTCACCCATACCAACCTGAAGAGGCCAATTTTTTTTTTTGCCACAAAGTACTAACTATCTGACAAGGAAATAGGGCATGATCTATGGTTTCCTTAGTCTTTGCACATACAATAACAACTCGATTATCACAAAATACTCTTCCATACGTTCTCTAGTAAGGATTTTACTAATGTAGCCATCCAAGTAAAAAGGCTATTCTTAGAGGGTCTTACTTCCCCAGATAGGCTTCTATGGAAACATACACTGTTGCGAGGGATCAATGCATTATAGAACAACTTGGCTTTAATTACTGCTTTCTTGAATATGCCCCATTGCATCTTTTCATACTGTCTCATACATGTAGAATATAACTGAGCATAGAATGAATTGAAAAGTTTCATTGCCTAATCTTGTTCCATTTTGATTACGTCCACTGCCCATTGAGGAGATCTTTTGAAAGTTGTATCTACCACTGATGCATCTTCAGCCTGAGCAAGGCAGAATGGATACAAAAGAAGCCCTTTAAGAGGTTAATGTTTGAACCACACATCATGATAGTAGTTTATTCTAGATCTATTCCCCACATCATATATGGTATGGTGTGAAAACACCTCCTAGCCCCTTATAATATTTTTCCATTGGCATGAAAACTCCCCCAAGCCCCTTCTAATATTTTTCCTTTGTCCAACCCCATGTGTTCCATTCAACTGGTCAGAGCTCCTTCCAACACATGCACTATCATATTTCATTTGAATTACCAATCTCCATAGGATCTCTCTCATTGGTATATGGCCATAGCCACTTTTCCAAGAGGGCTTGGTTGAATGTAATCATTTTCTTGAGACAGTTTGATTGTGTGATTTATGATTTACAGGTTTCTCTTAAAGTTTATTTTCTATGAGAGAGTGTTACTGTGGGTGGAATTTTAACTAGAAGTCTCAATGATGCAGTTCGATACAAAGATCTTCTAGATGATGCCTATGCTGATTTGTCTAATCTACTCAAAGTGACTGGAGATGTTTGTGCAATTGTATATTGCCTTGAACGTACAACCTGTGATGACTTGTCTGCTCATCTATCAAAAACTGGCATTTCATCTGCTGGTAACTTGCAGTATTTCTGCCTTCCAAACTTTTAGTTCTGGAAAAGATTGATATATTTAAGTGTTATCCTGCTTTTCAGCTTATCATGCAGGACTGAGTAATAAAGTGCGGACATCTGTTTTAGATGATTGGATTTCTTCTAAGATAGAAGTAGTAGTGGCCACAGTAGCTTTTGGGTATGATCATCTCTCAAAATCTATAATAATGGAGCCCTTTTATGTTCTTTCACTTTTTTAGCAATTGCATACCCTCTGATCCTGTAGGACTAACTTACAGCTGCTTTCTTGATTTAAGAATGTCCAATCATTGCAATATTTTTTTTTGATAGGTAGCATCATTGCAATATTAGTGTTTCACTGATTTGTCTCACCGTTAAATTTCATCTAACAATATGCAATGTGTGGTTCTTGTTTTTCAAAATTTCAACACTATTTTTTGACCAAGTAATTTTTGTTGAAATGATAGTTTCATGATGTGGTTTCATTCGCTAAAAATTTTTGTGTTTAACATAGTATTTTTTATTCAATCTTTAGTTTTTTTTTGGGATTTTATTTTTGCCTTTTTTTTTTCAAATAGTTCATCAAATAATAGAGTTTAAATAATGGAGTTACTAATGCCATAGTTTTATAAAACGTTTGCTCCTAAAGTATCTCAAGAAATATTTGTAAACATTTGCAACTTTCCTTTATTTGTTACTTTGAAACGTTTTTATTTAAGAAGCAAGAAAACAAATTGTAGGATTTCTCATGGTATAGTTTTCTTCTTTTAACTTCTGTGTAATGCGAAGCTCCTTAAGCAAAATCTTCATATGACGTGGTGGATGCTCTGAATAGTAAGTTTTTCACTGGGAATGATGAGCTTTGTTAAACTTTCCATTAGGGAGGGGCAGTATATGCTTGCTGCAGTAGTTTGTTTGAGGAAAGTTTGTTTAATACATTTTGCTTCACTCATGATTTACCTAAGATTTGTGATGAGCAATCCTTGTTTTTTTCCTGATTCTCATCCTTCATTTCTGCTTGGAGCTGTTCTGGTGCTTGCACTGTTACTGAGCTACTGATATTTCTTCAGGATGGTATGCAACTAAATTGCCATTAGAGTGAATCATATTTCAAATATTGGTGCTATTATTAAGATATCTTCTACCACTAATGACTTAGGGATTGATAATTTTTTAGGGAATTGATAGAAAGGATGTCAGGATTGTTTGCCACTTTAATATTCCAAAGTCGATGGAAGCCTTCTATCAAGAGTCAGGTAGAGCTGGCCGTGATCAGTTACCCTCAAAAAGTCTTTTGTACTATGGAATGGATGATCGCAAAAGAATGGTCACTTCACTGACTTCAACTCTGCCTTACCTTTATACTTTTAAGTTGCACAGTTTCTTAATGCCTTGAACTATTTTTGGAGCTATGTGGCAGGAATTTATTCTTAGCAATAGTGAGAAGAAGAAGTTACAGTCCTTTAGGTCAGAGGAAGGATTGTCAAAAAAGTCCTTGACTGACTTCATTCAGGTGATTATTTAATCATATCTGAATGAAATCTCTCTACTGTTAATGTCTTGTAGCATCTAAAAACAAAACTTTCAGATGGTTGAGTTTTGCGAAGGTTCTGGATGCCGAAGGAAAAAGATTCTTGAGAGTTTTGGGGAACAGGTATTCAGCTCTAGGTGTAATTTGTGGTTTGTATGTGCACAGGCTGCTCTATTCTTTATCAACAATAAAGTAAAGTTAATCATTTTCCATTATTGAACTTAGGTACCTGCATCACTATGTAGAAAATCATGTGACGCTTGCAAAAATCCAAACTTAGTGGCCAAGTATTTGGAGGAACTCACAACTACTTGTGCTGTTCGGCAGAGAAGTAGTTTTTCTCAAATTTTTATAAGCAGGTAGTTTTTTATTTTTTATTTCAAAAAGTAATTTTAAAGTTTTGTGAGCATTGGAGCTTTACCTCAAATCACATATACATATTGGATATTGCAACACCTCATTCCTCTATGGCATTTAAGGCTAGAGGAACTGGATGCTATCAACCTTAAAACATTACACTTTTGCGTTAGGTATAAAAGATTCCATAAGAAAATTAGAGTACTTGATTAGAAATGAAATCTAAAAACTACATTAATCGGAAGCACTTGTTAAATGTAAATAAAAATGTCATGTGCTACAAATTCCTTGAAAACTGAAAAGAAATAACATCAGAGTTTTTCCTCGGTGCCTCAAGCCACGTCGTCATTATCATCCCCTAGAAAACATCCTCTACAATGTCCTCATCTGGTGTGAGAAAAATATTTTAAATAAGAAAAAGCTAAAATGACTCAAATACTCGGTAAGAACCACATCATGCAGTAAACATAATAATAGTCCAGGGTTTCAATTAACATTAACATTCTTGAAAAAAATTTACCTTACTGCTTACATAAACCTTTACCTCAAAACATTAAAGAAACATTATTTTCCTCAACTTCATAGCATTAAAGAAATATTAATTTTCTTAACGTCAAAGGCATAAACATTCTTTCCTTAACCTCCATCCTTAATGGCCATTACACACCATGACCCCCATGTGTTAGGGTTAGCAATCCTTGCGGTTGATAGCTCTTTTTGTGGCTAGTGGATAAGAACCTAGCCTCCTTAGGAATGGGTCATCACTAGGCGCAACGTTAGTGATGCATTCTACTGTTGCAATCCGTCCCTACCTTGTGGTACCATCTTCATTGTCATATGGCCCGCTCATTCACTATTAATAAAAAAATAATTATCCTCAAACACACGCAGTAATACCTTTTCATTTTCTTTTCTATTCTTTAACTTTACCCTACCTCACTTATCATCTCTAAATTACATAGTTATACCACATAGTAATCAATCATCATCATTTATGTAGTTTTAAAATCATAATGAAACTTCGTCATAAATAGGGTTCATGAAAAGGGGCTTCCAACAAAGGCTTATACATATATATACCTTTATAAACATTTACTACATACATACAGCTGCGAAAAGACCTTTCAGTTTACATAAAGTGATGTGTAGAAAGACGTGATCACAGTCACTTACCTTGGTCCTCGTGTAAACTAAGCTATTAGTGTGTCTCCAAGCGTTAAACTGAACCTACACTAATGAGGCAACGTAATAAGCATTCTTTACATTAAACAATAGAGGAATATGCATCATGCACTAGACCTAAAGGTAACTTGGGACATTTAAGTTCCTGGGGCTACAACACTTCACTTGTTTAAACCATTGCTCGCGTAACACCTTGGTCACCTAAGAGTTGCTCGCCTAACACCTTGCTCGCTTGTCACTCTCCTTGCCTTACCTCGCCCAACTTCTTACCAATTTTAACCTGAACTTTCCCATCACTCAAAATAAACATAAACCTCGGTCTCCTATCAGTGTGACTCCACTTGTATTCACAACTCTCACACTGTCTTTCCTTGCCTCACTCCCCCTTCCCAAAGTCATTATCCTGGAACTTAAAGTCTGTCTAAGGGTTGGCATGTGAAGGGAGAGCATACATGAATTCGTGAGTATTGGAAAAGATTTACTGCAGTGGTGCACGTGGACGTGGGGTGAAGATATGGCGGCTTTCATTCTTCCATTTTTCTATTCTGGTGATTGAGCGATGATCGACAACACCTAAAGGCACAATTTCGAGGTGGTTCAGTATGGTAGGGGTGTGTTACATGCACCTTGGTCCTCCTCTGTTTTCCCTTAACAAAACAGAGTATATGCAATGTGATTTGTGTGTGCTACGAGTGTGATGCAGGGTACCGCAACGTGAGAGACTTACTGGTGATCCTTGAGCGGCACACAAATGAGATTTAGCAATGCTTGAACAAGGTGACTTAATAGTGGAACACATATCTCTGTAAACCTCGCAGCACTGCTCTTTTTGCAAGGCTAGTCCGTTCTTGCAAGTCACAGTTGATGCAACAATTCTCAGCAAAGCACAACGACAAGAAGGAGGCGGAGGAGAAGAAGAAGATGAAGATGAAATTGAAACGGCTAGAAAACTATTGGAATTAATCACGAAGGAGGAAGAGATGTATTTATAGGATGATAGGTCGGCTGGATGAGTGGGATTAGACATCCTGTACATTATGTTCATGCAATTACTCCAGCAACTGGGTCGGGTCATCTTAGGGGCGAGTTTATGGTTTTGGGTCATGATTTTAGGCCTTCCAAAGGATTTAAGTTTTGGTTCTAAGCCCTACTCTTACCCACTGTTGTCTCTAATCCCACTCTTCCATGCAGAATTCACACACTAAATACTCTAGATGTCCGAATTATAGGGTTCTTCTAACTAATCCCAATAAAATAATAATAACCTAATTTACATGTAATATATTATTATCAATCAGACAACCAATCATACATAACAGTACTCTAATAATATAATTTCTAAATCCTAGTTGGGCCCTCAAATATAACCTTTATACTTATAAAAAAAATATTATTTATGAATAACTGGGGGTTACAGATATAATTGTTACGTGGTGGTTTGAGTTTTAATTGGAACAAATAGCTGACCTTTTGGCTTTGTATTAGGGGTGTACACTGATGGAATCAGCGTCAGTTTCAGTGCCAAACCAAGACCCCACTGATGTCTGCCATGAGAGCTCAGTACCGGCCAAAACCAATCGATTAGGGGAGAGAATTGATATTATTGGTCCTGATGCAGTGCAGTTTGGTTCTTCGGTTTGCCATTGGCGTCTCTGTGATGGGTCTCTGTGATGGAGGGATGCCAGGTCCATTGTCGAGTGAGAGTAAAAGACTTAGGGTTTAGGGTTGCAAAGGGAACAGTACGTGAGGAAGAAGAAGAAGAAGAGGGGGGAGGGGGGTTTATTAAACCTAGTTCAAAACGGTTCTGTTTGGCTTTAAAACGCCGCCGTTCTATATGTTTTTTTAACATCCAGACCCTAAAATGACGCCGTTTCACTCACTTAAGGGAAATGGCGTTGTTTTATATACATTTATTTAAAAATAAATAAATAGAAAGGATCAGCTGGTTCGGCGGTTTTCCAGGGGTTCAAACCAGCTTTGAACATTTGATATTGATTTTCCCTCAATTCCTCTCGCCCGCTGACCCGTTCCATGCTCCGGTGGCTGGTCTAATCAGTTCCTGGCTGGTTCCGGTGGTTCCTGTACACCCCTACTTTGTATTGAACTATTTGCATAAATAGTTCTCTCTCTCTCTCTCTCTCTTAATGGGCTTCTTAGAAAGGCAACTCTTATAATTTACAACCATTTCTAAAAAACTAATGACATTATTTTTTGCTAACCAGGTTTTTTCCTTTTTCATCCATCATTTGAAAATACCATAATGCGTCAGATCATATATTTCATATTTTGATTGAGTTTAGCGCGGCTGTCGTAACCATGCAGTTGAAATCTGATTTTGATGTGTATGGAACTTCACAGTATAACTCATTACCATTTTTTTTCTTCTATTTTAGCTCCTCAGATATGATTGACGGAGAACAATTATCCGAATTCTGGAATCACGATAACGATGAGACAAGCCATTCTGATGAGGATATATCTGACTGCGATGGTATATCTTCCTTCTATTAAAATCATTCATCTTCCTTTGTGCGGGATGGTCCTCTTTCTTTCCCAGAGGCAATGGAGGGTTTGCTTTACTGTGCTCTTTATCTCACTTGTTTGGTTCAACTTTTCAGACGATACCACTAAAGCTGTTTGGAGCTTAGCAGGGTCAAAGTTACCATCACATTTGGGACTAGATGAGAAGATGGAGTTTTTGCAGCGTGCAGAAGAAAGATATTACCAGAATGATATCTCTGATAGACAGGTTTAAACTACAATGCTCTGCGTTATCAAAAAAAAAAAACTACGATGCTCTGCACCTTAGTATTTGCAATTATGAACGATCTGCTTGGTAAAATCAGCAAGAACATGACGTGACTTGCCTTTTAAGCCACACAAAGAGGAAAATGACGGAATATTTAGAACACATCTGTCTAACGAATGCACATATTTGAACTCAATCTGTCTGATATTTAACCTACTTTAAATTGATTTTCCCTGCCTGACCCCTTTCCTTTTTCATGACAGAATAAGAAACTAGAGAAGAATGTCATATCTGAGACTTTGAGGGAATCAAGCAAGCAAAGATTACAAAATGCTCTAAAGCAGGCTCAGCAGCGGCTTGGCAACTTGAAGTATGCTCACCATTATGCCTGCTTAGAGTCATTTATTTTCGATCTTAATAATTGGCATACAAAAGTGATATGTTTTGGTAGTCCATTATATTAACACTAGGGAATGGAGTTGTTAGATTGTAATAATTGAAACTTCTGCTAAGTCAACAGTCAAGACCATTTAACTGGGCTCCTGGTGTTCATGTTTTGTGCAGAATTGAAGTGGAAACATCTGCTTGTTTCCTTGAGAAGGAGTGCTACAAGAAATATGGGAAGACTGGAAAATCATTTTATTATTCACAAGTGGCGAGTACTGTAAGGTGGCTGTCAACCACGAGTTTGTCGGAGTTAACAACTCGGCTTGGCACCGCCACTAGTTTGACCTCGGAGGACATTTTGTCTAAAGCAGAGCCTTCTACAACATCGTTGCCTTTGTTGGATCAGGGACCAACAAAATTCACAAGCGAAGAGCTCAATGGCAGCTCTAGATCTGAGATTTCTTTAGGAGTTTCACCGCTACAAAGTACATCCTCTAGTACAGATCTTCCGGTAATTCCACCGTTCTCTGATTATGTCAACAGCAGAAAGGCAAAAGGAAGCCTAACTCATACATCACAAAAGCAATTACCTAGAACAACAGTTGAGAAGAACCCCGGGAAAAGGATGAAATTGTAACAAGGTTTTTTTTTTTTTTCTCAAGTAATTATTGCTTCGGTTCATGATTCTATGGATGTACACAACCATTATACTGTGTATTTTTTCCTAATTAACCATTATTCTACTCGTTCATGGAAAAGGGTTAGATTGTGTTGAAACAAAAAATAAAATGGGGAAAATCTCACTTTGCATCTCAAAACTATTATGAATTAACATTTTCTTTGTTATTTTTATTTTTATTTTTTTTTGTTGGGGGGGGGGGGGGGTAATAAGAATACAAACCCATTATAAACGTTATGATTTAGTTTTTTTCTCCTATTCAGTCCAAACATCATATTTCTTTAAAAAGTTTTTTCATAAATCTTGGTAATTATTATTTTATTTTATTTACCAAAAGGGCATGAGCTTGAGTCCTTGACTTGTAAAAGCGAACACTCACTCATGAATGTGAAAAGTCCGCCCGATTATTATATCAATTTGATCAACCTGAACTCACACTCAATAATGACTCTTGACATTTACATGAACTGGTACTTCAACCTTTTATAGTAACAAAGGGTAGGAGGGTGGTTTCTACCCCCAACGAACAAGTCATTTCAAAAAGAAAGGTTTGGATCTAATAGTTACGAGTGAAGTCGTGAGGGCAATCACCACGAATGACATGCACGTGCTGCATAAAGATATAAAGTGGTGTTTATAAGAAAAATAGAAGTTTTTAACATATTACCATAAGATTGTAACCCTTTTGAAAAATTCAGGAAAAAAATTAAGGTGCACTTTAGAAAATTATCTCAGTTTAGTTTGATTTTAAATTAAGTTTAACGTGATCTAAATGCTTGACTCTCAAATTTATAAATTTATCTCAACTTAAAATCTTTTTATACGTAAGACTTACAACTTTTTTCAGTTCAACACTTTTTATATGCAGAATTTACAACTTTTTTCAATTTCTAAAATCATCTTATGTCATCTCCAATAAAATCACTCTACGATCTCAACTCACTTCTATTCATAAATAACTCAACTCAACTCAACAACTAAACCAGGTCCGGCTCAATGGTAAGGCCACTTAGGCCATTGCCTAAGGCTCCCCATTTTATATAAGGCTCTAAAAAAAGTGAGTTTTTTTAATTAATAAAAATTATTTCATTAAATAAAAATTTAATTTTTTTTATATTTTCAATGTGTACAAGGTCTCATGATACTAAATTTAATATTTAATACAATAAATTATTTATATTCTTAAATAATATTTTAAGATTTTGCTAAATGGAGGTACAAAATTTGTATTAAGGCCTCATTTTAAGTTATTTTATTAAATATAAATTCAAAAAAATAATTCAAATATATTAAATAAAATCTTCTTTGATTGAAGATTTTAAAAATATTCTATATAATAATTTATAAGTTATTATATTATAATTATTAATAATTTATTTAAATTTCGCCTAAGACCTCAATAGATATTGAGCTGCCCTTGATCCAAACGGGGCCTAAGGCTGCTCTTTAAGTGCAACTCATTTTGTTAACTCAACTTATTAGCTTGTTCTTATATATATATATTGCATATATTTATATATAGTTGTATATAGTGGCAGAATTAGAAATTTGTTTTAGGGGGACAAGCAAAGTTAAAACTATAACAAAATATTTTTTTGTTTTCTTCTATATAATTTTTTTTGTGATATAAAACGATATGATAGTAAGACCTAAAATAAAAATAAAATATGTTTAATACAACATATGGAATAATACAATATTATATATTGCAACCTCTAATAATGGAGAACCTGTAGACGTATGGAGTAATACAACATTTGTCCTTTCTCTTGTTGCTCTGCCCCCAGCTGTGTAAGCTCCTAATGAAAAACCTATGGACATATAGGGAAATCCACCCACACTCCGTCTTGCTTCACCATCTGATACCTAAGGCCAACTAGTATCTAGCGTAAGCCACCAAAGATCAGTCTTTGGGATCAAACTAGAAATTGCTTGGAGTAAGCAAAATATATACTCCTTTATGATTATTTGTAACATTTTAGGGTTTTATTTGTTTTATATAGAGCCTAATATATATATATTTTCCTTTTTTTTTTGTGTGTGATACATATAGATAGCATAAAATATATATTTCATTTATCTTTATATTTCATAATTTTAATACTCATCGTTTATTATATGTAAACTTCAAAGAAGATGCACATATTATGTCTATAATTAAAGTTTAAACCTGTTAAAATTAGTTCTAGACCTGTACGAATATTACTGCCAAACACATATATAGGAGGAATATAAGAGTCTTAGAATTCTAGGTCAACCTTGTCTTAAGATCTTATAATCGGCCAGAGTCCATGTTCGTCTTATTTATTGGTAATTAGTGATCTTGTTTGGCTTCAAATCAGGGGAATGATTTTAGTGATAGGCTTACTATCCTATCACAACTCGTTTACTACTCTCTTTTATATTTATATTTTTCATTTTTTTATTGTTTTCTTTTAAGTATTTTTTTTCACATATTTAATTATTAAGAAAAAATTAAAAAAATATATAATCTTACTAATAATCACTTCTTTAATCTTTAAGTAAAAAGAAAAAAAATCAAATACAAAATGGATAGTAATAGAATTGTAACTATCATTTCCCAAGATTTTAGTATAGCCCTAGGACGTGTAAGTCCTGCGTATTATTTTTTTGAAAAAAATAATCAAATTTGTGACCTATATGAAAAAATCTATTTTAATAATAGGTCTTACTGTTTTACAAATAGAATGCAGAACTTAGAGCAGTCTCATTGGTCTCATTAAAAAATATCAAAATTTGATGAGATGCACATACTATATTGACCAAAACACAACATTAGATTCATCATTAGACTCATCAAAATAATAATATAATAATATTTTTAAATTTTCTCTAATATTTTATAATTATACTAACCATATAGATATATTAATAATTTAATTTGATACTTAAATTATTATTTTCAACAATTTTTAATAAAACTAAAGTTAAAAAAATATAATAAATGCATTTGGGATTAAATGTGGGAGAAAATAAAGAAGAAAGAAGAAAAAGAAAAGGAGGAAAATCTGTGGAGGAAATAAAATATATTAAACAAATTATATAAAGGGTGAATAGTGACTCTTCAAATTTAAAGGGTTTGTCAAGTTTTACTGTAACTCAAAGTTTAAGAAATACATTTTGATGAGACCAATGTGAGATTGTTTTTAATATAAATCATCAAATTTGTGTTTGACGAGTCTTTTGATGAGACCAATAAAGATGCTCTTACACACTTCAAGATCAGAACTAATATTATTTAATAGATAATGTTATAAATATCATTTATGTTTTTCATTACATGCTTTTGAAAAATGATGTTCACACGCTTATAAGAATAGATAAACTATTTCAAGTACATCTACTAATATGTGTATGCTAGTTTATGTGAATACTACCTACGTAGTTGTCGAACGAACAGAAACTTTGTAATGCCTTTGGATGATGATCCAACGTTGTGTGCTCTACTTTTCCTCATAAACAAATGAAACGTTAGGTTGAGACCATTTTTGGCTTAATTTGGTGGGTAAACCTCAACTATAAAAGGTAAAATACCAATCTCACGAATGCTTACTATCAACCAAAGTACCTATTAATTAAACACTTCAACCATATAAATATCGACAAATTATATGATCATAAAGAGACAAATGTGTAACAAGAACATGAAATGCTTCTCCTTTGGCTTCTCATATTGTTGCTCGCACTCTTCAAGATGCAGCAATGCGGGGAAGATATGAGCAATGGATGACTCGCTATGGACGTGTATATGAGAGCATTCAAGAAAAGGAGAAACATTTCGAAGTATTCAAGGAAAATGTGGCACTCATAGAATCTTTCAACAACGTTGGAAACAAACCTTACATGTTAGGAGTCAATCAATTTGCAGATCTTACAAAAGAAGGGTTTAAAGCCTCACGAAATAGATTCAAGGGCCATGAGTGCTCGATAGAGATTTCTTCCTTCAAATATCAAAATGTGACTGCATTGCCTTCTACTATGGATTGGAGAAAGAAAGGAGCAGTAACATCAATTAAAGACCAAGGCCAATGTGGTAAGTGTCTAAGTTGGACATGGATTATGTCCACTTTATGTATCTAACACTTTTTGGTGATGAAATGTAGGATGTTGCTGGGCATTTTCAACAGTGGCAGCCATAGAATGAATTACTAAGCTAAAAAGTGGTAAACTAATCTCTTTATCAGAGCAAGAATTGGTTGATTGCGACATTAAAGGAGTGGACCAAGGTTGTGGTGGTGGTTGGATGGATAGTGCTTTCCAATTCGTTTGACAAAATCATGGTATCACGACGGAAGCCAACTATCTTTACAAGGGTGTTGATGGAACCCGCAATGCAAAGGAAGAAGCCAACCATGCAGTTGACATAAACGGGTACGAAGATGTGCCAGTCAATAATGAAAAGGCACTTCTTAAGGCTATAGCTAATCAGCCAATTTCTGTTGCCATAAATGCTAGGGGATCTGATTTCCAATTCTATTTAAGCGGCATTTTTACATAAGAGTGTGGTACTACCCTTGACTATGGCATTGCTGCTATTGGTTATGGGGTTACTAATGATGTGACCAAGTACTAGCTAGTGAAGAATTCGTGGGGTACAGAATGGGGTGAAGAATGGTACATAAGGATGCAAAGAGATGTTGATGCAAATGAAGGCCTATGTGGTATAGCTACGCAAGCGTCTTATCCGACAGCATAAAATTTATATATCATAATCATAGTCAATGTCCACTATCTTGCTTGCAATATAATGCACTATTGGTTTTCAATCATTTCCATTCCCACTGCATGAACTCTCTTGTTTCCTTATACATGACGTATGTAAACCTTTTCCATAGTATGTCTATTCTCTTGACCAGCACCTCATTGTTTAAAAAGGCTTGACAATAAAAATGCTTTCAAAGCAACACATGCAAACTAGAAATATAAAAGGAATATAAATGATTGGAGTACAAGTATTTTAATAGTATATAATTGATATCAATTTATTCCTTGAGATCGTAATAAGAAATTTTGGGTCCATCAAATGGATAAATACAGTAGTGGACTAGTTGTGTGAAAATGATAGTTAAATTACAATTGGGGCAAATCCACTATCTCATGAGTTTCTCTTGTTTTAATAGAAGGGAGAAAGAACTTTAATATACACATCTAGCATATTTTGAAAAGTGGATGGCTAAAATAAATAAGTGGATTTCCTAGCTAAATCTAAATAACGAATTAGGCTTAAGATGATCCAAGTTTTGTATTTCATCTACTTTAATGTAGTGTGTGCTTGTGAAAGAAGACAAACCACCTTTTGAGGGCAAATATTATCTTCTCTCATTAATTTGGTTAAAAATGAGGAGGAGAGGTCTGAAATGTATAGCTAGTCCAACAAATGGGCTAGCAACATTGACTAGAAAATGGGTATAAGCATCTCAACACAGAGTATAATAAAGGGCTTTTCATCTAGTATCGGGCAAGCAAACACATGCAAGAAATGCTAAAGACAAGAAAGATGAATTGAAGAGGTTGGCAACTTTAACAAAGGGTGAGGTATAAGCGTTAGCCAAGCATTGGTTAACGACAAGACCAATGCGGATGTATGGGCTTTCAGGATAATACGAAAACACTCAAAATGCAGTATTTTTGTATGCAAAAGTCCATGCTCAATCTGACAGGTCACATCTCGAATGGGTCTTGTGATGCCCTTAACTTCTGCTTGGGATATTTGACAGAGATTGAAATATTGGGACATGCAACACAAAGCTACTGCTCCAATTCATTATGGATAACATGCAATAATCACAACGAAAGTATTTTATTCAATTTACAACTTGTACTAGAACAAAATAAATCCCAAAATTTATAACATTAAGATGTAGATAGGTTCATCATCCATAAAACATGACTTCACTAAGAAGAGACATTTTACTAGAGTATGAACTCCTTGATTACAAACTCCTACATAGTGTGTCAACTTCACATTAATCCGCTCATGCAACTTGGTGACTAGTGCCAAGAGGGTATTAAAAAACTAGAGAATGCTCTTCATGAGCTCTTGCGAGTCTAGAACCCTTTCCATTCAATCTCACCAAGGTGGGAATGTTCAACTCCATGCTAACATATCATAGCTATCATTCTGGATGGGAATTGTAGTTGTGACTATCACAGTGAAAAATTTCAATCTCAAAGATATATGACTAAGCTAGTTTATAAAGCATGCCCAATAATAAACATGACATATATGCATGGTGGACATTGACTTGTTTTTATAGAATAGAACTTTATCGACATTAGAGTTTCATACTTGCATACCATTAGAGACTTAATCCTATGCAACATGTAAATTTTCTTAAACCACGCACCTAAAATTATCATAATCAAATCCTAGCTAGGTCGTTGCACCATTTCAATTATATCAAAACCAATATTCAAGATTAAATCAAACATCATTAGGCAAGAACCTCAATGCTTACACTAAAATGATGCATCTATGAGTATTCATCAAAGCCTTAACTCAAAAGCTACTTTCATATTTCAAAAAAAGCTTTATCACATAGATCTAACTCTTATAAGATGGTTTTTTAAGGCCTAATCATCAAACTAGCTTTAGAGTTCAAAAGAAACTAACTCTTCTATAGAACTCACACTAGTAGTTTGGCTTCTCCAACCCTAAATCGGTTCATACAAGTTTTTGGGTGAATGCTCTGGTTTTACTAACTCAAGCCAATATTTGATGCACCATACATGTCATTAATCCCTTTAAATTCGAAAACACCATATAAGCTCCAAAACTATTTGGCATTTCAAGACAAAACTCCAACACAAACAACACATGCTAGCCGAAATAATCATACCCCATATCACCACCAAGATTCAACCTTTTTAACTCAAAGAAAAGCATTCAAACACCCAAACCATCAAGTCCCTAACTTTGAGTAACACAAAATAGAAGAGAAGAATGATAGAAAAAGAACTTACAAAGGTCTAGCACATAAGAGAGATTGGATTTCCTCTACTCTACACACATTGTGCTTGTTTAGTTTGCTCTCAAAGTGTAAAGTGTTGTATGCTTTCTTATGTGCAAGTGAGAGAGAACTAAGTGGGCATGTGGGACAATAGAAATAAAGGAGAGGGTTATTTTGTGTTTGGTGGAGTAAGGCAAAGGTTGATGGAGTGAGGAATAATTTTGGCAAAAATGGGAAGTATATTCCAAGAATGACATCGAACCTACTTATGTTGTAGGTACTAGTGTAACACCCCATTCCCCTAGAGTTATGAATAAAGTCATGTTTAGAAATTTTGGAGAAATAATCTGCTACTAAACTTGACATAAAGTTTTCTTCCTTTTAACCAAATGCCAGACACAAAAAATTTCATAAATAATAAGGTCAATTTAAAAAAAAAAAAAAAATATATATATATATATATATATATATAAAAGAGAATATATGGAAGAGCTTATTAATTTTAATTAAGTCTCATGTGCTTATCAGGAATCTTATTAAAATGCAATCATGAAACTGAGCATGTCATAAATTGTCTAGATCTCTACCTCGCCTCACTAGGCCAAGTCCCGTCCTACAACTCCATCCTCATAAAGGTTCTAGGGGGTTAAAACATAAAATATATAAAAATGATTTGAATAATTCATAAGAAACACATCATGCAGTAAACATAATTTTGACAGAGGGTTTCTTGGAAAATATGCATACTGATAGTTAGGTACGTGAATAACATGAACATGAAGTTGAATGGTGCATGACATGTCTTAACTTGTCATAGGTCGATACCAACTATTCACCCTATGACTTAGGGTTAGCATACCTAAGTAGATTTTGATTCCCCCTGTGGTCGCAGATTGTAAAATCTATGTAGAAGGAAAATACCCTTGGTACACTACTAGAATGTACAACCTAGCAATGCAATATGGCCATAACATATGGTATCCTATTCATATCATAGCATAGGTCGTTATGTATCTTAATATTCATATCTTATCATAATCATACGTGCATACTTTTTTATCATATTATATCTTTTCTTTTCATATCATAGATTTTAAGTGAAATTGTGATTTATTAGATCATAGATTTCAATTGAAATTGCAGTCTTTTATAAAATGTTATGAAACGTTTTCCTAACATAAAACCATAATTTTTCATAAATCTTTTGATTCATAACTCCTTAAATGAAATCATGATATTTTATAAAAATTTTAATGCATAAAAATCACATGAGATCATGGATTTTCATAAAATATCTTTATATATATAAATATATAAATATATATATAAAATATATAGAAAAAGACTTCATTTCATTTCATGAAATCAAAGTTATAGCTGTGATGGATAAATACAGAAAAAATCTAAATTACAAGCCAAACTACTGATCATCTATTTGAGGCACCCCCGTATACAAATTTTTTTTGTGATGGATATTGTCTTAACTTCTATATATTCTCTAATGACAAAACCTTATGAGATTTTAATCCTAGTTTGTCAAAGAGTATAACCCTCTATAAAAATAGAGATAATTAATCCTCACCCTTCAAAAGAGGAGAAGGAAAACCACTACATCCTCCAAAGGAGCGGGTCAACCAAAGTAAATAGCTTATTCTTTTTTTATTTTTACCTAATACAAACAGTAGAAAAGAAATACATAAGAAATACTGACAAACAGAAAAACAACAAAACATAAATGTAAAAAATACTGAAAAAGTGAAAAAACATGGCACACTAGGAGTGTGCCAAATTGTCGATCCTGAAGCTACCGAAGTTGCTGACCCCAGAATGCTACGCATGATGGTAGCAGAGCCTTCAGTGTGGTGGTGCGAGGAGGCCACATGCACACTTTGACATGCGCCTGTGGAGCATGCACCACTATTTTTGGCAAAACCTATAGTAGTCTGACAGATCGGCGACTTAGGAACCTTGTGGTGGGGCACGTGGTAGTTGCTAGCTACAGAAAAATATCAAACACCACTTATCTATATTTTGAACGGAAAAACAAAGCAAAATCAAAATGAAAAACTCCCTTGAAGAAAGGAGGGAGGGAGGAGTTGAAGCTCCCACACCCTTTGTGAGGCGGTTTTCTCTTTGGGTTTCTAAAGAGAAGAAAAAGCCTTTCTCTAGAAAGTTTTTTGCGAGAAGCCCTAGTTTCATAAAATATCTTGATGCATATGTCATACAACTAACATAAGACTTTTGCATAATATCATGGCATTAATAAATTTGACATGACTTTGGTACGTAAAGAGGAATTTTCAATTGAGGGTGTACATGCATGATACTTTTATAAAAGGCATGTCGTTTTCCATATATATATATGCAAGGGTATGATCATGCTATTTATCACGTCGCAACATTAATCCAATATTGATTACCTATAAAATATGCAAGTAGTTTGAATAAATTTATAATAAATCACATACTTTTAAATTAAAACCTGAAATAATAAAATATTCTATATTTCCCTTAAGCCTAAAATCCTAAAATCCTCAAAACTCTAAAATAGTCTAATTTCCTTTCATTGACCCAAACTCTCATAAATCAATATTTTTCGTTAAACCCATATAACATAAGTCCAAGCCGTGGCCCATTTATAGTAACATATGTAGGCTTGTAATATATTTGCACTAATAAGTTCCTAGATGAGGTATACCAATGGTAGGGGAGAAGAGTTATGCTATACAAAGTCCTACACTCGACGCAACAGATTTTTTTAAATGTAGAATAAAAGAGGATAAAAGAGTAAAATCACATGTTTAAGTTGTGTGAAGAATGTGTGGGGCTTATGTTTAGAACTTATCAAGAGAGAAATAAGAGGGGAGAGAGAGAGACAGTTTACGTCAAGAAAGAGAAAGGAACTGAGAGAATTAGAGTCTCACGTATGTTGCAATGTGTGGGTTGGGTGGTGTTTGACATTGGAGATATGTTTCCTAGTAAATTTTGTTGTTGCTAGCAGTGGCATCGTGGTTTCAATTGTTGCAAGGTGTGGCTCTCGATTTAGCCTTGGTGCAACATTGATGCACGGCTAGAAGTTATGTCATGGAGACAAAACTGCGACAGTTGTCGGTGGCTTCATTGTGGGGTCACATCTAGGTTACAATGATTGTCGGTTGGTTATTGCCTGGTTGTGCTTTGTTTTGAGGAGCAAATAGAGGCTTATTTGGTTCTTTATGCAGGTGGTTGCCGGTTTCGCTTAGAGCTACTCCACAGTGGTTCTATGATGATTGTTGGGATATAGGGAAGAAATCGAAAGGATTGAGTGGGTGGTTGACTTTACAGCCCTACCTATGCTTGTAATTCTCTATGTGCCTGAATGTGTATACTTGCATGTATAAATATATAGGTGGCTAGAAATCCTAGAAAAACAAAGAGGAGGAAGAAACATGCATGGAACTTATATACGCATCTAATAGCCTGTTTGGGGTTGCGTTTCGAATCTTAAAAAACGATTTTAAGTGGTTAAAAACACTTTTTTTAAAAAATGACATATTTAATAACTTTATAAACAATGCTTTAATCAGCTAAAAAAGTTGAAAATCGATTTTTTCAAAAATCATCAATTGAAACTTTTATTAAAAAATTCCTACAGATAACTGTATATTTTGAAAAATTTATTGTAACTAACTTTAAAAGCGTTTTAGATACATGTTTACCAAGCACTAAACATATTTTGAAATATAGAACTTATTATTTAAGTTATAAGCTATAAGCCCTAATGTTATAAACTATATTTCCTACCGCAATCCCAAATATGCACTTAATGTACGTAGACTACGTACACTTGCGATAAGAAAGAATGGGTAGACCTATAATCATATAGTTGTGAGCTACCTGTGACCACATATGCATTTTCCTATGTCAAACCTAGGTTGAGATCAAATACTCATTATGTTCCCTTAATTGCCTCAACATACAAGTGGTGGTAGAGCCGAAAACCTTCCCAAGTTGAACAATTCCAGTGGTTAGGCTTTATGCAACATTTTCAACGCATGCTTTAGATTAGTTTCATGGCCTGTGACACATTCAGTAAATGGGATCATTATTCGAACTTCCAACAATTACTGAGGTGGGCCTTACTGCATTTAGGGCAATTGGGCCTCTTGTTTCACATGTTTAAGGACTTCCCTTTTCATATTGGGCTTTTGCTCTTGTTGGACATTTTTTCCTATTATGAGCAAGGAATAATGTATTTCTTATCGAAATTTGTTTACGTACAAGCGAATTTGCAAACCGATCTGCGTATCAATTTTGTTATCTTCATGTTCATAATTCAAATCTACACCGTTTTTATTAAAGTCTAACTTCTTGACCAATTATGTTGAATGAGTGCGTGTATTGGTGTGCATAATCTATTACAACCAGATTTCTCATTTCTTACCATACTTTTTTCAATTCATTGGTTTCAATAATTCTTCAAAACTCATGGCCCTCTGTTCCTCGTTAGGAATTAGCAGTTCTGAAAATTTGGCTGCATATTCCTCCATCATGCATGCACTGTTGCTTGAGATTGGCAAATTGGGTCATAAATTCTATCATTCTTTAAAAGAAAGTTTCTGAATTGAATCTTGGTGCTTGATAGATGTGGCCATGCCCTCAACCTCAACCTCAACATCAACCTCACCTTCCTGTGGTGCCTTATTCTTATCCTTACATTCTAAAAATTGTAGTTTATTTGTTATCAACACTAAGAGTTAGAACCTTGTATCTTTCATTTCTCTATCATTCATAAAGTTATAGATTCTCGCGTCTATGATGTTGCTTTAAGCATTATTTACAGATTCTTCTCTACAAATCAAGCAAAGATCTCTTCTATGTAGCAATGATTTTAGGAAATTACCATTAATTTTGTAATTGTAAAACTATATCATACTAGAATTAGTTACCTTAGATAGATTTATCTCTTGTATCTATATATTTGATAGATTTGTCAATGTAAATTCAAGTTCTACAATACAAAGGACTATTTTCTTGACATGGTATAAAGCCAAACCCAATCTCTCATTTAACGTTTCCATGGCTTCCTCTTCAAACCCTCCTCCTTGCCTATATCTCCTTCATCCCACTGTCAACTTCGTCAGTAACGTCTCCTCCTCTCCCCTCTTTGATAGCCACCGTAATTGGGTGGTGGACAGTGGCGCCACCGACCACCTATGTCACGATCGCACCCTATTTTTTTACTTGATTCCTCCCATTTAGACCATAAGGTCACTTTACCAAATGGAGCCCTAATTTCCATAGACGACATCAATACATGTGTGTTAGTCGAAAACTTGATTTTACAAAATGTCCTCTTTAGCCTCAATTGTTTTTTAATCTTTTTTCAGTCCCTAAGCTCATAAATACTAATTCTTACAGTGTTTTTTTTTTCTTTTTCCACTATCTCTTTTCAGGATCCCGCACTCGAAAAGGTTGATTAGAGTCGGTGAACTTTATAATGAATTTATGTGTACTGGTTAGTACCCACCATGCCTTTCTCCACTTAGAACACCACTACTAGAATTTTGTGGTACCAATACCTAGGTCATCCTTTCCATTTAGTTATCCCTAATCTTTTCAATAATTCTTGTGTCATTTCTGATTGTGATGTTTGTACTCAGTCTAAACACGCCAAATTACCTTTTCATCACTATGCTAATAAAAGTGCTATGATTTTAATAGAATTTTTTGTGATATATGGGGTGGCTATCACACACCTTCTATTTGTGGTGCTCACTATTTTCTTACCATTCTTGATGATTTTTCTTGTATCACTTGGATTTATCTCATGCGTTATAAATTTTGAAGCCTACACTCATCTCATGCATTTTCTTGCTCTCATAAAAAATCTGTTCAGTACCATAATTAAAGCTTTTCAAACTAACAACGACCAGGAATTTCTTTTCCAAAAATTTCAAAATTATCTTCATGATCACAACATCATCCATAAATGTATCTGTGTTGAAACTCCACAACAAAACGGTGTTGCCGAACGTAAACACCGGCACCTCCTGAATATTTCTCGTAACATGCATTTTTAAGCTCACTTATTTATGAGATTTTGGGGGTGAATGTGTTCTCACTACTACCTCCTCATTAACCGCATGTTCAGTTGCATTCTTCAAAATAAATATCCTTTTGAACTCCTTTTCAATATTCCATTGAATTACAATCATCTCCGAGTGTTTGGTTGTCTTTACTATGCACAAACTCTCCATGCCTTCCGTGATAAATTCTCTCCTTGCACCTCCAATTGTCTTTTCCTCGGATACCCTAACACTCATAAAGTATATAAACTTTACAATCTAGATACCCACACTATTTTTTATTCTCGTGATGTCAATTTTCACGAACACCAATTCCCTTTCCAAGACACCCCTCATCCATTTCCCCCATCATTCCCTATATTACCTCTTCCTATCCCTGAACCCATTTTACCACGCTCCCCATCTCCTACTACTATTTTCGAGCATTCTCCACCATCTCCTCCTCCTTCTCCCACTCATCCTCATTGCACCACTGCTAGACCTGCCTACCTTTAGGACTATATATGCCTGACCCTATACACCGAGACCACTACATCTTCATTCAATGCATTGATCTCAGGTAGTATTACTCATCCTTTATCTGTTTTTCTTTATTATTCTCGTTTCTCACCTTCTCAACTTATTTTTTTAAATGCTCTTATTGTTTTTGCTGACCTTCCTATGATTCCACTGCCATTAAACATGCCTATTGGCGAGATGTCATGTTTGCTGAACTCAGTACTCTTTAAGCTATTTCCACTTGGACATTTGAGCATCTCCCTCATGAAAAGAAACCCATTGGCAACAAATGGGTGTTCAAAACTAAAGTCAATACAAATGGCTCCATTGCAAGATAAAAAACTCGACTAGTTGCCAAACGTTACACTTAAGTCAAAGGTCTTGATTACCATAATACATTTGCTCTCGTTGCCAAGATAACTATTGTTCGCTGTTTCTCGACAATGGATTATTCACCAACTTGATGTCAATAATGCCTTTCTCCATAGAGATCTTGATGCGAAAGTCTACATGACCCATTCTTCTGGTTATTTTCTGAAAGGAGAAACTCGTGCTTGCCATCTCTGCAAATCCCTCTATAGCCTTAAGCAAGCATTACGCAATTGGTTTTTTTAAACTAATAACTGTGCTTCTTGATGCAGGATTTTCACAATCTCAGGCAGATAACTCTTTATTCACCTTGGTTACTTCTTCCAGTATCACTATTGATCTTATCTACGTCATTTTAGTTGTCAGCAATGATCGCTCACAAATTGAAGTCTTCAAAAGTGTTCTCTCCACACACTTCAATATCAAAGATCTAAGCCCTCTCAAATATTTTCTTGGTTCTGAAGTTGCTCGCTCATCTCAAGTCATCTTCATCAACCAACACACATATGCTATTGACATCTTATTCGACAGTGGCCAACTTGGTGTCCGTATTGCTTCCTTTTCCATGGAACAAAACCTCAAGCTCACCGATCATGATGGCATACTACTTGACAATCCCAACTCTTATCGAAGACTTGCTAGCCATTTCATATATCTTATTATCATCCGTCCTGATATTTTTTTTTTTTAGTGAATATCCTTAGTTAGTTCATGCATGCTCCTCGTGCCCTTCACATGCAGGCTACCAATCGAGTCCTTCGCTATATCAAAGGCAGTACTGGACAATGCATCTTCTTCTCTTCATCCACAACTTTCCATGTCACTGCCTATATTAATTCTGATTGGGTGAGTTGCCCAATTACTCGACGAAAGTTAGGCAAATCTACGCAAGTTGGGCATTACGGACCTACATGCTCCAACTTGAGGGGGCATATTGACATATTCTTCTTCACAAATCAAGCAAAGATTCCACTCCAAATTTGTAGCACCATGATTTTAGGAAATTACCATTAATTTTATAATTGTAAAATTATACCATACTACAATTAGTTATCTTAGATATATTTATCTCTTGTATCTATATATTTGACAGATTTCTTAATGTAAATTCAAGTTCCACAATACAAAGAATTATTTCTTGACAAGCATGTTCATATAGTAAGTCGATGGGTAAATAGACAGAAAGTTGTTTAGTTTTTGTTATAATTATAACAAAAGACATTATGGTCATAAGACTAGCACTAATTTTAAATTGGAAAGTGCAATGGATCCGATTTAAGGTGTAGTATTTTAGAATGCACATCTTGTACATCACAAGAAATTACAAAATCTTGTAAGAGAACAACTCTAGGTTGTAAGGGATAGTACAAGGAGAACAACTTACTTGGGGAAAAACCAAATATTTAAGTTACATGATACAAAGAGTGATTCACTTAGGCATTCGCAACCTCATTATATAGAGCAATTCATTGATTGTGGTTAGTGAGATGAACAAGCATGATAAGTCTAAGTCCATGGGCGAAATCATGATTTGAAGTTCGGGGGGTGATCGATAAAGTGTATAATATGTGTGAATATAAGTAATGTGTATTTTTTGCACATGACTATATATAAACTTATAATCAAGTTAGAGTGGGACTAGGTGAGTATAACCAATCAATTTTGACAATCATATAAATTTATAATGAATTCAAAGTAACATTCGAGCAAGTTAGCAATTAAAAAATATCTCACAATTCACAAAAAATCCAACATTAACACAAAAAATTTAAATAGAAAAACTTCAAAAAACTAAAACATCCAAAAAGATAGACATAAGATTTTAAGAAGAGAATAAATTGAATTCAATAGATGAGAATAACACAGTTACACAGTGCTTAGAAAAAAAAAGACAGACAGGCCACTCTTTTTCAATAGGCGAGACTCACAATAGACGTGAGCTACAATATCATTCTCTCTAGTTTCTACTCTTTTTCAGTAACACAGTTACACATGGCTTACAAACATTTGGAAATATTCTCGGATTCTTAACTATTAAGTATTGTCATCATATTACGGGTTCATTTATGATAAACAAAAAAAGAGGAAATAAATTAATACAATTTTCTAGACAATATTTTAATCCAATTATATTTGCCCACGCAAGAACTCTTATAATAAATACTAAAATGACAAAAAATCCAAACCTTTTAATGACGAACATTCAAAAGCTTTCTCAGATTATAAAGGGTTTGTGATTTCAAGTTTTCAACCAAATAACCAGAGTATTGAGTAGACTAGCAGTTGAAGAAGAAGAAGAACAAGAAAAAATATTGGATTTGGGGGATAATTTCAGTAAAAATTTGGGTGTCAATGAAATTAAAAGTTAGAATAAAATTAGATAAAATTTGAAATTTAGGGGGATAATCTCAATTATAATATATATATCTATATACTAAATAATTTTTTGAAAAAAATTTCAAATCCCCCACCTAGTTCTGCCCCACTACAAAAAAACTTTTTATTTGCAGTCAGTTAATTCTAGCGAAATAACTATTTATAGCTAAAATTGATTATAAATAATATTTTCGTTGCAATTAATTGTCCACAAAAGTTAATTTTTCTTGTAATCGTATCTAAGTCCATGGTTGATAATGTGCTTAAGGAGCTAATTATGAGCATATTTGCTAGCTATGATATTCAACATTTGGGCAGAAGCTGCAAAGTTCGCATTGACACTACAAAAATACTTGCCTTTTGTAGCATTAAGAATAGTTGTCATTACTCTTAAAAAACGTCGCAAATCAGTAAATGCAGCATTTTTTAAGTGCCGCGTGATGGACACCAAAGAAATGTGGCCGTTGCATTGAGGCGTCATTTTCCTAGTAATGCTGCAGAATTCCCTCTATTTGCGGCGCCAGGAAGTCGCCGAAAATTCTGGTTTAATGTGCCGCAAATAAGCTACCCTTTAGCTAACGTAAAATGTCGCAAAATTGTATCCTCAGCATTTCGTAATGCAGCTAATGCCTAGTTTGTTCGCTGCCATAGGTATAAAACAACTGCGACATTTAAGTTAATGCCGATAAACTTTCTTATAGGTGGCATTGATGGTACGCCGCACTTATCATTTATTACGTTGCCAATGTTCATTGCTGGGTTTTAAATTCCTTTTACCATCACTTTTTTTTTTTGCTGCAAGAAGTCTTGGACAATGCCGCAATCACCCAGCAACAATATATTAAGATTCTATATTTGCAGCAATGTTGTAAAATGTCATCTGAGGCCTTTCTCTCTTTTTTTCTTTTTCAAAATTTGTATGATTGCTCTTTTTCCTTTAGATATGTTATTTGACAGTTGGCTTGTCATCAACTCGATGGTCTAAATATATATATAAAAAAACTAATATCAAATAGTACTTATAAATTAATACCCATTTCCTATATATAATAAGAATACACAATTAATTTAGTAACAATATTAATTACTAATGCAGTTATAACGAATTGATGATGATTCTAACAATTTAGTACTTATAATTTTTTTATAAGTACTTAATTATAATAACTTCTCATGTAATTATAAGCATATAATAAATGGACCCCTGGTAATTGGACATAGAAATTAATATATTACCTACTTCACATGAAAAGAAAACTCATAATTGAGGAAGATGTCATAGTAGGTTTGATAATGAAACAAATAGAACTATAATATATTCAAGTCATGATCATCACTTCACATAGTTTAAGGTCAATAATCTCAAATTACCAACACATGGATTCAAGAGCAGCAACTACTACCCTATTACATTGAGACATCCCTATGGATTAAATAGAAATGCTACCCTTGGAGTGGTGCATTAATCCATGTTGTCAATATACCAACATTACTCCAATTAGTTCTATGTAGTTAATAACTAGAAAGGAACACTTTCCATTTACAAGAATATGACCATCATTGATTGGTTATTAAAACTTTAACTTCATACCAGCTTAAGTCCTTAAACTGTAATGATTGATAGTGTTGAGGGTGAGTTGGGAGACCCCCATTACTCTTTGGCATCTTTATAATCAATAGGAAGTGTGTGTTGTCCATTTCCACCGTACTATATCCCTATTAGATCCAAAAATTTAAAATGACAATTCTGTACCAGTAAACCATGGGACAATTCTGCACTTCATCTTCTACCACACATGGAATCACATAGTTTCCATTAACCCCACTGCTCAAGCCATTTTACTCATCAGTTGGTACCTTTAAATGGAAAACATAAGTGAAACTGACTAATGCACACAATGATTGGCTAATATTAGTAAACTAAATAACAAGATTCTCTAGGGAACAATTATCACTCAATGCAGATGGGTAATTAGAGTTAATTATATTTTCTTTTGAAAAACAATTAGCTTGAGAGAGAGGGCTAAGAAGTAAGCAAACCTTACACCCGCCTTGGAATTTAGGAGAATAACTGTAACCCTACTACTAGTAATCTAGCATGCATCAAATGCTAATCTCGTGTATTGTATTCTACACATACAACAGATTAAAAGTCCCTACATTGAACCATTATTTTTTTGTGATACGTAAACAACTTTATTTGACAAAGAAAGCTCCTGTCCAGCCAATTAATTTATTTCTATGAACCATGATTAGTGGACAATAAACTATACCAATAATCCTAAAGTCTAAGGGAACCTCCTATGTAGGGGTAAAATTGAACCATGTGTTCTTTCATGTTTTGACCCCACATGTAGTCTAGCATAGGAACATACTTTCTGCGTGTTCCAGCTCACAATTAAATTCCTTGTATCCTAGTAGCACCACAGTAATGCTAGTCAAAAGTTTAATAAACTAGTTCCTAACAACCTCATAAGATTTCATATAATTTCTAATGACACATTATAAACTTCTAATGATTGCGGGAATCATTAAACTTAGAAATTAACCAATGGTCGCAACACATATATTACCTGCTCGTTCCAGTTTTCAAATCCCCTGAGGAAATTTTATTGACTTGTGCAGCAGCCATTTGGGTTGTTTTGCTAGCCAAGTACCCCCTTTTTTTAGCAGAGTGTGTGGATCACCAGCTCCTTACCTACCAATTACATGCTTCATATTGATAATCTCCTTAAAATCGTTTCTCTAAGGATTAAATGTGGCAAAAGCTGATTGTAAGATAGTGGCTAGTTCTCTCTTTTGCGAGTACTCTTGACACTTTTGGAAGCTCGTTTGGGTTTATTTCTTGAATTTCCACATTAATCTAGTATATGTGAAGAAGAATTAAGAAGTGATTTAGAGAATCGCATGGTAATTCCCCTAGAAACTGAAATAAACCCTAACCTCATCAAGGAAAACCCTTTCGTAGCACATTACCATGGAAGGATCACGGAAGAGACGATCATAAGTTCTTGCAAAATAGGTAAAGATTTGGGGGAGAACGTACGCCACCCACAGATTGAGATTTGTGGGGAGGGAGAATCAGTCTTAAATGGCAGAGAGAAAAATAAGCTACGCAACGACACACAATGCATAAGAGAAACGAAGAAGGAGAGGCTAATTCTAAACACTGTTACGGCACTTCACAGATCAAAGTCGCCGAAGATGGAGAATTAGTCGAAAAATGGCAGAGAGAAAAATGTGGGAAGCAACGGCAGCTAACGCACATTACAAACGAAGAAGGAAATGGGGAAAAACTTAAACATTATTACGGCAGACATGGCAAGTCACAACAAAATTTTTTCTTCGGTGTTTACATTGACGCCGAATGTCGTTTAATTGTTTTGTAGCATAGTAACCATCGTAGTTGCACCATTTCTCGCTGCTAAAAGTGTGTCTTACTGTTTACACATGCTCTAACAATTTGTGCCTGAATTTAGCACTGCAAACATCTGTGACGCAAGTAGGGTACATAGGCGACAATAGTTTTGGCTACACAGCTAAAAACACTGGGATAGCCGCATATTCTTGTAGTGTGAATTTGAATGGGATTAGTTTATGGTGGAAATCAGCTTCACTTGATGTAATTGCTCATGCTCTTTGGTTGACAATCATTTGTAAGGTCACTTTATTTATAATGAAACTCGTTTCCTATCAAGAAAAGAAAAGAAAAAGCAATACAATGAATAATCATAATAAATATGCGAAAATGATTTTTGTAATCATTGAAGTATTCTTATTTAGTTGGCTTTAACCTTTGAAAATTTCTTTGTCTGAGTTTTGCCTATTCATTATTATTTGTGTTTTTATAAGTTCATTATAGAAAAAGATTTATATAGCTACAAATGATTGGCCTAGTTACGAAGGTGGAATTCTGGGGTTGAGGTTGTAACGTTTCTATGGAAGGTCCAAATTGCATGATTTATATTTCATAAGAATTAGTCAAAAATATAATTGGAGCTTCATTGGAATCTTATAAAGAAAAAAATTTCTCATTTCCAAGTATTGTGAAATCGTATACACCATCCGGCCATTTTTATCCTTATTATATGAGGTATTACAATCTACCGTTCTTAAATTTTTAACGTCCTCGTTTTTAGGAGTAATATTTGTGGGCTGAACAAATAAATTTAGCATCTAAAAAGTTAATTAAATTTCGTCTCTCCTGTCTAGTCTCCCTCCCCCATCTTTAGTCTCTCCTGTCTAAACCCTAAACCCTAAACCCTAGACCCTAAACCCTAAACCCTAAACCCTAGACCCTAGGCCTCATTCTAATTAAGTTGTAGATAGCTCAGATGATCATGTTGCAGCAACCTTCTACCACTGGATACTCTTTATTTGGATTTTTGTTTGGTTATTGAGAAAATGAAAGGAAATTTTTTGTTGGATTGTTAAGAAAATGAAAAGAAAATAATTTGTATTCTCTATTAAGTTGTTGAGAAGGAAAACCATAATCTGATTAGTTGATAAGAAAGTTACAAATTTGAAGGAATATGAGAGAGAGAGAGAGAGAGAAGTATGCCGTTTGTTGTTGGTGAGAGATGGAAACAAGTCTGCTGTGCGTCTATCTTTGTTGGGGCATGACAGGGTTTGCAGATGGGAACAAGTATGCGTCTGTCTTTGTTGAGGAAAACTGGGTTTGAACTTTGCGATGGGAGAGGGAAAAGTGGGATTGAGGCTGCGGCTGGGGTGAAGGAAAAAAAAAACAAACAAACAAAGCTTGTAGTGACACATCATTTGTAACTTTTCTTTGTGAAATTTTTGTGTGTTTCTAACAGTTCTCTTAATTTTTTTTTTGTTGATGCATAAATCCGTTTCACTCAATTAGGCCAACGTGCTATTGCACATTATTTCTCTTCTACTATATATCTATATAAATATATTCTTCATAAAATGTCTTCTTTTCTCGATGCTCTATAAATATTTGGACGAGTAAATACTAAAATCCGTTGACTTTGAAAAGATAGTTTTCCCTTACAAATCTAAGATTTTCTGTTAATGTTTTTAAATTAGATAAGCTTCTAACTATATATAAAAAAAAACCCTTTGATGTTTGCATGTAATAACTTGTTGTAGAATTTTCTATAGATGATATTCAAAATCATTTTCAAAATCTTCAAGAACGTGGAGTTAATCCAATTTAATATTTAATTCAAGTGAAAATTATAATACATTGTTATCAGAAACATTTTTAACTTGTATTGATCATACTTTTGTTTTTACTATAATTTCATATAGGTGTATTTTAATTTATTTATTTAATTAAAAATGGTCTTATATTTTTACAAATATGTTTAGGCCTCTCCGAATAATAATGCCTCACACATATATAGGAGGAAGATATATAATTAGATAAGTAGTCTTACGTACGATTCTAGATCGACCATCATGTCCTTAATTAACAATTATTCACAAAGTTTTGTAATTAATTAATATGCCAGAGCAGCTGTGCATCTTAAAGTATTGGGCAATGTTACATACAGTCCAAAAAATTGAATTTTTTTACGGTCCAAATAAGAGCAAAACTAAAAGATCTAGTTTGAGAGGGTCAATTTACAAAACAAAATTTAAGGAGAGATAAATATTAATTTTTTATATAATCTATTTCATAAAAATACATTTCAAAATTAGATTTTTATCAAGTTTTAAAAATTTTGGAAGGGCCAAAGCCATTTAATCCAAAGGATGGTTCCGTCCTTGAGTCCAAGTAATAAACAAATAGAGAAATCCTTATTTTAGAATAAAATTAATTAAAATAAATTTATTTACAAATAAAAAACTTTTAAAAATTAAAAAAATTATTTCATTTAATCATAAAATTGAAGCATTTCTATATGAATTACAATACAATCTATTAAATATAGATTGTAAAAAGAATTATTAAATATTTAATGATTAGTCTCGTTTGACTACAAGTAGTACTCATGAGAACGATTATTTTACCGTCCTTGGGCGTTCAAGTCGCGACTCCCAATGAAAAAAGTAGGCAAATTTGAGACCTACATAGAAAGCCTATTTTATAATATATATGGACTCTACTATTTTCTAAATTACGGAATGCGTAAGGTTTGTATACTTCAGGGACTATATCTAGAGACTAGAATTATTCAACAGATAAAGGTATATTAAATATATATATATATATTATCATCCTTTGTGTTTTGATTTAATTGCGTGCTCATGAAAATTATGTTCACACGCTGAGAATAGATCATAAACCTGTTCAAGTATTACTAATGTATGAATGCTACTTTAAATGAAAATACTTAATATATCTTTATATATATAAAGTAGTTATCGAACGAAAATTCTTGTTTTAATGAAAATTCTTATTTCTCCGTTAAAGTTAATACTTTTCGTCAGTTTCTGTTAAAATTAATACTACATCTAATGAGAATTACCGTTTTAAACACAATTTATTAAATTTATTCATTGAAATAATGTTCTTGACATTAAAATTAATTCCACGTCTTCAACTTTCTACAATAGTAAACTTTTCATTTAAAACTCATTTAACATCTATTTAACATCACTTAATACTTTAAACACAATTCATTAAACTCAAAAATAATGCTAGAAATTTCTATTTTAGAATTCCTACTTAGAAAATATTTTTTAATTTTATTTTATATAAAATAAATATAGAATAATAATAATAATATAGAATGACACAATAATAGTATAGAATATATAATTATAACAATATATATAGAAATAAACCATTCATAACAATTTATATGTTAGAGAGTTTAATTTTATTCATAAAAATTTTATTCCTATTATATGATTAATAATTTAATTTTTTTTAAAAATAATTTATAATTTTAAAATGAATGCATTATTTATTAAATTAAATATATATACGGTATATATAGTTAATATACGGTATATACAATTTATTATAATTATATTAAATTGGTAATAATAAGCAATAAATATAATTAATATTATATATTTGATATTTAATTGAAATATATATGATTAAATAAATTTATATAAATTATAAATTATAAATTATAATATAACATTCTTATATAAATTATCAACTATATAATTTATTTTTTCAAAAAACTCATATTATTTCTTAAAAAACCTCACATAACTAAAAAAATATAGATATTTTAATGTCCTCTGTTTTGAGGCTGTACAAAATAATACAAATTTTAAATTATCATCTTGAAATTAAAAAAATATCATATCTTGAACTAACATTTTATTAAAATTTTAATCAAAATTATCTCAAATAAGTTTGATAAAACTATATGTTATGTTTATTTATGAGATTATCTTATTGTTTTTATTAATTTTTTTTATAATATATGAAAACGTATAATTATTTATCATCTACTTAATTATGAATAATCATTAAATTTTTATTATAAATTAAATTAAATAAACGTATTTTGCACATTATATATATATATATATATATTTCATGCCAATCCAACAGAAACGTCGTAATGCCAGCTTTGGAGAATGATCAAATTACTGCGTTTATCCAACGTTGTGTTCTACATTAATTTCTTATAAATTAACAGGCGAAACGTTACGGTGAGAGTACCGGTGAGACCTGCATTTTGGTTTTGATTTCATGGGTAAAGCCCCAACAATAAAAGACGAAATAACATTAATTTGTGTGGTTTGCTATATATCCCATGCAAGTAAAGGGCCAGTTCTTAATATCAACCAATGAAGATCATATTAATTTAACACTTCACCATATAAATATAGACAAATATAATAATAAAGAGACAACTTTGTAGCGAGAAGATCCAAAATGCCAATTGAAAATAGCCAATTAAATTACTTAATTCTTTTATTAGTCCAAATCATATCATTTCCAACGCTGTGTTTTCCTCTAACCTTATAGTATGCAATTGATCAGGGAGGATTGTCTCTATATAAATGTCAAGAGCAAGTATGCCACTCAATAATTCATATCATCAAATCATTGCAACAACCAGAACAAGCCATGGGTTTCACAAGCCAATACCAATGCCTTTGTTTTGCTTTGATCCTCACTTTGGGAGCTTTGGCTTCTCAAGTTGCTGCTCGCACTCTTCATGATGCAACAATGTGGGAGAGATATGAGCAGTGGATGAGTCATTATGGACGTGTATATGAGAGCACTCATGAAAAAGAGAAGCATTTCCAAGTATTTAAGGAAAATGTAGTATTTATAGAATCTTTCAACGATGTTGGGAACAAACCTTACAAGTTAGGAGTAAACCAGTTTGCAGATCTTACGAATGAAGAGTTCAAAGCCTCATGAAATATATTCAAGGGGCATGAATGCTCAACAAAGACTTCTTCCTTCAAATATCAAAATGTGACTGCATTGCCTTCAACTATGGATTGGAGAAAGAAGGGAGCTGTAACACCCATTAAAGACCAAGGCCAATGTGGTAAGTATCTAATTTAGAGATGAACTATGTCCACTATAAGCTTCTAACACTTTCTTGTGATGAAATGTAGGATGTTGTTGGGCATTTTCAGCAGTGGCAGCCATGGAAGGAATTACGAAACTAAAAAGTGGTAAACTAATCTCTTTGTCTAAGCAAGAGCTAGTTGACTGCGACATTAAAGGAGTGGACCAAGGTTGTAGTGGTGGTTTGATGGACAACGCTTTCAAGTTCATTCAAAACAATCATGGCCTCACGACGGAAGTCAATTATCCTTACAAGGGTGTTGATGGAACCTGCAATACAAAGGGAGAAGCCAACCATGCAGCTAACATAAACGGGTATGAAGATGTGCCATCCAATAGTGAGAAGGCACTTCTTAAGGCTGTAGCTAATCAGCCAATTTCTGTTGCGATAGATGCTGGAGGATCTGACTTCCAATTTTATTCAAGCGGAATTTTTACAGGAGAGTGTGGTACTAGCCTAGATCACGGTGTTACTGCTGTTGGTTTTGGGATTACTACTGATGGTACCAAGTATTGGCTAGTGAAGAACTCATGGGGTACAAAATGGGGTGAAGAAGGGTACATAAGGATGCAAAGAGATGTTGATGCGAAAGAAGGCCTATGTGGTATAGCTATGGAAGCCTCTTATCCGACGGCATAAAACTTATAAATCATAAATAGTCAATATCCACTACCTCACATGCAATATAATGCACTACTTGTTTTCAGTCGTTTTAATTATTACTATACGAATCTGTATGTGTATTTGGTTTCCTTACACACGATGTATGTAAACCTTTTTCGTAGTATGCTTATTCTCCTGTCTGGTATCCTATTGTTTGAAAAGACATGACGATGAAATTGCATTCAAAGAAACACATGTAAAGCTATAAATATACTAGGAATATGGATGGATGGAGTATGGGTATTTTAACGGTATTATAATTGACATCAACTTATTCCTTGAAATCGAATAAAAATTTGGGCCCATCAAAGGCATGCATACAATACGTACTAGACTAGCTCGATAGTAAAATTGCAATGGGGGTTAATCCTCTATCTCATGAGTTGCTCCTGTTTGAATAGAAGAGAGAGAGAACTAATTATATATACACATGATCTAGCATATTTTGAAAAGTGGGCTAAAATAAAATAAAAAATAAAAATAAAAAATAAAAAAAAAAAATAAAAGTGATTTTCTAGCTAAATCTTGAGAAAAAATTAGGCCTACAAGCTGATCCAAAATTTGTATTTCGTCTATTTTAATAGCTCATAATGTTTCGTACCAAACTCGTCTATCAAAACTCTCGAATGTTTTTAGGGCATATACTTCTAAAAGGGGGAAAACGGTTCTATAACTCCAAAACTAGTCCATCAAAACACTTTTTTTTTTAGAATTAGTACAATAGAAACAGAGGGGGAATAACAATTAAGTAATTAAAAAAATCTACTTTAAAATTTTCGAGTTTCTACACATATAGAGAAATTTGACCAAATGTAGGCCTAATTTAAACAGATTGATAGGATAACTCTTTAACAATTATACCCTTTTTGATCTCTTTAAAAAAAAAAAAAAGTCCAAAACGTGGAAAAACAATTTTACAATGGAGAAAAAAGTGAGAAAGCTCTTACAAAGACCAATGGCTATATATCAATATCTTAAGATTGAAATAATCTTTAACAAGTTAAAACTACAATTTAACATTTTACAAAGGAGACTAGGATTGTATTGTGGCACGCGGGCACCCGTAAAGCTAGTTGTCTGCTACAGATCATAATGTTTGCCTGATGCATGTAATTAGGGCCGTAGCCTTATTTGTGCTTAATTTCTACGTTCAATATGCTTTAAGTTTCATTTGTCTTTTAGCGCTAGTTTTCCAACAAAGTTGGAGTTCAGACTTCCCAAATACAAATGATCCTCAAATTCCAAGGCTGAAGTCACAAAGGACATCACCTTTCCATTCGGGTCATCAAATCTCTTGATTATCTTGCCATCTGCTGCCACATTTACAACCGTTGCTTTCCTGTAAACGTCATTTACATTGGAAGTGTGCACAAACTCCACCCCCTCAGAAGTTAACTGACAATGTGCAAATTCTTATTGTCAATTTTGAAAGAAAATAATGCTATATATAATCATAAATTTTGCAAGTGCTATACAGACATTTAAAAAAAAGTGAAGTCACATTAAAAATATAAAATTTTCAAGTGGGCCTCATATTTACACTTTTTCAAAATAAGTTTGCAGTACTTGCGCACTCTACAACTACAAATATTATCTTATTTTAAAAATATATGCTCCTAACAAATGACCAGACTAGCTTACACCATTTGCACCATAAAATTATTAGTTTTTCCCTTAAAAGGGTCATCATAGTATTTGATAGCTTGAGAGAATGTAAAACTTGTGTCAAAATATAATTGTTTTCTATGATATTATATCTTTGAGCATGGAGTTTAAGTACCTGAAGCAGAGCAATCCAAAAAGATCCATCTGGTGCAAGATTGATGTTATCAGGACCACCCGGAAGGTTGTCGATAAATATTTCAGTTTTTCCCTTATCTTCTCCTTTCAGCCAATATTTAAAGCACCTAAACCTGTGTCAGAAAAAAAGAGAGAATTAATAAATAATTATGGGATGTGCATGTTTCCCCAATTTCGCAACTGTAGTAATTAGCATAAAGCAGCTTAAATAAACACAAAAGCATAATTAAATTATTTGGGGAGAAGGTAAATGGAAATATTGTTGAATAATGGGCACAAAGTCATAATTAAGCCTTTTCCTCTTCATATACATGGAATAATAAATACTTACTTCCATGTTTCACACACCACTAGATAGTCTTGGTCCCTTGAGAGTGCAACACCATTAGCAAAACACAAACCATGAAGCAGAATCGATGTCTCGGTTGAAGATGGATCGTACTTTAGCAGTTGCCCATGTGGTTTTCCCTCCAGCACATCTAGATACCAATTGTGTAATTCAAATTTGGTGCTTGCAACGCTAAAATATAGATTCCCATCTGATGCTTCTATAACATCGTCTGCAAACCTGATTCAACATGCTAACTTATTACTGAATGTCTTCATGTATATAGAAAAGGAAAATACTGAAATTTGAAAATTGGAAAAAGGGATACCCTCAACTTCTTGACTTCTTGTGCCAATTTGAGAGCTTTCAACTGAGACATATTAAGTGCTGCAGCATTTATTGCATGCTGCCCGCGTGGATTTCTCGGGCACCATTAATTGCTAAATAAATTGTATAAATTTAATTCATGTGTCTATCTTTCTTTCACTTGAAATAAATCCCAACTTGATAGGCTCCATTTTGATACAAATAGCAAAAGTAAAATTTTCCAGACTGCTTAGGACATCCATCAAAGAAATACCATAATGCATAACCAAGCTGCACAAATTTGAGAAGAACAAGACAATGCTTTGCAAGAGTTATGCATTTATCTCGAATAATATTAATCAACCTGATGCATATATAATTTATTTATTGTCCCGGATCCCAACCCAAAAAAATGTGGTAAATCCCGAACTAAGGCAGCTGATATTACATTTTGCATCATACACTCACTAGCGGTGAGCGGCAGGCCGCCACATTTGATCCACTCGCCAGCACCCCTCCCACCCGGTGCACCGTTGGCGTGGGCGCATGTAATGGCGGAGCAGAAATTTGAGTTATGGGGCCCAAGCAAGGCTAAAATAAAATATATAAAATATTTTTAATTCTATTTATATACGATATTTTATTTAGTATAAAATAATTTAATAATAAAATCTACAATAAAAATAAAATACGTTTAATACAATTTATATATTAAAAAAATATATAATATGATAAGAATATGTCATCATAATAAAAATATATTAAAAATACATTAGAAATTATTCAACTTTTTTTTTATCTATAATAAAAACATGTCATCATGTTATTATATTATATTATTTTGTATGAGATTTGTTTTATTTTTAAATTAGATTAATTTATATAAAGAGACCAAGATAATTTTTAGAGAGGAGGCTCATGCAAAATAAAATTAATATTATCTTACAAAATTATTTTTTTCTTTAAAAAAACATATATTATATAAAAAATTTCCCTTACCCACGGTTTCCCATGCCCACCCACACAACTATGGCTGCTAGGGAATGGAGGCTAGGCTAGGCTAGGCTAGGCCCAAGCTCGCTCGAGGTTTTCCCATCCCCTGATCCAACATATATATATATATATATATAAGTTTTGGTTGCAACGCGCAATGCACGTTTGCCTTGTTCTAAGAAAAAAGTTATGAAAAAAATTACTTTTATTGAAAAGAATAAAAATATTATATTAAGATGAGAAAAGTTATGTCTACCTATGCAATATAAATTAATGATATATTATGTAGTAAAAAATAATTTCTATAAGTCCCCTCTTAGATTAATACCTTTATACATAAACTTGTAATGAATGCCACCTAGGAGCATAAGCAGGATTGCTCGCTTGACTTGGTATGTATGTGTATATATTTGAATCTTTGTTAATTATTTAAGTATTGCATGGCAATAAAATAAGTGGGTGGCCAAAATCAACAAAAGAAAATTAGCATAAGGAGAACATTGTAGTTTGTTGTAACTTTTTTCATTATTTTAATGCATTTTTTATTCAATTTGATCATTTTGATTTGTTATAATTATTAATTTGGTTTATAATTAGTTGGTATTATCTAATATAATAATAATAAAAGAATTCATATGACTGCTAAGTTGTCATGCCTTTTTTTTTTTTTTTTTATTGATTTAACGATTTGTTATAATTAATATTTTTGGTTTTAATGAATAAATAACTTTTGTCATTCATTGCTTAGTTATAGTTATAGTTTGGTAATTATTTAATTGACCTTTTAATTAAATTTTGTCATTTAGATTTGTTATTACAATTATTTTGGTTTCTTTCATTTATATTTGTTATAAATATTAAATTGCTTTCTTCATGATTTATTGCTAGGTTTATTTGTAATTTGTTATTTTTTTAATGTGCATGTTATTATTTCGATTTCTCAAATTGTTAACAATGTACTTTTTATTTTTAGATCATACAAAAATTTGAGTTTTTAAATAATTTTTTGTTATTCATTATTATTGGGTTTTTCATTTCAATCTGTTATTATCAATAACCTATGAAGCGAGCTGAAGCCCAAACCAAACTATTCCAAAATGCATTGTTTTCAGACCCAAACTTAACCACACTCTCCAAAACGCACCGTTTTGCATTTCATCCCCAACTAAAATGAAACGCACCGCTCGAAGACCACTTTATTTTATTAATCTATATTTTATATTATTTTATATAAAATCATGAAATATATTTTATATTATTTTATTATTCTATTTTATTCTATTTTATCTTATTATTCAATTTTTTATATTATAGTCTATATATTTATTTTATTTAATTTTATTGTATTTAATTTTACTGTTTAATTTTATTCTATTTTTATAGTTTAGTTTATTTTATTTTATTATATATTATTTTATTGTATTTAATTGTATTTTATAGTTTATTTTATTTTATTTTATAATATATATATATATATATAGTTGAGTAGTGATACAAACTCTGACTGCGTTGATTTTACCTTATGGTTTTATTTACTTTTTGACTTTTCAATTGCTTTTACTTTACGTTTTGAGTTCTACTGTCAGATGTTTCCTTTCGTTTTCAATCTTCATTCTTTTGTCTTCCTTTCTTTTGAAATGCGACGAAGCTTTGGTCTCCTTCACAAAATCGCACGCTCAGCTCCATTGACGAATGGCGCAGCTCCAAGAACGAAGCCAACAGTGCAGCTCCGGTGATCTAGTCTCCTCTCCACCTCTTTCCTCTTCCGTCCCCCAAATAACTTCACACGTACTCTTCGAAATATTCTTACATCTTTCGACGAAAACGAATTGAACACAACAAAATCGGAAAGGGAAAATTGCAGAGCAAAAAACCCAGAAAGAAAAATCGCAGAGCAAAAACCAACGAAATCGAAAACAAAAGACAAGCAAAAGAAATCGAAAATAAAATCCAGCCAAACAAACCACAAAACCAACGAAAACAAAGAACAACGAAATCGGAAACAGAACCAAACAGAGGAAAAAATTTATCCAGCGAGCTATTCACCGTTCTCTCCTCCTTCACCACCCAACTTTTCTCCTTCACTCAGTTTTTTCTCAACCTCTTTTCTCATTCAAACGCTTTATTCCTCTGGCAGAAACGAAATACACACAACTAATATTACTTTCCGAGAACAAAAGCGAAGAGAGAAAGCTGAGAAGAAGTAGAAGGAGATGAAGGGAAGAATGAGAGAAAGCTGAGCCCGTAACGTGTGGTCTGAAATTTCAGACTCTAAGGTCAAACAATAAATGCACTACGTTAAAAACCATAGGTGGATAGCTTCGAGAGCCAATCCGCCTCTTGGCATCCGGAAAAGGGCCCAACTCTCCCTCTCCCCCTCCGGCCCATGTGGGAGCGGGGCCATCAATCGGCCACTAGTCCGGGAGTGAGAGTAGGACCCCTAATACTCGCTTTGCAAAGCAACGAATGTTTTATTAGGAATTGAATATTATGAGTTTTAATCAATATCGTAAGGGGGTGATTGGCAGTAGTCGCCTGCACCACCCCTCACAATATTATTATATATATTTTTCCTTCTCACAGCCAGTGTGCCGGTGTGCCTGCTCCTTTTCATTTTTCATATCGTAATTGATTTAAGCACTCACGAACAGATCACAACGAATCGTATATCTTCGTGCCATTCAATGCTAAATATTACCTTATTTTGGAACCGTTAACGTGTGTTGCAAGAACATTGACGCCATCTTCCCCAATCCTGAGCAGACCCTGCATATACATATGTACTCAGTTTCATTGTTAAATAAACAGTGCTGGTTCAACTCATGACCTAGCTGTATTAATCATTTTATGCAAATGGGCCAATGCCAGAGTCCTCCTTTTCTATTTATTGGGCTAGAAGATCGGTTTCATTTTCATGTAGTCTATGCACAGATCTATGATTTATATTATTATTATTATTATTACTTTCTTTCTCAGCCTTTGTGCATTGTACTGTGTTTGGAGCAACATTTACCTTTTCAGCATCGCACACAATAAGATCGCCTTCCTTTGTTATTGTGATACCAAGTAAAGTATGACTGTTTACCATCTTCCAATTCTCCAAAGACCCGTTTCTATGCAATCTTTTAATCCAACCATCTCTAGTTGCAGCATAGATTGTGCCCTCTTTATCCACACAAACGTCTTCTGGATCCTTCAGAAATCCTTCTCCAAGTTTGACAACTCCCTTGCGGATCCCAAAAAAAAAAACGAATAAACACATATTCCAAGCCTTCAAATGGATAAGCACGAAGCGAAAAACCAATAATAGATGTTAACAGAAGCAAGATATTTACCTGTAATTTGTTGTTTGTGGGAAAGGAGGAAGCTGAAGATGAAAGAGGCAAGTCAAGCGATCCAGCTGGGGATATGGGTGAGAAGAAAAGGATTTGAAGAGTTAAGGCAAGAAAACAAGCTAGCAGAAAGCTTGAACATGCTGCTGGAATGCAACGCTTTGAGGTTCTAACAATGGCCTGTAGGCCATGTTTTGGACTCATGGCCTCAATCAGTACGCTTCAATGGAGTTTGAGGTGGAGAGGTGTGCTTTTGATAAGGATAATGATAGGGGTAGAGGGTTTAAAATATGTTAGGCCCAGATAAACAGTCCAGCCCATCAAAGTGCCTCCACTAAAAAAAATAACAGAGGATAGAATAAAAAGAGAAAAGGAGGGAATAGAAAGCTGAAAAGGGAAATAATGTTAAGAGAAAAAGTGGAGATATGACTAAAAAAAGAGAATATGAGACATAAAGTAAAAGAGAAGCAAAGCATAAAAGAAGCTTTCAATTGATTTTTGCTGAGACTTCAACTTCAACTTCAACTTCAACTTCTTTAACCTCACGATAAGGATTCCAGCAGCGAGGAGATTTCTCCAAAAGATAAGAGTTCAGTTTCATAATAAATTCGCCTTCCCAAACGGATATACTTTAAACCAAATGAATCTGGCATTGTTTTGAATGAGACGTACGCCTTGTTTCTTTTATGCAATTAAAGACATGGCTGTGTACTGTGGGGGCTGAAACTGCATTATTTATGCGCCATGTGGCAATTTAAGACGATTGGTAGTTTTCGATAAATTACAGCACTAGTGTTTTGGACGCAGGAGCCAGGGAACTAAATTATCATTACAGATCTGATCGAAGAAAAATACACAAAGTGAAAATCTTGGATTCTTGAAAGTGAGAAGCTAGAGCTTATATATGCATGCAGGATAGGATGGATTTTAACATATACTTGAGAATGAGAATGAGTGCTGCTTGTCTCAATGTATAATTTCACACTCCTTATCATTATTGAAATGGGTGTCCAAGCATGTGGCCAAAAAACGCTACAAATTGGATTTTTTCATTTGATTAGTCATGTTTGGATAAGGACGATGCTAGCATGCCGCCTAGAGCTTATCACTTCAGGTGGATTGCTAGGCAAAATTCAAATTTTTATTTTATTTTTATTTTTTATTTTATTTTATTATTTTAAAACATTTTTAGAAAATATAAAAAAATTATATCAATTAATTAATAATCACTTCTTTAATCATTAAATAAAAAAAATTTTAAAAAATAAATAAAATGTATGAGGTGTCAAATTAAGATATTAAAATTGGTGAACAAAATATTACTTTCCATTAGATAAGCGCCCTCTCTCTCTCTCTCTCTATATATACACACACATGCACTTACTTTTGCTAGTCCAAAATTTTTAAATAAGTCATAATTTTGTATGGTATCAGAACGAGATAGTATTGAATTTGATTTCTGACTTTATATTTTATTTTATTAAATTAAATAGTCTATATATTAAACATACTCGTGAGAGGAAAGAGACTGATCTCCGAAACGCACGCAGCTTTCAGATGTATGTGGAATGTCCTAGTAAGCGAGTGCAAAATAACAAAATCGTGATTGCAGCAGTTGCACTATGCTTATCTTAGATACCAACAGACTCTGAAACATCATCCCTGCAATCAGCTAAGCTAGCGGTCCCAGCAGGAAAAGATTCCCATGGCCTTAGTATTGCCAAGTCAGACGAGTCTCATGATCAACTTGCTGATCAGGAAAAAGTCAGGGCTGGGCGCGCTTACATTGGCATACATTTCACATGCCTTGTATCATTACCACATGAATAACGCTAATTAATATAAATTTGCAGGTCGTATAATAAGATCTTTAATTAAAAGAAAAAGATTGACCATAAAAAATTTCAGGTTCTTAATTTCAAGTACTGAGTCCCACTTTAAATAATAATAATAATAAAAATTTTGTGAACAAAGAATTGATATTTAAAGTCTTGAATTTTATCTAACATTACTTATTTAATAAAGAGAATGCAATTATATGATATATATGCAAACTCCGTGCAGTACTCTTTAAAAAAAAATGTTTAAATTTGGGTCCACAGAAAAAAATCATTTTTCTAGAAGGTGGACCCAACTTTTTTTTCGAAGAAACTGTATGAGACTTGCATATTCTAAAGTTGTATATAACATTATTCATTAGGCAGAGAAAAATGATATTTACTGTTCTCAATTATACACGTCTCATGTACTTCCTTTGAAAGTTGGAACATGGGTCTACCAATAAAAAACTTAAACCTTTTTTTCAAATGGAGTGATCAATAGAATTTGAACAAGTTAATCCCTTATGCTTATGATTGGATCTAGCATTAATAGTACACTTCGACAAAACCAACCCACAAACTATTGCATATATATCATACAATTGCATTAATCATGTGATTCGGGCTGTTTTCTTGTTTTGGAACCCATGAGTAATTAACATGTGAAGAAAGTACTTAATTCGATTCTATGCTTCTTCGTCATCCTCAAGTAAATCCTCCACAAACAACTACCTTAAGAAGAGTACGCGTGTTAAGGCTAGTACAAGTTCACATTGCAAATTAACAATCAGCCACTACCAAAAACAAAACTACCTTAAATAAATTGATTTTTTTTTTCTAGGCTTTGGCAGCGAAAATAATATATGGGAAGCTAACTACTCATTATTAATAAAGGAATTTTACAAATTGATATTGCTTGATGTAAGATGTCAAATCTACTTTACAATAATAGATATTTTATAGTTTGATGTACTCATCCACTTTAATTTGCAAGTGTGATACCCCACTATATGATAAAGTTATGTGGTGTATGTGATTTAATATTGTTTGAGAAGTAGAAGTTCTTATTATTTTTAAAGTTTGAATGAGATTCCAATTATATCATTGATTAATTATTTTGAGGTATAGACCAATATATAGTTTCGGCCTTCCATTAGAGCTTATAACAAGTCTATTTTATAAGTTTTTTTTTGTCGACAAGGCGTTTCTCATATGAAAAATATTTCAATCTTCTATCTTTCCTTCTTTATGCTTCCAAACTGATACTAACTTGACTCTTTCATCACACAACTTTCTCATTTCCCTAACAAATGATCATCTTTATAAGTTAAAATTAAGAATTCAACTTTTTGTTGTCGAAAGCTTTTATTTTTCAATACTAATGGATACAAACTGATTAAACTTTTCCAACACTAATTGATACAAAGTGATTAAATTTTTCCTTCAAGTTTTTTCTATAATAGTCTAACACTAGCTAGTCTAAATTATTTGATCTAGACATAGTAATTAATTCGTTATGTTGAAAATATTTATGGGAGTTTTTTTCCTAAGTAAGTTTAATTGTAAAGAAAAACTCTATATGTGTTGTCACTTTTTCGTACTCTTTGCGCCATCCACTAATCATGTGATTGATTGTATAATTTTTTAATATAAAATAACTGTTTTAATCAATCACATTAATGGAATGCACAATGAATATATAAAAGTAGTTGTATATATATAGCAGAACTTGTAAAAAGGTTTGAATTGAGATTTTTAAAAAAAAATCTGGAATAATTAAGCAATATCATCATGTTCTAGACTGAATTATACAATCCTGTTGTCTGAAATCATGTTTAATGTTGTAAACAATGATATTTGAGTTTTGCCAATATATATACGTTCGTACGCATGAAAGCTGTTGTCTTAACATAGTACTACTAATTAATGTGAGACCTATTAAACTTAAAAAAAAAAAAAAAAATAGAAATCAGTTTTTAAGATAGCTATATAACGTGGAAGAGTTCCACACTAGAGGAATATATATACGGCTTGTACGTAATTAATTAATTAATTAATTGATTTTTCCTCTTAAAAAATATATGATCGATTACCCTAATTTGTACGCTGAATAATTGATCAAAACGCTATATATCCCTCCATAGAAGGCGTGAACTTCTACCACTAATGACAGAGATTGAAAAGGTTGTTACGTTAACACCGTAGAATTTTATGGTTTTTTTAGCACCATCTCACAACAGCTACATTTATAATTAGGAGCTCCAGCGCTAACTCTTTAGCTAATCCTCTCTTAATTAGTACGTTTGGATAAAGATTGGCATATTGTGTTTGTGGCCACCTCTCCAAGTTACACATGATGACATTGCAGAGAGCGTACTACGTCTCATTGCTCACTAGGTCCAGGCGGGACGAAGCCAGAGTTATAATTTTGGAGAGGTCGAGCATGCATTTTAAGTTGGAATAAATAGTTCAAATATTGGACTTCTCTAAAAAGTATACCACTTACAAAATTATGATAATAAAAACAAGTGATTAAAGAGTAAGACACAAAAAATAAATCCAGAACCTATAAAGAAAATAGCTAGGTATTTCACAAAAGTACGTGCTCATTATAACAACAAATAGTTTGTTTAATGTTTTAATTAATCAAAATGTGTATATATAAATTAGTTTAAGCAAACATAGAAGTTACAATTATTTAATTTCTAATAAATCTCCCTAAGAATTGAGATTAATTTGCTCTATCAAAATATTATATGAAATAAAATTACATGAAAAATTATATACCTAAAATATTAAATATTAGTTTCCAGTTAATTTGAAATTAAAAAAAAAAAATTTAATTGCTTGAAATATGTAGTTTTGTTTAGAGCCTTTCATGTGGGGCAGCCGGGGGTCGACCGTCGAGTACCATGCTTATGCCATTGGTATCCCATTCTTAGTTAGGTATCTGCTTTCAATCTGTGTGTGAGTCCCATTGCTTAGATCACTCATGAGTACTCTTGGATCTCCTACCATCAATGGATTGACCCCTCCTAGTCCTATTAACAGTACTATGCACTAAGCTGAAGTGAGCATGGCGTGTACTGAAGTCCGTAGTGAGGAGTGGCCTTCAAATATCTCGTGAATAGTCTTTTGAGTGTTGTGAGATTTTCAGTTATGTGAGGAATGCATAAATTGACAGAATTGACTCATTAGAAAGGCTATGTCTGGTTTGGTAATAGTACAATATTGGAGTGTTCCAACTAATTGTCTATATTCAGTACCATCTGTGAGAGACTCTCTAGTATGTTTTGGAAAATTTGAAACCGAGGCTAGTGAATTGGAGTATTGCTCCTAACATCTTTGCTCGATGAAGTAGATTAGCTTTATATTTTTTATTGATTCAGATGAAGACCTTTGGAGTCTCTATGAACTTGAATACCCAAGAAGTAATGTTAACTGTCTAGGTTTTTCGTTGCAAAGTATTGACTTAGCTGAGTAATGAGCTAGCGCATGAATAAAGGATTCATTGCTAAGATCATCCACATAAACCAGTACAAGAAAACTGACGGAGTCTAAGTAATATGTGAAAAGAGTATTCAACTTGAGATTTATCAAACCCAAGACTAAGAAAAGCTTGGGACATCTATGTGAACCAAGTTTGAGGAGCTTGCTTGAGGTCACAAATGGCCTTTTTGAGCCGACAAATATGATGAGGATAGGATTCATCAATATTGAACCCAACAGGCTATTCCATGAATAATTCCTATTCAAGTGGTCATGCACAAATGCATTTAAGATATTTCCAAGGCAAGGACATTTTGTATGGTTGTTGGCTTCACTATAGGACTAAAAGTTTTAGTAACATCAATGTCAGTTTGTTGCTCAAATCCCTTTGCCACCAATCAAGCTTTGTATTTATCGATGGTACTATCGACTTTAAGTTTTAACATAGCATGTAAGGCTTCAAATTTAGATGCCATAGCAAGCATCCAATTCGTAGATTTTGTAGCTTGAGCAAAGGTAGAGTAAAGGTGTGGAGGAAAACATAAGGATGCTTGGTGCTATAAAACAGTTGGTAATTGGGGTACTGTTCAGGACAAGGGAGTATTATGGTTGTTTGATGGGAAGGTGGGGGTGTAATTGATTCAGTTTAGTCTGATTTTAGACAAGATTTAGAATCGAATCAATATTACGGGTTTTGTATTTTTTAAAATTAATTATGCATCAATTATCACCCAAAATTGGTAGTTTTGTCGATCCCGATCCAGGTTTGGTCTGATTTTTCGGTTTTAATAAAATGTAAATTTCTAAAACCAAAATTTGTTAAAAAAAAATTGACTAAAAAAATCTGTTTTATTGAAAAAGTTGTAGTCTATTACAAAAATATTTTTTAGTAAAAAAAATTTGTTATATAAAAAAAACTGTAATAAAAAAAATTGCTTTATTTTTAAGTATCTTTTCTCAATTTAAGTAGTTCTTATGATACAATATTATTATATGTTACGTTTAAAGCATATCATTAATTAAATTTTCATGCTTAAGATTAAAATTTTATGTTAAATAAATTATAATAACATTATCTTATATATAATTATAATATATATTATTATATATTATATATAAAAATTATATTTAATACAAAAATATTATATATGATATTTAAAAATTAATTTAAAATATGTAATATATCGAACCGATTTGGTTCAGTCCAGTTTTAAAAATCTTAAAAATGGAATCGAACTATAACTACCGATTTTGACATTACGAAAACCAGTTCCAGACTGTACCAGTCTAAAACTAGATTGGTTTCACTGGTTTTGACTGGTCCGGTCTGGTTTTCTATTTTTTTTATTTTTAAATATTTTCTTACACCCCTACGGAAAGGACTGGAGGCACTATCATGTGTGGTAACTATAGGAGAAGAGGGCAACATTGGTGAAGTAGTGATGTTGGTTGAGAGGGAAGTAGGTGGTGTTGCAGAATGGTTAGATAAAAAAGATGACAATAATGGTGGTACTAGTAAACTAATGGGAGAAGCGTGGGGGATAGAAGCATTTACCATATCATGGGCTGGAAAGTGCATTCATAAAAAATAATTGGCAAGAGATGTACATCTGATTGCTCTATGGATCCAGATACCTATAACCCCCTATGATTCAGAATCTCAGATTGCAACCCAAGAAAATGCATTGCTTACTGCAGAATTTGAGTTTGTAAGAATTTAAGGTTTGAGTAAGGGGTAACAATAGCAACCAAAGACTTTAAAATATTGTTTGTAATCTAGTGGCTTATGGAAAGAAAAGTGGTGTTGGGTGATTCAGGGCTGAGGAGAGGAGTATGCAATCTGTCTATGAGAAACACTACTGTCAACACAATATTTGTAGGAGAGAGTACCTAAATGTGTTATAGTAAGGCTAGCCCAATTTCTATGATGTGTCTATGTTTCCTTTTGGCAATCTCATTCTGGTTGGTGTATGAGGACAGGACATCAATGAAGGATTCCATATGTTTCTAAGAACTGCTTGAACTGATGAGGTGATGAGTTCCCCTCTGTCAGTTTAGAAGAATTTGATAGTTGTATTGAGCTTATTTTCAACAAAGCACATAAACTTGACAAAGCATGAGAAAGCTTCAGATTTTCAAGTCATTGGAAGCAACCACATAAATTTGGAGAAGACATCAATAAAAATAACATAATGATTACAAACTTACCAACCATCATAATGAATGACTTCTAAAGAACTAAAACAGACACTTGAATAACTAGTAAAAGACAATTGTTTTATTATTGCAAGCTAACAAGGTTCACACACAAAGGAAGATACATTTTGTTGGGAAACTGGAAGTTGAAATTTTTTGAGAATATGATCAGTTATTGGTTGGCTGGGTGTCCAAGTCTGAGATGCTGCAGAGACTTTGATGTTTTGACTCCCATCATGCAGATGAATCTTGTGTTATTTTTTGAAATGCCCTTTGTAGGTAGATGGGGTATAACCTATCCTCACTTTGCCCGTGACATAGTATCTTCTTGGTCTTACAATCCTTGATAGAAAATTCGGATGTAGTGAGTTCAAAAGAATAGTTATTGTTTGAACACAATTTCTAGATGCTTAATTAGAGGAATGACAGGAGCTTTAGGAAAATGAAAGACATTATTTAATGTAAATATGAGGATGTTGGAATGTAAAGTATACTAGAACCAGAATGTTGTATAAGTAGAGAGGAACCCTTACCAATTGAAAAAAACTGTCAATGGGTGAATGAATATACACATACAAATATCAAACCTAAGGATATGCTAATAATCTCAAAAATCAAATGATTTTCATTTCTATCTCATAAAATTCTTTTTTAAACTCAAATAAGCTAAAAAAAGTATTTTTAATGTACTTTTTAAAGTACTTTTAATCTCAAATAAGCTAAAAAATATATTTACTACTTTTCCTTAAACATGCTAAATTTTAGGATAATCCAAAATGTAATTCCAATTCAAAAAAGAAAATTTGTTAATAGGTGAATATATCCATACAACTTTTAGATAATTACAACTTTCAAACTTAAGGATATGGTCATAATGTTTAATTAAAAAATCAAACGATTTTCATTTCTACCTCACAAAGCACTTTTTTAATTTTTTCAAAAAAATGTAACATATTTAAAAATATTTTAAATATATGGTTATCAAACATTAAATAACATTTTAACAATATAACTTATAATTTATGCTAGAAGTTATAAGTCTTAAAACTATAAGTTAAAATTTTTCATCGACAATCTAAAACATGCATACTACATCTTTACTATTTTTGTTGAATACAAAGCATAGATCTCTATTTCTAAAAACATTATATAAAAAAGAGATAAGATAAATATCAAATTAAGTATATGATTATGAAAATCAATATTCTCGACTAGGGGTGTAAAAGTAAATCGAAAAATTAGAAACAAGCTCAGGTTGGCTTCGACTGGACCGGTTGGTTCGGTCCAATTTTTGACTGGTTTGGTTTGAAATTGATTCCTTCATTTTAAAAATTGATCAAATCCGATTTGGAATCTATTTTACATTTTTCAACTCCAGACCGGACCAGTTCACATATTATCTACATTTTTTCTATAATTATATATATAGATAATTATGTATGAAATAATATATTATAATTTATAACATAAAATTTTAATCTTAAATATAAATATTTATTTGATACATTTTATTAGCTAATAAATTCTCAACATATTTCTTTTGATAAATAATTAGTAATACTAATATACTTAATATATTAACACTGAAAAATCAAACCAAATCAAACTAAAACAAATAAAATTGAAAATATCGATTTAGAGATGTAATTGGTACGTACGTAATCAATTTTTAAAATTTGTATTATCAATTTAGTTCTAAATTTTGTCTAAAATTAGATCAAATTAGATCGGTTACGTACACTCATATTCTCGATTACTATTATCATTTATCATTTGCGTAGAAAAATAGAAAAACAAAAATAAAAATCACAATCTACAATAGACTTTTGGGTGTATAGCGGCATAGCGCCCACCGATAAATTTCCATGAAGCAAAAATTTCCCTCCCTTAATCGGATGTCGATTGAAAGTAAAAAATCCACCGCACAACGCCATTTATAGTAACATTTTTACAAGGATATAGACACCACCCACCGCGTAAATGATAAGTTTGTGTTCTCCTCTCTCTCTCTCTCTCCCCCCTTCTCTCTCTTTCCGAATTCCGAGCAATCACAAACACTCGTATTTCTGAGAAATATCAGACAAAGTTCAATGCCATACCTTGAGCATTAAGTATTAATGGCGATCAAAGGTTCTGAAACTCACTCTACCGCCACTAATCCCTCAAAAGTACCTCCTTCCATGGATGTTTTATCAGTAAAATGTGACTCGTGCGGGTTCACAGAAGATTGCACTCCCGCATACATTCTTCGCGTCCGGGAAAGGTACCAAGGCCGGTGGATATGCGGGCTCTGCGTCGAGGCTGTCAAAGACGAGGTTCTGAGATCCGACATGTGCATCTCCACCGAGGAAGCTCTCAACCGCCATATCACTTTCTACAAGCAGTTCAGATCCTCTACTTCTCTCAAAGAATCTGAGCACCCTATCTCCGCCATCAGCAGGCTTCTCCGGCGAAGCTTGGATTCCCCAGGCGGCCCTCTTGCTCTTAGGTCCAGTTCGAGCTCCGATTTGTCTCCAGTTGATGGGGACGTTCGGAGTTCCGGTACTCTTGTTCGGTCCGGAAGTTGTTTCCCTTCTCTTTCCCGTTAATGGATTATGGAAATTATAGAGGTTTAACGTAAATATGAAAATTATATTATTTTCCGAAAATGGATGCTAAATTCTCATTTAAATTTTCATGGAGCTTTAATTTTGTATATGATACTATTTCCGACAACTTCAAATTTCTGGGTTTTCTACTTTTCTTCTTCCTATTTCTTTTCCCTCCATACGATATTGTCGAGATATTATATAGATTGTGTAAAAAACAAGAGCAAGTAAGTAATCTTTGATGGTGAAATGATCATCATGTCAATTAGGTGTTCTTGGATTTTCCATCAAAATTAAATTGCTCCATTGCCATTTTGATATACAATAATCGTCAAGGATTAGGAGACTGCTCCAGTTTTTTATTTTTTTTTTATTTTTTTATTTTTTAGTTGCAGGAAAATGGTGGGGTTTAGTTTTCGGTGGCCACTCAAAACACGTCTAGGATCAATTTCACTTGTCTTGGCTGTATTATAAGTGAAATGAAAGGTGGAATATATATAGGAGACATTTTACAAAGACTTTTACATGCATTCTTCTTTTTATTTGATTGTTGATGTAATTAATGGCTTTGTTCTAAGTCAATTTTGTGTTTAATTAATTAATGGCCTTATTTGGAAGGTACTCGATCAGACAAAGAAAGCAGTGCACAATAAGGTAAATAGGAGCGAATGGTGACACAGAATGAAATTGCATAGAAAATTCCCAAGAAAGAGAGCGGGCAGCTTTTAATGGAGCCAGTAGTTTTGCCCATGATTAAAGCAGGACAGCAAGTAAACAAATTGATCTGTCATTTACCGAATATTATATAATACATTTACTGCCTCAATTATAAACATAAATCAAATACAAATATTTTCCTCTTTTACCTATGTGACAGTTTCTCAAGTCAATACTGTTGGACTTACAAATATAATTTTCTCATGAACGGAAGAATTTTGGGAATTTGTTTGGTTAATGATTAATGTTATGAGAATTAATGCTATTCTTACGTACGTATCGGGATACCGATAGTTTTTTTCTTCCTATTTAATAATTAAGAAAATCTTTTTTTTAATGATGTAAATTTTATAAAAAAAATATTTAAAAATACATAATAAAAAAATAAAATAAAATTTGCACTATTGGAATTCCAGTCCGTCCCTCATCATGTACGGCTGTAGAACCAGTACTCTTCTACTATATATATATATTATAGTCTAACATACAATACATACGATATATATATCGGGCATGTTATGCAGCAGTCCTTGTGTTTCCGTATACGTGACACACCACGTTCAGATTTTTTTTTCTTTTTCAATGTAGCACATCATTTTTCTATTTATATATATAAGTCCAAAAAAAATTAATATGAGATAAAAAAAAAATATTAATATATTTACTGGCATAGGGATAGATAATTTTTCTTCTTTAGCAAAAACATGATAGGGTCAGTGACGTAGGTAATTATATTAATGAAAGCCACTACAACAAATTTTAATTTTTAAGAAGAAATTTAGTTTTTAGAGACATATTTAAAACTCATCCCAAAAATTAGACGAGTTGTAAATTCCGTTTAGACGGACAAAAATCTGTCTGAACAAGATAAAAAAATACATTCGAATGGATAATTATTTGTTCGAAATATATTTAGAGGGAAACATGGAGGCAGAATTGTAAGTCCGTCCAGACCAAAAGGATACTGTTCAGAAGGAAAACATGTTAGAAATGATTCGTTTTTGTTCATTACTATTCATTTGTATATATATATATATTTTTTTTTGTTTTCTATTAATTTCATTTTATGATTTTCAAAATATAAAAAATATGTTTATATTACATATTATGATTTATGAAACATTTAAAATATTTATAAATGCACAAATTAATTTTATGTAATTACTTTTAAAATGATATTTCTTTTATTTTCACAAGCAGTAAGTAAAATGAGAAAAAAAAACATTGTTATGAACACCAAAAATAAAAGAAAATACTAATTACATCTCAAAATATATATAATATTGTTCGATACAATACATAAAATAAAATACTAAATAAAAATATTCATACTATTTCGGTATCAAATCTATGTCCTCTTGCATAAATTTGATCTGTGTTTCTACATCATCTATCCTACTCATAATGCGGTCTTCAGCCTCTACTACCACACAAGTTATCACTCTCTCCATCACGCGTTCCACCATTGCCTCCAACTTCTCCAGTGTAAATCTTTCTGGCTAGCTCTGAGCAGGCTGGGTAGCAATACTGGTAGTAGCATCAATCGATCTTGGAGTCCTTACATAGGGGTGCTCTTTGCTCTTACTAATAGATATCTTGTTGAGAGCCACCATCTGAAATTCTTTTTTCTCATCAATCTGCTCTGTAACTCAGCTTAGAGTAGGAGGCTAGATATCAACAATCCAAATGGTAGACTGCCTCCACTTTCATATTGTGACTCTTGTCTGATGCGGTAAAAAATATATAGCGCTAGATCAATCTAGTCTCCCCTCACTACCCGCACCAAAAGTCGTGCCCAATCCATCCCAAAATCTATCTTGTACTTTTTCGGGTTTACGTTGTACCCGATTATCAAATTCAGCAATCTGAAAAATGAAGTGCAATCGACCTGTTTGATGGCCTTCCCACCATCATATGCAGGAGCCTCAAGATGTTATAGTAACTGATGTACCTAATCGTCTGTAAGACCATCATTAGGCACGTACTTTTCATCGCTATCATCAGCGTCTGAGCCAGCAGCCAACTCATCGGCAGTCCATGTTGCGAAAGGCGATGAGGCTGCAGCCTCCGTGTCTGCCCTGGCAGATCTAGACGTTGCTGTTGTGGAGGGACGAGGATATGCATCCATCACGAGCGGGATGTCCAAATATTCTACAATCACCCGAGGAGAGAAGGTGATACTGACTCCCCGCACTATCAGCACGTAGTGGTGATTATCTCCAGGCTGATCTCTTAATGCACGATAGAATTCGTATACCATATCAGGACATACGATCCCCTCCTGCGTGTAGAATAAAGCACATCATCGCTCTGTGAAGATCTAATGGATGGTATGTTCAAGGTGATAGATCGCTCTACTAGAACAAACCTACGGACAGGAGTAGTGGGAGCACTGAGAGTAGCGGGAGGGATGTGAGTGGAGGCAACTGGAGTAGCGTTCACTGTTAGAGGTGTGCTGCTACTTCTAGTTATTAAAAACATTTAAGAAAAAATCATGTGTAGAGAAGATAAAATATAACAACAAAAACAAAATCTTGAAGATGATTCCAAGAATAATATAGAGATTAAATTTTTAAGAAAAATTCAATATTTTTGTTCCATATTTGGGATTAGATTGTAAGAAAAAAAAAACTTTGACAAAAAAATCTTCTAGATGTATAATAAGGGAGTTATTTTATATTTTTGGATACAAAAATAAATTTTTGTAGATTTTAAAAAATACACTGAAAAATTCTTTAATTAAATTCTGGAATGCTGCCTCTAAAGTTTTTAAAATTGAAAAAGGATAAACTGATCAATTCTACAATATTTATAAATGTCTGATTTTTCGATTTGCATTAAATGTCTAATAAATATAATATATCTCAGCTTATATCTTTATTGAATTTTAATAAATCAGAATCTAATTATTGAGTCTCAATCTCTTTTTTTAAAACATTTAATTTTAAGTATTTTGACACTTCATATATTTTACTTTTTTATTTAATATTTAAGAAAGTAATTATTAATGTATTGATATATTTTTATATCTTTTAAAAATATTTGAAAATAATAAAAAATGAGAATAAAAAAAATGATCTTGAAGTAAAGCTGCAGCAAGAATTGCAGCACAGCACAACTAAGCAGGTGATTTTAACGCCACCAGGCAATTAACCTGATAATCATCAGGCAGTGGAATCTATCAAGATTGTCAACATCCTCAGGACGTTTCTTGAGAGTAATCTTGTGAAAGTGGGAACTCATGGTCATAGAAATTTGAATACATCAAATACGGCCAAGAAAAAGTGGGGCAGTTTCACAGGTTCCGTATCTATTCAGAATTTCAGATGGAACAGATCCAAGGTTTCATGTCATATTTTTATTAACATTGGACGCATTTGTACAGGCTTGGCAACAAAAAATTAAGGTTGATTCTGCCACTGCCACGTCGTATTAACAGCAAAATAATTTTAACTTTTTAGAAGTAGCAGCCAGAAATGGTTTTTGGAAGCTTAATTCAAAAAGATAAAAGTCTTTATAAAAAAAAAAAAAAAATAGACCACACATTATAAAACAATATATATATATATATATAATTGTAATCTAATTTTTGATCAAGGATCTGTGTAGAATTTGTTTAGTATCTAGTATTAAACAAGCCTAAAACTATCACCAATACCTATTTTTATAAGAAAAATATTATTATGCCTCCTAATTTATATTACTCTGCACTCATTTTGTCCCCTTAACGTGGCATTACCACGTGACATGCGATAAAGGCACAATTATATTGTATTAATTAATACTCTTAGATAGTAGGTTTAATGAACTTCATTTGATAAAAGAAAAGTATTCCATAATAATATAATTCATAAGTGTTAACAAACAAAGTAATTTTCTTTCCTATAAAAGAACAGTCAGATGGGTTTATATTATGTTTTGGTTGTTTTGCATGAGACTAACCCAATACTATAACTGTCCAATAAATAAAGAAGAACAAAAGACCCACATCGAAACTCGATTCCGGTGTAGCTATGAAGGACCCGTTAGGCCCAAGGCCCTAAGTAGATAATCCCTAAGTCTTGATGGTTGGTAGAAGGGTAGAGAACTGTTAGGGGATGAATAGAGAAGAGAAAAGGAGAAATGTAAGGGGATAAAGAAAATGGAATATAGAGGGAAAATGATCATTTTTTTGTTTGTATTATTCTCTCGGGGGAGACTTTTTGATCTTAGGGTTTTACATGAGTTTGGAAATAATTTCTATCGAGATGATTCCAGGCTAGTTTTCTTCACTAGAAATATAGGGTTTTGGTGTCTACTCATCCTCTTTTTGATTAATGGTTGCTGTGAATTTTAATGTCCATTTCTGAGTTAGATTTGTTTGAATATTGTCAGTGCTTGATTGAATTTCTTGTTCTTGACCTATTGTAGACTTAGGGTACAACAGAACCTTGAAATAATCAAGGATTTTTCCAACCCCAGGATCCAAAAGTGATAATGAATGCTAACTCAGAGAAGACTTTATTTGATTTTTAGTGTTGCAAATTGAGATTGAATGTTTAATAATGTTTCTGAGTTGTATTCTTGACTGAATCAACCCAACTAGTCCACCCTGTGACCTTAATCATGAGAGTGAGAAACCCTAACCTTGCAATCTCGGTGCCTGTTTTCAAATATTATCAAACCTTGTTCTGTTCACTTCAATGAAATACTTTTCTAGCAATTTCCTTCATTAATATTTACTTGTGAAGATTTTAAGCAAATTTACAAAAAGAGAACTCAATTTAAGGCTTTCAAAAAGTGCTGAAAATAATTCCAAAACAAACCTTCAGTCTATCTGAAAACCCTTCCCACACTTAAGTGCATATTTAGTGTCTATACAACCTCCCAAATTTTTGTGTTTGATTTTAGCTTAGGATTTAATTTTCCTTTTTGGTCTCATTCATTTTATGTGGTCAAGATATATGAATTTTTGTTAGATTAGTCATTTAATTAAAGTTGTCCCAGCGGAAATGACTTTGGTAACTCTCTTTATTCTATAAAAACAACTTTTATACTTGGAATCACATTTCAGAATCAACCAACTTGTTAAAAAAAATAAAAGTATAAACATAAATAGTAAAGAGAACTTAAGATTTTCCTCTTTATGTTTTTATATTTTAGTGCATCATTTTGTTTTAAATATATTTAGTTTTTAACTTTTCTTAATAAATTACATGATCTCACATCATAGTGCCAAGTCAGAAGAGCAAAATGAGTGGTACAAATTAGAGACATAGAAGGATTACACTTTTTATAAACCTAGAAGTAATTATTTATACTTTTATTCAACTTGATAGTTGTATATAAAATGAAATTATATTAGAGACATAGAAACTCATTGCTAAGAATAAAATAAAAAGATAAAGCCAAAAGTGAGCGCATTGAACGTAAACATCTCCCTCCGCTATGAGTTCGCCCATCTAGCCTCGGCCTAATGGGCCAAGCCCTAGAGCTTCTTCCCTTCCTTTCCACCATACATGTCGCTTCGCCTAGGCTCTAACTCCGACAAAATTGGAACAATACCTTCTGACCTTCGAATCCAATAGAAGTCGGAGTCTAAAATCCCCTTCGACTCCGACTCCAAAAAGGAGTGGAGTTCGATTTCGACCAGATGTCAGAGTTTTGATCGAAATTCCTTATTCTATCACCAACGAAACTCATAGGTTGATACCGCCATCAAATTGGCACCAAGAATTCAAAGAAAATGAGTTGCTCCACTAATAAAAGAAAATGAGCAAACCCTAAATATTATAAATATATATATATATCGATAAGAGAGTCAGAGTTAGTCCTCGACATCAACAAAACCTATTAGTTGATCTGTCAGAGTCTGCATCGACAAAAATCATAGGTTGTACTCCAATAAAGGTCACGCTTGCAGTAAGGGTTGCATTGCCGGTTGATCCCCCAGAGTCGACATCGACAAAACCCTTATCTAGCTATTGCATTCTTGCTGGTCTTAGACTAGCATAAATGAGATGGCTAGAGCATTGGTGGAGGCGCTAAGGGGAAGAGAGAAGAGGAAATGTGTAGTGTTAGGATTTTATTGATTAAAAGAGATGAATATATACCCTAATAAAATGGAGTCATTTCAGGTTTTCTAAAAAAAATGCAAGTGGAGAAACGGGATTCATAACTCGAAACCAGATTCTCACAGTAGGTAAAAACACATCTAACCAGTAGGCCACTTGGTATCTACTATTTATTTTACAATAAATAATATATAATTTTTAAATAATTGAAGTTTGGAGTCATAAGTCAGAGCCACACTGGACTCCGAATCCGACTCCAAACTCTGAATCCAAAGTCGGAGCTGAATCCAAATTTTTCCTAGCCCCAATTCACATCCCACACTATGTATCTAGCCTAGCCACCATTCACATCTCACAATGCTTAGAATTTTCAATTTAAAAAATGGGAGAAGATGGTACTACACAGCACATCGCATGACAACCATGCAAGGTGCAACCGAAATAACAAAGTTGGGAATTAACACGTGACCAACCTACCTAATGTCACGAGTGGGCATGGCAAAATGTGTGAAGCCAATACTGCTGTAGAAAGGATCAGAAACATAGGCAGGCTCATGTTAGTGGCCTCATAGAAGACTCGAACAGTGTTTGAGGAATAATCAGGTTTCTAAAGTCCTTTATATGCATTGGTCATTATGTAATGTTTCAAGGGTCTTTTTTTCATTTTTGTTAAGTCGTGGACTGGGTCAATTTTTTCCCAGACTTAGTCAATTGCTTTTTGTTGTTAGTTGAGCTCGAGTTGGGCCACGTTTAATTTAATAGGTCAGTTTGTTACTGTTGTGGGTCACTCTATTAATTCTTGTTTACATAGTTCATGTCTATAAGTACATTCCTTTGAATTCAATAAAAAGGTATCAAACACCTAATTTCTCAATTGTGAGTGTGTGGGAGGCCTGTCACCTCGAATAGCCAGATTATTGTGTTCATTAAATTGCAATCTTTGGGCTCCCCATAACAATGGTTTGATAGCCATGTTCCTACGACATGGTGGAGGGTACTTGTCAATCTGAAATGGCGCAAGCATTGGCATCACTGAAAGGAGAAAATAGTCACCTGCATGAAGAATAAGAAAGACAAAAGGGGATGTTAGCATTAGGTTTTTAGTAAGTTAGCAACTTAGCATCCAATTATGAACATTTGACAGTAAACCATAACTCTGGAGAAAGGGTCTACGAATTTTAAGGTCAGTACTAATAATTTATTTAAAGGGAATGGGGGGATACAAGCTGGATCACTTCAATTAGATTTTTCTAGATTTGATGGGACTGAACCAAATGAGTGGATACTCAAGGCTCAACAATTCTTTAAATATTACCATACTCTCGATGACTAAAGGCTACAAATAACCTTCTTTCACATAGAGGGCAAGGCCCTCACTTGGTAGTTTGAAGTATTGTTTAATAAAATAAAAGGCATAATTGAAAAGTTTCGCATTAGTACCTTCTTCAGTAGACTAAGAGATGGTTTGAGTATTATGGTTACCATGTTACAACCCTTAATATTTTTTGCTGCTTTTGGGTTGGCTAGATTACAAGAGGAGGAGGTGATAAGGAGAAATCTGGGTCACAAGTCTAAAAATTTAGCAAGTCAGTACCCCACACAACATTCCCAAGATTGCCTGCATCTAACCCTGTGTTACGATTACCACCCCCACCCAAAAAACCTGAATCCAACACTTTAAACCAAATTTCCAGATTCCAAAACAATAACCGCAAGCCAAACCTACCCATCAAAAGAATTGCCCTTACCCAAATGCAAAAAAAGAAGGGAAAATGGACTATACTAGTATTGTGATGAAAAATTTCACCTTGGACATAGGTGTAATTGATCGAAGTTGTTTTTATTAGAAGGAATAGACGGGGATGAGGCAATAGAAGAAGAGACTGAAGGTACTCCAGTTATTAGTCAAACAAGGGAGGATCAAATTGAGAAAAGAGAAGTAAGGAAATTACTATAGATTTCATTACATGCTATCATAGAAGCTATAGCTCTTAAAACAATGATAATAAAAGGAAAAATCAATCCTCACAATGTGTTCATCCTCATAGATTTGGGGAGTACACTTAGTTTTGTTAATCCTCATGTAGTAAGAAATGCTAATCTGATAGCGGAAAAGAGCCAATTATCAATTTAGGAGCACTAGTAATAGACTTGTTATAATTTCCCTTCAAATTATACACTTTTGCATACTTTCTAAAAAAATTTCATCAAATTTGATCTATAGTGGGGAGAAAAAGGTAGAGAAAGGAGAATATTTTTTCACTTGTAAATAGTAATCTTCCAAAACTCTCCAAATTAGAGAAATTATAGCAAGTTCTTTACTAGTGCTTTTAGGTAGCCAATGGGGCTAACCTCTAGTGCAATTACTATTGTTACATTATATGGGCAATCTATTTTTATTAGTATTAGGAAGATGTGATATGGTTTTGCGGATGGGTTGGTTAAGGATATTGAGTATAGTTTTATAGGGTTTTGTTAATCTAACCATGACTTTTTATAACGGCTGTGAAGCTATGACATTAAAGGGAATTCAATTACCCAACTCTGAAATTAAAGAGGAGGATCATTTGCAAGAAATAAAGAAAACTTCTACTAAAGGAATATGGTTGTAGGTAATGGATGGCATCCCAACAATTCCAAAAAGAGAAATTATAGTAGCTGTCCATAAAATCCTAAAGGAAGCTATGATGAGTCTCCTGGTGTTAAAATTATTAGATTTTACTAAAGAATTTGTTATTGAGTGTGATGCTTCAGGAGACGGTTTAGGAGCAGTATTGATGCAACAAGTATAGCTCATTGCTTATCTAAGTCAAGCTTTGAAGGGGAGAAGTCCAACCCTATCCACCTATGAGAAAGAATTGTTGGCATTGGTGATGGCAATTCAGAAGTGGAGACACTAATTATTGGGCCACAATATTAAGGTACACATAGATCAACGTGCCTTAAAATATTTATTAAAGGGTAGAGACTTCAACCTAACAAAAGTGGATATCTAAGCTATTGGGGTATGATTTTATTATGGAATTTATGAGTGGGAAAAACTATATAGTAGCAAATACCTTATCCTGGCCACCCATCACTAAAAAACCAAATACATAATCAGAAACAACCAGCAAACCAAACGCAACTACTGACCAATTCATCCCAAATCAACCCATACACCAACCGGCCCAGAACCTTGACTAAAAACAAATTCACACCATAACCAACCAAGAAATAAGTATGGTGCAAGCCAAGTGAGTAAAGAAGTTAAGAGAACTCTTACCACCAAGATCCCAAGTTGCAGAAGCTTGTTAGCCTCTACCATCAAGGCGTCTTGGACACAACCATATATCAACTCCGCAACGATCTACTCTTTTACAATGGTAGATTATATTTGGGAACTCTCATACCCTTTTAGCAACAAATTCTGCAACAATTCTATAGTAGTCCATTAGGGGGTCACACGAGGGTGCATAGAACTAATACAAGAGTAAAAATGAAATTTTTCTAGCCTAGTCAATGTAAGGATGTCCGAACTTTTATCAAAGAATGTGATGTATGCCAGAGAAACAAGATTGAAACCCTCCACCCTGCAAGGTTGCTTCAAGCTCTTCTAATACTAGGAAAAAATTTTGAAAAGACATTAGTATGGATTTCATAGAGAGATTGCCCCCCTCAGGAAGAGAAAGTGTCATAATGATGGTGGTTGACTGATTAAGTAAATATGCCCATTTTATGACTCTCACACGTCCATATACAACTTTAACAGTGGTAAAACTCTTGATGGAAAATATATTTAAGCTACATGGAATGCCACAGACAATTCTAAGTGACAGAGATCCAATTTTCTCAAATTAGTTTTGGAGGGAGTTATTGAGAATATGTGGCATAGATCTACTTATGAGCTTAGCCTACTATCCATGGACAGATGGTCAAACAGAGGTGACAAACAAAATCCTAGAATGCTACTTACAATATTTTTCTAGTAACAACCTCAAAGACTAGCCAAGATGGCTATCTCTAGCAGAGTATGTATACAATACATCAAGACACAGTTCTATACAGATCTCACCCTTCGAGGTTGTACATGGGCAAACCCCGCCTTGGTTGTTGTCATACGAGCTGGGATTAACTTGTGTGCAAGTAGTGGAGGAGGAAATGAGGAGCCGAGATTTCATAGCCCAGTTGGTTTGTGGGAACTTACAAAAATCACAAAATAAGATGAAGTTGTACTTTATTAAGCATTGTATGAACACAAACTTTGAGGAAGGTCAATGGGTTTACCTGAGGTTAAGGCCCTATCGCTAGATGTTTGTGGCCATGAGAATGAACTTGAAGATCTCCCCAAGATATTATGGACCACTCAAGATCCTTCAAAAGGTGGGAAACGTATAATATCACCTAGATCTACCTAAAGAATCACAAATATTTCCAACCTTCCATGTATCGTGTCTCAAAAGGAAACTCGGAGCTCACATCCAGCCAATACCACAACTTCCCTAAATCAACAATGATGGAACCCTTGCTAAAAGGGTGCATCGAGTAGGAGTGGAGCTCTTGATACAGTGGAAAGGAGCAACAACAAATAATGCTACATGGGAAGATCTCGAAGACTTAAAGAGGAAATTTCCAGATTTTGTTGGCAAAATTTTTTATAATGGAGCAAATGTTAGGAGACCTGCAGAACACTCGAGTAGTGTTTAGGGAATAATTAGGGTTTCTAAAGTCCTTTATATGTGTTTGTCATTATGTAATGTTTCAAAGGTCTTTTCATCATTTATGTTAAGTCGTGGGATGGGTCAGTTGTTTCCCAAAATTAGTCAATTGTTGTTTGTTGTTAGTTGAGCCCAAGTTGGGCCATGTTCAATTTAGTGAGTCAGTTTGTTACCATTGTGGGTTGGTTTGTTAATTCCTGTTTACAGAGTTCATGTCTATAAGTACATTCTTTTGAATTCAATGAAAGAGCGTCAGAAGCCTAATTTCTCAGTTGTGAGTGTGTGGGTGGCATGACACCTCAAATAGCCAGATTATTTGTGTTCATTAGGATGCGTTTGGATGTCGAGCTGAACTGAGCTGAGTAGAATTGAATAAAATATTGTTAGAATATTAGTTTTTAATATTATGAGTGTGTTGAAATTTGAAAATTTTAAATTGTTTATTATATTTTGTATGAGAATTTGGAAAAGTGTATAGAGATTTGGGAAAGTTCTAATGATTAGATGAAGTGAGTTGAGAAGGATTTAGAATCTAAACTAGATGCAATCTTTGGGCTCCACATAACAGCTCATGCCCACCTTTTGTGTTGCCAATTCACATGAGCATGTGGAGCTTAGCCCATCCAATGGCTCACAACCTTGGTTCATGGCCTAGGATATACACACATTTAACATCTCGCCACCATAACTAGCCACAATCACACTCACCACAACCGAAGAACGTCCATGCATGGACATGTCTCCATTTACTGCTTAGTTGTGCCTCTTAGCTTGACACATGAATATTCAAATTGTTTTCCTCCTATGAGACTTTGTATGTGACTCTAGTCACTTTATGAGTTTCCTTTTTGTAGGCCATTATTGAAACTAGTAATTACTTAGAGCCAACGAGACAAGGCACCACAATAGAGGAAATTATTCATTGCCCACCATAGCCGACACATCAGGAGAAGATGAGTAAACAATGCATTTCATCCATCAATCCCATTTAATAGTGCTAAATCTTTGTCAGACAAAAAGTAGAATATTTAAAGCAATGTCTTAATTGTTTGGTTTTTTCTCCCTCAAAATTGCTATGTGAATTTTATTTATGCTAATTAGGTTGGTTTTAAAGAGAACTTTTCAAAAAAGCCAGCAGCCCTAGAATCAAATACTCGAGCTTTGCACCAAGTTGCCTTAGAGTCAAGCACTTGAGCCCCCGCAATACAGATGACTAAAGTTTTAGCGCACACATACAAGACCAAGGCTAAACTTCACCAATCAAAATAAGCAATCGAGGTTAACACACGTTTATGATTGGGTTAGCACTTGCACCACTAACAATCAAGGTTAATGCATGCTCATACAGCTTGGACTAACTCTCTTTAAGCTCTTAATCGTCTTAGGCAAGTTGCATTCGAGAATGAATTGATGGACTCGATAACTGCCTAAGATGGTTTTGAGAGTTTGTCGGGCTCCCCACCTACTTAGCACCGATTTAAAACAACCACCAATGTAAAATAGTCTCAAGAGGGCAAGAAATCCACCAATGTGAAACAATGTTCAAACTTTTCTTATTTACATTCGAACGGACAAATTAGAAATGCTAATTTTATAAAATTTAGCAACATACAAATTGTATCATATTATATCATCAATTTAACAATTGACAATGTCTTATAAAGTTGTAAAATTACATATTAAAAATTATAAACAATGATAAAATTGATAAACTTATTTCTTCATCTTTCCTTGCCCACTGTGATGTGTTGCAATGATATAACATATTACATCTAGACCATCATCTTTCTTTGTATTTGTTATTGGACTTCATTGCGTATTCTTTCTTCCTGATCTCTCTATTGCTCTTACAAATGCGCTTCTAAATCAGACTATCACTCCAAGAGAGACTCTAACTCCTGCTATCTTGACCTCATATATTAATTTTCTCGCCGTGCTACTTCTAAATTTTTGATAAGATTATTAATTTGTGAAGTCGAAAAAATCATGGGGGATAAACAGACAGAATGCTTGAAAGCATGTCTCAAATCTCTTACCACTTCAAACTTGATCCCGAGCACTTGCGTGAATATATTTATGTTACTAGGAGAGGATTCCTCAGAAGATGCCTGCATCTCTATCATTTTTTCTTGCACCTCTATTTCGATATCACATCGTCCCTTGTGATATTGAAATAGTATAGTCATTAACTCATTCACAGTTCTTAAATCCCCGCTACGACTAAAATCGAGTTGAACTCATCATAAGAAGTAGATTACATAAAAAAATATGATATACTAATTTAGCCAAAAAAATATTCTCTTAAAGTAAACTCACTAGCACACGACTCCAAACATGCTCTTTAACCTGATTAGGAACATCTCACCATGATCGCACATAAAATGAAGTATAAGCTCGAGCTAGCATGCTAATATAGAAAGAAAGCGCTGATGCAGTATCATCCACTCCCTCAATGGAGTTATCAGGAATGGTAACCTTGATTTTTCCATACCTTCTATTTTTTTCAAGAGAGATGTCACAGGTATAGTCACAACCACGATGAGAGGCCAATGCATCAACTAATAAATAATAGTATACATATAGTTATATAGTTATTGAGAATATTAAAATATAGTTCATTATCTGCATCGACATTTCTTTACTGGTAGATGTCGACTAGTTGTCTGTCTCTTATGTGTCAACTTCTTCAGGAGCGGATTCCTCTGGTAGGAAGTCTTTCACGAGTTCAGTGCTGGACAGAAGAGGCACATTTATTTATTCTCTTTTTGGCGACCTCCTTAAAAATGATTAATATGATAAAAAAAAATTAGTTAGAAGAAATTATGAAAAATATAATATTGTATATTCACTATATGAATAAAATATTTAGTACTTTTCCTCTTCATTTTCGTATATATTTTTCATACTAGGTTGTTTTAGAATCTCTCTCGTGAATAACATTTTCGTTATCATCATCAGCTTCTTCTTTGTTCTCATCTACTTCTTCTCCGAATTCTTCTTCTACTTCTTCTTCTTCTAACTCTTCTTCTTCTTTTTCTTCCTCACTTATTTCAATTGAAAGATCAATTAGTACGGATGGGTTGAGATGGACGGGTGGGACATCATCTTTATATAGGGGGAGTAACTCTAGTGCACCAATATTAACAAATAAATTGATACACTCTCCATTTTCTTGGTAGATCTCTACAATTAGAGTGTCATCTTTATCTTCACTATTTTCATGATCCACACTCGTTCCAATTTCATATATATTTCTAGGAGCAAATTGTCAAGTTATCTCTCTGCTATCTTCACCAACATCTTTTATTGGATCAATCAAGTAATAGATTTGGATAGCTTGACAAACCAATACAAATTGATCATTTTCGTACAATTTGGATGCAGTAATGACACTTGTAAAATGATTATTCTTATGTATTGAAATCCAACCACTGCCTAGATCTTATCAATCACATTTAAAAAGATATGTTACAAACCCACCCAAATATCTATGTTACAAATCCACCCCAATATATCAACCTCAAAATATCACATATGATACCATAATAGTCAATATCATTTTTTCCATGACTCCCATCGACTAACACACCACAATTTGCTTCTTTATATTACATTCACGGTTTAAATTATGGAATCTATAGTCTCGAATCATGCATGCAATGTATCATAGTGCTTCATTTAAGGGACCACGGGCCAATGCATACAATTCAGGAAAAACTGATCTGGAATCACGAACACGTTATTCAAAATCTAACAATTAAAATAGTATATACTCATTAAAATTGATTCAGGATGTCCCAATCCTGCCCCTCCCTACTTTGCCCCTGCTTATGTATGCATATAAAAACATACATACTTATAACAAAAATAAACATATCTAAATAAACATAAATATATATTTAAATATATATGAATATATATTTATATTTTACCAAATTTGTATATATTACGCCTTCTTAAATTTTTTTACAAAATATACACCAATAAATTTAAAAACTACACAAATTCCAATTAATTATAGTGATATTTACAAATTTTAGAGTAATGTTCAAACGTCAATAACTAACACTCGAATGCTAGCGCCAAAATATTTCACATTCGCACATGAGTAGCATTAATATTCGAATGTAATAGTGACGTTTGAACGTAAGTTTCCTACATCTGATCGTTAGAAGAATTTTCATATGATGTTAGTGATAGTTTTCACAAATCATCACAAAAACAACTTGATAGGGACTGTGTGGGGATTGTCACAATTTTTCAATTGTCACGAAAAACCAAATGTGTTATAGTGAAGATGATACTAAAGTTTGCTTCTTCTTTTTATTTATTTTTTTTTTTTTATTTCTAATAATACTAAGTTTGCTCTCAAATATTGTAAAAATCTCAAAGTTTATAACAAAAGTACTATGGTAAATTTAGATTTTATTTTTATATTATTTATTGGACCTTGGTTTGGGGATTCTTTATGTAACTCTCGAGATCTCTCTTGTTCAAAGTATTCATCCAGTATAATTAAATAAGAATTGTCAACAAAATTGAGATAAGTAAAAAAATTAAAAATAAAAATAAAAAATTGTGCAGAGAAGACGGCTCAATTTAAGGGTGGAAAATGGTAAATAGACGAAAGACAGAAAGAAATAGACGAAAGACAGAAAGAAAAGAATATACATAAATGTATTTGTGATATTTGTAGTTGTAAAAAACTTTGTAATCCTTTAAAAAAATATATATATATGAAGTTTATATTTTTTTTGAAAAAAAATTATTTTTTAATAATAAAACTTAGGCTCCGTGTCGATTCAGAGATGAAATGAGTTGAGATAAATTTAGTTTATTTTTTAATATTATTATTACGTTAGAATTTGAAAAATGTGTATTGAGATTTAAAAAATGTGTATTGAAATTTGAAAAATATGTATTGAGATTTAAAAAAGGTATATAAAATTTGTGTTTCATATTAAAAAATTATAAAAATAAAATAATAAAATCAAAATGAGTTAAAATAATAATATTTTTTTTTAACTCATTTCTAAATTCAAACTAATTTTATTTCTTTCAAAACGATAATAATATACACATTTTATAATTACACGTAACATTGTTAAAGAACATAATTATATGAGATAGAAAGTTAAAAACATGCGTCAGGTAGGCTGACGTTGGCAAACAATCATTGCCCGTCTAGCTTAATAATTCACTAGTCAGGATTAAAGGCATGGATATCCAAACGTGCTACGTTTATACATGGGCAAGGCTACTGTGCCTCGCTAGCTTCGCCCGTTCGTGTTAATTTAGGTCTCGTTTGTATTCAGAAGTGGATTCAATAGTTTATATATATCGCTATATTTTTCGGTGAAAGAGATCTTGATTGGGTTCCGCTTTGAGATTTTTTTTTTAATATTTTTTTTTATATAAATTTTAAGTAAGTATTTTTAAATAATATTATAATTTTTAAAATTTTTAAAAAATATTTTAAAATATTAAAAAAATAACGTAAAAAAATCATAAAAATTATGTAAAATAAAACTCAAAAAAAAAAAAAACTCAAAACGGGACTCAATCTGAATAACTTTTATCGAGATGATTAGCACTATCCTATATACATATATATATATATATATATATATATATATATTAATATAATATATATATATGCAGCATTTTCTCGAAAGTAGTTTACCTAACATATGCACAATGAACGCCTAATTAAATGGCTCTCGCTCTCATCCAAAAAAAAAAAAAAAAAAAAAGACAATGTTTATATACTGTTTAAAAAAATTAAATTTTTTAATAATTTAAATAATAAAAAAAGAAAAAAAATTTCTATTTTAAAATAAGATTATTTAAAATATCTTTATTTATAAATAAAAAATTCTAAAAATCTTAAAAATTTATTTTATTTAATTTTAAAATAAAAATATTTCTATGTAAATTATAATACAGTCTATTAAATAAAAATTATAATAAAAATTATTCAAAAAAAAGGACTCGCGTTTGGGTGCACAAACTGCGGTGGAAGTCTACAGTACTCAAAGAAAAAGTTGATTCGAGTTTGTTAAACGTTAATTTGTTTGACATTTAACTTTTAAGTCGAGATATAAATCCTTATCGATAGTCTAAATTTATATTATCCTAGAGGCCATTGACAATTGACATTGACTTGGAAAAATGTCATCAATACACGAGTTACATGCCTCGCAACGTCCCTAAAGAATTATTCCATCAACATGGCCGTATGAACAAACACTCTCCAAAAGGAAAAACGGTTCAGTTAAAGAGTGAGGTGAGATAAAATATTTATAAATATTAATAAAATAATTTGAATTGAGTATATTTAAATTTTAAAAAAGAAGAGAGAAAAAAATAATTATAAAATATTATAAAATTAAAATATTATTTTAATATTATTTTATAGTATTATTTTTATTTAAAATTTTGAAAAATTGAATTATTTTTTATTTGAAAGTTTAAAAAAATTGTAATGATTAGTTTAAAATTTTTTTATTTAAATTATGTTTGGGAAGGAGATGGAAGAAGATGACAATTATAAAATGAGATCTATTTCCAACAAACCCTACCCATCTTCTAAATAAATGCTTAAGACCCATTGTCAAGGCAAGATAATGTCTAAATAAGTCCTTAAGGCCCCGCTTGGATAAGACCCATCGTCCAGACAAGATAATGTCCCAACATTGCTTAAAATTGAAAATGGAGGCCACGAGATTTAACTTGAATCTCATTCTCACTACATGTTTTTAACCTCATGGACTTCTTTTCTCATTTTGTAACGAGTAATGCTTAGGACAAGCTTCAAATACCTCAAATACACGTATTTTGTACAAATCTTTTATAAAAAAAAAAAAATAGACTCTATTAAAAAATAAATAAATATTTACATATTTTTATAAAGAAAAATGCTACATGCAGTCGGTTTTAAGCAGTCAAAATACAGTTGGCTGACATCAACTATTATTTAAAAAAACAAAAAACAAAAAACACAAAAAAACAAAGACAAAACAAATGCCACAACGTTGTAACACAAGAAAGAGCAACAAGAAAGACCCAGACACGATCTGATCAGATCCAAGGAGCTGCCATTTTCATCTACGAGAAGATTTAGACGCGATTTGAGAGATTTAGACCTCGTTTGTATTTGAAGATAAGCTCAACTCATCTCAACTCATCTTCATTTCATCATTATATTTTTATAATTTTTTATATAAAACACAAATTTCTATACACCTTTTTAAAATCTCAACACACTTTTTTCAAATCCTAAAATAATAATAATATTAAAAAATAAACTAAACTCATCTCAACTCATCTCAGCTTCGAATCCAAGCGGGACCTTAAGAGACCTAAGTCCTAGACGATGACCAAGACCCACACGAAGAGCTAGTGTCTTTCTTCTTACTTTTATCTTTCTTTTTTTTTTTTTTTTTCGGTTCATCTGGTTTCTTTTTGTTTTCCTCATTTCTTCTCCTTTTTGTCTTTTTTTGTTTCGATTTCTTCCGGTTTCTTCTTCTTCTTCTTTTTTTTTTTTTTTTTTTTCTCTCGTCGATCCATATATAGATTTTCAACAGAAAAAAGATCTGTATACAAAAAATAGATTTTTTTACATAAAATTAAGAAAACTATGAAAAATAGAAGAAGTAATCCAAAGATTCTAACCCTACAACATCAACCATAACTAGTCCTTGGGGATGAAGATTGCTTTTCAGAGATTTTATGGGATTGTGAGGTATTGGAGCTGTTCAGGGGCTAGATCCATAGCTGCGTGCATATCAAGATATGGATTTGAGAATGGAGGAAAAAAAACGAATATGGAAAGAACATGAGAAATGGAGAGTACTCGTCAAACAATCAAAAAGCTAAAAGTAAGGAAAGGGAGACGAGAAATGGAGAGGGGAATGATAAAATGAAAATGCTATACGCAGTCGGTTTTTATTTTTCTTTCTTTTTGTTAATTAAAAACTTACACGGGCATAATGTCACGTCAGCTGACTGTATTCTAACTGCTTAAAACTGGCTGCATATAGCAAAACTACTTCATAAAAGACGTATGTGAGAGCATCCTATTAAAATTATCAAAATTTTTAAAATAAAATTTGAATTTATTATTCAATTTTTCTCTTTATTTTTAATTAAATATAATCAGATTTTTTTAATGTATAAAAAATATGAATTAAAAAAAAAAATTGATGACCCCAATAAAAATACTCTGAGACATGTAAATTTTAAATTTGTACATTTCATAACTCTTTTTCAATTGTATGTTTAGTTTTGAAATGCAGCTGTTCGTAACCAGCTACTAAGGGTACCTAACCTACAAAAAGAATATATATATACTCAACTTCTTACTATTTATACAACTTTTACACACCATATATTATTTTATTTTATTTTTAATCAAATATTTAATATATAAATAATGAATAAAAAAATTTAATTAATTTAAAAAGAACAAATTAAAAAAAAATTAAAAAAAATAAAAATAAAAATAAAAAGTGATAGTGTGTAGAGATTAGGAGGTTGTGTAGAAGTGCTCAACTTACAATATTGCCTAGATTACCTAGTAACCTCATGAACTATATAGTATTTGCAAGTAGACCCTTACTTGGCTTCCCATTAACGAAAACTAGTATCTATCCTTGATAGGACAATTACGGTACGTTTGTGAAGCTATTAAACTTAGCTTAATATATATTAAGAATTATTCTTAATATTAAGGTTCAATTTAGATTTAATTTTGAAATGCACTCTTGTTGAACGTTTGATTGCAAAACAATCTTACTACGGCTACTCGTTTTGATCTTTCTAGGACTTGGGAAAAATAAGCAAGTAGCTAGTTCCATTGTGCTCAAAATAACCCATCATCCATCCAATTAGATATTTTGAATTACATGCAAATGCATGCAATTTACATATGCTATTAAAAAATTGGAATTGTATTCCAATCCCAAATAAAGAAAGGAACATTTAGCCTTATTTGTTTTACATGAATTCATCTCTACTCATCTCATCTTATCTCATCTAATTATTAAGTTTTTTTTTTAAATTTTCATACAAAATAATACAAATAATTTAAAATTTTCAAATTTCATAATATTAAAAATATATATTCTAATGATGTTTTATTCAACTTTTAACTTTAATTTCAACTCATCTAATCTGTGAAAACAAACGAGTCCTTTTGACCAAGGTTCTCCTTCTCCAAATTCTTTATCAATATTATGTAATTATGCTCTGTGTTTATCAATATTATGTAATTATGCTCTGTGTGTGTGTGTGTGTGTGTGTGTGTGTGTGTGTGTGTGTGTGTGTGTGTGTGTGTGTGTGTGTGTGTGTGTGTGTGTGTGTGTGTGTGTGTGTGTGTGTGTGTGTGTGAACTCCTTTTGTCTTTGTTTTAATTTCTTTGTTCTTCCCTATTTTATTCAACCTTGAATGAATAGTGATCAAATTAGAGGCTTTTGTTAATTTTCATGGGCCATTGGTTGTTCTTTGGATTTATGACTCTTTTTTGCTTATGCTCGAATTTTGCATGATAGGCATGAAGGTTATTTAATATCTATCTTAATTTAATCTTTAGTGTTATGAAAAATGTGGACTAGGTGTTAAGTTCAAAGAGAAGTGTTAGGTTTACAGACAACTCTTTTAGAGGGAAGTTTATTGGCTCTGTAGTTTTGACGTATCACATTGTGCCATCAATTTATAAACTTTACGGAGTAAAATTTCTTTGTAGACAAGCATTTCTCAAGTTCAAAAGTGTAAATGCAGAAGTTGGTAAGGATTAGGTGATTAGGTTGATAGGTTTGAATATATTAGGAAAGTAAAAGATGAGATTTTACCTTATCTTTAAGTATGAATGTAAAATGTTTATTGGATTTATCCATAACAAGATTAGTCTATCTATGAGTCATAAGAGTTGTTTAAGTGTGTTTTTGGTGTGAAATTTGAATTTGCACTTATCTATAATAAAAGCTGAATAAAAATCAAGTGCTGCAGAGAATTATTATCACTACATGTGATCAGCAAATCGTCAGGAGAGGATTTCACAACACACTCGATCTGTAAACATAATGTTATCCTTACTAAGATTCTTTCTAGACTGCTTATTCAAAATAACTCATTTAATAATCCAAGTAAGGATGTTTGGCCAGATATCAGTTTAAGAGATTTTTCATGTGCCGTGTGAGAGAAAATTCACTAAAACATTTTCATTGTGTCTTCATGCACTCTTGAGTGTGATCATGCTCAAAGTTGAGAGGATCGTTAATTGAATTTTAGCTACTGGAAGTTCAAGGAGAAAAGCCAATATTTGAAGATCATCAGAGGTTCTAGTTACTATCAAGAAAGAAAACAAATAGGTTGTTTGTTTGGTAAAATAAGAAAGTCAATTATCAAAGGTTTTGTAATTGAAAACTTACTTATAATTGGATTTTCAAATAATAAAATTGATTTTTTTGGCTTTGGTTGACTTGTAGGGTTTCACCTTTTAAAAGTTCTTTAAAAGATTTTCCTTCGTAATTAATCGTTCTATTATGCAAGTTTATTTATTTATTTCAAGTGTTTGATTGATTTAATAATCACAACATTGAGAAGTAACCAAATTATTCTAGTGAATTGATAGACATTTTTGTTGATACACAAAGGTATATAAGGAATCTCAATTGGTATCAAAGTGTGGTTCACTCAACCGAATGTGATCTGTGTCCTTGGAAAGGATGTCATCATTGACTGCCCCTCCACACATGAGAGCATTTCTCAAATCACTAGATGAATAGGTATGTGGCACTCCATTAAAAGAGGATGGACTAAAGCTGAGGATAATATTGATGCTTGGATGAGAGATGAGATGAGCAATAGCAATTGAAATAGTAAGAGACTAAATGCTATCTTTATGAAAGTATCTCTAGAAGAATTTAAAAGGATTTTTATGTGTGAGATAACTAAGGAAGCATGAAAAATCTTGGAGGTCACACATGAAGAAACAAAAATTGTGAAAAATTCAAAATTACAATTGCTTACCTCAAAACTCAGAGATTAACATGATGGAAGATGAATGTTTTAACGATTTCTATGCTAAGTTTACTGACATTGTGAATTACAGGTTTAATCTCAGAGAAAAAGCCAAAGACTCTAGTTATGAGGAAAATTTTGAGGTCTTTACCTAAAAGATTTCAGCCTAAAGTCATTGTCATTGAGGAAAATAAAGATTTGGATGCAATAATAGTTTAATAGTTAGTCGGGTCTCTACAAACGTATGAATCTTTACTTCCTCAAGCAGGAAAAGGTAAATCTATTGCTTTGAAAAATGTGAAAAAAGATCGTGAGGAGTTTTCTAATGAGAAAAATCTAAATGATGAGGACATAGCTCTCATTGTTAGGAAGTTCAGAAAATTTATGTTTAATAAAAGGACTAGTGGCAAACAAAAAAGAAATTTTTTTCGCCAAGGAAAATGAATTTGAGAATTAGAATAAAGATAAAACTGAGAAAAAGGATAAAGTAAAGTATCATGAATGTTCAGGTTAAGGTTATGATCATATTATAATTGAACGTTTGAATTCAGGAAAAATAAATGAAAGATATTGAATATTACCCTTAGTGGTAATTAAGATTCTGAAAGTGTAAACTTATCATTCGATGATAAAAAAATATTTTATATTTTTTCTACTATTGTGAATGATTTGCATGAGAATTTACTAACAAAATCTGAAAGTGAATGTGTCTATAGTGATTAGAATAATACTCTTATTGATACTGACCAAGAACTAAGTCTACAGGAAGCTTACAATGAGGTGTGTGAGGAGGTGGTTAAACTGAAAAAACTCAACAAAAAGTTGTATAATAAACTTACTGTTGTGGAAAGTGAGAAAAGTAATCTGACTATGTTACTAAAAATTTCTAATGTTGAAGTGATGAGATTGAAGGATTAAAAGGCTGCACTAGAATAAGAATTAAAAAAATTTCAAGAGTGCAAGCAAAAATCAGCAACATAGAAATTAGATTAAATGTTGAGTTTTCAAAACATAAATAGTAATAGAATTGGCCTAGGATATGTGACTTCCAAAGGAAAAGAAAAACAAGCCTTATCATCCACTACAACTACATCCAAATGTATTGTTTTATTTAAGGAAATCAAGATAAAAATGTTCAAAATTATGTTGTACCTAAGTCAATTCATTCAAAAATTCTATATAAGAAACCAACCATTAAAATGGTAAAGTAAGGTACGTATGAAGGTAAATTTACTCATACTTATCATAATAGTTGAGTTGTTAGTTATATAAGACCACATTGTTTTAACTTGTTTCAAGTGTAGAAAATTAAGGGTAGAACATATCCAAAAAGGAAAGGAAAAAGTATAGAAAATCAAGTTGATAATATGAGTCAACAAATCAATTTTGTAAGTCTCAAACTTGGTGAACTAGTAAATTTGTGCATTCAGAAAAATGAAAAAGATAAGTCAAAACTCAAGGCAAAACCGGTGATTAAGGAAGATGTTGTGTGCCTCATTGCTCACCCGAAACTTAGAGCCATGGACGATTTCCTTTGGTACCTGGACAGCACGTATTCAAGCCATGGGTATAGAGATAATGTATTTTCAAGAAGATGGAACCAACCCATGGAGTCACCATAACCTTTGGTGATGGTAGCAAGGCTATTGTTGAAGGGAAATGAAATATTGAGATACCCAGCTTACCTATTTTAAACAATATTTTAGTTGTTAAAGGCCTTAAACTAATTTATTCAGCATTAATCAGTTTTGTGATGAAAATATCTTTGTGCAGTTTTCAAAAGACAAATGCAACATATACAACCCAGCCGAAGAGTAGATCTTGAAGGGCTTGAAAGCCTCAGATAATTGCTATGGAATCTCTCCCAAATCAAGATTAAGCTGTCATAGAGTTTTACTTGATGAAATTGAGTTGTGACATCAACACTTGGGGCACATTAACTTTGAAGATCTATCGAAGATCTCAAAACGAAAAGCAATAGATGGACTATCCAAGGCCATTAAAGTCAAGAAAATAGTATGTGGAACATGCCAAGAAGGAAATCAAACAAAAGGTGTCAACACAAAAACATTTTCCATATTCTTATCTCTCGGTAGCTTGAATTATTGCACATGGACTTGATGAGTCCAAAACAAGCCAAATGTCTTGGTGGAAAGAAGTATATCATAATGATCGTAGATGATTTTTTAAGATACACATAGACTATCCTCTTGAAAGAAAAATTTGAGACTTTTGATTTTGCCAAGAAACTATTCAAGAAACTTGCAAATAGAAAAATGAAGTTTCTATTTCTAAAATATGTAGTGATCATGGCAGAGAGTTTCAGAATATTAATTTCATTTCTTCCTATTATGAACAGGGAATCCATCGATAATATTTTTTAGTACAAATCACTCTACAATAAAATGAAGTGGTGAAAAGGAAGAATAAAAATATTCAAGAAATGGCTTGAACTATTATAAGCAACAAGAAGATGGCTCTATATTTTTTGGGAGAAGCTATAAATGCAATAAATCACATCCTGAATCGGGTAATCCTAAGACTCAGCACCAAACAGACTCCTTATAGTTTGTGGAAAAATAAAAGACTCATGGTAAAGTATTTTAGAGTCTTTGGTAGTAAATGTTACATCTTGAAAGATCGAGAAAACAATCATAAACCTGAAAGTAAAAGTGATGAAGGAGTACTTTTTGGTTATTCCTCAAATAATAAGGCCTATAGAGTTTACAACTTGCGTACAAAATTTGTTATGAAATCATTTAATGTGGTTGTAGATGACATTTCAGCTGAGACAACCATGAGGGAACTTGAAAAATCTAAAGGAGTCGGTGCAAACTAGTGAAGATGACTCACAAGTGCAAGATGAAAAAGATTACATAGAGAAAAGTGATCCACAAGACAAACCACCTTCGTTAAGAGCTACTCAAAATCATCCAATGGAGAATATCCTTAGTAAACTAGATGAACATATGAGGTTAAGAAAAAGGGTTCTAAATCAAGTTTCAGTTATGTGTTATTTGTTGCAAGTTGAACCCAAGAAAGTTAAGGAATCATTTGGAGATGAAAGATGGGTCAATGCCATGCATGAGTAACTCTATCAATTCACTAGAAGTGATGTATGAGAGTTAAATCCTAGACCAAAAAATTATAATATTATTAGAACTAAGTGGATCTTCAAGAATAGGTCCGATGAGCATGGAACCATTGTGAGAAATAAAGCAAAGCTTGTTGCTCAAGGATACACATAAGTGGAGAGGATAGATTTCGATAAAACATTTATCCATGTGGCTCGGCTGGAACTTGTCTGAATTCCCCTTGCACTTGCTTGTCATGTAGACTTCAAATTATACCAAATGGATATCAAGAGTGTCTTTCTTAATAGAGTACTACAAGAAAAGATGAACAACTTAAGGGGTTTATTGATCACTCACAACCAGATTATGTGTACAGGTTAAAGAAGGCTCAATATGGATAGAAACAAACACCTCATACTTGGGATGAGAGATTGACAACTTATCTACTTGATCATGACTTCATTTGAGGACAAGACAATATGATGCTTTTCATAAGAAAATCATATAAGCAACTCCTAATTTCCCAAATTTATGTTGATGATATAGTATTTGGAGCTTCACTTAAGTCTCTTGTGTATGACTTTGCACATGAAATGAAATCCAAATTTTAGATGGGAATGATTGAGTTAAACTTCTTGGAAATTCAAGTAAAACAATGTAAATAAGAAATTTTTATTTCACAATCTAAGTATGCTAAAACCTTGTTAAAAAGTTCAGAATAGAAGGAAAAAAAAATGCTCGTACTCCCACGAGTACATCAGTATAAATCAGCAAGGATCCTACAGGTAAAAATATTGGCCCTACACTTCATAGAAGTATGATAGGAAGCCTATTATCTATCACTGAAAGTAGACCCAATATAGCCTTTAGTGCTTGGGGTGTGTTATGTTTCAAGCCAATCCTAAAGAATCTCGTCTTATAGAAGTAAAAGGATAATAAAATATCTTAATGCAACTATTAATTATGGGATATGGTTTACTAACGACACTAATCTAACATTTTGTCGAGTATTTGAATGTTGGTTGAGCTAGGAATGCCGATGATAGGAAGAGTACTATTGTTGGATGTTTTTATGTAGATGGAAATTTCGTAATATGGATAAGTAAAAAACAAAACTCAATCTCCCTAACTACTACTGAAATTGAGTATATACCTACAGGGAGTTGTTGTACACAGTTATTGTGGATGAAAATATGTTTGAAGACAATGATTTTTCTCAAAATACTATGATGGTTTGTTGTGATAATTCTAGTGTTATTAGTATTTCCAAAAACTTTGTTCAGCGCTCTAGAACTAAACATATTGACGTTAGAAATCATTTTATTAGAGAATCTGTACAGTCTAAAATAGTATATTTGGAGCATGTGCTTACTGAACATCAATTAGCTGACTTGTTTACTAAACCTCTAGATGATCTAAGATTTGAGTTATTAAGGAAAGCTCATGTAAGAGTCTTTGCCTCTAAGTAGTTTAGGACATGCATTTTAGTTTTCTGTTTTTTCATTTTTATTTTTCAGCTTTTAAAGAAAAAAAACGAAGAAAAAATATTTCGATCAGATTTTTTATGTACATGATTGATGTGTTGAAGTTTTGAGTATGTTGGTACTCACCCAATAAATTTTTGAACTCATGCATTTCTCTTTTTTGTGCAATTCACTTTGTGCATAATAATCCTATGGGTCATCATGAAAAAGTTCATTTTCAATGCACTGTGAGGAAATTGTATATATGCATATTATTATTAAAGCTAACAAGGGTTACTGAGATGCTCACCGTAGAAGAGGTCCATACTTTAAATTGATTAATACTAGTTGAACCTAGTACAAGAATAAAAAGGTCTCCCCTTGCCAAACATCACTTGTTATCCATATAGAAAAAATCAGTGTTAAATTATTGCAAACAAAGACACACCCTATACGGATTTGTCATTTAAGTCTTTATAGAAAGAATTGCTGCTCTAATTATTGTAGAAAAATATGAACAACAAAAATGGACATAAAAAGAGTTGTGCAAGTAAGTGTTTGAAGGAGATACTTATATATCTAGGCCCTAATTTAAGATTTGACTTTTGAGGTAAGTGATAAAATTTTGGAAGCATTTTTAAGAAGAAAACACTCATGAAAAATATAATAAAAAATGACATTAAAAAATAAAAGAGAAGAATAAAGAGTTGCTACCTTACATATGTTTGCTCGCTCAAATATTCACAAACTTTGACATTGATAATTTTATGAGGAGTGAATATTCATTATGATTGTTGTAAGCAAGATGGTGTACGGTATTGGATCTATTTAACTATGATGCGTCTAAGTATGTTAATTGCCTTATCTTTTCATTTTTTTTAAACTTAAAATTAAACTTTTTTCCAATTTCTTTATTTTTATTGTTTTTGTTTTTGGCATATATAAAATAAATAAATAAAAATATTTTTATTTTTATTTTATTTGGGCCAGTTTAAAGTTGCAAGTGCATTTAATGCATAAGGCTGGAAGTAGTGTTTCAAGCTCTTATAAGTTTTAAGTGAATCTTTGTGTTGTGTCTAAGTCCTAGTGGGATACTAAAAGACTATACAAGATGAGTCCATGTGAGACTATCTCGGTACATGCATGGCACAACACTAACTTAAGTGACTTAAAGTCACAACTTACGCATCCACGCTCCTGAAGAAATCCTACAAACACACGATGCTACTCATCTTGTGCCCTATCTTGCCAAAATCTCTCACATTTCACTCAAACCTCTTGGGCGGAACACTCAAATCCAAGTTTCTTCACTCATGAATTCTCCAACAATGTATGATTTCGTGTTATCTCAAACAATTTCCTTCATCTCTCAAAGTCTAGGTTTCAGCAAGTGCATAAATGAAGTTTGGGATTTTGATTATTGTTTTGAGAAGTTGGGCACTGAAATTTGGTTGGGTTGAGTAGGAATTTAAACATATGGAGACTTAGAACTGTTTTATGCGGGTATTGAGGATGGTTTTTCAAGGGTTCCGAACCTATACATTTCAATTTCTAATGGTTGCACACCATGTGTTTGATGTTTTATCTAGGTCAACATATTGCTCATTTACCTCTAATTTGTTGTGGTTATCTCACCAATATAGCAAGATTATATATGTATGAGTTTTGTATGTGACATTCGGTCAATGCTGAGAATTACTACTCACATATTTTGTTTCTAAATCAATGCATGTATACTAACTTCAGATTTGTTTTCTCTAACATTGTTGATGTAAGAACTCAGATGAGGTTCACGGAACGTGCTGAGAGAAAGAAGCTATCTACACCAGTTGCTTAAGAACACTCTTCAAACAAGGAGGAACCCTCTACCAAAATAAATCAACTTAGAAAAACTTCAACTCCTCTTCCTTCATTTGAGCTTGCACAGTTAGAAGCTATTTTTGAATGGCTCAAATTAGATGAAGCTAAGAATGCCTACAGAAACACATTCTCCAAGAGACTGTCTTAAGAGAATGTGAAGTTATCTGGAAAGATTCTCCAACAGATGACTTCCAACTCCTCATTCATAATATTTCATGGAAAGAGGACAGAAAAAACTCACTCTTTCAACTCCTGCACAGTGTGCTGAGGTGGTTTGGGAATTCTACTCAAATATTACCCATTCCAACTTGGATGATCATAGCATCATGTCTATTGTTCGGCGAATACAAGTTGAGGTATCTTCTGCCATTATTAGAGAGCTTTATGATTTGCCTGAGATGAAATCACCACAATATCCATTCAAGAGCATAGGAGTCTATTAAACACAACTATGAGAAGTTTGTTTGTTGGCCCGAATGGCCCAAAATGGACTACCAAGACTCACAGGTTACCTCTGCATCACATGTTTCCACAATTTAGGCTCCTAGCAAAAATAGTGTTCGCCAACCTATGGCCCATTAGTCACCATACTGAGATCACACTTGAGAGAGCCTATTTTATATATGCTTTGGCCATGGGTCTATCCATTGACTTTCCAAGTCATGTTATTGATGTTATTTAATGCTCACATGTTGAAAAAAACAAAATCTCCCGTTTGGTAGCTTGATCACAAAGTTGTCTATGAAAGCCAAAGCCCATCTTAGAGCAAATAAGCCCATACAGAAAATGGTTGGTTCTATGTCCAATGTTTTAAATACCATACTGGTGGGTGTATCAGTCAAAACACTGAAATAAATAATTTTGGTACTAGTATTGTTTCGGAATAGTCTATACATAAATAAATTATATATATATAAATACATATATAAATTATATTTTAAAATAATAATTAATATATAAATAAATAGTCTAGTCTGAATTGAGATAAAAAAAAATAGCAAGAAACGAAAAAAAAGAAGTATAAGAGGTCGAAATCTAGCACAATCGAAATTTGTGTACCAGCCAGTACCGGTTAAAATCATATGCATTGGCCAGTACGAAATGCATTTATGCCTTGTATCGGACAAATGGCTGGTACGGCATGAAATTAAAAACATTGCCTATTTCTATTCTAAATATGGTAAAATTTGAAGCTATCATTACTAGCGCTACTAAGACGAGGCCTCCATCGACTGAGTCTATCTTCTCACCTCCTGAGCCATCCGTGTCTCTTCCTCAAGTCCTAGAGCAAATTACACTTTTATCTCAGAAGCTTGTTACTATTACTGCTAGATTAGAGGACAAGATTACAGCTGTATGTAATGAGTGCATACAAGCAAGTCATAGACTGGTTCAACTCTCCTTGGACATCCAACAAGTCGCAGAAAATGTGGTTGCTGATTTGGATGCTAAGAACTAGACTCCCATGGCTACATTGTTGACAAAAAGGGGGGAGAAAGAGTGAGGGGGAGCAGCAACATTAACAAAGGGGGAGTAGACGAGCAGGAGTGGCCATTTTTTTCTATTTTGTGTAGGAAAATTATTTGGCAAGAATATTTTGATGTCTTACTTAGTTCTTACCTTCATTCTAAGTCTGTTTTGATACAATCTAATATGGTGTGACTGTTTGACCTTAATGACTCTAACTGTTTGCCCTAAAGTTGTTTTAGAGACTTGATTAATCTTGTTAGTTTAGTTGGGTTTGTAAATTGACCGTAAAAATTTCCAACTTTGATATTTGTGATTTGCTATTTGAAATTTATAGGAAAATTACATTCATCAAAATTGGTTTTGTCACCAATTTGCCAAATGGAGAGATATACATGTAGAAGTTGTTGGCAAGGATTAGGTAATTAGATTGATAGGTTTGAATATATTTGAAAACTAAAAGATGAGATTTTATCTTATCTTTAAGTTTGAATTTTGGATGAACATAAAATATTCATTGGATTTATCTATAACAATATTAGTCTATCTAAAAGTTATAAGAGGTGTTTAAGTGTGTTGCTGGCGTAAAATTACAATTTGCACCTATCCATAATAGAACCTGAACAAAAATAAGTGTCGTAGAGAATTGTTATTGCGACATGTCAACAAACTGTCAGGAGAGGATTTCACAACATACTCAATTTGTCAACAGAATGTTATCTTGATCATGCCTCTTTCTAGACTGTTTATTTAAAAGAACTCATTTAATAATCCTAGTAAGGGTTTTTGGCTAGAGAGCATTTTAAGATATTTTTCATGTGCCGTGTGAGAGAAAATTCACTGAAGAATTTTCATTGTGTTTTCATACTCTTAAATGTGATTGTGCTGAAAGTTGAGAGGATCATTGATTGAATTTCAGTTATTGGAGGTTCCAGAAGAAAAGTCAATATTTGAATATCATTAGAGGTTTTGGCTACTATCGAGATAGAAGATAAACGAGTCATTTGTCTAGTCATAAGAGTCAAATTAGCAAAGGTTTTGTAATTAAGCACTTGTAATTTGATTTTCAAATAAGAAAATTGACTTTTTTGAATTTATTTGCCCCGTAAGATTTTGTCTTTGAGGAATTTTTCAAAAGATTTTCCTTCGCAATCAATCGTTGTGTTATATGCAAATTTATTTGTTCATTTCAACAATTTGATTGATTAAACAATTACAAGATTGAGAACTAACTAATTTCTTCAAGTGAATTGATAAACATTTTCGTTGATATACAGGGGTACATGAAAATTTCAAAAAGCATGCATATGTTTTTTTTTTTTTTATAAATTTGCACTATCTTAGACTTTTTATTTTATTTGATAATATCTTCCAACATTCTTTGATACTATGCATTTAACGCTCTTTCTGGGAGTGGAATCAAGTTCAGATGGATTTGGTTCTTGAATTAGCAGCTGAGTCTCATTTATGGCCAGTTTTGATTTTTTCCATTTCATATTCTTGTATTTACTATTGGTTTTAGGTTCTATTTTCAATTAGTCTGCTTTGGATAAAGACGACTTAAATCTTTTCCTCTTTATTCGGATCAAGGGCTTCGTCTCAAGTGCAATAAAAGATGTATTATTGGGGAAAATTTCCGGAATTATAGAACCGGTCCGGCCGATAGGATCATCGAACCAATCTGCCTGATATTCATCTGTTGAGCTAACAGCTGAAGAAACCATACTGACAAACATTTTTTGGGTTAGATCAGTTCATGTTAGGTTTGCTGCTTTCCTGAACACCCCCACACAGTGGTAGGAAGATTTAACCTGATGAGAGTGATATAAATCCGAACCCAGTAAAAGTCCTTTTGAGACATTTTTAGTGACATTATTCTTCAACTATCATCACCGCAATAACATATTAGACCATTACGTGGTTCACCCATGTCCTAGATAGAGCTCTGGGAAAACAAAAAAAAAACATAACAAACAAGACAGCCTTTATATCAGATAAATTATTTCTGATTGCTTTTTGTTTGCAGTACTGGAATGTCAGAGATCCCTTTTTTCTATTTTTTCTTCATAAAACACTAAAATAGGACAGAGAAGCACAACCCTGACTGCAGATTTTGCTGAGAGTATCTCGATCCTCCAGTTGAAAATAGCCGCAGATGTCACGGCAGCATGCCGCACTGCCTATTTATGAGCCAAAACTAATTCCCTGAGCCAATGGTAGTTCACTTCCATAATTTATTGTACTGTCAAGGAAAAAGATAGTCTTAGTCACTATGGCAAATATAACAGAAGACGAAAAGTTTCAGCCACAAATTCAAGCAAACTAATATGTTTGGGGAACTATTATGAGAGCAGTCAGACATGCACATCGACAAGTTCGGTAAAATCATACCACGTTGAGCGTCGCATGTATTGCTTCCAGGAGTCACTTCCAGCTTCCCGACCACCACCGGTTGCCTTTTCTCCACCAAAAGCACCACCAATCTCAGCTCCATTTGTAGGTATGTTCACATTCACGATACCACAATCGCTGCCATGTGGCCTACAAAATACTCAAATGCATGAACACATTATACATACATGTAATGAAGATGGTGCAGAACTATAGCAAATCTGTAATGAAATTGCCTGCAGCATGCACTATTCAGACTTTCTAATTGCATTATTATCTAATAATTGAGTGCAAAAGTCACTTGTGGCAGTAAACTTTATATATACCTCTAGCTTCTAGTGATGATTAGCAATTAAACTTTTGAAGCAGTACAACAGTTAGAAACTATAGTCAGTTCAGTATAAATGAAATAGTGAAATAGTGAAATAGCTCAGGGCAACAACATACAATTCTTTCATACACACTAAGGATCAAGTTCTAAGTGCTCACCCAATCCATTTAAATATAGCTTCGGGCCGGTGTGTGAAGATTGAACTACTCAATCCTTGAGGTACACAATTGTTCATTTCAATTGCTTCTTCCAGAGTCTGTACAAGATAATGTATGAATTCAAGTTTGATATGATAATCTCAAAATAAAATACAATATACATGTATCCAAATGGATGGAATGTCATGAATAAACTACCTTAAATTTCATAACATACAGAACTGGACCAAACAATTCTTCTTTTACCACAGAGGCATCTGGAGAGATCTCGACAATGGTTGGTTGTACAAAATTTCCATCTGAATCTATAACAGATCCACCTATCAGGATTTTCCCTCCCTGATTATGCAAGCACCGAGAAGTTATAAACAGTAAACACTTAAGTACAAGGTATATGGCCAACACGGGTTGGTCATACTAGGGATGGTCAATTACAAGAGATGATACATGCCTGAGATTTTATGCTTGAGATTCCTTCTCAAAGTTATCCCTTGAGACACGAGTATGTAACGGTCCAACCAGAGTTTCTTTCTCCAAAGGATCCCCAATTTTGACTTGCTTGTAAACACCAACCAGTTGGTCCAATACCTTTTGGTATATGCTTTCATGAAGAAACTATATTTAAAAAGAAAGACAAAGAAGCTGTTGTTAGAACTATAACCTTTACAACCATATTGTAGCTGTGTCATCAGAATCACAACTAGATGCATATACCAGTCTACGACATGTTGTGCAGCGCTGACCAGCTGTACCAACAGCTGCAAATAAAATTGAACGCACAGCCAGCTTGATGTCGGCATCATCCATAACAATTATCGCATTGTTCCCACTTAATTCAAGCAAGCATTTACCAAATCTTTCGTTCACTGTTTGTTGGACCATCATACCTACCTGTAACTCAAAATGGAGAAGACATGCTTAGGTAATAAAGATGAGTCTGAAAGTAATAGCTCCAACTTACTATTAAATAAAGCTCCTAAACAGATAGCATAGATAGTTTTGGTTTTCTTCTTGTGGGGCCCACCAGTGGAAACAGATATGGCCACATGCTCATTATACCCACATAATTTCATGTCACCAGATATGAACCTCAATTCATCAATGTTCATTCATAAATAAGATGCTTGTGCGTTTTTGTAGGCAGCAACCTTTTCCCAAGAATAGATCTTTGGAAAATGATAAAGACACCACCATTTGAGTCCCCCCCCCCCGGGCGCATTCTTTTCTTTTGACTTAATGATTAAGGAAATATTATTTAATAATATTTTTTTTTTCTTCTTTTAAAAATGTTGAAAAGCATTAAAAAAATGATGTTAAAAAAAAAAGCCTAACGGGTCCCAAATTGGGACCCAAGTAATGGGAGCTGTAGCAGCCCCCTAGATCTTTTACACCAAAACTCTTTATAAAAAGAGTGCATTATTAAATCATCATGCAAACCATGAAATATGTTTCAGCTCTTGAAGGCAAAACTTTTTTCTTATATTGGATATTCCATAAAAACATAATGACAATGGCACAATCATACCACCGATATACCTTTGAACTTCCAGTGAATGAGACCAGTGCTATGCGTGCATCTTTCGCTATTGCTTGACCAATTTCAGCACCTCCACAGAAAGAGGTGAATATCGCACCTGGCAAGTTGTTCTTCTCAAAAACCTCTGCCACAAGCTTTGTCACCGCAATAGTTATCAATGGAGTTGTTGGAGCACCCTTCCTAAAATGCATAACGCGGCAAGTAATTACCATTGTATGTAAAATAAGAATGTAATAGATCATACTGCTGCCTCCAAGGCAAGAAGGTGTTGAATGCCTATCATCGAGCAGACGACTGGGCATCTATTTCATCGAGCAGACTAAATGCCTATCTAACTCAGCTGCTTTTCTTCTAAAAAAAAATATATTTTTGAATGAGTAAAAAAGAAAAAAATTATCAGATCTTATTTTAGTTGATCAAGGGAATCAATAACTAGCATGTTCTTTTTCTTGTTAGTTCTGGTGGGGAAGAGGGGGAACGGTTGAAAGACGCTACAAAGTTTCTTATAGCTTCAAGAATAAAGAAGAAAATATTAAAAAAAAATGAATGATGGAAAACCCTTGTTATCATTTTAGAGTGTTGATGCGAGGATCAGAAACTGAGTTTTTGCTTACAAAACAACATACAAAGTTTCAAGCCCAAGAATAGACTGAGATAAGTTGGTCTAACCAGTTTTCATTTCAATCAAGCTTCAGAACGAAATATCTTGGTAGGAAAGCAAACCAAGATTGAAAGAGTAACTGTTAAGAATCTAAGGAAATATATTCAGGAGACGTACATCTAACTTACCACACAACACAGTTGCCACAGACTAACGCAATGCAGGCATTCCACCCTAATGCATCAGAGCAAGAAATCATCCATGGTTAAAAGGGCTGGAACATTTCATAACTACGAAACTGAAAATTTAATGTAGGATTCTTCATATGGGAACCATGCATAGAGTTTTACAATCATGAATAAAGTATATTGAATAACTATTTGAAGACCTTTGCACCACACACCATCCACGTGGCATAAGTTGATTTGGAATATATATTTTAAAATTTGAATCTTTACAAATTAAATCATGCCATGTGGATGGTGTATGGTGTATCCAAGCAATTAAAGATTTCCCAACCAACTTAAATGCCATAGATCTAAATAATCCTAATCATTTCATGGATTGACAAATGAAACTTTCTCAATGAAAGTGGCAACCAGAACCAACCAAGAACGGCGCATGGAAAGTTGAAAGCAGTAATTACACCAACTATTCCCAGTGGATTCCACACCTGCAATTAGATCACAAATTCTTTAGTCAAATATTGAATATTTATTTTTATTAAGTATTGAAATTTAATCACAGTCAATGTCTAAATTCATACAGCACCTCCAACATCATATGATCTGGACCTGAAAAGGGAAAGAAGAAAAAAGGCAGATATGAGTTAGTATTTTTAAAGAAACGAGCCAAAGTGGATGGAAAAATTAAAAAATATCACACTTTAAGCTCCACAACTGAAAGTTTTCATAGTAAGTTCTCGTGAAGCTTCTTGTTGTTGATTAAATTATTCAAATTAGCAATCAGAAGGACACCAATATACGAATTGTCATGTACTTTATTAGTAAACAAGCTTACGTTCTGAAGGTATGATAGATCCATTCAGTTGTCGGCTTAGTCCAACAGCATAATCACACATATCAATAATTTCCTGCAAGTAAAGATTTGGATTAACCGGAAAGGGTTTAGAAATTCTAACCAAAAAGTTTGTCTAAACATGTCTGGAAAACTACAAACAATTTGCTTCAAAGGTCAAGTCTCTATGCACCATGTGGCCATGGGATGCCAGCCACACAGAGAGAGAGAGAGAGAGAGAGCAGACTAAAAATGAAAAGAAAAAAGATGTAGAAGAATGCATACTCCAGAAATGAGATTATTGGATTAGTCCGAGTAACTCTTCAAGGAAAATGACAAACAGATTAGGCATATAGAGCTACTAAAACTAGGACACCTAGAGAGGTGAACAGTAAGCGAACCCTGTTCAACGACCACTTGATAAGCAACTACCGAGAGTAAACAACCCTTGCTTACAAAAGAGAAAGCCACCACATGGAAAGTTGCTGGGTATTACAAATTTAGTTGATAATATTATATAGTCCCAAAAGCAGCTGAGGCCTGCACCGAAAGCCTGCTTGAGAGTGGCGTTCGAGGAAGATGCCTCACGGCACAAGACCTCACAGCCACGACCTTTGACTCTTTCTCTTACAACAATGGGAGTAATAACATTGTCCAATAAAAATAATCGAAAGAATACATCTAACCAAATTATAGAGTAGTATCATACTTGAACCTCCCCTATTCCTTCAGGAAGTATCTTTCCCATCTCAAGTGACACAAGCCGACCCAGAACATCTAATTTGGCTCTTAGCGCATCCCCTATCTGTCTAACAATTTCACCTCTCTTTGGAGCAGGAATCTGTGCAGAAAAATGACGATATCAACTATCAAGCAAACTTCATCCAGGTAATCCTTATCAAGGCTCAAATTTTAACTTATAAAATAATGCTGAAATTTGACAGTTTTTGTTGTTTTGTGATGTTAAGAGCTATCTTAAACTCACACTCATCCATTTCTTGGCCGCTTCATTGCAAGCAAGCATTCCCTCCTCATAATCTTTAACAGATGCCTCCGTGACTTTAGCAATCATCTAGATCCAAAGATGCAAGAAAATCAGAATATTGTAAGGAAGCAGCTATTGTTAGAATGTGTCACCCTTCAATAAAAGACTGGCACCCCAAGAACCATTGAATTTTCAAAAAGTCTCAACCACATTGGTTTTTCACTAATATATTAAAAAAATATATAACATTTGTAACCACCAAGGGTGGTCCGGCCACCCCAAGCCACAGACCACGGGTGGCCAGTCGCATCCCAAATGGGGTGGCCGGACCACCCATTGAGGGTGAATGGCCACCTTTTTTTAATTTAAATGTACTCGTTTTTAATTTTTGTTGTTTGTAATTTTTAAGGGATTTTAAAAGTGCCCATGTTCTATTAAAGGATTATAAAATAAGAAAGCTTTCATTAATCAAGAAACTCATATTACAAATGAGAAAGATTATAAAGGAACTTGTTTACACCAAGACTCAGGTTAAATTCATCTACTAATAACCCAATAAACATAAACGCAACACAAACAATAAAAACCAAAAAGATTGTGGGTTTTTATTTGGGGGGAGGCTATCTACTACGCTCAGATTAAGGATTTGGAAATTAAGTTCAAACCCCATTCGTCCTTTCACTTAAAAGTGTGATAAAAGAAGAGGAAAAAAACACTACGATAAAAAGTGTACTCTTTTCTTTAAACATCTGGCTCCGACTCTGTTATAGAGAACTGAAAAAGGCGAATAATCCAAAAAGAAACCTGATTGTTTGAAGGATTCACGGAAGAGATGACAGATCCAGTTGCTTTCCATTCACCATTTACGTACCCACCAAGATTATCGGGTCCCAGACCGATCTCAGCTATAAATTCATATTCTTTCTTAGAGAACCCCATCTCTGCAATTACCAAAGCTGCAATTTTCTTGATCAGCAAAGAAAGTGATCGACTCGGTTCCTCAGATGATGCAACTTCGAAGATTGACGTGTGACACGTGTCAGTGTGTATATGATCGGCAAAGCTGACGAGTTTTTCTGCAATACCTACGTAGTTACGTGTCGTCGTGGGCGTCTATTGCTTAAAAGAAGACGGAAGTTGTAGTTCGGACGTTTCTTCTGATGGTTGGATTCAGTGCAAAAGAACGGGTCATGTGACAATGTGACTCTGTCTCCTCCCTCTGATATTAATTTCTAGATCCGGTTAAGAAGGCCAGGGTTTTCCTATCATTCTTGTCCGAAAAAAATATATTTCAAATTACTTTAATATCACAGATTTACACCACATATTTTCATATTAATAAATGTTTTAAGCTTTTTTTATATAATTACGATGGATCCTCTAGTGAACAATTTGTTTATACACGAAATTATTATTTGCAAACTCTTTTAAGGTGCGGGTTCATTAATAAGTTGAAATAAGATAAATTAAGATAAAAGTTTAATATTAAATAAAATATTATTACAATCTTATTATTATTATAAAATTAAAGAAAGTAGTAAGATATTTAAAAGACCACAATATCGTATTTTAGTTCTTCTAGAATTAAGTATTATTTTTTTCAAATTCCTTATTATGTGTCTACTATAAATGCTCCTCAAGACATCTTTTTATAGGTATAAAGAATGAGAAAATATTGGGCTCAATTTTAAATGAGTAGATGAATTTAAGGAATGACAATATATGAATTAATGGAATATATAAACATGAGAAATAGAGATACATGATTATAGAAGAATTCTCATGATCATCTACCAAATACATTTCATGTATTTATACTACTTTCCCTTAAATGACCAGATACAAAAGAATATGATTCGTTAAAATCTTGTCAAAGAAAACCCAGTAAAAACTAACTTATAGCGAAAGAAAAAAAAAAATACAATATTCTAATGTGTATTTGAATACTTTAGAATTGTCTAATTAAAATCTTGTAAAAGAAAATCCTATAAGAAAAAACTTAGCGAAAGAAAAAGAGTATAATCCAAATGATAATTGACTTCCCTACGTAAGTATTCAAATTTCAATTGTTCATATGGAAAGATCTTTGAGCAGTTGTATTCTAATATTGTGTATCAACTTTTTGAATGTTGTAGTTGATAAAATTTTAATAAATAAATCTACTAAATTATTACTTAATTGTATTTTCTAAATATCAATGTCACCGTCCTTTTTGTTGAAATATGTTTGGTCTTATAATTTTTGATGTAGCCACTTCTTATTTGTATAATATATGCCGTATTATTTTCATATAATATAGTTGGGCTACCTTTAATTGTGGGTAAACCACATTTTTCTTGAATGCACTAAATTACTGATTTTGACCAAATGCATTTTTGGCTTGCTTCATGTATTGTAATAATTTCAGAGTGGTTTGAAGAAATAACTACCATTGTTTATTTGACAGACATCCATGAAATAGTTGTACCTCCATATATAAATAGGTATTTCATTTGAGAACGTCCTTTATGCAAATCAGATAGATAACTTAAATATGCATATCCAATTAATTGTGTGCTTGATTATTTTGAATAAAATAATTTCATGTCGACCATACCACAAAGGTAATGTAAAACATGTTTGACTCTATTTCGATGTTTTTGAATTGGTGCAGAACTATATCTTACTAATAAGTTGTCCGAAAAATGTAATATTAGGTTTTGTACAATTTGCAAGATATATTAAAGTACCAATTGCACTAACACATGGTACTTCAGGATTAAGAATTTCTCAATCTTTCTCTCGAGGTCAAAAGGGATCTTTCTCAATATCAAGTGATCGAACAATATTGGAGTGCTCAAAGGGTAAGATTTATCCATATAAAAGTGTTTTGAGACTTTTTTTGTATATGTAAACTGATAACCTAAAATTTTATTTGAAAGATATTCAATTTGTAAATCAAGATAAAATCTTGTCTTTCTAAAATTTTTCATTTCAAATTTATTTTTCAAATAAGTTGTAGTTTTCGTGAGCTTTTATGAAGTTCTAACGATATTTAAATCATCCATAGATATTGCAATAATTGCAAATATGGACTTTAACTTCTTAATGAAAACACATGGACAAATTGGGTTATTCACAAATCAATTTTTCACTAGATATTCACTAAGACAATTGTACCACATAGGTCCGAATTGTTTTAAGCCATATAATATTTTAGTAGCTTGATAGAATAAATAGTTATGGATCTTGAATCATATGCTTTGTGCAGTTTTTATCCTTTCAAGAATTTTCAAGTATATATCATTGTCTAGTGATCCATATAAATATGCAATATCACATTCATTAAACGCATTTCCAAACTTTGAATCCCTTATAGGAGAATACATTTCTTGAAAATCAATACCAGGTTTATGCGAGAACCTTATGCAATAAGTCATACTTTATATCTCACAATTTCATTTTTCTCATTACATTTTTGTACTAATACCCATTTATATCCAACAGATGTAACACTTTTAAGTGTTTAGACTAAAGATCCAAATACTTCACGTTTTGAAAATGAATTCAATTCTGTATGGATTGCATTTTTCCGTTTTAGCCATTCATTTCGACGTCGACATTCTTCGACGATGTGTGGTTCAATTTCATCATTATTTATGGTAATGTCAATTGCAACTTTAAATAAAAATATATTGTCGATAATAATTTTATTTTTATCTCATAATTCTTCTGTACTTACACAATTTATTAAGATATTAATATTTTCATATACAACTTGTTCTCTTCAGGAGATGTCTCTTAAGGAGATTTTTTTTAGGATATTCTTTTTTAGGAGAATTTGGTGTTAAAAGTTTGGATGTATCACTTGATTTTGTTGCCTGTTTTGTAGGTATGGTTTCTTCATAAATACTAATTTCATATTCTTTTATTTTTTTCTTTTAGAAAATTTTGTCCTTTATACCAAAATGTCTTTCACATTTCAGGCATATTTTAGATTCATTTGCTGCTTGATTTCTTCATTGTACTATAGAGACTTTAATCCTCGTAAGGATATTAGTAGCTAGAATATGAGATTTTATTATTTTTTTACTATCAATAAATGCATTTAGTAATTGATTTACAATACCTTACAAATGAATAATTCTCTAAACTTCCAATTCACATTAATTTGTATGAGGATCAATATGAGATAATGATAAAGCATTACATGCTATTTCTTTTTGTGCTTCAGGCATTTTTTTTTTTCTGATGCCTGACGCACAAAAAGAAATAGCAATCCTCAAATGGTGCTTTAAAAATATTACCAGTTAAAGATTCAAGGGATCTAATAATAAAAAGAGAATAAAAATAAATATAAATTACAAGTTTTCATTGAGGGCCCATCTTAGTGCGTTTGGGAGCACAATTGAAACATAAACAACACAACTAAAAATTTGAAGATAAAAAATATTTGTTAGTTGACCAAAAGCAAGTTGCAATAGGAAGTGCTTATTATAAGCAATTGGTCTAATCTGAACTAATGATGCAGAATGTAAAATTTCATATCTCAAGTAGAAACAGATAGTTTTGTTCTCATAAGCAAAGGTCTAGAAATTAATTAAAGTCGTTTAGTAAATGATTCAGTCAAACTATTCTGAGTATGAACATGAACCACTGAATATTCAACATGAATTTTTATTGATATGCAATAATCATCAAAGACTTGAGATGTAAATTTTGCTGCATTATCCAATTTGATAGACTTAATTGGATAATCAAAAAATTAAGCTCATAATCTAATAATTTGTGCGTGAAGTCTAAGAAATACAACATTATGAGTAGAGAGTAAACAAATATGTGACTACCTAGTTGATGCATCTATTAAAACCATAAAATATCTAAATGGCTCACATAACGAATGAATTGGCCCACATATGTTTGCATGAATCATTTATAAAAATGATGGACATTCAATTACTACCTTAGAAGGGGATGGTCTGATAATAAATTTTTCTTGAGAACATAATACACATATATAATCACTTGGTAAAAGAATCTTTAGGTTTTTTAAAGAATGTCCAAGTGAGTTATCAATTATTTGTAGCATTATAATTGAATTCGGATATCCAAGGCGATCATGCCAAAATTTAAAAAATTCTGAATCAGAGCACTTTCAGTGCATCATAATATTTGATTTAATTGTACTCATAGTTGTATAATATAATCCCGAAGAGAAAGCTGTCAGTTTTTTTAATATGAGCTTATGGCCCCAAATTATAAAAAGTAATGTAAAGATATTCATTACTATCTTTATTGATAGTTTCAATATGATAACCATTATGACGAATATCTCTAAAACTTAATAAATTTTTTTCAAATTTTGAAAAATACAAAGCATTGTTAATACACAGTTTTGTTCCTTCTTGTAACATTATATTTACTCTTCCGAAACCTTTAAATAGGTTTGAAAAATTAGATATAGTATTGATATTATTTCTATTCAATGTTAAACATTGAAAATATTTCTTATATTTGAAAATTATATATGTGGTGTAACTGTCTGCGAGACACATATCTCCATCAATTTTCTTCAAATTGATCAATTGATCAATAAAATCCATATTTCCTTAATAAAAGCAAAACACATATAAAATTCTATTAATTTAAAGAAAAATTACAATATATTCGAATATAATAACTGAAATATAATGTGATTATAAAATTATTGCAATCAAAATCATCACCAATTAGAAAATCAAAGTTTCCGTTAGGGTTCATAAAGAAATAGAAAACAACTTGATGGGTGAGATCCATTCCATTAGGGGTATAAATTGAATCTATTGGATTCTTGTGATCTCCAAAATTCATTTCGACCTCCTTTTTCTTTTCTTTAATGAATGCTTGATATAGGTCTACCAAATATTTTGGTGTACGACAGATACATGACAATGTCTATTTATACCATATTTGAAACATTTATCCTCATTATTCTTCGCAAGCTTATTCTGAGAACTTTTATTTTCATCATTTTTTTTATCAGTGTTATTCCACTTTTGGTGGCATATTGGATTTTTCTTTAAGTAATACTAAGTACGATCATCTTGATTTTTATAATTTTTTCTGTAACAACCTCAACTATGGCCATGATTTCCTTTATGATTATTAAATGAACTTCTATTTGCTTTTGAGAATAAAGTGGAACTAGCTGGACGAGATTAATGATTTTTCATTAAAAACTCACTATTCTGTCTAGCTACCAATAGTCAAGATATTAATTAAGAATATTTTGTAAACTTGCGTTTTCGATATTACTGCTGCAGGAATATATTCGAAACATAAAATGTGGTATATGTTTTTTCTAACATATCTTTATTAGTGATTTTCTCACTACATAATTTCAACTTTAAACTTATTTTAAAAAGTTCAGAGTTGTACTCATATATTGTTTTAAAATCTTGCAACCCCAAATGCATTCAATTATAATGAGTCTTTAGGAGAATAATGGTCATTTAGCGCTCATATATCTCATTTAGACTATTTTATAAAATCAAAGTGATCTTTTATAGTGAGGTACTCAGTTTTCAATTCCTCATGCAAATGATGACAAAAAAAAAAAATGTTGCTTAAGTACAATCCTGCAGGGACATTTCATTCCTTTCTTTTATATTATTTCTAAAATTTATTGTGTCAAGATAAATTTCTACATCCAAAATCCAAAATAAGTAATTGTTACTAGAAACATCAAAGCAACAAATACTAATTTTGTAAGATTCGATATTATCTATAAGAAATATATTAAAAATCATATAAGTAAATACTATAACATTTAGAATATGCAATAATTATAAATTTTATGAAGTAATGTGAATTGCATTGACAATATAATATTTTATGTCAAAGAGTATTGCATAAAATATATGTTATAACATCATTTGAAAATATGAAAATATCATGATGATTATAAAAATGACATTATAAAATTGTGTAATGACTTAAAGTGATTAGAGCAATCTCAAAAATAACTTTCAATGTCAAAGAACACAACAGTTGACTAGAATCTTGTGCTGATAACGTGTCATAGAACTAAATAAAAGTAATAAGAGATTTGAAAGACCACAATATCTCAAATTAGTTTTTCAGGAACTAAGTATTTACAATAATTATTGTTTTATAATTCAAAGAAATTAGATTTTTTATTATATTTTATCTACAAATTTGATATAGTTGTGATGATGAAATAAAGTTAAATGAGATGAGCTAACACTTGTTATATCCAAACAGGGCCTGCAAAAATGAGTCTATGAACCAGGGAAGAATTGAATGTCCAAGTTACTAATAATTTTGTAGAACTTGTGACAAAGGAAGAAATAGGGGAATTGCTTGAAGAAGTTGACAATAAAAAGGTGAAGCATGCCTTTATAGATGAGTAAGAGTGTGTATGAAAAATAAGAGACAGACATGCCACTTCACCTCAGGACATCCAACGATGCACAAGAATCAGACTCCGACCAACTCTAGAACTATGGAACTCTAGAGAACCTAACAAGGCCTGCTTATCCTCTCTTTAAGTACGGTTACCTATTTGCACATCCTAATTGGGTTAACAATATCTCTTATTTTTCAAGATATGTAAGTCTCTATTTTTAAGTACATGACAGAGAAGGAAAGTCATACGAACATTTGGAAGTAGATGCGTCAAGTGTATGATAGAGAATGAAACGACTCAATATGTTTGGATGCACAAATACCTTAGGATTGCATGAATAAGAAATATTATATATAGTCTTAGGATGTATAAGTCTTGTAGACTCTATTTGAAAAAAAGGTGAGGTTCAATTTAAAAAAAATAATTTTTTGTGTGAGTGTAACGACCCAGTTCAATAATTCTAAGGTCGAGATATTAATAATTTTATTGGGTCTAAATTATATTTAATGAGCCATATTGGATAAGCCCATGAGAGATAAATTACTGAGATTGATTAGATATTTTAATTGGGCTTAATAATTAGGTTAAATCTTTTTTATTAATTAAAGGAGGTAGGCTTCTTTTAAAATTGAGAAAACTTTATAAACGGTCGGGCTAGCAAACCGTAAATAGCAGCTCACCACCCAACATTCGACAACTAAGCCTTCCCCTTTACTTATCTTGTGGGGACACTCCATCGGAACCATTTTTGAATGTATGTCCAACTCTCCACTCCGAGTCCTCTCTTGCCCCTCTTGCAACCCCCTCTCAGCACCCACCCTCCACCCCCCTCTCAACGTCATCTCGTACTAGAAGGCTTCTTCGTCTCCATCTATTTTGCAACACAGAGGCTCTTAGATAGCACCTCTCGCATGATTTCATCTCGCCTATCTCGGCTTGAGATTGTCTATCAGTCACTGCCGAACAAAGGTAAGTAAACCTCGAACTCCATGAATGCTCGAAATTCTACTATACTTCTTGGATGCCAAATAGAGGCAAACTTTCTCTGTGAACAATATTGATTCTACTATACTTCATGAAATTCCACTATATACTTGAAATTGTTACTGATAATGTTTCTTGGAATGTAAATTCATGTAAGAAGAAGATAAAGACTACACTTTTGATTGACACATGTTGGTTAAGCACAAAAAATATTTGATAAAAGTTTTAAGTGAACTTCCTCCACTTGAATTTAACTCATAACTAAGGGGATAAATAAGCTGTAAGAGAAAAATGGGACTCAAATGTTTCCTGTATTGTTGAGTTTGTATTTTTCTAAATGCAAGATGTCATGGTTGTATTATCAAGACGCCGTGTGGGAGTGTGAAAACGATGGTGCGATTTTTGTGTGAGCTGGTCGAAAAACCTAACATTGACAACTCAGTTGGTCAGAGATTGCTCTTGGTTGTCGGAAGCAATGGTTGAAAATTGATGAGAAAATGCAAGAGATTGAGGAAGGAGCAATCACCAATGGTAGGATTTTCAGCACAGAGATGGAAAAATAGATAGGCAGAGGAGTCAATTTGAAGTAATCCTATATAACCGATTTCAAATATGTGAGAGAGAAATCTATGATGTGTCAAACCATGAGTTGTGGGCTACTCAAATAGGGTTGTAGCCCGACCGACACTAAGATGTTATGTTTAAAATTTAATGATTGGCTATTAGAAATTTATTTCAATTTAAAGTCCTCATTGATTGATTTCCTACATAAACTCATTCACTTTCAAATCCTACATTAAATGAACTATTAGATCTTATTTTTAAAGAGGGATGTTACTGATCATCACACACCACACACTTTACATATTTTAATATTTTTTTATTTTATTTTATTAAACTGATTAACTTATTCTCCTTATCATCACAAACCACATATTTGTTATAGAAAAATTGAAAAAAAATTAAAATAGTTATGATGTATGGTGTATGGGGATGATAAGAACAATTATTTATTTTTAAATTCAATCTCTTTTCTTAAATGATCATGACTGAGTCCAACTTAAACTCGTTGGTATCATATTCCAACGAGAATATAACTTTACAAGTCATTTTCACGTTAAGACTATTTAAACCAAGTCCGACTGAAACCACCCATTCTAAATATCTCTGTAAACGTCTCCAATCTACATGTTATTTAAAAAAAAACTATAAACCTCTCAATCTAGTTTCGTGATCAATTTTGTGTTAGAATTTTATGAAGCAACAATACAAGATAAATAACTTGATTATAAACTAGCTAGAATTAGCATAAGTTAGCTAATTATATATATGTTATTATCAAAATCAATTATTTCGAAGTTATTTTTACGTAGCACACATGTAATGATATTTACAAAGAGTTATTGATCATGTTTTATTTTGCATATTATAATTATGTATGTATATGCACATCTCACGTTATATAAGAAACGTAAGTTTTCATAAGATCAAGTGTAAGATATACTTATAATACTTAATTAGTTTTCTTATATAGTTTCACTCTCATAGGAAGAGAATTAAGGCATGCCCTCCACATGAAGACTTTTGTAACATTTAGGACCTTAAAATTTTAGCAATATGTCCACTCTTCAGTTCTCTAGACTCTAGATAAGGTATGATCCTTGTGCACTTCCAACAGCTCTTTTTGTTTATGATTAGCACTTTTTATTGTGAATTATAAATCTTTTGTTTCTAGCCATATAAGTTTTTCATGGACCCCAGCAACACTAATGAAGGTTTTATGAACAAGATCAGCAACCTCATTTCCAAGTATAGCCACCACCAAGCCTCTATTCCATTACTTTGTCTCCTCAACTATCAGTTCAGCAACTCGAGCTTCCTTATGCAAAATCTAGATGAGTGATTGTACCTTGTAGTTTGAAGGTCAAGTGAGTCACCTACTATTCCAAGTTTTAGTGTCCTGGCCATTCCTTATTCTCTATAATGAACCTTGTTCAAGTAGGCCTCTCGTAGCACACAAACTCTTCTAGATATAGAAGAGCCTTGTACCGACTTTTGCTTGAAAGAAATCTGTGCTAAGGAAGTATTTCAGCTTGAGGACCTTGGCTACCAGGGAATTAGGAAATTGGATGAGTCTGTGTCCTTGTTTAGCCAATAAGGCCAATTGAAACTCTCAAAATCCCTAAAATCCATATCTTCCTCCTCCTTATTCTTTCCCAACCCAGTGCATCCCTTTTTCATCGTTCATGTGGCCCCATTAGAACTGATGCATGAGCCTATTAATTTCATGCAGCAAGGACTTAGGCAATATCAACACCCCATGCAATACGTAGGAAGAGCTTGTACCACAATTTTCAATAAGATTTCCCTTTTTTCTTGAAATAAAAACTTAATTTTCCAATTACTCCTTCAGCTTCTTATAATATCCAAGATTCCTTTGCAAGCTGCATCCCTTGATTTACCTATTAATGCAGGTAAACCTAGGTAACTTTTACAACAGCTTGTTGATTCAATTTCTACACAACTCAACACGTACTCCTTAGTTTCATTTTTTGTATTAGCATTGAAAAATATTGAGGTCTTGGACTTATTGAGTTGTTCTCCTAATGCTTCTTCATATAAGTCAAGTAGTTGATGGATGGCAGCTCACTCCTTTACATTATTTCTACAAAACAACAAACTATCATCTACAAATAATAGGTGGTTAATGCTAAGAATGCCTTTACAAATAGGAAAGGCGTGGATATTCTTAACTACTTTAGCATGATTCAACAAATTACTCAATATCACAGCCACAAGAATAAATAGATAGGGGAGAGTGGATCCTTTGTCTAATGCCCGTAGATGGAATAAAGCTTGCTCGAGGAGCCCTATTGATGAAAATAGAATATGAGACTAATGTTATGCATTTCATAACCAGAGAGACCCACATTTTAAAGTCCATTTTCTCCATCACTCTTCTTAAGAAGAACCATTCCACACCATCGTATATTTTACTCATGTCTAACCTGATGACCATATAACCTTGTTGCCATTGCTTCTTATTACTCATTGAGTGTAGGGCCTTAAAAAGTACAATAACATTGTCAAGAATCATTCTCCCAGGAACAAAGACACTCTATGTGGGTGAAATAATCTGTGGAAGGATGTTCTTCAGCCTGTTGGACAACACTTTTGAGACCACTTTGTAAAGTATATTGCATAGTAGAATGGGTCTATAGTCCAATATTGATTGTGGCCTTTTTTGTTTGGGAATTGGCACAATAAATGTGTCATTTATAGGACTGATGTTCTTTCCATGGTTCAAGATCACCAATACGACCTTTGTGACCTCGTCTCCTACCTCTCCCCAATGACTTTGGTAGAAAATAGCTAAGAAACCATATGTACCTAGAGAGCCCAGATGGCTCATTTGAAATAATGCATCTTTAACTTCCTTAGTAGTAAGAGCTTGAGACGCTACTATTAATTTCATCAGTGACTCTAGGATATATTTGGTTTAAAAAACTTTAATTCAAAAGGATTGGCTAAAGAGAAAAAGGCCTAATAATGCTGATAGAAAGTTTCTACTATACTTTGCAAATCAGTGATCATGTTCCCATCCTCGAGTCTCAATGCTTTAATCTCATTAATCTTCCTTCTTTGATTAGCAAACCGATGAAAATACTTGGAATTCCTATCTCCATCTTCCAACTATTTCTGTTTTGCACGTTGTTGCCACTTGATATTTTCCTCTTCAAGCAATCTATCTATATCTTTTTGTAGGGCCTTGATTGTTGCTATGTTTGCACATGTATTGCAATTTTGCATATTGGGTAGTGGTTTCAGCTGGATTGAGTAGCCTTTTTTTTTGTAGTTGAAGTGCATGTTTACTCCAATTAATCAAAAAGGCCCTGTAGTTCTCAAGTTTTCTCTGGACTGAGTGCAGTGAGAGACCTTATTGAGAGAACTGGGTAAACCAATAGTCTTTAGTGAGGTTGCTGCATTCCTCTTGTAGATTCCATCTGGCTTCAAATTTGAAGATCTTCTCTTTGCCCTCACCTCATTAGATAGTCTCCTTCCACCACTCCTAACAGTCATCACAATTGGACTATGATCTGATGTTTGAGCTGCCAGTACATAGATTATGTAATTATCAAATAAAATAGTAGCTTTCAAGACTGCCACAGATACAATTAAGTATCTCCTTAGTAAATTGGTGCCACTCTTTGTTATTACTCTAGGTAAACTTGAGACCTTCATATCCTAAGTCCCTCAAGCCACAAGAGTCCAATGCTTCCCTGAAAGATTTCATTTGCTGGTATGGTCTTTTCACAACCTTATAGTTCTCTTGGTGATGTAGTATTTCATTGAGATCTCCAAAGCATAGCCATATTTTCTTTGTCTTGAGTTTCAACATCTTCTATAGGTTCCAACTATCCCCCCTTTTTTGCAGTAACTAGTGAGCCATAAAAACCAGATATCAAAACCTCTTGCATTGAGCCTTCTTGCACTAAGTTCATAGTTATATGGTGACGAAAGTGTGACTCGAGAGTTAGACCAAAGGAGTTATTCCACATTAAAGCAAGGCCACCACTTAAGCCTCTACTATCAATTACAAAGCTAGAATCAAACTCCACTTTATTTCACTTCCTTCACCCTTTTCCTACCACATTTTTTTTCCATCAAGAGAATAAATTTGGGTCACTTAGTCTTCACTAACATGGGAAGTTCCTAAACTGTAAGGGGATTCCTGAGAGCTCCCAAATCCCTACAATTCCAACTGAGGCCCATCATTGTTGTTGGTGGAGCTGCCTTGCAACCTCCACCAACTCTATATCAGAAATATTTCTCTCGAGTTCAGAAATGGGCCTCCTCTTCCATTCCCTGAAATATAAGCCCATTCTTATGGACCTCCCTAGCCTTTCTTTTCCATGAAGACCCTTCTTTTGTATGCCTTGCATTGTTCAAGTTTGACAGCTCAGGGACAGAATAAGCTTTCTTTTCTTGGGGTAAGACACTAAAGAGAGGGGTATTATATTTAGAAATACTAACCAGGGTGGGCTCCCTAGGTTCAATCCTTGTTTGAAAAGAGAATGTCTGGTTTACAACTTTCTTAAAATTAGGCGATGAGGTGTCTATTTGCATATCACATGTAGATACGGACTTTACTAGTTGTGTAGTCAAGGTATCTCCCATAGGAAGCTATCAATATTATAGCAATCTATGACCCCTTTTTCTGGCCAATTTCATTGACTGTCTTATTTGGAAGGTCCTTGTTATGGTCATCCTCAAAACCCTTACCAAACCAGGAAATATTATCTCTGTTACCTCTTAGAATCCTTTTGCTACCATCTTAGTCTGCTACCCCCTCTGCTAGTGGTGAGCTTCCAATGTACCGCCATATTTTGATTTTTCAAAACCTTTTAGAGTTCATTAGTTGAGTTCTTAACCATGGCCCAAACCGCAGAGGTTTTGACTCACCCTCATGTATTAAACTCCTCTACTGATGGCAAGTTTTAGCTTTATGAGAGAGGATCCCACAACGAAAGCAAAAGGATTGCAGTCTTTCATACTCAAGAGAAACTCAATGCTTATGGCCCTCCAACTGCAACCATTTCCCACGTAACAATGGTTTGTTTAAGTAAACTGCAACCCTTACTCTCATGCACTTGTCCTATGCCATGCCATCTGAATCAGAGTCAACACGAATTACATGGCCAATTGAAAAGGCAAAGTCCTTACCAATATCTGCATTCATCATAGCCAGAGGCTTCCCACATAGTTGCAGCCAAAAAAGCTCATACTAGAATTGTACCGTGTTTAGGGGGATTGATTAGTCGATCTCTTGAAGGGAAACTAAGATCCTATCAAAGAACCATAGGTGCCCACCAAACACTTTCTCTTTATTAGTAAGAAACTGGAACTCAATAAGGAATATGTGCTCACCCGTATCTTTAAACTCAACCCAACCCTGTAGCCTCCAAACTTGTGACATTGTCACTCGAAAGGCCTCATTGTTTAGTTTCTTCTCGGCCATGACCTCTCCTATAATGCAAACTTCCCACGTAAACTACCTTCCTTTACCTCATCAAAAGGAACCAAAAAAACTTCACTTTCCGCCGTTGACAATCTGAGACTCTCCCATCTTCTTGCTAAATCCTCCCCCTCCATAACTACCCACTACAATGAGACTCACCAAAACCCTCACGAGAAGAGACTAAAACCCTTTTGCAAGCAAGGAAACTCAAAACCTCACATAGTCTCTAGAGAGAAAGAGGAGTACTCTGTATTCATGAAATAGTATTTATAAATTGTTTCAAGGTTTTCTTAAAATTTTGATGTTGAATGTGAAATGTGAGAAAACAAAATGCTATGTAAAACTCATTTTTTGAACTTTTAATGATTATGTAAACAGTAAGTAAAATGAAAGGTAATGTATACACAATGAAGGATTTGTTGAAAATGGAATGTATGGTTGAGCTTGGAGGGTCTCAAATTTGTGATGTTTGTTTTGAAAAGTGAACTAAATCATGAACTATTGATTACTAAAAATTAAATGGTTCAAAAGATATTAAAATGTGATTTAAGTTTTATCAAGAGTCAAAAACAGAATTCAACCAATAGTTGAAATTTAATAAGTTCACTGAATCAATTTATCAAGCACTTGTGTTACGGTTTAGGACATTTTTTGCTTCCACTATTTATAAGATTCCTGGGCACTACTCCTATTTTACTAACCCAATCAAGGTATTAATAAAACAAAGTGAGAAGCTTAAGTTCAAGTAACCATACCAGTTCGTAAAACAGGATACCCCCACTAAGTATCAACCAAAATCGATGTCACACTCAACTGATAAAAATCCTCGATTAAATTCAAGGTTTTGCTATGCCTTGAATCAACAACAAACAACAAGAGTAAGAGATTTCTTCAACCTTCCTTCTTAAGAATTTGGTCTCAGACAAGGCAAGGCATGCAATTAAAACAACATAAAATCTAGCACCAATGAGAAACAATAGAAAGGTTTATCACAACCCAACCTTAGATATTAGCCGAACATCATCATTATCAAACTAGCAAAATATCTGAATGGAAAAACTCTAGAAAATACGAAAGTGCCGTCTGAAATAAAGTGAGAAAATAAAGAAAACAATGAAGAACTAACTAACTTCTCCCTCTAAAACCTCATTTTTCTTTTATGCTCAGATACTTCCTATTTCTTCTCTCCCCTTACCACAAATTGCATCTCTTACATCCTATAACTGTTTCTCTCTTTCTTCTCTCTATTCTCGTGGCCCTGAGCCTTGTTTCCAGAAGCTTGCTTTATGTTTTTCATGAGTCATGGGCTTCAATCACATGGACGAGTTGCCTTCTTTCTTCCTTCACATATTAGTCGTGGGTTAATCTTCTTACGAGTTGGCCCTTTCTTCACTAGTATGTCTCCTACAAGCCTCAATCCTACAATGGGCCATACACAAGCATAAGTTCATTTAAATGCTAGCCAACCCAATAAAGAGCTCATATGTATTTATATATGGGTAAAGTGTCATTTCACATGCCAGAAATAATTAATTCACATTGTCTGATTAGTATCTTATATAAAGTTCAATTAATCCAATATATAAGAGTATTAATAACGACATAATTGCTCATTTATCAGCTTTACATGTGTCATTGGTTAATTTGCCTAGTTAACTCCATTCATCAACAATTTTAATTCTACTTTCAAAACTGGCTACAAGAAATCTCACACCCAACATATATGTAAAAAAGATAAATAAGGGTATTGTTTAGTGTTTGGATGGAAAGAAAGTCAAATAAATGAAAAAATCGAGGGAGATCGCACCTCCAATAAGAGACATACAAGAAATGGAAATTCACATTCAGTCTTCTTATACCATTTGTACCTGAAATGGGCCTACCAAAACCACAACAAAATTGCTAAATCCGTGGGCCTTAAACTAATTCGAATGTAGCCCAACTATAACAATTACATGAGTCGATTTCCTCTTAAAGGACGTGCATAGCATAGGGGGAATGTTTCTCAACCTCGCACAATTGGACATGAAGGTGATCCTTCCATTGCCGTCCTCAAATTCTTCTTTCCTAAAGTTTTTTTTTCTTCATACATTTCACAAAAAAATTTTCAAACCATCAACACTCGTTTTAAAGACTCCAAAAAATAGTTTAAAAACATTACAGGGACAATTGTCCAAAACAACATGGATGATGGTGAAAACATCCGATTATATCAAGATTTAAATGTTCCTCATGCATGAAATGAGGAAGATAACCAATCCAGTCACAGAGGGCCTCAAACAAATGTGAAAGAAGAATTATAGAGATCTAATTATTTTACAATTTTTGCTTACACTTTTTCAAAAATTATAATTTTTTTAAATTTAAATTCATCAAAAAAAGAAAAGAAAAAAACAAATAAATAAATTAAAAAATAATAAATATTATATTAGATAGTTGTATAAGATATCCTCGTATCGAAGGACTTGAGCTTTTCGCGCGATGCTGATGAGGATGTTTCGAAACTTGGAGATTAGCCAGTAGAGTCCATGTCGTGGACCTTGAAAGCGCCGCGAAGCTGTTGATCGAAGGACTCGACCTACTTGTGCTTGGCCATGAGGTCGAGGAAGTGAGGACAGTCGAAAGGCACAGTGAGTTTTTCCTCGGTGATGATGGCTTTGAGTTAGGTCTGAAATGCAAATAAAGAAAGTGAAACAAGAGAAGAAAATTAATAGAAGAAAACAAGAAAATGAATAAACAAATAGATTTCATGCTTCATTAGAGCAACATTTTGGTGGGTTTTATCTAAATTTTATAGGAATGATTAGTTTACATGCTCCATCGGGATTGTTTACTCTTCTTAATTAGAGACTTTATATTCCATAATCACATTTATTATGAGACATATTTTAAAATTTTAAATAACTTCCATAAGTGATTTTAAAATGTGTCATATCAAAATCTATACATATGATTTAGAACAAAAAAAAAAAAAATAACAGTTGGAATTGGATATATATTTTTATGAGTAATGTTATACATAATTTTTAAATGTATAATTTTCACGTATTTTATTAAAAAAAATAAAAACTATTATTAAAAAATTAACTTTATATATGACTTTCATATTTATGCTTTTTTTACAAAGAAAAAAAAAGGCGGAGACTTACACTATCAATTATTTACTTTTAACAAGATAAAGAAAATATATAAGGGTATCGTTTTTTTTTCAAATAAAAAAAAAATAAAGGATTTGGTAGATAGTTTTTGTTGGACGAAAATAATGGCAAACAGTATCCAGGAAGCGGACCGAGAAAGCAAGAGATGAGTCCAAATCGTAGCGCAGTACTGCTGCCCAATACATCCCAGCAGCCTCCTCCTTCTCAGCCACGCGCTGTCCAAAACACGCCCTCGGCAACCCCTCTGGCCCTGATTGCGCTGTCCCGCGCTCCACACGCGCAAAAACATACCCCCAACGATCACGAACTTCAGCCGAATCATCGTCTCACAACAAACAATTCGTTTTGAGGAGAGGAAACTACGCAGAAGCTGCTCCTCTTTTGTTCTTTGTTTTTTCTTTACATCCCTTTACCTCAATCTCGCTCCGGCCCCCTCAGGTAACTACATCCTCGTTTTGTTCTCTTAACACGAAAAAGACTGAAAAGAAAAATCTTTGTACATATAAATCTCGCTCCTTTCGCACATCAATTGCCATTCTTGCCCGTCAACCTCGTCGTACTTCAAATCGTTCCGTGGATTTAGATCGACATATATGCATATGAATGTTTATGTATGCATGTATGTATGATTCCAGCTCTGTCCCCTTTTAGGCTTCATCTGTTCGGTCAATTCCAACTTGGGTCTTTTGCGTTCGAAACCCTAGACCCCTCTTTTGCTTGATTGCAACGTGCTTGTTTTTGGTGGATTTATTTCCAACAGAAAATTAGGGTTTGAAGCGAAACAATATGATAAAACAGCCGACAGGGATTCTGGGTACAAGAAATCCCTGGCTCCGTGGGATTTTCAATGGAATTTCGGCTCTGGTACTGTTCTTTTTATTCTACAATCACCTTAGTTTTCCGGGAAACCCATTTTTCGCAAGTTCGCATTCCGTTCTTCCACAGTGGAGCTTGAGAGGTGGTGGGTTTGACAACCGTGGTGATTGGATTGAGGTTATTCGTCGGAAAACTGCTCAGGTTATTGTTAGTTCTGCGAACTATAGTGGGAGCAGCGTTGTTAATGGGCCTGATACAAATGATTTGCCGCTCAAGGACTTGAAATTATGCAGCGGATTGTCTGAACACAGGGGCTACCAGAGCGAATGCGAGTATTTGGTTGCCCACCCGGAATGTACGGCCGGTGGGTTTTTCAATTATGTCAAGTTTTTTTATTGTGATTGTGAGAATGTTCGTGTTTTGGGGTATTTGGTCTTGGTGATATGGTTGTCTTCCTTGTTCTATCTATTGGGTAATACTGCAGCAGATTACTTTTGCTGCTCTTTGGAGAAGCTTTCAAGTCTATTGAACTTGCCAGCGACTGTTGCTGGCGTTACCTTGCTTCCTTTGGGGAATGGAGCTCCTGATGTGTTTGCCAGCATTGCTGCCTTTGTGGGTAAGGATGCCGGTGAAGTGGGTATTAACAGTGTGCTGGGGGGTGCTGTATTTGTTACTTGTATTGTTGTGGGGGCTATATCTATTTGTATATCAGAGAGTAGGGTTCAGATTGATAGGAAATGCTTCATCAGAGATATATGTTTCTTCCTCTTCAGTGTCATGTCGCTTGCCATCATATTGACTGTTGGTAATGTGACCATTGGGGGTGCTATAGCATTTGTTTTCATTTATGGGGTTTATGCATTTGCGGTTGCTGCGAATGAGATTCTGAGAAAACATGCTCGAAAGTTAAGGTTGGATGCTGTGACCCCATTGCTGCCTATCAAAGGAAGTATCTTTTCTCAGGGAAGTGAAGAGGATGATTCTATTTATGCCTCACTGCTTCAATCGGACTCTGATAGTGATGTGCCACATCTCCAAAGTAAGTTGCCTCAGTGGATGTGGGCGTCAAATGTAGCAATCTATTCGAACCAGGGTGTGAAGGCTGATTCAGAGAGTCCAAGGTCTTTGTGGGGATGGAATGATGAGGAGGTGGAGAACAAACATTTTTTCTTCCCTTTCCATAAATTATTATCACTGCTGGAGATGCCATTGTCACTCCCAAGACGACTTACAATACCAGTAATTGAGGAGGAGAGATGGTCGAAAGGGTATGCTGTTGCAAGTTCTTCATTTGCACCTCTTCTTCTGGCATTTTTGTGGAACTCCCAGGATGATGTAAGCTCTTTAAGTGGGCAAATTGCATATTTTATAGGTGTTGTCTCTGGGGGTACACTTGGTGTTCTTGCATATTTATACACAAGACCTGATCAGCCACCCCGTAAATTTTTACTTCCATTGGTTGTGGGGGGATTTTTTATGAGTATTATCTGGTTCTACATTGTTGCAAATGAGCTTGTTGCCTTGCTGGTGGCACTAGGCATAATATTTGGAATTAACCCATCAATACTTGGAGTAACAGTGTTGGCATGGGGAAACTCAATGGGTGATTTAATGTCAAATCTTGCACTTGCAATGAAAGGTGGAGATGGTGTGCAAATTGCCATGTCAGGATGCTTTGCTGGACCTATGTTCAACATGCTTGCTGGTTTGGGGATCTCAATGCTGATTGGATCCTGGTCTAACAGGCCTGCATCATACGTAGTTCCCAGAGATATTAGCTTATTTTTAACCATGGGATTTCTAATAACAGGACTTATTTGGTCACTTGTTGTGTTACCAAGGAATGATATGCGCCCTAACAAGATGTTAGGAATTGGCCTCATAGTAATTTATCTGATATTTCTTTCCTTTAGGGTGAGCACATCAATGGGTGTCATGTCAGTAGTAGGTTCCTAGTGACAGCTTCCATATTTGCCATGAGCATGGTGATATTCGATGATATATGAACCTGAGACCATAATTGATTTTGGTGGTGGTCGGTTCACCCTCTTCTTTATCTTAACAAGTGGCTGTTAGATGAAATTCATGCATATTTTATGCAGTGTATCGAGATGGAATGGCTGTGTCAATGCTGTAAGTTGTGTCTCAGAGTTGTACTTATTCTCAATGAAGTACATATATGGATGATTTCATGTAATCTACAAGAATCTATTCAATTCAGTTCTCACAGCTATATTTTCAATGCTTGATCCTGTTTCATTGTTTTGGTTTTTGGTTATATTTCCTTTGTCATATTTTGCATCTTTATGCAATGCTGAACGTTGTGATTCACGAGCTATGGGTTTGTTAAATGTGGATGGTTTTCTAAGATTTGTGGAGTGCTCATGATATTAGTTTCAATTTTCTGTATGACCTAGTATGCTGTTCATTATCGGTTCAGTCGTTCAGGCTCAAATTTAACACCAGCTGCAGCTTATCAGATAAATGACTTCATGCTGCCTGGGCTCTATCACGTTGTGGTTGGAAGTTACAGTTTTGTTTTTTATTCTCACAGATAATATATGCATTATACATTAGTCGGCTATAAAATTTCTCGAGGATGTCCTGTTGTGCACTCTCCCTGCTCTTCCATCTTTAAGCAAGGTAATGTTAGAGTTTGAATACGAGTTCATCTAATTTGTTGATCAGACTGATACATAGATTGGACATCTGGAATGATGATGCATGTAAATTGTCGAAGGCAATGTTAGAATTTAATTAGAAACTCGCTGTCTGTATTCTTAACAAGTGTCTTTATGTGATTTTTCACACCAGTGGCATCTTCTTGCTTGATGGTTGGCATGTGCATATTGAGATTTGATCTTTGTTATATGTAGGTGATTATGAATATACTTTTTTGTGAAGCAAGTCTGTGTTTTGTCCATTCCACTGGCGCCTATAATATGCATTGAATGCCCTATTTAGACAATGTATAGTTTTTGTATCCTTACTAGAATTACTGTATGGTACTTTGCTTGAAAATAGCATCGGTAATATTGAGAGAGAATTTCCAAGTGCATGGCCTAGCTTAGCGAAGTATCGTTCTCAACAGTGAACATCAGGTCTCCCACCGCAGTGTCATACACACACGAAGCTTCTCCTTTTATCTTTTCCTACCAATCCAAACGGACAGCCAAACAAACCCAAAAACCCACAGCTATATAATGCTGTGTGTTTATGTGTATATTACTTGAATAGCTGTGTGTGTGTGTTGTTCTTGGCAATAATAGAGAAGAATCAAGATGATGCACGTGACCATATACTGGGGAAAGAAGGTGACCCTCCTGTTCCACTGGTGGAAGACCAGGACATGGATGAGTTACCTCATCACCTTACTTGCCTGCTTCCTCTTCTCCGCCTTCCACCAGTATGTGGAGGTCCATCGCATCCGCTTCAAGTACTCCCCCTCCAGTAACTCCTCCACAATCACAGCCCCACTTCTCTCAAAATTTGGCCACTACCGCCGATATTTTCACCGTGCCCAGTTAGCCACCTCGCTATTGTTCGGCGCCCATTCTGCAATGGGGTATCTCCTTATGCTTGCCATCATGTCATGTAATGGAGGGGTCATCTTGGCCATTGTGTTGGGACTGTCTTCTGGGTATTTGGTGTTTAGAAGTCATGGAGATCACTGAGACCGCCAGAGTCTAGGGGACCGTCCTTTGTGCTTGTAAGTGTTGAGAGTTCCTAAATAAATGTTTTTGGATTTTGATCTACAAATGTTATATGATTTTATGCTATTAATGTGTGAGATTTTGTAAAGATAATAACTTCTAATTCAATCATCAATGGCGGTGTGAAACAATGGTTTTTTACTTGTCCTTTCATTGGTTTCTTCATAAGAGCGAATTTATATTTTTTTTCTTACTGGTTAAGAAAGTTTAAAAAAGTTAACAAAAAAAGAAAAAAGAAAAAGAAAAAAAGAATTGCAATTATACTAGTATGCATATTTGGGGTGCACAAAGTATCTCCCCTTTTCCAAATTAGATTATTGGCTGAAACATTGAAGAAATGACTGTCCTATGTTTTCATGTATTGAGATTTCTTATAATCATCTACTCTAGGCACAATATGTAGACCCTAATGTATATAGTGTTGATCGTTGACAATTAATTTTTTTTATTTTTGAAGCTCGTTGACAATAATTAATACAATATTTATGTTATGTTGGTCTCAAATGATTTGTAAATAGTAGTGCAAGAGTAGTAAAAATAAAAAAAAAAATTAAACAAAAATGAATAGTAATAAAAAATAATAAAAAGTAGGTAAAAAATAATAATAAAATATTAAATAATAGTAGAAATCACTCACTCTATCCAAACACTACATCGATTGAATCTGGTAATTTATTTGAGCTTTTGCTCCACTCAACCTATAATGTAATATATTGAGAACTCCAAAGTGGCCTGGTAATCATCCAATGAATGAAGCACCAACCAGGACAAACTGCAAGAACAAGATATCGATATCAGTTTAAATAAAATAGACCATTATGACCTTATATGAACTTTGATCTTTGGTTGGTCCAACTCGAAGAAAGATTGTAGCAAATATTAACAGCTCCCAATGATGCTTGATTCCAAAATCCTCATGCTGCTAATGCCTTTTCGAAGACAATGACCATACAATTGAATGTTAATTAGAACATAATACAAATAATTAAAGTTATAATATTTTAATTTACTTAAAATTTTAAGATAAATAATAATTTTGCATGGTATTAAATCAGAAGTCTTAAATTGAAACCCTGAAAATCATAATCAAAGCCCAAGAAAAATAGCAAAAAGAAAATACCAAGTTGACAGCAAAAATAATCCAATAACAAGAAGGGTTGAGAACAAAATTTAAAGATCATTTAATTACTTGTATCCTTATTCGCTTGTGTATCTAATAATTATTGTGCTAGAAAATTATTTTGAACAGTACTAGAACAGCTTTAGTATGAATAACAGTAAATGAGTGGAGAATATAATTACTGTGACGCCCCGATTTTTCGCATTGAAAACAACGCAAATCGACGCCTCCGGACAAGCAACACGAGGCTACTTATCCTACGTAAACATAAAAAGCAGCATGCATGCATCTAAGCTTACTAATGAAATGCAATGCTGAACGCAGCTGGAAGAAGTAAATTCCCAATATGAGCAAAGAGATCTAACTCTCGCATCAATAGACCACATGGCATACTATAATTACACTTCTCACAACATTATACTTACAACAATATTCTGTGTTTACTCTTACATAACCCAGTTAGTTTTCTCTAAACAAAACTCGTATCCTACCATCATCTGGTACCCTTACTTCTTCACTTGATTACGTACGCGGGGTCATCTCAACCGGAGAGGAGCATTCCATAGGACCCTCAGGGTACCTCAGAATCTCCCGTGCTGATCGGGTCTCAATGCAATTTGTCTATCCCTGCAACAACGTCTATCATTCCATAAGGAATGATAGATAAAATAGATAAAACATAAAAGAGTGAGATTTACAAGAAATCTCAGTAAGTACACAGTTAACGAAATAAAGCATAGACAACCTCAACTATCACCACACATAATCATACTCATCAACATATCACTTATAAGCATACCTTATGGAACTCACACACATCAATTATTCATCTTACCATACAAACTCAAATCTTAGCTAGACCCATCATCACATACAACCTTAGATCTTAGCTAGACCCAACATCACATACAACCTTAGATCTTAGCTAGACCCAACATCACATACAAACTTCTACTTCTCACTTATACTTATACTTATACTTTTCACTTTATTTCTTAACCCCATAGGTTTCTTTTATTTCTTATTCTCGATGGGCGTTACGTATCGCCGTCCCCATCGGCACGTCAGTCATACGGGCGTTACGTATCGCCGTCCCCGTCATGACGTGACTAACTCATCTCGACAGGCGTTACGTATCGCCGTCCCTGCCGGCACGTCAGTCATACGGGCGTTACGTATCGCCGTCCCCGTCATGACGTGACTAACTGATCAATCATACTCATCAATCATCCGGGCGTTACGTATCGCCGTCCCCGTTATGATGAGTCTCGTGTCAATCATCCGGGCGTTACGTCTCGCCGTCCCCGTTATGACACGGAACATATTATTATATCACGGCAGGCGTTACGTATCGCCGTCCCTGCCGGCACGTCAGTCATACGGGCGTTACGTATCGCCGTCCCCGTCATGACGTGGCTAACTCATCAATCATCCGGGCGTTACGTATCGCCGTCCCCGTTATGATGAGTCTCGTGTCAATCATCCGGGCGTTACGTCTCGCCGTCCCCGTTATGACACGGAACATATTATTATATCACGGCAGGCGTTACGTATCGCCGTCCCTGCCGGCACGTCAGTCATACGGGCGTTACGTATCGCCGTCCCCGTCATGACGTGACTAACTTATCAATCATACTCATCAATCATCCGGGCGTTACGTATCGCCGTCCCCGTTATGATGAGTCTCGTGTCAATCATCCGGGCGTTACGTCTCGCCGTCCCCGTTATGACACGGAACATATTATTATATCACGGCAGGCGTTACGTATCGCCGTCCCTGCCGGCACGTCAGTCATACGGGCGTTACGTATCGCCGTCCCCGTCATGACGTGGCTAACTTATCAATCATACTCATCAATCATCCGGGCGTTACGTATCGCCGTCCCCGTTATGATGAGTCTCGTGTCAATCATCCGGGCGTTACGTATCGCCGTCCCCGTTATAATGAGTCTCGTGTCAATCATCCGGGCGTTACGTATCGCCGTCCCCGTTATGACATGGAATATATTCTTTATATAAATTGTTTTCTTTCTTTTTGTTTCTCTCTTATTCACATGAGTTATTTCCACCTATAACTCTACCCGTTTGAAACACCACTGCTATTCTAAGAAAACCCTAAATCTAAGCAAAACAGGGTATTTCGCTCGAGCGAGTGTCGAGCGACAGTCGAGCGAAGTCACGGGTTGGAACTCGCTCGAGTGGGGTATCAAGCGACAGTCAAGCGAAATCACGGCTCAAGGGGTTTTTCAACCTAAATCAAGCAATCTTCTCACATAAACCTTATTTTTACTCAATAGAACATAATTCTAGGTCCTTACAATTTTCCTAGCATTTTACAATCACCAAATCATATCCAAAACACCATAGATTCCAAACACATCATTCAAGCCTAATTCAAGCTCCAACCAACAACAAACTAAATTCCATCAATAATCTACCTAATCTATGCTAAGATTAAGTTAAATTGTATACTTACAAGTTCCTCCAAAGCTTGGTTGAATGATCCAACTAGCCCTTGCAACATTTCTCCTCAAAGCACCCACTTAGCTCACTTAGGAGATGTTTGGAGGTTCAAGGGTTAAGGAGGCTTTTTCTTTGGCTTCCTCTCCAAGTGTACGTGATTTCCTCCTCCCAAAAGGCCTCCAATGGACTGGAGATGGTTATATATATAGAAATAGATGGCTTGGAGAAGAAGAGAAGGAAAACTAACTAAGGCCATGGGTTAATCTCAAACCGTGTGAGGTGTGGTGAGTTGTCCAACTTTGGTTAGTGCAATCCTCATCCAAATCTCCCATAATCTCCAATGATTTTCATCCTATGGCTAAGCTTCTTCCTCATCTAAAATTATCTTAGATCAATGGCCCCAAATAATCACCAAATATAGATATAAAAGTAAACTTCCAAAAAGTCTAAAATACCCAAGATGAGCTTAGCTGGCCATTGGCTTTCCTTGCATCCTCAAGACTTCTAGAATATTTTCTTCCTCTTTGGCCACACGTCCCAGACCTCCTTAGCACCCTTAGAGTGGCTGGAAAATATCTCTTCACCTAATTCCCAAGGTTTGGTTACCAATTGGTTGGAAACAAAGGGGATAGTTGACTGTTTTGGCTAATCAGATTAGTCCTTCACTCTTGTTTGGTTCTAAGCTAATTATTCTTCTAGAAGCTCTTCCTCCACCTAACACATGCTCTCATACATGTATCTAGCAGATAACCATGAGGAGAACCAATCAAATTCGAACATCTAAGGTGATGTGGTGAAGTGATTTATTTTCGAGCTCCAGTTTGCACTTAAAACAGATCAGTCCCATTCCAGCCAGATTAATCCATTGATACACTTCGATTCTCTAAAACCTTCAGTCATAAAAGTTATAGATCTATGTCTCAGGGTTCTATAGGAACTAGAATCACTTCATTTGGAGTTCATATGACCAAGTTATGATTTTTCTAATAAAACTCGACAGATAAGCCCGAGAACACCAATCCGGGTACACCAAGTATTGGATAGATGATTCATCTTATTTCACACGAAATTCACTAAATAAAATCTCCTCATTTTCCACATCTCCACACACTTGTCCAGATCTTAGGGTAACTAAGAAAATAATCCAAAGGCTTATTCTTATCCAATGCTCTTAGTCAACTTCAAGTCAATGCTCAACTATCTCCAATTCAGACCTGATACTTCAATCTCTATTTCTTATTTGATTAAGTCCATATCTCTTAAACCTCAAAACATAAAAGTTGTAGATATTCCTCTTAGCTTTCCATAGCCTCTTGAATCACTCAAATCCGACATCAAATGAGCAAGTTATGACCATTCTACTAAAAGACGTCTGTCTGTCCCTGTATTTCGCTCGAGCCATGCATCAAGCGAGAGTTGAGCGAGATCTCGGGTCTAGGCACTTTTCCACCTTAACACAAGTCACACTTATACCCAACCTTATTCCCAACCTTTCAATATAAGAATCCTATACATATATCCCAAAATTCCTAAAAATAGTCTTAAAGAGACATAATCATCCCACATATGAAAATTAAGCGGATGTCTAAAATCCGGGTTGTCACAATTACAAGGACAAAAGATGATACGAGTAGCAAGAGAATAGATGCTGTGAGCAGAGAAAAATACAAAGAGGATAAACTTTGGAGAATCTATGTTGTAGAAGCCCCCTTGAGCAGGCCAAGCTTCAAAAGGGCTTCTACGATAGAGAACAGCACTCTTATAAAATTAAAACCAAAAGTAAAAAACTACGAATAAAAAATAAGAATTTTGAACTTTAATGAAGAATATTTTGTTCCTTTCAATGTCTTATAGATTTTTTACAAAATTGTTTATAGGTTACCATAAACTCTCAAATTCGTTGTCTTAAAATAATAATTTTTTAAAACAACTCAAAAGACCATTGTTTTAGAATCTTGAGGAAGGCAGATGCATGAAAAAAAGCTATTTAACATTCTTAGTTTGGAATGTTAAACAGACCACTTATATGGCCATCCAAGTTAATGCTGATTATAATTTGCATCATAATGCTTGGTTTTAGATTTTGTTTTTCAAAAATATTATGATACAGTCCAACAATTAGAAAATGACCAATTTTCTATTTAACGTCTATTATATTGTAATTAATGTAGACAATATTTAGGTCTCGTTTGGATGTTGAAATAAGATGAGATTAAATGAAAAATTTATGAATAATATTGAAATGGTTTCTGAATGGTATTGAAATGGTTTGAATTAAGATATTTAATGAGATTTTGAAAAATGAGAGAGAAATAATTGAATAAAAATATTGTGAAGTTAAATTAGTATTAGAATATTATTTTTATTTTGACATTTGAAAAAGCATAATTATTTTTTGTGTTTTGTTTGAAAGCTTAAAAAAATTATAATGATAATTGTGTAATTATTAGATAAAAAATTGAATATTTAAAATTAAAAAGTGTTTATATTTAAGTAATATTTAGATATTGAGATGAGAATTGTTGCTCAAATGACTAACACAAAAGTGGAAATGAATTAATTATATTAAAAAATTAACACTTATAAACTAAATACATAATATCAAATATAAACAGAATATGAAGCATCAGGAAATATAAAGAGTAAGGGTAAGAAGCAAACTCAGTATTTTAACGAGATTTAGTCTCATTGCCTACGTCCTCACTTCAAGCTATCTTTTGAGGATTTCTAAATTCACTATTCAATCTTATTCAGGTGGAGATAAAAACCTATTACACCTTTGAGTAATACCACTGCAAAGAATCTCTGTAGAATACCCTCTACACTTGCAATCACTTCACAATTATCTCACACTTGGTAATTCAATTATTTCCTGTGTAGAACACCTTCTACACACACAAGAGTTATACACACCTCTTACTGATACAAGAGTTGATAGTGGGTAGATTATCAGAATATACTCCTTAATGAGTGAAATAAGAACAATACGTTCAACCTATATCTCTCTCAAAATGAATAAGAATTAAAACTCAATGCTTAGAAAAGAGAGAGTGAAGACTTTGAATGAATGATGCAAAACTTTAGCAATTGATGTGTAAGCTCTTGTTGTAATTTTGCAAAACTCAAATGAACTATTTATAAGCAAATGAGTCTTTATTTTCAAGTTTGAAAAAAATTCACATATCAAATAAGAGTACTATTCACTTTATAAAAATTTTCAAATAAAAGTATATCATTTCTGCAAATGTCAAGACAACATCATTCATTTTTCAAAATATTCAAATAAAAGTATTTCATTTTTTTCATTTGTCAAATACAACATCATTCATTTTTCAAAAATTTCAATCAATACATGCACGTGTCAAGGATGACAATCAACTATCTTACAAATTTTTAAAATTTAAGATTTTAATGATATCATGCATATGTAAAAAATATAATTTTCAAAATTAAAACTTTTAATTATGTCATGCACATGTGAAAATTATAATTTTCAAAACTAAAGCTTTTACTGATGTCATGTACATGTGAAAAATATAATTTGATGTTTTATAAGAAAAGATTAATTTTGAGCTTTGATCAAATTTCGAATTTTATCAAAAGATATACATAATTACTCTATGAGGTTCATTTGTAGACTTGTTTTCTTTCTTATTCATGCTTGATGTGCTTGACTCCAATGCATAGACAACTTGAACTTGAGACTTGAATTTATTTGTTATCATCAATATCTATACGTAGATACGAAACTTAAATGTTTTCAAATAAACATAGAGCTTCAAGTAATCTTTCAAAAGTGTCACAAACCTAATTTTAAGGTTCAATTAAGTTTGTACTTGAAAATGAGTCTCCAATATGTAAAGAGATACACACATCAAATCCTATAACATTTCACTTTAGAAAATTGACTTTTTGGGATGAGTTAAATTTCATCCCTAATAGTAGTTATTGGGGACAAAATGATTTAAATTTCATCCCAAAATATGGAAGTAGTCATTTATCTATTTGAATATAAAAACATCTTTCAAACTATAGTTTTTGGGACAAAATAGTGTCTGAAAACATAAACATATTCTAATGTAAGGTAATCGATTTAAAAGATAATCTATTTTCTAGTCGAATGTTTCGATATGCGTTCGAACAATATTTGTGGCGGGAGGTTTTATATAGTTGTGGTACAGGAGGGTTGCACTTAGTTTGAATAAATTTTTTTAGTTCGGATGGAGTTTGAGACCTTTCGACGGCAGGGTATTTTCCATTGAATGTTAAGATGATAGTGTGACACTCCCAAACCTTGCCTGGAATTGGATGGAGACTGAAGCATCGGAACATGCAATATAAGATTACACACCCCTCATTCATGACAGTTAACATGCAATGCCCCTAACATGTTTTTAATAGTATACAATAATCACAGTGAAAAAGTTCATTTCAAAATAAAGTTTTGAGTAAAAAATATGATATTAAATAAAAGTATCTATAAATCCCAAATACTTGTTCAAAATATCTCCAAATACAAGATAAGTGGTTTAAATCACAACCCTTGTGATTTACAAAATCCATTTATACAGAAATCAAAATAAGGTATCCTTTTCTAAGATATAGGGCTTGAAAAGCTGCAACTCAAAACTTCACCTAACCTTTTGAGCTTCCAATACAAATTCTCATGCCCTTCTTATATAGTTGTTCATGTAATCCAAATGGTTCCTAGAGTGAGAGCTTCTTCAATCTCGAGAGCCTATTGTGGGTTGTAATCTTCATTCATAATTTCTTAAATCTCCTTAAGAAAACGTGAGGTAGCTTTTAAAGAAGACATGGCTATATGGTATTGAGCCTCTATGGTGAACTTGTTCTCAATTAGGTTAGACGACTCATCCATCTTCTACAATATCCTTGGAGGTCACAACTTCTACCATTCTAGAGAGAATGGTAGTGGAAACTACCATGTTAAGATTCAATAAACCTCAACAAATTAAATCAATAGCATATAAGTCGTAACATAAACATGTATAAGGCAAATCATGGAAGTGAATGCATGAGCATGGACATGAACTTGACTTAAATTCACTTCTTTCTAATATATATTTTTTTCAAAACCATTGATCTTGTAATCATATAACAGAGTAATAAAATGAATATATAAAAAAATATCACAACTTCGATTTGTATTAATCACTTGTAATAATTAAGGCATATGACAATATGGGTGGACAACTCATGGCTATCCCAAGAAATCGTGGGCTCCTTACTAGTTACCAAATCACATTTTTGACCCTCTTGACTAGGTATGAGTACTTCAGAGTCCAAATGATATGACAATTTGTAATTGGCCTTCAATGCATTATCAATATATTGCATCCACTAGTGTTAGTTCGCTCCGGATTCTTTGACCCATTCAAATCTCGTTGCCTATATTTGGTCAATTCAAGGGTCTCCATTATAATTTAATCACTCGAGAGTGTACATGGAAATCTTACTAGAATATTCTCTCATCCTAGTATTGAGGTTGTCACAAAACTATTTTTAATGCACAAACCGAAAACATGAGACATGTAACTATGAAACTTCATGCAACAATATTGTGTACTTGTGCCATATACAAAAAGTGCATCATGTGTACAACTTGAAAGAAGAAACCTTCCTCACATTCCTTTGGTATGTGCATATGTGTAAGAAAAAAATGAGGCTAGGATTCAAGTGTTCTTACCTATGGGTAAAAAAACTGGTGAATTGGTAAACCTGACATAATTGAATCGATGAGTTCGGTCCAAGTCTAAATCGGTTCGGTCCAGTGCCAGTTTCATATTTTGCAAAACTGATCGAAATTGATTTGGTTTCAGTTTTACTCTTTCTAACACCAGACCAATTCATGTAAATATATATTTTTAATTTCTTTTATTACATAAAATAATTTTATATGATTTTTTATATTATATGTAATTTTGATATCTAATATGCATAATCATAAAAAATAAGATTGTTTATATGCTAAATTACTAATTAAAATAACAATAAAATTTAAAATCCTATATAAATAACTTTATATTATAATATAGTATTAGTAGTTATACTAACTCAATATCACTATATATCATAATATATCATTATATTATATTATAGTATACCAATATAGTCCACAATACAATTATAATATATATTATAATATAGTACAATATATTATCACTATATTATTATATACTATAATATACATAGCATATTAATTACATATAAAATATATGAGGCCGACTACAGGGAAGCCCCTGCTTAAGCACAAAAATGCATGAAATAAATTGAAAACGATGTGTAGCGAGTAGGTCCCTTTCCCTTCCAGTCTTATTTCTTTCTCCCGCATCTTTATTCCTTCTCTATGTTATTTTTCTTCTCCTGCAAATAAAGCTGTGCGAGAGAAACCTCCCGCATCTCTGTCATTCCAGTCTGATTTCTTTTCCAACTCTCATTTTCAAGACCACGTTGTGGAAATCTAGCTTCAGTTTAGATTCTCTTCAAACCCAAACAGAAGCTATGGGAGCCTAATTAGCATCGTCCCATGGAGATCGTCGACCACTTCCAGCATTTCTCCCTTGCAAAAAAGAGGGATGATATTAAAGTTTTTAACCTCACTAGCATGGGGTCTCTATTTCTATTAATCCAATAGCGCCTTTTATTTTTATCGTTGTTTGGGAGCATTTTTTTTTCTTTCCATTATTTTCTTGAAATCCAAAAAAAAAAAAAAAATGAAAAGATTGTTTTTCTAGGAAAGCAAAACAAAATTGATGATTTCGCCTATGTTCCAGCAAAATATCACATGTGTTCCATTTAATGCGGTTTCTTTTTTTTTTTTTACTAACTATATTAATGAATTTTTTCAAGAAAAACAGTGAGTAATATATTTTGTTTGTACTCTTTGATTAGCAAAAGATATGAACTTGTAGAAATGGAACACATGCAATCTTTTTTTGGAAAGCAGAACAAGAAAACCATTATATAATTTGAGTATAGGAAAGACGGATTGAAGCTGATGAAATTGAGGTAGAGTACCGACTCGACATCTTTTGGTCTTTTTTTTCCTTACTCTTTTCAAATGTCGACCTTTCATTTGAGTTAATCACTAAGGCATGAGATATGTTAGTGTTAGTGATTGTTTGCAAACTGTTTTGGTTGTGATCAATTCTTTCACTTTCTTTGCTTTGATTAGTATAAAAGAGGGGTGAGATTTTTACAAGAGGGTAAAAAGTAATCTTACATATTTAAGTGGGTGTATAGTCAGTGAGGTTTCTCTTTAGAATCTCTCAATATATATATATATAATATCGAAAAAATAAGACCAAAACTTGTAGAACTAAAAATACTAATTTAGAAGTATAATTAGTGCGAGATCGGTTCTTCAAATCTTAAAACTGGTATATACTATTTGGTTCAAAAATATGTCTAAAATAGGACCGATTACACCACTATTCTTACCATGCTAGGCTCCACCAAATAATATGGTCTTCTCTTGGTATGGCTCCATTGTTTACAATTGTGCCCGATGATCGCACAACATACTTGTCAATATGAACAAGATTAAAAACATATTAAGAGATGCGTAGGCCTATTTACAGGCGTGCTCGATGGTCGCACAAGCTTGAGATTTTGCTCACTCTATGCAAGTAGGAATGTAAAATGGCACCCATAGTGGGCGCTTTATTACAATTTTATGTTGTATTTAAGCTTGTATGTGTCCTTTTATGTAATTTTAGATTTATATAAGTTGGTGGTCCATTGTATAGTTGAGTAAGTCAGTCCAAATGTATTATAAATACATGTAATCAACTTATATTTTAATAACACATGAGGCATATTTCTCAGACACGTGTGAGATTTAATATGATATTAGAGAAATAAGCCTTATAAAGTCTTCCGCAAATTAGGGTTTGTGATTTTCCCCTTTTCTCTTTCGGGCCTCTTCAAGTCTCCTTTGCGATTTCACATTGTCTCTAGATTCTTCACGATTTTCACTCGTGATTCACTGCGATGCACTTCCTTAAGTATTTTTGAACATTCTATTCGATTTTCTCCCATGGAATCAAGCAATCCGTCGTCTTCAAGCAGTTATTCATCCTTGAACAGTTCGTCAATGACTGAGTCTTTAAGTCCTTACTTCCTTCATCCAAGTGATAGTCCAGGTGTTACTCTTGTCACTCAACCTCTCAACTATGACAACTATCACACATGGTCCTGATTGATGCACATGGCTTTGTTTGCGAAAAAATAAGCTAGATTTTGTGGATGGAACTATCCTCAAATCTTTAGGATCGTCTGAATCAGTGCTTGCTTCTTGGAATCGGTGCAATAATTTGGTAATATCATGGATCCTTAACTCTACTTCTTCTGAAATTTCTACAAGTATTATGTACATCAATATCGCACATGAGATCTAAAATAATCTCAAGAAGCGTTTTTCTCAAAAAAATGGACCACGAATTATTCAATTACAGAAGTCAATCTTGACTTTATCTCAAGGTCAATTGACTGTTTGTGCATATTTCACAAAACTGAAAGGACTTTCGGATAAGTTGATTAATTACAAACCTATTATGGTTTGTACTTGTGGAGTTGTTAAAATTCTTACCTCATACGTTCAACAAGAACACGTTCTCCAGTTTCTTGTTGGATTGAATGAGTCTTATGCTTCGGCTAGGGCTCAAATCTTATTGATGGAGCCCTTGTCTCCTCTTAACAAGGTTTTTAGTCTTGTACTGCAAGAAGAACAACAGCGTGAGATCTCTGTATTTCCTGTTGCTCCACTTGACAATCATGCTTTTATTGTTGATGCTAACTGACTTGTGAAACCTGTATTTAACAAGGAACGTTCTATATGCAAGTATTGTGGTGCTATAGGACATGTGATTAAGAAATGCTTCAAGCTCCATGGATTTCCCCTGGATACAAATTCAAATTGAAGCAGCAAGCCATGGCAAATCAAGTTGTCTGTAACAACACTTCTTCGATTGCATTTCCTTTCTCTTTAACTGAGTCTCAATATCACCAATTACTGGCTATGCTTTATCCATCTGACTCTGCTTCTTCACAACATACTATAAATGTTGTTTGCTTTACCTTACATGCTAGTATAAATTCATTAATTTCTCATTTCCATCTATTTTTTCCATTACACGATGTGTACCTACTGATATTGATTCATCTATTTGGATTCTTGATTCTGGAGCCACGGATCAAATGGTTCCATCTATATCATTTTTTTTTCTTATGTTCTAGTACTTAACACTTAAGTTAAGCTTCCTAATGGCCAAAATGTTTTTGTTACACACATTGACATTGTTTACATCTCCAAAGACTTAATTCTTAAAGATGTTTTTTGCATTCCTATTCTCTCTTACACACATTGGGAAGTTAACCTCAGGTCTAACTTGTTGCTTGTCGTCCTTTTTTTTGTCTTTATACAAAACCTAAAACACTGGAAGCTGATTAGAATGGGTAGGCACAAGGGAGGCCTATATTTTTTGCAAAAATCAGGCTCCTCAGTTAGTGATTTTCATCACTCTAGATTCGTATCTATCCTTACCTTACCTAAACAGTCTTTTATTTGTTCAAAAAATGCATTGTTTGGTCTTTGGCATTATAGACTAGGTCATCCTTTTGTTTCAAGAATGCAATTGCTACATAATATTGTTCCATGCCTTGATAGTAAAGATTATGATTTTCCATGTCTTGTATGTCCTTTAGCACAAAAAAATAAAAATAAAAATTGGCACTTCCTATTAATTCTCATATTTCAGAATTTCCTTTTAATTTGATCCTTTGCGATGTGTGGAGACCATTTTCTATCTTTACAATTGAAGGTCACAAATTATTTTTAACAATAGTTGATGATTGTACACGAGACATATGGATTTATCTTTTAAAATGCAAATCTGAAATTTCTTTTCTTATTTCTCAGTTTTCTAAGCTTGTTAAAATTCAATTTAACACACAAATTAAGAAAATTCATACTAATCATGGTAATAAATTTTTTAACTTCTTTTCTTCAGTCCAAAGGTGTTATTCATCAATTCAGTTGTATTGAAACTCCTCAACAAAATTTTGTTGTTGAGCGTAAACATCAACATCTCCTAAATATGTCTTGGGCTTTAATGTTTCAATCTGGTTTGCCACTTATTTTTTGGGGTGATGCACTTCTTACAGCCACGCATCTCATAAACATATTGCTCACACCTGTCTTAGGCAACAAATCACCTTGCAAGGTTCTTTTCCATTCACCTTCTATTTATGAGCATCTTAGAACAATTGGTTGTCTTTGTTTTGCTTCCTTTCTTCTTCAGTCACAATCTAAATTTGATCCTAGAGCATGACAGTGCATTCTTCTTAGTTATCCTTCCGGCATAAAGGAAACAAATCGTTGGATCTGAATACAAAAACTACATTTGTCTCAAGAAATGTGATTTTCTATGAACACATTTTTCCATATAAACAATTATTACACGATAAAATGGAGAGTTGAAAGCTAGGGTTCGATTTCGCTGTATGCCAAAAGAGTAAAGGTGTAACAGGGTTCGAGAGTTCAAGATGTTTTGTTGAAGCATTATGGGCTGCATTCTTGGGCCAAGATCGTGGATTGTCCATGGGGTTTTAATTCTTACTGTAAGGGCTAAGGCCCAATTATGATGCTTTCTTTTAATTACGTTGTTGTTGAATTGACCATGAGCCCTTTTAATTAGTCTTGCTTGTTAGTAGTGGTCTGTGACCAACAGAGCGTAGGAGTATGGTAATCTTGAATAATTTTTAAGTTTGTTACACAAGGGTATATCCCAGCACTAGTGCATGGGAGAGAATTATCCAGAACCTTGAGATTGATGCTGTTTGGCAAAATTGGAGGAGCTCCCCTCAAAGAGAGCCATATCCCATCAATATATATGTGTGATTCGATCACAATTTTCATCCATTTACTATGTTCTTTATTTGGTGTGTAACAATTGGTATCCAGAGCCCTTTCCTACCCTATTTTCATGGCTAAGAAAATCATTTCAAAGACCTTCAAAAAGGTCTCAATACCCTCACACAGAATACTGGTTTAGCACTGTTGGCATGGAGATGCTAGCTATGCGATGCCAGATGGAATCAATGATGGTCCAGTTCTCGACCAAGATGGAGTCTATGGCAGTAGGCCTACATAAGGTTAGCATAACAGTTTCAAAAGCAATATTAAATCCACACACCAATAATCAACATAATACCAACACAGATGACCTCAATCAACCTCCATCGAATCAAGACATTTTTGATGTCCAGATCAAGCCTATTCATCTACAGTTCCCTGTTTTCCATGGGGAAATCCTCACAGTTGGTTTTATAAGTTAAACTACTTCTTTGACCATCATAATACTCTTCCTCAAAATAAATTATGTTTGGAATCTTTTCATATGGAAGGTAGAGCGCTGGTGTGATTTCAAGAGTTAGAAGACTCTGGTGAGTTTCTTGATTGGGATGCCTTTGTAAAGACACTCACAGTTAGATTTGACCCTAATTGTTAGTTAGCAAAATTAAAACAACATGGCACTATAGCGGATTATATAGCAGAATTTGAATTGTTGGCTAATAGATTGAAGGGGTTGTTAGATGCCAACAAGTTGAGTTGCTATATCAGTGACCTTAAGGACGATATAAGGTTGACTATTAAGATGTTTGACCCTACTACTTTCACCTCAACCTATGGCCTAGCCAAAATCCAAGTGGAAAAACTGGAATTACCAAAGAAACCTCTATATAGCATTTTCTTCCCTAACACTCTCCCACCACCATGAACTAGCTTACCTCAAGCTACCCATCCCCTCTTATTCCACAGAAAAAAAAATCCCCCCACCACAAACAACTTTAGTTCCAGTCTAAAAAGTTAGTAGGGAGAGATGAAGTCTTGTAGAGCTAAGGGTTTTTCTTGTGATGCTAAGTGGGCTCCAAGTTACAAATGTGCGAACCCTAAGCTCCTTTTGATTGAAGAAATTGATGAAGTTAGGGACTCCAGTGGCATTGATTCTGAGCAACCTGAGAACTAGCTAATTTCGATCACCCCACCTATCTCTAATAGCCTCCCAAAAATTACCTTATACACTATTGTAGGGTCCCTCCAAAACTATGAGAATTGTGGGCAAAATTGGCAATCACCCTGTTACCATCCTCATTGACTCGAAAAGCACCCATAATTTTCTAGGCCCCTCCCTTTTACATGCCCTAACCCTCAATGTTTTAACAAATAACAAAGTTAAAGTGCAAGTGGCAAATGGGACTCAAGTTCAAAGCCAAGGCTAAATCCAAACAGTACCATTGATTATTCAAGAGATAAATTTCATGGTGGACATGTATTTGTTAGTGTTGGCAAGGTGTGACATTGTGCTAGGGGTCAAATGGCTGCAAGAATTAGAATCCATAGTGTGGAACTTTCGCACTGTCACCATGCATTTTCACTACCAGGATTGCTTGGTACTCCTCAAAGGGCTTTGAGATACTACTTTGATGGAGGAAGGTTCTCTTAACAAGGTCACAAATTTGGAAGAAATGGGGTTTTCCTGTAGCTTATTGACCAACCTATTCCCATCCATCCAAATAATCCCACCCCCAAACCTATTTAGCAACTCATTGATAATTATTCTAACATTTTTGCCTTGCCCTCAGGCCTACCTCCATAAAGATCCCATGACCATTCCATTACTCTCCAACCCGACTCACAATCAGTTTCAATACGCCCCTATCACTACCCCTATTTTCAAAAGCATGGAGTCAGGGGTTATTCTCCCTAGCCAAAGTCCTTATTCTTCACGCGTGTTGTTGATGAGAAAGTTTATGGCACTTGGCATTTATGCGTGAATTATATGGCCCTCAATCATGTCATGCGAAGGATAAATACCTAATTCCTGTGGTGGAGGAATTAATGGATGAACTCTATGGGGTTAAGGTGTTTTCTAAGCTCGACCTAAGGTTAAGATATCATCAAATCCGGATCAGACCTCTAGATATTCCAAAGACTACTTTTCGGACACACGAGGGACACTATGAGTTTTTGGTGATACCATTTGGTTTAACCAACGTGCCCTTCAATTTTTAAAGCTTGATGAACCAGATTTTTTCGACCTTATTTATGCAAGTTCATTTTGGTTCTTTTATGACATTTTAATTTACAGCAATGAGGAGGAACACCTTGGGTATCTATAGTAGACCTTCGCCATTTTAAGGGAAAATCAGCTTTATGCTAAACTGAGTAAATGCAGCTTCGGATGTTCTGAGATCGCTTATCTATGACATTTGATTTTTGGGAATGGAGTGAGAACTAATCCTGAGAAAATTAAAGCTATGAGAAGTTGGCCACCACCTATTTCCCTTAAGGCATTACGAGGTTTTTTAGACCTTACAGGATATTATAGACGATTTGTGCGAGATTATGGGGCAATTGCAACTAAACTGACCCAGTTATTGAAAATGGACAACTTCGTGTGGGATAAGGGAGCCCAAGCAGCTTTTGATAAGCTTAAACAAGCCATGACTGAACCTCTAGTTTTGGCTTTGCCAAATTTTTGAAAACCCTGTGTCATTTTGTGTGATGTTTCAAGAGGAGCTATTGGTGTAGTGCTTATGCAGGCAAGGAGACCACTAGCATTTTTTAGGCAAACCTTAAAAGGGAAGTCACTACGACTATCAACTTATGAAAAAGAAATCCTAGTCTTAGTGTCAGTTGTCCAAAAATGGCACCATTATTTACTGGGTCAGCAGTTTATAATTAAAATGGATCACCAGAGTTTGAAATTTTTGTTGGAGCAGCAGGTTGGCACCGTTATGCAGTACAAGTGGATTGCAAAATTGATAGGTTATGATTTTATTGTGGAGTACAAAAAGGGAAGAAGAATTTGATGGCGAATGCCCTTTCTTGACAAGGGACAACCTCGAAAGTCACTATATCTCTCATCTCTTTTCCTAACTGGGATTGGATGACTGAGATCAAAGCTTTGTATACCACGGATATTAGGGTCAAGGAATTGACTAAACACTAGTCCAAACAATTACATCCTCCTTATGTTGTCAAATGTGATATATTGTTCTACAAAGACAGGGTTAACATTCTAGCCAACCCACCATTCATTCATAAATTGTTGGATTTGTTGCATGAGAGTCCCCTACGGGGTCATTTAGGCTTTGATAAGACTCTTTATAGGGTAAGAAGAGATTTTTATTGGCCTGGACAGAAAAATGATGTGAGGAATTTTTTAAGGCAATGTGATATCTATTGAATTGTCAAAGTGGGCAACACCCTGCCAAGTGGTCTCCTTCAGCCCCTCCCAGTTCCATCTTCACCTTAGACTGACATTACCATGGATTTTGTTGAAGGTTTACCTACTTCTGGTGGATTTAATACACTATGGGTTGTTGTGGACAGATTCACTAAATACTATCATTTTATACCCCTGGCCCACCGTTATACTGCCAAGACATTAGCCTAGTTATTCCTTACTCATGTTTTTAAATTCCATACATGCCTAATCTCGTTACATCAGACAAGGATACCTCCTCAGTGAGTTTTGGTAGGAATTACTAGCTCTCCAAGGGGTCAAGTTGGCTTTCAATATTGTATACCATCCGCAGACTGATGGTCAGACTGAAGTGGTTAACAAATGGGTGAAAAACTATCTCAGATCCTATGTATGTGATCAACCTAAGGAATGATCTAAATGGGTAACCCTCGCAGAATGGTGTTATAACTTGAGTCCACATGCATCAAGCAAATTAACTCCCTTCCAAGCTCTCTATGACTACTTGCCCCCAAGACTAACTAGCTATACACTAGGAACAACCCACCTACAGGAGGCTGAGTTAACCTTGAAGGAAATGGACCAACTTTGGAGTCTATTGAAACAGAATTTGTTGCAATCTCAGGAAAGAATGAAGAAATACACAGATCAAGGTCGAAAGGAGCAAGAATTACAGGTTGGTGACTGGGTTTACCTCAAGCTTTAGCTATATCGGCAAGCTTCCCTTCGGCACCATAAAAGCTTCAAACTTTCACCTTATTTTTTTGGGCCCTTCCAGATCACATAGCATGTGGGTACCGTGGCGTACCGTTTGTAGCTTCCACCCTCAGCCCAGTTACACGACGTCTTCCATGTGTCCCAACTGAAACACAAGTTAGGATAGAATATCAGTGTTAATCCCACACTTCCTCCTGCAAATAAAAATGGGATCTTGAAGCTAGAATCCGAGGAGATTTCAAACTAGGGATTGAAGAAAGTGAGGAACTTACCGTTGGTGGAATTGTTGGTTCATTGGACTGGCTAGTTGTTTGATGAAGCCTCTTGGGAGCCGTATACACAGTTGTGTATATCTTACCCACACCTTGTGAGCAAGGTGTTCTGATTGGGGGAGGGGGGGTAGAATGTTACATGACAAAGTAGAGAGTTGGAAGCTAGGGTTTGGTTTCACTGTGTGCCATGAAGGGTAAAGGTGTAACAGGGTTCAGAGTTTGAGATGTTTCGCTGAAGCATTGTGAGCTGCATTCGTGGGCCGAGATTGTGGATTGCCCATGGAGTCTTAATTCTTCTTGTAAGGGCTGAGACCCAGTTATGATGCTTTCTTTTAATTATGTTGTTGTTGAATTGGCTACGGGCCCTTTCAATTAGTCTTGCTTGTTAGTAGTGGTCTGTGACCAACAGAGAGTAGGAGTATGATCATTTTAAATAATTCCTAAGTTTGTTACGCAAGGGTATATCCCAGTACTAGTGCATGAGAGATAATCATCTAGAACCTTGAGATTGTTTCTGTTCTGCAAAATTGGAGGAGCTCCCCTCAAAGAGAGCCATATCCCATCAATATATGTGTGTGATTCGATCACCATTTTCATCCATTTACCGTGTTCTTTATTTGGTGTGTAACAACACTCCATTACTTTACCCTTTACATCCTCCATTCCTTCAACTTCTATGCATTTTAATGATATTCCATTACCTGTTTTAAATTCAATCTCAATTTTTGATTATTTTAATGTGACTTCAACTGTTTTTGAGGACTCTTCCATTTCGAATATAGCAGCTTACACAAATAGGGATGTTGTTGACCCCATAACTTCCCCACAAACTATACCTTCTCCACCATCACAACAGTGTCCAGCTCCCTTTATTCCAGTTTCAGATTTCTAGTTTCCTGCTATTCCAATTCGTAGGTTCTCTAGAGTTGGAGGAACACCTGGTTATTTGGAACATTACTATTGTAACTCTCTTACTACACATTTTACACAACTTCTTCAGGTCTTACTCCTATACCAGCAGGTACTTCATATGATCTCAATTCTTTTCTTTCCTATCATAGATTATTTCATAAACATAAGTCATTTGCTTTAGCCATAACTGCTGATATAAAATATGAGTTTTATCATTAGATAGTCAAGCACTCTCATTGGAGAAATGCTATGGCTGCAAAAATTGTAACCCTAGAAAATAATAACACATTGACTGTTTTTTCTTTATCCATTAACAAGAAATAACTATTGGTTCAATTGAGCGTTATAAAGCATGTTTGGTTACCAAGGGATGCACCCAACGAGAGGGTTTGGATTATTCTGAGACTTTTTGTACTCTTCTTGCAATTATTGTTGTCCAAAACTAGTTTCCAGTCCAATTTGATGTGAATAATGTTTTTTTTTTAAATGGTGGTCTACTTGAGGAAGTCTACATGACTCTTCCTCCTGGGTTTTACACTAAGGGGAAGTCTAAAGTGTGCAAGTTAAACAAGACCCTTTATGGATTGAAACAAGCATCTCATCAATGATTTTTCAAATTTTCTAATACCCTTATTGAACTTGGTTTTAACCAATCTATGGCCGATTACGCACTGTTTACTCTTTCCAAAGGAAAAACCTTTATTGCACTATTTGTTTATGTCGATGAAATTTTAATTGCTAGTAATGATCTCCATGCTATTGGTGAATTGAAGACATTACTAGATAACAAATTTAAGTTGAAAGATCTTGGTGAACTTAAGTACTTCATTGATTTGGAAGTAGCAAGATCCCCATAATGTATTTCTTTATGTCGAAGAAAATATGTCTTAAAAATTCTACAAGATGTTGGGTTTCTTGGAGTGAAACTATCATCTTTCTCCATGGAGCAAAATCTAAAACTTAGTAGGGATGATGGTGAATTGTTGAAAGATCCCACTATTTTTAGACGATTAATTAGGAGTTTATTGTATTTAACAATAACACAGCCATATTTGACTTTTTCTGTATATCGAATCGGTCAATATATGGATAATTCTCGTGAGTCTCATTTACAAACAGCTTATGTATATTATATTATATTAAATCTACTCCTGAACATTGTTTATTTTTTCCAGCCATTTCTTCTCTTCATATCAAGGCTTTCACAGATTCTAATTAGGGTTTTTGTCTGGATACTCAAAGATCTACTACTGGATATTGTATTTTTCTTAGAAATTGTTTGGTTTCCTGGAAATCAAAAAAACAACAAACAGTTTCCAAATAATCTACAGAAGCCGAATATCATTCTATAGCTATCATAACTTGTAAAATAGTTTGGCTTCTAACTTTCAAATTTTCAAGTTCTTCATACTAATAATGTTCATTTGTTTTGTGATAGTATAACTACTTTTCATATTACTGCTAATCATGTTTTTCATGAACGCACAAAACATATTAAGCTTAACTGCCACTTTGTAAGAGATAAGTTTTAAGCTGGAATTGTTCAGACCTTCTATGTTACATTCTAATATCAATTTGCTGATGTTCTTATTAAAATATTGGTGACACCGGACAGAATATTGATTATTCTGTAGGCTAGTTTTAACAGATGATTCACAGGAAAAAACACAAGAAAATCACCCAAAACACAGAGAATACGTCTTTGAGGTTTAACTGGATATTATGAAATCAAGTAATGTCGAAAATCAGTCCACAAGTCGGATTGTATAGCCAAGAATCTTCTGTATCCAAATTTTACCAAAAATGGAAAAATCCCGAAAATCACGTGAAATTGAAATTCAAATTAAAATAAGAAATCTGCGAAAAATCTAGTCCAAATCTGTTCAAAATTACTTCCTAACTGACAAACGAAATATTATCAAAAATAGTAAAAAATAATTAAAAATAATGATTTGGAAGGGAAAACAGCAGAATTTGAGGTCGAAAAAAAAACAGCAAAATTTCGATGTGGATAGCGTGCGCGTCGAAAAGAGATTTCTGAATTGGAGTCTTATGCGCGATTCTGACACCTGTAATCAAAGTTATGGCCAAAAAAATGAAACGCACCCAAAACTCCCCCAATTAGAAAGAGATCACGGTCATTTCCGACATTTACGCTGATCTACCAATTCATGATACCTCAGCGCTATCAACATGCAATCAGACAACTCAGTATCATCTGTCTCGAATTTCCTTGCATCAATTAGGATTTCAATAATTTTCTACTTTAATATCTATGATGGGAGTTTATTTGATTTATTCTCCTTCAGGAGAGTATCACAATTTTATGTTGTATTTAAGCTTGTATGTATCCTTTTATGTAATTTTACATTTACGTAAGTCTGCGGTCTTTGTATAGTTGAGTATGTCGGGGTGGAGGGCTAGTGCCTCCAAAAGTTTTGCAAAAAACTATCTTTAATAATGTCTGTTCTGAATCTGAAAATAAAGTCTGATTCCGTCCCTGTGCACATGGCTATCCCATTTAAAATAAAGTCTGTTCTGAATCTGAAATGTCCAAGAGCATGATAAGTCCTACCTAATGCAGGCACAAAGAGAGACAGAGAGAGACAGACAGACAGGTGGATCGAATACCAACAATATATTATGTATATCAAACTTTCAACAGAAAAATTAGAATGGAGGTTGAGAGAGAGAGAGAGAGAGATGCTTCTTTTTTTTTTATAGCTATTTTGACATGATATAGCTAGCACTACCTGATATACGATAAATCGAAAAAAGTAGAGCTAGCACTACATGATATAAATGGCCGTGTCCTATTGTCTGCATCCAGTATGACTTCATCACGTGGTTCGCTTTCATCCAGTATGATAAATAAGGAATAAGTTAGCAATGGTCCCAGCTTCCCCACAACTGGATGCACAGCTATGGCATAAATAGATCGGTCGATCGACGCGCGGGGTATATATCTAACATGTGAGCAGGGTTTATTATTTTAAAATATTTTTAAAAAATATAAAAAATATATCAAAATATTAATAATTATTTTCTTTCTCTTTGACAAGAGGAGGTTGTCTTGTTTTTGTTAATATATAGATTGCATGACAAGGATATGATTGGGTCTATACCAATCATGATTGATTCCACTGGCCCTAGCTCGCTATTATGCTCATCATCAAGTTGTGCCTTACTTACACTACACTGTCTCGTATATATCGGAGTTTTTGTCTTAGGTCTTCATTTAAAAAACAATTCATTTTTTAGATGCATGTGTTAAATGAATTTTTGGAACCTCTTTATTGGCTTTTTGCAAAAAATATTAATATATATACATATATATATAATAATATATGTATATATATAGCTGCTAAAGTTTGAAGAATATCTATCAAATATCACCTATATTTTTAGATATTTAAAATTTTACTTTTATTTTTAATTAGAAGACTTATGTTATCATGTCAGTTTTTTTTTTTTTTTTAAATTAAAGTTTTGAATTTTAAACTTCATCATTTTTAACATATCAGTAATTGACATGTAGAGTCTTGTACTGAAAAATTAAGTTTTTTTTTTTTTTTGTAAGTATTTCTTAATTAATATAGCATTTTCCTTTTTAATTTTTGTAAAAGTTGGCTAAAACAGATTTTAGCTAAATTTATATCTAACAAATATAATTGGTACTGTAGCACAACTAAATAATACTGGATCATTTCGTAGTTGTCCTCTTCTAATTTATATCGCAGAGATAAATAAATAATGAAGTGAAAAAAATAATAAATAAAAAATATTAACGTAAACGGAAAATTGCTAATTCAATATATAGTATCACAATAAGAGTAAAGTAATAATAATACAATCCTGAAGACACAAAATTTAGTTAGATTTACAAGTATTTATATAATAATAATAAGTAGTGCAACTAGTCTATAGTTTAGAATAAATATCGTCATGATACCAAAACAACTACGTCCTAAGTACAAAACAAAAAGGCCGGTATGAAAATAAAAAACAATATTAAATAATTGAAAGATATAATTTCTTTGATCCAGTAGTACCCTAATGTTTCCTCGGACGAATCGGAACCAATCTGTTGATTGTTTTAAAATATAAAAAATATACTCAACTTCCTATTATTCCCAAAACTTCCATACATCATATTTTATTTTATTTTATTTTTAATTAAATATTTAATATATAAATAATGAATAAAAAAATTAAATTAGTTTAAAAAGAAAAAATTCAAAATAAAAATATTAAAAATTAAAAAAAATAAAAATAAAAATAAAAAATGATAGAACGTGAAAAATGAGAGAATGTGTAGAACTTTCCTTAAATATTGATTCCGTGATCATGTTTGAACAGTACTATTAATGTACTGTCGTCATAAATGTTTTGTTTTATTTGACCGCACTTTAAATTGTTATTATTATTTTTTTATTTAATGATTAAAGAAGTGATTTTTAATATATTAATATATATATTTTATTTTATTTTTTAAAAATATTAAAATATATTAAAAATATATATAAATAAAAAGAACAAAAAATATATATATATAAATAAAAATTTATACTAGAGGACACATCCAGTGGTCATTACTGGGCAGTCTACTAACATCATCCATAGGGGTGGCAATATGTGACACGACACGTTAACACGAAACGAACACGACACGATAAAAGCGGGTTAGTGTTTAGCCTTAACGGGTTTCGGGTCAAATCGTGTCAACCCGTTAAGACACGATTTGATAACGTTATGACCCGTTAAGACACGATTTGATAACGTTATGACCCGTTAAGACCCGTTAAGACACGTTAAGAAATTTAAATTTATTTTTATACCCTTGAGCTAAACTTTAAAAAATCCTAATTTAAAATTAGATTTATACTTTTAGACACTTAGCTATCCCATTTAAGTACTTATTAAAAAACCATTAATGAGTTAATTCATTGTTATTTAACATGTTTGAGTTATAATTTTAATATTTTATAATGTGTGGGTTATATTTGTGTGTTTATCATATTTTATAATGTACTACTTATTGAATTATAATTTTAAGATTGTAATTTATAATTAATTTTTTATGTTTTATAACTATTGTTTAAGTTTTAATATTTGTATAAAATCAATTAGGTTAAACTCAAACGTGTCACTAACGGGTTTGCGGGTTGAAACGTGTCAAATCGTGTTGTATCGTGTCGTGTCATAGCGTGTCATATAGTGTCAAAAGTCTTAACGGGTCTTAACGGGTCGTGTCGTGTCAACCCGTTATCTTAACGGGTCGTGTTAGGGTTGAAGTTTTTGACACGAAATCCTTAATGGGTCGTGTTCGTGTTGACCCTTTAAGCATTATGTACACGTCCTGACACGACACGAACACGACCTGTTAACACGTTTTGACACCCCTAATCATCCATCCAAAATTGATAATAGTACCACTTATATCTTTTCAATGGCCTTTATTTTATTTTAAAAAATAAGAAATTAAATATTGACGTATGAGATAGAATATAATAATAAGAATTTTTCAATAACAGTTATTGTACCTTTTGCACTACAAATTTAAAAAAAAAAAAAAAGTGATGTGAGAGAGTTTAATGGAGAGTTTATCTTTTATATTTTTTTAATATTATTTTATTTTATTTTTTATTTAGTTTTACATCATTTCTTAAATACTCTTAAATATTTTTTAGAAAATAAAAAAAAAATTAATATTTTTAAATAATATTATCTTATTTATTAAAGTAAATAAAAATTAATGAACGGGCCCCAAAACGGAACCCGAAAAAGTTTAAAACTCTAAAGGCATACTGCAAGTGATCAGAAAAGTAACGAGAATAATATGCAGAGACTGTTATCAATGTCAGTGCCCCACTAATTTGCGCTAATTATGCAGGGACTGTTATCAATGTCAGTGCCCCACTAATTTGCACTCTCGACCTACATAGTATACAACTAGGACAGCTCTAAAAAAAACCGCTTGGCTGATCCGCCCAAGTTCTTTTCTGACCCGATCCGAAAAGCAAACTTGTTTATTTATTACATAAATATATGGAATTTCGACGTTAGACTCTTTTACACTCCCATAAGAGTTTTTAAATAGCAAAAAAAAAAAAATTAAAAAAATTATATATATTTTATTTTCATACATTTATTAATTTTATAAAAAAAAATACAAAAAAATGTAAAAAAAATTTACACTTAGGGAGTGTAAAGGGACCCCAACGTCGGAGCGTCATAAAATTATCCTTATTTATTTATTTGTTTCCCCCAAAATGGTAACCACTTTCATGTGAAATTTTTCTTATATCCGCTAGCCTACTTGCCGACGGGTCACTGTCTCAACAATAGTTTGCTTTCTCTATATAAGTCTAAGCATATAGAATTCGGAAAATGATAGACATACAAAAATTTCTATAAAAATTTGTATAACATGTGATAAAATTAAGGATATTTTTATAAATTGCTGTTAAAATTAATATCAAATTACAAAAATACCCTCACTTTTATGTTTGTGTTGTATAAGTTATTGTATAAAGTGTTGCGTGTGTATTATCTCTCATGGAATTCATCGAACAAGCACTCAAAGTACCTAATGGCATTCGGGTCCTCGCATTTTGTGCATATTTTGGATACTAACTTCACGTCAAGTTTGAGATTCCTGGTCAACTTGTGCACTCGGGGCTGAGGAGGAAACTAGCCTCATCGTCACACTACAACATTATATAATTTTTGCAAGGGATACAAATGGCCGCAAATGACTAATTAATTGTGGCGAATGAGCTTTTGCTACAATTTTTAAGTCGTAGGTGAAACGTCGGTGTTTTAGCATGACATAAGCTTAATAAGATGATTGCTGAATATTGGATGACGTTTTGCGGCAAATTTATGTCGCCACAAAAGTCATAAAAATCGCCACAAATAGCCTTCAATCTTGGTTAAGGGTGGGAGAAAGACTTTTTCCAACGAATAGAATTTGCTGCAAATAGTGTCAGAATTTTGAGAAATATATAATCGGCTACACAAAAAAGGGGAAAATGACCCCTTAAAAAATTTAAAAAAAATGCCATTAAATAGGACCACGAAATCTTATTACACGAATTCTCACATCAATATAAAATACAAAATTTACAAACATTAGCAGCTCACTTCTCTTGAAAGTTGATGCAGGGGGATCCGCGATAGATAATGCTGAACTGTCTGAGTGCACGTTGATGGCGCTGAAATACCATGAGTTAGCAGATCAACGCAAAGGTAGGAACTGATTGTGATATTTTTCTAATTGGGGCAATTCTGGGTGCGTTTCAATCTTTTGACCATAACTTTGGATACGAATGTCAGAATCGCGTATAAGACCCCAATTCGAAAAGCTCTTTTCGACGTGCACGCTATCTACATCGAGCATGGCTCCATATGCTATTTTTTTCAACCTTAAATTCCACTGTTTTCCCTTCTGAATCATTGTTTTTAGTTATTTTTTACTATTTTTGATAATATTTCGTTTGTCAGTTAGGAAGTGATTTTAAACCAGATTTGGGCCTGATTTTTCGCAAATTGATTATTTTATTTTGAATTTCAATTTTATGTGATTTTCGAGATTTTTTCGTTTTTGGTAAAATCCAGTTTTTGGCAATACAGTCCGGCTTGTGGACTGATTTTCGACATTACTTGATTTCATAATATTCAGTTGAACTTTAAAGACGTATTCTCTGTGTTTTGGGCGATTTTCTCGTGTTCTTCTCTGTGAATCATCTATTGAAACTAGCCTGCAGAATAATCATTATTATGTCTGGCGTCAGAAGTATTGAAGAGTTATAAAACAAAGTATAAAAAAAAAAAATTGCTTAAATTGAAGAGTTATTAACAATAAAAAGCATGAATGATTATGGTGTATACCCTAAGTGAAATTTACTGATTAATAATATATAAATCCAATTACAAGCCCTTGTGCAATCAAGCATTGGTGGCATGTGAACCATAATATCTTTCTAATCAGGGGCGGAATTATCTAATCATACACAAATACATAAAAAAAAAAAAAAAAAAAAATGAAACCTTTCCATAATTCTAAATGACAATGCTCTTGCTAATCTTCCACAGCTTCACTAAATCAAGAGTTCCAAGAATGATAACTTTCTTATTTGTAAACATGAACCTAGACAAAAATACCAAAACAACCAACATTCACTTAGAAAATACAAAGACCAATTTCAAAGATGCAAATATTCAAAAGAGATAAATAAACTAGATAAATAAATTCAACTATATATAAATAAATAAAATAGAAAATGCATTAAGAGAAAAATATAACACTTCAAGATTAAAAAAAAGGAAAATAACACTTCAAGACAAAAACAAAAAACAAAAAACAAATAAAAAATAAATAAAAAATAAAAAACACTTCAAGTGATGATGAGTTCAACACTACTACCTTAAAGTAATGACCATATACAAAAATGGCAATTGGTTTCTACCATTGTTTCCTATAATTTTTAAGTCTCATTATAGTCTTTAACTTCAAGTATTAGCTTCAACTCCAAAGTTTGAAATCATTGTAATGGTTTCAAATTATTAAAGGAGGCATGTAACATGAAAGAAAAAAAAAATAGTTTTTCAATAAAGGAGGCATGTAGCAGGAAGGATTAACAGCAATGAATATAGATCTAAAATATTTTTTAGATTTTAGAAGGCAATAAAAACTACTTGACTCCCATAAAAATCATTACCTAGCTCTACAAATTATTTGTTTGCAGGTTTTAGGCTCATGTAGAGGCTGTTCAGAATTTATTGTATATAAGATCTCTTATTTATTTGAATTTGTAGAGAAGTTATATATTGGAGATGCGTGTGGACTCATTGTCTTATTGTCTATAATTACTATTTTCTAGCCATTTGAAGGGAGAAGTTCAGTCATCCTAATAACAAGATCTAAAGTGTTTGTTTATGTTTTCATTTTGGTTCTATTAATTCGGGTTAGGCCTGTACTAAAAAGATGGCCATGTACACGATTCAGATTTTTTTTGTTTGGCTTATGACACAACCAAAATAGATGCACATCCAAACACATAAGTCTTTGAACATGTACTTTTAACCCTCATGCACACACATGCATGAAAAGTAGAACTTATGCCACTAAGCAATGGTTTCTCCATTGGCCATATGAACAACATCCCTAGCATTAACATTAAATACTCGTGAATGCTGCAGACAACAGAATAAAATGCACAATAGATAAACAGATATATTAATAGATTGATCTTTAGATAAACTTTTTATAGATAAACCTTTTATCTATAAACCTTTTATAGATAAACAGATATATTAATTTCATATAACCTTTGATTAACATCAGATAATCAATCATTTTGTCAGCATGAAAGCCACTTTTAAGAAATGAATTATATGTGCAATTAGAAATAGGAAATAGATATATTAAGTTAGAAATAACATGAAAGCTCTTTTGCCATTAACTCAAATTCTAATGTAGCAATAGTCATGTAAAGGTACATAATACAACAGTAAAATTAATATCAGGTTAATTAAACAAGAAAGAAAGGAAATGAAAAAGCAAGAATGGGTGGATACATATATGATAGATCGATCTAGGATGAAAATAAAAGATACTTTCCAAATGATCTACACACACATATATTTATATATAATAATAATTGATAGACGCAACGACGTAGATAAAAAAATCCTACAAAACCTTTAGGAAAATAGGGAGAAAGAAGAGAGAGGGGGGGGGGTCTTCTCCCCCCTCACCCGCTTCTTTTTTCTAGTTTTTTTTGTTATTTTTTGCTTTTCTATTTTGCTTTCCTTTCTGTTTGTTTCATTCCTGTTGATTTTCCTCTGGCCCTCTCATCTCTCCCCTCTGTTTTCATTTCATCCTTTTTTTGTTTTGTTCTCTTCTTCTCTCTTTGTGTTTCAAGAACTAAAACGAGAGTTTTGGAATTTTAATAGCGAACGGCAGACCGAAGCAATATGGAGACCAAGGCACCAAACACGACCCACCGCATACCCCCCAAGGCACCAATCTCTCAGTCAGGAGAGAACTCGCGCCTATCTAAGTACTATGTGAGCCACACGTGCGCTCCGAGGCATGTTTCCCACGTGCCATCTCCAAGGATGACACTCTGCTGCTACACGCGGCGCCGCTGGGACCAGGACCACAAGCCACTTTGTACTTGACCGTTCGCTCTTCTCTAGGGATGGCATGTGAACCCACACGTCACCTATAGTCGCGCCACCTTATGTTTTCACCTTATGTTTTGTTATTGTTAGTTTTAATAAATATATAAAAAGACACACTGTCTCTAGGACCTCTGTAGAATGTTTCTCCTTGGAATTATTGTTCGAAGGGTGTGTTTCTCCTATTCCATTTTAGTGGGATGAGGTTTGTTTTTAACTCTGTCTTAGACGGAGTTTGACTTTCTCTCAAACGTGATCTGGAGAATTTTACAATTAGGACTAGATTATATTAGTCATTTTTAGTGCATTGTAGAGCTACATATTATTGGTTAGTTGGCTTGTAATGTATATTTTAAATCCAATTGTAATGAACGTTAATAATGAATGTTGTTTGGTTTTCTCAAAACAAAAAATGATAACAATTGATGGACCTCACGCGGTACCCACCAGAAGAAGTAGATTAAGGAGGCTGTCGGTATTCCACTACAAGAGATCAAAAGCAACTTTCTATCTTAGTTCTTCTTGAGTCAAAAGCAACTCTAAAATTTTTTTGAATTATCAAAAACCGCAACAAATCTTTATTGAGTTTGATCACTACAAGAAAATTGGTCTGTTGTGGTATTTTTATAATAGTTAGATAGACTATTTAAGATATAAAAATTGTCACAACTACCTATTTAATTACTATAAAAATGTTACAACAGCTCAATTTTCTTGTAGTGGATAATCAAGTTGGACCGCCACAGTAATAAACGAGACTCCATAAATCCAACAAATCTGCATACATATATACATTCAACTTAATTATTGTTTCCAATTAAAGTACTATATGACATGATCATTAGAAAGAGAAACAGTTGATCCAAACGAAATTGCAACGATCGATAAATCCAAACGGCCCGGAATTAAAGTCAGAGAGTTTGAATTAATTAGCTAACACCTTTTTTTTTTTGTTTGTTTTTTTTTTTTTTTTTATGTGGGTGTTCAAATTATCGTATGGTTGATCTCTGTACTAATAAAAGCTTTTTTTTTTTGACAAGTTTTGTGGCATAAAAATTAAGATTGACTTATAGTGGTGACGTACCTCACGACTTCTTTTTTTCATAACTCAAACAACGATCAAGAATGTTGGTATAAATTGTATCGAATAGTAAATTTGAAATATCGTAGCAGAAACAAACGCAAAAAAATATAATGACAATCATACAAAGAACACTAAGATTTATCTGGTTCGGCTTAATGTGAGCCTACGTCCACTATTGGAATCGGTTGGAGCAAATTCATCATCAACGGAGATAGAGAACAAGAGATCAATCACACAAATCGTCACAATTCCAAGGTCTCAATACACCCAATGTATTGTTAGGATTGTTAAGAAAATGATTCTATCTCTCAAAATAAGATCTAGCTGCTCTCTCAAGTGTCTCTTACGAAATTACAATGAAAAACCCATATATTTATAATGAAACGGAGTGGAACCCTAACAAGTAGGTCAAATCTCGCTTGAGCCAAGTGTCAAGCGAACTCTTTGCCTGAATCTCGCTCGATCCAAGTGTCAAGTCAATGTCAAGCGAGAACTACAACATCGAGTTAGAGTCGAGCAACATCAAGCCACACCTCAAAAAATATATTTTCACCGGGAGATCAAGCCAAACTCAACAAAGAAATCTCAAAATTCCATTTTTTCCCCAGATGATTAAGCATACAATGATGGAACTAAAACCCCGAATCAATGAAAAATCTAGATCATATCATCAATTCTAAACAACATGTAATGTAGCAAATCGCCTGACCCTCAAGACTTGACGACTAATTGCGGTCACCCAGCCAACATCGATCGAGTACTCCACCATTCATCTCACATTTGAGAACGACACCATGGTTTCCACACACACACACACGGTTTTGGACCATCATTTTGATTGCAGCTTGTGTATATATTTTATTTTATTTATATTAATTAAGAAAATGACTTATATTAATAAAATGTGATTTTTTAAATATTTAAATATGTTTAAAAAATGATTGAAAAAGAATAAAAATTAGACTAAGAGTGCATCTTGTAGCACCGATCATATACATATATATGTGAGAAAGAGAAGTCGTAGTTTAATCATGGGAGACCAAGGTACTGGTGGGTTGCCTTGCTAGTCTTACTGAGAGTTTAGGTTTCATAAGTGAGTCCTAAGTGTTCTGCGTAGAGTGGTTCCTTGCCATAGAAAAAAAATAAAAATAGAAAAGTTCTAGTTAACAATAGCATGAAATAGGAGTGGATATTGTATACAAGTGTGCATACATTTTGGGATCTATTTATATATATGTGTACATATATTTTTATGTTAATTAAATACTTTTAATAAATTACAACAACAGATTTGCGTATTAAGCCAATGAGCTCCCATGTATGGGGTTTCGTGAAATCAGATCGTTGTCGTCTTCAAAATCTGTGGTAAGCTTTTATACCGCGTGTATGCATAATATAACAAGGCGGCTAGGTTTAGACAGCTACTTGTATCCAGAGTAGAGTATAAACTATAAAGCAAAACCAGGAAATAAAAACTCCTCCCAAGCTTCTGAACAACAGCGTCACAGAGAGAGAGAGAGAGAGAGAGAGAGAGAGAGAGAGAGAGAGAGCAGAAATGGGAAGGAGGCCATGCTGCACCAAAGAAGGTCTAAACAGGGGAGCATGGTCTGCTAGGGAAGATGGCATCCTTATCAACTACATTAAAGCCCATGGCGAAGGAAAATGGAGAGACGTTCCTGAAAGAGCTGGTGCTTAATTACTCTGGTCCATTTTCTTCATTTTTGTAGTTGATTCACGATCGAAGTTGATAAATCATGTTAAACCTTGTAGGGCTGAAGCGATGCGGGAAGAGTTGCCGGCTGCGATGGTTGAATTATCTAAGGCCAGATATCAAGAGAGGCAACATTTCTGTGGAAGAAGAAGAGCTCATTGTCAGAATGCATAAGCTCCTGGGTAACAGGCCAGTATCCAAAATCTTCTTCTCCTTGTCCTACCTCTCTAATTCCTCTTTAACTTCTGCTGCAAAAAGTGTTTAATTATCTCCCAGATGTCGACAAAATTATATTTTATAAAGGTTTTTGTTGCTGCTATCTTTAGCTCTCGAGTTTCTTTTGTTTAAAACGTCCAATTAAATTTATACGCTCATGAATAGATTGATCAATGTGCTTACAAAATAAAAATGCTGAGTTATATATATATATATATGGCTGGGTGCTGCAGGTGGTCATTGATCGCCGGAAGAATACCCGGGCGAACTGACAATGAAATAAAGAATTATTGGAACACACATCTGAGCAGGAGAATACAGCAAGATGGTTACAAGATTCTGCAAGATTCGTATAAACAAAATGGAGAATTGATGACAGAAGATGAGGGAAGTACTAGACCGGAGTTCATTCATGATCAAGAAACCGGACAGGAAACTCATGATCACTCGGTGAGTCGGACAAAAGCAATGAGGTGCTCATCAAATGCTTTTATCCCAAAGCAGCTTGACATTGAAATGGAGAAAAATGCTACTACTTACATCCCCGATTGGGGCAGTAATCAACCCCGAATTAGTTCTTTAGCCCGGCAAGAGGAGAATTCTGCCGAGAATTTTCTCATGGATTATGTTGTGAATGATGTTTTGATGCAGTCTGATGATCACAAGCACCCATATTTAGATAGCCACCAAGATCATAAAGAGTCAAATGAATGTGAGAATATGGTGGATGGAGAAATGAACAAGAACAATTATTTCACGACTAGTTGTTGTGACGATTTTCTACATGTTTCTGGACATGATCAAGCCATGCATGGGAATTGGAGGCCGCAGACTGAACCAAATCCCCAACCAAATGATGCTTTGGATCTCAAGACATTGGCATCCCTTCTAAATTTAGAAGACGAGTACTGGATTCTAAGTTGAACTACTAAAAAAAAAGCATGTCTGCAGAAGTACTGCTACGTATTGGCCATTTTCTACGAATAAGTACTTGTGAATGATTTTGGCGACATGTGGCTAAAATTCTGTTTAATTTTCAATAAAAGATCGAACGTCCTTGGCTTAGTTTTTAGGTTAATTTTTCGCCCCATTAATTACTGCAGCATGCATGGAATTAGTGGTGTGATCTCATGTATTTCTGTAATTTTATGAGTATAAATAAGACACTACGCGCGTGGCTCAGACCATGACACAAATTGGCATGGGTTTCCACACTGTATAATGTTATTAAATCACGTACGTGATAGTATTTGCATGCTTTACTAGACAACAAGAACATTCTGGAAAGTTAAAACAGTGAAGTACTGATCCATTTATGACATGCGGTGCCCAACATCTGCAGATATATTAATATATATAGTATTTATTATAAAACTAAAAATAAAACTAATATTATTGTCAGATAGAAATATAAAATGAACTATTAAGAACTTTCAAGAACTGAAACTTTTTTTATTCTATATATTTTCTTAAGAATTTTAAAACGAATAAAACTCATATTTATAGGCGTTAAAATTATTATACAAGTTATCGTGCAAGATTTAAAATAATGGTGGTGGGGTCATTCATAAAAATAATTAAGGGAGGCGAAAGCCGCCCCCAATAATTCATAACACTTCCCCTTGAATGACCACCCATAAAGAATCTAGCTCGTTAAAACCTTGCCAAGGAAAAACCTAGCAGGAAGAAAAATCAATGACAAAAGAAAAAGAGTACAGTCTTTTTATATATCCATAAGTGCTTTAAGATTGCCTCATTAAAAACTTGCAAAGGAAAACCCAGTGGGATAAAACCTTAGCGAAGGAAAAAGAGTACAATCAGCACAAGTCTTTAAGAAATTTACTCCCCTTGAAAAATGCATGACGATAGATATTTGAGTTTTCACATTCTAATATTCTGCAGAATCTTCTTAAATGTTGCAGTTGGTAATGCCTTCGTAAATAAATCTATCAAATTATCACTTGATCGTATTTGCTTGACATCAATTTCACATTTCTCTTGGAGTTTGTGAGTATAAAAGAATTTAGATGAAATATGTTTGATTCTATCACCTTTAATATATCCTCCTCTGATTTGAGTGATACAAGCAACATTATCTTCATATAAAATTGTTGGGCTATCATTGATCATGAAAAATCACACGTTTCTTGGATATGTTGAGTTATTGATCTCAGCCAAATACACTCTCTACTTGCTTTAAGAATTGCAATAATCTCTGAGTGATTTGAAGATTTGATAGATACATGCAGTTTTATATCCCCATCCAATATTGTCTTCTTTGGCACTTTAAGGCTTTATAGGTTTAAAATGTGCCGGACAAGGTAGAGGGAACGCCACATATAAGGCGCTTGACAGAATTTGTAGAAATCTGAAATCTGCGGTAATACTTAAACTCCCCCTAAGAATATGCGTCAGTTTTTCAAGTAATAAACAAACATGATTTCAACATATATAACAGGTTAAGAATTCAAACATGATTTCCATCTAAATAATGCATTAGAGAAAACATGATAATATTTTCATCTAAAATTTTCTTTCCTTATTCAGCGTTATTAGGGAGAACTTGTTTATATACGACGGAATTAGCATTGGAAACCATCCATATATGATAAAAGCTGTAAAAGCTTGAGATCTAATATTATCGGTTCGACGGAAAATCAAATTTGCTTGACATTGTTGACAAACGAGATTTTGAAGAGATTTGAAAATTTAGGGTTGTTATTTAAATATAACCAGTTTTACCATTGGTTTACTCCAGCAAAAAGATCTCACATTCTTTATAGATTCAGTTGTTGTTTATCTAGAATGATATTATGTCTGATAGAAATTCTAATGTTCCAAATTTGAACCATGAACCTTTTATACCTCAACCACTCATATTTTCTCCTGAAACTGTAAATACCATGATAAGAGCAAAGATATATCTTTCTAGTAAATCTGATCCTGAAATTGTTGCAGCATCAAGAACCCTCAGTGTTCAATATGCTGCCTCTCTTACAATTATATCTCAGAAACTACTGGTAAGAATGAGTGAGGTTGATTATCTTAAAAATCAAATATCTGAGTTACATCAAACGCTTGCAACTAAAGATAAAAAAAAAATAAAAATTTAAGACAAGAAAACAAGGAGCTGAAGAAATTTGTAGACTGGTATTCTCGTGACCTGAAAACACGAGTAGAAGAGCTGAAATGAGAGAGAGCTCAAATACAAAATCAACAATAGCAGCTAACGGCAGAGGTTCAGCGTTTACAAGAAAATAGGAATAGTTGTAATTAATCTCGCTGGCTTTTGAAATTATGCATACAACATATCTTATAAAGTGAGTTTTGAAGAGATGATGGTTTGTCTTGTTCTTATTTCCATTTCTATAAGAACCGTCTTTAACTTCATATAGTTCGTATCAAATTTTCTTCTCATATCTATAATTCATATATATTTACATTCTTATTCTACAAATTCTCAATGGCTCATCAATTTCCTTTCAATATTTCTCACGATCAACATATGAGGTATCCTTCAGCTTAATTACAAGTTGTTCCTGCATCTTCCGCAGGTACTATGTTGTAGCAAGCGAATGATCTGGCTAATAAGTCAGATCGTGAAGCCGTTTATGAGCTGGTGACTTTCGGCACCCGATGCTCCTCTTTTATTGTCGGATTTTCCAACCGATTACGATTCAAAAATCGTGAAATTGAGGAGCTTAACGAGAAGGTTTTCGTACTTCAACGACTAGTTCAAGAATCTGACAAAAAAATTGCAGACTTAAAGTAAGAAAATAAGGATTTAAAATCCTTACTTGCCTCTTCATTTTAACTGCCTAATCCTTTAGATAAAGATGGCATGTTGTTTTATGAAAAGCAAATGCATTTGAGAGATGAGGCTAGAAGTCTCAAATTCTTGTAACTCATCTATCAATTGAATAATAAGATATTTTCTTTTCAAATACATTCCTTGAATTTATAGCAGTCCTTGTGATCTCTTCAGGAGTTTTAACCAGGTAAATCATCAACGTAAACTGCAATAATGGCAAATCCGACTTCTGATAAAACACATAGGCATAGAGGATTATTCTCAAATCCTTCTTTCAATAGATACTCGTTGATTTAATTATACTACATGCGTTCGGATTGCTTTAATCCATATAAGGATCTTTGAAACTTTATAAAGTACATACTCCTAAATGTACTTAGATTAGATGCTTCAAATATTGTATATCTTTATATATGTAATGATCTAATGATCCTTATAAATATGCAGTGACCACATTCATCAACTGCATATATAATTCTTTTGTAATAACCAAATCGATTAAAAATATGAATGTGATTGCATTCATAACAAAGAAATATGTTTTCTCATAACTACTCTCGGATTTCTGCAAGAAACCTTGTGCGACAAATTGTACCGCACAATTTCATTTCTCATTACGCTTTCATATAAATACTCACTTATATCTTATAGGCATAATACCATTTGCTGTTTGGATAACAAGTCCAAATACCTTTCGTTTTACTAGCGATTTTAATTCAGCTTCAATAGCTGCTTTTCATTTTGGCCAATCATTTCTACATCGACATTCTTCGACAATTCTTGACTCATTTTCTTCATTACTTCTGGTAATGTCAAATGTTATCATATATGCTGTCGACAATAGTTTTATTTTTATCCATAAATTTTTCAGTACTTATGAAATGTATTAAGATCTCATTGTTTCTCTCTAGGGGAAAACATTTCATGAAAAACTTCTATAGGAGGTTTGTACTCTTCAGGAGTTTTCTCTTCAGGAGTTATACTGTTCAGAAGTTACCTCTTCAGGAGGTTTTCTCTTTAGGAGGATTATATTTTATACAGAAAGTATAGTCTCTTCAAGAGCAACGATTTTTTTTCTCTTTTGCACCAATAGGTTTTCAACGCTTCAGGCGTATCTTAGACTCATCTATTGTTGTTTTAACAACTCGTCTTTCAGGGATTTTAATTCTTGTTTAAGCATTAACAACACTAATATATGATTTTACAATACATTTAGTGTCAGTAAATACATCCTATAACTGATTTGCAACATTTTACAAATAGGTAATCCTCTAAACTTCTGGTTCACATTCATTTATAAGAAATCAAATTTAGACAGGATTTTATTATCCCAATTAATTTTTTGTCGTGCTTCAGATACCGACTTTTTGTTATTTCAAAACATGATAAAGCTTTACTATAATGTATAAAAGTTTAGTATAAGTAAATCAAGTGCTTGGCCGTACAACAAGTACGTGACCACTATTCAATTATATCACATATATGACAAACATCTTCATCTTTCTATGAAAAATTATTCTCAGGGCCTTTACCCTTCTCTGAGTTTGATCACTTCTAGTGATACGGTATATTTTTATCATCTTTAGTGTTGTCACTTTTGGGACCAACACTTCTATAGTTTTTCTACCACGTCTATGTTCTTGATTCTTTTGAAAGGATGCACAGTTCTCTTCTGAGAATGATGTAAATTTAATATCATTAATAAGACGTAACTAGTAATTTATTAACAAAAACTCATATTTAGCTCAATCATTAGAAGATAAAATAAAAGTTCAGAATATTAGTTGAACTTTCACTCTCGATATTGTTATTGCAGGAGTACATTCGAGGTATGAAAAATAATATGTCTTCTTTTAAATATTATCATTAATGACTTTTTCACTACATAATTTTAATATTGAGTTGATTTTAAAGAGTGCAGAATAATCAATACCACTGTTAAAACCTTGCAACTTCAGGTACAATAAATCATAATGATCTTTTGAGAGGATTATATTTTTTGGTGCTCATATCTCTCTCTCAATTCATTTCACACAATAAGATGATTTTTCACCATGAGATACACAACGCAGTCATTCAGGGACACATAATTTTCTTCTATAATTATATCTCACAAGTTCATCATCATATCTAAATGGATCTCATTAAAGATCTTGGATAAATAACTTTTTTCTAGAAATGTCAATAGTAATAAATCTCAATATTTGACATTATATATATATATAAATCATAAAAATAAATCTGTAAATTTAAGAAATATATTCACATAATCATGAAAATAAAAGTAAAATTTTATCAAGTAATATTCAATAATATTACCTTTAATATTTATATCGAGGACTGCAAATAATATATTGAAAAACCTACTTGAAGTAGAAAACTACTAGTTTCAGTATCGGTAGAACTTCGTGCTGATAACGTGTTATAAAACTAAAAATAAAACTACTACTATTACAATAGAGAATTATAAAAGGAACTCTTAAGAACTCTCAAGAACTGAAACTTTATTCGTTCTATATATTTTCTTATGAATTTTAAAACGAATGAAATTACTCATATTTATAGGCGTTAAAATTACTATACAAATTAATGTGCAAGACTTAAAATAATGATGGTGAAATCGTTTACAAAAATAATTAAGGAGACGGAAGTAGCCCCAATAAATCATAATTGTATTCATATATATATATACCCACAACTGACAACGCGCGCGGAGTGGCCCGGATTTGTGACTGGCCACGTACGATTCGGTAAGATAGATGCATTATTTAGATAGAAAAAACCGAACAAAAAAAAAAATAGTGAGCAACATTGTCCTATAATATTAAACTTGATCAAGTAATTTATAATATCTCGTTTACCATTAAATGTAATTAATAGACCGACCTTGTCCTTGATTTATCTCAAGTTGCTCTATTAATTAGGATGTTCAAAAGTACGTAAAGTACTATTAGCAATTACTAGATTTCCTTTTATTTTTCGAAACCAAGATCAAGACCGCGACTTTATAAACTAATAAAACATAGATCAAAAAAGGATATAGAGAAGAAAAATAATTTGGTAAATGAATATAAAAGTTGGTAAAGTCAACTCTCCATACAAGAGAAGATTGGTAGGTTATTTATGAAGGGTAGGGGATCATGACGTCAAAGCTAGCTCTTGAGATCAAGGAGTAGGAAGGCCGAGTTCGATCCTGCTGTTATGAATGGTTGGTGATCATGCGATTAGAATATGGTAAGACACACTTTTTTTGAGGCAAGCACGTCAATCTGCGTCACTGTTGATCACTAAAAACCAGAGACATCAAGCTAAAGTAATTAGAACCAGCACGTTACGGCCTATTTATTAACCGCATTTGTGTGAAGGGTCATAGTCTCGTGGTGGGCAGGCAATACTACAAGAGATGGTTCTAATTACAAGTTTTTTTAAACCAATTATTTTCGTCTCAAAATATAAGGTTTTTGTCTTAAAATATATTTTTGTTCGATGAATGTCTTAAAAGGGGCGGTACCCCACCCCTCTCTCATTTCATTTTCTTCGTTGAATGCTTCTCCTCATGATTTTTGAAATTTTGTATAATAATTTGTACAGCTTTCTAATCCTATATATATATATATATATATATATATATGAGTTTTGATCGATCTGTAATTCAAATACAAAATTTATATAGAACAAAAAAACATTTTAATTCTTAAGAGTTCAAATATTTTCTTTTATAAATTTTTTGTTCTATATAAATTACGAAGTTCTACCAATTTTAAAACTAGTGATCTTCTATTTTAAGTAAATTTTTCAATATATTATTTACAATCTTTAAGATGAATATAAAATATTATATTGCTGATTATTATTTGATAAAATCTACGTTTACTCCCGTGACTTTATAAATATATTTTTTAGATACACATATTTATTTCACTATTTATATATGTAGAAAATATCAAATCTTACAAAGTTAGAATTCACTGCTCTCGACATTTCTGAAAAAAATCATTTATCCTGAATTCTTGATACTAAAATCCATCTGGATGCAATGAACCTGAGGGAGACAAGAAAAAAAAGAAATTAATCGTCTCTGCAGGACTGTACTAAGGCAATGATTTTCTTTCGCCATCATTTTCACGAAAAATTAAAAACTGAATATCTCACTATAAAATATCATTTTATTTTGTGGAATAATTTAAAGAAAAGATATGAACACCAGAATACTATTATCCTCCCAAAAGCTCGTTATGACTAATTGCACCTGAGATTACAAGATTTTAAGAGTGTTAGTGAGTATAATTTTGCATTCTTTAAAATCAGCTCAATATTAAAATTATGCAGTGAGAAAATCACCTATGATGATTGTGAGGACCCGTAATTTTACTATCTTTGTAATTTAATATTTCAATATTAAATATGTAGTGTTTATTAATAATGTGTTATGAGTTGATTGATATTATTTCCATGTTTAAATAGTAAGCTAAATTATTTCCTTATATTATTTATGGTAATGTATTTAATTTAAGGCTTGAATCTAATCACATTATGTTATTATATTAGTATTTGAATTAAATGTATTGTAGGATATTCTAATTTAATTTAATGTGTTTAATTAATTTGTGTTGTGTTTCAGGTTGGGCCTTAAATGTATTATTATTAGAGAAAATATTGGGAGCATCCAACACTCATTGCACACACTCACATGAACAGTACATATGTACTATTCATATACACTGTTTATATGAGTGTATGTAATGAGTGTTAGATGCTCCCTAGCATTACTCTTATTATTATATATGTATATTTATATATTTGAGTTGGATTTAAGTGTCTTAAAATGCCCTAAGCCCAACCGTTGTTGAGCCCAGCCCGTGCAACCTTAAACCCAACCCCCTTTATTGATGCAAATGGCACCGTTTAATCACTTTGATTAAATGAATTCCGGGCCTTTCTTTCTTGGCCGACGCTACTTCATTTCTCCTTCTTCCTTCTTATTTCTTCTTCTCTTCTTCACTTTTTCTCCCCCGTTTCGCTATTCCAGACTCATGAGTAAAGCTTGGATTTTTTCAGTTAGCCTTCAATTCATTTTGTCCACATTACTTCATCAAATACCCCATACTTTGATGATCATTTCCACTATATTTTCATCTAAGATCCATGCTTCACGTGCGCGAAACCGCCCCAATATCGTGATCGTCCAGCTCTGTGTTGCCTCTGTTTTTCACCCAAAAAGCTGAGCATTTCTCTTCTTTTTCAGCTTGGTAGTCTTGGTTTGGTTGTTGAGTAAATCACGTCAGTTTTTCCCACTCAATTCCTGCTCTCTATAGGTCGGTTTCATGTCTATAAAACACCAGTCGAACCCTTTGTTAAGCCCCCAACCAGGGGCGGACCCAAGCCTTGGGTTGGGGGGGCTACGGCCCCCCCAAAATTTTTTCAAATTTTATTTATAATAGAAATACATATATATAATTATATATATACAAATAAAATTCTCTCTTAAATTATAAAAATAAAAATTGACCCCCCCAAATTTTTTTCTGAAAATTATTCTTTTAAATCTCAATATACATTCATTTATATTTTAATTTTTAACTTTATGTAAACCTAAATTTTAATTTACATAATCTTACAGTTACTATAATAGTCTAACTCTAGCAAAAAAATTAATTATAAATTTATATGATTGTAAAATTCATTAATTATACTCACTTATTTAGTTTTACTCTAACTTGTATAATTGTGAGATATAGTTTGTTAAAAATCTAATAGCGTTACATCATTACTTAATAGAAAGTTTTCAAATTTATTCTTAATTTATAAATTTTTCTTAAATCATAAAAAAAATATGAGCAAATACTTAAGAACAATTAAATTTAAAAAAAAAAAGAAAAAAGAAATGGAGTACAATTCGAAAAATGATAGACATTTAGAGAGTTCGGTAACAACAGAATATAATATTTCTATTACTAATGATCATCCTTCTAAAATTTACACATACCGTACATTTTATCGATCGCCCCCCCAAACATAAAATTCTGGTTCCGCCCCTGCCCCCAACTGAAGCTCCTTTTATTTCTCTCTATTTAACTGTGAGCTTAAGCACCTCTTCTTGAGCATTTTTTCTTCTCGAATCAAACATGAGTTTATCCTCTTTAAAACCCCTTTGAAATCCAAGAATTATAGTGGTGTTTTATTGGGTATTTTCTCGCCGTAAAATCATAGTTTACGATAGTCTCGGTAAGCATTTTCTCTAGTTTAATTGATTAATTTATTTTGTGTTAATCTTTTTTTTTTTTTGTGGTATGATTTTATTTATGATCAAGTGTTTAGTTTAGTTAGTTAATAATTTTATTTTATTTATTTACAGTAAGATGATTAATTTATTTGGTTGCAATATTTGGGATAATTATTTGAATTAGTTATATGTATATATATTGTTCTATTTACGTTATTGGTTTAATTAAATTGCTAGGTTTATTTATTGGTTTTATTGATGTTAATATAATTTATTGGTATTTTAATTAAGTCTGGTTTTTAATTATTTTAGTTGTATCCGATATTAATATTTATGTATTTGTGATGATCTATATACATTGGTGCTTTGGATTTGATTTTAGCGGCGAGTACGCGGTTGGAAGCTCGGAATCGCTGTTCGACATTTTCGGTAATTTCAGAAAATATTAGCGAGCGTACTGTAAATACTTTCCAAACGAACTTTGAGATTTAAATATATTTTTACATAACAACTATGTATTTGGTTGATGATTAAGTTTATTGAATATTGGATAATTTGTACATGGTGATATGCATTATGAATTGCACGGTCGTTCATGTGTATATATAATATTTGAAGTTTTTACGTGAAACTTGAGTTATGGTATGTTAAAATGATTTGTTTGAAGGGTTTTATAAGTGAGAAACGGTATTATTGGGTTTATGGATTTTAATGATTTTTGACTGAGTCATAACGGGAACGGCGATACGTAATGCCCATTATGATCAGTGGGTGTGAATGACATAATGGGGACAGCGATACGTAACTCCCGTTATGGTCATTGTGTGTGTATTTCATAATGGAGACGGCGATACATAACGCCTATTATGATTGATAGTGTGTGGACGACATAACGGGGACGGCGATACGTAACGCCCGTTATGGTCGTTTCGAGTGTATTTCATATCAGAGACGGCAATACGTAACGCCCGCTATGAAATGAGTGTGTATGAATCATAATGGGGACGGTAATACGTAACGCCCATTATGATTGGTGATGTGTATATATCATATCGGGGACGACGATACGTAACGCCCATTATGATTGGTTTTACATGCATCATTTTCTGGGAAAATAATGAATGATTTCATTGGATTTTTATCATGGACCAATATTGGGATTTTGGTGTGTGTTATTTTATTTATTTTAAGGAAAATGATTTTTAGACTCATGCATATGGTATTTTGTTCATGCATTTTGTTGTTAGACAAATGTATTTAATATCTTGGGTTTTGTTTGGGATTTTTACTTACCTGCAATACCATTTTTGGTATCGTAGATTTTGATCCAGAGAACGAGGAGGTTGAGCTTGAGGAGGCGGCCTCGCCGTTGGAGTGAATTAGTGTAGTTGGTTTCCTTGGATGATGTTTACTTAATTCTGATGATTGTGTATTATGTTTATCTGGTCTTTGGATGACTGTATTAAATCTTCTGTTGGAGAATTTACATTAACTTGGTTTGTAATATTTTAAAACTCTGGTACTTAGATATTGACTTTATTATCCGCTGCGACTTTTATTTTATGCATGTCACATGTTCACACACTTAGCACTTGAAGTTGAGAGTGCGTGACCCGTGTTGTCATTATTCCGATGTCTCAATTCCCGTGTTATTTTAAGGAAATTTAGGGGCGTCACAATGATATGTTAAAGAAGACATATATTACTTTTCATACATCAAATGTGCTCTTACAATAACAGTATCAAAAGCGAAAGTTCAAAAAATACTCTGAACGTATATCTTATATTCTAGTAGCTGACCAAAATAATGAGCTTTTATTAAAAAACCATCAGTCACGTCCTACTGATTCAACATCCATTCCCTGAAGTGAATGGTACTAGATTTATATCATTCCCAGAAGTAAACGATGCATCCTTTCGAAAAAATTAGTAGCGTGGACGTGGTAAGAAGAAATATAGGTTGGTCCCAGAAGTGATAATACTAAAGGGGATAATAATAAAAATACAATATCACTAAAAGTGGTACAACAAAAATAGTGGTAAAGACCTTAAAATAAATTTTCAAAAAAATGTGAAGATGTGTGTGCTATAGATGTGGCATTAGGGCTGCAAACGATATAAATCGAGTTCAATTCGAGTAGGGGGTCAAAAGCTCGTTTAGCATATTTCACTACTCAAACTAGAAATATTTGATCGAGCTCGACTCATTTAACATATAATCTGATCGAACTCGACTCGAACTCGAGTATCAAAGATACTCCAGTTGATATGAGCTCGAGTACCTCGATTCGAGCTCGATTTAATCTAATACACAATTTTTTTTTTTTTAGTTGGCTGAAGCACAAATGAGATTATTTCTCCCAATCATTTTGAACTAAAATTAAAGTTGCTTACTCTTTATAAATTTTTGACTTAATAATTTTACTGTGAACTTGATACATTATTATTGTAAAGTATATAACAAAATATGTTTTTTATACATAATAACATAAAGTAACAAAATATATTATTTATACAAAACATCAAAATTAATAAATATAATCCATAAAATATATACAATAAAAGATTATAGGTAAGAAATGAAAAATATATGTAAGAGTGTCTATATATATAAATATTACGAGTATTGTGACGAACTCAAAACGAGGTGAATCGAATTTATACGAATATTATTCACAAGCCTAAACTGAGTCGAGTCAAGATTATACGAGTTTTGCTCGTTTAATATTTGAACTACTATTAGTGTTCACGAACAACTCATTTATTAAATGAACCGAATTCGAGTCGAATTTATACGAGTCAAGCTCGAATTATTCATGAGCGGCTCTGTTCATTTGCAGCCCTATGTGGCATGACTGGATATTGATCATGTACCTGTCGTACGTTCAAACACTTGGTTGATCTATATCAAGTATCTATAAAATGAAAAATAAAAAAGTTTGAAACAAATCTTGTTGAACCATCAGATGATTCATTATATATAGATGAAGAAGATATCACTCATCTTGATGTTTCTGATTTTTTTTAGGATCCTGATGGAAGAATTGATCATTTGATTGGAGATGAAAATGTTCATTTTAATTAATGTACTTTCTTTATTTTATATTAGAACTTTTTATTATTTTGCGATGTATCAAAGTAATAAAAGTTTTATATATTTTATAGAATCATGGATCCTACTAATGAATTTTTTATCTCTGACATGCATGATAGAGATATATATTTGCCTGAAAGTGCTATAACTCACACAATTCTTAAGGAAAATAAATATTTTCAAAATCTAATATTAAGTAAAGCCTATGTCTATACCATATTAGATTCATCAAATCTAATTGAGGGCTCTGAAAGAGCTTATATTATGTTGTCTAATGACATCAATTTTTATATTGATAATGCTCTATTTTTTTCATAATCTAGAAGAAATTTTTTGAATTTCAAAGATATACGTCGTAACGATTATCATATTGAAACTAACAATGAAGGCAGTAAAGAGCATCTCCTCATTACTAAAATAATATCGGGTCAGAAGCTCAAATTACAAAAAATATATGCTCTATTTTCTGGATTGTATTATACAAGAATAAGAATAAGTGAATCATATGTGGTAATGCATCAGAAATACATTGACCCCAAAGTATTTATGACATGGTATAATCGCCTTGGACATCCGAAATCAATAATGATTAGAAGAATCATTGATAATTCATATGGGCATCCCTTAAAGAATCAAAAATTATTTTATCCAATGAATATTTGTGCTCTGCTTGTTCTTAAAATAAGTTGATTATCAGACAACATCTCTTAAAAGTCATTGTTAAGTTCTCATCCTTTTTACAAAGGATTCAAGAGGATATATGTAGGTCTATTCATCCATCAAGTGGACCATTTAAATATTTTATGGTTTTGATTGATGTATCAAAGTCGATTGTTACATGTTTGTCTACTTTTCACTAGAAATGCTGTATTTGCTAGACTTCTTATCTAAATAATCAAACTACGAGTACAATTCCTTGACTATCCAATAAAAACCATTCGATTAGAAAATGCAGGCAAATTTTTGTCTCAAGCTTTTGATAACTATTACATGTCAATAGGAATAGACGTTGAACATCCTGATGCCCATACACACTTAAAACGGTTTAGCTGAATCTTTTATAAAAAAAACTTCAGCTAATCGCTAGACTTTTACTTATAAAATCAAAACTGCATGTTTCTACTTGGGAACATACTATACTACATGTAGCATCATTAATTCAAATTAGATCATCTGCATATCATAAATATTCTCCATTACGGCTTGCATTTGATCAACAACCAAATATTTCTCATCTTCGTACTTTTGGATGTGCTGTATATATTCCAATTGCACCTCCACAACGTACAAAAATGGGCCCTCAATGTAGATTTGGAATATGTGTTGGTTTTGATTCTCCATCTATTATTAGATACCTTGAGCCTCTTATAGATGATATGTTTAAAGCAAGTTTTGAGGATTGTCACTTTGACAAATCCACTTTTTCATTACTGGATAATGAAAAGTCAGTACCTAAAGTAAGATAAGAAATTACTTGGGATAATTGCTATTAATGCTCTAGCAATGATTGTAGTCCCTGAAGGACAAGTTGTCAAAACAGTAATAGATGATTCTAAGACACACATGAAGTGTGGAAGACCTATTGGTGCAAAAGAAAAAAATTTCCAAAGGAAAAAGATACAAAATAAATTTGGTATTTCTGAAAAACCCATATTCATAATACATGCTACAAGTATAGTTGATACTCCTAAAGAAATCAAATCTTTTATTCCAAAATTTCCTGAAAAAAGACATCCTAAAGAGGTATTCATGAAATGTTTTTCTTTAAAAATAATGAGAACTCAATACATTTCATGAGTATATGATTATTTTTCCTTGAAAATATGTTTTCAAGGGACAACATATTTTCATATAAGAAGACTCTTGACATTACCAGAAGTAATGAAGAAAATAAGCTAAAAACTGTCGAAGAATGTCAACGTAGAAATGATTGGCCAAAATAGAAAGTAGCTATTGATGTTGAGTTAAACACGCTAACAAAGCGAGAAGTATTTGAACCTGTCGTCTAGAGACTAAAGGTGTAATGCCTGTTGGATATAAGTAGGTATTTGTATAAAAATATAATAAAAAAATGAAATTGTGTGGTACAAAGCACGACTTGTCGCACAAGATTTTCTGTAGAAACCCGGCATTGATTATGAGGAAACATATTTCTCCATTACAGATGTAATCACATTCAGATTTTTGATTGCTTGGTAGTTACAAAAGGATTGGATATCCAGTTAATGGATGTGTACACTGCATATTTACATGGATCATTAGATCATAACATATATATGAAAATTCTTAAAGGATATAAAATGCCTGAAACATCTATAAGTACATCTAGAAGTATGTACTCTCTCAAATTTCAAAAATCTTTATATGGGTTAAAGCAATCTAGGCGCATGTGATATAATCCCTTCAGCGTATATCTATTGAAAAAAGGATTTGAGAATAATTTTATATGCCCATGTATTTTCATTAAGAAATCAGAATTCGAATTTGCTATTATTGCGGTTTATGTTGTTGATTTAAATATTATTGAAAATCCTGAAGAGATCATAAGAACCGTTATATATTTAAAAAATGAGTTTGAAATGAAAATTTTGGCAAAACAAAAATTTGTCTCAGCCTGCAACTCGAACATTTGTCAAATGAAATTTTTATTCATCAGTCAATGTATACAAAAAAAAGTCATGAAGCACTTATATATGGACAATGCTCAGCATCTGAGTACTCCAATGATTGTTCGATCACTGGATGTGCGAAAAGATCCATTTCGTCCTTGTGAAGACGATGAATAAATCCTTGATCCTGCTAAGTGCAATTGGATCTTTCATGTTTATTGCAAATTGTACTCAGTCTGATATTACATTTTCAGTTAATCTATTTGCAAGATATAGTTTTGCACCAACTCGAAGACATTGGAATGGTATTAAACGTGTCCTTTGTTACCATCGAGGTACAGTTGATATGGGATTATTTTATCAATATGAATCAAGTCCACAGTTGGTTAGATACATAGATACAAGTTATTTTTCAGATCCATAGAGGGGTAGATCTCAAACTGGATATATCTTTACTATAGAGATACTGTCATATCATGAAAATCTATCAAGCAAACACTATTTGCCACATCTTCAAATCATTTAGAGATCATTGCGATTCATGAAGCAAGTCGAGAGTATATTTGGCTGAGATCAGTGATTCAACGTATCCAAGAAAAGTATGGTCTTCCCATGATCAAAGACAGCCCAATAATTTTATACGAAGTAATACTACTTGTATCACTCAAATCAGAGAAGGATATATCAAAAGTGATAGAACCAAACATATTTCACCTAAATACTTTTATACTCAATAATTTTAGGAGAAATGTGAAATTGATGTCAAGCAGATACGATTAAGTGATAAGAATATTTTGCGACATTTAAGAAAATTGTGCAGAATATTGGAATGCGAAAACTTAAAGATCTATCATTATGCACTTTTCAGATTGAGTAAATATTTTGAAGACCTGTTCTGACTATACTCTTTTTCATTCGCTAAGATTTTTTCCCATTGGGTTTTCTTTTGCAATATTCTAATGAGATAATTTTAAAGCACTTTGTGGTACTTAAGAATACTGTACTATTTTTCCTTTGCCATTGATTTTTCTTCCCACTGAATTTTTTCTTGGTAAGGTTTTAGCAAGACAAATTTTTATGGATGGTCATTCAAGAGGGAGTGTTATAAAAGTCAATAAAAAGGGTGGTACACCACCCCTCTATCATTTATTTTTCTTCGGTGAATGACCCCCCTCATGACTTTTGAGATTTTAGACAGTAATTTACATAGTTCTCAAGGCCTATATGGATGAGTTTCGATCAATCTGTAATTCATATACAAAATTTATCTAGAACAAAAAACTACCGTTCTTAAGAATTCTAAATATTTTCTCTTATAAATTATCTTGTAATTGTATTTTCCTTTTAGTTTTATAACAATTTTGGAATATATTGCTTTTTTCCCCAATACCATTGTCTCAAAGTTTGGGACAAAAATATCAATTTCACCCCAACAAAATATATTTTCGGAAGAAATTATACTTGACCGTTCGATCCTGTTCGAAGTCCCTTTTTTCTAGGAAGGCTGGCTTTTGTCCCAGAAAGGCATTCAAATAGTCATAAAAGTGTTCGAACATGAACTTCATAAATACATGGAGAAACATTCAAACCACAGGATATATGTTCAAACGTGTCCTTCAAAAAACATGAAGAAATGTTCGAAATAATAAATTGATGATCGAATGTAAATTATATTAATTTTTTGGATTGAATAAGAGGTTTGAACGTGTAATGAATAGAACAACCGAGGACACCGTTCGAACATTTTTGTCGTATGAAGACGTTTGAATGCCAACTTTGATATTAGCCAAAATTAAATAATAAAATTAATTTTTATATTTATAAAATACTACAAATTGTTTAATACAAATAATACTAATTTAATAAGTTTGAGGGAAATAAACATAAAGTAACATTATTGTTAATATTATCCATATAGAAGTTTATAAATCGTAACTGATTAATGCAAAATACAAAAATTAGTTGCTCAGAGGCTTAAACTGTTGCATCAGCATTTGCATTTGGAGTTGCCTTTATTGTTCTTCGTACTATTTCATGTGCATCTCCATGTCGATATGTTTCGCTAATTGAGCCTCTAATTCTTACTATATTGCACGCAATTCTTTGATCGTTAAATTTATGTTACATAACGCTTTACAGGCAATACTTGACATTGATGAAGAGATTGAAAGCTTTACACAGCAACCCAAACTCCTCAAATATCTCAAGAATTGACCTAGAACTTGTGTAAAAATATCAGCATCACTTGTTGAGGAATTCTGATCTGTTGTACCTCCAATATGAAGGATAATCATTTTATCCTACCCACAATATAAAGAATTAATATTATGACAAGAATTCAAATATTTTTAACTGAAATATATTATAATACTATCAAATGAGTCAATGTTTTATGCTAGAGGCAAGATTTGCTGGACATTTTATAAGACTGGAGTAAATGTGTGTGGTGATGAGTGAATGCAACTACAGATGATATTCCACCATACCTTTTCCCAAAGGTACGTCACTGAATCCCTGTGATTATTGTCTCCTTTGTAAGCATCGTAGAATTTTTTTTTTAAAAATCTCTAGTAAAAAATAAAATGTGTTGGATTTAATTTATTTTGATGTATGTGGTCCCATTGAAGTGGAGTCCTTAGGTAAAAATAAATATTTTGTTACTTTTATGGATGATGCTTCACGAAAGTTGTGGGTATATATTTTGAAAAGAAAAGATCAGGCATTCTAGCACTTCAAAAAGTTCCATGCCATGGTAGGAAGAGAAACTAGAAGATCTTTAAATTGCCTTCGTACTGATAACGGAGGTGAGTGCACATCTAATGAGTTTAAGGAGTATTGCTTGGAGTATGGTATGAGACATCAGAAGATAGTTTCAGGTACCCCGCAACATAATGGTATGGCAGAGAGAATCAATCGCACTATTTTAGAGAAGGTCAGATGCATGATGAAGATTACAGAATTGCCTAGGTCATTCTGAGGTGAAGCTATCCTACCTAATCAACCAGTCTCCATCAGTTCCTTTAGGGTTTGTGGTTCCAGAAAAAGTATGGGCCAGAAAGATTTGTCTTACTCTCACTCGAAGGCATTTGTGTGCAAGGTATTTATACTTGTGCCAAAGAAACAACATGCTGAGCTTGATGATAAGGCCACTCCATGTATATTTGTTGGCTATGGAGATACAGAATTTGCCTACAAGCTGTGGGATCCAGAGAAGAAGAAAATCGTCAGAAGTAGAGATGTGGTTTTCACAGAAAATCAAACATTGGCAGACTTTGAGAAAGTGTAGAAGTCGAGACAAGCAGTTGAAAGTGTTTCTAACCTTACACCTATCTTGTTTTCTCAAGAGAGTGCCACTAATGGGGAAAAGATACAAGTCGAAGATCAGAGTTATGAGCTAGCAGTAGTTGATGAGAATGATACTTTTAGCACACAGGGTATTGAGCAATGGGAGTAGTCTACTTCTGCAGAACCTTAGGTTAGAAGGTCTACAAGAAAGCATCATCCATTAATTAGATATCCAAAGTCAAATTTTGTTTTGATTACTGTTGAGGGAGAGCTAGAAAGCTTTCAAGAAGTGAAAGCTCATAAGGAACAACAAAAGTGGATGAATGCTATGCAAGAATAGATGAATTATTTACATAAGAATGATATTCATGAGAAACTCCCTAGAGGCGAAAAGGCATTAAGAAATAAATGGGTGTTCAAGCGTAAGAGTCATGGTAGAAAGCTAGCAAAGCACAAAGCTCGCTCCATAGTAAAAGGCTTCAATCAAAAGAAGGAAAAGATTTTGATGAAATATACTCTCTAGTTGCCAAGATGAGTCCCATTCGAATTGTGTTGGGTCTTGTAGCTAACTTGGATCTTGTGCTTGAGCAGTTAGATATAAAGATTGCTTTTCTCTATGGTGACTTGAATGAAAAGACCTACATGGTTCAACCAGAAGGATTTGAAGTTAGAGAGAATGAGCACATGATTTGAGAATTGAAAATGAGTCTATATGGGTTGAAGTAGGCTCCAAGGTAGTGGTATAAGAAATTTGACTCATTTATGATGTGTCAAGGATATACCAGAACGATGGCAGATCATTGTGCATATGTTAAAAGGTTCCCTAACGTTAAATTCATGATTCTTCTAATATATGTAGATGATATGTTAATAGTTGGACAAGATGTTCAGTTGATTCAGAGTTTGAAAATAGAATTGTTCAAGTCATTTGACATGAAAGATCTTGGCCCAACACGCCAAATTTTAGGTATAGAGATTATTCATGATAGAAAAGCTAAGAAGTTGTAGTTATCACATAAGAAATATATTGAGCGAATACTAGAGAGGTTCAATATGAAGCATCCTAAACCTGTCTGCATTCCTCTTGGTGGTCTCTTCAAACTAAGTAAGAAGACTTTTCCTTCTACCAAAGAAGAGAAAGACAACATGTCAATCGTTCTTTACTCCTCCGCAATTGAGAGATTGATGTATGCTATGGTTTGCACACGCCTTGATATTGCTTATGCAGTGTGAGTTGTTAGCAGGTTTCTAGTTAATTGTGGTAAACATATCATTCACGTATAAAGCATATTGATGTGAGATACTATTGGCTACATTAGGTAGTTGTGGAACAATCACTACTGCTGAAAAAGATTCACACTAAGAAGAACCTAACGGATATGATGACAAAGGTTGTTATCAAAAAGAAGCTGAAACTTTGTCCCGAATCAGCCAGCATGGACTCTAACTGAGAAGTTAGTTTATAATCTCCTTTTATGATGGGCTGGAAGGAGAGATTGTTATGTGGGTCCATCCCCTAATGGCACTTAAGCCCAGTAGGATTTTATTTTGCAAATGAAATAACGAGAGTTGATGTGCCATACGACAGCATGTGTGTGCAAGTGTGAAAGCAAGAAAACAAAAAGAAAAAGTTAGAGAGAGGTTGCAGCGGTAACAAAGCGAAAAAGAAAGGATTTTTTTTTTTTCAGATGTGGATTTTACATAGGTGATTATTAACACGGTTAAAATTGGAGATTTCTCTAATTACAGCTATTTTTTATGAACTTCAATGAATTGTAGTATTCAAAGTGGGGATCTCTTAGGCATTATATATCAAACTGGTGGTTTAGAGTGAGATTATTATTTTCTTATAGATTGATGATTGTTGCATTTTTCAATTTATTGAGTACTCAAGTTTTGGGCATAAACTTGAGTATTGTGAACTCTATTTTATTATAGTGGATTTGATTGGAATTACCCCGTATATTTTTTCCCCTTTTTTCCTTGTAAAATATGTTGTGTCTTGCTTTGATTATTTTTTGTCTGTTTAATCACTCTAATTATTTGCCTAGATAATAGATTTAATATTTTGTAAGTACTGAGACCAAACACAAACATGTGCCATTAATGATATTCCAAAACTCTGTAGTACTACCATGGCCAACTTAGAACTTATTCTCTATTATAAGACTAAAAAAGAAACTACTATTGCAAGAGAATTTATAAAAGGAAATATTTAGAACTCTTAAGAACTAAAGTTTTCTTCAATCTATATAAATTTTCTTATATATTACAAATCGATCGAAACTCATATATATAGGCCTTAATTATTGTGCAAGTTATTATGCAAAACTTCAAAAGTCACGATGGAAAGGTCATTCACCGAAAAATAATTGAGAGGGGCGGTCGTCCCTCTTATTGACTTATAACACTTCGCCTTAAATGACCACACATAAAGAATCTACATCGTCAAAACCTTGCCAAGGAAAAATTTAGTGAGAAGAAAAACCAATAACAAAAGAAAAAGAGTACAATATTCTTATATATCGCCAAGTACTTTAGGATTGTCTCATTAAAACCTTGCAAAGAAAATTCAATAAGGGCAAAACCTCAGTGAAGGAAAAAGAGTATAATCAGCACAAGTCTTCAAAACATTTGCTCCCCCTAAAAAGTGCATGATGATAGATCTTTAAGTTTTCGATTTCAATGTTCTGCAGAATTTTCTTGAATATCGTAGTTGGTAATATCTTCATGAATAAATCTGCCAGATTATCTCTTGATCATATCTTTGATATATCCTCTTCTGTTTTGAGTGATACAAGTAGCATTATTTTCATATAAAATTGTTGGGCTATCATTGATCATGGGAAGACCACACTTTTCTTGAATATGTTGAATCACTGATCTCAGTCAAATACACTCTAAACTTGTTTCATGAATTGCAATTCTCTTTAAATGATTTGAAAATGTGGAAAATAGTGTTTGCTTGATAGACTTAGTAGAAATCTAGGTCCTACAGTAATACTTAAATTTTTCCTGACAAAGCACGTTAGTTTTTCAAGTAATAATCAATAATGCATTAGAGGGAACATGTTAATATTCTCATCTAAAATACCTCCCCCTCTTGGCATTATTAGGGAGAACATACATAGCGAAAATGATAATTGAGAACCACCAATATTCGACAAAAATTACAAAAACTTGAGGCCTAGTTCTATCGATTTGGTGCGAAAGGACATTCAAATTCGTTTAATATTATTAACAAATGAGATCTTTGCGGAGATTTGAAAGTTTTGAGTTACTGTTTAAAGATGATCATTTTCACATATCGGATACTCACGCAAAATCTTATATTACTCGTTGATCCAATTGTTGTTCATCCAGAACAATACTATGGCTAAGAGAAATTAATTTGTTAATGTTCCAAATTTGAACCAAAAACTTTTTACACCTCAACTACTCATCTTTACTCCTGAGACTGTCAACACCATGATAGGAGTAGAGATACATCTTTCTAGTAAAATTGATCCTCAAATTGTTGCAGCATCAAGAACCCTCAATGCTCAATATGCTACCTCTATTACAATATGTCTCGGAGGCTACTAGCGAGAATGAGTGAGGTTGATCATCATAATAATCAAATATCTGAATTGCATCAAAATCTTGCAACTAAAGTAGAAAGAATAAAAAGTTAAGACAAGAAAACAAGGAGCTGAAGAAATTTGCAAACTGGTATTCTCGTGACCTGAAACCAGGAATAGAAGAGTTGGAATGAGAGAGAGTTTAAATACAAAATCAACAACAGCAGCTGACAGTAGAGGTTCAGCGTTTACGAGAAAAATAGGGATAACTGCAATTAACCTCACTAGCTTTTGTATATATGCATCTAGTAGATCTTGTAATTTTGCCTAAGTGAGATTTGAAAAGATGATGGTTTGTCTTATTCTTATTTTCATTTCCATAAGAGCAGGTTCTAGTTTTATATAATTTGCATCAAATCTTCTTCTCATCTCTACAATTCATTTGCATTTTCATTCTACAAATTTTCAATGGTTCATCAGTTTCCTTTCAATATTTCTCATGATCAATATATGAGGTATTTTTCACCTCAGTTACAAGTTGTTCTTGTATCTTCCGTGGGTGCCATGTTGCAGCAAGCGAATGATTTAGCTAATAAGTTAGATCGTGAAGCCGTTTATGAGATGGTGACTCTCAGAACTCGATACTTCTTCTCTATTGTCGGGTTTTCGACCGGTTCCAATCCAAAAATAATGAGATTTAGGATCTTAACGAGAAAATTTCCATTCTTCAACGACTCATTCAAGAGTCTACCAGAAAAATAGTAGACTTAAAACAAGAGAATAAGGATTTCAAATCCTTACTTATCTCTTCATTTCGACTACCTAATCCTTTAGATAAGTATGTCATGTTGATCTTTGAAGAGCAAATGTATTTGAGAGATGAGATTAGAAGTCTCAAGTTTTTATAAGTCATCTAGTATTTGAATAACAAGATCTTTATTTTTCAAATTTATTCTTAAAATATATAGCAATTCTTGTAATCTTTTCAGGAGTTCTAACAAGATAAATCATCAACGTAAACTGCAATAATGACAAATTCGGGTTCTGATAAAAACACATGGGCATATAGGATTATTCTCAAATCCTTTTTTCAATAGATACTCGCTGAGTCAATTATATCACATGCGTCCAGATTGTTTTAATCCATATAAAGATCTTTGAAGTTTGATAAAGTACATACTCCTAGATGTATTTGGATTAGATGCTTCAAGCATTGTATATCCTTATATATGTCATGATCTAATGATCCTTATAAATATAGAGTGACCATATCCATCAACCATATATCTAATCTTTTTGTAATAACCAAGCCGATTAAAAATCTGAATGTGGTTGCATTCATAACGAAGAAATATGTTTCCTCATAATTAATCTTGGGTTTCTGCAGAAAATATTGTGCGATAAGTCGTGCTTTGTACTGCACAATTTTATTTTTCTCATTACACTTTCGTATAAATACCCATTTATATCAACCAGGCATTACATTATTTGGTATTTGGACAACAGGTCCAAATACATCTCGCTTCACTAGCAAGTTTAACTCAGCTCCAATAGTTGCTTTCCATTTTGGTCAATCATTTCTAAATCGACATTTTTCGATGGTTTTTGGCTCACTTTTTTCATTACTTCTGGTAATGTCAAGAGTCATCTTATATGAAAATATGTTGTTGACAACAGTTTTATTTCTATCTAAAATTTCTCCAGTACTTATTAAATGTATTGAGATCTCATTATTTTCAGATTTCTGTTCTTTTTTAGGGTAAAATATTTCATGAAACACCTCTTCAGGAAGTACTTTTCAGGAGTGTCTTCTTCAGATGGTTTGTACTCTTCAGGAGGTTTGTACTCTTCAAGAGTTTCTATTTTGTACAGAAAATTTGAATAGATCTTATTACTTGTTTTGTAAATACGGTCTCTTCAAGAGCACCGATTTATTTTTCTTTTGCTTTTCTCTTTTGTATTAATAGGTTTTCAACGCTTTAGGTCTGTCTTAAACTCATCTATTGCTGTTTTGACAATTTGTCCTTTAGGAACTTCAATTCTTACTTGAAGTAGAAGACCACTAGTTTTAGTATCGACAGAATTTCATGCTGATAACGTGTTATAAAACTAAAAAAGAAACTACTATTGCAAGAGAATTTATAAAAGGAAATGTTTAGAACTCTTAAGAACTAAAGTTTTCTTCGTTCTATATAAATTTTCTTATATATTACAAATCGATCAAAACTCATATATCCAAGGCTTGATTATTGTGCAAAACTTCAAAAGTCACGATGGAGGGTCATTCCCCGAAAAATAATTGAGAGGGGTGGCCACCTCTCTTATTGACTTATAACATTCTCTTATTATTTGTCATTTTGAATTATTTGTGTGACGGTCAATGGTCAAGGCCAAGTCATGATGACCTCCAAAGCACGTGGGCGAATGGAAAAAAATCCCCTCAAGTTCTCTTAAGTGAGAGAGAGACAAATAATTTCAATGAAAATTTCAAATTGCACAAAAGAAATTACTATCTACTTTTCTGGTGTATGTTGCAATTTTTATAGACAATATCTAGTATTAAAGAAAAAGAAACGGCCTAGTTCTGAGAAGAGAAATTAAAGGCATCCTATTGACATGGGAGGTAATAACTGTTCATACATACAAATTAAAGAGCGCAGAGAATGAGATGGCATTGCTTCTGTTTTGTTTGTCGGCCTGGAAGTGAAATTAGGATGTTGCACGTGAATGCATTCACAATATAAATGAATGAGTGAAATTGGATTTTCCATCTATTTGATTTAATTTTCGTTACTCAGAGCAAACCCTGTAGATCAACATGCTTTATAAACCTATACTAGCTCCTTTTGTGGAGCGCTAATCATGATGATTTCATGATTGGTGGAATATTATAAGCAACAAATCTTTATTGGGTGAAGCATTTTCCATCAAATCATCAAACAGTACTAGTGTGGCGATCGGTATGAAACATTTTGCACTTCGCATCATGCATATATTAAAGACATACAACTACAAATTAACCATATTAATATGCTTTGTAAATAAATTTGCCGAAGATAGTAAAAACCACCTACGATAATAATCTTTCTTCCATTATAACTTTCTGATCAGAAACAAAGATCAGAAAACAAAACCAAATACAAGGACAGAAATGCATGTATAATTAACATATGAAAATCAGAACTTGTAGCTGTCCTTTCTTTCATGTTCTGATGGGACCGAAAGAACTATATATATCTACCCATCTTCTGATCTGTAAAATTTGTAAATCAAATCAGCACCTCGTAGATTCACCGTATATATAGTCGAGAATGGCAATTACACCAAACACAAAAGCTTGATCAATGCCGGGTTGCACCACCACATGGTACAGATCATTGCTTGTCATAAACTGATCTGCCTTCTTGGCTCCGGCCATCTGTAAATTAACATACAAAAGTTAAAGGATCACAGATATATATATATATATATATATATATTATTGGTATATAAAATCTCTGACATGAATTGTCTCGATCGTCTGCTAAAAAAGAGCAACATATTTCAATGCGACATAATCAAAATTACCTGCGCTACTATGTTGCCTTTGGTGTCGACGATGCTACAATCTCTATCAGGGAAATAGCCTTTGATCTCAAAGTCCCAGTCTTTCTTGCTTAACCTGGGTTCTGTGGAGATCTTCATTACATTGTTCTTTACCAAAAAAGAGTTGGGTTCTTTTAAGCTGAATACCAACCTTTGAGATCCTTCGTATAAGTCAGAAGTGTAACCCTTCCAATTTTTATAAGGGCTTAAAACCTCAACCATTGCCCCCTGCTTAATTTTTTTTCAAAACAAGGTAAAAAACAGCCTTAACACACAAAATAATAGGTTTCCCTATTTATCTATTTCTTTTCCTGCATGCATTAAAGACCTTTATACGTACTGCTCAACAGAATAAGCATTTTTCTTCCCTGAACTAACATTTATGTAGTTTGAAATGTATACACACGAGAACTGGTTTTTTGGGACGAAACATTTCGTCTTAGAAAAACCCATTTTCGTCTAAAAAATTGTTTTTAATTTGTCTCAAAAAAACCTATATGCAGCTGATACCTTTCGGCGGATGAGCAGCAAAGCATCTTTAGCACTATCTCTGAGAATCAGCTCCTCTTTTCTGCCAATAATTCCACAGCCATCAACCCTGAAAATCACCTTCTGATTATAATCTGTCACCACAAAACCTCCACCACTTATTACATGCGGCCTCTTCCTCACAACAAGGACAACCTGCGAAGAGGAACAGTACATCTTGCTTATGATTGGAATCATGTTAGCTTTTGCAGCCATTATAATATCTCCCACTACTACTTCTTTCATTTTGGTTTCCCACAACACACTTATATATATACAATAATATTGAGAGGGGAAAACAATACCAAATGTTTGCTGAATTTGGTTTTTCTACGTATTCAAAGGTTGGCAGCTTTTGACAATATTGTATTGTGATATACGTAGAAGGCTGGGTATAAGAGTGGAGAATATCATGTGGCAAATGTCAATGTTGCTTGTTGAAGAGGAGAACTCCTTGTTCACGCGCCGCTCCACGTCAGCCAACTTGATGGATCCTGGAAGACTCGGTGCATGCATCTCAAGGATCACTACGTACTTCCCTTTTAATTTTTGAGTAATGCTTGGAAGTATTTAATATTTACAGCACATATTCAAATAAATAGTATTATAATATTTATAGGTACTATTTATGTGAGTTTATACTATGAACGTTAGATACTCCCAATAGTTTTTCTTAATTTTTTTTAGTTGAGAATTCTCTATGATTAAAAGAGGAATTAAATAGAAATTAAGAGAAATCTATAAATTATTCTTTTTTATTGATATTATAATATATATTATAGGTTTTCTTGTTAATATAAAGAGAGGAATAAGTCTTTTGCAACAATAATGTTATATGTGATATGAAATTATAAATACTTACGACAAAATCAAAGTTAAGAAGAATATTATCATGATGTACTACTACCTCAGTACTCTTTCTAATATTTATCATGAGTTATGTAAAAAACAATAAATATTGGTCCATATAGAAAAGTAAGTACTTATGATGATTATATTAACATTAAGGGAATATTCAAATAAAAAAAAATGATTATTTGTAAGGATACTATGAGGAAATTGTTTATTTGCGACTTATAATTTCCAACGAAATGATTATTTAGGTCTAAAATGAGTCTCAAATAATTTTTTAGTTGTAAATAATTGATTATATAAACCCGATTTTCTTGTAGTGTGAAAACGATTATATGCTAGGAAAATTTACTTAATTTGATAGGAAAGGCCCGGGTCATTTGTATGGAAGCTTTAAAATTCTAAAAGGATCTTTTAGCTTTTGAAAATTGCGCCTCAAGTGGCTGAAGGCCAAAAGAGAATATTTTATTGATATTATAATGGTCAGCTTGCTTTGACGAAGTTGAACACGATTTGCTTTCTTTTGGATATCTAACATGGTGAATTTGGAGTAACGTTTGGTTCACCCCCAAATTAATAAATGCACGCACTAGCCACATGATGATGATGATCTATTTGAGATCAATGTATATATCTTGACACGTGGCAATTTGTACTGAATTAGGGGATGATCACTCACTACAACAAATTTAAACTTTAGTGACAAACAAAAGCCTCACAAAAAATGACTAAAATGTCACGAAAATTTTTTGATGATAGTTAGAAACCATCACAGCAACCGTCACAGTAAGTATATCACAGATAAGTATTTGTAATACTTTACTGTTCAACTATCATAAAAAGTATTTTTTGTGACGATTGGTGCTTTTTCGTTCAATGTAACGTTCGAACGTTAGAACCATTAGTGACGGTTTAAATGTGTCACTAAAAGTCACGTTCGAACGTACAACATGACGTTCGAACGTAAACCCATTTGACTGACATTTGAATGACATACTACTTCGTTCGTTTCTCCAACATTCAAACGTTATTAATGTCATTCGAACGTTGGTCACATCTTGACGTTCAAACGTTCCTAAACCAATGTTCGAACGTTAAGTTTTAGTATGTTCGAACATTAATTTGACGAACATTCGAATGTTAGTTTCATAAATATTTGAACATTTTTGTTAATTCATTCGAACATTGTGTGGTACATTCGAATGCAGTTGGAATTAAGGTTCCAACGTTTGATGTGCACATTCAAACGTACTTGTCAAAAATGATAAATTTTAATAAAATTAAAAAGTATACAAATTGTATCATATTATATAATCAATATACCAACTTACAATGTTTTATAGTATATCAAAGTTAAATATTATAAATTATAAATAATAAAAAAAATTAAATTTATCTCTTTTTTTCCTCATTCACTGAGATCCTACTGCAGTGACATAACAAACTCCATCTGGGCCACCATCTCCCTCTACACTTATTCTTGGACTGCAGCATGCATTCTTTCCAACTGCTCTCTCTGATGCTCTTGCACACGCATCTCTAGATCAAAATGTCGTTCCAAAAAAGACTTCAACTCTTGTTGTCTCAACTTCATAATCTCGTTTTCTCATCGTGTTTCTTCTAAATCTTTGGTGAGATTATTAATCTTTGAGGTTAAGGAGCTCGTGGAGGATGATGAACTAGCTGATTGTTTGACTGAATGTCTCAATCCTCTGACCATGCTAGACTTGGACCCGACTACTTTGATAAATATGTATATATCATTAGGAGAGGATTCCCCAGAAGCTAAATGCATCTCCAACATTATGTCCTGCAATTTGAAAGAAAACACACATAAAGCAACAAAATTAATTGAAATGCAAACAAAAATAAATTATTCAGATGTTGTATAATTAATTTAACAAAATTAATATCATTTACATAATTTTTCGTAGTGGCAGGATCCATCCATTCACTTAGGGGTGTAACCGATCCGGTTCGGTCTGGTTTTGAACAAAATTAAGAACCAAACCGGTATCACTGATTTTGCATTTCTTAAAACTGATTACTTCCCGATTATCCCCAAAAATCGGTAGTACCGGTTTTACCGGTTCGGTCCGGTTTCGGTCTGGTTTTTCGATTTTAATAAAATGTAAATTTATAAAAACTAATCTGTTTTTCTTAAAAAAAAAACTAGTTTGAAAATTCTGTTTTAGTAAAAAGATTGTAATCCATTACAAAAAATCTGTTTTAGAAAAAAAATCTGCTAAGTAAAAAAAACTGCATTAAAAAAATGCTCTATAAAAAAAAAATCTGTTTTAGCAATATTTGTTATAAAAAAAAAATCTGAATTAAAAAAACTGCTATAAAAAAAATTGTTCTATAAAAAATATACATTATCTCATATCTAATTATAATTTATATTATTATATAGAGTATAGAACATATTATATAATAATACTAAAAAAATAATAATAAATAGAAAAAATAAATAGAACCAGTCCGGTTTGGTCTGGTCCGATTTTAAAATGGATAGAACCGGAACCGGACCAAGATTATCCGTTTTTTCAATTTATAAAACCGGTATCGGACCGGAATGATCCAAAAACGAAATTTTCGGTCCAATCCAGTTCGGTTTTGGCCAGTTTTCTAATTTTTTGGTTTAAATTTACACCCCTACATTCACTACATACATTGGTGTGAGCATCATCATAGATATGAATAAGGAAAAAAATTTTAGAATCATCACGTTTCTAATAAAGACACATTAGCAATTAAGAAGTTTAATGTTAGTAATTAAATAACATTAAATATATAAAAAAATGAATTTCTATAATTTATTAATTATCATCTTCACAGCAAGATGATGGAACGACCTTGAACCAGAACAATGGTGGACAGTGAAAGCAGATCTATTATGTGCATTCATCAAACTTAAGTTCTACAAAATTCTTGTTATTGTTAATTTATAACAGATACAAATGTAAATAACTAACTAATTTAGAATACTCGATAATCAGGACTTACGAAAATATCACATTTCACCCAATCATCAAACTACATCTTCTGGAAAGGGAACTTCGTAGTCTCTTCGAACGTCTGAAACTTTTTGAAGTGCTCATGACATCGGCCCTTGTAACATCGAAATAATGTAGCCATCAGTCTGTCCACTATTTTCATGAACATCTTTTAGTGAATCATTTAATTAATAGACTTGCGTAACTTGACAAGCCAATATAAACTGATCATCTTCATATCATTTTGATGCAGTGTTGACGCTCGTGAAGTGATTATCCTTATGCATTAAAACCCAACCACCACCTAGATCCTACCAATCACATATAAAAACATATGTTATAAACCCACCCAAATATTTCAGTTCAATTATATCACGTATTATATCGTAATAGTTAATCATTTGTCTCATGACTCCCCTCGACTAATACATTACAGTCCTGTGTCTTTTTATTTCATTCATGATCCAAAATATGGAATCTATAACCTCGAACGGTGCATGTTGTTTATCGCTTCACTCTATGTGAGGGACTACGAGCTAATGCATGCATTTCAAGATAAATTGACCCAAGATCACGAATACGTTGTTCCAAGATCTAACAATATAAAATAAAATATATAATTACTAAAATACCAAGAATGTTTAAAATTTTCAAAATAAAAAATGTTCAAATTTGTAGTTCATACACGTTGTTCAAACCAGTTGGGAAATTCTTTTTCACATCTTGCCTCCATATTATCTACGCCTTCTACACTAAGCCAATCCAAGTGCTCATTGTATATAAATGCAAAAAAATATTATAATACGTCCAATGTGTTAAAATCTAGTAATTTGAGGAGAAATTGGATGAGTACCCTACCTGAGATAGTCGTCAATCTCCCAACAATTATTCAACACGTACCATCAAACTTTTTCCAACTCTCCATCAAAAAAATCATAACCAGTTGGTGCACCCAAGGGTCGTACATTCTGGGAGAACACTAATAGCACACGAGGAAGTGGAGCAGCAAGATCAGCATTTCGCCCTTCACGATTAAATCATGTCTCAACACTGCGAAGGTATAATGAGCAAAACGTTAACCATTCATCGTGTATATAGTCATCTTCTATTATACCTTCAGCTCTGGCCTTATTCCCAACTGTGCGCTCTAATCGACCCACATATCTTTCGACTAGATACATCTAATAAAACTATACCCGTCCACCTAATAATACCTCTCAGGTATGTATTAATAAGTGGACAATCACATCAAAGAATAAATATGGAAATAAACACTCGAATTTACATAAGATAGTGGCAATGTCGTCTTTCATCTTCTGCAGCACATCACGATTTACAACCCAAGTGCATAAGTCCCTGAAAAATATACAGAGCTCGGTAATAGCTACACGTACATTAGATGTCAATTTGCCACGGATGATAACCGATAACAACTTCTGCCAAAATACTTGACAATCATGACTTTTCAATCTACTGATTTTCCAGTCAGTCAGGTTCACACACCCGTCAATATTTGAAGCATAACCATCTGGCAATTTCAGACCTTGCAACCATTTGCAAAAATTCATTCTCTCATGTTTCTTCATCGTAAAACATGCATGTGGCATGGCCATCCGATTTCCATCCACCTACAGATGTAGATTATGTTTAATGCCCATTCTTTCAAGATATTTCCTTATCTTGGTCGTATCCTTCGTCTTGTTATTAATGCTCATAATTATTCCAAGTATATTATCACAGCTGTTCTTCTATATATGCCATCCAAGTTATGTCGCAACATACAGGTTGACCAGTATGACAAATCAAAAAAAATATTGCGCTTTGTCCAATTCAATTCTACTGTGCCTAGCTTTTTTTTGTTCTTTCCTCGACCTTTGCAAAAGTTGTTCGCGGGTGAATGTTGCAGTTGTTCCAATATGTCATCCCCAGAAAATTCCTTCGGTGCAAATATTTCATCCACTCTCCTAAAAAATTTATATCATTCTTTTCTCCATGCATGATTTGCTGCGAGATACCGGCGATAACTTATAAAACACATCTTCTGAGAAAATTTTAACCACTCATTAGAAGTTTCTTTATTACAAGTCGAGCATGCCAACTTCCCTTTAGTGTTCCAACCAAACAAATTTTCATATGCAACAAAGTCATTTATCATCCATATCACTGCAGTATGCATCTAAAAATACGTCCCGGTTGATGCATCATAAGTTCTAGCGCTCGTTTCCCATAACTCTTTGAGCTCCTCAATCATCAGCTGCATGAATACATCAATGTCATTCCCGGTGATCTCGGGTCAGAGATTTGTAGAGTTAATAAAAAGTTTGGCGCTTTCATGCACCTTCACGGGGGAAGATTGTACGGTATCAACACAATCGGTCATATACTATAACTTGTACTCATGTTGCAAAAGTGATTGAATCCATCAGTTGTGAGTCCCATATGCACGTTCTGAGCTTCACTCCCAGGCCAGTGAGTCAGTTAGGTGTCTTATATATGCGCTATCTTTAACTTTTTTCTCTTTGTGCCACCTCATATCTTCAGCTGTTTTTTTAAACATATATAGTCTTTGCATTCGAGGTCTCAATAGAAGATAGCACAACACCTTGACTGGCATGTTCTTCTTAGTTTTCCACATTGACTCTCTGCATAAAGGACACGCTTGTTTTTCCTCATTCTCCTTCCAAAACAAAATACAATCATTCTTACATGCATGTATGGACTAGTACTCAAATCCTAATCATTTTCTCAATTGTTTGGCTTCATAGAAGTTCTTCCGTAATGCAGACCCTTCAGGAAGCACCTCATTAAATAAGTTCAATATCATATTTATTTCTTTCGTTGACATTCCACACAGTGATTTAATGTGAAACAACCGCACAATAAATGACATTTTGTTATGCTTTGTACAGCCAGGTTAAAGATCGCGCTTTGCATCTTCTCACATTGCGGCAAAAATTATTTAGATCACTCCCTCAACTGCTTAGGTCATCGTTCTCAAGTTCATCCATAAACATCACAGCACCAATGTTACCCAACATCTACTCCATCTCATCCCTTCATCGGCATCATCTTATTCGTTCTCATCACCAATATCTTGCATATAATGTAAATGATGGAAGTATACATCCGGTATCGGTTGATATGGCTCACCATGGAGTACCCATCGAGTATAACCCAGATCCTTCCCATTGACAAAGATATGATGCTTGGCTTCATCTAATCCTATAGCACACAAATTCCTACAACCTCAACATGGATACTTGATGTAACCACGACTATTAGCAGAGGCCCGAGCAAATTCAATGAAGGTCCTAACTCCCCATGCATAGGGAACTGAGTCCTTCCTAAGTCTATCGCTCAAGCACATCCAATTTTTATCCATTTCTAAAAAAACCTATCTATTAGTTTAAGGCATTTAAACCCACATACAAATCATAGTCTAAAGTAATTCACTTCATCTTTGATACAGTAGATGGTCTTATCTCGTTTGAGATTATATTATCCATATTGCACAGCTTTTGTTACTTCTACTTCTTACGCCAGTAGAAATATTGGCAGCACCTCCCCATAGTTCTCCAAGTATACATGTTTGTAAAGAGGGATTGTAACCCTATAAACAGTATACCTGAAGAACAAATGAGAAAGATACTGAAATTTCATACGCAACGTGGAAACTAGTAGAAGTAACAAAAATGTGCAATACAAATAATATAATCTTAAACTGTGCATACTGACAATTTAGAAATCAGTGGATACCTAAGTGTACATTAATTCCCAAACGGGTCTAAAGTTATTCATATATGCAATGTCACATAGGATACTAACTAATATTAATTTGTTGATTTCTAACTATTATATCAACTATATATAAGGGTTGGGTTTAAGATTTAGGATTTAGGATTTAGGATTTGGGGTTTAGGATTTGGGGTCTAGGATTTTGGGTTTCGATTTTCGAGTTTGGGTTTTAGGATTTGTGTTTAGGGTTTAGGGTTTAAGGTTTAGGATTTAGGGTCTAGAATTTGGGGTTTAGGATTTGGGATTTGGGATTTATGATTTATGTTTAGGGTCTAGGGTTTTGGGTTTGGAATTTAAGGTTTAGGATTTGGGATTTAGAATTTAGGGTTTAGGGTCTAGGATTTAGGATTTAGGATTTAGGATTTGAGATCTAAGATTTGTGTTTAGGGTTTAGGATTTGTATGTAGGGTCTAAGATTCGGGATTTAGTGTTTGTGTTTAGGGTTTAGGATTTAGGGTTTAGAGTTTAGGATTTGGGTTTAGGGTTTAGGATTTAGGGTTTAGAGTTTAGGATTTGGGTTTAGGGTTTGGAGTTTGTGTTTAGGATTTAGGGTTTGAGTTTAGGGTTTAGAATTTGGGTTTAGAGTTTAGGATTTGGGTTTAGTGTTTGGGTTTAAGATTTGAGGTTTGGGTTTAGGATTTGGTATTTGGAGTTTATGGTTTGGATTTAGGGTTTGGTGTTTAGGATTTGGGATTGCAAAGTCTAGGGTTTAGGGTTTAATCAATACCTGCTTGCAAAAAATGTACAAAGGCACAATATACAACCCAACACAAATATGCAGAAGAGGCACAACTTGTCATACTCAATATGCAAATATACCCATATTCAATAAACCATAAAACACATTCAAATAATCTTCCAACATGTTTGAAAAATTCTCTTTCATAGAAATAAAGTTTAATGCTACTAAAAAAATACAAATATTTAATGTTGCTAATATACACAATGACCAACTATGCACAATCACTCAATATTTGTAATCACTCAATAAATAAAAATGCACAAATATAATATACCCAACAACAATGAAACATTAAATTCACACAAAAATCAATAGCATAATAAAAAAATCCCTACAAAAATGACTGGTGAAGTTACATTTGAGAAGAATAGAAGCATCTCGCTTGGGTTTCTCTCTCTCTCCTAGAAAGTGCGGGAAATTTTTCACACTTTTTTTCGGTCGTTGGAATGTAATTAGATGACATTCGAAAGTTTTTTATTTTTTGTTTTTTTTATGATTAAATCCCTAGATTTCTTTATTTATTAAACCAAAATATATTAAAAATATTTAATAAAGATATAGTAAATATAAAAATATATTTAACAATAATGATATAATATTGTATATTTAAAGGTTTTATATACCATAGTAATTATGTAGTCAACACTATATAATACTATATTGTTAAGTATTAGATAGTGTTGCCTATATGTGTGTTACTTAGTGTTATAACAAAATAGACAACATTATATGATACTAAACAACATAGCATTATATAGTGTTAACTAATCATATTTTAAACATCACTTTATATATTTTATCTACTATAGTAATATCATACAATACTAAGTGTTATAGTATCATAGATAGTAGACTATTGTAATACTATATAATACATTATATAATAATTAATACTATAGTATTATATAGTGTTGGCTCTGAAGAATTTTAATAATGTTTTAGAGTATATAATACAATATATGTAATTGTGTTATAATATATTATAAAGTAATTTAAATTTAATTTAAAAATACAAAACTACGTTCAAACGTGTCATTTTAACATTAGACCATCATAGGGAACGTTCGAATATAGATAATACTTAGGCAACAAAATACTCAACTCCACATTCAAACTATGGGTACATGACGTTCGAACATTCATTAAAGAACATTCGAACGTTACGTGTGTGTGTATATATATATATATATATATATATACAGTAATCCCGACGGCAATGAGCATTTTCATCAAAACTCCCTCATTTTTCTCAAATTCTCTCCAGCACACACGCCACCTTAATTGTCATCAAAGTCACCGCAACCATCACCAACAGGTAGTTAACTCTAAACCCACTCTTTTCATATAATTTGTATTGAATTTGATTTTTTTTTAAGTTTTTAAAAAAAGCAGTGGCTGGAATTTTGCTTTGATTTTCCAACCACCACGGTTCTTCATTGGCCAATATGACTCCATAGAAAGATTCCTTGAAACGTTAACTTCATTTCTACTGAGTGTTTTGGCCCTAAAACTCCACGAAATAAAATTTCAAGAATATTTGAGTTCATTCCCAATTTTACATTCGAACATTTCATACAAACATTCGAATATCCAAATTTGAATCTTAGGAAGATGAAGGGTTACGTTCGAACGTAAACTGAATACATTCAAACATAATGTTTCCAACGTTGGAAGCCCAACAATCATGTTCCAACGTACGTTCCATACGTTGGAACGTGACTTTGGGAACATTGGAATACCAACGGTCACGTTCCAACGTTGGAACGTAACTGTTTAAATGTTGGAATAAGAATAGTCGCGTTTAAGCGTACCATATGGTACCCTCGAATGTGACTATTTGCAATGTTGGAAAGCAAATTCACGTTCGAACTTATTTTTGGCCTAGACCTAAGATTGTTCTATTACAAATTTATTTTTTATTTTCACTAATTTTTATCTGATTTATATAGATATATTTAAAATGGCTCAACAATCTCGGACTACACGAAGGAGAGGTCGGGAAGGAGTCTCACGGGAGGCATACCAAATAGAGGCCCGCACAGTTACACTGGAGTATAAGGTCTTGATTAACGATTTCGACTCGTTATTCTGGCAGCAGAGGAGCCTACGATCCGTGATCGTGTACATCAGCATGGTCCCCAAGTTCTACCAGGCGATGTCCACATTGCCGCACGACGCTGACTCGCACATCATCGAGATCCGTGGGGTGCGGATCACTATCTCAGCGGATGTCATCGCCGACCTACTACAGATCTGGCGTCAGCCACCATAGCCAGCAATTAAGCAACAGGTGGAGGACGCAGCTGCTGCACAGGCTCTGCCGCCAAATGCTGACATTGGCATGGCGGAGTCCCAGACTAGCCCAGTTCCATCTACGGGCAGTCATTACGTCGACCTTGACTCAAGCGACAATGCTGGATCCGAGCAAGAAGGTCCACAGTGAGATGAGGATTTCTACATCCTCATGGGCGGAAACGAGCAGGCGCAAGAGATTTCAGACACTTTCTTCCAGAGTGCCCTCGATGGTTTCTTCCACATGCTACATCTCATTGTTGCAGCAAATGTGGATCCGATGGCATACACAACGACCTTCAGCCGAACACGCGCCCAGTTTCTCATTAAGATAGTGCGTGGAGACCTGATTGACCTCCCGTGGGTGATTTTCGAGAGGATCTGCTACAAGACATGCACTTTCTCAGTAGACAATCTCTCCTACAGAGTCATCATCACTCAACTGCACCTGGCACATGGAGTGTCATCTTGGGTCTTAGAGCTAGTGCAGCAACAAATTAGCCCTCTCAACATTAGTAACTATCACCGAAGTCGGGGGCAGAAGAGGCGTGTGCCTCCCCCTGTAGCAGATCTAGTGCCACCTCCCCAACGTTAGACCGTCCAACTTGATCCTGCTGACATTGCCAGCACCAGTGGACAGCATCGTGCGAGACAGACTGCTGGTGGAGACGTACCACCTACTTGGATCGGACAGCTACAGACGCATATGAAGAGGTAGCTCACTGCACATACTATCTCGATCATTGCGCACATGGATCGAGCATTGGGACACCTATTCACTGATATAGAGACCTTGCGTCTCAAGGTCGAGACGTTGTTTGACGAGGTCAAGGCATTAAAAATATTCATCTAGCCAGTGGTTTTATGTTTTTTTTATAAGTCTTTTTGTATTTGGTTTTTAATTTATGTAATAGATCAACTGGTCATGTAATGTATATATATATATATATTTTTTTAATTTTTATTCTCAATTTTCTTTAACGTTAGCTTATCTAAATTTAATTTTAAATCATCGTACGTCATATCTTTCATAGATTCAATTATTTTATAATTCAATAGAGTATAAAATTTGTATAATATTAACAGGGTTTGCTAGAGTAGAATCTTATTTTAGTTTCTTTATATATTTTTTATTCATATTTTAATCATTTTAAAATATTTAAAAAAATAAATATCAATTCAGTCCAATAATCAAATCCTACACTATTAAGTCAAGGAAAAAATTTTAAATGTATTAAAATACTAAAGGTGCCAAAATAAGGTGTCAAAATATTTTTTTAATTTAATGTAAACGTTCGAACGTTATTTCATATAGTTCAAATGTTGGTGCCAGAAAAATCTACGTTCGAACGTCATTGATCACATAGTTCGAATGTACACTCAACGTTTGAATGAAAAATCGTTATTGTTCAAATGTAAATAAAATAAGTAAAAAAAATCCAGTTGTTGTCTTTAATAACGGTTCCAAAAAATTGTCACAAGAAATAGATTTTGGTGACGTCATAGAGACTGTCCCAAATTTCAAAGGATCGCCTAAATCCAAATATGTTGTAGTGAGTTAGGTTGATCTATTAATTAAGCTTGGGGGACCCGTGGGGATTCTGAGGTTTGACGTTTTAATTGCCAATAAAATTGGTTATTCATGCAGTACTAGCAATGTTATATATATATATATATATATATATATTATTATATATATATATATAAAAGAAGAATCTAATGCCTAATTCATTTGAATAATTAGAGGTTACTCTTATTAGAAAATATTGCACTTTCCATGCATGCTGCTGATAAAAGCTCATGAGTTGGAAACTTCTGCGAGTTGGGGTAATTACAGGCACATGATCCGAGACGAAGTCAAAAACATAATTAAATATGAAAAGTTAGATATATATATATATATAGTCGTAAATAAGAAACTAGCAGTTTTTATATAATCTTCCTTTGGTCCAAAAATAATCAATATATCATATCCAAGTTAATTAAGCATGCACCCATCATGTAAAAATGGCTAACTTAAATTTTGAATTCATGTGATAAAAAAGTTACACTAAATGTGGTCTATAGGCACTTCTAACTAGCCCCTCTAGAGACACTTCTAACTGTAAATTGTCCATTAATCTTCTCAGTTTCCCATATAAATCTATTTGTTGTAGCAGACGTTGGAGCAATGAAATGTTTTGTTATGAAAAAATAATAATAACAATAATAATAAAACATATTAATCTCATTTATGTAAAGAAAGAGACATTTTACAAATTTACAGGCCGGTACAAATACCTAAATTCAACTATTCAAGTATATATGTTTTGACCAGCAACTTAAAAGTTTTACAAAAATAATATAAAAACAGTATCTCAAATCTTTTTAAAAAAGATAAATAAAATTTAATTCAAAGAGAGAGGAAAATTAATCTGGTTTTTCCACTAATTGTTATTTTCTTGCACATGTGTTTGAATTTCTTTTTCTTTTTCTTTTTCTTTTTCTTTTTCTTTTTTCACGTGGCCACGGATCATATATGATTTGATACGCCAAAAGATCGACTCCAGGCCAATATTTCGAAATATATACAGAGATTTATACACCAATATATATTCGGCCTCCAACATTGGCGACACTAGTTCCATCCAATTATCAATATTCCTTTTGCAATTTATTTTTGACAATATTCGGCTTCCAATTTATAGTACATGACCAATGTACTCAGCATCTAATTCCATTGAAAGTAATGATATATCTTCGCATAAATTAGTTTAAAAAAATATATATATATATATATATATATATTGCAACTTTCAACTCAAGTATACATGTTTCCATCCAATCATTAATGTAACTGAGAAGCATTTTTATAAACCAAAAAATGATTTTCCCCCAAATACTCCTACATAATACATATCCTTAATTATATGATGCATTTACACATTTGTTATCTTTTATCTCTTTGCAATTTGTGTGGCCCGGCGGCCCCTCCAAGATGCGAAGTGCCATCCAGATTGGAAAATAGTGCTGAGGGAAGGCCACCAGGAAGGAGACGAGGCAAGTGAAGGAAGCAAATTAGCATATTCTAAATACTTTATCAAGAGGCACTGAACTACGTACGTACTATAGCGCCATAAATACCAATTTTTACATGCACGAATAAGGGACCATTAATTTTCACCCTTAGTTAATATAGAAGCTTTATACATTTTACAGCTAGCAATTAATTTTACCTGTACGTACGAGAAGCTAGCTAGCCTGCACTTACACTAATATTTTGGACTGTGATTTTCTTCCATTATATATTATGCTAAATGAATATTATTTCTTTATTTAAATTCTATAAAGAGAATAGATATTGTTACTAAAATGAGCAACACTATGTAGTTACGCAATTAAGAAGAGATGAGATCATGTTTTGTTGAAAGTTAAATAAAATATTATTATAATATAATTTTAATTTTTTTTTTTTTAGATTTGAAAAAATTGAATTATTTATTATATTTTGTATGAGAGTTTGAAAAAATTGTAATAATTATATAAAATAAGATGAGATAGTTTGTTTTGTGTAACAAAATAGCCAGAATTTTCAACTCTTAGAAATTAAAAATTACAACTTATTATAAAAGTAAATGATTTTTTCAAATAGGTCTTGTTTTTTTAAAGGTAGCTCACACACTTGTAGAAATTATATATTTTCCTTCAGCATTTTACTAAAAGCTGCGTTCTATAAGACTTACAGATCCTATTGTGCATTTTCCCAAACACAAGGCAGGCATAGCACTACACCAATTCAAGATAACTCCGAGCAGGATTCTTACAATGTACAAACAGCAAATAACAACATCTTCTAGAAGTAACTATAGAGAAATTAGCTTTTATTTCTATCAAGTTTTGTAATAATACAATATTCCTCTATTCTTTTCTACTGTGTATAAATACAAGTAAATGATCAAAAGAAGAATCAAGTTGAAATCCAGAAATTCTCTACCTCTCTTACATGATAATCCTGAGCCAGCAAGGACTAATATCACCTTGTTCCATGGCTACTCCTCCCTCTCCGAATCCTTCTTCCTCCTCCAACCTCTCCTCCTTCTCTCATATAGTCACCACCAAGTTCAATACAGACCATAACATCCTCTGCAAAAGTTCAAATATCAACCTATTTACGGGGTTAGGACCTCTTCAACTACGTCGATGGTACTCAAATCAAACCATACCTAAGCCAACAAGATCCATACCCAAAGTCAATCCTGACTTCACCGCATGGCATTGAACAGACCAATTGGTATTGAGCGTTCTGATCTCTTCACTCTCTGATTCCATTCTCGAGCATGTTCTCTCCTCCACAACTGCTCGAGAACTCTGAAACTCGTTGGACTCGATGTTTGTCTCTCACTCTCAAGTAAAAGAATTTCAGGTTCGATTTCAACTTACCAACCTATCCAAAGGAGATCAAACTATTTCTGCCTACTTCAGCAAGGTCCGGAGCTTGGTTGATTGTCTAGCAGCTACCGGACTACCTCTCCCTTACAAAGAGGTAGTCACTTATTTACTCAATGGTCTCGAACATCTTATGAGTCTTTCATTACTTCAGTTACTACAAGGCATAGCCCCTCTCTTCTCATGAATTATATCAATTGCTATTAATTCATGAAACTAGTGTTTCACACTTAACTCAGAGTGTTATCTCCACTATCGAGCCTTCTGCAAATTGTAATACCTCTAGCCGACGTCGTGGCTCCTCTCAGCGTGGACGTCAAGGACATGACAAAGGTCGTCATCCCAACCCTTCACAAGGAGGACGATGTTCCACCAACTCTCAGAATCTTGCTCATCACTACTCTACTCAGAGACCACATGTCAGGTCTGTAACAAAACTGGGTATGTTTCCCTTAAATGCAGTTATAGGTTTGATCATGCTTATCAAATGGATCCTCATAATTTCTTCTTGACAAACTAAACAACTCCAGCTTCCTTCTCTGATTCGACCTAGTATCCAAACTTCACTGCAACACATCACATTACTAATGATTAGGAGTGTAAATGGTCCGGTCCAGGAAATATGTGGATCGATTCTATTTGGTCCAAAACTTTTCTCACCCTGGACCGGACCGAATAGGATTCAGTCCATACCGATCTAGAGGCGGTTCGGTCCGGTCCAGGGGTACCCCATATGATTTAATAGGCTAAATTTGATCCAAAATCTTGTAATAATTAAATATATTTTTTTTGCCTAAGTTTATAAATTATTAAATATATACTAGTACTGCTTTTATAAAAAAATAATCATCTTTGCGAATTGTCAATTTATAATCTCATCTAAATATTAAACAAAATATATAGTTATAACTTCTAGTCTATAGACTTAATACTTATACTATAAATTATAACTAATATTCTATATTATATATAGCCCATAGATTGATTAGTTAATTTAATCATCATAAGTTATATCAATTAATCAATGATATGAATGATCGTTGATCATACTTTATATATAGTTAAAAACAATATTAATAATTAATATTTATAATTGCTACATGTAATCATAAGAAGAGTAATTATTAATTAATTAATAGTGATTTGGTGATACATCATAGGTTGGTTAACTATAACCAATAACACTATTATATAATTTACATTAGTATATTATAAATTTATATGTTAGTGAATAGTAATAAATTAGTAATAATATATTAAATAATAATAATACACTTATTACTTATAAGTTATTACTAATACTCTATATAGATATACTATAATTTATATTTTTATACTACAATTATTATAAATTATAATATGTTAATATTATGAAAGTATATATTATATATTATATATTAATATGTTATACTACCACTTTTAATCTATATTAATATTAATATTAAAATTTATATATTATTACTTATATATATATATATATATATTTATATAAATAAAAATAAAAATATGTGTGTATTTGGTCCGGTCCAGGGGGAGAAATGTTCTCCCCCTGGACCGGACCGGAAATTTTCGGTTCAGTCCGGTCCACCGGTCCAGTTCGGTCTTTTTACAACCCTACTAATGATCTAAGTAATCTGAATATCTCCTCTGAATAGTATCACGGTAGTGCCACATTACGCTTTGGAGATGGTGCTGGCTTACCTATTCAACATCTTGGTGAATCCAGTCACTCCACTAGTTCTTCTTCTCTATCCTCTTCTCTTCATAAATTGCTTCATATCCCGACCATTATTAAAAATTTGTCTGGTTTGTTTTCAGAGATGAGATGAGATAAATGAGATAAAAGTTAAAAAGAGAATAAAATATTGTTGTAATATATTTTTTTAATATTAGTTTTGTTTTAGGATTTGAAAAAAGTTATTTTGGAAATTGAAAATGTTAAATTATTTATTTTATTTTGAATAGAAATTTGTAGAAGTGTAATGATGAGTTTGAAATGAGATGAGATGGTTTGAAAAAACAAACCAGGAGTTTCTGTACTTTAATAGTACATTGGTAATTTATGTTTCTTTGAGTTTCACTCCCCCCATTTCTCTATGAAGGACAATCAAATGGGAAACATCCTCCTCATGGGACCCACGTAAAACTACCTTTATATTTTTCCAGAAAATATGTCCTAAGCTTCAACTCCTTCTACACATGTTGGCAAATGTACCACTTTAGATCAATGGCACTGAAGGCTCGGTCATCCATCTCTTGCTCTGGTCTCACGAATATTGCACACCAACGGTTTGCCTAAATCTCCCATCGAATCTGCATTCTACTATCCTGAATGTCCCCTTGCAAAACATCATCAACTTTATTTTTGTAATAGTCTGGCCTAATATACACGACCCTTAGAGTTAATATGTGCTGACCTATGGGGCCCATGCCCTCATGTTTCAAGACTTGGCCTCAAATATTATCTTTCTCTAGTTGATTATTATACAAGTATACTTGGTTTTTTTCATTGAAACTAAAGTCTAATGTTATTATTGTTTTCACCACTTTTTTACCTTATGTCAAAAGATTGTTCAATACAAAACTTCTTAATCTAAAAAATGATAGTGGAGGGGAATTCAAACCCTTAACTCAACTTTGTTCCAAATTGGGCATAACAAATCGTCTCTCGTGTCCCCACACACACCAACAAAATGGCCTAGTTGAAAAAAAAATATAGGCATGTAGTTGAGACCGGTTTAGCCCTTTTAGCTCATTCCTCCCTCTCATTTTCATATTGGGTTGATGGCTTCAAATGTGCCATTTATCTAATTGACATTCTCCCTTCTCTAGTTATTAACAACCAAATCCCTCATTTTCGTGTGTATAAATCAGATCTGGATTACAAGTTTTTAAAAGTAATCGGCTGCCAGTTTTGGCCTAAAATTCGACCATATCTCAAAACCTGTTCAATTTTTTATCCATTCCATGTTTATTCCTAGGCTACAATCCTTCATATAAGGGTTATGCTTGGACATTAATTAAAATCGCATGTACATTTCGAAAGATGTATTGTTCAATGAAGCCCTTTTTCCTTATTCAAACTTTCGGCCCAACTCTCCTTCCTCTTCCTCTAAAACAGATACTATCACCTTACCCCTCATTCAGCCTTCAATTCTTGGGCCTAGCCCAAGCCCACCTATACCCACTTCCTCTTCATCACAGAAATCTTCTTCTACCTCTCACTCCCCTGTTCCTTCCTCTGCAAATTCTACACCACCATCCTCCACACTGGCCTTAATCCTATCACGATCTCCTAATATTAACCCGAGTCCAGACCAACTCTTCTAGGCCATGACAATTTAGGTATGGCACAATTTCGTATCCTTCGCATTCATGTTTCACCACCGCGATTACTGTCCCAAATAATCCATCCAGTTATTCCATGGCCGCGAAATACACTAAATGGAAGGAAGTTATGTCTCAGGAATTTCAGCCTCTTCAACAAACTCAGACTTGGACTTTACTTCCCTCCACTTTAAGGATCAACATTTTAGGTTGTCGTTGGGTGTTTCATACCAAAACTAGCACAAATGGCTCTTTTCAACGCAATAAGGCACGTCTAGTAGCTAAGGACTACCATCAGTTACATGGTTTGGACTACAATGAAACATTTAGTCTCGTGGCTCATTTTATCAATTGTTGTTACTAACTCATTGCCATTGTGCCAATTTGACATTCAAAATGCATTTTTGCATGGTTTCTTAACTGATAATATCTATATGCAGCAACCCCAGGATTTTGTGGATCTTCACAAACCTACCCATGTTTGCAAACTTCACAAGATTATCTATGGCCTCAAGCAAGCTTCAAGAGCGTTTGCTCAACTCAGCTCCTGGCTTCTCGGGTATGGCTTTCTTGCTTCTCGGGCTAATTCCTATTTGTTTATTCTAACACATGGTGATATTCATATGTATCTACTGTTATATGTAGATGACATAGTCACCACATTCTTTAAACCTTCAGCAATTGAATTATTATTACATGATCTGAGTTTTGCTTTCCCAATGAAAGACTTGGGTCAACTATCCTATTTTCTCGGACTAGAGGTTGATTATACTTCAGTAGGTCTCCTCATCTCACAAAGGAAATACATTCATTCCCTACTTGTCACAGCAAAATGGTCAATGCTAAGCCCATATCCTTTCCTATGGCCACATCCTTGAAGCTATCAAAGTTTGATTCCCTAGACTTTGATGATCCCACACTATACCGAAGTATTATGGGTTGATTGTAATACTTATCACTCACTTGGCCAAACATCTCCTTTGCCATGAACAAAATATGTCAATTCATGCATGGTCCAAAAAATTCTAATTGGGCTGATGTTAAGAGAGTTCTCAAGTACCTCAAAGGCACCATCAATCAAGACCTTATCTTCAAAAAACAATCTCACCTCACTCTTCAAACTTTGACGATGATTGGGGAGGCTGTCCAGACGACCGTAGATCAATAGGGGGCTTCTGTATTTATCTTGGTCATCACCTTATCTCATGGAGCTCAAAAAAGAAATGGACAGTTGCTCAATCATCAACAGAGACTGAATATAAATCCTTAACTTCCTTAGCTGCAAAAGTCATTTGGCTTCAGACTGTGCTTCGTGACTTGGGTATACCTCTCAGTAAAGCTCCTATTCATTGGCTATTCATTGGTGTGATAACATAGGAGTAACCTTTCTAGCAGCAAATCCAATTTATTAATCAAAGATAAAACATATGGACATTGACTTCCGTTTCATAAGGAATCGGGTTGCAGCTCGCACTCTTCAAGTTCAATTTTGCAGTTGCAAGGATTAAATAGCAGATGTTCTTACTAAACCTCTTGTTTTAGACAAATTTCTTCATTTTCAATCGAGCCTCACTGTGGTTGATACCCCACTGGACTCGAGGGGGCGTATGAGACTTACTGATCCTATTGTGGATTTTCACAAACAGCACTGCACCAATCGAAGACAACTCAGAGCAGGATTCTCACAATGTACAAACAGCAAATAACAAGATCTTCTAGAAGTAACTATAGAGAAGTTAGTTTTTATTTCTCTAAAGTTTTGTAACAATACAATTTTCCATTATTCTTTTCTACTATGTATAAATACAAGTAAATGATCAATAGAAAAATTACGTTGAAATCTAGAAATTCTCTACCTCTCTTACACGTTTACACCAATATTAGCTAAGGTCATCAATGAATGTATTATTTTGTGTTGTGCATCATTTTTGTTTCATCCAAGATGCATTTACGTAAAATTCTCTATTGCTAGCCGATGCTCATCTAAAATTAGTCAAAATTTTATTTTTAGATATATGCCAATAATAAATAAAAGAATTATTAAATCTATACAAAAATTTTTATAAAAACAAATTTATATAATGATGTGTATGTAAGTTAGATCTATTTTACAATTATACAAACAGTTTATCTTTTAATAGGTGACACCTTCAAACGCTTCTTATCAGAAGCGAATATGAGAGTACCACATAAGGATAACGAGATTAGCATTTCACTAATAGCGGGAGGTCTCTCGCATGTGATACTCACTTCTCTCTTCCTTCTCTCGAACGCTCCTCCCTCTTCCTGAATTGCTCTCTCTCCTTGTACAAAAATCTTCCTTCCCCGCCCCGTCTCACCAATTGCATTGAAGATTTGAATAATGAATTAATGATTGTTTATAAATGGCAGGAGACAAAAAAGAAATCTATGCAGCACTCCTCGAACAACAATTGCAAACTTCAATAAAGATTCCATACCAAAACATTCACCCACCAATCCCCTACAATACACTTACAGAATTCATCTAATCAAAACCTTTAACTAACAAGATTTATTATTATTATTATTATTTTAGTTGTTTTTTTTTTTTTTTTTGCTTGTGTTCTTTGTTTATTAATGGAAGAGGAACTCATCTAAGCTCGTATTGTATAGAGAGAAAATGAAAGAGAGAGAGAGAGAGTGAGAGACAGTGAGAGAAAGGGAGTTATGGCGAGGGCGGACGGGTCCATGACGAGCTTGCCCCGACCGAAGACTCGGGAGTTGGGCACCGCGAAAGGGATGCAGAACTTCATCACCATGTGCAAAACATGGAAGAGCTCAACGTCCGAGTAAAAGGTCAATCTAGCTACATGCAGGCAGGGCCGCCAATGACCATGACAAAGAGTTAGAGAGGATCGAGGATTTGGCCCCACCAATGGGACCTTGTGGTAAAGGGAGAAGCACTTGAGAAAGCGGCGGAAGCGAGAGGAGGTAGTGTAGAGGGGGTGGATGCTATGCATTTTCCATGGAGGAAGAGAGAGTGAGAGTTGCAAGGAAAAGAGGTTCGAGAGCAGATGAGGGTTCGAGAAAGGGGATTCTCTGTAATGCATTTCAAAGTATTTTTTTCACTTCCTCTTACGTGACAATCTGTAATTTGTCTCTAATAATAAAAGTTTACAAATGCCACGTGCCTCTTATACGAAGTATTTTACAATATCACATATTGTATTGTTCATTTTATAAAAGGTGGCTCTACAATCAATGCTAGGAGCTGGAGCTCCCATTAGTTCATTTTACTCGTTCTTTTATTTTTTACATGTATCTTTTTAATATTGTTAAAAAATATTATAATATTATTAAAAATACTTATTTAGTTATTAAGTAAAAAGATCAAAAGAAATTGAAAAATCTATCAATAACTTTAGTGGAAGCTACCAGTGAAAAGAGTTTCATTTCCCAATTATAAATTTATTTGAGGATGATACTTTCATATTATTTTATACCACACTTTATATAATACAAGTAATAAAGTGAGGATATTTTTATAAATTATTTTATAAAATTAATATTATTTTATCAAAATATTCTCACTATTATAAAACTAAAGAAAGAAACTACTATTGCAAAAGAGAAATAAGAAACTCTCTCTGAAACTCTTAAGAACTGAAACTTTCTTTCTCTCTCTATATTTTCTTATGAATTTCATTACAACTGAAGCCCTTATTTATAGGCTTTGAAATTACTATGCAAGTCACTATCAAGTCACTATGCAGGATTTAAAATAATAGTGGTGGGGTCATTCACATAATTTTAGTGGTGGGATAGGGGGCGGCTGCCGTCGCATTTAATTTGCTTCGTTCGTTTCATTACACTCCCCCTTGAATGACCACCCATAAGGAATCTGCCTCGTTAAAACCTTACCAAGGAAAAATCCAATGGGAAGAAAAACCAATGGCGAAGGAAAAAGAGTACAGTCTTCTTATGTATCCACAAGTGCTTTAAGATTGCCTCATTAAAACCTTGCAGAGGAAAACCCAGTGGGACAAAACCTCAGCGAAGGAAAAAGAGTACAATCAGCACATTTACTCCCCCTGAAAAGTGCATGACAAAAGATCTTTGAGTCTTCGCATTCCAATGTTATGCACAATCTTCTTGAATGTGGAAGTTGGTAACGCCTTTGTGAATAAATCTGCTAGATTATCACTAGATCGTATCTGCTTGACATCAATTTCACCTTTCTCTTGAAGTTCATGAGTATAAAAGAATTTAGGTTAAATATGTTTGGTCCTGTCACCTTTGATAGATCCTCCTCTGATTTGAGTGATACAAGCAGTATTATCTTCATATAAGATTGTTGGGCTATTATTGACCATGGGAAGTCCACACTTTTCTTGGATATGTTGAATAACTGATCTCAGCCAAATACACTCTCGACTTGCTTCATGAATAGCAATGATCTCTGAGTTATTTGAAGAAGTAGCAGATAGTGTCTGCTTAACAGATTTCCATAATATGGTAGTATCTCCATAAGTAAATAAATATCCAATTTGAGATCTACCTGTGTGTGGGTCTGAAAGATAACCTGCATCTGCATACCCAATCAATTCTGGACTTGAACCACGTTGATAAAATAATCTCATATCAACCGTACCATGAAGGTAACGAAGGACATGTTTAATGCCATTCCAATGTCTTCGAGTTGGTGCAGAACTATATCTTGCAAGCAGATTAACTGAGAATGTAATATCTGGTCGAGTGCAATTTGCAAGATACATCAAAACTCCAATTGCACTGAGATATGGTACTTCAGGACCAAGAATTTCTTCATCGTCATCACAAGGCCGGAATGGATCATTCTTCACATCAAGTGTTCGAGCAATCATTGGAGTACTCAGGGGATGAGATTTGTCCATATAAAAATGTTTTAAGACTTTCTCAGTATACATTGACTGATGAATAAAAATTCCAATTGGCAAGTGCTTGAGCTGCAGGCCGAGATAAAGTTATGTTTTGCCAAAATCTTTCATTTCAAATTCATTCTTTAAATATATAGCGGTTTTTTAGATCTCTTCAGAAGTTCCTACAATATTTAAATCATCAACATAAACCGCAATAATGACAAATCCAGATTCTGATTTCTTAATAAAAACAGATGGGCATATAGGATTATTCTCAAATCCTTCTTTCAATAGATATTCGCTTAAGCGATTATACCACATGCGCCCGGATTGCTTCAACCCATATAAAGATCTTTGTAGTCTGATTGAGTACATATTTCTAGATGTACTTCTAGATGTACTTGTAGATGCTTCAGGCATCTTATATCCTTCAGGGATTTTCATATATATGTCATGGTCTAAGGATCCATATAAATATGCAGTGATCACATCCATCAACCGCATTTCTAATCCTTTTGTAACAACCAGACTAATCAAAAATCTAAATGTGATTGCATCTATAATGGGAGAGTATGTTTCTTCATAATCAATCCCGGGTTTCTGCAGGAAACCTTGTGCGACAAGCCGTGCTTTGTACCGCACAATTTCATTTTTCTCATTACGTTTTCGTACAAATACCCACTTATATCCAACAAGCATTACACCCTTTGGTGTTTGGACAACAGGTCCAAATACTTCTCACTTTGCTAGCGAATTTAATTCAGCTTCAATAGCTGCTTTCCATTTTGGCCAATCATTTCTACGTCGACATTCTTCGACGGTTTTTGGCTCACTTTCTTCATTACTTCTGGTAATGTCAAGGGTCATTTTATATGAAAATATGTTGTCGACAACAGTTTTATTTCTATCCAGAATTTCTCCAGTTTTCATGAAATGTATTGAGATCTCATTATTTTCAGGTACCTGTTCCTCTTCAGGGGAAAACATTTCATGACACACCTCTTCAGGAGGTCCCTTTTCAGGAGATTTATACTCTTCAAGAGTTTCCTCTTCAGGAGGTTCTAGAATAGAAGATTTGAGCTCTTTAGGAGCACCAATTATATTTGTAGCATGTATTGTGGGTACATGTTCTTCAAGAACACCAAATTCATTTTGTATTCTTTTCCTTCTAGGAATTTTGTCTTTTGCACCAATAGGTCTTCCACGCTTCAGGCGTGTTTTAGATTCACCTATTGCTGCTTTGACAATTTGTCCTTCAGGGACTTCAATCCTTGCTGGAGCATTAACAGCAAGAATATAAGATTTTACTACACTTTTAGTGTCAGTAAATACATCCCGTAATTGATTCGCAACATTTTACAAATGAATAATCCTCTGAACTTCCCGTTTACATTTATTTGTAGGAGGATCAAAATGAGACAGGGTCTTATTATCCCAAATAATATCTTGTCGTGCTTCAGGCACCGACTTTTCTTTACCCATTAATGGAAAATTGGATTCGTCAAAATGACAATCCTCAAAACATGCTTTAAACATATCCCCTATAAGGGGTTCAAGGTATCTAATAATAGATGGAGAATCAAAACCAACATATATCCCAAGTCTACGTTGAGGGCCTATTTTTGTACGTTGTGGAGGTGCAATTGGAACATATACAGCACATCCAAAAGTACGAAGATGAGAAATATTTGGTTGTTGACCAAATGCAAGCTGTAATGGAGAATATTTATGATATGCAGATGGTCTAATGCGAATTAGAGATGCTGCATGAAGTATAGCATGTCCCCAAGTAGAAACAGGTAGTCTTGATTTCATAAGTAAAGGTCTAGCGATTAGTTGAAGCCTTTTGATCAAAGATTCAGCTAAACCGTTTTGTGTGTGTGTGTATGGGCAACAAGATGTTCAACATCTATTCCTGTTGACATGCAATAATCATCAAAAGTTTGAGATGATAATTCACCAGCATTATCCAATCGAATGGTCTTAATTGGATACTCAGGAAATTGTGCTCGTAGTTTAATTATCTGAGCAAGAAGTCTAGCAAATGCAACATTTCTAGTGGAAAGCAGACAAACATGTGACCATCGACTAGATGCATCAATTAGAACCATAAAGTATTTAAATGGTCCACTTGATGGATGAATAGGCCCACATATATCTCCGTGAATCCTTTGTAAAAAGGATAAAGATTCAACAATGACTTTTGAGGGAAATGGTCTGATAATCAACTTACCTTGAGAACATGTAGAGCACGGAGATACATTGGGTAGAAATATCTTTTGATTCTTTAAGGGATGCCCATGTGAATTTTCAATAATTCGTCTCATCATTATAGAACCCGGATGTCCAAGGCGATCATGCCAAGTCATAAATACTTTAGAGTCAATGCACTTCTGGTGCATTACCACATATGATTCAATTGTTCTCATCTTTGTATAATACAATCCAGAACATAGAGCAGGCAGTTTTTCTAATACGAGCTTCTAGCCCGATATTGTTTTAGTAATAAGAAGATGCTCTTTACTGCCTTTATTGGTCGTTTCAATATGGTAATCATTATGGCGTATATCTTTGAAACTCAATAAATTTCTCCTGGATTGTGAAGAGAATAGAGCATCATCAATACAAAATTTGGTGCCATTAGGCAACACAATATAAGCTTTTCTGGAGCCCTCAATTAAATCTGATGAACCTGATATGGTATGGACATAGACTTTACTTATTGTTAGATTTTGAAAATATTTCTTTTCTTTGAGAATTGTGTGAGTTATAGCACTGTCAGCCAGACATATATCTTTATCATTCAACTCAGAGATAAAAAGCTCATCAATGTGATCCATGATTCTACAAAATATACAAAACTTTTATTACAAATAGAAAGAAAATACATTAATTGAGTGGAACACTTCTATCTCCAATTAAGTGTTCAATACTACCTTCAGGATGATTAAAGAAATCAGAGACATCAAGATGAGTAACGTCTACATCTACTGAATCTAATAAATCATCTGATGGTTCTACTAAATTTGTTTCATGCACTTTATTCTTTCCTTTAATAGAAGCTTGATATAAATAAGCTAAGTGCCTGGTCGTACGATAGGTACGTGACCAATATCCAGTCATTCCACATCTATGGCACACCTCTTCACTTTTTTTGAAGAATTATTCTGGGGATTTTTACCCCTTTCTGAATTATACCACTTCCAGTGATACGTTATATTATTATCCCTTTTAATTTTATCATTTCTGGGACCAACATTTCTATAATTTCTCCTACCACGTCCACGTCTCCGATTTCTTCTAAAGGATGCACCATTCACTTCTGGGAATGATGCAAACCTATTACCATTCACTTCAGGTAATGATATTGAACCAGTAGGGCATGACTGGTGGTTTTCTAATAAAAGCTCATTGTTCTGCTCAACTACTAGAAGACATGATATAAGTTCAGAATATTTTTTGAACTTTCTCTCTCGATACTGCTGCTGCAGGAGCACATTCGAGGCATGAAATGTAGTATAAGTCTTCTCTAGCATATCATCATCGGTGATTTTCTCACCACATAATTTTAGTACTGAGCTTATTTTAAAAAGTGCGAAATTATACTCACTAACACTTTTATAATCTTGCAACCTTAAGTGCAACCATTGAAAACGAGCTCTTGGGAGGATGACAGTCTTCTGGTGTTCATACCTCTACCTTAAACTGTTCCACAAAATATAGGGATCTTTTACTGTAAGATATTCAATTTTTAATTCTTCATGAAGATGGTGGTGAAGGAAAATCATTGCTTTAGCACGGTCCTGTAGGGATGCTTGATTTCTTTCTTTAATAGTTTCTCACAGGTTCATTGCATCAAGATGAATTTCAGCATCAAGTATCCATGATAAATAATTTTTTCTAGATATGTCAAGAGCAACAAATTCCAATTTTGTAAGATTTGTCATTTTCTACACATATAAATAATGAAATAAATATGTGTATCTCAGAAAATATATTTATAAATTCACATAGATAATCATCAATAAAATATATCAAAGACTTCAAATAATATATTGAAAAACTTACAGAGGAATAAGGCCACTAACTTTAGAATTAGTAGAACCGTCGTGCTGATAACGTGTTATAAAACTAAAGAAAGAAACTACTATTGCAAAAGAGAAATAAGAAACTCTCTCTGAAACTCTTAAGAACTGAAACTTTCTCTCTCTATATATTTTCTTATGAATTTCATTACAACTGAAGCCCCTATTTATAGGTTTTGAAGTTACTATACAAGTCACTATGCAAGTTACTATGTAGGATTTAAAATAATAGTGGTGGGGTCATTCACATAATTTTAGTGATGGGATGGGGGCGGCTGCCGTCGCATTTAATTTGCTTCGTTCATTTCATTACACTCACATTATTACTTGTGTCGTGTAAAAGAATATATTTTTATCATTTTCTAATTTATTTTTATAAAATTATGGTGTGGACAAGTATTTCTTTGAATTAATAAAAGTTAAGAAGTTTATTTGTTTTGCATTTTTAACAGCAACCACGTGAATTGAAGGAAGTAAAAGAAGAAACAAAAGGAAACAGTAAAAAATAGAATAGGAATGAAGGAAAAAGACGAACAAAAAATAGAATGGTTTTGAGTCTTTGACAGAAGAAGCAAGAATGGATTATTGCTGCGCAATAGGCACCCCTTAAGCTCATTTTTATTAGATTGTTTAAAATGAATTTTTTTAAATATAAATTTGTATAAATATTAAAAAAATTAGTTATATTTAATCAAATATGAAAAAAAATTTATAAAAAAATAGAATAAAAATATTTTTTATAAATAATAAAATTAAAATTTTGTCTAACAATTATCAAATTTAATTTTTGTCTAACAAAAATTAAATTTTACTATTTATTATTTTATTTTTTTACAAATTTCTTCTTATATTATCAAATAAGATTAAATTTTTTTAATATTTATATAAAATTATATTTTTTAAATAATAATTTTATATAATCTAATAAGAATGCGATCGATTTATATATATATGAAAAATGATACACCCACATCATTTTTTACAACAAATTATACAATAAGCATACGTGTCATTTCCTCCTTTCTTCATTAATTCTTTTTATTTTTTGAGTGATTCATTAATTCTTCTAATAGAAGGATTTAAAAAACCTTTCACAATTTGAAAACACTCCAACCCCCCCTCCCCCGCCCCCGGCACGCAGATGCCATCTCGTCTCCCCCAAAAACTCCATCTTCACGTTCGACTTGGGCTCCAGGAACCACCATCCCAAACCTCTTTGCACCACTATTGCATAGACTGTGAAGAGCAACTAAATACCCCTGTTTTAAACAACCCGAAACAGAGACAGGCCTGCTATGCTCCATAACAAATCACAGCGCCACCACCCAGCTGCTCAGCCTCAAGCGGGAATCACCAGAAGACGCTTGTCGTGCACTCAAGTCCCCTGTGACCACCACTCGGTAAGTCTTCCCCGGTTCCATCTTCGTCTCTCTCTCTTGCTCTCACCACTTTCAGTCTCTCTCTCTCCCTCTCATCACTCTCTCTTAGTGTACAGCCATCGAGATCGTCGCAGTTTCCTCCGCAGCCACTAACTCCGCTTAATCTCTGCTGTAGTTCCCCTCAGAGTGAGCTTAGTCTTGCACGAGAAGTCTATAAGGGTTGTTAATTTCCAAAATTTGAGGGGAAGAAATGAACTCTACCTGTTAGACATTAAAATATTTTGCATTTAGTGTTGTGATACCAACAACCCAGCTCAGTAAAGCTAGTTCTGTTGGGTTTGTGATTTTTTCTGATCTGAGTTTGATTTGAGGGTTACTTTTTTTTTTTATTAAGTTTTGGGGGTTTTGGATTTAAACTTGAGAAGAGTCGCACGAGAGAGAGGTGAGATTGGGTTTGTAGAAAACAAAGTAATTTTTTTTACTTTACTCGCCAAGCCCCTTGCTTCTTTGATAGCCCATGCTTTGAGAAAAAAAGAAAGGAGGTGAGGTGAGCTTCTGCTCTGAACGTGAAGATGAAAAGGAGATGAGGTGAGCTTCTGCGCTGAACGTGAAGATGGAAGGGAGGGAGACGAGGTGAGCATCTGCACGTCGGGAGCAGGGTAGGGGGGTTGGAGTGTTTTCAAATTGTGAAAGGTTTTTTAAATCACTTTTATTAGAAGAATTAATGAATTACTCAAAAAATAAAAAGAATTAATAAAGAAAGGAGGAAGTGACACGTATGTTTGTTGTATAATTTGTTGTAGAAAATGATGTGAGTGTATTATTTTTTTATATATATATAATCTCCTCGAAATGATAACCTCCCCTCACCACCTTTCCGCAATGGTACGTACGTTGGGAAAGAGCACAGACTGACATGAAAATGACGTGTCGATCTGATCCGTTGATAAGAACCCTAAGCAAAGACAGAAAGAAAAACTAGTTAGGGATGTGTGCTCACGCAAGTCAAAGTGCGCGTGAGCATGTGGTGGTCATCAGGCCTCTGCAACTGTTCTTTCTCCATCTTCCTAACGCACTGCGCATCTGTTTCTGCACGCTTAACACGGCAGTCAAGGTTGAGGCCCCTACGAAACCATGTCATCTCTCTTCGTTTCTTTAACTTAAGAATCTTCCTGGTTTTTGCTTCCCACTAACGATATAGTGTCGGCCAATAACTTTTTGTTTTTTATTTTTTTCCTAAGAAGATATATTGTATTAATTAATCCTCAATTTTGATAAAATTGTGTTAAAAAATATTTATTTGTAACAAATTATTTGTTATGAAAGAACTAGTTTTTATTAAAATGAGTCAACTCATGCTATAAATAATAATTTTTATTACAAATACTTATTTTTTCTGTAAACTTTGTTTTTTAAAGTAAAATGGCTACAATTTAGAAAGAAATTCAAAAGGAAAATATTAATTTGCCTACCTAATTTGACATTTTATTTGAATATATTATATATTTTAAATTTTTAAGTTTTTTTATTTAATGATCAATTAAGTGATTATTAATGTATTGATATTTTTTATATTTTAAAAATATATTTTAAAAAAATAAAATAAAATAAAAAAATAAAAAAGAATTTGACTTAGCGATAAGGTGCAGCGAACATGCTAGCACTGCACAGTCCAAAAATAAAGTTTGGAAAAAATTTGTACACAAAACTATAATACTGACTACAATCAGGTATGTATGTAACATTGAATTGCTATAAATATAAATTTTAAAAAGGAAAAAAAAAAAAAAACCCCTCTAGTTATCACTTTAAAAACTGGTGCGTGAAGCATAGAATAGTACTTGAATACTGTCTATTGAAAACGACCCATGTGGGTTTGGTAGCTGTGAGAATGCACGACAGGAAACGAGTTGCATTGCCTGCTACTCCAAAGGTTGCAAGGGACAAGGCTAAGGTGTTGGCCAAACATGGTACCCTTCGGATAGTCATGAATGTAGTTTTTTTTTTTTTTGTTTAGTAAACTTTATTAGACTAAAAAAAATGATAAGTGGAGTTCTCTAACAAACGTCCTAAATTATTAAACAACAATAAAAAGTGATAGAAAGAAGGAAAAAAAAAACGAATCTTTAGAACTTATTTCTTAATCTCCACCCATAATCCTACCAAAAGGATGCAATTTTTAAAGATGGAAATAAATTATTTGCAAAAAAAAATGAACAATGGAACTACTGTTGGCAGTGGTGAAACCTCTACTGGAAGCGGTGAGATTGACAAGTACACTGTTATTTCTTATCTTAAAATAATTTTTAGAGAGATCCACATCCCTTTTTCAATATCACCGATTAGAAAAAAAATGGTAACATAGTGAAAAACACAGTATTGAGTGGATAGATCTACAGTCATTCATCTGGGACCTGTGCTTCTGAAATAGCGCATGGAGACCACGCTCCGGTGGGATAGAGACGGGATAGGGAAGATCTTGAAGATCTCGACTAGAGGAAGCAACTAGTACAACCAGTGTAGCCATCAGAGACGTTGAGGTGTGGTAGCGCATGAAGACTACGCGCGGTTAGATCTGACCATGCGCCAATTTTTTTTTTTTGGCGACTTTGTCATCCCAGTAAATCGACGTTAGTAGGATGCGTTGGTGGGGCCCGTGTTAATGAATGGCAGCTAGAAAGCCACGGATTCGACCAAATCTGAACTGGTGATAGAGGAAGGAGGGAAAAAAACACCATCAAAGAAGTGTATACATAATGTGAAGAAGGAAGGGAAGAGGAGAGACAGCTCCACCCTCCACCCTCCTCTCTGGCGATGGCACTCGGCAGCTAGAGAATGGTGTTAGAGGGAAGCTAGAGGTTTTCTCCCTAGAAAAGGGAGAAGCTTACCAGTAAACCTTCTACTTGTTAAAATTAAACAGATGTTATCTTTCTTTCTAAACTCTTCTTGGATGTAGTTAAAAAGCAACCAAGTTTGTCTTTGTAAACTGTAATTAATTTCAAATGCCAAGACAATATCCAAGGGGCTGTGCGTTGTTAAGCCAATTAACTACTAACAAATTAGTTAGTGCCCACTTCATTGATGGCACAAAAATAAATCAATTTTAAAGCTATTAATTGATCAGCAAGAGTATTAATTCCAACTTCGAGCATTAGCATTAGTGTCTCCATATCCAATGCAGACACAACACACATTTGCATAATGTGATGTTTAATTTGACTGCATTAAATTATGTATATCTAAAATTCTACATAGCTATAAATAATGTTCCAACAAGTTTGCAGATAGACTATTTACTCTATAAATATTATTTTACTATTTTTTTTCTCTCTCTCTCCTCCCACTCTCCATATGCAAATACAAACACACATTTTACTATTTTATTCTTATTTTGATTCAAAGATGCATAAAGCAATCTATTTTTTTTTTTAATAACAAAATAAATCTCCAAAAGATTTAAGTTCACATATGTATATAGAGAAACCAATACTAGTGCTCTGACAATAGAAACCAATATTGAAGGAGATTGTGGAAGATTTGAGAACTCCCCCACACCCACCTAACCTTATGGGTTCTCTCTTAAAACATTAATCATGTCTATATGTATTAAGCTAGATACTAACTGTAAATGCAAAATTTGTTGGCAAGGATTATGTGATTAGGTTTTTGAGTTTGAATAGACTATGAAACTAAAAAATAAGATTTTATTTTATTTTTGAGTTTTAGTCTCGGATGAATGTAAATTATTTAAGATTTATCTTTTTGGATAAATTGTAAATTGTTTAAAAATAGGAATTTCAGTTTTTGAGTTTGAATAGACTATGAAACTAAAAAAATAAGATTTTATCTTATTTTTGAGTTTTAGTTTTGGATAAATGTAAATTATTTGTTGGATTTGTCCATAACAATATTTGTCTCTTTAGGAGTCATAAGAGTTAATTAAATATGTTTCTGGTGTGATTATCAAAATTTGCAATTATCCAGAATAGAAGGTGAACAAAATTTGAAGTGCTGTAAAGATTATTGCGACATGTCAGCAAACCATCAGGAGAGTATTTCACAACAGACTCAATCTATCAGTCAATTGCTATCTTGACTAGGACTCTTTCCAAACAGCCTATGTAAAGAAACTCATTTACTAACCTTAGTTGGGATTTTCAGCCAGAGAGTATATTTAGAGATATAATTATGTCATGAGAGAGAAAATTCATTGAATATTTTTCCTTATGTTTTTCACACACTTGTAAGTGTAATCGTGCTCAAGGATCAGTAATTGGATCTCAACCACTGGCGGTTCGAAGAGAAAAGTCAATATTTGAAAATCGTCAAAGGTTCTAGCTACTACTGAGGTAGAAAACAAACAAGCCATTTGTTTGGTCAAGTAAAAAAGTCAAATAGCAAAGTTTTTTAATTGCGACTTACTTGTAATTAGATTTTCAAATAATAAAATTGATTTCTCTAGGTTTTCTACCTCGTAGGGTTTTACCTTTAAGGAGTTCTTCAAATGATTTTTCTTCGTTACCAATTATTGTGTTATGCAAGTTTATTGATTTATTTCAAATATTTGATTGATTAAATAATCACACGATTGAGAACTAACCAATTTGTTCAAGTGAATTGTTAGACAATGTCGGTGATATACAAGTATACATAGAGAATTTCAATTGGCATCAGAGCGTGATTCACTCATCCAAGTGTAATGATGTCATCGTTGACTGCCCCACTTCACTTCAATGGTGAAAACTATGCATATTCGAATATATGTATGAAAGCATTCCTCAAATCTTTAGATTAACGAGTTTGGTACTCCGTTGAATGAGGATGGACTAAACCTGAAGCAAATATTGATGCTTAGACCAGAGATGAGATGGGCAATAGTGATTAGAATAGCAAGGGACAGAATGCCATTGTTATGGCAGTATTTCCAGGAGAGTTCAAAAAGATATCCATGTGTTAGATAGGTAAGAAGTATGGGACATCTTGAAGATCACACATGAGAGAACAAAAATTGTGAAAAACTCATAATTGCAATTACCTACCTCAAAAATTTGAAAAGATTAAAATGATGGAAGATGAATGTTTTAATGATTTATATGCTAAGCTTAATGACATTGTGAATTCTAGATTTAATCTCGGAGAAAAATTCGAAGACTCAAGTGTTGTGAGGGAGATTTTGAGATCTCTACTTGAAAGATTTTGGCCTAAAGTCACTGCCATTGAGGAAAGTAAAGATTTCGATGCAAAAAAAGTTGAAGAGCTGGTCGGGTCCTTATAAATATATGAATCATCTCTCCCTCAAGCACAAAAGGATAAATCTATTGTTTTAAAAACTGTGAAAGATAAGCGTGAGAGAATTTTTTATTAGGAAAATCGAAATGATGAGGTTATAATTCTTATTGTTAGAAAGTTTAGGATTTTTCTGTTTAATAAAAAGACTAACAGCAAACTAAAATGAGGAAAAGAATTTCCAGCCAAGAAAAATGAATCTGAAAATTGGAATAAAAATAAAGCTGAGAAAAATGACAAAGTAAAGTGTTATGATTGTTCGGGTTATAGTTATATTAGAATTGCATGTCCGAACTTCAAAAAAAAGGGAAAGACATTGAATGCTAGTCTTAGTGATAATCCAAATTCTGAAAGTGATGACTTATCATCGGATGATGAAAAATCTTTTATAATTTTTTTTACTATTGTAAATGATTTACCTAAGATTTCACTAATAAAATCTGAAGGTGAATGTGCTTATAGTGATTCAATATTGCCCTTGTTGATGCTGACTAAGAACTAAGTGTACAGGATGCTTACAATAAGGTGTGTGAGGAAATAGTCAAGCTTAAAAAACTCAACAAAAAATTGTATAATAAACTTACAACAATGGAAAATGAGAAAAATGATCTAGTTGAGGCTCTAAAAATTTATGATGTTAAAGTAATGAGAATGAAGGATCAAAATGCTGCACTAGAACAAGAGTTTAAAAAAAATCAAGAGTGCAAACAAAAAACAGCAACTGAAATTAGATAAAATCTTAAGTTTCCATAAAATGAATAGTGATAGAACTGGCCTAGGATATGTGACTTCCAAAGGAAAAGAAAAACAAACCTCATCATCTACTATGACTACTTCTAAATGTATTGTTTTGTTAAGGGAAGTAAAGATAAAAATGTTCAAAACATGTTGGACCAAAGTTAGTTCAGTCAAAAATTATGCAAGGAAATCAATCACCAAAATGGTGAAGAAGGGTAGGTATAAAGGTAAATTTACTCTTACTTATCATAATTGTTGAATTGTTGGTCATATAAGACCATATTACTTAAACTTGTCTCAATGTGAAAAATCAAACTAAAAAAAAAACAAATAGGAAATGAAGAAGTCTAGAGAACCAAATTAATGATATGAATCAACAAATCAATTTTGTAAGTCTCTGGCTTCTTGAACTAGTAAAGTTGTGCATTCAAAATAATGCGAAGGACAAATCAAAACTCAAGACAAAATGGGTGGTGAAGGATGATGCCGTGTGCTCCATTTCTCACACGGCGATTAGAGCCATAGAAGATTGCCTTTGGTACCTAGACCAAGACATATATTTGGAGATAAAGCACTTCTCAAGAAAGTGGAACCAACCAATGGAGATACGTAACCTTTGGAGATGGTAGTAAGACCGTTGTGGAAGGGAAAGAGAGTATTTAAGTACCAAGATTGCCTATTTTAAAAAATGGTTTAGTTGTTAACAGCCTTAAAGTTAATTTACTAAGCATTAGTCAGTTTTGTGATTAAAATTTGTATGTGTAGTTTCTAAAAGACGAATGCAATGTATACAACCTAGTTAGAGAGTAGATTTTAAAGGGTTTGAGAACCTTAGATAATTACTATAGGGTCTCCTCGACATCAAAATTGAGCTGTCATAGAGTCTTACTTGATGAAACTAAGCTTTGACATGAACACCTAGAGTACATCAACTTTTGAGATTTGGTGAACATATCAAAAAGAGAAGCAATAGATGGGTTGCTCAAGGTCATTAAAGGCAAGAAAGTAGTCTGTGGAGCATGCCAAAAAGGGAAGCAAACAAGAGTTTAACACAAGAAGATTTTCCACATTCTTACCTCTCAGCCACTTGAGTTTTTACACATGGAAAGAAGTATAGCATGTTGATCGTAAATGGTTTTTCAAGATCCACATGGACTATCCTCTTAAGAGAATTAAAGGTTTTTAGCTTTTGATCTTACCAAAAATCTATTCAAGAAACTGAAAATAGAATGGGATGTTTCCATTTCTAGAATATGTAGTGACTATGGTAGAGAATTTGGGAATACTAATTTCACTATTTTCTGTGATGAACAGTGAATCCATCATGAATTTTCAGCACTTATCACTTTACAATAAGATGGAGTGGTGGAAAGGAAGAATAGAGCAATTTAAAAAATGGCTCAGACCATGATGTGCTATAAGAAAAAGGATATACATCTTTTGGGAGAAGTTGTAAATACACGGAATCACATCTTGAATCGGGTAATCCTAAGACCCAACACTAAAGATACTCCCTATAGTTTGTGAAAAAAACTATAGTGAGGTATTTTAGACTTTTTGGTAGTAAATGTTACATATTAAGAGATAGAGAAAACACTCTTATTTTCAAAGAAGAGTGATGAAGTTTTGTTTCTTGGTTATTCCTCAAATAGTAAGGCTTATACAATTTACAACTTAAGCGCAAAATCTGTTATGAAATTATTTAATATAGTTGTGGATGACATTTTCCCTGAAACTATCATCAGAGAACTTGAAAATATGATGGAGTCAGTACGAACTAGTGAAGAGAACTCACAAGAGCAAGATGAAGAAGATCACATAGAGAAAAGTGATCCCAAAGAAAAGGAACTTTCGTCAAGAATTACTCAAAATTATTCAAGGGAGAATATTCTTGGTGAACTAGATGAAGTTATGAGATTAAGAAAATGAGTTTTAAATCAAGTCTCATTTGTGTGCTATTTGTCGTAGGTTGAAACCATGAAAGTTGAAGAAGCGCTAAAAGATGAAAGTTGGCTCAATGCAATGCACGAAAAGCTCCATCAATTCACTAGAAATGATGTATGAGACATAGTTCCAATACCAAAGAACTATAATATCATTGGGACTAAATGGATCTTCAGAAATAAGTCTGATGAGCATGAGATTATCATAAGAAATAAAGCAAGGATGGTTGCTTAAGGATACACTCAAGTGAAGGGGATAGATTTTGATGAAACATTTGCCCCCACGGCTTGGTTGGAATCTGTCTAAGTCCTTCTTGCACATGCTTGACATCTAGACTTCAAATTTTACCAAATGGACATTAAGAGTGCCTTCCTCAATGGAATACTATAAGAAGAGACATATGTTGAACAACCTAAGGGGTTTATTGATCACTCACATATTGATTACATGTAAAAGTTAAAGAAGGTTCTTTATGGACTGAAACAATCACCCTGTGCTTAGTATGAGAGATTGACAGTTTATCAACTTGAGCATGGTTTCGATAGAGAACAAGCCGATAGGACACTCTTCATAAAAAGATCAGGTAAGAAGCTTCTAATTTCCCAAATTTATGTTGATGATATAGTATTTGCAGCTACACTTGAGTCTCTTGCATATGACTTTGCAAATGAGATAAAATCCGAATTCGAGCTGAGCATGATTGGTGAGTTAAATTTCTTTAGGGGAATTCAAGTAAAACAATTTAAAGATTGAATTTCTATCTCATAATCTAAGTATGCTAGAGACCTTGTGAAAAAGTTCGAAATTGAAGACAAAAGCAATACTCGTACTCCCATGAGTACATCGGTACAAGTCAATAAGGATCCTATAAATAAAAATATTGACCCTAGTATTTATAAAAGCATGATAGGAAGTCTATAGTATATCACTACAACTAGACCTGATATAGCCTTTAATTGTGGAGTGTGTGCTAGGTTTCAGACCAATCCTAAAAAATCTCATCTTACTATAGTAAAAAGAATCTTAAAAGATCTTAATGCATATGTTGATTATGGAATATGGTCTACTAGAGATACTAATCTAGTACTTGTTGGGTACTCGAATGTTGATTGGGTTGGGAATGCTGATGATAGGAAGAATACTACTAGTGAGTGTTTTTATGTAGGTGGGAATGTTGTAACTTGGATGAGTAAAAAGCAAAACTCGATTTCTCTATATACTACTATTAGTATTTCAAAAAATCATGTTCAATACTCTAGAACCAAACACATTGACATTAGACATCATTTTATTAGAGAATTGGTTGAGTTTAAAATAGTGTCTTTATAGCATGTTCCTACTGAGTATCAATTTATTGACTTATTTACTAAACCTCTAGATGGTTTAAGGTTTGAATTCTTTAGGAAAGCCACTGGTGTGTGTGATATCAAGTGAGAGACTATGCCTCCAAGTAGTTTAGGACATGCATTTTATTTTATTTTCTATTTTGATTATTTATTTTTTGTTTTTTTTTTTTCAGCTTTAGAAAATGATAATAAAAAAATGTGTGTTTCAGCCATATTTTCTTTCGAAGTGCATGATTGATATGTTGAAGTTTTGAGCATGTGAGTACTCACTCAGTAAATTCCTGAACTCATGCATTTCATTTTTTTATTATGCAGTCCACTTTGTGTATACTAAACCTATGAGTCATTTTGACAAAATTCAATTTTAATGTACTGTGAAGAACTTGTATAGATGCATAATTAAAATCTAAAAAGTGATGTGTTATTGATATGCTCACCATAGAGGGAGTTCGTGTCTTAAAGTGACTAATACTAATTGAATCTAATACAAAAAATAAAGAGGTCTCCATTGCCAAACACCACTTGTTGATTCATATAAAAAAAAAAATCAGTTAAATCACTACAAAAAGAGACTAGTATCTTATACGGATTTGTCCTCTAAGTACTTATAAAAAAAAATAGCTACTCAAATTATTACGGAAATAGATGTACAACAAAAATGGACATAAAAATGGCTATGCAAGCAATGGAGGAGATACTCATATATCTAGGCCTTAGCATAAAGTTAAGTTTTAAAATAAATGATAAATTCTTGGAAGCATTTTCAAGAAGAACATTAAAAAAATAATATATATATATATATATATATATATATAAGGAGAATAAAGAGTTGTTAGTTTACACAAGTTTGCTCACTCACACACTCATATGAACTTTGAAATTGATGGTTCTATGAGGAGTGAATATACATTATGATTGTTGCAATCAAGTGGGTATATGGTTTTGGATTTATTTTGTGAGTGACATTATGGTTGAACTAAGATGCATTTAAGCATGTTACTTGCCTCATTTTTAAAAAAAAAATAATTAAAATACAAGTTTTATTTTATTTTTTGTGGCATATTTGTTTCTGGCCTACAAAACAAAAAATATATATATTGAAAGAAAAAAAAAATTATTTTGGTCAACTTTGAGTTGCAAATAATTCTGATGCAAAAGTCTGGGAGAGGTGTCTCAGGTACTATGTATTTCAAATAATGGGTTGGGGTTGTGTCTAAGTCCTAGTGGGACACTACTAGAGTGCACTAGATAAGTCAAGTTCAACCTTGTTGAGGCAGATGCACGACACGGCACTTAAATGACTTAAGTCCTTCTAAGCCCCATTCAAAAACACACCTAACTCGATACCCATATCCTACATAGCTCATAGCACTCCTCCTTTGAATCCAAACTCTCAAATCTCTCACATTTCACTCAAAATTCTTGAGAAAAATACTTGAATTCAAGAGTCTTCAACTTCTAAGTATTAATCAAGGTATGTTTTCGAGTTTTATTAAATCACTTTCTCCATCTCTCCAATTCTGGGGTTTAGCAAATACATATATGGAGTTTGGGATTTTGATTCGTGTTTTGTGAAGTTTGTGTTGAAATTGGTTGGGTTGAGTAGGAATTTAAATATAGTGACTTGGAACTAGTTTGTGCATTTATTGAGAACTATTTTCCATGGGTTTTGAACCTCTACATTTCGGATTCTCTCAAATGCATACTAAGTGTTTGATGTTTTGCCTAAGTCAACTCATAATGCTTATTTGTCTCTAAATTGCTATGGTTTTTTCACTTATATAGTATGATTACATCTATAAGAGCTTTACTTTCCACTGATATCAAACAACTTGGAGAGACTTCAGCTCTTCCCACTCAATCTGAGCTTGCACAATCTGAGGTTGTCTATGACTAGATCATATCACCCGAGGTAGAGAGTGCCTACATAAACAAATTCCCCAAGAGAACTGTCATGGGAGAATGAGGGGTTATTTTAAACGAATTTCCCCCATATGACTTTCAACTCATCCAAAACATTTTTGTGGACAGAGGATGGGAAAAACTTATACATGCACCTCTTGCACCATGTGCTAAGATGGTTCAAAAATTCTACTCCAACGTTGCCCACTTCAACTTGGATAATCATAGCATCATGTCTATTGTTTGGAGCACAAATGTTCAAGTATCCCCCACCATTATTCGAGAACTTTATGATTTGCCTAAGGTGACATCACCTCAATATACTTTCATGGGTTTGGGACTCCCATCAAGAATTGCTATGAGGAATTTGTTTGCTGGCCTGAGTGGACCCAAATGGATGACTGAACTCATAGGTTGCCTTTACATCACAAGCTTCCACAGTTTTGACTTTTGGCAAAGATAGTGCTCACCAACTTATGGCTGATTAGTCGTCATACCGGGATGACTCTTGATTGAGCCTATTTTATTTATGCCTTGGCCATGGGTCTCTCCATGGACTTCCCTACTCATGTTAAAAATGAGTAAAAGCCCCCATTTGGCAGCCGGATTACAAAGTCGACTATGAAAGCAAAGGTCCCCCTTTGATCAAAAGAGCCAACATTGAAAATGGTTGGACCTATTTCGGTTTTGACTGTGGTTAACTATGAAACTGTCATCACGAGTGCTACCAAGAAGAGGCTTCCAGCCAACGAGTCTGTCTCATCACTTCCCGAGCCAACGATGTCTCTTCCTCAAGTCATGGAGCAACTTTATCTCATAAATCAGAAGTTTGATACCATTGCTGCCAGATTAGAGGATAATATTACATATGTACGTAATGAGGTCTTCCAAGCAAATTTTTAGTTGATTCAACTCTCCTCCAACATCCAACAAGTCACAGCACATATAGTCGATGACTCAGATGCTGAAAACTAAGTCTCTCATAACTAAATTGATGACAAAAAGGAGAGAAAAAGTGAGGGGGAGCAGCATTAATGTAGGGGGAGAAGCTCGAGCAAGGATTTTTTTGTTGATGCAAGAAAATTAATTTTGTAGAAAGTTTTTTGTTTTGTGTTGATTAGTTTAACATCCAATTTCAATCTGTTTTGATACAATCTAATGTGGCGTGAATGATTGACATGATATGAATGTTTGAACATGATGTGAATGGTTGATTGAATGATTTCGAAAATTAATTTTCAACTTTGTTATTTATGACTTGCTATTTGGCGTTTACAAGAAAAGCACATTCATCAAAATTTGTTTTGTCACTAATCCGCCAAAGGGGAAGAATGTAAATGCAGAATTTGTTGGCAAGGATTTTTTTTTTTTTAAGGAAACAACTACAATTCATTAATAACAAGTATTACAATTGGACTTGAAAAACAAATTACATGCCAACTAAGCAACGATCTGTAACTCCTTAGTGCACTGAGAGTAACTGATATAGTCTAGCCCTGACTGCACAACCTCTCCAGATCATCATTTGATAAACAGCCCAACTCTATCCAAGATAGAGTGACAACCAAATAAAAACAAAACAACCAACCCAGTATCCATACTAAGATGGAGTAGGGACAAACTCTAAGGACTAGAAGTCCTAGAGACTAGTGTTTTTGTTTTTTTATTAAATAGAAATAAAAACATTTGCGAAGACTGAATAATATGAATCGATTTTCAACTTTGGATGAAAGTTAAATTAGACACAAAGGAGAACCATGGTTGTACGTGGCACATGAAGGACACACGCCGCCCCTCGAGGTGGTGGATGGGAAGGAGCGAAGCGGCCAGACATCCAGGTCATAGTGGGGTCGCACGTGGAGGTATAAATCCACCCTAGAGGTGGCGCGTAAGAGATCAACCTCTGACTCTGAGATAGCGCGTGTGCCACACGCGTCGCTTCATTACTCCACCTTCAAGTGAGAGATCAGCATCTTGGAAGACCAATGAAGGGGTGCATAGGGAGATTAAGACGCTGGAGAACACCAGACACCATCGTTCGATATCAATGTGGATGGTTCAAAACTCTGACAGCTATTGTTCGTTGCGCCGTCGTCCACTTACTCCGCCAGAGACCAAAAGACAGTCGCTGGGGTTCCTGAAACTTAAATTGAAAAAAAAAATGAAACAAGAGAGAAGGGGGGATGAGGGGGACGGGGGAGACGATAGAAAGTAAAAGAAAAGTGAAAATCAGAGAAAGGGGAGGGGAAGAAGAGGAAAATAGAAAGGAGGAGAGGGGCAGCCGAAGCTCCCACCCCCCTGCGGCACTGGCTGAATGAAAGGGAAAGCTAGGGTTTTCTATAAAGAAAACTGAAAGAGGAGTGCCTCCTTTATTTTTATTTTTCACCCATATGTTGGCAAGGATTAAGTGATTAGATTATTGAGTTTGAATAAAGTAGGAAACTAAAAGATAAGATAAAATATTATCTTGGAGTTTAAATTTTGGATGAATGTAATTTTTTATTGGATTTATCCACACCAATATTAGTCTATTTATAAGTCATAAGAGTCAGATAAATATACTACTCGTGTGATTTTTAGAATCTACAATTATCTAAAACAGAAGTTGGATAAAATTCAAAGTGCTGCAGAGATTATCGTGACATGTAAGCAAACCATCAACAAAGTATTTCACAACAAACTTGATCCTTCAGCAAATTGCTATCCTAACTAGGACTCTTTCTAGATCATTTATTTAAAAAAACTCATTTAATAATCCTAGTTAGGACTTTCAGTGAGAGAGTATATTCAGAGATATTATTGTGCCATGCAAGAAAATTCATTGAATAATTTTCCTTGTGTTTTCCATACACTTGCAAATATGATCGTGCTCAAAGTTTGAGAGGATCGTTGATGAGATTTCAACCACTAGAAGTTCCAGGAGATCAAGTCAATATTTGAAGATCGTCAAAGGTTCTGGCTGCTACTGAGGTAGAAGACAAACGGATCATTTGTTTGGTCAAGTAAGAGAGTCAATTAGCAAAGATTTTGTAATTGCGAACTTACTTGTAATTGAATTTTCAAATAATAAATTTTGGATTTGGTTGTCCTATAAGGTTTACTAAGACATCGAAGACTCCCCAACCTCACCAAGGCCCCACCCTTTGCATCTTCTTTGAGTTTGCAAGACCAAATTCGAAGACTTGAGTTGCTAGAACCTAGTCCAAAGGTATACAAAACACAATGTTAACAATAACATACATAGTTGTTGAATACTCATGTTATCATAAAGTGAGCACATGAAGACTTAACATAAGAGTTTATTCATAATATTATCGGTGTTTCATATATTTTGATATGTCTGCAGTGTGGAGTCTTGTTTTGCATGTTACATGGCCAGTACTTGGTATATGGATCTATAGATTATAACTTTATATTATTTATAAGCAACACCAATCAAAGAGATTAAAAAATGTAAATCTAAAAGTTCAAGATTCGAGACAAGGAATTTTAAATTTGACTACTAATTCTCTAGAATCCAAATACATAGAATGATGCAAATTGAAACATAACATAGTTGTGTGAGTTGCATATATAGAGAGAGTTTTGGATGGAGAAGTGGCATGGAAGCATGCTCCTACGGTTGGAGACAGTTCACAATTCATGTAATGCTACTATGCCTTCTAGGTTTGAGCACTAGTGTGTCCTGGCCTAGTACAAGTTCTACTTACTTTTTAAAATTTTTTCTAACATTTTTTGAATACTTTTATAAATTTTTCGAATACTTTTATACTACTTTATATAAATTTGCTTCATGAGTTTATATTATTATGTTAGGAATCATCTCAAGGAGCAAAGGTCCAAAGCAGTAGTTTTTTAAAAAAAAATAATACCTCTGCATTTCATTAACAAGGATCAAGTATTACAACTTTTATTGCTAATCAGACAGTTGACAATAAAGTTAGAAACATCCTCTATCCACAGTATTTCTTTTTTTAAGCTTAATGCTTTCCTAGCTAATGTCTGTGCCACTATATTTTTTTCTCTATAAGCAAATTGTAAATGCCAATTGGATCTAATTTTTAAAAGGAATCTAACATCTTTTACTAAAGAACCAAAATAGGACAACTCCTCTTCATCGCTTTGAACCACCACTATAACAGATCTTGCATCTCTTTCGAAAATGGCCTTCTGAATATTGAGTTCACTGCACAATTCCAAAGCCTTCTTAAAGCACAACACTCTGCCACTACTAGACTATCAACATTAACCTTTTGATCACAAATAGTAACCAAAGTCTCACCCTCCTAATCTCTTATCACGATACCAGCATCTAATTTTTTCCCTTTCATGTCTAGAGAAGCATCCCAATTGACCTTGTAAAAACCACTTCTTGGTTTAATCCCATTTCAGTGAACCCTTAGCGGCAATATTTTGCACATGCACTTCCTTTTTCTAAATTGTCTAAGAAACCCGTAGTCTGGAACAACTTCTCTTGCTATTTTGAGTAAAAATTTATGAAAAATTAATCTCTTTTCAAACACATACTCATTCTTCTCAAACAAACTCTTATAAACAAAACTGACATCTCCTCCAGCTGATTCCTACTCAACCATTTCATCAATTTCTCCCACAATAGCAAAAAACTTATCTTCTGTTCTACCCAATTTCTGAACATAACTTTCATCTGAAGTCTATTTTTCATTTGCTGCTAGGCATTCTCATAATACATGCATAAATGATTCTTCATATGCACTTTAAATTTGGCATCTTTGATCTTCCATGGCCTTTCTTTTAAACAAATTTCTTTTCCAACTTTCTGAAGAACCATCTTTCTCACACTTGGCACTTCAAAATCCCATATACTTCTCCACCTTTCATCCACCTTGACCTCCATTGTCCAATGTCCTATACTTCTTTTTATTCTTTCCATTTGCAAGAAATAGGTACTGCTGATAAATAACATTCCTTTTCTTGGATGGACTCCAAATCAAATTTTTTTATGCCTTGCCTTTACTCAAAGGAATTCTCAGAATCTGCTCAGCCTCTTCTTTTGAAAAAACTTGCTTTAATCCTTCCCTCAATCTACTCCCTTTTATGCTTGACAATTAACTCTTCCACCTTAGCATCTTCCTTCAAAATAGAAACGAGTGACTATATAGAAAAAGATGAAGTAGTTGATAGCCATTTTTATTCCCAAATATGTATCTTACTACCATCTCCCACTCTCTACCTCATACATTCTTTTAAAAGGTCCCTAGCCAGCCATATACTTCTCTAAATTAAAGACGGATGCAAACTCAACTTAACTTCCATAAAATTAGATTGCCTAAAATACTTCTCTTTGGGCACTACAATTGCCAAAGTACCAAGATTCTTAAGTAATTCCACCCTTGCTTTGCTAGTAGAGTAATGTTGAAATTTTCGAAGTCCCTAAAACCCAAACCACCCTTCTATTTCTACATTAGCATCCTCTGCCATTTTCTCCAATGAATACTCTTGCCTTCTTGCTATTTATCCCACCAAAACTTCAAAAACATGTTTATCTCTTGGCACAACTTCTTAGGGAGCTTAAACACACATGTAGTGTAAGTTGGATGGCCTGTAACATTGCCTTGATCAATAATTTTTTGCTAGCTTGTGATAAAAAATTATTCTTCCAGCTTGTTATCTTCTTCCATCATATCTTTTCTTTTAAAACTCTATAGGTGTTAAACTTAGATCTTCCCATAGTAGTAGGGAGACCTAGGTACTTATCATAACTACCACAAACTATAAAGTTGCCAGCTTCCATCATAACCTTCTTATCAACTACCTTTGTATTGCTGCTAAAGAAAATTAAAGTCTTATACTTGTTTAGAAATCGACATGAGGCCTTCTCATATTTTTCAACACCTCTTGGAGCCTATTCCACTTTTCTAATGCCCTCCCAAAAAGGATGCAATTTGCGAAGAGAAAATATTTAATGGTAGTGCCCTCATGAGCCACTTGCACCCCTCTTATAAGTTACTGATTCACATAGGAATTTAATAAAGTGCTTAATCCTTCAGCACAAAGAACAAAAAGATAGGGTGACAAATAAGAGCAAAACTAGAATTTGGTGTTTGAGATTGCAATTGACAAAGTATGTAATATGTGTAAATATAAATAATATGAATTTTTTGCATGTCACTAAATATAATAACTAATCATACGTCATAAATTGTATACAAAAATATGTCTTATAAGATCTTAAGATTTTCGTAATTTGTTAGAGACCATTATAAAAAGAAAAGAAAATATGAGGCAATTGGGGGGACCATTTTTCTTTTTTGGGATAAAATGGGAGGCAATTTTATAAAAAAAAATTATATATATGTACATACTATATTAATTTTTTAAATAAATTTAGGGGGGACAGATTTAATAAAAGATGAGTAGGAGATAGATTTAACACAATTCATGACAAGCATCACCCATTTCTCACAAAACCCCAGTTTTTTCATCACAGCCTCCAAAAACCTCCACTTAACATGATCATAAACTTCAAACATATCTAATTTTATCGCCAAGCTCCCCACCTTCTCCCTTTTTCTAATTTTCATATAGCGTAGCAACTCATAAGCCACCATAATATTATCATTTATCAAACCCCTGACAAAAACTTGAGTATGTTTGAAATTGTTTGGGAGACTTTCTTGTACATTGTATTAAGAGGCTTATTGGCCTATACTCCTTCACTTTTTTAAGTTCTTTACACTTATGAGATAAGTGTAATTAAGTGGGGGATCCAAATGATTAGCATTAAGAAAAGACATAGCAACTTCACAAAGCAATAGTTCATTTGCCTTTTTTTTGTTCAAAAAATGCTTGATCCATAGATATTGTTGACCTACCCATATCTTGGAACTTAGCTCTCGTATGGAGTTTATACAATGACAATGTAAAATAAAATAAAATATTCTCTGTCTTTTTAGAAAAGGATCACAGTTCATTCATTAAATAAAGTTTACAACTGAAACTAATAAGTGTGAAAAAATCTGTATTACAAGTCTAACTAAACACCAATCTGTAGTATTCCTGCACACACCGGTTGTAGGTTTTGTCTAAACATCTAATTTCTCAAAAGTCAAACCAACACTGACGTGTGACTTGATTGAGAAAGCATAGAGATAACCAAACTCTCACCCTCCAAGGAAGGAGAGGAGATCACCACATTCATTCTCCAAAGGGAGAGGAGGACATGCAACTATCATCCTCCAAAGGGAAGAGGGGGAGCCAAATAAGGAATAATCCTATTCCTATTTATTATTACAAAACACCAACAAAAATAGGAAAAGAAGATAAAAACAACACAAACGACAAAGCCAAAATCCAGATCAATAAAATCGGGTTCAAAACAAAACAGACATAACAGCACGGCAGAGGGTGGCGCGTGGCAAACACCCACCGCCTGGGTGAGTTCGGACAGTCGACCCCTACTCGGTCGAGGTCCCTAAGCCTAGCGCCATCGCACGTGGTTACAATAGGCCTCTCCATTTGCGATATGTGGACGATCACACGGAATCGACGGCGCGTGTGGGGTACTCACTGTCCCTTCTAGATGGAACTTCAGATAGAAGAGAATCGGCAGCCATAGAGTCCTCCAGTGGAGTGCGTATTGGTGGCAAACCACTGAAAAAGTGCAGACCAAACCCCCATGGTTGGATGCCGAGAAAAGAAGAGAAAAAGAGAAAACCAAAAGAAACCACCGAGCCCAAAGAAAACCGATGAAAAGGATGGGGAAGAAGAAGGGAAAGAACAACAAAGGAGAGGGGGATGGAACCGTAGCCCTGCCCCCCTCTTCCGGGGCAGGCGCTGCTAGGATTTTTTTTTTCTAGTTTCAAAGTAAAATAAAAGAGTAAATATATGGGGCCCCGGTGTTGGGGCCCCTTTGCGCTCCCATGGGGCTTTTTAAATAAAAAAATTTTAAAAATTGAAAAACTCACATATATTTTATCTTCAAACATTTTTTTATTGATTTTGTAAAAATAAAAATGAAATGCAGAAAAATGTAAAAAAATTTTACATTATGGGGGCACAAAGGGGCCCCAATGCCGAAGCCACATAGAATTGTCCAAAATAAAATATCCAACTGGTAATTTTAACTAATAAGTTTAAGGGATCAAATAAAATATATATGTTTTTAAAATACTGTTATTATACCACCTAGATTTACCATGAAAGTTAATTTAAATTGTATTTGAGTAGTGAAATGATTTTAAATATTTTATAAATAATAAATAATAATAATATAAGAAATAATTAAAAATATTATAAGAATATTATGCTGCTCAAATCAACCTTTAATAATAGGATAATAATAGACATATCATTATTTTATCACTCTCTTACTACTCATAATATTTTTATTTTTATTTTTTTTATATTTTTATGTATTTTTTATTATTTTTAATTATTAAGAAAAAATTTAAAAATATATAATTGTATTAATAATTACTTTTTTAATTATTAAATAAAAAAAATTAAAAAATTAAAAAAAAAAGTGATAAAAAAATATAAAATTATCATTACTCTTAATAATTGACAAGAAATTACAGTTTACTTTTTTTTTTATCTCAAATTCAGGGCTGATTCAACTACCATCCTGTTTCTCTTTCCCATCGTGCTTTTCGCTTCTTCCTCTGCAACCGTTGTCAGAGAAAAAAACAAAGACGGGAAAATTTGAAAAAAGGAGAAAAAACGCACCCTCTGAATTGCAAAACACGAAGATCTCCCTAAGATTTCTATCAAAATCCCTCAACTTTCCCAAATGGGGTTCGTACAGACACTTGCAGTGGCAGGCTTTTTTTCACAGCCGTCTTTACTATTATTATTACTACTACTGACATGCACAAACGATGTGAATCGAGAGACCCTCAGATTCATTCAGACCACGCCCTTCTTTTCACTCATAGCCTGTGACAATAATGGCTGCCTTTTTAGCCTTTTTATCGCTCTTTCTCTTACCCTTTCAGCCTCATTTTCTCCCTGCAACCACGGTGGGATACCAAACATTTATGTACCCTTCTGTTTTTGCAGAACCCATTTCTTATTTCTTTCGATTTTTTGTGTTTCTGGGCAGTAATTATCATTGTCAGACACCCTATTTACTGTCTCCGCCACTCTCTTTTGGCATAGCGTTCACATCTATAGCATAATTTGTTGTCATGTCTTGTTTGTTACTTCCTTTTACTGCTACATGTTCTCGTTTCTACTACAAGCACTCCAGCATTTACTGCTTATTACTACTTCAGTACCACTGGCAGTTCTTGCTGCTGGGTCTATTTCTTCACTCTTTCGTTTGAATTTGAGTGATTTAGAGGATCGAGAAAATTGGAAAAGTTGGAGAGCAAATGGCTGCACCGTCGAGCTATTCTTCCTCTGCGTCGCCGCTGCCGCCCCCACGTCCAAAGTCTCCTCCGCAGTATCCTGATTTATATGGGAAGCGCCGTGAAATGGCGAAGGTTCAGATGCTTGAAAGAGAGATTGGTTTTCTTGAGGTATGGTTCTATTGTGTTTTAATTTCTTTTGTTGTGATTATTTAGCAGTAAACAGAGTGGTTTTCACTTTTCCCCCTAAAGTTAGTGGTATATTTGTTAATTGTGTTGCTAGTTCGTTTTAGATGGCTTAAATTCAAAGGCGCTAAAGGAGAACTTGGAAATGTAAAGGCACTCATGTTTTTTAGGTGTCACAGGTAGTGTTTTTGGGAAGTGAAAACAAGCAACGGAAATGCATGATGAGACGAGTACAGGGAAAGAGTCCTGATTAGTGAATCTGATAAGGGACGGGAGTTTTATGGGATCAATTTGAAGAGATTGAAAGCATTCATATGTAGTTGTGGACCTTGAATGTCAAGGTTGGAACATACAGACAACCAAGGGGGAATGTGTTAAACCTTAAGGACATAATGGGAGCTCTTTCTCAAAGATGGAAAATAAAAAATTTGATCCTTTTTGCCCTTATTTATTTGTACAAATATGATATTGTCATTGCATACGATACATACCATTTCCCAAATTGAAGTGGTGAAAGCTGAAATTGGTCATTGTTAGTATCTGTGTTGGTCATTGCCTAAGCATCCTCGAGCCCTAAGTCTATATATCCGTTCTGCAAGTGATTAGCTATGTTATAATAGAAATGGTAAATAGAGATATGCAACTGATTGTACGCGATTTTCTCTGGCTTTACCTAAGGTTTCGTATCTGGAAAGCTTGATCTATTAGCTTAACTCAGTTCGAGCTCAACGAGATGTGTTTAAGGTTTAGATTGATCCTAACAGAACACCGTGACTGATGGAAGGTCGTCGTTGATAATAGGAATGGCCTCTAATTTGCTTGTCCTATAATAAAGTTTCACAAAGACAATCTTCTGCATAATTAATCCAATGAGAAGCTTTTCATATACTTCTAATAAATATGAGTGGGTGAAGATGTTTTTTTTTTTTTTTTATGAGTGGGTGGGTGAAGATGTTATATCACAACTTTTCTGTGAGCAGGAGGAATTAAAATCTGTTCAAAGCCTTCAACCTGCTTCTAGATGCTGCAAAGAGTATGTTCAATTTTGCAATTGTCTTTTTTTTTTTCATGTTTCTTTTTCTTTTTCTGTATTCTAAGTATTTGGGGAACATGATCATATTGCAGGGTTGCTGATTATGTGGTGGCAAACTCGGATCCTTTTATAGCTACGTAAGAATTCTGTCATCAAGTCTTCTATAAACTTTCAAGGGTTAACGTTTCCTATGTTTTTTCTTCTAAGCAGAAATCGGAAGAATCGTCGTCGCTGTCGCTTCTGGAAATGGCTGTGGTACTATGATCATTTTGTATTATGCCCTAACATCTGTGCACTAAGTTTCACCATACACACTCTTTAAAGTGATCACATATTGGAGAATGATCAGCACAAGAACTAATAGGATTCACCATTACTACCATATGATTTTGGACATTCTACTTGCTTGCATTTGTAGATGTGGTTGTGATCTTCAATTATATTCTTCACGGTGGCGGGAAAATTGCTACCAGGCTCAATTACTTGAATTTCATATGATCTTGAAATTATTACCCGTCTAGTTTTTTTTTTGTGCATTTACTCTCTGGCCGGCTGATTAGTTAGGAAATAATATTCTATATTATCTGTACCTTTTTTAAGGGAAATTTTCTTTGGCATTTTGGATCCATAGAATCTAACCACTCATTCTGTTGTGGTGATTCATTACTTTCTAGATTCTAAAATTGAAGGTTGACAGAGAACTATGGGATTTTCCTTAGGTTCCCTTCCGTCCTGAAAGTGGTTAGAGCTTGGGAGGCACCAATACCAGACTCTTGTATAGAATACTGCTTTGTGCAGTACTATTTTACTGTAGTAGGAAATATGGAAATTTACCAGATGGAAAGACTTTTTTCGTTTCTTCTATAGAAAATCCAAGAATTAATAACCTTTTCCTGTATGCAGTGCTCTTAATAGTATCAAGAAGAATAAATTGATCCTGCTATGAACATTCAGTTGGTTGTGATGAATAACAATGTCCTTGTGCTGAACAAAGGTGTGAGCATGATGAACCTATTTTGGTTCATCATGTTGACACTTTAGTTTGGTTATTTATGCTGTTTGCAAACATATCCCCAGCTCATGTTTTCATTCAGCAAAGAGTAATAACTTGAACAGAACCACTTGTTTTAACTGTCTCTTAGAAGCACATGTACAACAAATCAGCAATGTTTTCTTAAAATCTTCCCATTAGAAGAAGAGTTTGAAGAATGCCCTTTTTTGCAGTCGAATGCCTTGTTTTAACCTCTCTTGGATCTGCTGCTGCTATAAGGGGTGCTCACTTCATCTAGAAATGCCGCGCTGCTGCTGTGACTGCAATCCATGTAACTCTTGCTCCTGTCCTAGCTGCCGCTGCTGTAAATGCAATAGTAGATGTAACTGTGGTTCTTGTCTCCACTGTGGTTCTTGCAACTGTAATACATGTAATTGTGATTCCTGTGTCCCCTCTGCTTCCTGTGACTGCTGCAGTACATGTAAATGTGCTTCCTGTTTCAGTTGTCATTTGCCAAAGTGGTGGTGTTGTGCTTTTCCCCGATCCAATTGCTGTAAAAAAGATTCATGCATCAGAAATTGTTGCAATTTTCCATCTCCTTCATGCCCAGATTGCTCTTGCTGCATTTGGAGATGTTCACGTCCTAAATGTCCAAAGGTACGCTGTTGTTGCTGTTGTACAAAAACTTGTTGTAACCCTTGTTATCTATGTTACTAGCATATTCAAGCATTTCCATTCAGGAGTATTGTTCTTCAAATTTATTGTAAATGGGTATAAGTAGATCTGTTGTGGAGACATTAGCTTCTTTTGAGATTGTTGGATTAGTTTTGACAAATAGCATATATCACATATCACATATATTTCAATCCACTCTGTAACTGCATCTGCTACTTGTTTGTTAAGTTTCACAATCAGATTAAAAAATTAAATTTTAAAACCTCCAATTAAAAACCATTTTTTTTTCTTAGATTTCGAATATCTTTGTGATTATGTGGTTGTTCATTCTTCTTTTTGTCCAAACATCATAGGTTGTAACGGGACAAATAACTGAATAAGTGTCACTTCCAACATATTTTGGTCATAAATCTAACATTTTTGGTCAGGTTTCATACTTGCATAATTCAAATAACTGGTCCTACAACAAACCCAATAATTGGTGCGTATTATGAAATGGGCAGTCCATATTTTGGACCTTCTTCGGTTTGTCAGATTCATTTTCCTGCAAGACTGTAAACCTCAGTTCTCTGGTACAAACCCATATGGGGGAGTGCAGGCTCATGAGTCAAAAGTATCCGACCCTACAATTTTTCTGTAGCCATCATCCTTTAATTATTTTTTGACGCAATATTAAATAAGTATTTTATTTTGAACTGTACTAATTATTTAAAATCATAATGAAAAATAGCTTAAGCCAATTAGTATATGAACCAAATTTCTAATTCGTTTTTTTTTTTATTTTGAAATGAAATATCATTTATCATTAACATCAAATCAGATACAATTGATCGTGCATCACAGTACTCAAAACATGAATGGGACAATTCTCCATCCAAACCTGTTCTCCAACTAAAGAAATTGCATGTCTAGCTTACATATGTGCTACCATGTTTGTCTCCCTATAGTTGAAACAAATCTGCCATCCACTCCTGTTTTGCATCAAAAACTAAATATCATGTATGACAGCAGCAGCCCCTGAGACATTTATAGCAGTTTTAGCAATTGCAGCAACTAGCTCCTTACAGTCACCTTCAAATAGCACACTTGAAAAGCCTAATTCAATACAAAGTAGCACGGCCTTCCTTAAAGACATGGCTTCAGCAACTAAAGGTTGTAACTAAGTCTGTTCATCTGGGTCGGGTATATCTAACCTGGTTCTAATTTTTTTTTAATTATTTGTTAATAGTTTTGACAAATTTTTTTTAAAAAAAGTTAAAGAAAATTACTCATCCAAATTTCTGAATCCAAAATCTGAATGAACAAGCCTAGTTGTAACTTAGCCTGTATTGGAACATGACTAGAAGGTTTGTATGTTGGAACATACAGAAACTTGAACTTCACCATTTCCATCTCTAATACGTGTTAATAGACTAGAAGTTTGTTAATTACTGCTCTAAATGCTTTAAATACTAATATTAGATGACATGGGATTCTTTCATTTCAAGTAAAATATACACACACAAAATCTATTCATCATCATTTTAACAATCATCATCTCGTTAAACATGATATTAAATGACCGAAAAACTATTTAATACTTTTCATTCTCATTCTATTGATCATTTCATATCTCGCATTGAGAAAATAATGAATCATGCTGGTTATATAACCCAATACCAACACGATACGAAATTAGTAAATTTGGGTTCGATGTTAAGACATTCAAGTCAAAATAGGTTGATTCGTTAAGACACAATTTATTAATAGGTTAACTTGCTTAACACGAAATCAGTCTGTTTTGATTTATTTAAATTTTATTTCAAAATTTAAATTTTATTATTGTTAAGTGTAATATTGGTATTTCTTATTATGCCTTTTTTTTATTGTTGGAATTGAAATTTTAAACATATGCTCATATTTGTTATTATATGGTTTGAAATATTGGTTTTATTTTAGAAAAAATCTATACATAAACCTATACACCACACACTATATGTTTTTTTAATTTTTTTTTTCTTTTATAAAATATCTAGTATCTAAATAATGAGTGGAGAATTCAATTAGTTTAAAAAGAAAAAATAGAGAAAAAAATTGAAAAAAGTAAAAATAAATAAAATAAAAATAAAGAAAATTGTATGGTGTGTGGTGTATAGGCTTATTATGTATAGCAAAGCTCTAGTTTTTTTATGTGAAATTATGTGAATCAAGTTAAAGGAGTTATACTTATTAAGTCAACCCATATACATGAAATGGGTTTAAATAGGCCGTATTGTATTAAGTCAACACACTATACGACACGACCCGTTATTTAAATGAATTGAGTTAGAATTTGAAAGATTGACACGTTTAATCGTTTAGCTTAATTTAATGGATCGAGTTCAAGTTGACCTATATAATCTAATGTTCATGACCTAATATGACACAAACACGACCTAAAAACACGATTTTCCACCCCTAGCCATATCCTTCAAAATAGCAGACTGAACAAAAGTTGGAGCTTCATCCATCCATGTGGTTTCTCCTTCCATTTGCACTGCCTGTTTTGCTAAAGAGTGAGCTGCAACATTCCTTTCCCTAGAATTGAAACCCAGATGCCAGTCTACTACTCGTTTGAAAAACAAAGTCCTAATATCAGCCACAAGTTCACCTGCCCAGGAACTATCATACTTGTTATCAGTGACCAATTTAGTCACATTTTTTGCATCACCCTCACTCAAGTAGGAGATCTTGTATTTTAAGCTCATTGCATGTTTCAAATGCTCTCAAAAGTGCAGCACATTCTGCAAGGAAAGGATCCCCAATAAAAGATCTACCACAACAAATATAGAATAGAACCTCCCGTCTATTAATTCTGGCTAGGAAACTTATCAATGCTGAATTAATAACATGATTGGACAAAGAAACTATTCTTAAAAACAAAGCAGTTACTTCTTGTCGACACCCCTTTTAAAATGACAGAAATTTCTTCTAAATTTGCTAGATGCAACTGTTGTTGCAACCTATACCATAAGTGACAGAGTCTTGATCACTGCAACACCGTTTCTGAACTAAACTTTGTTTCACAGCCCATACATCACTTGCTGCGGGGCAGCTCCACAAAGAATATTGGATAGTTTCCACTTCTCTACAGCAAATTGAACACAACTAATTAGCCGCTAAGTTCCTCTGAAAAAGTTTTTGTTTTGTTGGAGGAATGGCAGTTAAAGCTCTCCAAAGAAACTGTTTAGTTGAACCCGGAGCATTAGGCCTTGTTTGTTTTTCCAAAACATCTTATTTCATCTTATTTTAAATTCATTATTACACTTTTTTAAGTTTTCATACAAAATAAAATAAATAATTCAAGTTTTTCAAATCCCAAAACGAAATTAATATTAAAAAAAATTATATTATAATAATATTTTATTCTTTTTTTAACTTTTATCTCATCTATGAAAACAAATCAGCCTTCCACACCTCCCAAACTGACTTTTGTGCATAAGAATTTGATGTTTCGCCACGTTTTTCTTGCACTAAGTCCATACTCAGATGATATGCACTCCTATCAGAAGATTTTCGTCCCATAGTGAAACACCAAATTGCTTTGTCATCTGCTCCTCTTCCACTCAAAGGAATACTCCAGATTTGTTAAGCTTCTTCATTATCAAAGATGTCATAAATCAAATGAGCCTCTCATTCCAGCATTAATAGTCTTGAAGTTTGTTAGTTTATGCTCCAAACACTTCCAATACTAACATTAGATAACAGGCGTTCTACAATTTTGAGTAAGACCATCTATACATATAAAAAAATAAAAAATAAATAAAAAAGGCTATTTATTGTCCCTTCATTATCTCTTAATAATATTAAATGACTGAAAAATTATTTGTTGTTTTTTTACTCTTAATCATTTGATATCACATCGACAAAAGATTAGGCCAATGTATGAACCCAAATTCCGATTCCTGCTATGGTCTTAAAGTTTGTTAATTTTTGCTCTAAACGCTTTAAATACTAAAATTAGATACTAGGAAAAAGATCCCACTTGCACATATTGGATTGCAAAAGTCAAATCAAATTGGGACCAAGGAGCATAATGAACAAGTAACAATTTCTCAAGTGCTCAATTTCCAACTTCCACTTCACTAAGGTTGAGTATGTATTAGCTAGTAATTTCTCAAGCAAACATACATTCAATTGGTTTGAAGGTTTGGGCCAAACTCACTATGCAAATGATGGTTGTCCACAGAAGGAAACAGACTTAGACTAACACTTGCATGCCAATAAACATTTAGTTGAGTATCACATTTGACTTCCCAATCTCAATCACAAACTTCATTCACACACACTCACGGGCCCAACTACATAGAAGGCAAGAGATCAAACACCCAAACACAGCTTAAGACCTCAACGAATTCCATGTAAAAGCAATAGGGCTCCTTACTTGATGTTCCTTGTTGCTCCAAGAAATTGAACCAAATTCGTACCTAGTCGTTTGAGGTACACTTTTCTTGGCAACGAAGGTAACCGTGTACCTCTGTTTCTCCCCTGCATTCTTGAAAACAAGCTTTGTGGGCTTCACCGTCACCGCCACAACTGATGGCGCGCTGATGGCTACGTCATAGACCGACCCGGCTGCCCCCACATTCGTTAATTCGCGAGTATATCGAACAACCCTCTTTTTTGCAAACACGACGGAAAACGATGGGTAATTGAGCTGTCCGGGGTCGGAAAACTTCCTTGTGCATGTAACATTGGGGTGCTTGACAATGATTTGGACCTTATCAATGGTGTAGCCCAAGGAGCACAAGAAGGCAACGTAATCATTGGATGAAATATCATAGACGAGGCCCGGAGAGAGGGCCTTATGAGGGTCTACATGGCCGGCCCCATGAGCCCATGGATCGGAGAATGAACCAGCAGCAGCATCACGGAGGGGGGATTTGGTGTTGTCTTGATTGTAGGCAGTAGTCATTAGAGCAGATTTGATTGCACTTGTGCTCCATTCTGGATGAGCTGCTTTGAGCAATGCTGCCAACCCACTGATATGGGGGCAAGACATTGATGTACCTACACAAATTTTGAAACACAAAATATGAACAATTGTGTACATCAACTCATATATAAAAAAATACTGCAAACCCATACAGGCTCAAGTGGTAAAGGTCAGGCGTAAAGGCCTTAGTCTTAGGATTATACTTCTCCTAAGTCTAAAGTTTAAATTCTCTTGAGTGTAAATAATTTTTAAGAGCCATCGGACTAGAGAATTTTTTTTTTAATTAATCGAGGTGTATTTGCAAAAAACTCCTTATTATATGTGCAATCCTAAAATTAGTCCGAATGTTGTTTAGGATACCCGATGCCAATAATATATATATATATATATATATATATAAAGATATTACATATCAATCGTTTTACCGAATCTATTAATACAAATGTAGTGGAATCTCTCATTGCCTGAAGTTTACTTGAGCAATGCTACAATATAATGGCATAATTCATTTAAGTTTATCCATGCAACAAATGGAGTACCTGCAATTAATTTCCTTCGGCAACTGCTATACACTCAAAGAAAATACAAACAATTTTATAAATTAATGTAATTTCATTTGATTTGTTAGATCTATTTTATAATAAATATAATTTGATAATTTGATAAAATATATCAAATAAAAAAAAAATTATGTAATCACTTTTTGTCTAAAATATTTCCCATTTCACTATAGCCTATATATGGTAAAATTTAATGCGAGACGTAACAATAATAAAATGTACCGAGATTTAAGAACCCAATCATGCTGTTGGAAGAAAGATGCCTGACATCATGAAACATATCAAATCACAATAATTTATATAATTGCTTTTGTATGGCACTTTTTGACCAGAGCATTTCTCATTTCGTATGATAATGCAAGACATATAATAATAATAATAATAATAATAATAATAATAATATTGTTAAAAAGCATTCACATTTATCATCCGTATTCTTATATAAAGAGTAAGATATAAAGATGGTGAGTGTAATAAGTGTAATGCTCATCATTTTAATAATAATAATAAAATGTACTGAGATTTAAGAACCCAATCATGCCGTTGGAGGATAGTTACCTGACATGATGTTGAATTGGGTCTTCCTGGTGTCCTTCTCCAACCCGGTGGGTCCAATGGCCTCTGACCAAGCGGCCAAGATGTTAACACCAGGCCCAATAACATCCGGCTTCAGAATCTGAGGAGCCACCAGATTGGGCCCCCTAGAACTAAACGCCGCCACCACCGGCGATGGCCGTACGTCCAGAACGGTACCACCAAAGCTCAGCACAGCCGTTGGATTCGGATCCGACATCACGTACTCCCTTATTAAATCCCCAGTCTTCCTCCCAACAGCCACGGCCGGTAACAGGTGACTGTCCGCCACCAGTTCCTCACCGCTCTCCGCAGTGTTCGCGAGTATCATCCCAATCCCACCCGCGTCGCGTACAACTGCTCCCTTCTCCACGCGTGCATTTATCCCTCTGTCGCAGACCACCACTTTCCCACGTACCAAGGACGGTTCGAGTGAACCGGTCAAGCACATGTTGCTAGTACTATTACCCCCTTTATTGTAGACCAAACCCACCGGTTTATTTCCCATTCCATGCCCACTGTAAAGAGATACTCCCGTGTACTGGTTTTTGTTTCCGAGTTGAGCGAAAGCCGGGAAGTCCCGGTCCAAAGTTCCGGCCCCAACCGTCATGATCCACGGGGCCTCATTCGCCAACGAGAATCTCCTGGGTCCGCTGTTCCCGGCGGAGCAAGAGACGAAAATGCCCCTTTCCATGGCGGAGAATGCTCCGATGGCGATGCTGTCGTGGTGATAGGGGGCGGACCCACCACCTAGAGAGAGGGATAGCACGTCGACACCATCGGATATGGCACGTTCAATGGCCGCGAGAATGTCGGAGGCGAAGCAACCTACGCTCCAGCAAACCTTGTAAGTGGCGACGCGCGCATGGGTGGCCATCCCACGAGCCGTTCCGCTGGCGTAACCGAGGAGGCTGGCGTTACCGACATGAGATCCAGAGGCCGTACTTGCGGTGTGAGTGCCGTGTCCGTCTCGGTCCCGAGGAGACTCGGCCTCTTTGGGTTTCTTCAAGTAGCCACCACCGGAGGCCATTTGATAGCCCTTTGAGAAGCTCCTAGCCCCAATAAGCTTCCTGTTACAGAGCGAGCGGCTAAAATCCGGTCCAGATTCGCACTCGCCACGCCACCGGGTCGGGATCGCGGGCATACCCGTGTCGTCGAAGCTCTTGGACTCGGGCCAGACCCCAGTGTCGAGGACACCAATGACAACGTCATAAGAAGCATGATCAAGGTTCTGTGCGTTATGGCCAGCCCAGAGGCCGGACTCGGTGTCTAGGCCGAGGAATCCAGGTGTGCGAGTGGTGTGCAGTGTGTAGACGGTCTCTTCATAGACACCAAGGACGGCGTCGGATCTGCGGAGCAAATCCGCTTGGTCAGGATCGAGGGAGGCGGCGAAACCATGATAGGCAGTAGTGTAGGTGTAGAGAAGTGAATCAGAAGTGGCGGAGGGGAGAGCTTGGAGGTGAGCGGAGTACCAGTCATGGTGGGTGGAAAAGGAGAAGGGTTTGTCCTGGTGCTTCATGTGAACTATATAAGTTTGCTTGCCCATGACAGAGAGACAGGAAGAAAGAAAAACAAGTGGAACGAAGCAGAGGACGGCCATGGAAATGGAGCCCATGGCTCTGAAATATGCGACAGAGAGGGAGGGAGACCGGATAGAAGAAGATTAGAAAGAGCATTTAGGGGTGCGCTTCTTTATATATCATTTATGTGTGTAATATTTCATGTGAGTATGTGACAGTTCTGTGCCTTTTTTTTCTCTTAATTTATTACATGATTGCCATCGTTGGCCGTTCTTCTCTGCGTCACTCGACGACTGTTGTTTTCTCACTTTTCTGAGCAATCCTTGCCAGGCTGTCGTTTTGTTTGTCCCAATTGCAACACGATCTCATTTTTCGTGCTTTATTTTTATTTTTATTTTTATTTTTTATAATGACAGATGCAATTATGTATGGTGCCATGTAGCCCATTTATCTTTAAAAGAATAAAATTTAACTATTAAAAAATTAATTTTTATTATATCTTATATTTTATTTAGTTTTTTCAAAAAAGGAGTACTACGATTTTTATTGTATGATTGTAAATATTATTATTTTATTTTTATAAAAAATTCCATAACGAGTTAATGAATTAAAAATTTCTAAGATTCTAAGGTCTTTGCTGTAAATAATATTTTATTTTCGATCAAAACATAACACATCTTTTCAGTGAAAATATACAACACATCTTCTCAATTGGCACTAAAAAAAGCACATTTACATTGAATCTCATAAAAAGAAAAATTAAGATCAAATAATTTTAGAGGGATGACCAGCCAGGCTATCAACCTTAGCGCAAGGGTGAGGTGCGGAATTTGGCTAGATTGAACCACATTGGCGTTAATGGATTTCCAACCACCACTGTGGATGGCAAGGACTGTACGTTTTTTTTTTATTATTATTGTGTCATCCAACTCTCAAGGTGACTACCACCACACGCCACATGGAGTGATGGCCAAAGTGGTGGCTGAAGATAATCTTAAAAATAACTAAGATTATATATTTTATGAGTTCAAACTTTGTATTCTAGTATTTTAGTTTATATCTAAATAATCATGCGTAGTGTATTTTTTTCTACAAATGTGTATATCTTCTATGCATGGCCAAAGATGCACACATAATAAAATAAGATGCACACATAATCTATGATTCACATTCGGCATCATTTTGGTGGGTGGGGTTTTCACCCCCATCCCCCACCCTAGCATCCCAGGGGTAGGGTAACCCATCCTAGTGGGCTAGGGTGGGGCAGATTCTCAATCCCTTCGGCCCAACACCCACTTCAAAAATGAACAACAATCTATTAGATTTAACAATTATTTCTGAGTCTAAAAGTAATCAATAATATATTTTTAGACCTAACTTTTAAATTTCAATTAGTAAATATGCAAATTTAAAGAATATATGTAAATTGTAATATAGTAGGGTGGCCTTATTATAGATAGACTCCTCTTATAATACGAGTCTCATACTTAAGCAAAATGGGATCTTGTTTTGCTTTGCCAATGAGGCATTGCAATAGTAAGTTCCACATTTTTTAGACCTAACTTTTAAATTTCAATTAGTAAATATGTAAATTGTAATATAGTAGGGTGATCTTATTATAGATTCCGCTCACAATACAAGTCTCATACTTAAGTAAAATGAGACTCTTGTATTACTTTGCCAATGAGGCATCGCAATAGTAAGTCTCACATTGCTCAAATAAAACTCTTGAAGACCAATACAATATATGTACAATTTATATTGTAGAACCCAAGATTTCAAGTCTCGTATCTACGTATAAATTTTGATGATAACAAATAAATTCAAGACTCAAGCTCAAGTTGTCTATGCATGAAGAGAGCTAAGCACATCAAGAAATCAAGTATGAGCAAAAAGAAGAACAAGTCTACAAATAAAACTCATAGAGTAATTTTGTACATCTCTTAAAATTTGAAATTGGATTAAGACTCAAAATTAATATTTTTTCATAAAGCATCAAATTGCATTTTTTACATTTTCATAACTTTATTAAAATATTTAATTTCAAAAATTATTGTTATTTTTCACATATGCATGAAGATTTAAATTTGTAAGATGATTAATTATCATCTTTAACATGTGCGTGTGTTGTTTGAAAATCTTGAAGGGTGGCTGTGTGTTTTTCTGACAAATGCAAAAAATAGATTATTTTGTTTGAAAATCTTGAAAAGTGGCTGTGTGTTTTTCTGACAAATGCAAAAGATAGATAATTTTGTTTGAAAATCTTGAAGGGTGGTTGTGTGCTTTTTTGACAAATATAAAATATAGATGATTTGTTTGAAAATCTTGAAAGGTGATTATGTGTTTTTTTGACATATGCAAAAAGAAGATTATTTGGTTTGAAAAATAAATCATGCTCATTTTGTCATGTATGAAAAATAAAAAAAATTAGGTTGGATTTCTTTGAAAAATGAATGGAGTTGTCTTTGACAAATATAAAAGGAGATATTTTTATTTGAATCTTTTGAAAAGTGAATAGTACTATTATTTGACATGTGAACCTTTTCAAATTTGAATATGAAGACTCATTTGCCTATAAATAGCTTATTTGAGTTTTGTAAAAATCACAACAAGAGCTTACATATCAATTGTTAAGTTTTGCATAATACTTTCAAATCCCTCATTCTCTCTTCTCTAAGTTTTGTGCCTTAATCCTTGTTCATTTTGAGAGAGATATAGGTTGTGCTGTATTGTTCTTATCTCACTCATTGAGGAGTGTACTCTGATAATCTACCCACTATAAGTTCTTGTATTTGTAAGAATGTGCGTATAACTATTGTGTGTGTAGAATGTGTTCTACACGGGGAATAGTTGAATCACCAAGTGTGAAGTGATTGCAAATGTAGAGGGTGTTCTACACAGATTCTTTGTAGTGGTGTTGCTCAAACGTGTAATAGGTTTTTATCTCCACCTGAAGGAGATTGAATAGTAAATTTGGGATTCTCAAGGGGTAGCTTAAGACGAGGACGTAGGTAGTGGGGCTGAACCTCGTTAAAATATTGAGTTTGCTTCTTCTTGCCCTTACTCTTTATATTTCCTACTGTTTCGTATTTTGTTTATATTTTATATTGTGTATTTGGTTTATAAGTGTTAATTTTTTAATATAATCCAATTCACCCTCCTCTTGTGTTAGTCATCTGGACAACAATTGGTATCAGAGCAAGGGCTCTATTATAAGATTAATTATCTTTTGAGTTAAGATCATATGGCTAACATTGCAACTATATTCGCTGAAGGTTAATCCAGTAGTCGGCCTCCACTATTTTGTGGAGATAATTATACTTTTTGGTAAGCTAAAATAGGAATATTTCTTCAATCTCAAGGTTGAGAAATCTGGAAATATATTGTAAATGGACCTTATATTCCAACAAAAATTGTTGATGTAGTCAAGGTCAACAAGGAAGAAAAAGAGTTTGATCGTGAAGATGATAGACTTTATACAGTGAATTTAATGACTATGAATCCTCTGTATAATGCTCTCAATTGTAATGAATTTAACAGAATAATGACTTGCAAGATAACAAAGGAAATATGGGATAACTTGGAAGTAACTTATAAAGGAATTTCGCAAGTCAAAGAATCAAAAATTTATATTCTTACGCATGAATATGAAATGTTTAAAATGATTGATGATAAATCTATTTCCTCTATGTATACTCGTTTTACTAACATTATAAATAGCCTAATAACTCTTGGAAAAGTTTATTCTAACTTGGAGATAATAAGAAAAATTCTCAACTCTCTTCCAAAACGTTGGGAATCAAAAGTGACAGCGATTATTGAAGCTACAGGCCTCAAAAAACTCAAAGTAAATAAACTCATTGAGTCACTTATTACTCATGAGTACATATTCAAAAGATGAGAAGAATAAGGAAAGCAAAAGAAGAGCTTGTCACTCAAAGTTGTTCCTTATGAAATTGAAAGCAATGAAGACGAGGAAAGCGATAACAAATATGAAGAAATTGTAATGATCACAAGAAGATTTCAAAGATTCTTAAAGAAAAATAAAAGTCATCCAAGGAAATTATTCAAAAGGTTTTTCAACAAAAATACAGGTGAAAACGACTCCTTAACTTGTTATAAATGTAAAAAGTCTGGACATATCAAAGCAGATTGTCCCCTGCTAAAGAAAGATCGATACAAAGGCAAGAAAGCAATGAAAGCTACATGGGATGATGATTCAAGTAGCTCAGACAACGACGCAAGCAATGAAAAATCTGCAAATCTTTATCTTATGGCTAAAAATGATCTTGAGGTATACATAAAACCTTCCATAGGTAAAAGTAAATGATTTTTAAATAGCGGATGATCAAGACAAATGACAGAAGACAAAACCAAGTTCATTGAACTCACTTTTAAAGAAGAATGACACGTGACATTTGAAGACAATTCAAAAAGAAAGATTATGGGAATAGGTAAAGTTGGTAAGGAGTCTTCTCTCATAATTGAAGATATTCTACTTGTTAATGGTTTAAAATATAATCTTTTGAGTATAAATTAATTATGTGAAAAGATTTATGGTTACTTTCAAAAAGGATAAGTGCATTATTTTGAATAATCATGATTGCAATGTTTGTTTTATTGCTCTTAGAAACAATAATGTTTATACAATCGAAATTGAAGAAATTGTTTCATAAGATGCTATTTGTTTATTAGCTCAACATGAAAATAGTTGGTTATGGCATAGAAGGTTACGTCATGCAAACATGGAACTTATTTCGAAACTTTCAAAAAATGATCTTGTGAGAGGTTTTCCAAAAGCGAACTTTTTCAAAAATAAAATCTGTGATGCATGCCAGTTTGGTAAACAAACAAAAACTTCTTTCAAAATTAAGAAACATATTTCCACTACTAGACCATTGCAACTAATACACATGAACTTTTTTGACCAAACAGAGTTGCGAGTCGGGGAGGAAAATATTATGCATTTGTTATTGTTAATGATTTCTCTAAATATATTTGGGTTATCTTTCTTGCTCATAAAAATGAGGTACATAATGCATTTACCAAATTATGCAAGAGAATTCAAAATGAAAATGGTTATACTATTTCAAACATTCGAAGTGACAGAGGAAAAGAGTTTGTCAATAAAGATATTGAGTCTTTTTGTGACGAAAATGGTTTTCTGCATAACTTCTCTCCTCCTCGAACTCCTTAACAAAATGGGGTAGTAGAGAGGAAAAATAGATCTCTTCAAGAAATGGAAAGAACAAATACTTAATGAAAATAGTTTATCTAGTTATTTTTTGGCCGAAGTGGTAAGTACTGCATGTTATGTTATAAATAGAGTTATGTTAAGGTCTAATTTAGATAAAATCCCTTATGAGCTTTGAAATGAGAAAAAGTCCAACATTGGTTCCTTTCATGTATTTGGATACAAATGTTTTATACTCAATAATAGAGATAATTTAGAAAATTTTGATACAAAATCTAATGAAGGCATCTTTTTGGGTATTCAACAAATAGTAAAGCTTATACAGTATTCAATAAAAAGACTTTGACTGTACAAAAATCTATGTATGTAGTATTTGATGAATCTAACCCTTAACTATCCAAAAAATCTATTAATGAAGAATCAGAAGGTACAAATAACACAAATTGTTTCAATCTCAACAAAGAGAATATAATGGAAGAAATCCAATATAGAGACATCAGGAAAGATCATCAAGACTTAGTACAAGATGTAACCAAACAATGGAAACATGTGAAAGATTATCTAGTGGAACAAATTTTAGGAGAACCTTCACGAGGTGTAAGTACTCGATCATCTCTTAGAAATATTTGCAATCACACTATTTTTCTATCTCATATTGAACCCAAAAATCTTGACGAAGTACTGCTTGATGAATTGTAAATTCTAATTATGCAAGAAGAGCTAAATCAATTTGAAAGAAATGATATTTGATCACTTGTTTCTAGACCCAAAGACCATGCTGTTATTGGAACAAAATAGATTTTTAGAAATAAGAAGGATGAGTCTAGAATCATCACTAAAAACAATGCTCGACTTGTAATCCAAGATTTCAATCAAAATGAAGGAATTGATTATGATGAGACGTATGTACCTGTCGCTAGATTGTAAGCTATTCGAATGTTATTTGCATATGCATATTATAAAAATTTCAAACTTTTTCAAATAGATGTTAAAAGTACTTTCTTAAATGGTTTTATAAATGAAGAGGTATATGTTGAGCAACCTTCAGATTTTGAAAATCATATATTTCCTAATTATATTTTTAAGCTCACAAAAGTCTTATATGGATTCAAACAAGCTCCTAGAGCTTGGTATGAAAGGCTTAGTGGTTTTTTGATTGAAAAAGATTTTTCAAGAGAAAAAATTGATACAACTATTTTCATCAAATATGAATAGAATGATATTCTTCTAGTTCAAATTTATGTGGATGATATAATATTTAGTACTACTAATGAAAATATGTGTCAAGATTTTGCTAAGAGTATGCAGGTTGAATTTGAAATGAGCATGATGAGAGAACTTAATTTCTTTCTCGAATTACAAATCAAGCAAACAAAAAGTGAAACATTTATTAATCAGTCAAAATATATCAAAAAGTTACTCAAAAAGTTTGAGATGGAAGGTACGAAGGTAATTGGAACACCAATGAGTCCAACCACCAAACTTGATAAAGATGAAAGTGGTAAGCCAGTTGACTCAAAGGTATATCAAGGTATAATTGGTAGTTTATTATATTTGACAGCTAGTAGACCTGATATTATGTTCAGTGTATGTTTATGTGCACGTTTTCAATCATCTCAAAAGCAATCTCATTTGATTGTTGTTAAGCGTATTTTTAAATATCTTGCCGGTACCATTGACTTAGGGTTATGGTATCCTAAGCACACTTCTTTCGATCTTATCAGTTACTCAGATGTAGATTATGCTGGTTGTAAAGTTGATCGAAAAAGTACTAGTGAAATATGTCATGTTTTAGGTCATGCACTCGTTTCATGATTTAGTAAAAAATAAAATTATACTGCATTATCTACTGCTGAAACAGAGTATGTTGCTGCAGGTAATTATTATGTTCAAACTCTTTATATGAAATAACAGCTTGAGAATTTTAACCTTAAGTATAATCACATTCCAATCAAATTTGATAATACAAGTGCTATAAATCTCTCAAAGAACCCAATACAACATTCTAGAATTAAGCATATTAAAATTAGATATCATTTTCTTAGAGATCATGTACAGAAAAGTGATATTGTACTAGAATTCACAAGCACACACGATCAATTGACGGACATTTTCACAAAACTCCTAGCAGAAGATAGATTATGCATGATTAGAAGAGAAATAGGAATGATGCATGTCATGAATATCTGTTAAACATTTTTATTCTATTATCTCAAATGACTTACAAAAACTTGAGACTTTCTAGTCTCATCTTTCAATTGTATTTGCTCTTTATAGATAGATATGTTATTCTCATCTAAAGGATTAGTTATTCGAAATAAAGCGGCAAGTAAGGATTTTAAATCCTTATTCTGTTACTTTAACTCTATTATTTTTCTGTTTAACTTATAAACAAGTCGTTGAAGTACAGAGACAGTCTAGCTAAACTTCTCAATTTCGCGAGTTTTGGGCTGCAACCAAGTAGAAAAAGTAACAATGGATGATGAATATCAAGTCCCGAGACCCATAAGCTCATAAATAATGTCATGATTTGATTTATTAGCTAAATCAGTCTCTTGCTGCTTCATGGCACCTACGACAGATGCAGAAATAGATTGATCACGAGAACTACTGAATGAAAATTGATGAGCCATTATAAAATTGTAAATGAAAATGCAGACGAATTGTAAAGATAAGAAGAAGATTTGATGCGAAATAGATAAAGTTAAGGATTGCCCTTATAGAGACGGGAATAAGAACAAGACAAACTATCATAACTTCAAATCTCTGCAATATCTCGCTTGTCAATAACGTCAAGCGGATATGAATCTCCTTCTGCACCGAAATGCTAGAGTTAGACCTTCAGCCTTTACAGGTTTTGTCGGCCACAAATGACTTAAATTATTCAACTCTCTCCAAAATCTACTTCCGCACTAAATTGCCAGAACTAGACCTCCAGCTTTTGCAGCCTTTGTCAGATAGGAATGACTCCACTTATTCAACTTCAAGTTTCTGCAACATCTAATTCGTCAACAATATTAAGCAGATTTAAATCTCATTCCGCATCGAGACGATAAAGTTATGCCTCAGCCTTTGCTGGTTTTATTGAAAATGGGTGGCTCCAATTATTCAATTCTCTATAGTTTCTACTAACGCACCGTTCTATTTGGTTATTGCGGGAAAAAATCTTATTAAAGCCAATTGCGGTTCCTTTTTAATGATGCCAAAAGGGGGAGAAGTCTTATACTAATATTATACTACCCTGTTATATATAATAGAATCATGCTTAAATTTTATTTGAAAATCTAACGCATATTTTTATGAGGAGGTTAAGTATTACTACAGGTCTCAGATTTTCTACTAAGTATTTGTCATCATTAAAAATGGGAAGATTGTAGAACCCAAGGTTTTAAGTCTCGTATCTACGTATAGATTTTGATAATAATAAATAAATTTAAGATTCAAGCTCAAGTTGTCTACGCATGAAGAGAGTTAAGCACATCAAGAAATCAAGCATGAGCAAAAAGAAGAATAAGTCTACAAATGAAGCACATAGAGTAATTTTATACATCTCTTAAAATTTGAAATTGGATTAAGGTTCAAAATTAATATTTTTTCATAAAATATCAAATCGCATTTTTTACATTTGCATAACTTTATTAAAATATTTAATTTTAAAAATTATTATTATTTTTCTACATATGCATAAAAATTTGAATTTGTAAGATGATTGATTGTCATCTTTAACATGTGCATGTGTTATTTGAAAATCTTGAAGAGTGGTTGTATGTTTTTTTGACAAATGCAAAAAATAGATGATTTTGTTTGAAAATCTTGAAAAGTGGTTGTGTGTTTTTTTAACAAATGCAAAAGATAGATAATTTGTTTTGAAAAATAAATCATGTTTATTTTGTCATGTATGAAAAGTAAAAGATTAAATTTGATTTTTTTGAAAAATGAATGGAGTTGTCTTTGACAAATATAAAAATAAGATATTTTTATTTGAATCTTTTGAAAAGTGAATAGTACTCTTATTTGACATGTGAACATTTTCAAATTTGAATATGAATACTCATTTGTCTATAAATAGCTCACTTGAGTTTTGCAAAAATCACAACAAGAGTTTACACATCAATTGCTAAGTTTTGCATAATATTTTCAAAACCTTCATTATCTCTTCTTTAAGTTTTGTACCTTAATTTTTGTTCATTTTAAAAGAGATATAGGTTGTGCTGTATTGTTTTTATTTCATTCATTGAGGAGTGTACTCTGATAATCTACCCACTATCATCTTTTTTATTTGTAAGATGGTGCGTATAACCCTTGTGTGTGTATAAGATGTTCTACACAGGAAATAGTTGAATCACCAAGTGTGAGGTTATTGCAAATGTAGATGGTGTTCTATACGAATTCTTTGTAGCGATGTTGTTCAAAGGTATAATAGATTTTTATCTTCACCTGAAAGAGATTGAATAATGAATTTGGGATCCTCAAGGAGTAGCTTGAGGCGAGTACGTAGGTAGTGGGGCTGAATCTCGTTAAAATACTGAGTTTGCTTCTTCTTATCCTTACTCTTTATATTTCCTACTGCTTCGTATTTTGTTTATATTTTATATTGTGTATTTGGTTTATAAGTGTTAATTTTTTAATATAACCCAATTCACCCCCTCTTGTGTTAGTCATCTGGGCAAAAATTGGTATCAGAGTAAGGGCTCTATTATAAGATTAATTATCTGTTGAGTTAAGATCATTTGGCTAATATTGCAGCTATATTCGTTGAAAGTCAATCCGGTAGTCCGCCTCCACTATTTTGTGGAGATAATTATACATTCTGGAAAGCTAAAATGAAAATATTTCTTCAGTCTCAAGATCGAGAAATCTGGAAATGTATTGTAAATGGACCTTATATTCCAACAAAAATTGTTGATAGAGTTAATGTCAACAAGGAAGAAGAAGAGTTTGATCGTAAAGATGATAGACTTTATACAGTGAATGTAATGGCTATGAATCTTCTGTATAATGTTCTCAATGACAATGAATTTAACAGAATAATGACTTGCAAGACAGCAAAAAAAATATGGGATAACTTGAAAGTAACAGGGGAAAAAAGTTTGTCAATAACTCTTGTTTCATGAATAAGAATATAAACAATTAATCAAAATTAAGAATAAAATGAGAATAATAATTATTCATGAGGTAGTGGAATAAAAATTTATTTTTATTAATATTATATAATTAGTTATGTATTTTTTAATTTTGTGGGATTTTATGATGAAGAATGATAGCTTGTGTTTCATGAAAAAGAATATAAGTAATTAATCAAAACTAAGAATAAATTGAGAATAATAATTATTCATGAGGTAGAGGAATAAAGCTATATTTTTATTAATATTATATGATTAGTTATATATTTTATATATTTAGTATGATTTATATAGAGTTAGTCACACACATTTTTAAATATTAAAAAAATAAAAAAATTATATCATAATATTTGACTGAGTTAAAAAATTTATCTTTTTGTTAATTTTTTATCCCAAATTTATAAATTCATATTTATTATAAAAGATTTAATTTATTTTATTATAAAAATTTAATTTAATATGCTGTGGAGAGCAGATTGAGAATCGCTTAAATTGAGGAGTAAAGTAAAAAAATTTTGTAAAGGTATTTTTGTCTTTATAGGAGAAAAAGTTACGCGTGAGTTGTATATGCTCAACTTTCATTTAATTTAATGCTAACTGTATATAGGCAAGACTAATTTATTATAATTTTTAGTTTAAAGACTACGTAATAAATTGAATTAAAGTTAAAAGAAGATGAAGTATAATTAATCCAAAAATAAAAAATGACAACACGGTCGTGATGGTGAGATGGGTGCTTTTACCGAAATTCGTGGTTGTTTTTGTTTTCTTTAAATTTTTTGTTTTGTCGTTTGCAACGGCTAGTTTTTTATGTGTTATTTTTTTTTCAGCCGACCCGGCCGCCAGTCTTTGTCACTCTCTTTTTTAAGGGTAATGCTACATACAGTCGTAGAGTTGTAAACGGCGTGCAGTCGCTTTAGAAAAAAAGTTAACTTTTTCACGTGGGTCCCATATTTATTCACTTTTTTCTAAAGCGACTGCACGCCACTTGCAACTCCATGACTGCATCTATCATTTCTCCTTTTTTAAAGTAATAGAACACTTGCGAACCGAACTCCTACTTTTTGTAGCCTCCATTGTTGATGTTGATGATATGCGACACCTTTCACTCAATCGAAATTAAAGGGAGTTGGCGACTTTACTATTATGACGGCGAGCCCCAAAAGAGAGTCGGCGACTTTACCATTATGACGGCGAGCCCTAACGATCTCCAGTGTGCCTCTAGCAGTTTTAAATCAAAAAATGAATCTGTAACTGTCGGCGGCAGTAAAGGAGACTGAGTAAGATCGATTTTTTTTTAAAAATTCATCTTTATTTTATTTTTGTATTGTATTTTTTATTATATTTTCTTCATTTTATTATTTTATTATATTTTTATTGTGTTTTTTAAATTTTATTTTATTTTTTGTATTTTTTATTATATTTTTTAATATTTTTTATTGTATTTTTATAATAATTATAAAAATTTAGGAGTGGGGAATGGGTGAGCTGCAAAGACGCTGGGGTGCAGCCCGACGTCTCCCTTAAAGTAAACCACCAAATTCTCCAATTGGGTCGAAAGAAGATTGCTATATCCATAAAAACAAATTTCTTATAATTAATTTTAGTTTCATATCATTCGTTAAATTTATTTTATAATAAAATTAATTTTATAATTTGACAAATCATATAAAATCACATCAATTTATAAAAAAAAATTGTGAAATCTTTTTATAACTAAAACATTTCTCGAATCGGAATAATAATTGACACATGTCGCTTAGGCGGCATGCATATTACTTTAAGAGTAACAATAATTTTATATGGAGTTAAATTTTTATAATAGAATGAGAGTCGGCTGATGTGGCAACACACCACATCAATCAATAAATGACAAAAATTATTTAAAAAAAAAAAAGACAGTAAATGAAGTTGAAGATAGCACTAAGAAGAGAGAAATTCCATATAAAGAGAAACTCCACGTCAGTCGACTTCATCTAAAATTACTCCAAGAGCAATGCTAGGATCCCAAATTTGAATCCTTACTTTTGTTTTCGATTATGTTTCCTTTTTAACATCTTAAAATATTTTTTAAAAATTAAAAAAATATAATATTATTTAAAAATATTTATATAAAAACCATGTTTAAAAAAAACCAAAAAATAAAACAAAAATTGAAAACAAAAATAAAAATCCCAAAATAAGATCCCAAACATTTCTCTTCAATCAAAATTAACCCCTTTTTTTATCCCATTCCCCACCCCGAAAAATAGGGCTCAATATTATATTATTACCTGAGTAAACGGTTCATTATAGTTCTGCAAGTCCCAACGGAAACTTTGAAAGAAGAGGGAGTTATATTCTATAAAAAAAAAAAAAAAGTAAGTTATACGGTGAGTTTTTTTTTATTAGATGTTCACGCCACATATTATATATTTGTTTTATTTTACTTTTTATTAAATTAGTTGAATTTTTTTTATTAAGTTAATTGAATTGTTTTATTCATAATCTATACATCATATATTTATTAAAAAAAAAATGAAAAAATGAAAAAATGAAAAAAAGTATAGTGTAAAATGTATAAGAATGATAAGTGGATTTATATAGATTTTAGGTGCATTTTAATTTTCAAAAATGACTTACACGTTTTACAATTATAGATTTTTTTTTTTTTTTTGTAGCTTATTGTGAGTTAAGTTCGAGTGAATAATATTGATCGATTAAGCTTTAATTGTTCTAAATTCTATTCAAATTCGAATTTAATTCAAACTTATTATTGAATTATATTTTATGTTCACAAATAGCTAATTTATTATTCAAACGAATTCAATCAGACGACATGTTTATTTCGAATCATAAGAGCATTGATAATAGACTCAATAAAATTAAATTTTAGCCAAAAAATAATTAGGATGCACGGTTAATATACTGTAATAAACTCAACAAATAAGAAGTAAATATAATATTATTTAGTTGGCCAAATCTGACCAGCCCAATATTATTTCGAGAATAAAAAATTCATCTTCTTGCTATTCCTGCGAAAGAAGACTTACAGTTGTGCAACTCCTCATAGATCCCACTTTCACTGAGATACCAAAGAAATATTAATAAAATTATATTTTTTTAAAACTTTTTTTAATGATTAAAAATATTGAAAAAATACTTTAAAGAAAATGATAAAAAAATTAAAAAACTTAAATACACTATAAGTTATAAAAATGATTACATGTGTATCACCACTTTTTGAAAAAAAGCATTTGATAATAAAGTGATAAAAACAGTTTGCAAACTAATTAAAATTTCTGCACAAAGAATTATTTTAAGGTTAGAATTATGATTAGAATTAAAATAAATGAAAAGATCAAAATTAATTTTTTTATTAGAATAATGATAGATTTAGAGAGTTTATTATTTAGTATTTTAGAAAGTGACTAACTGAATTTATAAAAGTGAATTTATTGAGTTATGGAAGGAATTTATACTTAAATTGAAACTGGAGAATATTGAGCAAATTGCTTATATAATGAGAAGAATTTGGATGATGAGAAATAGTTGGGTTTTTGAAGAAAAATTTTTAGAACCTAAGAGAGTGATGAATTCAGCTATGGAATGCTACGAGGAGTACACTGAAGCTCAATCAAGGAGGGGTGTGCTGCGAAACCAACATATAACATGTGATCGAAATGCGTGTTGGTGTGTAAACCAGCAAGACATTGGGTTAAAGCTAATTGGATGCATCATGGAATGTGGAGAAGAAACAAGTGAGCTTAGGTGTGATAATAAGGGATGAGGAGGGGAAATAATGGCAGCACTTTGCACCGTGGTAGACTGTATACAAGATGCAGCAATGGGGGAAGGATTAGCGCTGAGAAGAGCAATGTACCTGCGCAATGAGTTGGGATTCAGCAAGGTTATTCTTGAAGGGGATGCTCAAGTCATAGTCAAGGTTGCTAATAGTAGAGAGGAGTTGTACACAACATATGGTAATATGATGGAAGAGGTATGGAGATGGCTAAATGCTGGTGCTTTCTGGAAAGTAAATTTCATTCATAAAGAGGCTAATGTAGTAGCTAATCTTTTATTAGCATTCAATTTTCCTATAGAAAAGATTTGGATAGAGGAAGACCCTTTTGAAATTGTTTATATTGTGCAAATTGAAAAATTGTGTAACAACGAACAAGGCTGATCTTTTAATGAAATCACGACATTTCCACTTAAAAAATTAAAAAAAGTGAGGTTTTTAACAAATTTTGATCAAATTTTGTTGAGTCTACTACTAATACTCTAATAACAAATATATAGTTTTAAGTAACAAGTATGATATAATAAATACGATTCTTTTTTTTTTCTATATATTTATGATATTCTCATTTTAAATAATATAATACTATAATACTATTCAAATCTATACATCCCATGTTAGTCGAGTCAAGTGTTATATAAATGGAATTGTCTAAAAATTAATGATAGTTTTTCATTTACAAATCATTTACTTGTTTATTAACAACTCTAATCACAATCATAAACAATCTACCTCAAAAGATGAGTCTCATTAAAAATAGATAAATTAAAGAAATTAATTATACCATACATTTTTTACGAAAATGATTTAATTTCTTATTTCAATGGAGTAATTATAATCATTTCCACGTTCTCATATTTTAGAATCCTTCCTTCGTTAATTTTATCCAAAATTTTGTTTTTTCAATACACGCAATTATAAGATGGTTCGTTGTTGGTGATTATGTTGTTTTAAATTGATCTGTGATTTTAGCCATTGTCATTGTATGTTGTTGGAGTTGAATTTGAGCCCCTGTTATTGAAAATTATGCCGTGATTTGAGCCACTTATAATGTGTTGATTATGTACTACTGATGGAGAATTAGCTGGTAGCTGTACTCGTTGGGCCTCTGTGATTTGAGAAATCTGTTCATGTTGTGATATTTAAATTTTGAAATATCTGTTCTTGTGATTAATTCGTGGACAATATATATATATTGTTGTTTACAGATGCTATTCGTGATATCTTCTAGTACTGATCATCTTGTTTTGTGTTATTTGCTTACTTGGTTCATGTTATTCATTGATTATTTGCTTGGATGTTTAGTTGATCTACTTTTATGCTAATTTTTCATCTTTTGGAATTGATTTAGGGCTCTTAATGTTGGAGCTGCATGTCTAGTGTAACGCTATAATGCATGATAATTCAACTATTCTTCTTCGATATATAAAATCACAAGTGTTATCAATGTGGTTCAATCGATATGGCAGGATAATCTTAACCCGAATGGCCATCTTTTTTAGTGTGATGGTTTCACATGAAAGGCAACCGGAGTTGAAAGTGTTGCGGCCATTCGAGCTTCAACTCCTTTCCTACACATGCTGTAAACAAAAAACCTATTTTGAACCCAATAGAAAAAAAAAAAAAAAATTAATATTTGGCTATTATAAGTACTTATGGAGTCAATTTACTTTATCCCTAATTTGTTATTAGTTGTGGTCTGGTCCGTTGCGTTGTACTCAAGTAAGTACTAGTGGACAAATTTGAGTATATATAGGCATGCGTTTTTTCATAAAACATGATGTTCTTTAGGGAAGTGGATGAGATTGCTCTTATTCTTTTCCACAAATTCGCTTTTTGAAGTACTATGAGTTGAACCATTAATTATTTGTGCAAGTTTTTTTTTTTTTTTTTTTACCTCTTTTAGTTTTTGAGAAAATCCATTCACTAGTTTGCAATGTATTGAACCCCAGCTTTCATGGTTTGACTTTGAGTGGAAACCTCATGATCTATATATTAAGATTCATCATTCATGTGTTTCATATTAATGTTCTTGTATGACTCTTTCATTGCTATTTAATGTTCCATTTATCATGGTCTACTATAAATCCTAATTGTTGGTTGGATTTGTTTGTAAGTTGGAAGTTAAACCGTGTAGCCTGCGGCTGTTATGATCGCAAAATTAATTAGAGTAGGGACAAAGGAAAATTGGCACATACTAAATGGCTGCAGGGTAACTTGGACGGCCAATAAATAAAATAATATTGGCAACCAATGTTGCAGTCGTTGAGCAAATTGCCGGCCATTTCCATTTTCACCGTTCCTCATCCTCCATTTGTCAATTAAGAATAAGCTCCAACTCATCTTCAGAGTCTAAATGAGCCAGCAATTTGGGAAGAAAAAATGAGGCAGATATGAGAATTTTCTCTTAAAATGATCAAATGAAATTTAGGCTTTTGTATATGTGAATAGACCCATAAGTGCTCTTATTTATGCAAAAATGTTATTGTTTGACAATATGTCCATTAGAAAAATGGCAAAAAAAAAAAAAAAGAATTATCATTACAAGTCATAAAAGATATGCTTTTACTAGATAAATGACAAAAAATATTATCGTTAGATAAATGACAATAAATGTTACCGTTAGACAAAACATAAAAACCTTAAGTGCTCTTTATTTATGCAAAAAATGTTATTGTTTGATCTTAGAGAAAATTATAATCTTAATTTTTATTTATTCATTGCAATTAAAATACTGTAAAAATATAAATTTTTATAAAAAAAAAATTATGATTTTTAAAACCGTAATAATTTCAAAACTGTTATTGAACCCGTAAAAATAATCAGCTTTTTGTTTAAAATATTAGCTGAAATGTGATAGTTGAAAATGAATGACAAAAGTGAGTAGTTAAGATTGGAAATTGAAGTGCATAAGAGGGGAAAAAAAACAGAATAGAGAAAGATTATTTTAATAGAATATATAAATAATAGAGAATGAGATGTGAGAAGTTTTTGAAAATATGCATAAAATTTAGGATAAAATCTTAAAAATGATGTTTTTAATCAAAAGTTTTAGAAATTTATGAAGAATGAATTGCAAATTAAATTTGAAGCACTCTAAATGCACGTTCGATATCTTTTCTTATCTATTCTTGAGCTGCAGCACATTTTTATTTTTACATGTGAAGCATGATTTTTTTTTGACAAATGTCGATCATGAATAATTTATATCATCAGCAAGATAGCATCTCATTAAGTAGTTATTTCTATTAATTGAGTAGTTGACAATTGACATTCAAAACATTTTTTTCGACAAGCTCTGTAAAAACAAAACAATATTGTAGAATATTAATATTATCATGAGAGCCTAGTAATCCAAAGAACGCATGTCATATTCAAATATCATATGATGCTACGACTTTTTAAATTATCATTAATTCATGAATATGACTACAATACACTTATTTTCATGAACTTTGACAATTTTTCCTTCTTCAATATATGCAATTAATACTCTCTAATATCCCAAGAAATCCAACAACTTTCTCTAAATAGGAGCAATCTAGCACTATCACTGTTACTTGGTGATCTCAAATATTTATTAGAGAAGTTGCTAATGACAATCATAACATTTTTTAAACACTCGATTGCTGTATTTTATACGATCCTTAAATATTTGACCACAAAATTATCAGATATTCCTTAAGCTAATATTCTCATTACAACAATTATTTTTTTAATGGATGAATGCCCAAGTCTTCTAACAACACCTTTTCTTTGGAATAAAGTATGGGTTCTATGTTTTGATTGCGACTTGAATACATAAGAAAAGATGATGTTGCATTCAAAAATCTCCTATTAAATACATTCGGAAGATATATGGATGATTTAACAAAATAATTCTCAAAAAAGTATTGGTGGCCTTCAAAAAAATTTATTCAGATGAATATATGATGTAGAGGAGAATTACAATGCGGAATAGAATTACAACGTGATGTTGAGCATTTTTCATTACCCGAACATTTTTCTTTCATAGCAAAAACTAAATTTAATTCCAACTCATTGTCATATACCTAAAAGGCTGAAAGGCAAGATTTCATAAGAACTATATTGAAAGAAAAACTAGAGGAATTGTGTAAATGTAAATGTTGATGAAACTTTATGAATAAATGATGTTAGTTATAGTTGAAGTTTTGAGATGCCTAAAGGTCTATTCTCATAATATACTAAAAAATATATTAAGAATATTTCTTCATAATTATTAAAAATAAATATCTTCATAATATGCTTGGAGAATATTTTCATTATATAATTTTCTCCTTTTATTTTTTGAATTAATTTAGATTTTGGTTTAACTTATAAATCTGAATTAATTCAAAATAGAATATAAATATATGATATTATATATGGAGAGATATTGTAAATGTCAAAAAGATATGAGAATATCATTAATAATTAGAAAAAATATTAAAAATAAATAAAAATATTAAAAAATATAATAGTTAAATAATATAAAGAAAAAATATATAAAGTGATATATTGTATATTGTATAATTTAATATATATAAAATTAAAAAAAAATTAAATAATACATATTAAAATAAAAAAATTTATGCATTATCCTTCATACTAGACATTACATTTTTTCATTTTATTTATTTTATTAATTTATTAAATATTTGATATATTGATAAAAAAAAATAAAAGAATTTAATTAATTTAAGAAAAAAATTTTTTTAAAAAAAATGATATATGATGTAGAGGATGATGTATATAATTGATCTTTTAAAAGATTGGTCGAAGAAGCATTGAAAATGCTGTCAAAGAGTCGACTGTGTGTCCCGAAAGAGTGCGGGCGTGCAGTTTACATAAGTAGGCCAAGCATTAGGCGAAGAAAAAGAAAAGTAAAGGATTGTGGAAAGGCGTGCACATGATGAGGGAGTTGGTTCTCTGACCTCACCACAAAAACCGCAGATGGTGGCGCTAATTAAGCCAACTCAAGTACCTCTCTCGATGACACTGACACACACACACCCCCTCTCTCTGTCCTCTCTATCTTTATTAAAATATATATATATATATATATATGGGAAGAAATATATAACACATTTTATAATACTTACCTAACATAAATTATAAAATAAAAATATTTTTATAAACTATATTATAAAATTAATTCTATTTTATAAATATTTTATAACACATATTATATAATATATTGTATAAATTGTTATATATGAGTTTATTATTTTCTTATATATATATATAGATAAATTATATTTATAATGATTAGTGATCACTGATCAATCTGTTTTTTTCTCACTCTTCATAGAATATATAAAGAGATATGATATTTATAATTATATAATATATAATATTATATAATTTTTTTTAAATAAAATTGAAATAAAAAATTAATTTGAATAATAAATCTCGTTATTCTTAAAAAAATATAGTTGATATAAAATTGAAACTAGAAAAAGTGCAGGAATTCCGCATGCTCACGAGTCTTTTCATTATGCCCACGCGTTTTCTGCCATTCGGCTCACACTTACTTCTTTGTCGTTGTCTGTGTTATTCTTTGTTTCTTTTGGGTATTCGGCGGCCCCACACTCAACTTTTGCTTCTAATTTGTCTGCAAGAAACAGTTTTAATTACAATTATAACAAGGTTGTTCACTTATGACAAGGTTGTTAAGCTTGTTGTGTTTTTCTTTTACTTTTGTCAAGTACTCTCATAGCCTTTTTGTAATCAGATTTGTATTACTTTTGTTTTTTTATGTTCATGATTTCAGAACCAAATTGCAGATAGCAGCGTCAAGTTTAAGTAATTATGTGCATGTGCTTGGTCTTTTTACAATTTAGATAATAAAAAGCTAAGTTTTTTTTTCTTTCTTTCAAAAAAAAGGAGGTGGGATGACTGTCATAATTTTTTTTCCTTTTTTTTTTAAAAAAATGAGGTGCGTAGAGCTGCAAACGAACAGAGCTGCTCGTGAACAATTTAAGCTCGATTCGTATAAAGTCGATTCGAACTCGATTCGTTTAATAAATGAGTTGTTTGTGAGCACTAATATTGGTTCGAATATTAAACGAGTTAAACTCGTATAATCTCGACTCGACTCGTATAAACTCGGTTTGTATTCGTGAATAAGATTCGTATAAACTCGATTCGACTCGTTTTGAGCTCGTAACAATACTCGTAATATTTCTTTATACATATATATAATCTTGCATATATTCTTACATATATTTTTTTATTATATATATTTTCTGTGTTATATATATTATTTTTAATATTTTGTATAAGTAATATATTTTGTTACTTTATGTAGAAATAACATTTTATTTCTTTACAATAATAATGTATTAAGTTCACAAAAAAATTATTGAGTCAAATATTTATAAAGAGTAAGAAACTTGAGTAATTACTCGACTAAGTTCGACTCGTTCGTTAGAGAGTAAAAATAAAGATCGATAAATAACTCGATTCGACTCGAGTTCGTTTTTTATCGGCTCGAATTCGACTCGACTCGGCAAACTCTCAGCTCGACTCGAACTCGAATTCGAGTTATTTGAGTCCAGCTCGACTCGACTCGATTCGAACTCGTCTTTGATCGGATCATTTGCAACCCTAGTCAGGTGGGACGACTGTCATAATTTTTTTTTTCTAGCATGATTATGAAAGTCTATTTTTATTGTAAAATATTAAATTTGAGTCATAATTATTACTCAACGGACGAGTCAAGTCACTACAATACTACTAAATTGTTAGTCATTATAAAGCTCATTTTATAAATTCTTGACTAAGTATTATTCTTACAAGCGATTTTAACTTACATCCAACTCAAAATCTTGATTTTGAGACTATGGAATATCAACTTATACAAATTGGATGATAGTAAAAAGTTAGTTAGAATGCTTACTTTTTTTTTAAAAAAAATTGTAGTTGATATGAAAGTCTATTTTTAAATTAGTAAAAAGTTCGTTACTTTTTTTTTTTCTAGCTTGATTATGAAAGTCTATTTGTATTGTAGAATGCAATGACCATATTTGAGTCATAATTATTATTCAATGGCTATATTTAAATTTAGAGATGAGATGGATTGAGATGAGTTGAGATGAGTTTAGTTTATTTTTTAATATTATTATTATTTTAAAATTTAAAAAATGTGTATTGAAATTTAAAAAAAGTGTATTGGAATTTGAAAAACGTATATAAGAATTTGTGTTTTGTATAAAAAATTATAAAAGTGTAATGATGAAATAAAGATGAATTGAAATGAGTTGAGATGAGTTTTGAATACAAACGAAAGCCTAAATTGTCAGCTACTATAAAGCTCATTTCTTAAATTCTTAATTAGGCACTATTCCTACAAGCAATTTCGACTTACATCTAACTCAAATTCTTGATTTTGAGACTATAGGATATCAACTTATACAAATTGGATGGTAGTCAAAAGCTAGTTAGAATGCTTACTTTTTTTTAAAAAAATTGTAGAATGAATTATTTTTTAGATTTTAAAATAAAAATAACATTAAATTATTTTTTAATTTTATAATATTTTTATTCAAATTTTTATTTTTTATTTTTTAAATTTTAATAAAATAACTTAACTCAAACAACTTTACTATTATTTATAGATATATTGAAATATTCTAAGTATTCATATGAAGAGTGAAGGATAAAAGTTTGTTAGTTTATCTATTAATTTAAGTTAGCTGCCACCGATGGAGATGGACATGATTATTTTGCTATACATAGCTATCTTTATATATTTTTTATTACCATAATTTAATATTAATAAAAACCCTTTTAATAATATGATATCATGTTTATTAAAAACGTGGCACAGTTCCTTACAGCTTACATTTATAAATGGCAAGAATATATATTAATATAATATGTAAATAAGAGTGAGATATGGAAAATATATTAAGCAATTCTTGTAGTGATCAGTGATGACTGAACAAGATGTTGAGTGGAGAAACTGGTTTAAATGATTAGGTTAGGGAGAAGACAAACCAAATTACTGCATCAGCTATCATTCTAATTTAATTCTAGGTGGCAGTGTCAGAACTTGTTCATAGGCATTACTTGAAATTATAATTATTTTATTTGAACTATAAAATAAACTTCAATCTCTCAAAATATAGTTAATATTATCCTTCATTTTAAAACAAAAATTAAAATACAAAGATTTAATCAACTAAAACAGCATGCGAGGGCAACTATGAGCACCAATCATAGTCGATCCGGATATTTTTTATTTAGCCACGTTTAGATTTAGATAAATTTTTTATCTCATCTTTTTATTATAATATTTTTTTAAAATATTTATATAAAATATAATAAACAATTCATTTTTTTCAAATTTTAAAATAATAATAACATTAAAAAATAATATTTTATTCAAATTTTATCTAAAATCATCTCATCTCCTTTCATCTCTAAATTCAAATCCGCCCCTCAATCAGCGTCAGCACCTCAGCTTTCTTCAATTCAAAAGCTTTGAAAATGTTTGATATAATAACAACGTGCCATTGTCATCAAGTCGAAAAAGTAAAGTCTATAATAATAATAATTTTAAGGGAGACGCTGGGGATCGGTCCGGCTGTCCCCAGCATTTAAAGCAGCTTAACGTTAGTTAGGTTGCTTTATGATGAAAAACACATTAAAATAAAATAAAAAATATAATTAAATAAAAAAATGAAGATTAAAAATATAATAAAAAAATAAAATAAACAAAACATAATAAAAAACACAATAAAAAACACAATAAAAACATAATAAAAAACACAATGAAGATGAATTTAAGGGAATTCGGCCATGAAGAAAACGGAGCCGCCGCCAGTGGCGGTGGGCGACACCGCCCACGCCATCGGGACCGGCGGACTCAGGCAACCTCACCCCTACTCCGGCGAGCTCCTGTGTGCCCCCGGCAGCTTTCAACCCGTTTTGGACCTCGCCGTCGTAGGGGTGAGGTTGCCTGAGTCCGCTGGTCCCGATGGCGTGGGCGGTGTCGCCCACCGCCACCAGGGGCGGCGGGACTGCTTTGGTGGAGGGGAGCAGCCCGTCTGCCCCCCAAGATTTCTCTAATTTTAAACATAGACTTTTCAAAGTAAAAACTGATATACCCTAATATTGTATGTTGGATAGATCTGCTTGTCCTTATTGTTTTGTCATGAGATGTTTCCATAATTTTTTTTTTACGTTTTTTACTTAGTAATTAAATAATATTTTTTAATGATGTTATGATTTTCATTTTTAAAAAAATGTTTAAGAATATTTACAAAATGAATAAAAATAAATAAATAAAATCAGAACTTTTTTTACTCTGTATCTAGACAACCCGTTCAACATCCTCGATATATTGTATGTAAAAAGCTGTTGTACGACAAATCTACTTTTTTTAAAAAAAAATATCTCATTAAATCATTAACAAGTCAATTTATTTTTGAAAAATGTTTTTTATCCTCATTTTAGAACCTTGATTTTTATTTTATTTATTTATTCTTTTTTTTTTGGCATGATTTTTAAGTAAATATTTTTAAATATCTTTATATTTTTTTATATTTTTAAAAAATATTTGAAGATATTAAAAAATCATATTAAAATAAATATTTTTTTACATGATTTTTTTAACATTTTAAAATATTTTGTGAAAATATAAAAAAATACAACTTTGTTTAAAAATCATGTTAAAAAATAAAAAAAATAAAGAATTGGGATGGATCAGAATCCAAAAGTCGAGATCCTTAACATTTCCTTTATTTTTTTACATGATTTTTTTAACATTTTAATTTTTTTAAAAAAATATAAAAAAATCATAACATTATTTAAAAATACTTATTTAAAAATTATATATATAAAAAAAATAGAATGCATCATAATCCTAAAATCGAGATCGCTAATATCTCCTTTATTTTTTTGTTGCTCTCGTCTATATATTACCCACATCGACTACTTTGTTTGTTGAAGATAAAGAGTAGGTAAGATGAGTTGACCACATAAAAAGATAGTGGATCCAATCAAAATAATAAAAATAATAATACTATTGAAATATATATATATATATATATCTTAGGAATCTTTTAAATTACACATTAAAAAGAACCTGACCAATGTGCATAACTTTTTCCCAAACTTCTTTAATGGGATTTGTACGTGTTGGTGGATTTTGTAGTGGGTGACACTATAAAGCCTAAAGTTCTAAACAGCATACACCACCCGAAATAAACTGATTTTTTTAAAGGGTTCTGTTATATGTGACACATTCAATGGAAGCCTGCCACATAAGAATAATGAGAAGGCTATTGTGAGCTCAATAGCAGGGAATACTCTCATTCCACACCTTCCCTTCCAAATTGCTCTCTCTCTCTCTCATATGTCGAAATCAAACCAGCGAGAAGCTTCCGGGCTCTTCATCATTCCTCACGGCCAGTAGCATATGCTGAAATCAAACTAGCGAGAAGCTTTCCAAGTCTTTTGAATTCCTTTTGTCTTTTTCAATTAGCTTTCTCTACGACTCCTTGCCTAGTGATTCTTTTGTTTCAATTTAGCTTCCTAAGTTTTCAATCTCAATTTTACTCCCTCTGCTTCATCTACTTCTAAAGGATGTTGAAGAAATGCAAGGCCGATACAAACACTAAGGTCTCGTTTGTATTTGCAATTCAGCTCAACTAATCTCAACTCATTTTCATTTCATCATTATATTTTTTATAATTTTTTATATAAAACACAAATTCCTATACATTTTTTTCAAATCCCAATATACTTTTTTCAAATTATAAAATAATAATAATATTAAAAAATAAACTAAACTTATTTTAACTTATTTCATCTCCAAATTCAAGCGAGATCTAAAGACAAGGCGAGCAACCTCAACATCTTATCCAAATAAAATAGTTCTAAGAAAAAAAAATCTCTATTTGGTTGTAAAAAAAGTGATAAAATAACATGAAAATAGTTTTAAATTTCAAAGTTGCGTAGAGAATCTCTCTAAGATTACGTTTGGATGTTGAGAATATTTGAAAATGTTTGTGAATAATAATAAAAAGTATATAAAAAATAATAAAAAAATATTAAATAAAAAATAATAATATAAAGTATTTGAGATTTTTTTTTTTTTTAATCTCCAAACCTGCCTAAAACCCTAAATACTCAATTACTAATACAATACTAAACCTAGCAGAAAAGATCTAACAAGTTCACTGAAGCAAAAATTGTCCATCCAGAAACTCTAAGATGGCAAAGCTACAAAATTACAAGAGAAGAGAGTTCGAGAAATGCGAGCTTGAATTGCAGACGAATTGCAGATGTTCAATCGTTTACTCTCTCTCTCTCTCTCCCCGAAAGACCGGGTATTTGCCAGTCTCTGGGCCTTTTTGGGATTTTTGGTCGGGGCGACAAATTGTAGACGTTCAATTGTTTTTTCGGGGTTTGCTCGTGACGGCGAATTGCAGACAGTCTTCTTCTTTGTCACACTATTTTTTCTTCTTTCTTTTTGGCATGCTCTGTTATGGGGAGAGTGGAGAAAGGGACAAAACATTTCAGGTTCCCTACATCACGTCCGTCCTATGGTAAACACCTTAGAACTCCTTACATGGCAGCAGGAGATTGATCTCCGTTAAATTCTCTTTATAGGAGACATATGGTAAAAGCATTTTTCTTCCAAAATATATCACCGATGATGAATATAATTTTTTTTTGATGAATAAGGTCCGTTTGTATTCGAAGATGAGCTCAATTCATCTCAACTCATCTTCATTTCATCATTATATTTTTATAATTTTTTATATAAAACACAAATTCCTATACACCTTTTTCAAATTTCAATACATATGTTTCAAATCACTACACACCTTTTTCAAATTTTAAAATAATAATAATATTAAAAAATAAATTAAACTCATCTCAACTCATTTCATCTCATCTCCGAATTCAAGCGAGACCTAAATGATAACAGTATTCTTTAAAAAAAAACATATATAAAGATTGCGTCATTAATTTTGAGAGCTAGATCTTCATCGAAAATGCACATTATTTAACTTTTTGTGATTTATGTTCCCTATGCTGAAAATGAGATTGGTTTCTTGTGTAAAGTACAATAAATCTCCACGGTTAATTTGCAGCAATGCTGGAATGAAGTACTTGTTTTGGTTGAAATACTTGTTGGGATATTTTCTTTTCCAAAGAAAAGTGATCAAACACAATAATATCCCATTAAAGAACAATCTTAAATAATGTGAACGTAGCAAAAAATGGGGTGGCTTTGTATGTGTGAATACAAAATAAGTTCCCTTCCTGTTTCCGAAACACTAGGCCTTTTCCTCAATCAAATACACATGGAGAGATGCTCTCTTTTCCCCCAACAAAATCATGATTGGTTGTTGAAGCTGTCTTCCAAATATTTCCCATCATTATCTTCTTTATATATAATATCCCTCCTCCCCCCTTTTTTCTGATGAATCGAGGGAGAGACGAGAGATATGTGTGGTTGTCATTTTTTCTAAATTTAAACATCTTTTAAAACTAAAAAAAAAGATTTGTTTTTTCATCTAATCATTTTACTTGGCCAAACCGCTGTAATCCGCTCATTAAATCCAGTCTTCCACCCAAAAAGGGAGAAGAAAAAGAAATAAACAAAGATAGAAATACAAATATAGTGAAGGGATAGAATAATAATATATTCATATTGGAAAAGGTTTGTGAAGGAACAGTGGTGTGTGGATTTGAAAGTTATGCAAAAGTGATAATAGAGTGGGCAGAAGTGGAGCACGTACAGTTGCTTGGTGTGTGGATCATATCATCTTTTTCAGCAATTGTTGGGATGATCAGATAGATATGTATTTTTTAAAGTTTTGTGTATATAATTAATTAGAAACTAAAATGCACCATTAGTGTTCTGTAAAAATTTCTTTAATCTACTTTTGAAGAGAGTATGGGGTTGGTCCATCAAGAAGAAGACTTAGAGAAAGAAAGCGACACTAACATAAACAAAAAGTTAATATGTATGTGGTTTATGATTACATCTAGGGATTAGTTGTACGCAAAGGAAAAAATAAATTTAATAAACATAACGACAGGAAGTAATTCTAGATTTACTAGTTACTACGTGTAAGTCTTACGTATTTTTATTGAAAAAAGTAGTCTATAACTAAAAAAAAATAAAGTTTTTTCTCATATAGTTCACAAATCTGATCATTTCTTAAAGAAGTGCATGAGGCTTGTATGTGATTGAATCGCACAGATTATTTTCAAAACCAAGGTATACATTTTAAAAGAAACTAATAATAAAAGAAAACGATGCAACAAGTAGTCGCTTTGGCCGAGTGGTTAAGGCGTGTGCCTGCTAAGTACATGGGGTTTCCCCGCGAGAGTTCGAATCTCTCAGGCGACGAATTGGCTTTTATATTTTTTCATTTTCGTTTATGTTTTCAGTTGAATTAGAAAGGCCCAAGAAGAAAGTAGGACCAGGCCCAAGAATAGGGCTCATATCTTAAGTTGAATCAAAGTAGTCCAGGCAATGGAAAGGCCACTGATTTCAGGTCAGGCAGAGAATCTCAGGGGTTCGTGCCAGCTTTTAAGAACAACAAAACGATGTTCTTCAACCACCATGTCATTGATCTAAAGAAAGAATGTCTGACCACTTCTCCTAACCGATCATTACAAACTCCAATCTTCCCTCAGTGCCTGCTTGCGCTCCACTTCGGATTATTGCATGGATTTTTAAAATGGATCAATAAATAATGAACGGGTCACATAAAACGATTCACGGGTTGAATCTTAAAGACAAAGTACGAAAGGAATTGCATTTAGGGAGGCTAAATTGGCAAGCTTTGATATTTTTTTAACGGGATCAAGCAAAACCCAATTGTCGTTCAATGGATTCTGATTCGTACTGCCAGTTCAGAACCTAATTCCCATTTTTCCCTTCAAGGGCAAATAACAAAACCCAAACTCGGTCCGGAAATTCAATAAGAAGAAAAGAAGAGAAAAAGGATTCAATAACAATATAAACCAAGCACTAGAAATTTAGTTTTGCGGTCAATAGAACAGTAGAGTGCCATTTTGAGCTTGCCGAAGCCTTTGCCTATAAATACACAACCATTTACGAGAAAATCAGGCAGTGAGGCCAGAGCTATATAATGCAAAAAGCAATTGAAGGCTTCAAATGGTGCACCTGAATCAAACTCAAAACAGTTATACCACCCCATATGATTCTTGAAATTAAGATAATTCCAGTGAAATTTAGGTAAAAGAAATATGAAAATAGACGCAACGAAAAGTTTTATAGCATTGCTGTATCAGCAGCAGCAGCAGCAATGAGGACTCCATAGGGCACCACTGGATGAAGATTCTAGTGACCATACTTCTGAAACTCCCATTCGCTGTTATCTGCATAAGCAATAAGAAAACCAAAACAGAGAGGAAATGAGTAGAGTACTTCCAACGATACAAAGGTGAAAGAGATAATCGAAAAGAAAAGAATGCAAGAGATTACCTAATGGACATACTTGACGGGTCTTGAGCCATCTGCTGATGCAGTGGAAATGAAAGGCATGGTTACAAACCCCTAAATAAAAAATCAGCCTTTCAGCAAAAGAGATCGTACACAGTAGTGCAAGAAAATGATGATAATCAGCTAGATTTCCTTCGCAAATATTGAGATAATGATGACAAAAGTGAGTGCATAAAGAAACACGTATGAGATGCATGTCACTACTACCTACACCTTATGCAAGCATGGATTACTTAATAAAAAATAAATAAACATCCTCACACCGCAAGTTGGATAACAATAGAAAGCCCAAAGAAATAAATAGGAAAGAGGGTTAGATTGCCTCGAAAAAAGAATCCTTGAGGTTCCCTGAGATTTTGGGGGGATGGAATACAAAAAAAAAAAAAAAAAACAAAGAAAAGACTTATTACAGTTCAAAGTGAAAGGAACATACTACCATATCACAGTCGGCTATTCCTAATTCTCTACTCTGTTACGAAATCAACCAATATGCAGTTTACAAATCACAGATCTGAAAGTGTAGGATTTTTTGGTAGGAGATCTGAGGTGCGATTTACTATCAACAATATGCAGTTTTCCCATGCAGCATTATCTACATGTGAAGAAAGAACAATAATGTGTAATTCGTAACACCATTCCAGAAGTGGGCCATAATAACATGTCAAAGCAAATCCAATTAGCAGATTCACGCATACAATGATGATGGTTCAAGTGAATCAAGTCTAAAGGAACTTACAGCTTCAGAATAGTGCTATTTATTGCTTTTACCATGTTTTGTTTTTAAGAGTATGATAAACTTTATAAAAACAAAAAGATATAATATCCCACCGAACTCACTAAACCGACAAATGGGAAAGCACTACAAATTCCTGATAATTAGAAATGGAAAAGGGAGCAGCATAATGGGCCTTTGTCCAACGCTGATCTTTGTCCACGGATACAAGGTGTTAAACCACAACTTTAGCTCCAACACTGATCTTTTGCTAACCTCAAAGCTACACCAGTTTCTTTCTCTCCACATGCATCATAGCACACACAATTGGACCATCTTGCAGAATGAAACACACCGATGGTACCGATGGTGGCTACATTACCTATTCCAACATGTTCATAACTCCACCTTTGAAGGCATCGCCCACTTAATCCCAAAGAGATTGAACATGTTCCATAAATTGCTAGCAACCTCAGAAATTAGGTGATTCCCGGTCTCCTCATTTCTACACATGCAACATCGGTTGACCACTATCATAACCCTCCACTAACATTATCCAGGGTAAATATTTTCCCAAGAGCTGCTGTCATCCATATGAAGCAAGCCACCTTTGGAGGAACCATATTCTTCCACATAACCTTCCATAGGAAAGGTTCCTTGGCATGATAACATAGCACTTTAAAACTTCACTTCAAAGACACGTGTCCTAGAAGGGGTCCAAAAAAAATTATCAACACCATTTTCTTTCACCATACATGCAATACAACTTGTGATAGAACTATGAGAAAAAGTCAACCTCCCAATCATTAGCCTCCCTAGTGAATATGACACCACACTGAGCTGAATCAAGCTGAGAATTTTGAGGTCTGAACATATGCCTCCCTTCTTCCTTCTTCATGCAAGAGATATTCTATATACTAGGAGAAATAAGCGTATCTTGAGCCATCCCCCACCATAAATCTAGTACACTAGGAGAAATCACCCCACCCTCCTAATGTCAGTCTCAGAAATATTATGTCCACCATTATCAATTTGAAATCATTTTTAACAAGAAAATTAGAATAACGGAGCCATTGTGTTGAATGGATTGAACAGCTTATATCACAATCCACATGGACAGGGCTTCTTTTACAGAACAGGAAATATAACGGTAAGTTTTCATTCATCCAATATTCTACTCCAATAAAATATTTGTCACAAAAGTTTCAGATATATATTAAACATTTTAGAGTTATATTAAATGTGTTGTATACGGTGAAAGGACTGTTTAAATTCATGTTGATATATAAACATGCTAGTTCCCAAAATTCAATCAAATCAAAGTAAATGAAGCCAACAATTACTATCCTACCATCCTAATAAACATGACAATCCAAAATTACACAATAATTCACCTTCCCTTACTGCACACTTCATTTAATACAGCAAGTAAAATAGAAGAGTTCAGTTACGAACTCCCAATAGAAATCAGTACTGTTCCGACTTCCTACACAACTACCTTTCTGACACCACATCGCGCCAAATACAAAGATATAGACACCCGAAAAGGTACTCTCAACGAAGTTTAAGGGAATAGAAAGCATACCCCAAGCAACTGTACATTCCTCGCTAGTGGCGCTAGCCTGGTTAGCTTGGCACTCAATGCCTACTCACCAAAGCACAGCAGAAAAATTATATACCTCAAAAATACTTTACCGAGATATAATAAATAAACAATAGATTTCCATAATTTAAACAAATAATCAAAAAAATAAAAACTCACATAGATCCATGATATGATTCCTGCAAATGGCACAGTTATCAACCACGATATCTGCACGCATCAACCGACATTGCATTACTCGAAGATCAATTATCAAATCCCTCAAAATCACAAATCCGAGATATGTAAACCAACTGATATATATAAAAAAGAGATAAACGGTACAAAACTACATGAAAGCAATCAGAGAGAAACTAGGGCTAGGGTTTGGAAAAAGTTACCCCAGGCCCAGAGAGCGACGGCATTCCACTTCTTGATCTCTAAGCGTTTGTTCTTTTTGGTGGAGGAGGAAGGGACGGAGCTGCTCGAGGGCTCGCCAGCGGGGACCATGGGCACGTCGGAGTCCAAGGTCGCCATGGCTTCGGAGTTCGTAGAGCAGAGGGATTGCTCGGTGTTTGGAAATTTGTCCTAACGGGCCAAAATGAAAAAAAGGCAGTAACTGAGACTAATATATAAGCTGGGCTATGATACCGTTTGTTTCAAATCAGGCCCATGGGTCTCTTCGGCCCATGGACACTCCAAAAAGAATTTAAGCCATTATATAGAGTATTTTTTCTCTCACTTTTGGAAAAAAAAAAAGTTCACGTCTTCAAAAGTAACATGTCTTCCAATTCCCCCCCAAAAATAAACATGTCTTCCAATTTTCCCATGACTACCTGTTGTTCAAAGTATGAATAGTATTTTTTATGATTGTGAAAATGATAACGGACAAGAAAACAATAAAAAAGAAGCAAGAGGTAAAAGAAATGTGTCAATAAGAGAAATTGAAAATGGGCTAGAAGGAGGAGAATAGAGAACAACTTTCAAGATGACATTGGAAAAAAGAGAGCTTTGACAGTAGTAGTAGAGGTAGAAACAATTGATTGCATGAAAAAGAAAGTAAGGAAATTTTGGGATGAGGAAAAGGTCACAAGTGGTGAAGAATTGGAGGAGGTTGCATTGCAATCCCTCCAAAATCAAAGAAAATTTTAAGTTGGAATTGTTGGAGGATTAGGAACCCTAAGATAGTTCAAGATCTTATTAGATTGGTAAGAACTAAGATACCTAGTTTAGTTTTCTTAATGAAACTAAACTTAAAACCAAGAAATCTGAGTGGCTTAAAAGAAAGTTAGGATAAGAGGGATGCTTTGTAGTGGAACCAAGAGGAAGAAGTAGAGGGTTATTGATGTTATGGAATGAAGAGGTTGATGACAAAGAAGCAGATGTGCGATGGATTCTAATTGGATTTTATGGGAATCTAGAAGCAACAAGAAGACATGATAGTTGGGATTTGTTGAAGTTTCTAAAACATCAGTCAGATGCATTATGGTGTGTTCTTGGAGACTTTAATGAAATCCTAACACAAAATGAGAAATGAGAGGGCAGGTTAAGAGGGGACAGACAAATGGATAGTTTTTTAGAGGTATTTCATCAGTGCAACCAATTTAATTTCGAGTGGACTGGTAGCTTTTTCACATGGTGTAATAATCAGGATGATGGCACTACAATGGAGAGTCTGAATCGAGGACTAGAAAATCGAAGATGGTCTGAAACTTACAAAAATACAATAGTAGGAGTGGTTTATGCAAGCTTTTCAGATCATAAGTCCCTTATACTATCTTCCAATAAAGAAAGTGGAAGCAAGGTCTTTCAAAACAGTACGTTCAGATATGAAAATAGATGGTTTCTAGAAGAAGGATGTAAAGAGGTTGTAAAGACAGCTTGGGAAGGAGTTATTAAGGGTGCTAAAAATGCCAATGGATTTCAAGAAAAGCTGAGGAGGTGTCGTGTAGAAGTGAGCCAATGGAGTAAGCAATACTTCAAGAAGATCAAGTGCTTAAGGAAAAATATAATATGTTGGGAGCATTGCAGCAAAATGAAGGAAAGGAAAATGTAGAGGAAATAAAAAAGTTGAAAAATGAAATAGGAGTGATGCTGAAACAAGAAGATCAAAAGTGAGGACAAATAAGCAAAACTCACTTGTATCAGATGGGTGATAAAAATACTGAATATTTTCACTCCTGTGCTACTGCAAGAAGGAAAATAAATAGCATGTATAAGATGAAGGACAAGGCTCAGCAACTACAGACAGAGGAAAAAAGAATTGTAGGGGCATTCAAGGAGTATTTTGAAGAGGTGTACTCAACAACACCACCTTCCATACAAGATATTGAGGTTGTTTAGAGAAAATGGAAAGTAGAATTTTAGAATCTAGTAATACCGAACTGATAGCAGAGTACATAATAGAAGAAATTGGGGAAGCAATGCAGCAAATGAGCCCTCTGAAGTCACCCGGCCCTAATGGTTTTGGTGTTGGTTTCTATCAACAATATTGGAGTATTGTTAAGGAAGAGGTATGCAAGACAACCTTAGATTTTGTCAATAATGGTACTGATTTCCAGCCTATTAATTCTACTCTTATAGCCTTAATTCCAAAGGTTAAGAAACTTGAGTTTGTTCAGAATTTTCGACCAATTAGCTTGTGTAATGTGTTTTACAAGCTAATCTTGAAATAAATTGCAAATAGGTTTAAGAAGGTTTTAACACGTTAATTGCACCCACTCAAAATGCTTTAATTCCAGGAAGAAATATCATAGATTCTGTGATGGTGGCGTATGAAGTGCTTCATTCCATGAAAACTAAACAGAAGGGAAGGGTGGGAAGTATGGCTCTAAAATTGGATATGTCTAAAACTTATGATAGGATGGAATGAGAATATTTACAAGCTGTTATGGGGAGTTTAGGATTTGATTCTAAGCGGATTGTCTTGTGATGCGATGTGTCAAAATAGTGAAGTATGCTGTATTAGTAAATGGAAAGGCAAGTGAGGAAATTTTTTTCCAAAGAAGATTATGACAAGAAGATCCACAATCCCCTTACCTCTTCCTCTTATGTGTGGAAGGATTAAGTTGCTTGTTCAACAATGCAGAAAGATAAAAGATGATAAAAAGGGTGAGTGTGGCAATGGGGGACCAAGACTTAGTCATCACTTTTTTGTAGATAATTGTGTCATCTTTTACAGGGCTGTCAGATCTGAATGGGGTAATGTTCAAAATACCTTACAGTGGTATGAAAAAGCCTCATGCCAGGTATTAAATAGAGACAAGATTTCCATATATTTTTCAACTCCAATACAACACAGGAAATCAAAAAGAACATCAAAACTGAAGCATGTGTAGCAATTTTGTGGAAGCTATGAGAAGTATCTTAGTTTGCATTCTCTAGTGGGTAGATCAAGGTACAACACGTGTAGAGGCCCAAATGACAGAATCTGGAAGAAGATCAATAGCTAGGAAAATTGTTCTCTTTCAGACGCAAGGAAGGAAGTACTCATTAAAGCTGTGCTTCAGGCATTGCCAACATACACTACGAATGTTTTTAAACCCCCAAGGAAATTGTGTAGTAAGATCTCAGCCATGCTAGCAAAATTCTAGTAGGGCAAGAAGGGCAACAACTGGGAATATACGGGGATGCTAAGCATGAAGGGCGATTAGGTTTTAGGAATTTGGGAGATTTTAACTCAGCGTTACTAGCAAAACAATGCTGGAACTTTATTCAAAATCCTATCGCTCTAGTGGTTGATATATATCACGGCAAATATTTAAAAAAAAAAAAAGTGGAGTTCTGGAAGCCAAAGTAGGGAACTCTCATTCTTTAATATGGAGAAGTATATGTGAAGCTAAGGAGTTATTAAGAGAGGGAATGATGTGGAGAGTTGGCACTGGTCAGAAGATTAAAATATGGGGACAAACTGGATGCCTAAGTGAATAGCTCACTATTTTCAAGCTATCAAAGATTCAAGAATTGGGCTACATGCAACTGTAAATTCATTGATTATACCAAAGTCGAAAATATGGGATGTAAACTTGATACAAGAGATATTTAGCAAAGAAGATGCCGAAATGATATATAGAACCCTAAAAAAGGAATGGTGCGGATAGGATGTTCTGGGAATTACCAACAATGGGATATTTAATATAAAAAGTGTCTGTTATGTGACTAGAGATATAAGAATAAGAGAGGAAGGAGAGTTTTCGAGAGGTGAAATGCAGGGGGAGGTTTGGAAGTCCATCCAGAATCTGAAAGTTCCTGAAGCCATAAAGCATTTCTTATAGAGAGTAGGGTCTAACTCACTTCCAACTATGGCTCAGCTTCATAAGAGGAATATAGGAGATTCAAAAGCATGCCCTCTATGCCAACAGACAAAGGAAACCATTATTCATGCTTTATGGCAATGCTTTACTATCAATGATATCTGGTCTGAAAAGGGATGCAAACTCCATAAATGGTCGATTATGATAGCATATTTTTTGACATTATGGAAACAATGATGGATAGTTTCAAACAAGAGGATTTAGAAGAGGCAGTAGTCATATTTAAAACAATTTGGTATAAAAGAAATAAGGTGATTTTTGAAAACAAGTTCCAGAGTACAACACAAGTACTTATGCAAGACATTCAATCCTTGTAAGACTACAAAGGAGCAGAGGTTAAAACTCGGCAACATTCAGAAGCCCCTAGACTTGAATTATATAGATGGAAGAACCCAGACCAAGGATAGTTTAAAGCAAATTTTGAAGCGGCTGTGGATCCAAAAAATAGAAAGTTGGCCTGGGTATTATAGTTCGGGATTGCAACTGTGAAGTCATAGGCACATGTTGTACACCAGTAATTTTAGAATAGCTTGTAGAGGCTCTAGCAATGAGGAAGGCAACTGAATTTTTCTTAGAGATATGATTCAATAGGGATATTATTGAGGGAGATGTGCAAGTCTTTATAAAGGTAGTTGCAAATGAAGGGAATTACTGGGCAACATATGGATAGGTTATTGAGGATATTATTAAAGCAAACTTGAAGAATATTCGGGAGGCTGTGATATTATTGTAGTTTTGGGAGTACAAAGGTTGAAAACACACTTGGGCCTATTGTGTGGGACTTTATGCAGATCATGAGAATGCAGTTTTGGATAAAAGGGGTGATATGATATTGTGAGGAAATAATGGCGGTTTTTGTAGCAGAGATAGTTAACAGAAACAAGTGAAGATCAGAAGGGTGTAATTCAGAATGAGGTTTGCTGAATTAATACTGGAAGAGTATCAAGGAGAAGGGTCGATTGACTCGATTCTAAAGAAACCTTCATCTTCTGTTAGCAACCAAAAGAACTGGAATAGGAAGAATCGAAATTTCCATTAAATTTATTTTGTGAACCAAACGATTCCTCATTATTGTTTGATCCTTTAAAACTTATTTAAAACGTGAGTACTGCTGAAAGTTGAGCGCGCAGTACTACCTTATTTATATTTTGAATAATAGGTTCGATCGATCCTGACTCAGTGCAGACGTACTGCATGTTCCGTTATAATACGAAAAAAACGAAGATTTAATTAATCTCATAATACACGTACTAAACATGTTACACATATATATTAATGTACCTAGCTAGTTCAAATCACACCAACAAAGATGTTAGATGTGTACGTGGCAGACAAATCCTACTTCTTAAATTTCTTGGCAACTTTTTTAGCGGAAAAAACCAAATCCCAAGATGTGTCCGTAACTAGCTAGCTATATATTGGGGCCCTGACCATTAATATCATGACAAAGATGAAATTGTGATCCAACTTCAACTAATTCTATAATTTTATCTTTAATTTCAATCAGATTGATTAATTCTAACGTGGCAAACAAATCCTACTTCTAAATTTTTTAATAATATAATTAATTAAAATTAGAGTAAAATGAAAACTTAACACTATGTATTTTTAGCTTTTTTTTTTTTTTTTTACCTTAGGAATTAAACTATCTCACTAGTATTATATATTTACTATCTATCTTATTACTATTTATAAAAAAAAATTATTTCATCTCACTCTCTAATAAGCCCTTGCTCTTTTTTATAAATATCTCCAGTGCTCCATGCATGGTTCTAGCAAGGACATGACAATCGCATGCATGTGTATAATTTTTTAAACTTAATTGGATGTGGGGAGAAATTAAGTGACTAATATTATTGGTCACCTTTTTTTTTTTTAAAGAAGAAAAAGAAAAGAAATTAATTGGTTTTGAAAATCAATACTACTAGCTCTGTACATGATGGGAACGCGCAATAATTCGTTAGGTGGATCACATGTTATTGAAGAAAATCATGGTAGTACTGGTGGATCACAGATTCACATGTTTGGGTATTAACAGTAAATCTATCATTTGATTTATTAAACACAAATTTAATAATTTTTATTAAAAAATCTTTACATTTGATCTATTATATTATTTTTTATTGTCTAATTTTGAATTATAATAAATTTTCTCCATCATTTATATTCAAAGAATTATTTTTCACATATTAAATACATACTTTTAATATATTTTATTCTTTTACTGTATTTTCTCATTTTTCTTTTTTGTTTTTTCCATCCGCGTATTGATGCTGCAACTTTGTTGAATTTCATGACTATCACTTGTTGATTTTTTCATCACACACCTCCAGGTCTGCTTACATAAATTAAGAAGAGTACTTATTACAATACAATTATATTACAAAGATATGGGCCAATTTTTGTGGGCAACTTAGCTCAATTAAAATACTTTAATACAATTATATACAATACAATTATATATATATATATATTTTAAATTTGCTGGTGCATTATTTTATATATATATTTTTTGCATTTCAAAAATTATTTAATTCAATCTATTTATAAGTATAATAAATATTAAAAAACAAAAATTGGAAATGAATTGTTTTTAAAAAAAGGGCTTGCAAAATAATAGATGAGAGAGAAATGTGTGAACATAGAGGGAGAGAGGAAGGCTGCAAATGACCTACGGATAGGTGAGAAGTCATTGCATAATGCAGTAGTACTTCACACGGTTTCGAAAGCGTTTGAATGCGTCTGAATGGTAAGCATCGTACGAAAATAATTGAGCAATTTTCAAACTTCTGAGTATCCAAACCGGAAGGGGACGTGTTTTCAAAATGAATAAATTTGGACAGTAGTTCACTGTTTATAATAATCTGTAAAAATCTCTTATAAACAATAATTTTACTGTTTATATTGCATGCCGCTGTGAACAGAACAATCATCTTCCTTGACCTTATATAATCGTCCTTAACCATTCCGAACTCTTACTCGCATAATAAACCAAAAAATAAACAAACTCAGCCATGGAGGTCACTTCTTGGCTTGCTGTGTTAGCCATGGCGGGGCTAGCTTCTCTTTTCTTTCTCTCGAAACATCTCCGGCCATTTCGATCCCACAAGCTAAAACTACCACCAGGTCCCAAACCTTGGCCTATCATTGGCAATCTAAACCTTATTGGTCCTCTCCCGCACCGATCCCTTCACAAACTCTCTCAAAAATATGGGCAAATCATGCAACTTAGATTCGGGTCATTCCCAGTAGTGGTTGCCTCCTCTCCTGAAATGGCAAAGCAATTCTTGAAGACCCATGATCACATTTTTGCCTCTAGACCCAAAACAGCAGCTGGGAAATACACCACTCATAACTACACCAATATGTCATGGGCACCTTGGGGACCTTATCTGCGCCATGCGCGCAAGATATATATCTCCGAGCTATTTACATCAAGGAGACTAGACTCCTATGAGTACATTCGTGTTGAAGAAAGACATGCTCTTTTTTCACGCCTTTGGACATTATCTGGGAAGCCCATCAAGGTGAAAGAGCATCTGGCACATCTCACTCTTAGTGTTATCAGTAGAATTGTATTGGGTAAGAAGTATTTTAGCGAATCTGGACATGAAAAATCTATAGTGGAACTCGGAGAATTCCAAGAAATGTTAGATGAGTTGCTCTTGCTTAATGGGGTTCTAAATATTGGGGACTATATACCGTGGCTAGATTTCTTGGACTTGCAGGGATACGTGAAACGAATGAAGACAGTGACACGAAAATTTGATCGATTCTACGACCACGTTTTTGAAGAACACAAGGCCAAGAGACTAGGAGTGAGAGATTTTGAGCCAGAGGACATGGTGGATTTATTGTTGCAGCTCGCTGATGATGATCATGATTCTAACAATCAGGTTAAGCTCACTTATGACAACGTCAAGGGCCTCACTCAGGTATTGTATTTTCGAAGCACATCTTTTTTCAAATATGCGAATCCTTTCATAACATTGAGTCATAGCTTTTTTGTTAAATCTTTTAATATGATTAATATAAATAATTAGATCTTCAATTTTTTATTATGCACAATAATAAAATTATAACAATTAGAAAACATACCTGCCTCCATCTTGGGTTGATAACGAATCCACCTAATCAGAGAATGATAGCCCTAACTACTTAATGATCTCTATTAATGGTCTCTTGATGGCTAAAGACAATAATATTGTAGATAAAAATCCAACTTTAACTCTTTAGGCCCCATTTTGATTGAGAGATGAGTTCTAAAAATTTAATAAAATATTATTAGAATATTATTTTTTTAATATTATTATTATTTTGAAATTTAAAAAAAGTTAAATTAGGATTTTAAAAAGTTGAATTATTTATTAGATTTTGTGTAAAAATTTTGAAAAGTGTAATGATAAAATTGATATGAGTTGAGATGAGTGATATTTGTAGGTTTCTCGCCAATGTCTCATGTGATTACATATAGAGTTAATCTTATCTCATTGGAGTTAATCTTATCCCACTGCGACTCATTAATTAGGTGATAAGTCTTGAGCTATTCTAGATCGATAGGTGTGTGGACATAGAGTTTAAATGAAACTCTTACATTTCGAACTAGCCATGTGACCATAATATGAATAACATTCTATGGCAACTTTGGTTCTTCTTAAAATTAGGATCTTCTAGCCGGAGGCACAGACACTTCTGCGACTACAGTGGAATGGGCAATGTCTGAACTCTTGAAGAAACCCCACCTCATGAATAATGCTATTAAAGAGCTTGACAGGGTTATTGGAAAAGATAGATGGGTAGAGGAGAAGGACATTCCAAATCTTCCTTATATTAATGCAATTATGAAAGAGACGATGAGGAAACACCCTGTGGTTGTATTGCTACCAGCGCATCTAGCTATGGAAGATTGTGAAGTAGCTGGTTTTGATATTCGAAAAGGAACTAGAGCCTTCGTAAACATATGGAGTATAGGAAGGGACCCATCAGTTTGGAATGCACCTGAAGAATTCTGTCCAGAGAGGTTCTTGGGAACAAATATTGATGTCAAAGGACACCATTTCGAGCTATTGCCATTTAGTTCAGGAAGGAGGATGTGCCCTGGATATAGTCTGGGACTAAAGATGATTAGCTCTATCTTAGCCAATATATTGCATGGATTTGAGTGGAAACTGGAAGATGACATGAAGCCTGAAGATTTGGGCATGGAGGAAATTTATGGTTTGGTAACACCAAGAAAGTTCCCACTTGTTGCAGTAGTGAAGCCTCGACTCCCTTGCCATCTTTACTAATTAATTTTCAGTTTTAGCATAAATTATTCATCTTGAGTAGTATTTTGTAATAATTCCCTAGTTTGAGGACAAGTAATTAGGTTGTGTAATATATAATTTATATTTGCTAATAATTGAAGAACAAGCTGGCAATAATGCCAAGGAGAAACTTTCAATGAGTTTATGTTAATGTGTGTGTATGAATATGAATAGATCTTTGTTGTTTATAATTATATGCATATACATACATATATATATATATACATACATCAAAGAGGCGCATTAATTTCATTTCATTTCAATTCAATGTATTATAATTAACAAATATGATCAAACTTAATAATTGGTCATGTTGAATTATTCAGTTTGAGTATAATAAAAAATCATAGCATATTCCTTGTTTGTGTATTGTTTTCACATGATATAGAAAATTAAGAAAGGATATAAAAATAAGAGTAATGATACACGCATAATATTTTCTATAACTATGTTCTATAAAGAGGATATTTATATATAAAATGATGTTACTTTTATAGATTATTTTACAATAATATTGCGCCCATTTAAAACGTAATTGTATAAATGCCATGAATTTTGAAGCATTTGTTGTACAAAAATTCCTCAATTTAAAGCATATCATTTTTTGTGTTTTTTTGAAAAGATGCCCTTTAAATTCAAAACAATGAAAACTTTTGAGTTTTATAGAAAAAGAAAAAAAAAATCGACACAGATATTCACAAGGTTAGTATTTTGGGTTTTTTAAAAACATATTTTTTTAAAAACATATATCTTAATAACTTCACAAATTAAATGAACATTTTCTAAATGCATTTTTTAGTCTTCTCTCTCGTCTTCTCTATAAGGCGACTGAGGAGAAGGGGTATCCATTTTCTACTTCTTAGGAGTATATATTTCTTTCCTACAATTAAGTGTGTGAGCAGCAATGTAATTAACGAGAGAGTGATCATGGAAGAATTAGGGGCTAACAAACAATTGAAGCTCAACAACGAAGAACAGGCAAAAATAGGGCTTAAGATTGATGATTTGGATCGAATAAGGGACGTAGGTGGGCAGAATGTAGTCTGATAGGAAGAATTTGCATTGAATAACATATAAGTAAAGATGTCATTCAAACCACTATGTTAAAGTAGTGGATAGTTGACAAGAATACTATTTTTAAGGAGATTTGCTCGAATACATTAATTATTGTCTTTGCAAATTGAGATAATAGAGATCAATTTATAGAAGGAAGACCATTATTGTTTGACAACATTTTTTTTTTGTTATGAACCAATTTGAAGGCATAGTGCAACCACGCAATAAATTTCAATTGTGAACAATTATGGATTCAGATGCGTGATCTTCCATTGGCATGCACAAATCGATACAATTCTGGAAGTTGATGTGCCTGAATATGGTGTGGGCTTGGGAAGCTTTTAAAGGGTGAAAATTGAATTAGATATGAGGAAAGATATAGTTTGGGGTTGTACCATTAATGTAAACTCACTTAGTATGTAGGTGATAATTATATATGAGAAGCTACAATAATTTACTTAGATGTGGTAAAAACATTCATGGGAATAAAGGTGTTTGAATGGTAATCAGAGTATGATGTAGGAGGATCCGAGTCAGATGATGCTGAGTTGTTAGATTGCACGTTGATGCTACTAAGATACTATGAGTTGACAAATCAACACAAAGATGGTAAGCAACCGTGACTTTTTCCCAATTGGGACACATTTGGGTGCGTTTTAGTATTTACGCCATAACTTTGGCTACATGTATCAAAATTGCGCATAAAATTCTAATTTGGAAAGTTCTTTTCGGTTCACATGTCGTCAAATTCCATTTGGTGTGCATCGTTTATGACCTCAAATTCTGCCATTTTCCCTTTCGATGCCCATTTTTAGTTATTTTTTGCCTTTTTTTATAATATTTTATTTATCATTTAGGAAGTAATTTTGAACCCAATTTGAGCCATATTTTTGGTAGAATACTTATTTTATTCTGTATTTGATTTTGGAATGATTATTGGGATTTTGTTAATTTTGGTAAATCTCGATAAAGACAATTTTGGCTATATAGTTCGGCTTGTGGACTGATTTTCAATTATTGCTTGATTTGATAATATTCAATTGAATTTCAGAGGCGTTCTCTCTGAGTTTTAAGTGAATTTCTTGTATTTTTTTCCTATAAATTATCTGTTGGAAGTAGCCTGCAGAATAATTGTTATTTTGTCCGGTATCAAAGTAGAAACTACAACATGGACAAAGAATGCCAATTTGGACCATGGTTAAAGGCAGAGAATGGTAGCCATGGAAAATTGTTTGGATTCAAAGAAAATAGTGAAGAAGTTTGGAAGTCCTTTGACAATCAACTTCACAAATCATAGCAAAAGGAAGCAATATTTAGTCTAATGGAGTCCAGTTGCAAACCAATGCATAGGGAAGCCCCCCCTCCCCCCAAAAAAGCACAAAACCTCAAAAGGGCCAACGATTGTATGCGAAAATTGAGGCGAGATGATGGGTAATTTGAAAAGAAAAGAAGAGATGGCAGGATAAATAACAAATCAGAGTTTATCCCTAAAAAATATTGTGAGAAGTGTGGGGAGTATAGAGGAAATCGATGATGATCTTGGGGAAGTTGGAAAAAATGTGAATAAGGCTCTGGAAAGGAATTAAAATATCAGTCTATCTTGGTCCATATCAGATAACCTATTAGCAGGTGAATTAAAAAGCTTGACATTGGATCTAAGGTTAGCTTAATCCCTTTATTAGAATCTAACCAGTTGAATGAAGATAAAATTTTTATAGGTCAAGATCAATAACAAGAAAGGGTAGCAAGAAGAAGCTAGAAGCAGAGGGCCAGAGGCTTTGAAGGTACATATGAGTCTACATTTTTACCTTCTCTTAGAAAATGCTCAAACTAGGGCTTGAATATAGGAAGTGGTGAGGAAAATGATGGGATGAAGCTTAAGGTTGCGTAAAACACTGGAGAGTGTGGAAACAATTTGTTATCGATGAAGGCTGCTAGTCAACTTACCGAGATCAATGAATCTATTAAGTTGGAAGTATAGAGGGCTTGAGAACTTTCAGACAACTCAAGACCTTTGCATTACGACAAATGAAAGGAAACCCAAGGTGGTGTTTCTAATGAAGACACTTCTTTAAGGCATCTAAATTGGAAGGTCTAAGAAGAAAGTTAGGATATGATAGTTGTTTTGGTGTTGATCTAGTTGGAATGGGTACAGGATTGACAATTTTGTGGAGCACAGATATAGAATTGGAAGCTCTTAATTATTCATTGAGACATATTAGTGTTTAGATGAGTTATGAGAATCTAAAAACCAAATGGCTCCTTATTGGATTTTATGGCCATTTAGAACTGAGCAAAATAAAATAGTCATGGGTGCTTTTGAAGAGACTTAAACAAAGGTTAAACAACTTAGTTATTCATTGGCGATTTTAATAAAATTATGTTCCACTATGAGAAGAAAGGGTGAAGAGCAAGGCTTAAAGAATAAGATAAGAGTTGTTTATTACAGCTCTAGAAGAGAATTAATTGTTTGATTTGGGATATTTTGGGATATTAATTGTTTGATGAAAGCGTTACAAAAGAGAGATTCGACAGGGCAACGACAAATAATTTATGGAATTAGGGTATGTTCATATGCTTAAACCATAGACCTCTTTTAGTTTCCTTTACAAGAGGTTTTAGGTGCCAATATAGGAGAATAAAAACTTTCTAACTTGAATCTAGTTGGATTAAAGAAGAGGAATGTGCAGACATAATAGAGCAGGAGTGACAAAGTGGTGGTTTATTTCCACATTAAATAGAAAGAGCACAAACTACTCTAAGTAATTGTAGTAGTGCTTTGTCTAAGTGGAGCAAGTAAAGAAGCCCAATTAATGAGAAAGCAATCAAGGAAAAACATGATCTCATTAGAAGGCTATCATCAATAGGGGGGCCTCAAAATGTAGATTTGATTAAAAAAAACTTTAGAGTGAAATAGGTGGTATGTTGAAGCAGAAGGATGTAAAATATAAGCAAAGCTAAGAGCAATTGGTACCAATTTGGAGATAGAAATACTAAGTATTTCCATGTGTGTGCCACCCAAATGAGACAAAAATAAATAGATTTTAAAGATCATAACTCTAAATCAGTTATTAGAATAGAGCAAGAAGGGATTTGACAGGCTTTCAGAACCATTACACATAAGTCTATAAAAATGGATCTAGTAGAGGCTTTAGAGAATTTTTTACAATATGTAGAGGCAAAAGTGACAAATATGTGGATGAAAGAGTGAGAGTAGAGATGAATATGGAGTTATAGAAAGAATTACCAAGGGGGAGGTTGTAGAAGCACTAAATCAAATGGCCCCTTTAAAATTCCTAGGTCTTAATGGATTTGGGGCCTATTTTATCAATTCTACTGGAATTTTGTAGGGGATAAAGTTAGAAAAACTATTCTTAAATTCTTAAATTGTGATGAATTTTTCGATTATGTAAATCCTAATATTATTGCTCTAATACCTAAAGTGCAGAAACCTGAGTCTGTTATTGAGTTTTGTCCTATAAGTCTACGTAATTTATTATACAAAAATAATAGCTAAAACTATCGGTAATAGTCTAAAAAATGTGTTTCTAGTTATCATTTCATCAAATCAAAGTGCCTTCATTTTTAAAAGGCTCATAACTGACAATATCATTATGCTGTATAAAGCTTTACACTATGAAAACTAGAAAAAAAAGTACAAAATGAAGAATGGGTCTTAAATTAGACATCTCTAAAGATTATGATATATTAGAATGTAAGTATTTGAAGGGGATTATGAAGAGATTGGGATTTGGTTAGAAATGGGTGCATTTAGTTATGCAATGTGTTACAACAAAATTACTCAATGTTAGTGAATGGACAACCAGATGGAAGAATAATTCCTATAAAGGAATTAAGGTAAGGAGATTCATTATCTTCTTACATTTTCCTCTTATACGCAGAAGGGTTTAATCCATTGATGAACTTCGAAAATAGAGGAGATGTTCGAGGCATATCAGTGTCACAAGGATGAAGCAGGATCAATCATCTTCTTTTTGTTGATGACTGCATATTGTTTTGTAAAGCCAAGTTAAAAGAATGGAAGATGTAGCATAATTGTTGGATCAGTATAAACAAGCTTCAAGAAAATGTTTAAATATGCAGAAGACCAACATCTTCTTTAGTAAAAAACTAGTAGGGATATTAAGGCATAGATAGTGAGACAATCTAGTGCAAGTTTGAGTGGAGATTTTGAGAAATATCTAGGGTCGTCCTCAATGGTCGGAAAGTTAAAATATAAAACCTTTAGAGGCATCAAAGAGAGAGTCTGGGATAAAGTGTATAATTTGAAGAATAACTTTCTCGATTTCTCGGCTAGGCAGGCAAGGAGATCGTCATCAAAGCTATGATACAAGCAATCTCTACATATGTTATAAAAGTGTTTAAGCTACCAAAGCGATTGTGTAAAGAAATAACTGATATTATGTGTAGATTTGGTGGAGCCATATGAAACAGGAAAGGAAGACTTAATGAAAAAAATGGGATTAGGTGGTTGTATCTATAGCTGAATGAGGACATGGTTTCAAGGATATTAATTGCTTTAGCCAAGCTATGTTGGCTAAGCAATGTTGAAACTTCTTACTAATCCTGCTACTTTGGTAGGTAGAATTGTGATGAAAAACACTACAAAAGAGAAACCATCATGGAGGCAAAGCTGGGAGCATGTCCAATACAAATATGGAGGAGTGTATGGGGTTCCAAAAATTTACTAAGAGAAGAGCTAAGATGGCAGGTAGGAAATGGTAGTAACATAAATATTTAGGGAGATAAATAGTTGTCAACATGGAGTACGTTCAATATACCTAGTGAAAAAACTTTTAACAATGAATCTAATGTTAAGGAGCTAGCTCATAGAAAGTGGAAAAGGTTGCTGGAACGAGGCTTTAATAGAGAATTAGTTGATGAAAAAAAGGCAGAAGTTATCTACAGTATGCCAATTAGTAGATTGGGGTTGGAAGATAAATTGATTTGGGGTTGTTCTAAGAACGGCATTTTTTCAATCAAGAGTGCATATTACTTAAAAGCCAACAGAAGAAGAAGAGAGAAAGAAAAAGCATCAAGTAGTGAAGGGAGCAATTAGTGATATCACTACAAGAAAATTACTTATTTGTGACCAGTTATTTCCTGTAAAAATAATTATTTTATGTTAAAATGAGTCTGGTTTGATCGCAAATATTCATTCTCATCACAAATAATCTGTCATAAATACTTATTTTTCTTATAGTATATGAATGTGCCAAATGAAGTTAAAGCATTTATTTGGGATGCAGTTAGTGATACTCTTCCTACCAAAAATAAACTATTTTTTAGGAAAATAATTGATAACACTAATCATCCTATCTATGAAATAGTGGAGACTAACAGTCATACTTTATAGAGTTGTATTGCTTCTAATGATATCTGGGCATATGATCAAAGTCCTATTCAAAAATGGCACAACAAAGAGGATGTTTTTTCGATATTTGGGAGGATATAATGAATAGACAAGCACATGAAGTGGAGGAAGAAGTTGTTATTTTAAGAAGAATCAAGAATAAAAGGAATAAATTCATTTCTTAAGATAAATTTGAGTGTCCAAATCAATAATAATCAAAGCAAATAAATGAATGAGAATATTTTTTAGCAAGCTCAACTAAGAGTAGACAAAGGAGTAAATTAATGGTAGAATCCAATTGAAAACTTCTTCTAAACTAATTGGAATATGACTTTTGATGTGAAGAACAAGAAGACAAGAGATGGTATAATCATAAGGGACTAGAAAGGGGAGGTAACTGCTACAATCATGTGCATGAAGGAAAGAGTCATTATTTATTCCATAGATAGTAAAAGTTAAAGCTTTATGGAGAGTTATGGTTCTATATATGTTCAGAAATTGGATTATACGAAGTGATATTCGTAGGCGATGCTAAATTAGTGATTATAAAGGTTAACAACTCATAAGAGAATTGCTCATCGTATGGTCAGCTCATTTGAAGTCATTAGAAGTTTGGTAGCTCAGAGGCTAGTGGTTCATCAGATCACACCAAGAGAGGGTAACATTGCTACACATTTACTAGCCAAGCACGCATTATTATGCAAAGAGGAGGAGGTGGTGGTTTGGACTGAAGAGTATCTAGAGTTGATAAAAAAGAAACAATATAGCACAGGTTTTATCCATAATTGATTAATAAAGATCTATTATTCTTTTAAAAAATAACTTTAAAAACTCTAGAGTCAAATTTTAATATTTCAAAAATTTAGAAAGCTAACTTTTATTTTAGATTTGGAGAAGATTTTTTTTGGATTTTAGCAAAACCAAGAAACATTTTTTCTTACTAAATGGAAACTCGAGAACTTTAGTGGATTTTTAGGAGAGAGATTTCATATTTTTTTTGAGGAATTTTGAGAGGTTTTAAAATTTTTTATTTGAGGAAAAAAAAATTGTTCTCTCCATTTTTATTTGACATTAAATATTCTATTTTTACTTTTGGCTCCATTACTATCCAGCACTAGATGAAGTGTCTGTACCTTACAAAAGATATTGGCTTCAATAAATTATTGTATATTTCATCCCCTTTTATTTATTTATTTAGAATGGTACTGACAATATATACCTTCTTAGTTCTTAGCCCTCAACTTCTTGCATAAATTGTCACAAAATAATGCGAATCTGATGAATCATCGGTCTCTACAGCAAGTTGTTGATCTTGATATTGATGTGAATCTCACTTGTGACAAGATCAAGGGGATCACTCAAGTAAATCATATATGATTAACCACTTTGATTTTAGTTTTTTCTTATGCTTGACCTGTGATTTTGACATTCCTCGACGCATAAATATAGTTAATGAGCATTCTGATTTTGTTCACTAATATAAGGATTTGTTAATTGGAGACACGGATGTTGTTGCCATAACAATTGAATGGGCAATGTCTAAACTTTTGAAACAACCGCAAATCATTGAAAGGGTTAGTGAACAACTAGATACGATTATTGAGAAGAGAACTGTCACAGACACAAAGAGATATCACAAAAAAAAATTACAAACTGATGTGGGTCCATAGTATCTATTAGATCTACTTTATAATAAAAGTTACTTTATAATCTGATGTATTACATCAACTCACATTAGTTTGTGAGTTTACTTTTATATAGTCTCTTTGTGAATAAAACATTTTCCTATTGGAAATGATGATATGGCATTCCAAATTTTCCTAATATTTATGTAATTACGAAAGAAACAATGAGGAAACATCCTACAACAACAGTGCTTCCACTACATAGCAACGTATTAGTGGTGGCATTTAGATAAGCTCTGTTAATTTATACAATACATCAATCATGTACTAGGGGTGGCATGTAAATAAACATCGTTTATTTTTTCAAAAATCTCGATAATGAGTTTTTCCAATCTCAATAATGAGTTAACTAGCTTTTAACTTACTTTCGGTACTTATATATATTTGTGGTGATAAGAACTCTATACTCCTGTTTATCATGGTTATATTAATTACTATAATATGTCATGCTATGTCACATATTATTGTACATGGTTATTGCTACATTACTAAAAGAAGATAAGCACAGAAGGTGTTTGGGAAAAGGTCTAACACAAACTCACACAAACTTTCGAAATCCCTCTTTTCATTCATATATTGTAGTGTATATTACATTGGTATTTATAGACACTATTCATAACTAACTTGATTCCTTTTCCTTTCACATTATGACACGTGTATATACTAGCTATTACATTCTAATATAATATTCCATATTGTTCTTTTCAATAGTTGAATTATTCCTTTTGCAATGGTTTGTTAGTGCTGCACTTTTCAAAAGCAATTCATTACACTAGTGTGGTGTACTGGGCAGAGCCTTGTGGGCTAGCAGCAGAGTGAGGTGACTCAATATCCTCCCTCAATTCAAGCGGCACAGTTTTAAGTGTGAGACTTGATTGTAACTAGAGAAACCGAGCAATAGAGAGGGGCCTGGTTAGAATGTCTACCAACTGATCTTTATTGGACATGAAGGAGACCTATAGTGACTTAGTAGCAACTCTTTCTCAAACAAAATGGAAGTCAAGCTCAATGTGTTTAGTACGAGCATGAAGAATAGGGTTACCAGCCAAATAAGTGGCAATTATCACACCATAAGGTAGGAGGGAAGTTCTTGTAATAAAGATTGGAGCCAAATAACCTCACAAGTCGTGTTAGCAACAGACTTATATTTTGCCTCAGTTGAAGAGTGAGCAATGATAGCTTGCTTCTTAAATCCCCAAGAAATCAGATGAGAACCATAATATATGCAAAATCCTCCTATGGACTTGCGATCATCAGGGCATCTGGCCTAATCAACATCAAAGAAAGCAGATAATTTAAAGAAAGAAGAGACATAGAAGAATTGGAATAGATACTGAGCGTTTTGAAGGTATCTCAGAATTCTTTTGACAACCTGCTAGTGAGACTGGCAGGAGCAATGCATATACTGACGTACCCTATTGACAGCAAATGATATGTCAGGTCGGGTGAAGGACAAGTATTGAAGGCTCACAACTATACTCTTGTGTAGTTGAGGGTCTTCAAAAGTATGTCCATCAAGGGTATAAAGGCGAGTATTTGTGGCCATAGGAGTCAATAGATTTAGTTTTGTGCATGTTAGTGCGAAACAAAATATCAGCAATGAATTTAGACTGAGATTAAAAAAAAAAAAGACTCGAGGCAACACGAGTAACCTCAATGCCTAAAAAATAATGTAATAAACCCAATTCTTCAACTGGAAAATGCATGTTTAAACAAGCTATAAAATCATAGATAAGAGTAAAGCTAGATCCAATGATAATAATGTCATCAATATAAATGAGGATGTAGATGTAATTAGAAGTAGTGTTTAAAATAAATAAGGAAGTATCAGACCTAGATCCATGAAATCCTAAATCAAGTAATTTGCCTGTAAGTTTCACAAACTAGCCCCTGGGGGCTTGTTTTAACCCATAAATGTATTTTTTCAACTTACAGAGATAATTCAGATACTCTTGATAAAGGAATCCCAGCGGTTGTTTCATATAAATAGCTTCCCCAATATCTCCATGAAGGAAAGCGTTCTACACGTCAAGTTGGTGAAGAGGCCATCAAGAAGAGACTGTAAGAGAGATCAAGAGACACACGGTAATAGATTTCACAACTAGACTAAAGGTCTTGAAGAAATTGACCCCAGGTTGTTGATGGAACCCCTTGGCTACAAGCCTTGCTTTGCGGCATTCTAGGGTTCCATCAGCACACTTTTTTTGGTCTTTAAGACCCATTTTGAATTCAAGATATTGAGATCCAAAGAAGGAGGGACAAGGTCCCAAGTCTCGAAAGGGAAACTCAAGTTGGGTCGCAGCCCTCCACTCAAGAAACTTAGAGGCTTCCAAAAAGCAAGATGGTTCTTCTGAAACAACCCTAGAATGGAAAACAGAGGGGGTTATATCTGAAGATGAAGAAGAATGAGGTGGAGAATAGGGAATAGTACCATCGGTTCGAATATTTGGACAATGTTCATTTGCTCGAGATCTTGTAACCATGAGATGAGGTTATGGTTGGGGTGTTGAAGAAGGGGAGGAGATGAGATCTGAATTCGAGGAAAGAGATGTGTCTATGAAGCTAGGGTTTGGAGAGGCAACATGAGGTGGTGAGGAATTAGGGTTCCAGAAGGAAAGTGAGGTAGTTAAGGGCCTGGATGAGTGAATGTGGGTCGTGGGCTGTGTTTGTGGTGAGAGTGAGGTATTAGGTGTGGTGGGTGAGGCTGAGCATAAAAGTGAGGGATCCAGTTGAGGAATAAAATGTTGAGAGGGTGGAGCGGAAACTATACTATCGAAAGTGGGCTTTTGGGCAAAGAGAAACATGGCTTCGTCGAACACCACATCTCTGGACACATAGATGCAGCCTAATGGAACATGTAACCATAAATAACCCTTATAATCTGGGCTATAACCCACAAATACACACATTTTGGATCGAAAATCAAGCTTATTAATATTGAAGGGCCTTAAGTTGGGCCGACATGATGATCCAAAAATACGAAGAAAATGATAATTCGGAGATTGGCCCATTAAAACTTTATAAGGTGATTTGTGGTTAAGGATCGGTGTTGGTATTCGATTAAAAAGAAATGTGGCGGTTTGGAAGGTTTGAGCCCAATAATTTTTAGAGAAGAGAGAGGCCCATCTCAACAATGTGATGGCGACATCTCTCTATTCTCTCATTTTGTTGGTGAGAATAATGGCATGCGATTCAATGGTTAATGCCATATATTTGAAAGATTTCTTTTAGTGGTTGTAATTCCCCTCCTCCATCCGTTTGGAGTGAGACAACATTCCGAGAGAAATTATTTTTAACATATTGGAGAAAGGCAATCATAATGAAAGAAATATTAGTCTTAGATTGTAAAGGAAAGAACCACAGATATGTTGAGTAATCATCAAGAATGGACAAATAAAATATATTGGATTACTAGATAATACCAAGGCGGGGCCCCATACATCAACAAAAAGCAAAAGAAAAGGTCCAATGGACCATGTAGGGGAGGGGGGATGGGCCAAGGCATGAGCATTGGCTAAAGTACATTATTGATAGAAGCCCAACCCACAATCAGCTGCAGGAATTGATAGAAGCCCAACCCACAATCAGCTGCAGGAAGAAAATTCTGAAGAGTGAAAGAGGTGACACAAGGGGAAATGTGTCCTAATCTAGAGTGCCATTGTTGCACTGAGGTTTTGGAGCTAAGACAGGCTTCGAACTTAATGCTGCAGATGGAGAAGATGGAGTCAACGGCAGGTTTAAGGGTTGACCAGAGTTGCACCCATGACCTCGTCTGCCACAACGAGTGGGAAGGTAGTGCCCACAGTTCGAGATGTTGTTTTCTGAAGAAAAATTAGAAGATGTATTATAAGCAGAAAATGGAGTAGCCAAGAGTAAGTGCTAAGTCTGATGTGTAGACGCGATTCATGGTTGAAAAGGAAACTATAGATTTGGTGTGGAGAAAGTGGATTAGGATGAGTGGTTAGACAGATGACGAGAGATTCATATTCATTCCTTAGTCTAGCTAGGAGGTAGATTGAGAACTCCTTGTCTGTTAAGGCAATACTGGCAGCACTTAGGGTGGAGGCTAATGCTTTGGCTTTGTTGTAGTACTCTGTTATAGTTTCAAAGCTTTTTCGAAGAGTGGCCAGTTGATACTGGGATTGAACCACATGAGCATTAGATTTGGCAGAGAAGATATTTTGAGGGGTATTCCAAATTCCATGAGAGGTTATGCAATCAATGACTTGACCAAGAACCGAGTCGGACAGAGATGAGTTTAGAATGGAAATGAGCAACTGGTCGTGTGAGACCCATTTGGAGTGCTCAAGGTTAGGGAGACCATCAACAAACACAGTGGGAGATGGTTTAGAACCATCAACATAGCCGTATAGTTGGTGGGCTTTAAGGAAAGGGAGGATTTGTGCTCACCAAAGGAGAAAATTTTTGAGGTTCAGTTTGATGTTTAAAAAATGAGTAGATGAAGAGAGAGAAAGACTAGGAAGGGAAGGGGTGGGAGTTTTTTCAGAGGTATTTTCTGAGGATGTCATGAATGAACAAGTTGACGTTGGTCAATGACTCAAGATATCATACTAAATTACTAAAAGAAGATAAGCGCAACAGGTGTTTGGAAAAAGGTCTAGCACGTGCTCATACATACTTTCAGAATCCCTCTTTTCATTCATACATTGCAGTGTATATTACATTGGTATTTATAGACACTATTTATAACTAAATTGATTCATTTTCCTCTCACAGTATGACACATGTATATACTAGTTATTATATTTTGATACAATATTCCAAATTGTTCTTTTCAATAGTTGAATCATTCCTTCTGTAGTGGTTTATTAGTGCTGTGCTTTTCAGAAGCAATCTGTTGCACTGGTGTGACGTGCTGGGTAGAGCCTTGTGGGCTGGCAACTGAGTGAGGTGCCTCAATAATTATCTATCATATGCCATGAATGTCACATGATTATTTTTGGCTGCCATCTCCTCTGCCTTTACTTTCAAGCAACCAATACATGGAATGGGTGCCAAGTCAAAGTATGTTCAAAGGATTCTACCCATACCTAATCTCAAATTGGCTCATCCGTGTGATTCTGTTCTTAAATTAGTTGTAAGCAAATGTTGCCTAATATAAGACAAGGTCTCATTGCTTCGAATTATATAGTATCGGCTAAGATCCTTAAAAGGTTGTTCAAAATTACGATTCACCAAATTAGTTTAGCTGTCTATTCGGGGTTGGTAAGTACCATTAAAATTTAGTTTCTTTCCCATTTTCTTCCACAAACTCTTCCAAAAAATACTCATAAAGTTTATGGATCAATTTTAGGCAATGGACCAAGGAATTCCATGCAAGCAAAGAATCTCTTTGAAATAAAGAGATTGGCAATCCATGAAGCATTCATGATCTTCCTGCAAGCTACAAAATAAGTCATCTTGGAGAACCTATCAACCGCAACCAAGATCGAATTTCTGATCCATTGGAATCGGCAAGCCTATGACAAAAAATATACTGACGTAAAGCCATGGGCCCTCATGTATAGGTAATATTTGCTCTTCATGGTTTATGCTTTGCTATTCGTAATTTATGCTCTGCATGAGATTAGTTTGTGAGTTTGCTATTCATGGGTTTATGGGTGTTTGGATGGTTGAAAATGCTATATTTTGTTTGCATGTTTGTGCTTGATGATGATCCATACTCTTTCGCCTCTTCTTTGTTTATGAATTGCATCAATTGGCTATTGTTCATGACAAAAGTTTTGGTGAATTGTAAAAACAACAGCTATTCATTAAGCATTAGGCCATGCGATTGTTTTGTGAACGTTAATTTCACTATGTTTTGGTTGCCCGTGCAAACATTACTTATTTGAACAGTGATATGGGGCCCTACGGATGGAGTCCCTTTTCGCTCCCATAATTATAATTTATTTTGCACTTGTTCACGACTTAAAGTATATTTGTTTTTTTTTTAATTTAAAAAGTCTGTGAAAATGCAAAAGGATTCAACCACAAGGGCTCATAGAATTACTGTACTTTCTTTGGTAATGGTATGCTCGTCTAGAATATGTTTGGTCGGCCTTGAACTTGCATTCTAGTCTTGGGCTGCATGTGGGTTTTTGATATGGTGTATTTTTTTATCCCATGCAAGTCCTTCCTTCCTAATTATATGAGTAATATTATTGTTATGAAATTCTCATTAAATTAATTATATACATGCTTTTCTAGCCTGACCCTTTTTTACTTGGAACAAAATAAGATTACTAAATTTGATTTATGTTATAAAACCAAAAAAAAAAAAAAAACTACTATTACAAGAGAAATATAAAAGAAATGGATTTTCTCTCTTCACTTTCTTTCTTTCTTTTCTTTCTTCATTATTCGTACTTGTACAAAACTTATCGAACGAGTGAGTATTTAAAGATAGTAAGGCATGGCTTAATTGCCGATTGTCATAATTGATGGATGTTGTGTATCAATCAATTATTCATCTTTTTTCTTCAACATCAAGTGGGAAGAGGGGTTATTTATGCCCTCTTTCATTATTTATAACACTCCTCATTGAATGACCACCCATAAAGAATATGTCTCGTTAAAACCTTGTCAAAGAAAAACTCAGTGGGAAGAAAACTAATGGTGAATAAAAAAAGTACAGTATTCTTATGTACCGCCAAGTACTTTAAGATTATCTCATTAAAACCTTGCAAAGAAAAACTCAATGCGAGAGAATCAAAAGTTCTAAAGAAAGTAAAAAAAAAGCGAGAGGAAAGAAGGAATCGAAGTGAAAAAGGGAAATGGCTTTTTATAGCCAATAGATGATTAAATGCACAGGAGCACATTCAAGATATGAAAAATAATATATGTTTTCTTTTAAAATATCATTATTAGTGATATTCTCACTGTATAATTTTAATATTGAGCTGATTTTAAAGAGTGCAGAATTATATTCACTACCACTCTTAAAATCTTACAACTTCGGGTGCAATAAATTATAATAAACTTTTGGGAGGATTACATCATCTGGTACTCATATCTCTCCCTTAATTCATTTTACATAGTAAGGATTTTTCACCATAAGATACACAGTACGGTCCTATAGGGGCATGTGATTTTCTTCTTTGGTTGTATTTCCTAAGTTCATCATACCAAATGGATTTCATCAAGGATTTTGGATAAATAACTTTTTCCAGAAATGTCAATAATAATAAATCTCAATTTTATAAGATTTAACATTTTCTATATATATAAATCACAAAAATAAATCTGTGGATTTAATAAATATATTCACATAATCATCTGAATAAAAGAAGAATTTTATCAAGTAATGAAGAATTTTATCAAGTAATATTCAGCAATATTACAGTTTATATTCATCTCGAGGAATGTAAATAATGAATTAAAAAATTTACTTGAAGTAGAAAACCACTAACTTCAGTATCAGTAGAATTTTGTACTGATAACGTGTCATAAAACTAAAGAAAAACTACTATTACAAGAAAAATATAGAATAACTGAATTTTTTCTCTTCGCCTTCTTTGTTTCTTTTCTTTCTTCGTTACTCATACTTATACAAAACTGATCGAACGAATGAGTATTTATAGACAGTGAGGCACGACTTAATTGCCGATTGCCATAATTGATGGATGCTATGCATCCATCAATTATTCATATTTTTTCTTCAACGTTAAGTGGGGAGGGGGGTCATTCATGCCCTCTTCCATTATTTATAATATTTTAAGGTTTATTTAAAAGTTTTTTAACATATTATATATCAAAGACATTCAAACCTTAGAAAAAGATTTATTCTGTCACGTGAGTGAGTGCACCAAACATTCAACCGTCTTAATCAGTCCCATGTTTATTTTATTTGTTGCTTATTTAGCACATGTGAAATCATTTCTTACATGGTGGCGGTTTCGCCCATGTTTTTATTAAGGTCGGTCTAAGTTCTGGCCTAATCTTATCCTTGAGTACTGATAGCGATTCCAATTGTCATATGAAAATTGACCACTTGCCAAACCAAATGTGGCGTCCAACCAAAGAGAACAGGCCTGCGTAAAAATACCAGACCTTTTTGCCTCTTGCAGTTCAATTTTGCATTCTTTAAGTTTGTGTCTGGTGGAAAAATTACCCTTATATCTTTGAGGTATATGTTTGGTGAGCAAATTACCTCTTTGTCTATAAGATTCTATTGTGTTTGATGGGTAAAATTACTTCTTTGTCCTGGAGGATTGTGCTTGATGGGCTACCTTCTTGTCCAGTAGGTTCTAAAATATTTTTTGTTTTGACACTCAAAATTACGAATGTTTTCATTAGATGATTAATGCATCTTGTTTTTCCATCTTTTTCTCATTGTCTACTTTACCTTTTTGTCCTAAGATATCTTTTGGGCTCTTTCATTTAGGTTTTGTATCTTTCATGATATTTCTGATCGAATTCTATAGAAAAAAAAAAATCCCAAATTTGGTCTATAATGGAACTTGTTTCTATAGCTTTTTCTAATGGTAAATTTCTATTGGTGAAAATGGAATTTAATAAACCAATACAATGATAGTGTATTTTTCAGAATTTTTCTTATATTGCTCTTTCATTTAATGCTTCTTAATCATTTAATCTGTTTCACATCTTTTTCTTTTTTGAAGTAGTTTTTTGTATCTTTCTAGCTAGTTCTCTGGTTCAAGCATAATCATTTTTCCCTATTTTAGGTAGTTCATAATAACTAATGTGAATTCTTATTATATATCTACTTTGAACAGATTTAAAATTGTTGTTATAAGGTTATTTTCTTTCTTTACTATCAAAATTTGTTAAAGACCCATTTATTGTGTATCCGCTAGAGAGGATTCAATTGGGTACTTGAGTCATTGTTAATTGAAGTTGAATTTGAAACGTTATATATAATTGATTAACAATATGGATAAAATATAATTGAATTATTGTTATGAGTAGAAGCTAAGACGATAGATAAATTGAGAGCATTGTTTAGACAGTAAACTATTTCATTCTTCTTTTTTTTTTTTTCTTTTGAAGTTTGGAATTTTTAAATCGTATTTTTGGTGATAATTGCAAGACTTCGCATTAAAGAAATAGTCGTTGCAGCAGTTTATGACTTTAATGGTTTCCTTTCTTATCTCATTTGGCTGCGAAATTTTTTAAATGATTATATGAATTTTGATTTGAGTGTTCTCTCTTGCTTTGTTGTAAGCACTTTCTTTGCTTATGACCAATGCTTACAACCAAACAAATTCATTTTATAGAGGTATACAATTTTGTATTTAAATTTACAGAGATTTGAAAATTGTAGACGTTCAGTCAAAATGAATTCCATGTTTATTTGAATATATTGTAAATGATGGCCATACATTCTTTATCTGAATATTTATTGGTAAAGTAAATTCTTTTATATATGCATGCATGTTCTATTTTATATATATTTAATATATTTTTTTTAATAATTATAAGATTGATTTTGTATAATGAATTATTTAGATTTATAAAATTTAGAATAAATAATCATTCATGCATTGCACTGGCTTGATTTATTGAAAATGATAATCCTATTATCAAAATATAATAATCCTATTATCAAAATGAATTAAGGTATAGTTTGTTTATTGAGATAAAATTTAAAATTTAAAATATATCTCAAATTTATTATTATATTTTTTAAAATTCTCATATAAAATATAATAAAAATTTTAATTTTTTTAAAATTTAAAATATCTTTTTCAAATCTTATAACAAAATTAATATTAAATAAAATATTTCATAATAATATTTTTTTATTTTTTTATTTTTATCTTATTTCATCCCTAAAAATAAATCAATCTTAATGTCACGTCAATTTTGGACATTTAACCTTATGGGTAGGCCGTAGGGGGAAACTGGAAAGCACTGACAGATCCTCCGCACATTGATCACTCAAATTAAACAATATTTGCATCAGTTTTCCAAGATGCTTCTGTAAGCGCGGCTGCTTAAGCATGAATAATATACTTGGAAAAATAGTTGGTGGAGCCAAGAAACAGATGAAAAAGAAATTGCCTTAGTGTCTGTCTGTTTGTCACTCAAAGAGATAAATCCGCGTTTGGATTCAAACTGCTTAGCTGTATTTCATAATGTTTCTTCTTCTACTCTATTTCACAACTTTGAATATCTAAGTGGATGACTGGCTATAACTGTTTGAATGGTCTTTTTATTCTATTTCTTTATTTAAATATATATATATTATGAACTTTCTTTATATTTGCTTTAGGTTTGCAGCTTGTCTTCCAATTCACACAAAATACAAAATCCAAAATCCAAATATATATATATATATATATTTATTTATATTGAAAAAGAAGAAGAAATAAATTAAACCAAGCACGTTGTTCTCTCAAAAATTCTTACATTTAATTCCAAAAAAATAAAAGAAAAATCTTACACTTGAGTCTAGCACTAGAAAATGCCAAACTATCCAAAATTAATCAAACAGTTTAATTTATAAATCTCTATTTACAGTATGTATGATTTACATAATATCTACGCCGCCCTGCTACCCATATGGCCCACCGGAGATTGCATCCCATTTCGACATTTTTGTTGGAGATCAGTCTCTGAGTGAGCATTGGGTGACTTTGGTGATGATCGTTGCTGATGCCGATGACCATGTCCGTGATGGTGATGATGATGATGGTGGCCGTTCTCTTTCTTGTGGGAACTCTTCTTCAATTCCCTCTGATTTTGGTATTGATCTTTCACAACATCTTCCTTGCTCAAATCATTTTGGGCAGGAACCATGTACACAAAAGGACCAATGGGAATATCATCGAAGTCCTTGAGGGGCTCGAGAGTTTTGACAACAGTGCTCATTGCCGGTCTGTGCTTAGGCCGGTGGCTCAGGCATAGGTAAGCGAGTGCAGCCGCCTTTCGAGCCCCCGTTTCAGAATACTGGCCTTCCAATCTTGGGTCCATGAATCGGCTAAGTTTTCGAGCATCGTTCAACATTGGCCTTGCCCAATCGACAAGGTTCTGCTCTCTATTTGGACGGCTCTTGTCCACCGACCGACGACCTGTGAGAAGCTCTAACAGTACAACTCCAAAGCTATACACATCGCTCTTTGATGTTAGGTGACCTGAAAAGAATTCAACCAATTTGATTTCAACCTTTGTGTATAAAAGCTGTAGAAAAATTCGAAGAAAAGCCAGAAGTTTAAAATTACCGGTCATGATGTATTCGGGAGCAGCATACCCATGAGTGCCCATAACTCGGGTGGAAACGTGTGTGTCATCTCCTTCTGGACCATCTGTTGCGAGCCCAAAATCTGAGAGTTTGGGAGTGTAATCCTGGAAGCAGCAAATTAAAACCATTGATAAGCTAGAGTTCGATCATAAAAACAAAGGGAAATATTTTATCGAGATTACACAAAAGTAATTCCAACACAAATGTAGTTTGATATGATTTATCAAATTTGTACAATTATTTTTATTATAAAATAAATTTAATAAAAAAGAGAAAATCACATTATATTTTATAAAATTATTTTGTGTAATTTTCTGGTGGAGGTAGCAGTAGTTCTAAAAAACAAATTAACAAGATAATGCATGGAGTCTCATTTATTTATTAGAGAGAAATAATCAAATAAAGTAATTTTCAGGGTCTTACCGAGTCTAACAAGATGTTTGAAGCCTTAAAATCTCGATAAATAACAGGCTTTTCTGCTTCATGAAGGAATGCAAGCCCCTTTGCAGCTCCAAGAGCAATTTTCATTCTTGCTGACCATGGTAAAGATACAGAATATCCTGCTCATGATCCACAAAGGTAGACATAACACATGAGTTTTCAACTTCCACGCAAAGAAAATTAATTTAAAATTTTCTAAAGAGGGAAAACAAGAGTCGTATTAGTACTTCTGAATAGTTGATTCTCTAAGCTGCCTCTTGGCATGTATTCATATACGATTACTCTGTGTTCTTCTTCACAGCTATACCCTATCAACTTCACAAGGTGTGGATGCCTCAATTGCCCAAGAAACAGAACTTCCGTCTGAAGACACAGAAAATGTTAGATAATTTAACTAAGATCAACAGTACTCAGTTAAAACAAAAGAGTGCGACAGTCACAAAATATTATAAATTTTATAAATTGAGGTGATTTTATACAATCCTTCCAATCAATTTTATAATAAAAATAATTTTACAATCTTATAAATTACGTCAAATAAGTTTTGATAATAAAAATAAAGAATCAGTACAAAAAGGTGCTTACCAACCACTCCCTGTGGCCCTGAGAGCCATCCAAGTCCAAAAGCTTGACGGCAACAGGCTGAGCCTTGAGACCAGGCTTAAGCTTGTCATCAATGAATCCCTTGTGCACGGGTCCGAACCCACCTTCCCCTAGAAAGTTAGAGGACGCGAAGTTCTGGGTTATCACCTTCAGCTCTGCAAGCGTAAATATATGCAGATTCGATCCCGCCAGAGATATAGAGAGGTCCGAGGAAAGTGTCGAGCTCGGATTACTCAAATCAGACAGTGATATCCTTTGAAATGATGTCTGTTTCACGCACACTTTCTTGGCCTCCGACTCCTGGTATTCCGACCTGTAACAGCTTACAAATATCGATCTCCATTCGCTTTTCTTGACACCCATTCTTTCTCAGAACGAATTGTCTTCAAACTAACACGTACAGCGTTTGATTCTTGGTTGAGAGATGAGAAATGAGCAAATCAGAAAGAATGAGAGTTTTTGAGAGAAGAAGAAGAAGAAGAAGAAGTAGTAGTAGATTTATGAAATGGGATATGGTTTTGGAAGACTTTTTAAAGGGAGAGAGCGAAGTCTAATATTCAAAAATCACCAACTGCTCTCCAAACCAGACACGCAGAATAGAGGTTTACAACTCCTTTCTATCAACCCTGTTGATTTTTTCTCTGTTTCTCCTTATACGGCACAGGAATTCTTCCACCCATACAATCCATAATTAATAAACATATATATATATATATATATATATATATACACACACACGGGTATTAGGTGGATATAAACTAAATAATTTGAAGAAATCTGGCCGGGCGAAGAGTCCCAAGTCTACATAGTTGGTTCAATATGAAATGACCAGGCCACCCTCCTTTGACCTTTTTTTTTTTTTTTTTTTTTGGCAAAAAGGCAACCTAGATTGGGTTCTACAGTATGAAAACGACCCACTTTTGGCCGGAAACTGAACTTTTCACCCTCCTATATATATTGACTTGTTCGTTCTTCCTTCTGATCTTACGCTTAGATTAAGAACAAGTTGGCAACTTTTTTACGCAGATCGCAATGATTATTAAGTTGGTGGATTTATGTTAGACAAGTCCCAGCTAAATAAGAAAGCAAAGCCGTAGAATGAAGGAAATGATAGGGAAAGTGTTTTCAAGAGACGAGAGATATAAAGAAAAGAAAATGAATCCAGCTAATTCACACTACATATATATCATGACAGGGAAGGAAGGATTGATTAATTTCCTCGTAGTGATCCTGTCAAAGGGCAATTTCGTCATTGGCGGAATGTGTTGATCTCTATAGACCTCGTAACAAAAACAAAAAACAAAAAACAAAAACAAAGGTTTGTCTGCCTCCAATGCATTAATAGAGCTTCTAGAATTCTTATTATAAAATGATATTAGTCTATATATATATATATGTTATATGATGTACAAAACGACGTAACATGAATCCCCTTCATAACTCAAACCGATCACATACAACTGTCTGATCGATTGGTAGACTTGTCCTGTTCGGCAGATCTGATGGTCGTTATTATTTATGCGCAGTTGGCATTAGACATCACAAAGTGGGACCATTGTTGCATGGTGGTTGAGGTGTCACCTTAAATCAAAAACACATTTTTCTTAGCAAAACATATTAAATCAAATAAATAATGACATTATTCATCTAAACTTTTATTTTCTTTAATCATACTAAATTAGTATTTGTTTAAATGGTCACAATATATGTGTTATTCTATTTTTAAATCGGTGTATAGAATACATCATTCATCATACATCAGCTTGAGAATAAAATTTATATATATATATATATAGGGGTGGAATTAAGATTTAATGTTTGGAGAGCGACCGATAAAATGTATGATACGTATGAGAATAAATTATGTATATTTTTTTTACGTGATTATATATAAAAATAATAATCATACTTTAAAATTGTATAAAAAAATATGTATATAAAATCATCTTACAAGATGATTTTCTTTAAGATTTTTATAATTTACTAGAAACCATTACAATATATATATATATATATGAACTTAGAATTTTTCTTGAAAATTAACCTTAATGACGATCTTTTGTGGGTGTTAGTGAAATTAAAAATTAGAATAAAACAAAATAAATATTAGGATTATGAGGATAATTTTAGTTATATTTTTTTAATTTGGGAGAAATTTTAATTATATATAAAATATATATTTATATAATATACAAAAGTTTTTAAAATTCTTGGGGGGCTACAACCCCCCCCCCCCCAAAAGGCAACGTGGTTCCGCCCCTATATATATATATATATATATGTATATGTATACGTATATATACAAAACCATTTAAAACAAGCTACATTAACGTGGATAATTGAAGATATATAAGATATAAAATATAATGTTTTAAACATAAATTCGAATCTAACGTAGCCAATGAACTGAGATATTATACATAATACAACCTAGAAAAAATTAAATTGTTCATTGAGATATCCCCAATTGTATTGTTATTAATTGGTCTAAGGACAAGTTAGCATAAACTAATTACAATGAATGGTGGAAACGAAGTTGGTCCACACGTTGGTACGTGTAGAACTTCGTTCGACGGCACACCCTTCGGAATGATCCATGAAGTTGTCCCAAGGGCAGTTTTGGCAATGGCTCAAGGGAGTAGGTATGTGGGACCAACTGATCTTCATGGTCGTGTCATCACTCATCACCAGCGAAAGTCAATGTGGCATAATTGTCATTTCCAAATGAAAATTACGACCAAACGTGAAAGCCACAAGACTTGTGCCATTCCTTGGAAGAAAAGCTGCAAACCTAATAGAATCCAAAAGGGTGATGTAGGGGTCGGTCGGGCTTTTAAGTGTCAAAAAATAGCCCATTGACTATGGATTGACACGTATTGAGCTGAAGAAAGAACTGTGGCGTTACCCTCATCTGATCTCTCCTATTCATCATAAAGTAAGGAAATTACAACAAGGGAGGGTTATTAACTTATTAGTCCCTACGTCTTACCCAAATCTCAAACGGGTTAATTTTTAAGATGAAAAATGCTATATTTTAGCCCCCTCATTGTTACCGTTTTAAGTTAAGCTTGAATATTTTAAATTCTTTTTAGTTTATTTAGTGAAAAGAAAGCAATTATTAATGAAGTTATATATTTTTCTATTTTTTTTTCTTAGTGGTTAAGAGTGTTAAAAAAATAATTATAAATAAATAAATAAATAAACTACACATTTGAAAAACAATCCTTATGCATGCTATGTACCATATATATTTGAAATCCCCGGCTTGTTAATTTATTTTTTAAGATTTTAATGACATGGTATACTTATTAAGGCATTTTTATTTTTTTAACACGTTAACTATGTATTTTTTATTACACATGTTATTAAAAATTTGATTTTGACGTGACAAGTAAATGCCCTGATGAACATTTTTCGTCACAGAATCAATGGACATTAGACCAACTCATGACTTATTAGAAGTTTGACATATTGTCACAAGAAAAAATTTGGGTGTAAATTCGACTTGCACATAAACTACTCATATAAATAATAAAAATACTGTTCATGTGAGTAGAGTGTGCAATTCGACTTGCACTCAGCACTGTTCTTGTCACAATTACATTACTAGTGGAACCAGAAATTCTTTTATGGAGGCCAATTTTTTTAGTGCACAATATATTTGTGTAAAATGAAAAAATATTATAAAATCATATAACGTAAATGTATATAAATTAAATCACGGTAATTTATCAAACAATATAGAAATAAAATTTTAAAACACAACTTATAATATTTATTTCAATTTTTTCACAACAATACTTAATAATATTCATCTATTATTATTTTTCTAAATATAAAATATTCATAAATTATTTTCTTCATAGAAGCTATCAAGTGATCTTTTAGAATGTCACCTTTGACTCTAATATATAAGCTTTTTTTTTTTCTTTTATCAAATTTCATATAAAGTTTATCTATTTAGTTGTCACATTAAGATAAAATGTTATAATCGAGAAATTAAATAAACTTTTCCTTGCTGATCATATAAATCAATATCAATCTTAAATTATTTTCCTTTGGATTCAATAACGAAACTTAATATTGTATAATACAAAATTTGGGGGTCAATGTTATTAGGCTATTATTTCTTACAATCTTAGTTTTAATTTAATTTTAGTGGGGTTACCTCCTTGAAAATAGATAATATATAAAAATTATATAAAATCTATGGATTATAAAAAATAATTGGAGAGAGATATTTCCATGTATATTAATGAAATGTTACAAAACTTTGATTTTCAATTTTTATAGGTGATTAAAACACGTTATATAAATTTACTAAATATATTATTTTTGCTTTTAAAAGAAAATTAAGAAGTTAAAAGTACTTTTTGAATTTCAAAATGCAACCTCAAACAAGCTCAAAAGTCACAAATTAAAACATAATAACAATTAGGTCCGATTTGGATTGCAAAGTGAGTTCAACTCATCTCAACTCATTTTCATTTTATCATTATATTTTTTCAATTTTTTATATAAAATATAAATCCCAATACACATTTTTTTAAATTTTAATATATATTTTTTAAATTCCAATATATATTTTTTTAATTTTAAAATAATAATAATAATACTAAGAAGTGATGTGATATATATCTTGGAAGTGATATATATCACCTCATCTCAAATTCTCATGAATTTATCTTGAGAAGTGATATATATTCACAACAATTAACATATGAATTAGTAGATTTCACGAAAGTTATAAACTTAATATTTGACATAATTTAAATTTAGATTTATTTAATAATAAAAATAATTTTATAATTTAATATGATCATATATATTCACTTTAATTTATAATTTTATTTTTATAAAATCTCTTTATTAATAAAGCATTTGATTTACCTTTACACTTGCATGCTAAATTTTTTGTTTGGATTGAAAGATAAATGAGTTTAATTTATTTTTTAATATTATTATTATTTTAAAATTTTAAAAAAATTAAATTGAAATTTAAAAAATATGTATTAAAATTTATATTTTATATAAAATATAATAATAAAATTAAGATAAATTAAAATATGCTTAACTCATTCTCCAATTCAAATGAAATTTAATCTCTTGGGCATGAGGTTGGAAGCTGTATTTTTCGCTTGCAGCTGAAGAAAACTACAAAACCTGACTGGCTGCTTTGGACCGCAATCAATATTTCACAATCACATTGTCGCTATACTTATCATGACTACACGACAATGATATATAATTAAATTTGAGAACTATAACCTATGGCAACGAAATTCCTGCTGTCGAATAATTTATTTTGACCATTTTTTTTTTTTTATTAAAGAGAAACAAATTCCTTGAAAAAACTGATTTTTTGGTCCCTTTTTCCCCATTTTTAGAGTAGTTTTGGTTACTTTTGCAAGCCTATTAATCACCTCTTTCTCCATATAATATATTATGAGCATATGGCCGCTTTGGAAAGGTCAAACAATTTGGATCAACAAATCAAGCCAACTTCAACTACCCCCGTTATTATTATTGTTATGATTTAATTAATTAATTTCTTTATTGGTATTTAACCAAACAAGGATCGAAATTCAAGAGAATTTCGTATGTTGCATTGACATTGATCTCTGATATTCTAACGATTGGTATTTAAAAATGAGATGAGTTGGTTTTAATTTATCTCAAACTCATTATTATATTTTTATATATTTTTATATAAAATATAATTTTTTCAATTCTTAAGTCAATTTTTTTCAATCTCAAAATAGTAATAATATTAAAATAAACTCAACTCAATTTATTTCAATTTATCTCGTCTCGTCTCTGAATCTAAATGAGATTAAGGCTCTATTTGGATTCGAATATGAGATGAATTGAAATACATTTAATTTATTTTTTAATATTATTATTATTTTAAAATTTGAAAAAGTTAAATTGAGATTTAAAAAATATGTATTGAGATTTAAAAAATATTTATAAGAATTTATATTTTATATAAAAAAGTTTTAAAAAAAATATAATAATAAAATAAAAATAAATTTTGAATCCAAATCAAATCAAAAAAATAAAAGTTTCTTGTTCATGAAGGGTTTTTACCTGTGCACCTTGCTTTCTAGAAGCGAATTAATTAATGTGTTAAAAGAAACATTTTGAAAATTTGGCAGCTAATTCCGACTGATATCTGCCAAATTAATTAATGTAGAAGCAGAAAAGTCTGACATAATCTCATTAAAGAGAAAAGGAAGGAGGCCGAGGTTGAGAATGAGACTGAGACATATTACGTGTTCATGATCACCATTCACTACAACATCCAACATGATCTTCTTCATTCACGTGAAATAAGGATTTATATATTAATATGCATCTTAAAATAAATAAATAAAAATTATATATTAATATAATTCAGTCCTGGAGATAGGTTTGACTGCCGAAATTAGATAATCATGAATTACCATTGGAAGTACATTAATTAATTAGGTAACGAACACGATCAAAGTTAAGTCCGGCATGCATGCATGATCGGCATACTAACATTATTCTACTCTAAAACTTATATATTGTTTTTGTAAAAGCTGGCCCAATCTTTCGCTTTTCAGTTTTTAATAAACTAATTGGATTAACTCTTTGCAGATATTTTTGCCTTTCGCTGTAGACTTGTCGTAGATTAGAAGCAAGAGAATAATACCGATAAATATGCAGCGAGGTTGGATTCACCGGGAAAAGTCATTGATGACAATTTTTATTACGAAAATTTCCACCACAAAAAATCTTATTTCTTGTAATGACTCACCTTCCGACCTACTCACCACCTAACTAACTCTGATTCTTTTGAAGAAGACGTTGATTTGCTACATTTGGATAACAAAATATTCTCAAATATTTTTATAATAATTTATTATTATTTATTATTTTATTATTATTTATATTTATTTTGTTTTTATTACTTTTCATTCATTTCATTATTATTTAATATTTTTATTATTATTATTTATAATTATTTTCAACAGTTCTCAAAATCCAAACGTAATCTTAGAAAGAGAAAAAGCAACACCTTGTTAATTGAGAGAGCATCCATGAATTTATACAGATCAGGATCATCAGAGTACATAAGCATTTTTTATTTATTTTTTATCTACAACAGAAAAATAAATGGAAAAAAGATGCAAAATTGTAAATGTCTGTCTCTTTTGTATTTTAGAAATTATTTAACTCAGGAAATTGTAGAAGATCTTACTCAGTCAAGACAATTATTGAAACCTCATTTTATGTTTAATTTATTTTCAACGTAATTTAATCTCTCTCATAATAATATAGAAATAAATTTTGTTGAACCACCTAAGCTAGCCCTGCTATTTCAAACAGGGAAGGTGTTGATCTTTATTCTTTAGCCTAGGTCCAGACTAATAGTAATTACACAAAGAAGAAAAATGTGGCATTATGATTAGGATTATATAAGCCCCAGTTTAGATTGGAAGTTGGGATCAATTTATTTTAAATTTATTATTATATTTTTTTAAATTTTTAAATAAAATATAATAAATAATTCAAATTTTTTTAAATTTTAATTCAATTTTTTAAAATTTTAAAATAATAATAATAATATTAAAAAATAATATTTTATTAAATTTTCAAAATTCATATCTTTTAACTCATTTTATCTAATTTTACCTTCCAATTCAAACCGAGCTCTTGTGTGTAATTGTAGCGCGTTTGAGACTGGAGAAATGGGGAGGTGGACCATGCTTTCAAAAGACATCCATCCTTTCTTAAATAATTGGGGGAGGTCAGAGTCAGACGTCAACCCTTAAAAAAGTGGCAGCTGCTGTGTTATTTATTACCGTTGGATTGCTCCTTCCAAAATTCTTATATTATTTTATTTCCTTCCATCTTTTTTTTTTTTTTTCAAATATAGTTTAAATATAAACATTTCAAATTAATCATTATAAATTTTTTTAACTTTCAAACAAAAAATAAAAAATAATTTAACTTTTTTAAAATTTTAAATAAAAATAATATGATAAAATTATACCTTAATTTAATAATTCTTTTTTATTGAACTTTTTTCTTTATCCTTTTTTAAAATATAAAAAATACTCAAATTCAATTATTTTATTATTGTTCATAATAGTATTTTACTCAGTACAAGAAAAAGGAGGATTAACCGTGTTGGCTGCTGGCTACGCGTCCTGGTGACGTTGTAGGATTGGTCTCAACTGTCAAAGATTCAAACCGTAGCTGATTCTACAGCTTACCTGCTATATTTTTTTTTTCAAAAATGTTAAATGTATTTAAAAAAAAATTTATTTTTTTATAAATTAAATAAAATAACTAATAAAATAAATCTTGCAAATAAAAATATTAAGTAAAATTATAAATACATATCGTATTACTCTTCTTTACTTGGCCACGCCGACAAGTTTCGGTTAATATTAATACATTAATTATCACTTCTTTAATTAAATAAAAGATATTAAAAAATAAAATACATGAAGGAATAAACTCAGAGGATATATATAGTATAATTTTCCTTCAAATATTGCATTGCATTTGCATCTGGCTATTTTTATCCAAGATTATAATTTATAAAAATAATATTATTTGATATAAATATCCTGGTTTTAGAACAATGTTATGTAGAGGATTATATTTGTCTCGTTACTTTCTCTTGAAACACGTGACTATAGTTAGTATTCGCTGCACATATTCTTTTATTTAAAAATAATTTGTACGGTTTTATAAGGTATAAGTTGACACTTTTTATCTAAAGCTCTTGTAAAAATTACATCATATTTAAGTTTTAATATAAAAAAATTATATTTACAGTTATAAAATGTGTACCATTAGAGTGTAGGGCGGTGCTACTCAGCTACTTGAGTAGTACCGTCTAAATGTATCGCTAGTATATTTTCATTTTTTAAAATTTTTGTTTCATTTTTATTTCTCATTTTTTATCATTTTAAAATATTTTTAAAAAATATAAAAAAGATATCAATATACTAATAATTATTTTCTTAATTATTAAATAAAAAAATTTTAAAAATCAAAGTACATAAAATGTCAAAAATATGTATCAAAATAAGTAGATATAATAGACTTATTTTTAGAGTGTATATGTACATATACAAAGAGAGTGTGTGCGCATGTGTCTTTAAAAAATGAAATTTGCTAACCGCGTATGCAAAGGAAAATTTGAAGCGGTGGACCCATTTTATTTATTTTTTTAATATTCCTTGTTATATCAGACATAATTGGATTTTATAAAACTATATCTTTGACCTCTCTCTCTCTCTCTCTCTCTCATTTTCATAGATAATTTGGACCAACCATTGAAGGTGGTCGCCATCGATATTAACGGTTCGAAGAAGAAATCATCACATACAAGTAAGAGGACAATTTTCATTTTTTTTTTTAAGTATCCCTCCTTTTCTTAATTAAAAAAGAAAATTTATATATACACACAATCCTGTCGTTACACCTAATCCGACTCTCTGCCTACTCTTTCACTCTTTTTTTTTTTTAAGAAATATTATTTTACTTCTAAAGAACTATATGCACGCTGCCTAAAACTCTTAAACAATTTGAGGTGTAAAGAAAAATTGAAAAATCAGTTTAGACCGAACTAGACCCGTTGGTTTGGTTTAATTTTGACCGGTTCGATTTGGAACCAATTCCTCAATTTTAGAAATTAGTCATAATCTGTCCGAAATTGATTTGTATTAATAATACTCGATAAATACAAAATAGGGGAGACTAAGATATTTGTACCAAATTTTCTTATAAAACAATTATAAGAATATTATGAGATACTCTCTCTCTCTATATATATATATAATATCTCATCTTAATTATTTGTGTTTCTGTCAAGTATATGAAAAAACAACTTCAAGAAATAGGGAAAATGACATCATGGCATACGCCCTGTGTCATCACATCGACATCAATCTTACGCACTCGTTAATGCTTGGCCTGTTTTCTGGTTTTTTGTAGGAGAGCATACAAAACAAAATAATAATTAATTAAGTTAAGTGAGCCAGATTTATTATAAGAAAATTACTTATTTTTGATCAATTATTTTTTATAAAAAGAATAATTAATTTGTATTAAAATAAATTTATTTATGTCGTAAATAATGATCTTAATAATAAATAATTTGTCATAAATATATATATATATATATATTATAATGAATTAAGCTGCATGCAGTCATGCCCATGCAACTCCATCTACACCCCTTTCGGCCCAGTCAAGACAACCCAAATTAAAAATAATAATGTCAAGCGCCTGACTCATCATGGCGACTTCAACTCAATTAATAGTTTTCGCATTAATAATGTCGCAAAGTAATTATGCATGCATGAGTACTGGCCGGGGCACGTAAATCTTACGTAGGTCCAGGTGCTTCTTTTTCTAGATCTCAAACCATTCATGCACAAACTTCATATATATATAATATATATAATTTATTTAAAATCTTAGCGGTGGTCAAACCATCTTTGACCTTTACAAGCTTCTAGATAAAGCTGAATATTGTTAGCCCCGATGTTGATATTAAATGGTTTACCATATCCGCTTGCGTTAAAAGGTAATTGACATTTTGACCTTCATCTTTTATATGAATATTATCTAATGGTTCCTAACCTACAATATTGTGGAGACATCCTCGTAAGAGATCATGATGCTGTCGAAACTCTACAACTGTTCCCGATATCTCAGCCAAGCAAGATCTCTCAAGAGTATTTCTAATTAGAGCAATCTGATTAGCGAAGATTAAAAAAATATATATATGCTTATAATTAGAAGCTATTAGGATAAACTATATATTGTGTGTATTGGATTATGCAAGATGTATGAATGGTTAATTTATGCTATAGTAAATGAAAAATAAAAGTACTTATCTTTGCTCTTTAATGTAGATCATGATCAACCAAATCTTAAAATAAGATTATTTTTGTTCTTTAATATTGTGCATTGCATTTCTAGCTTTTCTTGGTTATATGTAGAATATTTTTAACCATATATTTAATTAGAATATGATTCTTAATTAATATATAATTGGTAGAATGGTAAAAGGTGATAAAAAATAAATAAATTAGAAATATATAAAAGAATATTAATTTTTATTTTATTTTATTATTATATAAAATTAAATAAATAATCTAATGTGAAAATTAGATATGAATGGAAAAGGTAAAGGCATTTCATGTCACAAAATTTAAAACTTTATTTAACTTTAACTTATCCAATAAAATTGCTCTAATTCTTTCATATATATATATATATATATATATGAAAATGTGTTTTCTGGGACCTGGGTCATGTTGTCAAGTATTGCCCGGTGGGATTCACCAGATAGATGGAATAACCTGAAATTGAAAGAGATGAACAGGGCGGGGCCTGGTGATATGGGCTAAACCTGGGGGCGCTCCGTTGTTTGACTTTGGACTTTGGAATGCAAGAGTTCTTTCTTTAGGTGCTTACAGAACTGGTTCTGTGGTCCAAGCTGCGCAACACATGATCCCCGGCCCCCATCACGTTCACTATGTTTAGGTCTAATTAATTTTCACAAATGAGATTATGAAAAGAGATAAATTAAAATAAAAGTTGAAATTTTAATAAAATACTGTTAAAATATATTTTTCTAATATTTTTTTTTAGATTTAAAATAGTTGAATTATTTATTTTATTTTGTATAAGAATTTTAAAAAGTTGTAATGATTAGATGAGATGAAAAAAATTAGAATGGAGATGAGAGAAAAAAATGTAGTCTATGTTTTGGAGGGGTGTTACTCTATTTATATGTTGATTGGGTCCTACTCGCCAAAGAGAATGATGAGGATGTCGTATCCTGTATCAGTCTAGTCATCATACATGTGGTGGGAGTTACCAAGGAAGCTCAAGGAGCAAATGTCTTGTCTGAGTTGTTCAGTTAACTCACTTCCGTTGCTGAGTGCCTGGGATCTCAGGTCTGCATTTAATATGATGTGCCCTTAGCATAATCAACATTTAATGCGAGGCTCTGGATGCTTGGGATTTCCAGCTCGCATTTAATATGGCATGCTCTTGGCCTAATCGGCTTTGAAAAAGTTGAATTATTTATTTTATTCTAAATAAAAATTTAAAAAAATTATAATGATTAAATAAGATAAGATGAAAAGTTTTGTAATGGAGAGGAGGGAGAAAGTGTAACTAGTATTTTGGAAAGATGTTGCTCGGGTCCTATTCGCTGAGGAGAATGATGAGGTTGTCATGGGAGTTTTAGGGAGTAGGTCTGATTTGCTTCCCGTTGTTGAGTGCCCAAGATTTTCGGTTTGCATTCAATGCGGCATGCCCTTAGCCTATTCAATGCGGCATTTAATACTGGATGCTTGAGATTTCCAACTCACATTTAATGCGACATGCTCTTGGCCTAATCAGCATTTAATGTGAGGCTTTGATGTTTGAGATTTTTGGCCCACATTTAATGCAGTATGCCCTTGGCCTAATAAATTCTTAATACGAGGCTCCGTGCTGTGTGACCCTCATTTAATGCGATGCACCTGCACCATATCAGTCCCTTCACTCTGAGGCACTCTTATTGTGGGCTAACTTCCCGGGTCGGGCACCTACTGCGTAGCCGGTTCGGTTTACTAGTGAATGTCTAAGTACGCCTCACTTGAGTCGTGGGTCCATCCTTCTGTTAGCTGGCCTTTACTTTGCCAAGGGCCTAGCCCTATTTTCTCTTCTTTCTTGGAAGGGCCTCCCCTCATAATATGGCGCAAATTCTTAGTGAATGAACTTCGGTAGGATTTTTTTTTATACCCCGTGAATTCTTTCCATAAGGACTTTGGTGGGAATTCCCCATTCAATGTTTCAATGCTACTAGTTCGTCTTCAGTCTGGCTACCCTCCGAGCCCCAGACATTTTGAGCTCGTCTGTTCGTCTTCCAAGCTCCTGACGTTTTGAACTTGTCTGTTCGTCTTTCCAGATCCAGATGTTATGAACTCATTTGTTTGCGTGCCTCAAAATCCAACCATAGGGGGCAACAGTTAATGGACGGCTGATGGGACATTAGTTATTATCGTGCTCCCACATATAGGGAACTTGATTGTCACTCTCGATGTACCTACCATGATTACCACTCAAGAATTGTCGCCCACGCCTCATGATTCATATTGGATCATGTCGTCCACACACCTAACATGACTATCCTCGTTCGTGCTAGACTAACTGTTAGGCTACCACACTACTTTATTTTTCGTGCGCATTTAATCATCTGTTGGCTATAAAAAGCCCTTTCCCTTTTTCACTTTGATTCCTTCTTCCCTCTCGCTTTTTTTACTTTCTTTAGAACTTTCGATTCTCTCTTCCCCTCTTTTATTTCTTGTTTTATTCAACCTTCGTTTCCTTCCCTTTCGCTACAATGGCCATTAAAAGTTCTAATCTTGCTCCCCTAGTTCCAATCAATGCCATGATGTCTCCTTACTTAACAGGGAAGGACTGGACGTTCGTCGCCTCCACCATTGACTTCAAGGCATTACGGGATGATTACAGGGTTTCTCATCATATAGTCCTAGAGTTGCCTCGAGGAATGAAGCACGCAGTGGACTCTAGTAGGAAGTCACAGAAGGTGGTACTCTTCCCAGCGATGTTCGCCTACGGCCTCCGACTTCCATTCATATGCCCAGTCTATGAGGTTTTGCACTATTTCAAGTTGGCTTTTGCTCAGCTTCTTTCAAACGACTGGCGTCTATTGATGTACAATTGTGTTGTATTCCAGAGGGTGCTCTTGGAAATGAACAACATTTATCCCATTGATAACGCCACCATTGATGTCGTGTTTTGCGACTTAGGCTACTTGACGTTGTCCCAAATGGAGCATGACCTGCAAAGGGAGAAAGCGGGAAGCATGAGGGTTGACGACCACTCTGATGCTAAAGTTGGGCCAAATTGAAGGTGGTGGGATGAGATATGCAATGTAGAGGAGAGAAAAAATGTAACTTGTGTTTTCGAGAGGCGTTGTTCTATTTATAAATTGCTCGGGTCCTGTTTGCTGGGGAGAATGATGAGGATCTCGTGTCCTGTGTAAGTCTAATTATCATTCATTCGACTGTGTCATGGAGTAAGTCTGATTCGGTGGGAGTTACCAAGGGAACTTAAGGAGCGAACATCTTGTCCGAGCTGCTCAGTTAACTCACCTCCCTTTACGGAGTGCCCAGGATTTCCAGTTTGCATTCAATGTGGCGTGCTCTTGGCCTAATCAACATTTAATGCGGGACTCTAGATACTAGGGATTTTCGGCTCGCATTTAATGCGATGTGCTCCTAGCCTGATCGGCATTTAATGTGAGGCTATGGATGCTCGTTATTTCTGCCCCTAGCCTAATTGGATTTAATGCGGAGCTCTGTGACAACTAACCCTCATTTAATGCAATGCGCCTATGCCATATTAGTCCCTAGAACTTTGAGGCATTCCTGCTGTGGGCTACCTTCCTGGGTTAGGCATCTACTGCGTAGTTGGTTTGGTTTACCTAGTGAATGTTTGGGTACGCCTTACCTGGGTCGGGGGTCAATCCTTCCGCTGATTGGCCTTTCCTTCACCAAGGACCTAGGCCTGTTTCCTTCTGGGCCTGGGATTGAGCCCTTCCTTCCTAGAAAGGCCTTCCTTCACACATTGTTAATTCATAAACACTCTTATATCGATTTGATATTATTAATTGGTTTGAACTTACTTCAATATATAGATTCACCTTATTTTGTATAACTATCGAATTAATTATAACTATTAAATGGGGTTGATGAATACTCTTATATAAGTTTGATATTATTAATTGGTTGTAGTTTATTTCAATGTCTAATGTGCTTATTTTGTATAACTATTGAATTTATAATGTGGTGGTTTCCATATGGAAGGAACAAATTTCTTGTTTTGATAGTGATAAACTTGAGATTAAAAGTATAGACATTCAATGTAATGTGAATGTAGAAAATGGATTAAATGCGAAAGATAGAGTGAATATGAGAGATAAAGTAAATGTCATGGATGGAGTGAGTGTAGATAATGGAGTCAATGTGATTTCCTCTCTCGAGTAGTGGTCCTTTGGAGCCATTCATTGGTATAATATTTGACGATATAGAAGACGTCCAAGCATTTTACAATGTATATACAAGACGAAAATGTTTTGCAATTGGACGAATCATACTTGATTGTCAAGAAATAAGCAAACTAATTGCAATAGACTATTTTTGCTCAAGGGAAAGATTTTGACGAGAAAGTCGAAAAGAAAAAGATGCTAAAAAGTGTATAGTATGCAAGGTTGTGTTTGGACATAACCATGTTCTACTTATACCGAAAAATACTAGTTCGCTCCATGGATATATGAGAGTTACTAAAGTCTTAAAAAAATTATTATTACTTTGAATGAATTTGGTGTATCGACAAGAAAGATTATGTCGGTGAGTAAATAATCAAGTGGTGACTTTAACGTTGGTTGTAGTAGTAAGGATATTGAAAATTACTTGAGAAATAAAAGAAGAAAATCATTTGAAGAGGGGATGCACAAATGTTATATTCCTACTTTCTTAATCGACAACGCAAAGAACATAGATATGTCTACTCCATGCAAGTTGATAACCATACCAAGCATAGGTAGGTCAATTGGTTTCTGGCCCGAAACCCATAATCGGAACCTGGTTAGAACTCAGATAACCAAGTTCCAAATCGGGTAGGAAAAAATTACAGCCTAGATTGTTGAACCCAAGATTTTAAGTCTCGTATTTACGTATAAACTTTGATGATAACAAATAATATTAAAAACTCAAGCTCAAGTTGTCTACGCATGAAGGGAGCTAAATACATCAAGAAATCAAGCATGAGCAACAAAGAGATCAAGTCTACAAATGAAGCTCATAGATTATTTTTGTACATCTCTTGATAAAATTAGAAATTGGATTAAGGCTCCAAATTACTCTTTTTTTTCATAAAATATCAAATTACTTTTTCCACATATGCAAGACATTTTTAAATGTCTTAGTTTTGAAAATTATATTTTTCACATGTGCATAACATCATCAAACAAAATAATTTCGAAAATTATATATATATATATATATTTATAAAAACTTGAATTTATAAGATGATTGATTATCATATTTGACATGTGCATATTTTGTTTAAAAGTCTTGAAGGGAGGTGGTGTGTTTTTTTGACAAATGTAAAAGGTAGATGATTTTGTTTGAGAATCTTAAAGGGTGGTTGTGTGTTTTTTTGACAAATGTAAAAGATAGATGATTTGTTTGAAAATCTTAAAAGGTGGTTGTATGTTTTTTTGACATATGCAAAAAGAAGATGTTTTTGTTTGAAAAATAAATCATGCTCATTTTGTCATATATGAAAAGCAAAAGATTAGGTTTGAATTCTTTGAAAAATGAATGGATTTGTCTTTGACAAATGCAAAAAGGAAATGCTTTTATTTGAATTTTTTGAAAAGTGAATAGTATTCTTATTTGACATGTGAATCTTTTCAAATTTGAAATTGAAGACTCATTTGCCTATAAATAGCTCACTTGAGTTTTGTAAAAATCACAACAAGAGCTTACACATCTATTGCTAAGTTTTGCATCATTCCTTCAAAGCTCTCATTCTCTCTTTTCTAAAGTTTTGAGCCTTAATTCTTGTTCTTGTTGAGAGAGATATAAGTTGCGCTGTATTGTTTCTATCTCACTCATTGAGAAGTGTACTTTGATAGTCTACCCACTATCAACTCTTGTATTTGTAAGAGGGTGCGTATAACCCTTGTGTGTGTAGAAGGTGTTCTACACGGGGAATAGTTAAATCACCAAGTGTGAGGTGATTGGAAGTGTAGAAGGTGTTCTACACGGGGAATAGTTAAATCACCAAGTGTGAGGTGATTGGAAGTGTAGAGGGTGTTCTACACGGATTCTTTGGAGCGGTGCTGCTCAAAGGTGTAATAGGTTTCTATCTCCACCTAAAGGAGATTGAATAGTGGATTTGGGGATCCTCAAGGGGTAGCTTGAGGCGAGGACGTAGGCAGTGGGGCCGAACCTCGTTAACATACTGAGTTTGCTTCTCTCTTACCTTTACTCTTTATATTTATTGCTGTTTCATATTTTGTTTATATTTTATATTGTATACTTGATTTATAATTGTTATTTTTTTTAATACAACTCAATTCACCCCCCCTCTTGTGTTAGTCATCTGGGCAACAATTGGTATCAGAGTTAGAGCTCTGTTATAAGATTAACTATCTTTTGAGTTAAGATCTTATGGCTAACATTGCAGCTTCATTTGGTGAAGGTCAATCTAGCAGTCGGCCTCCACTCTTTTGCGGAGACAATTACTCATTCTGGAAAGTTAGAATGAGAATATTCCTTTAGGCTCAAGGTCGAGAAATCTGGAAATGCATTGTAAATGGACCTTATATTCCAACAAAAGTAGTTGATGGAGTAAAGGTCAAAAAGGAAGAAGAAGAGTTTGATCGTGAAGACGATAGACTTTATACTTTGAATTTAACTGCTATGAATTTATTATATAATGCTCTCAATGGTAATGAGTTTAATAGAGTAATGACTTGCGCTACAGTAAAGGAAATTTGGGATAACTTGGAAGTTACTTATGAAGGAACTTCTCAAGTCAAGGAATCAAAAATTTATATTCTTACTCATGAATCTGAAATGTTTAAGATGAATGATGATGAATCTATTTCTAGTATGCATACTCGTTTTACTAATATCATAAACAGCTTGACAGCTCTTGGCAAAGTTTATTCCAAAGTGGAGATAGTAAGAAAAATTCTCAACTCTCTATCAAAACGTTGGGAATCAAAAGTGACAGCGATTCTTGAAGCTAGAGACCTTAAGAAGCTCGAAGTGAATGAACTCATTGAGTCACTTATCACCCATGAGTACACATTGAAAAGAGGAGAAGAAGAAGGAAAGCCAAAGAAGAGCTTAACACTTAAAGCTGTTCCATATGAAAGTGAAAGTGATGAAGATGAGGAAAATGACGACAAAGATGAAGAAGTTGCGATGATAACAAGAAGAATTCAAAGGTTCTTAAAGAAAAATAAAACTCCTCCAAGGAAATCCTTCAAAAAGTTTTCCAAGAAAGATTCAGGCAAAAAAGTAATGAAAGCTACATGGGATGATGATTCAAGTAGCTCAGATAGTGAAGCAAGCAATGGAGAATCAGCAAATCTTTGTCTTATGGCTAAAGATGACATTGAGGTAACAAATCTTGATAATATTGAAGATCTTTCATATGAAGAATTGTAAAATGTTTTAGAAGAAGTATATGAGGAATTTGAAAAATTGGGTATCAAGTATACTGCTTTGAAAAAGAAAAATTCTTCTTTAACAAACGAAATTGATATTTTAAGAAAAGAAAGTATTGTTTTGAAAGATGAAAATCTTGAGTTGAAGACAAAGAAAATTGATTTAGAAAATATTATTGAAAACTTTACGAATGGAAAAAGAAATTTTGAAAAACTTCTTGGTAGTCAAAGATGTGTTTTTGACAAAGCAGGCTTGGGATATATGCCAAAAAAAAAAATACAAATCTTATAAAAACTTCTTTGATAATCCTTCTACATCAAAATCCAACATTCAAAATTCTTTTTATAAAAATAATTTTGTTAAAAAAGGATACTATTATAATCGCTCAAGTTCTTCATATATGTCACATGCTATTTGCAATTTTTGTAATAGAAATGGTCATAATTATCTTACTTGTCCTATTAGAAGAAAACATACAATGACTATTAGGGCCATATGGGTACCTAAAAATCTTGTTTCTTCTAATACTAATAAATAAAGGACCCAAAGAACTTGGGTACCAAGAATTGTTTTTAATTGCTTTTGTAGGTATGCATAAAGTATTCTACAGGTAAAAATAAATGGTTTTTAGATAGTGGATATTCAAGACACATGATGGGAGACAAGACTAAGTTCTTTGATCTTAGATCTAAAGAAGAAGGATACGTGACATTTGGAGACAACTCGAAAGGGAAGATCGTGGGAATAGGTAAAATATGTTGAGCAACCTCCAAGTTTTGAAAATCATATTTTTCCAAATCATGTTTTCAAACTCACAAAAGCACTATATGGACTCAAATAAGCTCTTAGAGCGTGGTACGAGAGACTCAGTAGTTTCTTGATTGAAAAAGGCTTTTGAAGAGGAAAAATTGATACAACTCTTTTCATTAAATACGAAAATGATGATATTCTTTTGATTCAGATTTATGTTGATGATATAATATTTGGTGCTACTAATGAAAATATGTGTCAAGATTTTGCTAAGAATATGCAGGAAGAATTTGAAATGAGCATGATAGGAGAACTTAATTTCTTTCTCGGATTGCAAATCAAGTAATTGGAACATCAATGAGTCCAACCACTAAACTTAATAAAGATGAAAGCGATAAGCCAGTTGACTCAAAGGTATATCGAGTTATGATTGGTAGTTTATTATATTTGATAACTAGTAGACCTGATATTATGTTCAGTGTATGTTTATGTGCACGTTTTCAATCATTTCCAAAACAATCTCATTTGATTGCAGTCAAGCGGATTTTTAGATATTTTGCCAGTACCATTGACTTAGAGTTATGGTATCCTAAACACACTTCTTTCGATCTTATTAGTTATTCAGGTACAGATTATACTGGTTGCAAAGATGATCGAAAAATTTTTAGTAGAACATGTCATTTCTTAGGTCATGCACTTGTTTCATGATTTAGTAAAAAGAAAATTCTATTGCATTATCTATTACTGAAGCAGAGTATGTTGTTGTAGGCAGTTGTTGTGCTCAAGTTCTTTACATGAAGCAACAACTTGAGGATTTTAAACTTATGTGCAATCACATTCTAATCAAATGTGATAATACAAGTGCTATAAATTTCTCAAAGAATCCAATACAATATTCTCAGACCAAACATATTGAAATTAGATATCATTTTCTTAGAGATCATGTGCAGAAGGACGATATTGTATTAGAATTCACTAGTACACATGATCAATTGGTAGAAACTTTCACAAAACCCCTACCAGAAGATAAACTATGCATGATTAGAAGAGAAATAGGAATTATGCATGCCATGAATATCTGCTAGATACTTTTATTCCATTATCTCAAATGACTTACAGAAACTTGAGACGTTTAGTCTCATCATTCAAATGCATTTGCTCTTTATAAATCATCATGCCATCCTTGTCTAAAGGATTAGGCAATCGAAATGCAGAGGTAAGTAAGGATTTTAAATCCTTATTCTGTTGTTTTAAGTCTACTATTTTTTTGTTAGACTCTTGAACAAGTCGTTGAAGAATATCGATCTTCTCATTAAACTTCTCTATCTCGCGGGTTTTAGACTGCAACCGAGCGGAAAAAGCAACAATGGAAGATGAGTATCGAGTCCCGAGACCCACAAGCTCGTAAATGGCATCATGATCTGATTTATTAGCCAAATCAGTGTTTTGCTGCTTCATGGCATCTACGACAGATGCAGAAATAGATTGATCACGAGAAGCACTGAAGGAGAATTGATGAGCCATTAAGATTTTGTAAAGTGAGAATGAAGATGAACTACAACAATGAGAAGAAAATTTGATGCGGATTAGATAAAGCTAAGGATTGCTTTTATAAAGATGGAAATAAGTAGAAGACAAACTGTCTTTTGATTCAAATCTTACTTAGTCAAGCTTACAAGATATGCCAGATGCATATTGTCAAAAATTACTGAACTAAGCTAGCGAGATTAATTATAATTATCCCTGTTTCTCTCGTGAAACGCTGCCATTATCTGCTGATGTTGACTCTGTGCTTGAACTCTTACTCGTTCCGATTCCTCTATTTGAAGTTTCAAAACACGAGCTAATTCCGACAAATCTTTATTTTCTTGCTTTAACCTCTTATTCTTTCTGCCTTTATTTGCAAGCTTTTGATGCAGAACAGATATTTGATTGTTAAGTCGATCAATCTCATTTGCCCTCGCTAGTAATCTCCGAGACATGGTCGTAACAGAGGCAACATATTGAGCACTGAGAGTTCTTGATGCTGCAACAACTTCAGAATCAGTTCTATTTGAAAAATGCATTTCTGCTTCTATCATGGTGTTGACAACCTCATGAGATAAAATGACTGGTTGAGACGGTTCCTGATTCAAATCCGGAAGATTATTAGACGAAATTTTCTCCGCCATTCTATCGTTTTGAATAAACAGAAACTGGATCAACGAGTAGTGTGAAAATTTATTTGAGTATCCGACAAGTGAAAACGGTCTTTTAAACAACAACTTTCAAATCTCGATAAGATTTAATTTTTTAACAATATCACGCGGATTTGAATCTGCTTTCGCACCGACTGCTAGAGCTAGGCCTCCAACCTTTGCAGGTTTTGTCGGATATGCATGGCTCCGCACCGCATTGCCAAAGCTAGGCCTGCAGGTTTTGCTGTCTTTGTTGGACACGGATAATTTTAATTATTCAACTTCAAATCTCTGGAACATCTAATTCGTCAATAACATCAAGCGGATTTAAATCTTCTTCCGCACCGAGATGATAAAATTCGGCTTCAACTTTTGCAGGTTTTGTCGGGCACGGGTGGTTCCAACTTCTACTCTCTAACGCACCGTTTTATTTGGTTATTGTTTATTACGGGAAAAAATCTTATTGAAACCAATTACGGTTCCTTTTTAATGATGCCAAAAGGGGGAGAAGTCTTATACTAGTATTATACTACCCTGTTATATATGCTAGAATCATGTTTATATTTTTCTTGAAATACTAACGCATATTTTCAGGGGGAGCTTAAGTATTACTGCAGGTCGCAGATTTCTACTACCCTGTTATATATGCTAGAATCATGTTTATATTTTTCTTGAAATACTAATGCATATTTTCAGGGGGAGTTTAAGTATTACTGTAGGTCGCAGATTTCTACTAAGTATTTGTCATCATCAAAAAGGGGGAGATTGTTGAACCCAAGGTTTTAAGTCTCGTATTTACGTATAAATTTTGATGATAACAAATAATATTAAAAACTCAAGCTCAAGTTGTCTACGCATGAAGGGAGCTAAACACATCAAGAAATCAAGCATGAGCAACAAAGAGATCAAGTCTACAAATGAAGCTCATAGATTATTTTTGTACATCTCTTGATAAAATTAGAAATTGGATTAAAGCTCCAAATTACTCTTTTTTTCCATAAAATATCAAATTACTTTTTCCACATATGCAAGACATTTTTAAATGTCTTAGTTTTGAAAATTATATTTTTCACATGTGCATAACATCATCAAACAAAATAATTTTGAAAATTATATATATATATATATTTTTATAAAAACTTGAATTTATAAGATGATTGATTATCATATTTGACATGTGCATATTTTGTTTGAAAGTCTTGAAGGGAGGTGGTGTGTTTTTTTGACAAATGTAAAAGGTAGATGATTTTGTTTGAGAATCTTAAAGGGTGGTTGTGTGTTTTTTTGACAAATGTAAAAGATAGATGATTTGTTTGAAAATCTTAAAAGGTGGTTGTGTGTTTTTTTGACATATGCAAAAAGAAGATGTTTTTGTTTGAAAAATAAATCATGTTCATTTTGTCATATATAAAAAGCAAAAGATTAGATTTGAATTCTTTGAAAAATGAATAGAGTTGTTTTTGACAAATGCAAAAAGGAAATACTTTTATTTGAATTTTTTGAAAAGTGAATAGTATTCTTATTTGACATGTGAATCTTTTCAAATTTGAAATTGAAGACTCATTTGCCTATAAATAGCTCACTTGAGTTTTGTAAAAATCACAACAAGAGCTTACACATCTATTGCTAAGTTTTGCATCATTCCTTCAAAACTCTCATTCTCTATTTTCTAAAGTTTTGAGCCTTAATTCTTGTTCTTGTTGAGAGAGATATAGATTGTGCTGTATTGTTTCTATCTCACTCATTGAGGAGTGTACTTTGATAGTTTACCAACTATCAACTCTTGTATTTTTAAGAGGGTGCGTATAACCCTTGTGTGTGTAGAAGGTGTTCTACACGGGGAATAGTTAAATCACCAAGTGTGAGGTGATTGGAAGTGTAGAGGGTGTTCTACACGGATTCTTTGGAGCGGTGCTGCTCAAAGGTGTAATAGGTTTTTATCTCCACCTAAAGGAGATTGAATAGTGGATTTGGGGATCCTCAAGGGGTAGCTTGAGACGAGGACGTAGGCAGTGGGGCCGAACCTCGTTAACATACTGAGTTTACTTCTCTCTTACCTTTACTTTTTATATTTATTGCTGTTTCATATTTTGTTTATATTTTATATTGTATACTTGATTTATAATTGTTATTTTTTTTAATACAACTCAATTCACCCCCCCTCTTGTGTTAGTCATCTGGGCAACATAGATGAACAATCATATTTATTTACAATCTAACAAATCACATTAAGTCACAATATCAATTTGTAAGAAAATTCCTTCTAATTTGTTTATCAAGTATTTTCCATTGAATAATATAACTTTTATCAACAAAAATGGATTAATACTAGGGGTGTAAGAGATCTGGCCTCAATGGGACTAAACCTAATTGGGATATGGTCTGGTTCAATTAAAGAAAAATTGGATCGAACAGTTCCAGTTCAATGATTTTCTCCCCCTGAACTAGATCAGACCAGATCGAATATAATAATAATAATAAAAAGATTATATATATATATATATCATTTAATGTATAACTATAATATATAATATATTAGTACTATTATATAATATTAATATATTAACATATTATAAGAGTTGTAGTATAAATTATAATATATGTATATATTTGTAATAGTATTAGTATAGTTTAATATATTAGTATCAAATCAATATAGCTTATTAATTACATAGAATATTAGTAATAAGTAATGAAAGTATTACTATTATTTAATATACTATTACTAATTTATCAATAACATATAGTATATTAGTAAAACTACTAGTATAGTTATTAGTTGTATGTATTATTATATTATTTAATGTATAACTATAATATATAGTACTAGTATATATATATTAACAAATTATAAGAGTTATAGTATAAATTATAGAATATTTATAAATCTATAATAATATAATTTTTATCTAATTTATTATCATTGAATATATAAAATAATTTTTTTTATTGAGTTAGTTATATAATCCATATTAATAAGTCATTTAATTTTAATTTACTATTTTAAATTTTTTTATTGAGTATTATAAATATTTTACTTTAGTATTTTAACATATAAAATATTTTTTTTATTGAGTTAGTTACATAATCCAAATTAATAAGTTACTTAATTTTAATTTAGTATTTTAACTAAAAAAATTTATTAATTTATTTTTTTTAAAAGAAGAAAAAATAAAAAATAAATTAATCGAGTAGACCCCTTGGACCGGACCGAACCGAATTGGACTTGTAGTCTAGAGTGGAAAAAAGTTAATGATGCATCAAATGAAACTGGTTTATCACCTTCTTAACCGGACTATTTATACTCTTAAAAAATACTATTTATCGATTTTTTCAAAGAATGATAGCGTTTATTAATCGAGTTCACCAATAAGTGAAGTTTCAATACCATTATTTGTTTTGTTTCTTTGTTTTTTGAGAAGAAACTTCCATAAATAAGAAAATGAGGTTACAAATATTGGTTAAAACATCACTTCTGACTCTCCTTCAGTTAGTAAATTAGACACTTTTGCTAGACAATACTATTATTATTTTAAAATAGTATAACATTATTATTATTATTATTATTATTATTATATATATATATATATATATTAGATAGAAATAACGTGCAAATCACGTTTATTTAATTTAATTTTTAATAAAAATTTAATGATTATTCATAATTAAATAGATGATAAATAATTATACGTTTTCATATATTATAAAAAAATTAATAAAAACAATAAGATAGTCTCATAAATAAACATAACATATAGTTTTATCAAACTTGTTTGAGATAATTTTGATTAAAGTTTTAATAAAAGGTTAGTTCAAGATATGATATTTTTTTAATTCCAAGATGATAATTTAACATTTGTATTATTTTGTACGGCCTCAAAACAGATGACATTAAAATATCTATGTTTTTTTAGTTATGTGATTATTTTTAAGAAATAATATGAGTTTTTTTGAAAAAATAAATTATATAGTTTATAATTTATATAAGAATGTTATATTATAATTTATAATTTATAATTTATATAAATTTATTTAATCATATATATTTTAATTAAATATCAAACATATAATATTAATTATATTTATTGCTTATTATTACCAATTTAATATAATTATATAAATTGTATATACCATATATTAACTATATATACTGTATATATAGTTAATTTAATAAATAATACATTCATTTTAAAATTATAAATTATTTTTAAAAAAATTAAATTATTAATCATATAATAGGAATAAAATTTTCATAAATAAATTAAACTCTCTAACATATAAATTGTTATAAATGATTTATTTCTATATATATTGTTATATTTATATATTCTATACTATTATTGTGTCATTCTATACTATTATTATTATTCTATATTTATTTTACATAAAATAAAATTAAAAAATATGTCTTAAGTAGGAATTTTAAAATAGAATTTTCTAACATTATTTATGGGCTTAATGAATTGTGTTTAAAATATTAAGTGGTATTAAATATATTTTAAATGAGTTTTAAATAGAAAGTTTATTATTGTAAAAAGTTAAAAATGTAGAATTAATTTTAATACCAAGAACATTATTTCAGTGAATAAATTTAATAAATTGTGTTTAAAACGGTAATTCTAATTAGATGCAGTATTAATTTTAACAGAAACTGATGGAAAGTATTAAATTTAACAAAAAAATAAGAATTTTTGTTAAAATAAAAATTCTTGTTAGATAGCTACTTTATATATATAAAAAAGATATTTGATCATATTCATCATTAAAATTTGAGTTGGCTATTTGTTTAGGAAGTATGATCATTTAGAGCAACAGCTAAGAATTAAGAGGCTTGAAATCGTCGGGTCTATTGTCAAATATGCATATTATCCTTTGAAGTGCTCAATCTTTGTCAAATGGTCCTCAATTTCGCAGTCATATTTATTAATTTAGGTAAGTTTTAGAATTTCAGGTGGAAACGACAAAAGGCTATAGAATATTTTGGTTTTTTTTTTTTTTTTTGGTTTGGGACGGACGGCCATCTTTCAGCTATCCTGTTCAATGCACTCAAAAGCTCCAAAGTCCAAACGTCAAAAGATCTAAGGCTCCACGCAACTCTTTAAAACTGTTTTCTTCTGTTTCTTTATTCTTTCTTTTTTATTTCTTGGGAATGCCAAACACGTAACCAACTTGCTATATGTCAGATAGGTCACAATCTTTTATAAAAATTATAATTTACTCAATCTTTTATTATTCATATAACTTTTATACATTATATATTATTTTATTTTATTTTTAATTAAATATTTAATATATAAATAATAAATAAAAAAATTAAATTAATTAAAAAAAAAAATTCAAAAAAAAAATTAAAAAATTAAAAAATTAAAAAAATTAAAAAATTAAAGAATTAAAAAAAATATATATAAAAAAAAATTGAGAAGTTGTGTAGAAGTGCTCTGAACAAAACATTGATTGTTGAGAAGCTAGTGTCAATAGCCAGAATGCCTAATTTGAGGGATGTGAAAGAGATGCCAAACATTTTGTTTTTACCCAAGCTGGCTCGAAAAAATTTATACTTACTATTTACACAATCTTTTACACATTATACCTTTTTTAATTTTAATTTTATCAAATATTTAATATATAAATAATGAATAAAAAAATTGAATTAATTTAAAAAAAAAAACAAATTCAAAATAAAAATATTAAAAAATTAAAAAATAATAATGTAAGAAAATTAAAAAATAATAATATAAAAAAATTGAAAGATTATGTAGAACTTCCCAACTGGCTCCACGTGTTGCAAAATTTTCTCTCCATTTGTGAAACTCGCGTGCTCCAATTAGCTCGCCCTGCGTTCCTTCTTGATGCACCATCTATATTAGATTTGAGCGTCTTTATTGGATCTGGAGAAGATAATTTAATAAAAGATAATCCTACTTATTATTTTTACACTACACACCAACACATCGGACATGAATCATGTGCATGGGGCAGATCCAGTTAGGCTTTTATGTATTAAAATGTCTTTTAATATATATTCTGATAATCAAATCATTTGTAAATATTTCGAGGCTTTTATGCTGGCTTTCCTCTGTTAATAATGAATGATAAAAAAAATGATTTATTAGGCTTCTGATAATAATAAATTCTTAAATAATATTAAAAAAATAATTAGATACAAAAAGAATATAATATATAAACTGATGTTTTGGACGGATTAAGAAACCTCTTAATATATATATTAAACCTTTTAATATATATTCTGATAATCAGATCATTTATAAATATTCTATTAACGGATTATTTTTAATTATTTTTTATTGTGTCCATTATTGCGACATTAATAGCCTATGCATCACAGTATCAATAAATTAATCTAGCAAATAATAATTTCATATTGCATTAATAAAGAAAGTACTTGCATAAAAATGATTGGTTGAATTACCGTATTTTATGGATTAGCTGCCAAGTTGATTGTAATACTCGGCTATTATATATAGTAATATATAGAAGTCTTGGATGAGTTAAAAAACATCTTAATATATATTCCGATAATAAGATTATTTGCGAATATTTCGTTAACGGATTATTTTTAATTGTGACCATTATTGTGACATTAATAGCCTATACATATTTTATTAATTCCGTATTGCATTAATAGAGAGAGTATTTGTAGAGAAATAATTGGCTGAATTATCATATTTTATGGATTGGCTGCCAAGGGAATTGTAATACTTGGCTATTATATATAATAATATATATATAATTATATATAATTAAAATTTACCCCTCATATTATTAAAAAAAACTCCCTTAGATTATTAAAAAAAATGCCCCTCCAAATTTTTTACTCAAATCATCCTCCAAATTTCAATATTCATCAAGTTCCATTCTAATTTTTAATTTTACAAACACTCAAATTTTTACTAAAATTATCCTCCAAATTCTAATATTTTTTCTTCTTATTATTTTTCTTCTTCAATTGCTAGTATGCTCAGTGCTCCTGTTATTTGGTGAAAACTTGAAATCACAAACCTTTTATAATACAAGAATATTTTTAACTGTTTTTAATCAAAAGATTTGAAATTTTTGTTTATCATTAGAGTTGTTGTGTGGGCAAATCTAATTGAATTAAAATATTATCCAAAAATTTGTATTAAACTCTTTCCTTTTTTTGTTTATCATAAATTAATCTGTAATAATGATGACAATATTTAATAGTTAAAAATATAATAATATTTTTAACTGTTTGTAAGTAATGTGTAACTGTATTATTGAAAAATGGTAGAGATTAAGATATTGTGGGTCTATCTATTGTGAGTCTCGCTAGCTTATTGAAAATAGGCGGCCCGTCTGTATTCTTTTTTCTAAGCACCGTATAATTATATTATTCTCACTTATTGAATTCAATTTACTCTCGTCTTAGAATTTTCTGTCTATCTTTTCAAATGTTTTATTTTTTTGAATTTTTTTTACTTAAATTTTGTGCATTGACCTTAGATTTGATGAATTGCTGATTGGCTTATTTGGTTGATATTAGGTTTTTTGTGAATTATGAGACATTTTTTAATTGCTATTTGCTCTTTTGTTACTTAAATTGATTATAAATTTATATGATTGTCAAAATTGATTGATTATACTCGTATAATCTCACTCTAATTTAATTATAAATTTATATATAATTATGTGTAAAAAATATAAATTATTTATATTTCTATATACTATATTTTATCGATCATCTTCTCAAATATTAAATTCTGATTCGATCCCTGCATATGCATGCAATTGGTCAGAATCTTTAAAGAAACAACACAAAGATATGGCTTTCATGTCTTGCCATCCATGCATGCGCGCGAGACAACCATGTGGGAGCAGCCAAAACAGGAAAAATAGAAGTGTCACACTCGCGATGCTAAATTTCAGTTCATCAACACATGAGAGAGAGAGAGAGATTCTGAGTTTACAACAGCCACATATGTTAGCCAGATGGATTATGCATTGTTGTATTCTATCATCAAGTGGCAGCCACTACTCCTACAAAGCCACCAATCAGCTTCGTTGTTAAAGTCAGATTCCAATCTTCTTGTTAAGGAATTTCATATTTTTAATATATAATTACCAATCATCTTCGTTGTTAAAGTCAGATTCCCAATCTTCTTGTTAAAGAATCTCATATTTTTAATATATAATTACTATTATTTATCATTCTTTTATTATCTTTAGCTATATCAAATAATTAGAAGACTGTTTTTTTATATTATTATTATGAATTATTTATAGTCAAGCATTACTTAAACAATAATGAGAGACAGCCAAATGTTTACGTAAATATTCATAATTTATATCTTTATATCTCCTATTTTCAAAACCTAAAATGTAAAACCCCAAATAAGATTATCTTTGTAGATTTTAATTCTGTCACAAGCCGAGAAAATGAAAATTAAAAAAATAAAAATCTGTCACAAGATTGATTCGAGGGTGAGAGAATATTATGACGTGAAAATATCATAACCCTTTGGTTTGTCTCATAAGGCGGCGGCATCTTCATCGTCATGTCCTACATTTCAATTATATCCTTTGTCGTTGTCGAATTAATAATATTTAATGTGGCTGGCAATTATTTATTTAACCTGTTCATATGCTTTTTTTTTTTAATTTTTTTTTCTATTATGGCCTGTTTTTTATAGCTATTTGAATTTTTTTATTCTTTGTAATGTATATTATTATACTTAAAAAAAAAAAGGTATTTGTAATCAAACATTTGCATTCAAATAAATTATTTACAGTAAAAACAGATTAATAATAATTAAAATAGACTATTTACAATTAATAAATAATCAAAAATAAGTAATTTTCTTATCATTTTATTCGAGATTCATGCACTGTTTAATTAATTGGCCTACCTTCGACGTAAAAAGGATATTAAATTGTAAATTTGCTTTCATTGTAGAGTAAATTTAAAAAGGATATCATATGAAAATTATATTATTTTGGTTAGAGTGAAAGAGGGAGCGAAGATTTGGATGTACCCAAATGGGGGGTGTTTGTGTTATTGTGGTTAGATAAATGACTGACAATTATATGGAGTATAGTGCGTAACGTTTTTGTAATAAGAGTAATATATATTTTTTAAAATTATTTATGCAAATCTAGAATGTGCAAACTCTATTCTAGGCACTTTTAAAAATAAAATGAGATGTATGTTAAAAGTTTAGCTTTTTTCTTAATATTAGTGTCACTTGTTTTCAAAGAACTAGCTTATATTAGTGTCGCATGTCCTTAATTTATATTTAGCATTATTAAGCTTGGATCATGTCTTTGGGCACCCAAACGAGTGTATACATTCTTTTACCCGTCATGTGTGGGGCCCGATGGAGGTGGCGGATGAGCCAGATGTGGAGGCCCGCTGTCCATTCTTAATGTCTATCATATTTTAATAAGATATTTAAGATTTAAATTGATATGATATGTTTTTTATCATACACGTAACATTATTAATCTTTGAGTCAAATTTGGAAGGGAGAATGGGTTAGACAAATATGAGCACGCCAGGAGAGAGATGTGCAAATAAGACATGGAAAAACAATGAGAGTGAAAAGAGAATGGGAGATTGAGAAGAGTCAAGGACTCAATTAAGGTTAATACTATAGGGTTGGGGGATGTAGAAAACGTTTGAATGTTAATATTTTGCAAAAGTCATGGAAAGAAACGTGAGACTTATCCCTACTTTGGAGATTTTAACTCTATCACAAATTTTTCATTATAATTTTTTTTTAAATTTTATTTAAAATATAATAAATAATTTTTAAAAATTTTTAAATTTCAATCTAACTCTTTAAAATATCAAAATAATGATAATATTAAAAAATAATATTATAATAATATTTTATTTAACTTTCAGAATTTATTTTAATTTATCTTATTTCTCAATCTAAATAAAACCTTATTTTAAAAACCAAGAGTGGCCTTGGCCCCTAACCAATTCATCAGCTGCTTGCCATATATTTGTAACTCAAGCTAATCTAATATGTATAGACTATAGTTAAGAGTCGGAATGCGATTTGTTGGCATTTGTGTTGCTCCAAACTCCAACTACAAACATTCTGATTAAAGCAAAGTTATACAAAAAATTCGAAATAATCTATTATTATTCAGTAATTGAACCACTCTTTACTTATAAGTAAGTTATCACGCATCCTTATAATTATTTACTCAACTAAAATATTTAGTGATATAAAATTATATGAAAAGATGAATATCGCATGTTTATTTTTTTTTAAAATTAATAATTAATTTCATAAGTTTTTCCTCCTTGGCCTATTTTAGAGAGAGCCTACCTCAGTTAGATTTTTTTTTTTAAAAAAAAAAAAAAAAATAAATTATAAAAACCGAAGAAATAAAAAAAAATGAATTATTGAATATTGAGGGTCATGACAAATGTGATAATGTAATAGGAAAAAGCCAACGAGGATACAACGACGTGATGGAAATCCACGTCAGCGTATGCGTCACCCAGAGCCCCATACCTACCATTCATACACACATGCATAAAGGAATCCTGAATCCCGAATCCCGAATCCCGAGTCGTCCAATAAGAATCCAATCCCCAGCACACAGTCTGTCGCCCACCCCCACAATCTTCGGAGAGAGATAGAGAGATGGAGAGAATGGCCTGCGTGAGCTTGGTCTCGTCGATCCTCCTATTGCTCTTCTGCGCCGCCGCAGGATCAACCTTCGACGAATCCAATCCCATCCGATTGGCATCCGACGGCCTTCGCGACTTAGAGGCTCAGGTCCTCCAAGTCATCGGCCACACCAAACACGCCTTCTCCTTTGCCCGATTCGCTCACCGGTGCGATTCCAGCCCTATTCTGTCATCCGATCATCAGTGATCGCAAGATATGAATTTGTTTTCTATTTTGATATATGTTTAGAGTGAGCTAAGGACACCCCTCTTTGAACTGTACTGTGTTTGTAGGTATGGGAAGAGGTACGAGACCGGGGAGGAGATGAAGCTCCGTTTTGAGATTTTCTCTGAAAATCTGAAACTCATCAGATCCACCAACCGGAAGGGCTTATCTTACAAACTTGCCGTTAATCGTGAGCGTTGATTTTCTTTTTCTTTTTTTGTTAAAAATTATATGTTATTTGAGATAAACATCTGGTGAAGTCGATTGCTTTAACTCAAAACTTTCAAGCTTTCAATTGGAAACCAGTTATAGTTTATATGTATGAACCCTAGCACCAAGCTTCTTATTCCCTTTTTTTTTTTTATGGAAAATTAGTTTTTAGGTTTTCGTTAGCCGTTGGATTGATTGAATTCAGGTGTGATTGGGACCCTAACGACAAAGTCAGACACTGCAAGATAGCTGACCATACTAATATAGGCTCATTTCCCAAGCTGTCTGTCTATGAGAAAAGTACCCTGAACCAATTGGAGCTTGAGATATTGGCATACTACAATAGGATGTCTTTCAGTGACTGGTTTCATCTGCTTACTCATTTGTGCTATATATTTTTTCTCTCTATTTGCACAGCCATGGTAAAGTGTTGCGAGTTTAAATGATTTGATTTTCTACCAAGCGTAACTTCTGTGCAAATAATCTTTGAAGTGATAAATCGAGAAAAATTGAAAGGATTTTCTGGTTGGTGAGTAGCCAAAACTAAATTGTGAATAATAATTAAAAATCTTACAGGTCAAATTAATACTCTTAACATCCTAGTGAGAATTATGATTGCCAATTCATCTCCATGGATCAAGTTATTCCAAGTCATAAATATATCATTCTAAATCAACTTGCATAGGACTTACCTAATTGAATGGAGCAAAACCTTCAATCTTGTCATGGCCCGTTTAAATACAATTGGCAGGACATAAACCCACATAACCCATTTAATGTGCAAAGCTTATTGGGTTGACCCAAAGACAAGCTGTTTCAACCCATTTAATATAAGTTTAACCCAAATATTTGATGTGACTCGATTAACATAATCTCTTATAAGTACAAATTACACTTATTATGCATATTCACAAGCATAACTTCTCAGTGCATTTTTAATTCAAATATGTTATACTCCAATAAAAATGTCTAAAGAGACAAACAGAGTACATACGTTATTTTATAATGCCGAACTGAGTCAATTTGTGTTGGCTCATATCCAATAGCACTCAACCCTAACCTTTTATTTTTGTATTTAGTACATATTTGAGTCGTGGATTATGTAAAATGTTGTAAGCATTAAGTAAGATGAGGTTTAAATTAACCAACCACTAAATTTTGTTAGTGACAACCAGCTTATGGTGTTAATTTATCGAACAGACTTTGCTGATTGGACTTGGGAAGAGTTCCAAAGGCACAGGTTGGGAGCTGCTCAAAATTGTTCTGCCACTTTGAAGGGCAACCACAAGCTTACTGATGTTGTTCTTCCCGAAACGGTATGCATTTGAAATTTTTATAACAAATCATACAATGGTATGAAATTGGTGCAAATGAGACATCATTTAGTACTATTGTCATCATCATCATCATGTGTATTTGTATGCAGAAAGATTGGAGGGAAGAAGGCATAGTCAGCCCAGTTAAAGATCAAGGCCACTGCGGATCTTGCTGGACATTCAGGTGTGGCATGAGTTTAGAACAGAAAAATGATAGGGAGATAAGTAGTGAGGAAAGAATATAACATTTCAGTGAAAAGTTTAACTTGCCATCTTGTATCCACCACTAATGAAAACACCTTATGGTCAAAATAAGGCACATATAATGAACAGATCTATGCCCTCCTAACCATCAATCTTTGTCTGTTGCAGCACCACTGGAGCTCTTGAGGCAGCATACGCCCAGGCATTTGGAAAGGGAGTCTCTCTCTCTGAGCAGCAGCTTGTGGACTGTGCCGGAGCTTTCAATAACTTTGGCTGCAGCGGTGGGTTGCCATCCCAAGCCTTTGAGTACATCAAATACAATGGTGGCCTAGACACCGAGGAGGCATATCCTTACAAAGGAGAAGATGGTGCATGCAAATTTTCAGCGGAAAATGTTGGCGTTCAAGTCCTCAACTCTGTTAACATTACCCTGGTAAGCATCCTGGGCAAATCTCCTTACCTTTTTTTAATATAATCTTTAGGTTTTCTGTTTCTGTGTCTTGTGCACTTGATGTTTAAATAGATGAAACGTTTGTGTAAACCAAATATCACTTCTAGATGGTATTGACTTTTGAGAAACTTCTAACATCTGGTGAACGTTTACAGGGTGCTGAAGATGAGCTAAAGCATGCGGTTGCAATTGTGAGGCCAGTGAGTGTGGCATTTCAGGTGGTAAAAAGCTTCCGATTCTACAAGGAAGGAGTTTACACAAGTGAGACGTGTGGCACCACTCCAATGGTGAGTTTTTCTCATTAGGATACATGATATTTTGATGGAATTTGGGCCATGAAACCATGTTTAGTCGATGGATCATGTTGTTAAATTTCAAGGCTTTTATTGTTTTTTGCATTTTTAAGGCTGTAGAGCATCATCCTAAGTTCTTTAGATGTTGGTCTAGAATTATTTGTAATATGTTCTTTAGATGTTGGTCTAGAATTATTTGTAATATGCTTTATAAAGATTTTGGAAGTTTTTAAGTCATGCTTCTGGTGTTTTATTGGCTTAGGAGCATCTGTATGCATCAATTCTCTCATCCAATATACGAATTTAAAATTTGTATACTATTTTAGAATTATGTTCATACATCCACACACATATCTCCTGGTATATTATCATTCCTTGAGGAAAATCCACGAGTCGTATCATTCTTTTTAACAAACTGTAAATCTATCTGCCAGGATGTGAACCATGCTGTTCTAGCAGTGGGATATGGAGTTGAAGATGGCATCTCTTACTGGCTTGTCAAGAACTCGTGGGGAGAAAGCTGGGGTGACAATGGCTACTTTAAAATGGAGTTGGGGAAGAACATGTGCGGTAAGCTTTCCAACTGATCCCGATCGTAAATTCATTACATTGCCAAAGTTCAGAGCCACATAGGTTATGAAATTTGATCAGATTATTGAAGGTCATTATTGGGCTATGCTTGATTGAAATTCTAGATTCACCATTGAATACTGTAATGAAACTTGGGTTATATTTATGTTGCAGCTTTAATTATGCTAATAATGATCATAAAAATTGCAGGTATCTCAACATGTGCATCATACCCCATCGTCGCATAATTGTTTGGGAGATACGGCATTGGCTCTTTCGATGGATTATGCAGTCTTATCTTGTTTCAATCTACCATGTTTAAAGAATCTGTCTGCATTTAAGTTGAAGGGTCATCGTGTGATTTAATCAAGTAGTGTAAGGTCGTTGTACAAAATAAGATCCAAGATCATCAGTGCTGGCGAATGTAACATACAAACACGATCAGTGTATATTTTTCATTTTTATGAATGGTGACGTGGACTATTTGAGATTTTCATATCATAAAACTTGTCAAGTTAAGTTGAATTGAATAAAATATTGTTAAAAAGTTGTAAAGATGAAATGAGATGAGTTGGGGTGAGGTGGATTTGAGAATCAAACAGGAAATTCTTCACAAATTGATGAGCAATCTATCATCGTTGGGGTCCTGTGGAAACACAAAAGTTCTCTTTGTTTGGTGCCCAATAAGAGAAAAGTTCGGGATTGTGCCAACACCAAAGAAAATGATTTGTGTTAATTTATTTTTGGGGGGCAAATTTATATTATAATTTTTTTTTTTTGTAAATAATGTATATCTTTTATCTACGAAAGTACTAAATAAAGGCACAAAAACAAAATTGAAGACGTTTAAAAAGAATGATATTGTGTTCATCAACCAAAAGATGCTCGAGGAAATAAGAGATGGAGAAAAATCATATATTGGTCAATGAACCATTTCATGGGGCATGAGAAAGCCAGAATATGCTCCCTCCCCACTACATCTTTTCTCATCCTATTGGAAGCTTCAGATTAATGGCACCACCACCAAGACAAGAAGGCAAAAGGGTGAAACTTGTTAAGATATGTATTTTCAAAATGTGGAGGTTGCTAGTTACTTCTAACTTGGTCTTACTCCGTTCACATAAGAACCTAAAAAAAAACCAACTACAGAATAACAAAAGCCTGGTGCAAATAGAAACATAATATTTTTCAACAACATTTTACTCTAGTATATCTCTTTTTTGACAAAACAGAACAGCAATTGTACTGATCTCGGATGCTGTGATGCAATCAGTAGTTACATTACGAGGAAAATCTAAAATTAACAGCTCCAGCAAAAATTTTCCCACTTCAACAGTGAAATTTGTGCTTCTTTTACACTGCACTACATATATTGCCATTGTTCTCAACATATTCGATGGTAGCAAGTCATCCTGACTGATTACAACAAAAACCCTACCAGCTAAAAACTATGTGCTATATAAATAAATCCCTACCGAACAAAATTGAACTACTTAATTGTTTGGTGAAAATCTAGCTCCATGCATGTGGGAATCTCGTTTAACATCAAAACACCCAGAAATCTTAGCCACTTCTGACATCCGGCAAACACCTTGTTGAGCTCAGAGCGGCTGCTGGCAGATATTTATTCTTCAATAAAACCCCAGATTCAACCTCTGCTCTAGATATGTAAAATGTTGAGAATTGCGAGTGAGATGAGAAGACATTAACCGTTCAATGTCACTCAGAAGAATTCCATACATCTGGTAAGCATCCAAAATATCCCCAGCCTGCAAGTCCAGATAATCAAGATGGGCATTAAAATTAAGAAATTAAAAGAAAGAAGGCAACCTAACATCAATCCTTCGGAAAAGATTTTAAGCTAGACTATCTACAAATTTCATCATGTCAGCTGATGCCTTGGTGACAATCGGCATCCCATTTTGGTCCTGACTCTATAATAATATAATCTTCCAGGTCCTGACTATAATATAATCTTCCATTGTGCAGTTTGATACATGAGCGACAATGGGATACGGGATGCCCAATGTAATGTGTGCAACCGACAACATAATTTGAGGTGTACATATATTGTCACTCAACCTTTAGCCTTTGATTACCTAAACCAAAGTTAACCAACAAAATTATGTTTCTTTAAACTAGTGTGGTGCTCTATAGTACAGATGACCAAACATGATCCTTTGGGATCACAACAAGAAAGTATCATTGCAATTCCCTGACATATTTTCAACCTCAGAAAGTTTCAGGCATCCTCAATGGAGGGGGGGTTGAGGGAAGATCGAGGGAAACATCCCGAAAAAGTTTGTCGTTCTTGCCTCTACCAATCTTTAGAAGATTCAAACCCAACAAGATCAACCTTCCACCCCTTTCTAACCAGGGCCACAGACTAACTAAGTTCAAATTCAGACGGGGGGAGAGAGAGAGAGGGGAGCAGATTGCAAAAGGAAGCATATACACATACAAGTTCAAGACAGTCAGTGCCAATCTTGAGCCCACTCCTTTTAATTCCACCGAGGGGATAGACATGAACGAAGAACTTACAACTTGTCAAACTTCTGAGCCACAGGCTTATGGTCCTGATTTGGACTAAATGAAAAAAAAATGGCTGAATAGCATTGTCCAGCCATAAGGCATACAAAATCAAGTCCGCTTCTATAGTAGCCCTTCAACTAAACAGCCATTGGAATATCCATATTTGTTCCTACAGGAATAGTTCTTTTCGAAGATGGCATAAACAAGTCCAGGTCCTGGTATACAGTTTTCTTAATGTGAAAAGCTTCATTAGGCATCCCAGCCTTCAAAAGGCAAGATATTAGAGAGTTCACAGTAATTGTGTCCGGGGCACAACCAATCGATAACATCTTGTTAAAAATGCTGATGGCTTCAAGCATTCTTCCTTTCATACAATGCCCAATGATGAGAATCGTAAATGTCACTTTATCTGGCTTGCATTTCTTCTCCTCCATCTCTGCCACAATCTCATTTGCCTCATCAACATTGCCAGCCTTGCAAAATAGATCAATTACAGGGTTGTACATAAAGGGTTTTGGTACAATATCATGCCGCTTCAATTGCCTCAAGAGGTCACGAGCCTCATGCATTCTATTCTCCTTGCTCAAACCATTTATAAGAACAGAATAAGTATACACATTTGGACCCACATTTCTTGCACTCATTTCATGCCAAAACTTCAAACCCCGATTAACCTGTCCAGTTCGACAATATCCATCAATTAGGGAAGTGAAGGTAACAACATCTGGAACATAACCAAGAAAGAGCATTTTCTCATACATGGACAGGGCGGAAAGCATATTGCCAGCCTTACCAAAACCATCAATGAGAACATTAAAAGTGATTGCATTTGGTTTAATTCCAGAATGAATCATCTCATCAAAAAGAACAGAGGCATCATCCGTCTTACCCAACTTGCAATAACCCGACATCAATGATGTATAAGTTACAACATCTGGTTTAGGCACACCTCTTGTCCGCACCTCCTTTAACAATTCATGTCCTCTATTTACCTCATTCACTCGACATAACCCATTTATAAGAGTATTATAAGTAACAGCATCAGGAGAACAACCAAACCTCCCCATATCTTTGAAAAACACAAACGCCTGATTAACTTCTCCCCTTCTGCACAAACCTCGAATAAGAATATTGAAACTGAAAGAATCAAGATGAGAATGTGATTCAATATGCTCTCTAAATAAGCAAACAGCCTCATCTACCATATTACGCCTAACCAACTCATCCAACAACTTATTATATACGAAAATACTCAATCCAACCTTATCATGCTGAGCTTCAGCGAGCAATTTCTTAGCAAGATCAAACTTGCCCACTTGTGCATAGGACGATACCAAAAATGCCACAATTGAACTATCAGGCAAATGCCCATCGCTCCGCATGCAATCAAATACTACTTTTGCCGAATCGTAAGCACCCATTTGACAGAGAGACCTCATAAGCAAATTGTAAGTCCTGAGCGTATGACTGACACTCAAACTCTCCCTACTGAACTCGAAAAACTTCAAGCCCAACTTCGGATTGTTTAACCTTCTAACAACCTCAAACGCAATCAGTGGGGTCAAGTTCTTACTCAAATAACCCAAACAAGTATCTGACAGATGCGAACGAATAAATAGCGTACACACAACCTTAACCAACCAAGCGTCGGAACTTCGGTTTGAAATTACCTCTTTATCACTGAAGGGCCTGGACCAAGATACTCCTTGGGCGAGACTGTGGAAATGAGCAATGGCAACCTTAGAGGCTCGTACCCAAGGAGTACGGGTTGTGAAGAATAAGAGGGTCATCTGCAACGCCACGCCATCGCTAGGCTCAGCTCTAGGTTCGCAGATATTTTCGATCACGATTCTTCTGGGGTTATGGCCAGAATTCCAACTGGGTCGCCCAGACTTTGTGTTGGGATTTTGCTTTGACTCTGTGCTCTTCATGGAGATGGTGAATATCCCGGTAAAGATAGCATAGCAACCAAAGCCTGAAGACACCTTTTATACCATCCAATACAAAATATATTACCACTTTCCAATACAGAAAGTGAGTTAGATCAGAGCGACGCATAAAACTAAGAGCAGCCCTTTACGCAGAAATGGAGGATTATGGAACTGAAACTCAGTGGTTTCAGGTTAAGGGAGTGAGACAAATTTTGACCCATTATCGCAAACGATGAACAACATTTCCCAGAACGAGATTGTATGAGATGAGAGAGGGAATGGGTGTGATAATGGTCATGACGCTAGGGTTTTCAGCGGCTTTTCGTCACCGCCCTCCCAAGGGAGCTTGCGACCAATAAGGCAGATAGTATCGGGAGAATAAGCCCATTTTCAGTACCGTGTAGGCCTAAAGGGTCTCTTGTAGACGTCCTCGACTCTCAGGGCCCAGGGCCCAGGGCCCAGGGCCCAGGGCTACATATGGTGTTAAGAAACTCGATAATGATAATCTAGCATAATATTAGACAACTCAATTTGATCGAATTTTATTTTTTTAATATTTTGAGTTTTCTTTAAAAAAAAAAATGACTTCTCTATATTCCAAAATAATAATAATAATAATAATAATAAAAAATAATTATTGTATTGATTCGGTCAAATGATATGCCAAACTAGAATGATCCAAGAAATTTAAGCAAACAAAAATGATAAGACAACTATTTTACAATTTCTATATAATTCTTCAATAATACTTTATTGAATATATGGGTGTCAAATTTGCAATATAATTGTGCGTCTATAATTTTCTTTATACTCTTAAATAAATAAATAAAAAAACACATTAATTTTCTATTGAAGAATAGAAATATACACCTAAACTAGATTGGATCTACTGAAACTAAAATTTAAATTAAAAAGAACAAGAATATTGTGGTGGTCCTATTTTCCCAGTTTTACAGATAAACAATCGTGCTCTGATAAAACTATAGTAAGTGATGACTCATATCTCTCATTTAATGTTATATTATTTTTATATTATACAATTAAAATTTATATGTTATATGTTATATCAGATTTAAAATATTATATTAAAAATCATAAAATTAATTTATGTTATATCATAATCAAATGTGATATCAATTTTATATTATAGACATGAATAATAATATTTTGAAATTTTATTTTATAATAATTAGAAGTTTAGCATATAATATAAGAAATCATATAAATGATTTTTGATATAATGTTTCGGTCTAATTCAATTTGAACCGGTGTTCTAAACTCTAAAATTGAAAGAGGTGACACCACCATATTACACAACATGAATATTACAATATTGATTGTTATTGTTTGTAGGGATATTACGAATAGCATTATTATATGTTACATAAGTATTGTACGACATATTTTATATCTATCTATTCAAAATTCAAGTAAAAAGTTTTGGGAAAAATCTGATCAAAATGGCTATATCCTATACATGATCGGGTAGGGGTGTAATCTGAACATGCTACTCGACTACTCAGTAACAACTACAGTTTTGAATCGGGCTTGACTCGAACCGAGGTCGAGCTAAATTCTTTAGCCTGAATTCGGATGAGTTGGATTGTCCACAACTTGAGCCGAACTGGAGCGGAGACCAAACTCAGACAGCCTCAAGTCGCCCTATCTGCTCAAATACAATCCAACATGACCTTTTGAGTCAACCAAATAATGGTTGAGTGGCCTCACCCCAAACCTTACAACAAAATGTAACGTCTCTCCCACGATTGAAAACTTTTGGCTTTGCCTGGCTCGATTCACAAGCCATAACAATTATAGAGAAAATGTCGGCTTAACGTTACCAGACCTTTTCTGCAAAACACTATAGTTGATGTGTTCTGAGTGACAAAATTATGGATTGAATACACACTGAAAGAAACTAATCCTCAAAACCTCGAATTACAATGGGTTGACATGGGTAGTTTCATTCAGAAAGAGACAACCAAACACATCATTGAAGAAATCTTGAGCTTTAATGACTCCCCCTCCAACTATAGATTCGGTATCATACTTGCACGCTCTTGTACAGTCAGGACAGTAAGTCACCTTCATAACAAACAGCATATCATTTTTTAATTTGGATCGAAACAAATTAGAAACAAATAAATAAATAACTGGAAGCTGGCATTCAGAATTCCAAGTACAAACCTCCAATAACTTTGGCTGGAAAGAGCTATCAAGCATTACATCCACACCGTAGATAGCCCTCGATCGAGGACTATGCATCTCTGGATGTACTGCAGCAGCTGCCTCGAAGACAGACCGTATCATCTTTCTTATTCTTAGGTGGATCTCCAACCATTTAACTACAACAAACATAGGAATTACGCTAGAAGTTGTTATGAGAAAGTGTGGGCTCTGAAGAAGACCAACAGTAATTATAGATGAGCAAGCCGCCATACCTTTATGTTCCTGTTCGAATTCTGTCACAAACTCTCGCGTGTTTTTATGACTGAATCTCCCACGATAGTTCTGGAATCCATAGAAATGATTATTAAATAAAGTAGAGCTTTCATTGTAATCGCAGAAACTTGTTTCTAAATAAACGGGCAGATTTCATTAGATTTCCTTCCACTTGGCCTTCAGGTTTAAATCCCATGGGAGGTGTCCATAACCAAATGTAACAGAAAGTTAATAGAGGGCATGGTTAAAACATGGTGCATAGAAACATACCATGACAGTGAAGTGAGTCTCATATTCGAAAAAACTGTGCCTGTCCAAGGAATATGGGTTGTTTGCCAATCTAACCTGAAAATGAAAGTGAAAATACCACCTTAAAAGCATGGGTTGTCCTAAGGCATATACCATCTGAAATAGGCCACAGACAGTGTTCTTCATTCATCTTTAGATAACAATGCAACGGGTCCATATCATATGGGCATCTTTTTTATATGCATGTCATATAGGCAGCTAGAAAACTATTAGACCAAAGAAATAATGTGCATACCCAGAAAACGTCAGAAAGGAACAGTTCTAAAGGATCCATACTCCGAACCAGAACTATGTAACGGATATCAAACTTCTTCCCATTGAACAAAGCAGGGTGCTCAATATACTTTTGGCAAATTTTAGGCCCAGTCTCCATCAGACGGATGATAGCAGATAAATTATCAGTGACAGTTGTATCAATAGTTCGTGCCATGTTCCAAGGTTTTAAGATCCAAAGATTGTTAAGCCCATCTCTACTGCGTACATAATAATCACCAATAAGTTGAGCTAGATGGGTTTCGAGATTATAAGTGGGCTGCAACCATTCAGGAGATCCACGTGCCTGTTGGAAAGAAAATTACTCAAATTTAATGACAGAAAAAGGTCAGTTCATTCAAGAGTGCTGACCGTAGCATGTATACATGAAAGTGACCTTGCTTTCCTAACCTTCTGAATAGTCTCTGCCAAATGATGTTTCATGACAATACAAGCCTCAAAAGGAAATTGGTTTATGAATTGCTGATTTGTTAATCCAGCAGCCTTCTTCACATCCTCATCTACTTGCATGCCAGTCCATATAATATCAGCATCCTTTGGTTCAGATGCTGTAAGCAAAACAAATCATAGAAGAGAGCTTACAGGAGAGAAGAAAGCATAGTCAAAAAAGACAACCTAAATGACAAATATGAAGTAATTATGGTTTAAAAAAAAAAAAAAACACCACTACTAAAAAAATCTAAGATTTGCTTAAAGACCACGATACAATTATGGAGCCTGTAATATCGCATATCCTTATTGATATCTTGCAGATGCATAAACATCCAACTAATTTATAGAAAAATGCTACATATTAAAATACAACCACAAAAGAAAATAAATATACTAATTAAAAGTCATCATAAAAGAGTTTGAAAGCAGTGAAACACAGCACATACTGATAACAAATTCTGGACGTGTTAATAACTCTTCCACTTGAGGAATATCAGTGTAAACACATAAAGCAGATTCATCAGTACGATGTATACTACTAGTTGTAGAAGACTGAATGGATGGAGGGATCAAGCTTCTCAATTGCAATTTCTGACAGTGTTTCTCGTACTCCTGAAGGAATTAATTTATCTTTAACTGATGAAAAAGTCAAGGTTTAAATGGTTAATGACAGTGAGAGTCACCATCTAATATAGAAATAGAAGACAATACATGGATAAAGTAATTCTGCGGAGTACGGAACCAAGCTGAGAGTCTAGCAGATCGTTGTTTGTCTTCCCCAATACCGAAAAGGAAATCACGGGTACACTCATCTCCTTTTTGAACATTCTGGGTTGGCCACAAAATAGAGAAGCTGAAAAAAAAAAGGAAAATAGGAATTGTTTATGTCAACAATTTTGCTAATGCCATTTGCTTTACAACAAAGGCAAACTAACATAAAAACAAAATGCATATCGGGTCCCAGTCCCACATACATTTTTATAAACCAAAAGCACAAGGTTCATATGGGTGTTGAAATTAACAATACAGACGAATTGAGATGTAGAACACGCACCAAGTAATTTTACATACTTAAGTAAATAATAAAGTATAAAAATCCATCAAATGCCAAAGTACTACGTCAACAAACTAAGGCCCATTTGGATAGTGAAATTGTTTCATTTCATCTCATCTCATCTCATTTCATCATTACAACTTTATCAAATTCTCATACAAAATATAATAAACAATTGAATTTTTTCAAATTTCAAAACAATATTCTAACAATATTTTATTCAATTTTCATCTTTCATTTTAACTCATTTCAACTTAACTCAGTACCCAAATGGCACCAATGACAAAAATGGTATCTGTATCAAAGCAGCAAAGGAAACTAAAGAAAGATATAAGGAAAACCTCACAGCTGATGCCAGATTCCCCTCTGGCATGAAGAGAAAGGGAGCCACCATGAAATTTGGCTCATCACTATGCCTTAGTGCCGAGCCCAATTCATCCATCACATAACTACAAAGAATTCCTAACAACCATCACGACTTCAAAGTATCACTGAATTTAGAAGATTTTTTAATCAATTTTTTAATGCATATCATTTCTTAAATAAATGCATACCATACAGAGGTTTCATCAATCTTCTCCTCATCTGCAAGTCTATATGTCATCAAATATAGCCACATTGCATTTATAATACGGTCAGCAAGTCTCTCCTCAGCAGTCCATTCAGGAAGACGTGGCCGAAGCATAGAGTCAATCACATGCTTTCCAGTTTCTAATATCTTTGAGGCATTGACACCATTCAGTTCAGAAAGTTCAGGAAGGGATTCAAGAATTTGGATGGCAGTTTCTCCAAGGGGCCCAGGAATATCAACCTGTACAATAATTTTGTTTTTATAACTAACCTGTACAATGATTTAACATCTAGAAAGACTCATGAACTCTTCAAAGTCTTCAACAATAGTGTCTCTGTGGAGCATTGTAGCCATAACAAACAAAAATACCTCCAGAGACTGTAAGCAGGGAAATCCCTTTAGGATTTCCAATAAGTCAACACCTGAATTAAGTTCCAACGGATTCCCCCGCAGATTCAAGTATGTTAGAGATGGCAACTCAACAGGGGAAAAAGCCTGACAAAAGAGGAATTAAAGAAGAATCGGCAATGAGTACACAATTTGGACTAATATATTACTGCAAACTGCAAATACAAAATCAAAAAAGAAATCAAACTTTGTCTTTTTTTCTTTGCATATCTGACAGCAAATAGATAATGTTCCAACCTTATTGATCAAACTGTGGATACACCTATTTGAGAGGTCGAGAGAGGCCACACTCTCCAATGGAGGGTCACCCTGATGGACTCTGCCTGGATTATCCTTTACATAAACTCCTCCACAGAAGCCCAATGCCCACTCCCCGAAGTTGGTGGTGAATCGTGAGTTGTAGATTTCTAAATTCGGCAACCTTTGAAGAACCATATCAGCTAATTGCTCCTTGCTGTTTTTTTTTTTTTTTTGGAACAAAATGTTCAGTATTATCTCTTAATAAACAACCTACTTTTAAACCAACAATTTCCAAAGTATCAAATAACATTACCAATTGTCGACAACAGGATTATCGTTAAGCCACAGCGCTCTTAAGTTTCCAAATTTTGTAACTTCCCGGGAAACTATTTCCATATTCTCAAGTTTGTTTCCGCACAGACTCAGCGCAAGTAAACCCTAATTAGCATATCCAACAGAGAAAAACATATAGAGACGCCAAAAACATTCACAAAAATCTTCTAAATGCAAAAAACTCAAGTAAGCATATCTTTCACACCGGGAATCTACTAGATAAGTCGAAGGACAACAACGTGTCATCGTCAATGCCAAGCTCCTCAAGCTCCAACCACAAAACGGCGCCGTCTTGTCCGTTCTCTTTGGCAGTATTGATTTCACTCTCAACCAGTTCTGCAACTCTCAGTTCGGTACCGGTTTGATGAGAAACTCCGTCAACAGATTCATTGGTCTCTTCGGGATCGGAATTCGAATCGATATCTTCCAAGCACATCAAAGCGGCCATCCTCTCGGCCAATCCCTGAACTTCCCGCAACTGAAAAAGAAAAAGACACAAAAAATAAAATAGAAGAAATGATATCTAAGTGAATGGAGACTAGGAGGTTATGCTGAAACCCAGGACCTGTTGGTAGGCGTCGGAGAGGCGGAAAGTCCAGGCGTGGTCGACGAGGAAGACGTGAGAGTCCTTGGGCATGAAGTCGGAGGTGAGGACGAGACGCCTCTGACGACCGTCGCAGGTTTCGATTCTGAAATGGGCGCCGCCATCGAAGGTATCCGATGAGAGTTTCCGGAAAAGCTGGTAGTGCAGCGATTGAGGGAGTCCAGACGCCGTGAGTAGCAGGCCGTGGACTTTCACGAAGTCCTCGTAAGTTTCAACTCTCTTGGCGACGGCCATTGCTCGGCGACTAAAGCAGAGTGGCTGCGAGGTCAGTGAATGCCTTACGCACTGCTGCTGCCTCCGTAAAGGGTTTAGGCGGTGGTGGGTTTTTAGTTTGGGTAGTGCTAGTGCAGCAGTGCTAGCAAGAGTCCGAGACCGCCGCAGCGGACCGCTAGGCTAATTTTTTTATTTGTATTTTTTTTTCCAATTTTTTCTATTATTATTTTTTATTATTTTAAAATATTTTAAAAAAATATGAAAAAGTATTAATATATTAATAATTACTTCTTGAATTATTAATTAAAATAAAAAAATTAAAACAATTAAAATATATAAAATATCAAAATAAAGTATTAAAATAGATGGACAAACTTACATATTTCTTTTAGTTTAGGTAAACCAGTTTCATTGGGCAAAGTTCTATTTATTTATTTTTAATCAAACTTACATTCCATAATAAAAGAAAATTACAAAATCTCATTGGGCAATATAAAAAAAATACTAATAAGAAATGAATAAGATGGTAGGCTATCAAACAAGAGGTTTGTAACAGTTTATTATGCTACAGAATGCATAAATCTATTTTGAGATAAATCTATTTTTTTAAAATTCCATCCATAACGAGACTTCAAAGAAATTGCAATATCTCTCGACTCTCGTGATGAAAAATTTTGCCAGACAATTTTCTCCCTCAATAGAAGAGATTATTATCTAAGAATCTCCTTACAGAAAGATTGAAATGACATTAAGATGCTCTGCCAATTTTTTAGGCTAATTTTGTCGCTAGAGATTCTACTATCATCGGAGTTATAATATCTAGCTCCTCTGTCCAAATCTCAAGAATATTGCCATTAGAGTCCTTACTGACTACAAAAGTCATGGAAGATGAAATTCTAACTACAGCATCAAAAGATATGCACATTTAACTAGAGGAAGATTTTTGCCATTCTAAATCTGCTTTAGGATGCTTCTGCTTTGTTTTTTCAAGTCGGAGGTTTTGCTGGTAGGTATGATTTAAGCTTAGTTTGTTTTTATAGATAAGATGAGATAAAAATAAAAATTAAATAAAATATAATTAAAATATTTTTTAATATTAATTTTGTTTTGATATTTGAAAAAATTATTTTAGAATTTGACAAAATTGTTTTAGAATTTAAAAAAATTGAATTGTTTATTTTATTTTGTATGAAAATTTGAAAAAATAGTAATAATGAGATAAAATTAGATGAGATAAGAATGTTTGTGAAAATAAACGAGGCTTTAGTTGCTGAGAAGCATTGCAGATGGAAAGCTCAGAATAATTATGGAAATGATCGATTCGAAGCCGGATGAAATCTAATATTAGCACATCAAATATTTGGAAAGGATGTTCTTCTTGATTACTAAGACTCAACTTTGATTTGGGAGATATGATGATAGAGATCCAATATCTCATAGAGTTCATAGCCAATGAAGAGAGGCTTAGAGGCAAGCTACTTAGACTTTACAAAATTCAAGATATTGGACACTCGAGAAATAGGCGGACCAAGGTTTCTTCACTTCCATCACAGAGTGGGCAATTCGAATTTGGGATATTAGGAAGGAACCTTTTAATGCGCTCTTTTGTTGATAGAATATCCCAGACAATTTTTCGAAGGATGAGTTTGTGACAATCATGTCTAGTGATTCATTTCCTGCAAAACCTTCCACCAGCTACTGATTCCTCCTGCTTTTCTATGGCATATATATATATATATATAATATGTATCTTCCCTCTGTCCATCAATCCTCTTATCTGCCCTTTTTTATACTATGCGTGGCATGCCTCATGCTCGTATTTTAACTGGGCAACCTTTTCTTGCAAACAATCCTTTCGTCGCTAGTGTCGTAATGAAACCCCGAAAGGTCTCAAGCCAGCGTCTTCAAGTGGTAATCAGTGTGCCTGCTCCGTCCTTCTTTGACGAAATGGATGCAGAAGGAGGAACTTCGCTAAAGATGGTTTGTTTGTGCGCGAGGAAGGTCTTAGTCCTTTCTCCTTCCATTGCTTGGCTAGGTTTGCTTTGCAAGGAAGGAAAGGCATCTGTGCAGGTAGTTCAAGACTGAGGTCAAGCTATGGGCACAAGGAGGTAAGGTATAGTAAGTTCCTTCTTCGTCTTTTGCTTGTCATTGGATTGGAAGCCACAGGCGATGCCTTTTTGCTTGTGTAGTTGGCCTTGCTTGCTTAGTGTGGAGATGCGTAAAGTAGGCTCAGCTTATTTGGTTTATAAAGATCTTGTAGTAGCCGAAAGCTTATTAGATTCAATTGGGCGAACAATCCAATGCGTGCGTGGGAATCCAAGATGGGCAGAGCTCTGAAGCTCACCCTGTTGCTCAAGATCAAATCCAATCCAAGAGCCGAGTTCGTTGATATTTTCATGCGAATGAAAATATTGGCAAACTCATCTAGGAATTACGGAGTGAAGAACGAATGAGAATTCTGGGTGGTTTCTAGCTTGAGTGCTTGGGCGAAATGTTCGAGAAAAAAGGAAAAATAGGGGGGGGAATTGCTCGACATTGAGCAAGCAATGAGACAAAATCGCAGGGGGAGCTCTTACTATCAAGAAAGTCAGACTTTTTTTGATATCCTACGAAGAGATCGAGCAACTGAAGACGTCTTACGAAAGGCATGGCAAGGTCGGGGATGAAATGCGGACAGGATGGAAGACTGGTATACAAATGGTTAAAGTCGTCCCCGACTCCATTCATTCTGAATCAAAAAGCGTGACGAGAATTCTCAACCCAAGATGTTAGAAGGTGCAAAATCAATGGGTGCTGGAGCTGCTACAACTCATTCTAGAATACTTTTGTATTATGCAAGAGGGCCGCCCGTCTCGTATCAAGCTATGGCAAACGAAGAAAAGGTCGCCGATCGCTACTAAAAACCTAGCAGAACTTTTCAAAGACCACTTTGTAAAGGCAGTTGCCACTTTCAAGATTAGAATGAAGGTTGAATCATACTCTATTCCTTCGACAATACAATCATGGCATTGTGGATCTCATAAGACCTATGGTGCCATAATAAGCATTTCCAAATCGAGATTTCGAGATTCGAATTGAGTGAGGGCAGCGGTTCCTCCATAATAGTTATGAAAAAGGGAAGTGGAATTTCATTACCATGAAAGGTAAGGAAGAACTGTGGTTCAACTCCACAGCGTGGTTAGAGCAGCACCACAAGCCAATCAACCAACAAATAGAAACACTTCACAGAAAAAGGAATCCAGCTTTTGTTATCAGGAGTGCAAGTTCCCAACATCACTCCGGTTGGAATTAGAGAAACTAAGTTCGTTTCAGTATGAGAAAATAACCAATCCTGAATAAGGGATAAGTCAGGCGTGTACAGACTATGGCATCGTTAAGTGTTTTTCTTTTCAGTGTGAAATATGTTGTTTCAAAGTAGCTAAGGGTCAGAAACCTGATCTTTGGTCATATAGTTGTGTGAGAAGTCTGGTATTCTATTAAGAAGCAAATGATCACCTGTCATATGCGCTGCCCATATCCTGAGCTTGCTTAGAAGGGATTTAATAACGAAGATCTTCTTTGACACGCGGACCTAATTTCCACCAAGCCAGATGTACCCGATTCAGTGATGACAATGGGGGTGAGGATTCACTTCTGAAAGAGTCCACCGCTTGCCTTAGTAGTCTCAAATAGGGCGTGCAGGCCTGCCTCTTTTTTTAGCAGGTGATTTACTACCGAAGCGAAGAAAAGTCTGGATCAAGAAAAAGGGGTACTAAGAGCCCTCTGCCTCACGCATCTAACCAGCTCGCGTGGTTCACTGGTTCCACCGACTAGACTCTTAGAGTGATTAAGTCGATACATAGGTGCGCTTGAAGTGGGGGGTGTGCTGTCCCTATTGGGCTGGGGCCTTATGGGACACGTCTTTCAGTCTCATTGAGCTTTCGGCTCTCATATGCTATCGGGTTACCTTGTTGTACTAGCATACCGCCTATGACATAGTCTGACGCATCCGTGTGTACTTCAAATGGCTTAGTGTGATCTGACAACTGCAATACGGAGACTCAATACAGAATAAAAGACTGCACTGAATCAATGCAAGCAATGCTGTTCTCACATGCCTATTCATTTTTATTTGGTTGGATTCCTTAATTCATCTTATGCCTTAAATGGAATTGCTTATGAGTTTCCATATTTTGTCAAAATGAAAATCTGGGATGTTTGCCCAAAAAATGTTAGTAGGCAAGATGATATGCATTTTTGATGAAAAATCTCTCGTCTTGGGATTTGGTCCAAATTAGATAATCTGGTCTTTTTTGATAGCAAGGTATGTGTATTTTTTGAATTTCTTTTACACTACTCCAGCTGAATAGAGCTTGGAGTTTAAATACACTCCAAGAACCAGCGACTTGATGAGTGAAGTCTGACACTTTGAGAGTAGATGCAAGATCAATTATATGATTAGGGATAAAGGCTTGAATTTTTCCAAGGTTGGGATTCAAGGATCAAGCCAGGCTTTTACCGATGAACCATTTGTGATTTGAAAGCACGTATCTTTTTTCAACAATTGGTGGGTCTTGAGAAATCCTTATCAAAAGCTCATTCATATTAGAAGTTGATGTCAAATATTAGAATTTTCTTGGCTTAGTTCCCGTCATTTTTTTGCTAATAATGCTTCATTCATAGTTTTCATTGGCCGTAGTCCCAATCCACCTTCTTTTTTTAGTTGGCAAATTGATTTCCAAGATTTGAGACGTAGATTATGTTGTTGGTCTTTTGTAGGCTATAGCTCTCTACTAGAAATTCTTGAAACTAGTGTTCAAAGATTTACTGGTTAAATTTGGTACCATGTGCATTGATAATTGATAAGTGGGGATGATGCTTGCCACTGTTTGGATGAGCATGTTCTCCCCACTTGAGAGAGCAATTTTAATTTCTAACTTTCAAGTCTTTTATTTACTTTAATCACCATTTCTTTAGTCTTTTTTTTTTAATCTTCCAAACGTGGACAGAATTCCCAGATATTTGATCTTAGTTGTAGTTTCCTTGAACGACATTTTTTCTCTTACAAGCCTTTTGGTAGCATTGTCGGTTTTCTTTCTTATACTTCATATTTAAATAGTTCTAATATTGTGTTTGTATTACATTACCATGTATATACATCATTTAAAACATTATTATTTATCTTTTAGATTAGCCTCTCAAATTGGCGCAAAATCCTTAATTTTTCATAAGATATGCCTATTGGTAAAACGATATCATTAACTAAAAAATTACAATTAAATATCGTAAATATAATCTTCATTAACTTTTACCTAACTTCCTATACAAATAAATCTTGAACTTGAAGAATATGAGAAAAAGGCCGTAAAAAGAAATTGGTATGCTGCTCAGTTAGAGGAGAGAAATGAAGAAATTCGGCAAAAGATATGCTAAATTTTGTCTGTTTATAATTTAAGATTTGAGACATAATAGAAATTCTCAAATGTGCAAACCTGCACTTACAGTCTAATATATAAAGATGATGAGTAGAAAAAAAAAAATTCGATCTAATTAAAAATAAAGAGGAAAATATTTCAAATAATTAAAATGAATTTAAAGAATAAAAAAAATAAAACAAAAATTGTTAACGGCAGTTTTCATAGAGGATAAGGTCGGACTCTTTCCTCGATTATTCCGTTTCTTTGCCTTGAGTTTCTTCAGTTACCAAATCCGTAAACAAAAGCTCTTCTGTCTCCCCCCTCTTTTCAACAATGGCGAAAATATCGCCAGCCCATGTGCTGCTCTTTTAATATTGACACCCGCCGCGACTACCATCTCAGTCCCACCCACTGCTTTTTCTGCGTTCTCTCTTCAATTCCTCACACAGACACAGACACAGACATAGACACCTGTCCTTCTATTTGAAACGATGTCGATCACGATCGAACGGTCCGAATACATCCACGGTGGTGGCGCGCCTTCTATTCCGATCTACGACTCAACTCCGTTCCCGGCGGAGGACAGAGGTGGTGACATGGACTCCTGTAGCTCGTCGTCGATCGGGAGGAACACTGAATCGTCGTCGAACGGTGGTGATGAGTCGGAGGGAGAGAGCGAGGTTCAGAGTTCATATAAAGGACCGTTGGATACCATGGATGCTTTGGAGGAAGTTTTGCCGATCAAGTATGTGTTTTTTGGCTACTCTTTGGCTTTTACTTTAGTTGATTGTGGTTTAATTTCAATTTAAACTGGTAGTTTTTGTGTTTTGGGATAGCTTTGTGTGGTTTTGTTTATCTATTTGATTAAACATGAGTTGAGGCTTGCGAGATGAGTGAAATTAATTTATATGTTTTTTTCAGAGTGTAGAACTTAGAGAACTAAGTTTATCGTTATTAGGGTTTACTTTTGAGAATCATTTAGTACTACTTTCATTTCTGGTTAGTGGATTTATCCTCTAGAGACGAAGAGGGGGGAAACAGAAGAAGAAGAAAAACCTCCGTTTGTGAATTTACTTTTATCTGGTTGTATTTCATATTGCTGGTGGGTGAGGTAGACGGTGGTGTCAATGTCTTTGTCTCAGCTTGAGTGGTATTAATACATGTCTCTTCTTGCTTATTGGTTGTTTCCTAATCCTAGTCTTTATGATTCTCAATACCAATCAGAGAATATATATCAAAACTTATCAGGGAACGTTGTGAATTTTGGGATTTTTGGGTTGGTAAAGTGGGAGTGTTCATTTAACATGAATTTACGGCTCTGTCTTCATTTTCTGCAAGCTTTCATACAACTTTCTGGAATTTTCGATTTTCACAATTTATTGTTGCCTAATATTCCAGGTTTATACTTCTGTAAATATCTAAATGCCAATTACTTTTCTGTTGATCAATTGCAATTCGAAAATCACTGAGCTTTCCATTCTGAATAAAAGAGAACAAGTTTTCAACATTATTGTACTCCGTATTATTTATTCTAGTTAAAAATATGCTAGTTGCATGAGTTAGGTTAAAACAGAAAGTGAGAGAGAGAGAGAGAGAGAGAGAGAGAGAGAGTTCATATGTTATAAGTGCTTAGAAATATACTGTTGCAACTAGCATATTTTGCATATTCTATATGCAATTTTGTACTGCAAATTTTCCCATTTTTTTCTTCCTTGAAGAGAATTTCCTGTATCACTGAGTTGTTCCCTAGGGGATCATTTTGACTGGAATGCTGCATCTTCAAGAGTATATATATAGAGTGTGCGTTACCTGTCTTACAAATGTAATAGTTGGACAAGAATTTTTTTGGGGTATCCATTGTTTTCTCTGTTATCATCCCGCTTCTTATTCTCCTTGCAATATTCATTCTCTCATGCCAGGAGAGGTATATCCAACTTTTATAGTGGCAAGTCAAAGTCCTTCACATGTCTAGCAGAAGTCTCATCTGCTATTTCTATTAAAGACCTTGGAAAGGCAGAAAATCCCTACACCAGGAAACGCAAGAATTTAATAGCTCGTAGTAATTTCTGGGACAAGAATCAGAATCTCCCATTGCCAAACAATGGGAGTGGGATATCAAAGAGAGTAACTCACTCCAGTCAAATCACATTTCCTATGGGGGTGACTATGACCGGCTCTGGAAGCAATGTTAAAAGTGAGGACTCCAACACGTTCTCTACATCACCATCATTCTGTCTTCCACCTCTGCATCCTCATGTTAAAAAGTCACCCTGCAGTAGCTCATTGCCACCACCTCCACGACGAAATTCTCCATGGCGCTCATTGTCTCTGTCCGATCTACAGTGTGTAGCTGAATCCACTCCTAACATAACTGACTTGGCAATTTTTAGTGGAGGCAAGGACAATGAATTACATTGACAGTTTAACTTGTGTTTCATCACAGGTCGTCTCTGAGGTTGGAAGCTTGTTTTCTGTGCTTTTTCTTTGCAGGCAGTTTCTTGGTTTAATCTCACAGTTTTGCCCATTGTAATAACAGATTTAGGTGTACAATTATCTGGGCATTTTGAGAATATGATTGTAACAGTATTTTGTTTTCCCACTTTTTTTTTTGGCTTTAGCCTAAATGTAACGACCAGAATGCTTTATTGTATGATAGTAGAAGTTAGATCTTTGCTTCACCTGTCAAAGCTGCTTTATCAGGCACCATTCTAGAAAAGCAGTCATCTTGTTTGAAGTAGAGGACTTGTAGTGCGTTTAAACACTGGCGTTTAATAGTTGCGAGAAGTGCGTCCTCTTGTTTGGTTGGTGTTGCAGAGCTTTAAACAGTGAACCGAATATTTTGAGGCTCTGAAATATTGAAGGTAAATGATATTAAGAAAGCTATACTAATTAGATAATGGAAAATGCTATTCACTCCGGTGAATAGCATCCCCATCCCCATCCCCATCCCCATCCCCATCCCGATTTTGTTTTTTGTTTTTTGTTTATTTTTTTCAGTTTTTTTTTTAATATAATTTTTAGATAAATGTTTTAAAATAATATTATGATTTTAATATATTTTTAAAAAACATTTAAAGGTATTAAAAAAATCATGTAAAAAAAACATTTTTATATATGATTTTTTAACATTTTAAAATATTTTTTAAAATATAAAAAAATCACAATATTATATAAAAACACTTATCTAAAAATTATATTAAAAACAAACTAAAAAAATAAAATAAAAATAAAAGCAGGATGGAAATCGGGATGCTATTCACCTGGATGAATAGCATTTCCCTAACACCTAAATAATCTACCTTCACATTAATTAGCTTTAGGCTATATTTGAAAATTAAATATTTTTCAAATTTATTTCAAAATTATTTTTCTCTCAAATCTAAAACATTATCAAAAATAATTTTTCATTTAAACATTTACCTCAATTTCCATAACAATAATAATAAAAAGAAGAAGATAACTTAACACTCTCAACAAAATCTTATTCCCAAACATAATTTTGGTGCATCCCACAACTTTCAAACTCCAATAAAATATCTTAAAAAAATTCTCCATATTCAGATATATTTATTTTTAATTGGTTTTGCCACTTTCAGAAAACCTCATAGTCGAAGCTTTCTAAAAAAACTTCAACAAAATCTCGTATCCAAAATCTCTGCGTTCCCTCCCCTCCCCCCCAAAGCAAGACGATGTAGCTTACTTGACATAAGAAGACCATCAACGCATGCTAATTTCGATTAACTACAGATTCTCCGCTAGATAATGCTCCAATTTGAAGTCTCAACAGCCCTCCAAAATTCCAGATAGATGCAAGTAGATAATGATCAAACATCGCGATAACTTATTAAGAATCCATTTGAATAATGAGATGGAATGAAATATTTTATATAAAAGTTTAAATTTAAATAAATTATTATTTATTATTATTTTTATTTTATAATTTGAAAAAAATTAAATTATTTATTATATTTTATATGAAAATTTAAAAAAATTATAATAATAAAATCATAGAGTCGAAATGAGATGAAGATAAAGATATTTCTGTATCCAAACAAATCTAATTTGTGAAAAAGACAAAGTAGAGAATCATATCCTTTATAAGATTGTGATCCAAAATAGTGCAACTTTCTCTATACGTAGATAGATCTAAAGAATTTTTAGTGCCTTTTCCTTTTTGTTAGTTACGTAGATATATTGTATACTTTTTGTGTATGTTAAGATATAAATTAAATGAGAAAATTACATGTTTTTATTAACTTAAACTTTTAATGTAAGTGATTATTTCACATTGTCCTGAGCATTTCATCTCGATAAAATTATCCTACATAATCATTGAACTAGTGCTCAATAGGCCCCGTTCATATAGCTGGGCAAAATGGCCCGATCCTAAATTATTTTTTATTTTTAAATAATTTTAACACTTTCATTATTTAAGAGGCACTATAAAAAATTTTATTTTTAAGGACGAAATTGGTTAGAGACAAATTAAATTTCATCCCTAAAAAAATTTTTAAAGACGAATTTTAAATTTCGTCTAAAAAATTGGATGAGTTTCAAAATTCGTTCGGATGGATAAAAATTCATCCGAACATGACATCTGGTGACGAAAAAAATCATCTCAAAAAATAAAAAAACTATTCGAATGGATAATTATTTGTCCGAATGAGATATATTTGGAGGGAAACTTAGAGAGAAACTTACAAGACCTTCCGGACAGAAAAAATACTGTTCTGACGATAAAAAAAGCTAGAAATTAGATTTTAATTATTTATCATCATTAATTTCTCTCTATATATATTTTCCATTAATTTCATTTTATAATTTTCAAAATATAAAAAATGTATATATATTACATATTCTAATTTACAGAACGTTTAAATATTTATAAATGTATAAATTAATTTTATGTAATTAGTTTCAAAATATTATTTATTTTATCACAAGCGGTTAGTAAAATGAGAAAAATAATAAGTAAATATTGTTCTAAACACAAAAAAAATACATTAATTACATCCCAAAATAAAAACATTGTTCAATACAACATATAAAGTAAAAAACAAAATAAAAGCACACCTATATCTTTGGTATCAAATTTATATCCTTCTGCATAGATTTGACCTGTGACTCTACATCAGCTATCTTCTTATTAATACGCTCCTCTGCCTCCCCTACCATGCATCTAGCAACTCTCTCTACCACTATCTCCAACTGCTGCAGTTTAAGTCAGTGGGTTGGCTCCCAGCGGGCCGGACAGCAAAATTGGACATAGCAGGATCAGTTGATGCAGGAGTCTTTACATTAGGGTGCTCCTTACTCTTGCTAAGGCTAATCTTGTTGAGAGGCACCATCTATAGGGTTGTTTTCTTACCCACCCGTGCTGTAACTCCCACTCGAAGTAGGAGGTTAGATTTTAGAAGTCCAAATGGTAACTGTCTCCAATTTCATAATGTGACTCCAGCCTAATGCAAAAGAAGATATAGAAGGCCAGATCAATCGGTTCCATCCGCCTAACCTGCAATAGAAGTCTGGCCCGATCCATTCCAAAATCTATCTTATGCTTATTTGGGTCTAAGTTGTAGCCGACTATTAGATTAAGCATCCTAAAGAACTCGATGTAGTCGACCTGTCTGATCACCTTCCCATCATCATATGGCGGAGCATCCAGATGTTGTAATATGGCACGTACCTGATCATCTGTAAGATCATCATCAGGTACGTACTCCTCATCAGACTCAGTATCATTTTAGTCAACCTACAGATTTTCGTCAGTGAATATGGGAGTTCACCTTGAGGATCTGCCCTCTCTGTCTGCACTGGCTACTATAGTCGCTGCAGCCGCAAATGGTGCGAGATATACGTCTATGACGCATGAAATATCCAAATAGTCTGCAATAATCCTCAAACTGAAAGCTGTCCTGATTTCCCACATCGTTAGAACATAATGGAATAGCTCTCTGGGCTACTCTCCTATGGCGTGGTAGAACTCGCATACCATGTCAAGGTATGTGTCCACACTCTGCGTGCATAGTGGCGCCCATCCTCGCTTGGTGAATATATGATGGATGCAGTATCCTTCCCAGGCTAGATCCTGGAAGTTAGCCAACCTGACAGGCTGCTCTAGAAGGACACCCTTATCAGCAGTAGTAGGGGCAAGGCAATAGGATCAGCGGCTAGTGGGGTTGCGTGGACTGGAGCACTATCCGAACTGCTACCAATATGTGGGGGTGTGCTATTGGGTACGATGGTCTGGTCTCTCCCACGCTTTCTTCCTCTACTTGTCATTTGTAGACTGTTCAACAAATGAGTGATAGAAGACGTTAAACTGTGGTTAATTGCCCAAAATACATGAATAAAAAATAAAACTGCACAAATTGTGTTGTGTGCCATTTACTTGTTCGGACGAGTTATTACTCATCTGAACAAGTAAGTTGTTCATTTGGACGAGCTAGGTCGTCTTCTTCAATTCGTTTGGATAAGGTTTATTTCCATCCGAATGGAAAATCTTACTGAAGACAAATGACCAAGTTAACTCGGCCATTTCTCCATTCTCTACAAAACTAATATTTATTTGGATCAAATCAACCTAGTTCACTTCTAAAAGTCTGAAACTATCTATTCTCGAAAAAAATAACAAAAATTACGAAAAATTCGATTTGAAATCCGACCCTTATGGAAATAGGTGTGTGTTCACAATCCATTTCCAATCAATAGAAGGTATTAGAAGGTACATACGTTTGATATTTTGTTGTATAAATGAAATATGGCTTGTTCTTGGGCGATTGAAGGCAGATTAAGAGTGGTTTTGAGAATTTCTCATTCGATGCACAAATGAAGGCTTTCGGAGGTTCTGGGTATTATATACCCCGACACTTGTTCGGACAAGCAAGTGTGCGTTGAACGAGTTTTGTAAATGTTTGGCTCATTCGGACATCTTAGTTAGTGTTTGAACGAGCTGTTAAGTCTTATATGCATCAGTGCTCGTGTTTGTTTCGTGTGAAGACGTGCAAATAATAAAATTAGTTATATCTATAGTATCACAACAGTATTATAAAGTTATGAAACTAACTATAAGGTTAAAAAATTAAAATTAAAATAATGAAAATTCCAATCAACTATTATCGTGTCGTGTTCGACATAACTCAATGAGACTTCTCGTATAACATATTGCCACCTCTAATGCTATCATGTATTACAATTGAATCATACAACGTATTATTTAATACTGTTGTTAATTTCTTATGCTGAAATTAACTATACTATACTTATAATGTTATATTTTTAATTCTCATATGATCCGTTCTTAAGTGTTCGAATGGGAAAGTTGTATGTTCGGACGATTGGGGTAGCTGTAAGAACTCCTATTGGAGAGTTTGGAATTTGAGGTTTAAAGTATCAATTCGGGTGGTTATGATGACACTAATCTGAACTATATGATATTAATATGTATTAGAAAGTACTTAGCACAAAAAAATATTGATATCTTTCATATAATATACTGACATACCATATATATTACTAATATGATAGTGTTATATATAATACTTACAGTAATTAGTATTTCATATATACCAAGTACAAATACTATTCTATACTAGTATAGAATATTTAGTATATAAGTATTATACTATTAACACGTAGTGCTTAGTAAATACTAAGTACTTATATAGATTACTTAATGTCATAACTTGTTTTTCAATATTATATATAACTTCTAATATATATTACTTAGTATAGTATTATCCTACTAATATAATACTAATCGAATAATATATACTAATATAATATTATAATACTAGAATAAAATTACCTAGTAATATAATATTACTAATATATTACATTATTTAGTATATTACTATTATAATATTGATATAATATTACTAATATATTATTTAGTATATTAATATTAAGTACCCATTCGAACTGTAATCTAGTATACGTCGAATGTACTTTATCTCGTACTTTATGTTTGAAATACTCAAAATGTGCTTAGAATATTGCATCCAAACTTGAAAATATACCCGTTTGGATGGCAAAAGTTGAAATTCCTCGTGGAAAACAATGCAAAAATTTGAAATTTTCACATTCGGACGGATAAATTTCCCGTCTGAATGCAACTTCATAAATTTTAACACCCGACTCTTCACTTCACTTTCATGCGAGACTGAACTATTTTTAAGAGAGAGAGGCAGAGAACAGCCAGGGACTGTAGGAGGATTCTTGGGTGAGAGAGAAGAAGGATTTTTGAGAGAGGAGGTAAATTTGACTTCTCAACACTTTTTTGTGTATTTTGAGTTCTACTATTATTTTCTATCATTAAAATTAGTTGGGGGTTTTCTCATGTTGTGATTTTTGATTGTAGACAATGTTGTTAAATTGGATAGCATTATTGAAATGGATTTTGTTGTTGGAAGTGAAAAATTGAGGTTAGATTTCTAATTGTTAGAAAGTTTGAATTTGCAGTGATTTTATATTGTGTTTAGAGATTTTTTTTTTATTTGGGGGTTTTATCATATTACTCATCTCGAGTTATGATTTATTTATTTGGGTATTTGTTGCTTTTATCTGAGGATTGTTTATGGTATTCTGTCTGCACGATTCTTGTTCGAACAAACATTTCCACGTTCGAACGGGAATTGAGTTTCTTTTGAGTCATTTTCAGACGTTTAAATGTACGTTCGAACGAGAATCGTGCAGACAGAATACCATTGTTAATAATATATGTTTGTTAATAATAATCTTGTAGCTTACTTTACTATTATAGTTAGATGTAAGACTTAATTTTAGAGCTACATTGAACCTTAGACCTGTTCGATAGTTGTGGCCAAGTATTCTCTTAAAGAATGATTGGGAACAACTCTTGAATTGTCTAAAGTGGACAGTTTGGATTTCTATGATCTATATGGTAGATATATTCAGCCAAAACTCTTGTGTTAATTGATAAAATCTTGGTTTTCATTTCTTTACATTTTTCGCGTATGCAGTATTGTGACTAGCATACTTGAAGAATTGTAGGGAAATGCTGTCAAAATTTTGACCAACATTTGAGTAAATATATATACAATATAGATGATAATCTTTCGAATGAGATATGACCAACTACCTTATCAAAGTAGTGCTATGATGATATGAATATATTATTTTATAAAATAAATTAGGTTTTTTTAATAAACTGTGGAAGGGTAATGAAAATACAATAGATAAAAGTTGGATACTATTGAGATATATACTTGGGTAAGACTATCAAGAGTATGCACGGGGGGTAAAATTTTTCATACAGTTTGCAAAATACAATATTGACAGTCAAAGTTTTATAAGATGTTCGGTAAGAAGTGCAAAAACCTGAATTATTTAAACTTAGTACTAGTGGAGTCCCATTTGTTTGTGAATATGATAGATCTTAAATACTCATCTTGGGTTCTACACGGCGAACTATTTCCTAAAAGAGTTATATTTGGGAGTCATTCCAATCGGATGGAGGAAACTGGTGCCGAGATTGATATGGAGGCCGTTTCTGATAATAGTAATGATAATGGAGAGGATATGACTGAGATGTAAAGTGATATTGGTGTATACATGTTTGGAGTTTAGGATGGAGAAGGAACATCTTCACAATCTTTTAAGGGAAACGAGAACTTTGAAGATTATGGGAGGATGCACAATGACAATTGTATGAGGGGTGTACCCGTCATAATAAGTTGTTATTCACGGTGAGGTTGCTACATATCAAGTTAATATGCCAAATTTCTGTAAAGGTCATTGGCATTCTACTAGAGTTATTTAAAGAGGTTCTCCCATAAGATAAAGTGGTGTTTTGTAAATTTTACGAGACAAAGAAATTGAAGCAGAGATTGAGATTTGATTATAATATTAACTACACATGTAAGAATGACTGTGTACACTTCTAGGAGCAATACACAGAATTTGATTCATGTCCAATGTGTCATGAGTCAAGATAAATATCAAATAAGCGTAATGTACTGAATAAAGTGTTAAGAAATTTTTCGTTGATCCCTTGACTTCAATGGTTGTTTACTTCTCGAGTGACTGTGAAAGATATGACATGACATAATGCAGAAAAAGTTCAAAATGATTAATTCATCTCGCATCCGGCAGATTCCTTACAATGGAATAAGTTTGATGGAGAGTATCTATGGTTTGCTGAAGAGTCTCAGAATGTATGCCTTGGGTTAGCAGCTGATAGTTTAAATCCATTCGACAATATAAACACTTCTCATAGTACTTGACCTGTGATATTAACGCCTTATAATTTGCCACATTAGAAGTGTATGAAGGATCCTTATATCATGATAGCTCTATTGATCCCAAGTCCGAGGTCACCAGGAAATGACATATATGTATTATATCTGCAGCGTATCTGCCCAGAGTTAATAGAAGGGAAGACAAAAGATACAGTTAACTCTTATAAATATTTAAAAGAGTTAGGAATAAGATCGAAGTTGTATTTACAAGATAATGAGTCTCGAGCTTATATGACTCTTGGATGGTATAAAATATTAAGCGATAAGAGAAAGAAATTTTGTGATTGGTTTTTGACAATCAAATTACTTGATGGGTATGCTTCAAACATGTCAAGATGTATGCGAAGATATGATATGAAGATAACTAGTCTTAAAAGTTATGACTGTCATGTATTTTTACAACGTTTGTTGGCAGTTAGTATGCGTGGAAAGCTTACTTGAGATGTTCATACAGTTCTCACAGAGTTAGGGGCATTTTTCAAGGGAATTTGTAATAGGATGTTACAAGTTAAGACATTGTTAAAATTGGAAATCAACATCATAGTGATATTGTGCAAATTAGAAAGTTTGTACCCGCCTTCCTTCTTTGATGTAATGGTTTATTTGGCTATTTACCTATCTCGTGAGGGTTTAGTTGTTGGCCCGGTTTAATATAGATGGATGTATCCTATTAAACAATTTTTAGAAAAATTTAAGCGAACTATGAGAAATAAGGCTTGTCTAGAAGGTTCGACTACAGAGTCATACATTGATAATGAATGTCACATTTTTTATTCAAAATATTTTCGTGGGGTTTATAACAAATTTACAAAACCAGATCAAAAATTATGAAGGTGAATAAATGGGTGTCTCATCACCATTTCTATATTTTTTCAAATCGTACGTCTCATGGGCGTATAGGGGAGCTACGACTTGTGTGGACAAGATTTTGATAGAGCTCGGTATACCCTGAATAACTGTGCAAAAATTAAGCAGTGAATACTTGAAGTTGGTAATGAATCTACGTATTAATCAAATTTTACATACACGAGTCATATGAATATAGTATTTCTGTAGAAATTAATATTTCACATGAAAATGCGCAGTGAACATTTACAACTATTTCGCTTTGGTGGTCTAACTAATGTAGAAAAGAAGCATGAATAGGAATTCGCGTCGTGATTTGAACATACGCTATTATTTAAAAAAAACAATTTTTTCTATTGATATTTAATATGTAACTATATTTATTGATATAGGTTCTATCAAAATATGTTGAAAATCCTGATGAGATCTCACCAGAATTTTATGCATTGGCATGTGGTTCAGGCAGGCGGGCCATCCAATACTCAGGGTATTTGGTGCGTGGATATAGATTTCACACATGTGACAGAGAACGATATAAAAAAAATTCAGAATTATGGGTCACAGTCGAATGGAGCAATGTGGATGATAACATTGACTTCTACGAAGTTGTAGAAGATATTATAGGATTAAAGTATGAGAGGGCACTACAAGAAAATTGGTCTGTTGAGACATTTTTATAGCTGCCAGATAGATTATTTGAGACATAAAAATGTCATAACTACCTATTTGGTTGCTATAAAAACATCACAACAGCCCAATTTTCTTGTAGTGGAGGATATATTGTTTAGTTGTTTAAATGTACTTGGTGGGATGTTTTAAATCCTAGGGTGGGAGTGCTAAAGATGAAAATTTTATTAGTGTGAATATATCCCGAACCTGGTACGAGGACGATCCTTTCATTCTTGCTTATCAAGCGAATCAAGTTTTTTATTTAAATGATTCAAAATATGGGACCCATGGCGAGCGGTGGAAAAGTTTGCACTAATAAATGTATATGATTACATTCCAAAAGCAGACGAATCACGTGAAGAATTTGATGGTTCGACAAATGAATAAGTATATCAAGAAAATGAATCAGGGATCAATTTATTTGTTGGCCTAAGTCAATATGACATGGTTCCACTGCGTAAAGAAGACGTTGCACTAGAATCTACTGAGGGTGGAATGTCGAAAAAACATTAATCTACTTGCATGTTTAGTGATGATGCAGAGGTCTGGTCCAATAAAACTGATAACGAATGAATCAAAATATTTGTGTAACTATAAATCTTATACATACCTACAACATTTGTATATGGTATATTTAATTTATTGCAATTTAAAATAGATATGCCTTCCAAATGCAAAGCAGTGCGCGCACCATTTCCACCCCCACCCATTGTTAATTCCCTTGCATGTGATTCACCAGCCATCAATAGTGGGCCAACATCACCAGACCCAAAACTAAGTATTTTGTCAAATTATGATATTTAACACATGAGTTAATATATATTTATCAAATTATATACATCCGTTTTAATTGTTGTAGATATAACTGTTGTATACCAGCACCGAGGGCGAGGTACTATATGAAGGGTGTCTGCATAGAGAAAGTAAGAAAAATAGATAAAATTGAAGTTGATATATTAGAGGGTCACATCAGTGGGCATAATGATTCAATAGCCTGGCTTTCTACTTATGTTGGTGCCCTCACTCGCATGTATGTTCCAATATTAGTAGCTTATTGGGTTAATGTTCCCCAATATGTGAAAAATCACATAAAAAATTGTTGCATGGTAATGAGCTACATCCCAACAAACTAATTATAAATTTAATTTAAAACTAATTGTATTTATACTACTTATTTATAATTTTTTTAAGGATGAGTTTGATTTTGATTTTAGTCGGTGAGAGGATCGAGTAGCAGTTGAGGAATTGATGTCGAGTGTATTCCTGTAGTACAAATTTCAGTGCCATGTACACTACGCCAAGTTTAGTATTGCGGCAGAGGCGTGCCAAAATCCATTTCAAACAATATCACCAGTCGAGTGGGAAAATGTTTGTGATTTGTTTAAAAATCCTGCTAATAAGGTAATATCGCATTTATCTTTTTTTAATAGAATTTGAAATTTCTAATATTTTTTTAGCAACGGAATACTATGAATAAAGCAAATAGACCAAATTCAAACATACACCATCATGCGGGTTCACGATCATTGTATCGTTTGTACAAAAAAAATAGTCAGTTCTACTAGTTTCAGTATCATAATAAAATATGCACTTCTCTTATTCAAATCTAATATAGTTTTTCTTTTACAGCAAGCGGAAAGTTCTAGTGACTTTAATTTGATTCAATTATATGCTAAAGCACATAAAAATCGTGATAGTGTTTGGACCGATCCCAAAGCAGAGACAAATTATGTAAGTTTAAATTTATTAACTCAAGTCTAATATAATATTTTTATTATTTATACTAACTTTAATGATTTATTTTTTGTAGGAAAAGATAAAATCTCTAAAAGAAGCTACTGCGGATCTATTCGATGAATCATCAGTCACCGATACTCAGATCCTATATGAAATTCTTGAATCATGTTCTGGATATTTGAGGGGCTTAGGGCATTGCGTGAAACCATCCACAAGTTCATCCTCCTCTTCTAAGGCTAGATTTAATAAAAACAAGACTAAGGAGTTAGAAATAGCACAATTTGATATAAAACAATTGAGGTCCAAAAAACAAGAGTTACTGATCCGATTAGATAGAACAACGGAGTTAGATGTGAGAATAGAAGAGAGACTGGAGTCAAAGACTTGAACAATATTTGAAAAATGGCAGAGGATGTTCTAAAATTCTATACCACTACCACGATCTTAATTCTTTTTTATTAATTGTACTTTTATTATTCTGTTTAACAACAATATTTGAACAATTTTGGTGTATAAATTATATTTTTATAATAATAGTATTGCCTTTTTAATTAAATGTGAATTTGTATAGTGGTACCATTCAAACAGAAAAATAATGTTTGAATGGTACATTACAATTTAATAATTCATTCAAATGAAAAAGAGTCTGTTCAAATACTATTCAAACAACACGCAAATCCGTTTGAATAAGAATAATTTCAAATAATATTTTTGTTTGAACAAAGAAGATCTATTCGAACGCTGATCTCGTTCGGATGTGGCAATCTATTCAAATAAAAAATCTATCTATTTGAACGGTGTGTGTCGGTTCAAATAGATGAAAGTTTCATTCAAACATGTTTTTTAGATGAAATTTTTTTGTCTCAAATAAAAACACCCATCCGAACTGATTTGGACGGATAAGTGAGATTTCATCTCTAAAAATAATTTTTAGAGACAAAATTCAATTTTCATCTCTAAAAATATTTTGAGACAAATTTGAGACGAATTTTTTTTTATCTCTAAAATGGACTTTTTTTATCTCTAAAAATGGACTTTTTGAGAAAAATTGATTTGTCTGAAAAAACTTATTCTCTTGTAGCGAGGTTTAAGAAAATTACTCATTGTTCGAACCTAGATTTCTAAATTTGGAACCCGGATGAACATGCTTGCTGCTCAATAAGGAAAAACAAGTTTTTTTTAAAAAAAAACTTTATTTTTTATTGGAAACCATAATCAGTACAAACTGTTTTTATCAAGCCATACAACTTAAGAGACCGCTACTGGAACTTCATCCCATCATAATCAATACTTTCTATATTTCAAGCATAATTTGTTAATTTATGAGCAGTCTAATTTCCTAAACTATTGATAATTATTGAACTGATCTGCAATTTCTGAATAATTGCATAAGTCGTTTTGTATTTTTCAATAGATCCCTAGCATTGAGAAAGTTTTTTGCAGCTCATAGTTCTTTCACCATCAATAATCTATCACTTATATCTAAGATGCCTATATTAACATATAATTGTAGCTTTAATTGGTGTTGGTAGTTCAATGGATTTTGGATCAGCAACCTTTTTTTCCCCTTTGCTTGCTACCATCACAATTTCTCATTCTCATTTCTGAGAATGACCCCAACACAGGCTTTATATGTGTTGATTAAAGAATATTGCTCCATCTACATTTAGTTTAATAAATCCTTGAGGAGCAAATGATCTTTGACTGGGTGCTTTGAGTAGCTATCAGGTTCTTGTGAGTTCTTTGCATAGATAAAGCATGTCCACTCACCTATCTAAGATCAACAAAACTTTTTTCATGCACCATTCTACTTCTTCTCAACTAAAACCCCCAAACTTCTCAACTAAAAAGTGGCTAGGTCTTCTGTATTACCCTTCTCCTTCACAATCAGAGCTATATCCATATAATTGATCAAAAGATCATTGTCAATTCCTTTCACATAAGGTAAATATTTGTCCCAATATTCTCAGATAGTGTGGTCAATAATAATTTATGTGGAGTATCTTCCATTGTATCCCTGATAAAAATAGTATTTGTCCTAAACTTCTACATGTTTTCTCTTGAGATTGTACTGAGTAGGTAATCTCTCTCTACAATTATTCCAACCAGACACATTGATTTTAGTAGGAATTTTTAGTTTCCACAAAGCTTTCTAAAGAGCTTGTTATCTACTTGCATGTGAACTCTTTCCTGGGTTTCTCTTCAGTTTGTCTCTGAAAGATTTGTATGTACTTTTCATACAACTCTTTACTTGTATGTTATCTATTACTTCTTTCTTAAGTCCATATCCACTTTTCTTCTTGTTCATTAAGGCATAAGATGATCTTAATGATATTTGCAGCAACATCAGTTGAATAGAGCTCTAATCTTTAGTGCATTTCACCACTTAGTATTGTTGTATATAATGCAGTCGACAGCATCCTCACAAGTCTCAACCTCCACATTACTGTATTCCTACCTTTAGGACTGCAAATGAACCAATCTGTTTAATAACTTGCTCGGTTAAACTCGAATCAAACTCGACTTATAAAAAAAAAGAAGCTCACTTCTAAAAGTAAATACCGAATGATTAAAAAATGACACATTCCCCGAATGACTAGTAAATGACATATTCCTGACAAAACTCGACTCGAATTGGCTAAAGCACCTCATTAATACCTACTTGTTTATGTTCGAGTCGTCTCGTTAGCTTAACTCGATTAAAACTCATTCATATATTAATTAACATACACAGACACCTATATACGTATATAGACATATATATATATATGTATTAGCTAATAATATAAGTATAGTACTTTTATAATTAAATATATAATATGTAACCTAATTATTTATATCTATATATTAAATATACTTTATAGCTATATTTGTACAATAATTAGTCGATAATATTTAATAATTTCATATACTAATATGTGAGAACCACATATGAAATAAATATATGCTATCATATTATGTGTATGTACTTATAATATAAGTATGTATATAATATATTGTTATTATGGATAAATATCAATTAGTTGGATATATATTAATTATTTATGAACTTTTAAAATCTTATAATTTAATAAAGATTCAGCTACTTGTTAGTTACACAAATGCAATATTAGATTTAAAAATTTTTTTTTTTTACATAATTTATTAATTATTAAATCTAATACCACCACTAGCTGGTTGTAATTGATGATAATTTCCACAAACAACCTTCATGGATATTCCAAAACCCAAAAATAGGGTTCATGGTAAACAGTACTAAATTTCACAAGATTTATACTTATTGTGGAACATTTTGCCACGAGTACTATTTATGTTTTGCCCACAAATGGTCTCGTGGGGAAAACCAACTTTTTCTCACTAGTTGAAGCTTTCGTGGAAAAAAAACCTTATCCTACCAATTTTATTCCACGAACGTTTCACACCATGAGTAGGTGGGAAAAACCTTTTTCTCACGGAGGGTCAAGACCAAGCGTTTAGCCACCAAAACCCTTCTTAGGTATAATCAGTCTTTGTTGTAGTGGATATGAACGCAATCCTGGACTTTCCCAAGCTACGTACATCGATCTCTAATATTTTAAATAGACTGAGCAGCTACTGCAGAATTATTTATATTTATAAATTGAGATAACAGTTATATTAAGCTCTCATGCATTGTCATTGAAGCTGGTTAAATTGTCATAACAAATTACTTAATTACTTTTCAGAAAATTTCATCAATTTTATGCATGGTCAATACATCGTGAATTCACTTAAGCCTAGTTTATTTTCAGAACATAGATAAAATAAAATGAGATAAAAGTTAAAAAAAGATTAAAATATTGTTATAATATACTTTTTTAATATTAGTTTTGTTTTGAGATTTGAAAAAGTTGAATTGTTTATTTTATTTTGTATGAAAACTTGAAAAAGTATAATAATGAGTTTGAGATCAGATCAGATGTTTTGAAAAAAAGAACAAGATCTTAATTTATATACAAGTCTGAAGATAATTACAACCGACCTCGACAAAATCAAGTTGTAGCTATTGCTCAATATTTCTCATTTGCATGATTATGATTCTAATTAGTTCTTTGTCTATATGATTTGTATTTATCGTTGTATAATTGACATCAATCTTGTATTCATAACATAATCTTTGATATTATCACAGCCCATCTATCGAGACTTCAAAAGGAAGAACAAAGCCCTCTAAGTGTAAAGAGACATATTTGTTGAAAAAATCTACTTGTTTTACTTGGCCAGTAATGCATATCACATTACAAGAAATTGTTTATTTGTGACTAATTATTTCTTACAAAAATGACCATTTGTTGCTAAAACGAGTCTGTTTTAGTGGCAAATAGTCCTGGTTATAAATACTCATTTTTTTTTGTAGTGCCATTATAGATCAGCATAGCCTCAAACCTATTAAGTGATTCTTGCAAACGTCTGAAGTTTGTGGAAAAATGGTACACTACTGAGAGCCCAATTAAATCAAGTTTTTGACCATGAAAACTGTCAGTCATGTGAATATACGAAGAATAAGATAATCAAAGGAATATGAGTAACAATATTGCATGTAATGCTAAGAATCCGTTAGATTACTACTAGCTGTACATCTTGGAAGATATATCACTTAAATTATCTAGAAAAATGTTTCTAGCGGTTTTCTTAAAAATTCTTTAAACCCAGATCACAGTTCTTACTTTTATTCCATGGTAATTAATGTATATATACAAGATTGAGGAGTTATCCATGCAGTCATATCTGCTAGAACATAATGAGGCCTAGCCTCCAGCCAAAATGCAAGACTAGGAGAAAGTCTAGACCTGTGTGTAAATCCAAAACATTTGCTATATACGATTATACCTTTAAAATCCATAACATTTAACCAAAACACACTTTGTGCAGTAATGTAAGTATAGTTACCTAAAGTGGTGCAATAACAACCTAATAACCCATCAATTACATGCATATATAGTCCATAATAAATTGCCTCCACATTTTCACTGGCATTGACAAAAAAAGAACTAAAACTTATTCAGAAAGTAAAAGCATTTGAATTGGCCAAAATACCAATTTAATGATGTCAAGCATGGAAGGATACGTCCTATAAATAAAGAATGACACGAATATCTTGTACTACTTCTTTCCAAAACTTCAAAAACAACTCCGATGGCATCAAATTTAAATTAATGTCGCATTGTTCTGAACTGGAAGGGGAAGGAATGGAAGATGCGCACGGCCATTAGATCATGCTATTCGGCTTAATTTGCTACCACACAAGAACTTTAGTAGGAGCCAGATTTTTTAGTATTTATATAAATTGGAAAAATGGGGCCTCTTGTAGTTCTACTTGTGAGGGTCGGTGAAATACTGAAAGGGAATATTTGAAAGAAAATTATTATAGAGAAATGATTTCTTGATATTTTAGATAAATAAGAAATTTGTGCAAGCTGCTGTTTTTGTAAAAAAGGGAATCATATTTTAAAAAATTATAAAGAAAATATTTTGTATTAATGAAATTCATTTTTTAATTATAAAATGTTTTAACAAAACTTATCTATTTGAAATTTAAAGGATACAAAGTACTATATATATAACATTACTCATCTGATCAACTCGTATAAGCTCTTTTAAATTCAAATATATATATATATATATATATATATATATTTTATTATAGTATTATATATCTTCTATAAATTAAGTAATGGGATCTACCATCTCATTATACAACTAATAAACATAGATTATAAGTAGTGTAAATCCACGCTATCTACTTTCAACATTGTTATTTTTAAAGAAACATAAATTATGTCATTAGATAATTAAATTTATTGAATAAAAAATAATATATATCCAGTTAAAGTACTACTTTTTATTCAAAAGTAACTGTCTTTTAGTTTTAGTTCTCTTAATGTGTACTGTATTTTAGGGAAAAAAAACCTCGTTTTTAGTTTCATAATCATGAACATGATATCTATAAATGTTATTGAATTAAAAAAAAAAAAATTATAAGGACCGGCCTAGTGTCGTTGTTTTAATCGTGATTTCGGCCAAAATATAAATTGGTGTCACTCTCTTCATTCAAGTAAATTAATTATTTGGTGATGTACTTCTCCGTTAATTAGAATATAAATAAGTGAGACCAAGAAGATAGAAAATTAGTTGCTCAAGCAAAATTAATGTGGAAATCAAGTGCTAATATATGGTACCTTTAGGCTTTTAGATTGTGGAAATCAAATGCAAATACTTTTAGGTTGAGACGTATTAATTTTCATTTAGCAAATTTAATGCCTCAAATGCAAAGAGATATTTGGTCTACAAAATAGTTAATTACAAAAATAAATCTACAAATTACTGATGTACGTAATATTTGATATCATATATTAGATTGTAAAACTCATTTTATTATATATAAAGTAGAGGTGAGGTCTCCCACCAAATTTATAGGTACATTAGCATGATCAGTATTATTCATTTAGCAAAATTAGCTATTAATTTCTATGCAATAAATATTCAAGGCCGGAAAGAGGTGCCGGCGGGCAAATGAGATGGCATCAGAGGTGGCAGCAATGAAGAGGAGGAGGAGGAGTACTTGTGACGTTTTGGCACGAACTTTCGAGCCCAAACATGCTTACCATTGATGGTAAACTTTACCTTTCCGATGCCGCCGAGTATCCTTTCCATGGCCGAAGCCTTGTGAAAAACAATACGAGCAAACAAAGCTTGCTCATGAGGCTGCACTTCTTGCATGTGCAATGACTCTATGCAATCTCCATACGATCTCGTTATGAACTCTCTCACTTCCCATTCTTGTACTGGATATCCTTTTGAGAATGTAACAAACATGGTCCTGTCATCTGCTGGAATCTCAGGATTTGCTGAGCTTTGCTGCTGAATCTGATGGAGTCCTGAGTACTGAACAGCTAAGGATTGCTGAATCGAAGATGACATTATCATCTGGCTTTCTGCTAAGCTTTGAGCAGCATTTCTTTCAATGGCTTTCTGCATTATGTCTGAGAATGCTCTTATGCATACATCGTTCACAATTTTGGCGACTCCGGCAATGCCGTTTAGCCGATCATCGAGGAAGAATGGGAGAGAGATCTCTTTCTCCACCACCACTTGAAGGAGAGGAATATCGTAGTTTTCCGATGAGGAAGATATTAGGTTCCTGTGAATGCAGTTGAGGCATATTATAGCCTCGTCTGCAAGTTCGTTGATCAAAATGTAAGGCAAAGTTGTCATCTTCTTCACAACATTATCAAAACCCAATTTCTCCAACCACAGAAATAAAGCCATAACTTGAATAGACTCTACCGGATCTCGCCAGAGGTTGATCACAAGAATGGTGTAGAGCTCTCTGTCAATGGAATGGAATATGTGGAACTCCTCTTGAGAGACAAAAGAAGATGAAGAAGCCATCCTTTTGATCTGGACTCCTGCGCCTAAATCAATGAAATCTTCAATATTGTTCATGTTATCATGACCATACCACCATCAAAATCATCCATGAAATATCAAGTTAGAACGAAATAGGAACCAAAGAAGAAAAGAAGTTTTTGGCCCCAGTATCAAAAGAATTAAGAGAAAGGGAGTTTCACTGCATAGCAACATGCTAGAGAAGTGAAATTGGAGAGAATTAATGCGTTCTGAAAACATTTATATTGAACTTTGAGGCTGCAAAAAAATCAGTTTGAGCATCCATCCGAAGAGCACAAGAAAAATGGAGGGCGCTGATGCAAAAAATTTCAGTAATTTTTTAAGCAATGTGTTTTAGTGCCATAAACTAGTTTAAGAAACATGATAGAGAAACCTGAAGGTAATTCTTCTCGAGTAGGGACTTGTTTCCAATATGCAGCTGATCTTTAGCAAAACGAGTAGTGTAGCCGGGGTCAAGACTCAAGAGGCTCCTCAAATTCACACAAATACGACTGACTTCTCAATCCCAGAAAATTTAGAGGGACCATCTGATGATCAGAAGTGCAAATTAAAATGAGGAAGTTCCATAATGTTGTCCTTATCAATGTCAATAATGACTTTGTTGGCGTCAACATCATTTTAAGTAAGAGCTTGTTAATGACAAGGCACAATTAATGTTACGAATCTTTGCATGGAAATTTCAGTTAGACTGATTAATACAATTTCCTTGTTTGGAAATCAAATTTTCACAAGAGTCCGAGGGACAACAAAGGGCATGGCACTGTCTATTTCACCGAAGAATGTGCATTCAATAAGTTCATACATTGGCGGATCAACATATATAGCAAGCAGCTCAATATGTTAATGTTTCAACTGCCAATCATTTTCTCCCACTACAAGAAATATAGCCTTTCCCGGTGCTAGCTATTGGTATCACCGCAATAGAGTTCACTGTTAATGCGGAGTAATTATGGCGACATTTTTCTCGCCGTTGATTTTCAATACGGAATTCGTATAGTAGCACGCTTGAACAATGTTCAAATCTATTGCAGCGATTTTTGGCCTATTACATCGACATTAGCTGACAGTACAAAAGCGTCGGTTGATTTACTTCGGGAATAAATATTATTTCAGTCATGACATAATAATAAATCTCTGTAATAAATCCCTTTATTTCATTTCGATTGTCTTGATACATTTCTCCCTTCCTGTGAAACATCATCGCCTCAATTGCAAGGAATCTCATTTCCTCTTCCCCTTTCTAAAACTTGCAATGCCTTTATTGGTGATTTCATTTTCTTCTTCGACATACTCCGGTGAAACGACCCTCCAAAGGCCACAACCATCATCTCTTTTGCAAAAACGATGGCTAGGTATTGGTAATTTGATTTCCACAATTGCGAAGTTTAGGGTTTCTGCAATTACCATATGAAATTTGTTGGGGATTGAGATGTGGTACCCTTAATCTAGTCTATAAAAGCATTTATTTGAAGTTATTTGACTTGTGCAAGAGTTGGATGAAGGGCACTGTGTTCAGGTGTGATGACCAAGGTATTCTAGCGTCAATTTCCCTCTCAATGCTGAACGGCGTACATTGACTTCCTTTGAAGTGAAGGTATTGGTCCTTTAAACACTGGGATCCCTAATCAAAGTAATTATTTCTTGCACAAATTCTCTTAATCATTTTTCTATTTGTTGGAGATAGAAAAGCCATTTGTATGATCTTTGCCATATTATATAGGGCAAAGATTTTAAATTAATTATGTATGTAACTTCCTTTGTCAAAATCATTTCTTCCATGGAACAAGATGTAGATCCATATTAGTATTAGAAAGGGTCCTTGCATATAATAACCTAGATCATGTATTTATATATTCAAAACTCTAAGTACTATATATACATAGCTCTCTTACAAGAGTCTATGAGTAACAAGATAAATAGGAAACCATATCCAATATGTACAAAATATATTTTCCATTTCCATAAGATCAATCAATTAAGGTTATGCATTTGTTCTAAGCAAATCATTGATCATGTACATGATGCATGCAATTCATATATGTGTGCGTATTGGACTATGCTAAATTATGGTCTCGTTTAGATTCGGAGATGAGATGAGTTAAATTGAGTTTAGTTTATTTTTTAATATTATTATTATTTTAGAATTTGAAAAAGATGTATTAGGATTTGAAAAATGTGTATAGGAATTTTGTGTTTTGTATAAAAAGTTATAAAAATATAATGATAAAATATAAATAAATTAAGATGAGTTACAAATACAAACGAGACTATATTGACTCATCCTTTTTCCCAATTAAGCTCACTGCCTTTTTGTTCTTGTTACACTGATCATGGCTTGAAATTGAAATTGATAGAATATTTGACTTCCTTTTCTACAAATGATGACTACATGAATGATTTTCCTTGAAGATCTCATGATGATCCCTTGCGGCGGCTAATCTTGTCATTTTCGGTAGTAATAAAAACTAACCATTATATATATGTCCCCGATTTAAATTATGCATCTTTATTTTTGGACCACAAATTGTTAGGACGTTACATAAATCGAGACTCGTCGCATTATCTACAAGAAAAATGCTTTATATGCAAAGGAAATTCATAAATTTTATGACGTACCCAAATTCTTCTTAAAATAAATACGAGAATCGAGGCATCGAGATGTTGACAATATGGATCATACACCCCCAACGTCAAGTGCTAAGTGTGTGAACACGTGACATGCATAAATAAAAGTAACGGATAATTAAAATCAATATTTAAGTACAAAAATTTTTTAGAAATATTTTACAAATCAGTTTAATATAAATTCTTCAACAAAAGATTTAATACAATCATCCCAAAGTTAAAACAGTGAAATACATAACTATCAAAAGCGGGAATAACATTTCCCAAGATAATAAATTACAGCAAATCAATTCGACGACGGAGCCGCCTCCTCAGGCTCAGCTTCCTCGATCTCTGCATCCAAAATCTACGACGCCAAAAATAGCATCGCAGGTAAGTACAACCCAAACAAACCACAAGATATAAAATATATTCATGCAACAACAACCACCTCACACATGAACATGACACCGTATGCATGAATCTCAAAAATCATCTTTCTTAAAATAAATAAAATAACACACGCCAATATCCCATATTAGTCCACGATAAAATTCCAATTAAATTATCCATCATTTTCCAGAAAAATGTATCCGTAAATCATTTAAAAATCACAACTATTTTTTCTAGAAAATAATCCACATAAAACTAATTAACACAATAGACGGGTATCGCAGGCGGGACTCTACCACCATCCCTGCTTACCCCCATATTTATGTCAGTCATACGGGCATTACGTATCGCCGTCCCCGTCATAACACAAACATTCCAATCATATTGGGCATTACGTATCGCCGTCCCCGATATGACATACATACCAATTATAATGGACGTTACATATCGCCGTCTCCATTATGACACAAACACACTAATCATATTGGGCGTTACGTATCGCTGTCCCCAATATGACATCCACACATCACCAATCATAATGGGCATTACGTATCGCCGTCCCCATTATGACTCATGCACATTCATATCATAGTGGGTGTTATGTATCGCCGTCCCCGATATGAAATACACACACAATAACTATAACGGGCATTACATATCGTCGTCCCCATTATGTCATTCACATCCACTGATCATAACGGGCGTTACGTATCGCCGTCCCCATTATGACTCAGTCAAAAACCATTAAAATCCTTAAACCCAATAACCAAATCTCATATTAAAATCCAAACACCAAATATACACATAATCAAGCGTGTAATTACACAATATATACCACAACACACAAAATAATCAACAATTAATAAATTTCAACATCAACCAATAAATCTCAACGTCAAGCAAATACATTATTTGTCGATGCAAAAATATATTTAAATCTTAAAGTTCATTTGAAAAATACTTACAGTGCTAAAATATGATTTTCGAAGAACCACGAAGGTGTAAGCGACAGCGGCAAAGCAACGTAACAGTGCCAAACGGACAACGGTCGTAGGTCTTAAAAACCCAATTTTTGAGCGGGACCAAACTAAGACTTGAGATGACTAGGGAATGACTTAGAGGTGTTGGTGAAGTGATTGGTGGTGGTGGTTGGCCGTGGGTGGCGGAGTGGGCGGCGGTAGAAGGCCGAATAGTATAAAATAAAGGTGTAGCTCAATGGACCTCAAGGGTGGCGGATTGGGGCTGAGGAAATGTGGGTTAGGTAGCTGGGAGGCCGGTGGTGCAGTGGCGAAGAGATGGTGGCCAGTGGTGGAGCGACAGCGACGTTGGAGCACTTAAAAGCCGTGGCTTGGAGGTGGGCGTGGGGGCAAACGGCGGCACGAGTTGGGCTAAAATTGAAGGGGGGTGGTCGCCGGCCGGTGGGGAAGAGAATGGGAGGGGTGGTGACGGCCACGGCTGCGCGCAGCGTCGCTGGATGGAGAGAGGAAGAACGGGCGAGAGAAGAGAGGGGGAGGGGGAACCGGGAAAGAAAAAAGAAAAAGAAAGAAAAGACAAAAAGAAAAAAAAGAGAAAGAAAAGAAAAAGAAAAAGAAAAAGAAGAAAAAGAGATGAAGTCCAATTAGAAAATAGATCACAACAAAATAAATAAAACCAAAAGAAAAGGCTACAATTCAATATTAATACAATAGAATATTTAAAGCCTAACAATAAAATAATTTAAACCAAAGCGCAATTTAATTACAAAACAATAATTAATATAAAAAAAACACATCAATTAAAATCTCATAATAAAATAAAGGAAGTTAATTCCAGTCATTAATAAAATAATTACCTCACATTAAAATTAATAAGAAAAGTAACGCAACTCAATATTTCGACATAAAAGCAACGTAAAACTAATATTAACTAATTAATAGCTTAAACAATTATTTTAAATAAATAAAACACAATCGATAATATTATTATAATAAATTAAAATGATCAATAATAAGAATAAAACAATATGAAAAAATACATGTAAATCTGGGATCTCACATTCTCCCCCCCTTAAAATAAATTTCGTCCTTGAAATTTGCTTGACTGCAACTAATAGAAACTCAATACCTTATCTACCACATAACTCAATACTTACTCCATACATTTACACAATCACCTACTTTCCTCAAACATAAATGAATGTTATTCCATCATAATCGTATAGTCTCCAAATAACATTTCATCTCTAAGACTCCTAAGGTAGCAAAGTAGTCTGAAATCTCCATATGTACAAGGACTTTAGTATAATCTCTCAAAATCCTAATGGTCAAAAACTCCATACAACAAATCATGCCACTCTCAAGCAACTCCGAAAATTATCTTCCCTACTTAACCATCAATAAGGATAAATTATCCAACCCAAGACTTGAACCTCCAACTATTTTGCAAGACATCATGCTTCCGCGCGCAATCTAAAAAACTTACCAAATGCATAAAATTAAGTCCTCATAAATTATCACCTTTGAGTAGAAACTGGCTCAGCACTTATTACAAGAAATCAACACCACACTTCCCGAATTCCCAAAGTCTTAATATCTTATAATTATGATTATTCTACTATAGTGCACACCTAAATTCCAATGTATATCACATAAAAATCCTATCATTCTACTCAAATTAATTAGCAAGATAACTAAGATACACAAAAATTTTCCCAACTGGACCTTCAATACCTATGAGATGGGATGACCTCATATACTTAAATTCCTATGAGACCTTAAGTCACAACTAATTCCTTAAAATACTTCGGCAAAGACGACCATTAAATTAATCAAATATCAAGCTTAAATTACTCACCTTAATTAATTTTCCCAAAAGCCTATAGTTTAGATCTCTTGAATTTAATACCATCGCATCAAATCAACCGCTATCACTTAACAAAACAACTTCCATCGAGTCAAGCACAATTCAAAGATAAGTACTCTCCAAAATTTACACACACAAATATTAGACAACAATCTCTAAGCATCCACAAACAAAATCAAAATTTCACTAAGGAAATAATTGATCGCTTACTACCATAAGCAATACTAAAACAGATTCCATAACGATATATCAATGGCCAAGAATTTCATACTCACAGGAAGAGTCCATCTAGAATACAATCCCAACAATCTCCTATAGATCAAATTAGAACTTAGAAACACAAATACTCAGTGAGATCCAAATAATACACATAAATAGTATATGAAACACCAATGAAGAAATACAATCGTGTAAATACCAACGATTTATTAAAACAAAACCATCTCGCAAAGACATAGCAATATACCCTAACACTAAATAAATTTAAGTAATTCACATAAATATTATATAAAAATAAAACGAGGGAAAAGATCTAATAAACAAATAAGTAAATGCTAGTCGTTTAAGAAAACAAAACCACCTCCTTTGATAAACACAAAATCATCAAAAGCTTTTATTAAATAAAACAAAGAGATTGAATTAAAAAAATGGAGAAATAAAATGACAATTAAAGAAAAAAATGGAGAAATAAAATAACAATTAAAGTTTTGAAATTCTCCTCAAAATCCAACTCTAAAAGATTTATTGTAGAAATCTCTAGGATTTAAAACCTTTAAAAGAAACAAACTATAGTAAAATAAATAAATTAATAAATAGGTTAATGAATAAATACTAAAGCTAAACAAACTCACTCGTCAAAATAAATAGATAATCTTCTAAAATAAAACTAGCGAAAAGGTAAAAAGATAATAAATTCAAAAACCTACTTCTATGCATGTCTCAAAAAGGAAACATAGTAGCGATTTCCTTTAAATATATGTATCAATGAATCTCAAAACTTTAGAAATATTTAAAAAATAAAAGTCACAATTGAAATAAAAAGATAATAAAAAAAATCCTAAAATCATCTTGTAGAAACTTGTGAACTGAAATTAATTAAAATCAGATCTATATGATAAATGCAAAAAAGCTTAATAAAATAAAATAACCCACAACAAACTAATAACTTTAAAACAAAGAATTCCATAAATTTAACTTATAATTTAATTGACATTTTAAATGATAAGACTCATTATAAAACTACTTTTGTAGTTGTATTTAATGCATGTGCGTATAAGTTTAAACCAAGCTATATTAACTCATCTCAAAACTTTCATCCTTGATTGAACAACACTTTGAGTTTCAGTAAGTCATATCTCAATCTTTTTCAGAAAGACCTTCTTAAAGTTAGGCTATCTATAAGTACTTGCCCTTTATTACATTTGTAAAATGTAGTCCTTCCATCCTCAAACTAAATCAGGATCCATTTGGCTTGTTGTGTAAGTCATTATTATTAGGACATAGAATCAATATCTTTTTTCTTTATTTAATGTTTCGGATTTTCATATCAAAGCTATATTAATTGTGTGATCTATTCAAATATGTGAGATCTCAAGTTAGTGCATTTGTAATTATTATTATTTATTATTAGTATTATTGGTTCTTTTATTTTATTTTATTTTATTATTATTATGGTTGTTTGTTTGTGTTCTGTTTTTCGCATTGTATCTTATTCTTTTGGATTTGGGCTTTGTTGTGTAGTTGGTTGTGAGAAGGGAGTTTTAAATGTTGTGCTTTGCTTTTGAGCTAGAAAGGGATGTGATTTCGGGCCTAGCTCATGCACATGAGTGGGAGCCCACCATCACCCATATGACCGACACAGTTTATGAGTTAGAAAAAAATTCCCCCATCCCTCGAAATAATGCCTTTTTGTTATCTGAAGAGTGAAAATCCTAAGATTTCATCTCTTTCTGCCTAGCACCACACGATGCTTTCTCTTTTCTCTATTCCTTTCTTTTCTTCCTTCTTCTTCCTCAGCCCATGACCCCTATGCCACCGTCCTCGCCTGTTTGTCGTGGCCATGAATCCTTGTCTACAAGGTCCTCTTCACAGATATGAGATAGGGATGATGGCAGGGTCAAGATTTGAAGAAGATGAAAGAAGGGGAAAAAAAAGAAAGAAGAGAGAGAGAGAGAGGGAGAGAGAGAGCATCATGCGGTGTTGGGGAGAAAGAGATAAAATCCTAGGATTTTCACCCTTAAGAAAATGGAAGGTGCAGTTTTGGGGGATGGGGCAAAACTCTCCTAGCCCATAAACAATGTCCCTTAGATGGGTGGGTCTGGGCTCCCACTCATGTGCACGAGCTAGGCTCGAAAGTAGAACAAAAAGGCAGTGAGTTTAATTGGGGAAAAATATGGGTCAATATAATTTGGCATAATCTAATACATGCGCATGCGCGCGCGCACACACACACACACACACACACACACACACACATATATATATATGAAGATGCATCATGCACATGACCAATAATTTTCTTAGAACATATGCATAATCTTAATAGATTAATCTTATGGAAAAGGGTAAATATATTTTGCACATATTGGATATGGTTTCCTATCTATCTTGTTAGTCATAGATTCTTGTTAGAGAGCTATGTAGATATAGTTAAGAGTTTTGTATATATAGATACATGATCTAGGCTATTATACGCAAGGACCCTTTCTAATACTGATATGGATCTACAACTAGTTCAATGGAAGAAATGATTCTGAAAAAGGAAGTCACATACATAATTAATTGAGAATCTTTCCCTTATATAATTTGACTATATAATTTGGCAAATATTAGACAAATGACTTTTCCTCTCCAACAAGTAGAAAAATGATAAAGAGAATTTGTGCAAGAAATACTTTGATTATGGATCCGAGTGTTTAGAAGAGCAATACCTTCACTTCAAAGGAAGCCAATGGACGTTGTTCAACGTTGAGAGGGAAATTAACCCCAGAATACCCTGGTTATCGCACATGAACATAAAGCCCTTCGTCCAACTCTTGCACAAATCAAATAACTTCAAATAAATGATTTTATATACTAGATTAAGAGTACCACACCTCAATCCCCAACAAATTTCATATGGTAATTGCAAAAACCCTAACTCACGCAATTGTGGATATCAAATTACGAATAGCCAGCCATCGTTTCTGCAAGAGAGATGATGGTTGTGGCCTTCAGAGGGTCCGTTAGCCCATCCGTACCTTTTCTACCATGGTAGTGGCTTGTCATCGCAAATGGCCTGTCACCGCGAGCCACGCATGCATAGCTCATGAAGCCATCGTCCCATTGCTCCAATTGTAGTGCCGTCTGCGATAGTCAAGACCTCAACTTGACCTATAAATAGGTTGAGCTTCTCCACTGTCCAACCACCCCACAAACCAAGTCCTAGTCGTTTCCCCATCTCTAGATCTAGGTCCTGAAATCATTAGTTGCATTTTTTTGCAAAATTTTGCCGTGTGTCACTGTGCTTAGCCACCTTCCGGTACCTCTTCAAGGTGTTCAACCACCCCGTGAGCCAACCACCCTTATTTCTATGACCCTTTCCCTTATATCCACCCTAACCCATAGGTTTTAGCCAACCACCGACTCTACTTTGCAATGCCCCACCAGTGCATCCCTCTTAACCACGCACTAGCTTCCCAGATCCGAGGTCCCTTCATGAAAAACCACCAAACGCTCTCTAGCTTGCCCTAAATTTGCCACTGCCAACTTGTATCGCCACTGTCTCATCATTGTTTTGCCACGTTTGACTTCACCTCACAATTTTTTCATGCGTATAATTTAATTTATTTTTTTACATTTTGACTATTTACTCATGTTTTGGTGATCGTTTGCATAGCGACACTTCTCTTGTTCAATCACAAGACCCGTAGACCAACGTGAGTTCGATCTTCCATATTAGCCTATCGCTATTGTAAGTAGCTCTCCAACACAACCCTTGAGTTTAGAATGTGTATTTTTACACTAACAATATAATGCAATTTGGTTGTGTTGAAAGGGGCCTTGGGCTCGATGAAGTGTTGGGCTTGATATTGTAGTAGTGGATGGAAATTAGGTCCTGGGCCGGATGGAGGATGAGATTACGTATGTAGCTTGGTTTGTGAATCTGTGTATATATGACTGTTGTGGTATTGTGTATTGCTTTGTGTGTGATATGTCATGTCATCCAATATACTACTTGTCATGAACCTACGTATTTCCTATTATTATTATTATTATTATTATTCGATTAATTATCTAATTGTGTTGTGTTATACCATGTTGTATGTTTTGAAAATTGGGTCTTCTTATATTGTGTTAACATATGAGTGCGTGCTTTTCATGTCTCAAGTCGAGATAGGGCATTATCTCAGTAGAGCTCCTCTGGTCATTCTAAAGTGTATTAAACTAAGTGATGTCCTCTAGATTGTCTCCAAGTGATAGTTGGGTTGGTCAAGATGGTAACACTCTTGGCACGACTCATGTTCCTTCATTGGTGGGACCTAGAGGATGTTTGGTCATTGTACGCACTGAGCACGGAGCTGGACATCGCTCATTTAAAGCCGCATGCACGATCGTTACTCATAGGAGTGTAACCGATCCGGTTCGGTCCAATTTTAGACAAAATCTAGATCAGAACTGGTACCACTGGTTTTTCATTTTTAAAACCGATTATACATCGATTATCCTCCAAAACTAGTAGTACCACTTTTACCGATTCTAGTCCAATTTCGATCCCATTTTTTTGTACGCCTCTAGTTACGCATAATGTGGTGAATGGAGCCATAATGTACGAATGGCCCTAAGGGAGACAATGGTGTACACGTAATAATTGGTTGTGTTTGGGCCAAAGAGATTTATTGGCTTGTGGTTAAAATGCGTTTTTGTAAAACATGGCGGAATTGGTTATCGCACACTTTGCTTGTATGGTTGTCATATCTTAAACTCTTGGTTGTTGTATGTTGGTTACTTGCTGAGATTGTGAAATCTCACTATGGTACTCCTATCTACGATTCCATTTCATGGAACTATAAAGTTTAATGCAGAGGGAGAATATGAACCAAAGGGACCGATTCTGCCGGAGGAGTAATAGATGGAGATTTGCACTATTTTTCATGGGATTTATTACCACTTTATTTATTTTTTATATGTCGGATGACTGTATAACCTGCTGGAGGATAATTACTTTTTATTTTACTGTTTTAGCTTGACTACCATTTATTTGATCTTTCCGCTGCGTTCATTAAGTTGCACACATATTGCATGTTGCACGCACTAACACATGGCAATGGGGTGCGTGATTCGTGTGGTTATCATCCCGGTATCACAACCTCCACCAAGTCACGTGTGGGGGTCGAGGGCGCCGTAAGATATAATTCATTTTCAGTGTTTGTGTATTATTCAACATAAACTTGTCCAGTGCAATAACTCATTTAATGTTATATTTCGTACCTAATAAAAATATATGATTGAAAACCTTTATATATGAAGCAAAATTTTTACTAGGTGAGCAGTTCATAGTATGTAAACGTCTCATTCACTTATATCCAATAACCTACTATTCCATCTCACCTAAAGCTGCATTTTGGTCCCTTGCATGTTTTGAATGGTCACGGAAATCCAACTTAATAGTAGTATCTCCACATCCCAAATTATGCCAACAGATCAATACCCTCTGTCTCATTGGGTAGTTTTTTGTTGGGATACAATTCAACATGAACAATTTCATGGTGGTAGATAAATTGTTAAGTGGAGCACTGTCGTGCTTGTGAAATGATTTCCTGTCTCACCCTACCCTGCTAAGCTAGTGGATATTGCTGCCTATAAGTTTTATGGACCATTTTGGATTCAGTAGATTATGCTAATATTGTATTACATATGGAATTTGCTAAGACTTGCTCTTTCAGTTTGTAACTCTGAGATTTGGAATGTAACAGCTAAAAATCCTTGATCAATGAGGTAAATTGATCAAGAATTTTTAACATGTATAAATATGTTCATATTTACCACAAAAGAATCTTACATAGGATTTGATAATATTGCTTATCAGTTGAGATTGTGATATAGAAATGTTTATATTCAAGGTAGGAGTGGTCAATATAATTTGGTCATAATTAAAGGATACATGTAGTATTGCATAAATCTTTGTCCATGTTATGGTCATTAATTTATAAGGTTCCTTAATGCATATTCAAAGTATAGTTGGATACAATTTGCAACAGTGCTCCATTCAGGATCTGTTAACCATTAGACCTCTAATTAATCCAACAATGAGTATATGTTTTATCTCCAATAATGTGTATGACCAGTACGTATTTCAGTTCATGGTGTAGACATGATTTACAGCGATTTTGCAAAATCGCTAGGTAAAGGTAGGCTACTCGTGTAAGTGAACAATTTTTTGACGAAATCACCGTCGCGATCCTACATGGCTAAATAGTTATGGATTTAGACATTCACATGTAGAATTAATGATAAGTTTCAAACTACTGAAACAAGGCATATACTGGCTTACCAGTTTGGAAGAAGGTTTATATCAACCTCCAGTTTGTTTACTACATTAGTTTGATTTAAAAAGGAAAGAGATTATCTAACAATCTTCTATTTTTTTCTCGAACCAGATGCATAGTTTCTTAAATCTATGTTAGAAGTAATTTTCTTCTGCATTTTGTCTTGTTCAAAAATCTTGGAACCAATCCAAGACCACTTCTGTAAGTTTAGAAGAGAGAAACAAATTGCCGATAAAAATAGAAAGATGAAATATATGAACAGATCATGTACAAAATGGCTATTGATAGTGGTCATTTGGAGTGACTTTCTCCTTAAGAGTCATGTGCTAAAGGAAGCCTGTAACACCCTAATGGTCCAATTCAAGTTGCCTGTAATCTAAAAAGATTGGTCAGTTACATAATTGGATCACCATTGCAATTATAAAGAGTAAAATTATCTTTTTCTCAAGCAATGAGATCGTATACACCGCCTACTCTTATCACTTATCAAAATGAAGTATTATAAGGCTCTCAGTCTAGCTATATTTTCCATTTGTTGGTTGGGCTTGGCTTATATTTGTTCATATGTCCTTCAAACTGAATTACAATCCTCTGCACCAAACTTAAGGCCCTGTTTGGATATAAAAGCAATCTCAGCTTATCTCATTTGATCATTATAATTTTCTTAGATTCTTACATAAAATGTAATAAACAATCTGTTTTTTTCAAATTTCACAATAAAAATAATATTTTAATAATATTTTATTCAACTTTCATCTCAACTCATTTTATCTAAATTTACTATCCAAACGGCACCTAAAAGTACTCCAATAGCAATTGAAATGGCAAGAATAATGAGTGGAAAGAGCTTAATTTCTCCATTAATTTGTTTACAAGGAGATGCCTTATGCTCTATCTTTTCCTTTTCACTGTTCCATTATTCTCATGTACACTAGCCATGACTTAGAGAATGTGGAGAAATGAGATCTCAGCTACCTAATGACCAACAACAGCTACAGCTTGGCCTTCACTTCTCTCCTTTGTTTCTTTCTCCACTTCTAAATCCTTTTTGGTAAAATCAGTCAGTTCGATTTAAAGGGATTTTCATAATTTGAAAGTTGGTATCAAATCAATATTGAACTAATTACAAACCAGACTAAACCCAACGATTACAAACTAGACTGGACCCATCGGTTATGAACCAAATCGAATCCTCTTGTTCGGTCGATTCAATCGATTTTCCTTTTTTTTTACCTGCTTAATTGTTGGTAAAAGAGTTTAATATATACAAATTCGTCCAACAAAAAGTTTTCTATTGAGTTGGTGGAGTTTTCATAATGGATTTAGATTATCGGTAGCTGTTAAGGCGAATTGATTGTTAATTTGATGCACTGCTTATATTGTCAAGACAGTTTTCTTTCATTCCATCTTTTAGTTTGAGTTATTATATTCTTAAAATTATGTGTAGAGCACATCATTTATATTAATTAATGGTAAGATATAATTTGTAAGATTTTTTTTTTTTTTTTTTGGAAAGGAAGACATCACTCTTCATATTAAATATTACATGATAGCTTTTCTCCCATAACAACAGAAGAAATAAACGTTGGCTCTTCATCTTGCCAAACTCTCTCACTATCAAATTGAAACGCATTCGTAGATGCTACATCAACTACTTGTTTTAACTTGTGAGAAACATAATTAAGCTTCATGGAAGGATAATTAGGCATCAACTTTTCAATATCTTCAATTAAAACATCAGAGTAATTCACTGCAGATGACTAAACCGCATTAATAATTTACTTAGGTTCACCCTCTATAATTACTTGCATAAAGCCTAACTCACTACAGAGTTCAATTTCTCATATCAAAGCCATAATTCTTGCTACCACTGTTGAACATATATGATCTTTTTTGCTAACCAGTAGAGCATAAATGTACGCCCTGCTATCTCTGATTACAACTCTAATACCCATCTTACCCGAGTCCTTATCCAAATAGGCATCAAAGTTCACCTTTAACCAAGGCCAGACTGGGGCTTCCATTTTTGCTCTTCTACACTTGTATGTGGAACATGTTGTGTTGCAGATATCTTCATGTTTGCTTCCCTAAACATAGATAACATTATTCTAGTACACTCAATAAACATTGTAGGAGTTATGATCTTATTAGAACGAAAAAAAAAAATCACTCCTTCTCTTCCACAAAGTGTGGCCAACCATAGCAACCATTTCTAACAATTCCAATTCAAGAGTTTGGTATAAGGCTATCCAAACTGACTTGAAATTAGTAAAATTAATGGACCATTTTTTAATTGGACTAGCAACATCACCCCACACATTAGCTAAGGTTGGACATGTCTATAGAGTATGAAGAACAGTCTTTTCATCAATCAAGCACAAGGGGCATAATGGGCTTTCAACCGCCTGTTTTCTTGATAAATTGCATTTCGATGCGAGGATATTATTCAAAGTTTGCTATAGAAAATGTTTTACTTTCCCTATAACCCCTGACTTCCATACCACCTTTCACAACTTTTCATCATATTGCATAACCGAGGGTCCTCCTTTTTATTGTCGTTTGAATTGTAAGTTCTCATGGTAGGCACTTTTAACTGTATAAATACTTTTTTTAGATACTTTCCATAATAACTTATCTATAGCTCCACTTCGACTGATTGGTAGTGACAGAATATCTGAAGCTTCATCAAAACTAAAACCTGCCTTTACTAACTCTTGTTTCCATTCTTTCTTCTCTTCACCAATTTGAACCTTTACTTTTGCATTAGAATCGAAGGTATTAATGGGTGTTTGAACTTGAAAAGATATAGCCTGCGTTAACCATTTATCCTTCCACATATTAATTATCTTGCCATTTCCCATCCTCCAGACCAAGTTTCTTTGCAATAAATCTAGACAAGAATGAAGACTTTTCCATATAAATGATGGGTTTGAGCTCAAGTTTGCCTCAATTATATTAGAATGCCTGAAATATTTGCTCTTATATATACTTGCCACTAGAGATGAGGGGTTATTTATCAATCTCTACCCCTGTTTTGCTATTAAGCCTCGGTTAAACCTATCCAAATCTCTAAATCCCAATCCCCATCTTCCTTTCATCATTCCCAACTTTGCCCAACTCCTCTAGTGAATGTGCCTTTCCCTATATTACTATGACTCTACCAAAACTTAACACTCATTCCTTCAATTTCCTTAAATTATAAGGTAACTTGAAAATCGACATTGCGTATGTTGGAATAGCTTGGAGTACACTTTTTTTTATCAAAACTTCCTTCCCTGCAATAGATAATAGGCAATTTTCCAACTACTTATCCTCTTCCATACCTTGTCCTTTATGTCTCTAAGTGAGTTGTACCTAGATCTCCCCACTATATTAGGAAGACCCAAGTATCTATTATAATTGTTGCTCTTAACTGCCCCTGCCAGCTGTAAGATGTAATCCCTAGTCTCATTTATGGTGTTAGAGCTAAAAAGAAAACTGATTTTCTATTTGTTTAAAGTCTCTCTGGATGCCTTTTCAAACTTTGCAAGCAATTCATTATTGAAAACCCATTCCTCATGCTATGCTCTACAAAAAAATGACTGCATCATTTGCAAATAATAGATGGGAAATCATGGGGCCCCTCCTTGCTACATTAACAGCTATTATAGAACCATTCATCTCTGCCATATTTAGCAAACATGATAAGTCTTGAGCACAAATCAAAAATAAGAATGGTGACAAGGGGTCCCCTTACCTCAAATCCCTTGTTGGCACAATGCTTTCACTAGGAATCCCATTCACTAGTATCGAGTATGTTACTGTTTTTACACATTCCATTATCAAAGAGGTCTATTTCTAACTAAATCTGAGTTTTAACATCATTGATTCTAAAAAATCTCACTCAACTATATCATATGCTTTAGACATATCGAGTTTAATGGCCATGCTGTCCTTTTTATCTTTCTTCTTTATTGTAAGAATGAGTTCGTAAGCTACCATTATGTTATCAGTATTGAGAGTGCTAGGAATAAAAGTATTTTGGTTCTAAGAAATGATTTCATTTAAAACATTTTTCATTCGATTTGCATAAGCTAATAGGGCGAAATTCATTAAGAGAAGTAGGAGAATCCACTTTAGGAATCAATGCTATTTGAGTGCGATTGACCTCCCTCAGCATCTTCCCATTTTTCATGAAATCCAAAACTGCTTTAGACATTGCCTCCCCCATAATAGTCCAATGATCTTGGTAGAATTCAACCCCAAATCCATCAGGGCCTAGTGATTTATATGGTGACATATGAGAGAGTGCTACTTTTACCTCATTTTCTAAAAAATCTTTGTCCAGCTGAATCCTCATCTCTTCAGTAACCCTCACTAGTATCCCTTCAATGCACTGAAAAATATATTCTGTCATTGGAGAAGAGGACTGAAATATATTAGAAAACAAGTCATAGAAACCTGTTGCAATATCATATTGGCTCAGCAATACTAATCCTCCTGTAGACATGATATTTTTATGGTGTTCTTTTTTATTGTCTAATTGACACAAGCATGATAGAACTTAGGCCCTGTTTGTTTTCCAAACTGATCTCATCTTATCTCATCTCATCAAATTATTTCATTTTTTTCAAATCCTAATATAAAATAATATAAATAATTCAAATTTTCTAAATCCTAAAACAAAAATCATATTAAAAAAATATATTATAACAATATTTTATTTAACTTTTAACTTTAATCTCAACTCATCTCATTTCATCTCTGAAAATAATCAGAGGCTTAGTATTTCTATCCCCACCTGTTAACTAGTGACTCTTGGCTCTTTGCTTCCAATGTATATCCTCTTGATCTAGAAGAAATCCCAATTTTGCTTGAACTTGTTTTTGTGCTGCTAGATTATGTGGACCCTCAATTCTTTGTAACTCCTTTAGCTCTTTAGTCTTCAATTTGATGGCCCTTGTTCTTTCTCTGTGTAGATTTGTGCTCCAAAACTATAGGCTTTTTCTGCATTTTTTCATTATGTATTGAGTTACTGCTAACAGGAACGAACCCATGTTGTTCTCCAATTTTGAGGCCATTACATCTTGACATCTTTGCTCTTTTATCCAATTAAGCTCATACTTGAAGTGATGGTGAAGGAAAGACATCCTTCGTGACTGATGAACACATTCCAAGAGAATTGGTCTGTGATCTGAGCATAATGCCACGAAAGTCTTAACACAATGCTCGAAATAATTTGCTCTCCATAGGGAATTTGCTACTGCTCAATCAATCATCTCTTTGGTAAAAGAGGCATCCTCATGTCTATTACTCCAAGTAAACATGTCTCCCTGCCATCCCAAATCTGCCAGGTTCCCTTCTGTTAAAACTACTTTGAACCTATCCATCAACTTTTCATATCGAGGTCTACCCCCCATTTCTCCTCATTGGTTATCACCAGTGACGTCCCCAACCTATGCTTGGGATGGAACGAAAAATCAGAGAGTTGGGACATGTAATAAAATGTTACATACTCATGTACATGATAGTTAATATGCAATGCATCGTATAAGTGCAACTAATAGAATACAATATTCACAACAGATTAAGGGTGATAAAATAAAACTTATGCTAGAATAACTAAAAACATCTCAATTCCTTAATAATCACCATGAGTTCAAATTATAAAGTAGCAAATCTCAGTATAGCTAATCATCATAAAACAAAAGTCTCCAAAGCTACATCAACTGCTTCATGAGGGTTATTGTTATAAACATTAGGATAGCGTCTAGTCTTTTCTCGAGGTCTGGCTCTCCCTTAATCAGTTGGATTCACCACTCCATCTAGTCCATCCTCCTCGAGTCCTAATACAACTTTTATCATTCTGAGTGGAATGATAGTGGGTCCACAAGGGGTGGGATTTACTTAAAATTTCACTAAGTTAATCAACTAACGTACACAAAGATAAAATATGCATGATGAATGATAAATATGAAATGCATGCACTAAAAAAAAATCAGTGTATGTCTCATATCCAGATTCTTCAACATTTTCATAAAAATTGAGACACATTTTCTTACAGATAACATTTTTCACTTTACTGATAAAAATAAGTATGACGTTTCGTCATTATTAGCAATTCATACTTAATCGTAATATCATAACATGCGGTATCGTCACAATTCCCCTTATGCATTGTGAGTACCTGCTGGTAGGGGTGTAAACAATCCGATCTAGGAAAGCTATGGACCGGTTCCATTCGGTCCAAAGATTTTTTCACCCTGGATCAGACCGAACTCCTATTTGGTCCATACCAATCCGGTCCAAAAGCACTTGATATGATTTAATGGACTAAATTTAGCCCAAAATTCTGCAATAATCAAATCTATTTTTTGGTCCAAATTTAATTATTTTAACCTCCTTTACGTATTTATCACATATTTAAACTAAAAAACATTAAAAAAAATTACTCTTAAAAAAATGGTAAAAGAAGAATAATCTAAATAAAAAAGTAGAAAAAAAAAAAGAAAAAAATACAGTCCTTAAATAGAGGAGTCATATCAATTAATCAATTATATTAATGTTTGTAATGCATATATAGTTAAAAACTATATATAATTTTTGTTTTGAAAGGGAAACATGTACTTCCATAACGTTAACCGTGGAAAATCCCATTATAAAATTTCTCTTTCTGGAGCAAGTGTAAGATCTCAAACGAACCTTCATCTATCCAACACATATCACTAGGGAAATGAAAAGCTAAATTAGCTTAAAGTGTGAGCTACTTGATTAGCCTCCCTATTTACAAAAACAACTTGCCTGTGAGGGTTGCCATGCAACCAACCTCTAACCTCATCAACTATATTACCAAACAAATGTGGTAAGTCATCCTTACTATTCACAGCATGGACAATCATCTAGGCATCCCCTTCTAATATTATCTTGGGAAAACCAAGATCAATGCAAAGGAACATAGCTTGTTGGAGAGCAAGCACCTCCCCCATAAATGGATCTTAGAGGCAGTTCACCTTCGACCACTTGGAGGCCATCAAATCCCCTTCCTTATTTCAAACCACAACTCCTATCCCTACCTGGTTTCCAACCTTACACACTTCCGCATCCTAGTTCACTTTAACCTAGGAGCTACAGGGTTTTGTCCATGTCTTTTTTCTGTCGCATTTTGAACCAAGGCTTGCTAGACATGATCTTTTCTCTTGTGCATCAATAAAAACCACTTTGCCCTTATGTCGCTACCATGATTAGTTGTTTAGGATCCAAGAATGAGTTCTGAAAAGTAAAACTATTCCTCCTAAGCCAAAGCTTCCTCAGTACGCATGCCACAAGCTCAAGATCCTCTTTCTTTAGTTTCTCAGCAAGGTCCCTCTAGACTTCCATAAAGCTTCAATACAACTCTATTTTTTGACTAGGCTTAGATCTTCCAATTAGACATCAGATGTTGCAAGGCAAAGCCATAGAGTGTGCACTGTGGTTTTAGGGGCCCTTAAGCATATAAGGCACACATTATCTCTTAAGGCCAATTTCCTCCATTAGTTATCTTTAGTGGGCAGCATGTTATGGCAAGCCTTCCATATGAATTGCTTGATACTCAACAATACATTCAGATTCCAGATATTCTTCCATAGCTAGCCATCGTCCCCTAGGGAGGATTCACCCCCTTGTCTACTGCCCCTTTGATGCTCCAAATAATATCTAATTTAATGCTAAACTTGCCATCCTTTGAGGCACCTCAGACCCTTTTATCCTTGGAATACATGCTCCCCAATTGGATACTTCTAATTACACTCACTTCTTCTATAGAAAAAAGTTCTTGCAGTAAATTCAGATTTCATGACTTATCTTCCGTATTAATCAAGCTTCTGACCAGAGCATTCTTTTCTATTCCCACTGCAGGTGATAGAATACAAGGGTGGGTAGAGCTAGGTAGCCAGTTTGATCCCCAGATTTTCACCTTCCTGCCATCATCGATCCTCCAAGCCTCCCCTGCTTGCACAAGATCACGAGCAATCCATAAACTTCTCCAGATGTACGATGGTCTTCTACCGAGCTTTGCATTAAACAAATCCCCATTATTAAAATATTTTTGCCTCATCACAATGGCGGCTAAAGAAGCAGGTTCTCCTCAGAAGTTCCTGCACTGTTTTGCAAGTAATGCTGTATTGAAATACTCCAAATCTTTGAAGCCAAGTCCTCCCTTATCTTTACACTCGCTTATTTTTTACCAACTTCTCCAGTGATTTTTCCTCTCTTGTTGTCCATGTCCCCACCAAAAATTTGCTATAAGTGAGTTAATCTCAAAGCAAAGCCTTTTAGGAAGCCAGAACATGCTCATAGTAAAGGTAGGAATTGCTTGAGCTACAGCCTTAAGAAGTATTTCTCTTCCTGCTTGGGATAAGAGATTATTCTTCCAACTACTAATATTGGCCCAAACCCTCTCTTTAAGTACCTTGAAATTATTAAAATTTGATCCACCTATTATGGCAAGTAGTCTAAGGTATTTCTCATAGCTGCTGCAGCTTTCACACTTGATACACTCCTGATGCTTGATCTAATAGTGTAGCAAATGTTAGGATTGAAAAACATGGTAGTCTTATGCACATTTAGGCACTACCCGAATGCCTTTCCATAGACTTTCAGCAAGTTTTGGATACAATTCCATGCAGACAGCTTTGCTCTCCCAAATATGAGGCAATCATCCGCAAAGAGGAGATGACTCACCTTCACCCCTCCTTTTGCCACGGCCACACCTCTCAACGAGTCATTAGATTCAGCCCCTTTTACCAAAGAAGACAGTCCCTTAGCACACAATATAAAGAGGTAGGGGAAGATTGGGTCCTCTTGCCTCGAGCCTCTGCTTGGTTTGAACCAACTACCTTCAACTTCATTTACTAAAATAGAATAAGAAACAGAATAAACACATTTCATTATCTAGCCAACCCATTTAGGACCAAAACCCATTTTTTTCATTACCTCTACCAATTCTATCATGTTATATGCTTTCAACATATCAAGTTTCAGTGCCATACTCCCCACTTTTCCCTCAACCTAATTTTCATAGTATGCAAGGCCTCATAGGCAATCATCACATTATTAGATATAAGCCTCACAGAGATAAAGGCACTTTGGCACTCTGATATAATAGACGGAAGAATTTGTTTGAGTCTATTGGCCAACACCTTTGAGATCAATTTGTACAAAACGTTACAAAGGCTAATAGGCTTAAATTCTATAGCCATGGTAGGGTTTGGGATCTTAGGGATTAAGGCTATATGAGTGCGGTTAACATAAGAGTCCATATCCTAGTCCTCATTCAAGAACCTCATAATGGCTCTCATGACATCTTCCCCCACAATACACCAATATGCTTTATAAAACCCTCCCCCAAACCCATCTGATCCAGGGGATTTCATAGACCCCATCAGACTTAAAGCATTAAAAACTTCCTCACTAGAAAAATGCTCTAGATCGGTGTTCATCTAGGGGTGACCCTTGAATTTAAACCATTAAGACATACCAGGATATCATGTTGCGTTGGGTTCATGGATCTGAATAGCTTTGAAAAGTATTCATGAAACACCAAGTCAAAATCTATATGCTTCGTTACAGTGTTGCCCCGCGAGTCAACCAACTTCTTGATGGTGTTTTTCTTCCTTCTTTGATCTGCAAAGGAATAAAAAAACTTAGTGTTTTTATCCCCTAGGTTATACCAACTGCGCTTTGCTATCTGCCTCCATCACAAGTCTTCTTTTTCAAGAATGAGTCCCACTTGCGACTCCGATTGTCTGATCAAATCAACATTATGTTTGCCTTCATTCATTTGTTCAGCTTTGAAAGTTTGTTGATGCTGTCTCAGGACCCGCTCGGCTTCCTTTTTCTTCTGTTTACTCCACTTGATAAGCCCCCCTTCACAGCATGCTAACTTTGTCAAGATGCCCTTTAAATTACCAGCCTCATCCCTTCTCAAATTCCAAGCCCATCAATAATAGAATTCCCTTCCTTATCCAGTGCCCAGGCAGCTTCAAATCTAAATAGCTTTCTATACCATCTTCTATTCAGGCTTCCTCCATTTAAGTGTGTAAAAAGAGCCTTATGGTCTAATTGAGAAGCATGAACTACCTCAACCGTTTTATTTTTGAACACATCAATCCACCTTACATTTGCCACCACACGGTCCAGTCCTCTTTAGTAAAGGATTGATTCGAGTGTTTGTTACTCCAGGTATATTTGCATCCTATCCACCCTAAATCCGATAACCCATTTGTCAATAAAGCTTATCTGAACTCATCCATCTGGGCCTTTCCCCTCTGTTTGCCGCCACTCTTCTCCCTTTGCAAGAGTAATTCGTTGAAGTCACCCATTTCACACCACGGACTACTGTGGGGGTTTAACCTAGCTAATAGGCTCCAAGACTCCTTTCTCCTCCATGACTCTAGATGACCATAAAACCTCGTAAGGACCCATTGCCCTTGACTGTTGTCCCCAGTTACTAGTGCACTGATGTGTTAAAAGGAAAAGGAAATCACCTTTACCATGACAGAATGGTCCCAAAATAGCGCCAGACCCTCACTTTTCCCCCTACAATCCACCACAAAATAGTTGTTCATACCTAATTTCCTTTTGATTCTATCAAATTTTCCCTATGGTAGCTTGGTTTCCATTAAGAAAACGATATCCAGCCTCTTATCCTTCATTAGACAGTGAAGGCTCAGAACTGTATAGGGGTTGTCAAGCCTTCAGTAGTTCCAGCTTAAGGTTTTCATGGTGATTGGTGGGGCTTGGGTGCTGCCTCCACCAATTCCAGAGAACTCTCAACCAATATCCTGCCTTTTTTCACCATACATGACTCATTCATCCCTTCTGACCCTCCCTTTCTCTTTTTCTCTTCTGGCAGTGCTACTGTTTCGGGCACATTCACCCCTCTTGCTTTCCTTCTCCACTTCCTTTCTCTCACACTCTTGGTAGGGGTTTCTTTAACAATGGACTCCAAGACCTCAGTCATCCCTACATTTCCAGTATCGATCAGTTTTGTACAATCCACAATAGCTACCTCAAACATCTGATCATTTTGTGCCCTGAATCCACTTCCCCCTTCGCTATCTCCCCACATGGGACTTTCCATAAACACTTTGTCCTCGCTTGGTACGATCCCGGTTCCAAGTTTTGCATCATGATTCTCTAGGTTCCCTTTTGACTGGGTTGTTCTTCTCTCAATAAGGGACCCCCCAAGCTAACAACTGGGCACACTCTCAAAGAGAACTTTCCCTTTTCTTTATCATCGTTTGCCCCTTCACTATCTTCCTCTTGTTGTGCACTTGGAGAGTTGCTCTTGTATTCTCCTCCCCTGCCCCTAGGGCTAATCTGAGCCATGAGCCAGCTCTCGTATTGGGATGTGCCACCGCCATCCAGCCCTCCTTGCAACCCTCATTTCCATGCTTGATAAGGCCAGAGCTGTGGCATCTTCTCATAAGTAAGGGGAATCTAAATTCTATTCCCCAAGGGGTTTGTCGTTCTTTCTCGTGCCAAAGCTTTCCTTAAATCCAGAGAGATATGAACCCTAAGAAAACTCCCATAGGCCGTACTGTCTTCCTTGGTTTCCACTGCTTCCACTATGCCCAAAGATTTCCCAAGTTGCTTCCCTATTTGTCTGGTCATACATGCAAACGACAGGTTGTGCATTCCTACCCAAAAGCTCTCTCGATCGAAAGCAAGCTTGTGTGAGAGGACAAGGCCATCAAAGAGTTGCAGTGCTAGGAGATGGTTGTCAAACAACCATGGCCTTCCCTCCATAACCCGCAATTTATCCGACTCAAACTCAAAGGAGATGACAAATAAGTTTTGCTTTATTTCAAGGAATTCGAATGTACCCTTTAGACGCTAGATCTTCATTAGGGTGGTGCAAATAACATCCTTTAGGGCCTTCCTGTCCGATATCAGCTTTGCAACTAGGGATTTTCCCCCTTCTTGGCCTCCACTTCCAGACTTTCCGCCTCAATAACAATCTATTCGTTTTCCTCCTCTGTTAGCCTGAACGATCCCCATCGCTCCTCAAAAGCTTCCATCATTCCACCTCTACTGCCCTAACAGCACCACTCACAAGTACCGTAGGTCACTGCCTTGACCGCTCTAGTTAATACTTAATAGTAATTTAGTAATATCAATGTAGATGTTAATAAATAGCATTACTAATTAGTTAATAATGATTTAGTAATACATCATAAATTGGTTAACTATAACTAATAACTCTATTACATTAGTATATTTAATTTGTTTTGTTGTTAGTGAATAGTAAATAGCTATTACTAATAATACACTTATTACTTATAAGTTATTAACTTATTACTGATACTCTATATAGATTTACTATAATTTATATTTTTATACTACAACTATTACAATATGTTAATATTATAAGAGTATATATTATATATTAATATGCCATACTATAACTCTTAATATATATTAATATTAATATTATATACTATTATTTATAGGATATATCATATATATATAATATATATAATTTTTTTTAATTGTGATATTTGGTCCGATCCAAGGGGCCAAATCCCCTGGACCTAGACCAGATCGAAAAAATTTGGTCCTAAAAAAAATTGGACCGAATCAGTCCATATCACACCCAAGTCTGGTCTAGTCCAGTTTGAACTGAAATTCTTACACCCCTACCTGCCGATGACCGTGGTGCAACTCACGTTGAAACTACATTTTCTACAGACTCGTTTTTAATGCATTGGTAATATAACATAACATCATAACATGTACACCTACCAGCCTTAGATGTCATAACATTTGACTTCGTTCCGGCATTTTTTAAAAATAATCCATTCGAAACCCGTTGACTATTCTTCTTCAACTTTGGGGTTATCACTTCATTCTTAAATACTCCAGAGTGGACAGAGGAATTCCACTAGGAAAATTCTCCATCCTAACTTTTGGGGTCGTGAAAAAAATTATTTTTCATGCTATGTTAAAAAATGTGTTTCATGACATGCACATATGTAGGAAGTTTTCATGTGAAAATGAAATTTGTAGATGCAAGATGCTAAAATGGTGAAAATATCACATGTCATGTAAGTATGTACTCAATGTATTATATAACATGATATTTAATGTTTAAAATGACAATTATAATATGAATGTAACATTTATCAATAAATCATAAATAACTTATCAAGATGTAAGTTAGAGGTCAACTTACAAACTTCCTGAATTTGAAGGGTCGTAGCGACTATAATAAGAAAAGAAAAATGCTTCAAAACAATGGGTCTTTACAAAAATACTCCTAAACTCTCAAAAATGCCATTTAGGCCCTATATTTTTACTATTTGCAAACGAATCTCAAATTTAATCAAACTTTATGGACATCATATTTTTCATATTTCAAAATCATCTATACCATTTGATTTGTAAAATTCAAAGTGGAACTAGCTCAAACATGTCCAACCCATGGTATGCACTCTAGTTGGTGTCTAAGTGTGTTTTCAACTATTGATCCATATGAACGCATCTTATGATGTTTTCTTCAATCAAAAATAGCTACTAAGATCCTTAATTTAATGGTATGAACAATTTCTTAGGTGAATAAGTTCATCCCAATACGTAATCATTGTTAAGGACTTTAATATTCACTAGTCCTTCATAAATCAAGTATGATGCTCTCAACTTAAGTCATAGAGGCATGCTTTCTAAATTCACCCAAAATATTCATTTTTAATCTTATACTAATCAAAATGCTTTCTAGATGCTCAATGATCAATCCTAGGAATAAATTAAACATTCATGCCTTAATTATGACTTAATTAAAAATCATGCATGCTTGATGATCAATACAAGGTAGAATAAAAACTTACCATGAAATGCTTCTAATCTCAAGATCAAGCCTTCCATGATTGTCCTAAGACTTTAATAAACCATATCATAAAGTGCTAAGACATGTCATAGCCAAAGTCTTTATTAAAAGTGATTTAAACTCTTATATCATTCTTAATGAAATTGGATGGTAACCTTATCTAAATTTAACCAAAATTTATTCTAATACTAGAAAACAAGACTTAAAATGGAAACTAAGATCTAGGAAAATAAAATTCACAAATTTTGTGGCCCACTCAAACTTCCAACACAAGAATACCAAGAACTCTCAGAACACTCAAGAACTTTCAAAAACTTCATTGCTCACTAAAGAACACACAAGAATACCAAGAACTCTATTGCTCACTAAAGGGGAGGAATGCTTTCAAGACTCATGAAAAGGCTTGGAGGAGAGATGTGAAGGAAATGAGGAAGTAAAGGGGCCTTTTATAGTCAACAATGGGGGAGGGGACGTTGGCCTAAGCCATTGGGGATTGGTTGGTTTAGGTGGTAGCTGAAATTTTTCAGTTTGCCTTCATTAGCTTGTGTCACCTTGTGCAGAGGGAATATTGACCTAATCTTGCCATGAATTCATCAATTTAGGTGCTACATTGAGCCTAAAGATAGCTGGTCTGGTCATGGTGTAGAAGAAAAGGAAAAGAAGGCACAAAACATTATACACAAGCTAATGGGTTCATTGGTGGTTTTCTCTTGTGCTGATTTCGGTTTTGGGTTTTCATTGGCTAAAAAGAATGAATCGAAAGCTCATGATGACCATGAGGAACTCTTAAGGATGGGTGGTTAAGTAGATGGCTTGGGATGGTGGCTTAGCCAAGGGAAGATGGGAGGTTGGAACTCAACCAACTTGGTTTCCATCCAACTAGCAATTAAGGTGCAATTGGTTTTACTGATTTGGTTTGGTTCTTGTAACCAAATAGTTCCAAGGCTTAGTCCGTGTTTAAAAGGGCCTCATGAGATGTTTAAGGACCATATTAACCTTGAGAAAAAGGCACAAAAATATTGGGTTTAAGGGAAAAACAGTCAGATGCACACAAAGGGCATATATGTGTGCCAATTGGTGTAGTTTGGGGTTTGCTATCATTTCCCTTAATGACATGTGTGGATAATTATGTAGGATCCTATATGATCTAAGAATGGTGTATTTAAATATGTGAATAAGAAAACCTTAGATCAAAAAATCAATAAAAATTAAGAAAAAAAAATTAAGCTCAAAATAAGGTTTAAAGATCACTAATCATTGGTAGGTTGATTAAAGGTCTTAACCAGTTTTTAAAACTTAATTTGGGTATTTAGTATATGCTATGGGCTTGAGGAAACTCATGGTATGGTGTATTGGACTTCAAATTGAAGAGTGAAGAGAATAAAAATAAAGGCTTTGGGCCTTGTTAGGCTTAAAAGGGGTATAGGTATGAGTGAGAGTTTATGGGCTTTAGGTGTGGTTTGATAGGAGACCTTTATTTCCAGATTTTGAGAGAATATGGGAAGCCTTAAAATTCACAAAGATAGGGTTTGAAAAGCTTACATTGATCTAATTGGACCATGGGTCAAATCTACACTAAGTTAGGCCAAAATGCATTCTTCATCAAATTTAGGCTAACCTTTAACCTACCAAGACTTGCATTTCTTAAGAGGCTTGGTCCAATGCTTCAAAAGTTTGGCCTATTTACACTCGAAAGTTCAAAGGGTCTTACTAAGATTACTAATGGGCTTGCTCTACTAACCCTCTAAGTTTAATCAAATATGACTCTAAATGTCATGTTTTTAATAAATCTAACTAAAATAGAGTAAAAGAAAAGGAATATGCATATAAATGCCATAAATCATAAATTTAATAAAAGGACACTTAGGGACTAACCTTAATGGTTAATCAGGCAAGGTGTTACATCACCTCATTCAAATCACCCAATACACATCATCCTTTATCTCTAGGTTTAAAAGAGCTAAGTAATTCTCACGATTCATTTTTGAGATTGGTCTAAAGGACCCATAGGGACTAACCCTAATGATTAATTAGGTGGGGTGTTACATCACCTCATTCAATCACCCAATACATATCATCCTTTATCTCTAGGTTTAAAAGAGCTAAGTAATTCCCACGATTCTAAGATTGGTCTCGAGTTGCCCATAATAGCATGTTTGTAGCCACTTTAAGAGGCATAAAACATCATTAACTAACACATTTATATGTCTTTGTGAATAGTTAATTAACTCGAGCATATCATTGTACTTTCACAATAGCATCAAACCTCCACTTCTTCCAAGGGACTCCACAATAACACAACTCTCAAACTTAAACCTCTTAGCAATAAACTGAGCACGGTTGTATGACAATTTGGTCTCCATCAAGAAAACCAAATCAGGATCTTGTTCCCTCACTAAAAGGCAAGTCTCTAAATTATTCGGGGATTCCTAAGCCCTCAACAGTTCTAGTTTAAGAGTTTTAGTAAGTTTACCATGTTTTGAGACTTTTTTTTATTTACCTGAAGAAGAATTAGCGACTCCATCAGTTTCCAACACCCTTTTCTAACCTGTCAACTTCATCCCTAGGGAAGAGGGAACCATCATTTTTTCTCGAGCTCTCCTTTTCCATCGTCTACCCCCCTTAGAAAGCGCGCCAGGTACCTCTAATAGTGGATTGCCCTCATAGTGCTCCGTTATCCCCAAGCTAGCCGTTATAATCTCCCTTTCACAACTCTGTGTAGAACCAGGGCCCTGAGACTCTATATGACCCTTCTCAAGCCCATTAACCTAGGCCATCCCATTGAGACTACTATCATCAGTTATTAAAAACTGCCCATCTTGAGCCTTATCTAGATTCAAAATTATATTTTCTTGGAAATCTTGATCCAAACCGTTAGTAGGAAACCCTTTCAAACTCTCTTTGTTTCTGATAAAGATATCTTCCATCTCAACCATTCCTTCCACAGCTATGACTCCAAACTCACTTTCACCACCAATTCCAACTAACCCCACGAATTTCGAGCTCAGTTAATTTCAAACCAGGATTTGAAAGACCATTTGGACCCTGCTCAGACCTTGGTCCCTCTTTGCCGTGATCAAAACTACCAACAAAATTCTCTCTATTTCCAACCTCTCTACTCGTCGCACCCTCCTTTTTCCACCCCCTAAAGCCATCCAAACTAGCATCAGGAACATATGGCAATGACTTCCGTTTTGAATTATCGAGACGTAGCCAAGCATTGAACTGGGGATGTTTGCCTCAATCTGTTTCATGTCCACCATTGCTTAGTCTACAACCCTTCTCTTCATGAATTAACCACCCACAATCAAAGCAGATTTTGGGGAGCTTCTCTTACTTGAAAGACAACCATACTCTCTGAAGTTCCCATTCAATAAAACGACCCCTCGCAATGGTCTTTTGCAATGGGATCTCGACTTTCACTCATAAACAGTTACCCCATCCAATACAATCCTCATCTACGTTCACATCAACAACCCTCCCCATAGAACTTCCCACTTGTACTCCCAAATCTCATGTCATCTTCCCTAGAGGAAGGTTGTGAATCTGCAACAAAAAAACCTCAATTTCGAACTTGCTATTAGATGGTTGGAAGATCCCATCATACATAGCAAGAGCAAACAATTGGTTGTCAACCAGCCCTGGTTTAGCATAAAAAACCTTTTGCATATCAACATTATTAGCAAAAGTTATGATAAAGACATTCCTAGCAACCTCTTGAAAAGACGCCCGCTGACTGATCTTCCAAATTTTTTATATGATATTGGCAATTACATCACACGCAACCCTTCGTTCAATGCAAATTTTTCCAATGAGACTCTGGTCTTCCCTCTCCTTGACATCAATCTTGTTGCCCCCAAGAGGCTCAATAGTGATATCCTCTTCTTCATTTAAGCAAAGTTGCTTCTAGCATTCCTGAAGGTCTTCCATCTGCATGACCTAGACTGCTTGTTCTAATGAAGACATAAAAAGAAAGGTCTCAACCCTACCAATAATACTACATCTTGTATCGTCCTAGATCGCCAAAAAGGAGGCTCTTTTTAGAGGCATTTTAGAGCATTTATATATCTATCTATTACATTCTAAATCTTAAGATTAAGATTAAAAAAAATACTATTCATTTCACATATTGTAAGAGTCAAATTTTAAAAATTTATCTTCTAAATTAAGTTATGCTATATAATTTTTGTTTAATTCTTAGAAATGTTTTTATCCATCGTCAACTCTTAACGTTTCTATTAACAATTTGTGATTGAATTATTCGGAATAACTAATTAAGGACCCACGCAATGTGCTGCAATGATTAGATGATAATATCTAAGAGTAAAAGGGGTCTACAGTTAAATGAAATGAATATTTAATACTTAGTTGTTCCAAAAATTGAAGTCTGGAGCAATCATTGCAAAACAGGTTTTAGTTCAAAGGCTAAATTATCTAAGGAAAATGCTATCTTTTCCGTTTTCATCCATCTCTATTTCATCTCGTTTTATTTATTTATTTATTTTATATAAATTTTAAATCAGTATTTTTAAATAATATTATGATTTTTTTATATTTTTAAAAAATATTTTAAGATCTTAAAATAATTATATAAAAAAAATATAATTTTTTATATAAAAAAATAAAACAAAATAAGATGAGAAAGGATTAAAACGGTGCATATAGCGCTGCCCTTTTCCTTTGGTGTTAAGTTAATCCATAGTCAGTCCATAGATTTAGGTGTTAATGACGAGCCACACTGATTTTGGGTATTCGTGACAATTAACTTTCTTATTTCCCTTTTGAAATTCTCTGCAATCAAACGGCTGGTATCACTTTCTTATTTACAACACTCATTTGAAATTAAGATTTCAAAAAATAATGTTAGATATTGTGCTAAAATCTACAGGTCTCGTATACCCCCATTTAAAAAAAGTAAAATATATTATTAAAAAAATAATTTTTTATATGAATTTCAAATTTACTAACTTTTTGTCTTTAAAATAAATATATCAGACTTAGATTATAAATATCATTTATCAAATTTGAGACGCCTCGTCCAAATTCCAAATTCCAAATTCATAATAGGAAAATTATTATTCGAAACCCTGAGGTGGGAATCTAATAATTTATTACACCTTTTAAGGTAAAATCATGGGTCCGCCCTCACCTAGCCGTTATGGCCTTCAACGGCCCAATTCCACCTGCTTTATAAATTCAAAATCTCCATGGACACCTCCGATCAAGCAAAATTCTATCTTTACAGTATCCGTCACAAAAAAATGGCTTCCTCTAAGCTCAGAAGCTCATGTTCCTTCTCCAGTCTTCTGCTTTCATGCTTGAATTTCACACTCTTCATCCTCTCCGCAGCCTCTCTTGCTCCCATAATACTCCTCAGGATGCCTCCGACTTCGATGGGAATGGCATTACTCATGGTCTCTTGCATATCAATGCTCTCCTCCATTGCGGGCTTCTATTCTCAACTCTCCCACTTTTGTTTCACAACCCACATCTCACTTCTGCTCGCTTCAGTTATCGGCCAATTACTCAGCATTTTGGCCTTATTTACAAAAGAAAGGTCCAGCCTTTCCTTGCTCAAGTCGACAAGGGACCCCAGAGAGGCAAAGCTTTTGGTGAGGCTCGAATGTGGGGTTTTGATGGGAATGTTTATGATGCAGTTGGTTGTGTTGGTGTTGAGCTTTGCAGTACATAGCTGTTGGGTGAGAGAATACGAGGGACTGGAGGCAGAGAGAGAGGCAACGGCAAGGAAGAGAAGTAAGAGGATTGCGAAAGTGCAGGAGGAATCCATGGCCAATGCAGCAAAAATTGCAGAGGTTAGAGCAAAGGAGTCGGATGAGAAAATGAAGAACAAGTATCATGTGCAGTGGGTTAAGACTGATTTTGAAGGCTAAAATCATATCCTAGTTAGATCCTATAAATGTGAGTTTTATGTCCTTTTTTTTTTTTAGTGTTTCTGGGGATCACTATTGGTGTGGCCAATTTGAGTGTGTGTTAGTGTGGAAGAAACAGGTGGACTGGACTGTTCTTTTTGGATGTGAAGGTTGTGTAGCAGTTATGTACTATTGTGTCTATTGCCTCACGTAGTTTTAACATTTCTCTGTTAATCTGCACTCCATTATGCCTAAACCCAGATCTTCTTTTCTTTATTATTTGAACTTCTAACCAATTGGCACAAGAGAATAATGAATATAAATTAGATGGTCCAATGCACATTAAAATACTCGATCCAAAATTCTTGAACATGTAACATTAAGGCCTCCCGTTTGGATTGGAGGCTCAACTCATTTTCCATTTCATCATTAAATTTTTTTAATTTTTCACATAAAAGACAAACCTCTCAATATGCATTTTTCAAGTTTTAATACTTTTTTTTTTTAAATTTCAATTCAACTTTTTTAAATTTTAAAATAATAATAATATTAAAAAATAAACTCAATTCAACTCAACTCATCTAATCTCCAAATCTAAATAGAGCTTAAAACACTGTAGAATTCGTGTGATGCTACCATTTTTCTCTACATTAACTCAATTTAGTCAGATAGATTTCTGCTTGAGTTTATTAAGCAAGAGAAAAAGTTCTCAAATGCTTGAGTTTGTTGCGTAGAACATGGGCCTTTCGCACAATTAATACTCTGATGGCAACCTCTTCATAGGTGAGGCTGTCTCGAATTTGAAGGGGCTTATACTTCAAGACATGAGTAGGATCCGTAGCATACTTTTGAAGCACGGAGACATGAAAAACATCATGAATAGTTGATAAAAAAAAAAACCCTGATAAAAAATCCATTCTGATCTCTTCTTACGCCCAAACTTATATAGGAAGGGGCTGATGAGGGTCACTAATGCTTTGCTTTTTTGCTGTTGACAAGTCAAATATTGTAGGAATATGACTATTAATATAATTTTTTGTTTCTAAATTTGAAAAAATTCATGAATTATTTTTTGAGTTTGAAATTTTTGAAATGATTAAATAAAAAAATTATATATTTAACATTAAAAGGTTTTTATTTAAATATTAAGATTTAATCTTATAATCCAAAGGAGTCCTAAATAATACCATATCACAAGGACAATTGTAAATGTGTAAGAATAATAAAGTTCTTCGTTTTAAGCCAAATACTCAATGTCAAGGTATGAGAAATTTTTGGGGGGGTGGGGGCGGGGATCGAAGGATCCACTTGTTTTGTCTGACAACGAAATCGAAAACATGAAAGTCGCAACTGGTTTTGTTCCACGCAACTCAACTGTATGTTTGGAGTTTGCGCCTCCAAATTTGTGCACTCATCGTTGCCTTCAAAAACCACCTTCACTCTCTCCCACACACAAACATTAACATGCGAATACAAACACAAAACACCATTTATGATTTATATGGCACTCGTGTGCCCCTAGACCCTAGTTAGTACTAGTAGTTACTGATGAATTCCAAACTACCCCAAAACTCAAACGAGAGAGCTGGACGCCATGTTATAAGATTTGCATGATGATGATCCATGTTATAAACACACTTGAAATTAATATAAACTTATATAAGATTTGCATACTCTAAAACTGGGTCTAATATTATTCTTTATATCAATCTCTTCACATTTAAGATCTACTAATATTAAGATTAATTATTATAAAATAAAGCTAAAAATTTCAAGATGATTAAACACCTTATCTTTCCTTGATATTAGGCTTGATTTGAATACAAAAAATATTTTATTTCATCTTGTCATTATAATTATTTTAAATTTTTATACAAAATATAATAAATAATTTAACTTGTTCAAATCTCAAAATAATAATAACAATACTAAAAAAAAATATTATTTTAAAGATATTTTATTCAATTTCTAATTTAGTCCTTATTTGAATTATGAAATGAGATGAAATGGTTTTAAATTAAACTTGAAAGTTAAATAAATATTGTTATAATATTATATTTCAATATTATTATTATTTTAAGATTTTAAAAAGTTAAATTTTTTATTAAATTTTATATAAAAATTTGTAAAAATTATAATAATAAAATAAAACAAGATCAAATCAAATAAATTAATAATATTTTTATATTCAAACACAAACTCATTTTAACTTATTTTATCTCAATTTAATTATGCAAACGGCAGTTAAAAATAGAAAAATAGAAATGTTCAGGTTATCCAACTGTTTTTTTAATTTATTTTATTTTAGTTTAGTTTAGTTTTCTCGGCAGGTTATCCAACTGTCTGCAGGGTCAAAGATGTTTTTCTCTTCTTTCTGATTTTGTCTGAAACTGTTTGGAAAGTTATATATATTAGCTTCGGAAATAGTACCCTTTTCTCTCTATCTCTCTTTACTTTTATCGCCTAAATCAATGTAAAAGGGAATCGTCCTCGTTTCGTTTCAGAGCTGAAGATAAGAGTGAAAAATAATAAATCTGGAGGAATCAAGGCTGCGATGTCGACGATTTCCATTCACGGACCTGAATTCCTGACATTTCCTAACGCTGGATTTCGAAATCAACAAAAATCCCAAACAATCAAGGCCTCTTGGACGATGTGAGTTTCATAAATCTGTTTGTTTCTTTCTCTCTATTTCTGAGTCATTCCTTTCTCTAATTCCAGACCCCAATCGTTTCTGCTCCTCTGATCACCGGATGTTTATATGTATATCTGTATGTATAGCTCTAAGCTTAAGCTTTGGGGTTTTTTTCTATATTATTCACAGGGCAATGGATTCCAAGCCTTCTTATACAAGGAAGAAGGAAGAACTTTCTGTTCAGCTTCCGAATCCATCGACTACTCAATTCGAGTCGTCAACGCCGTCCGATCTCCGATTCGACCGGCTGCAGCCGTCGGATCAGGAACTAGATCAAGAGAAACGGCTTCAGTTTGGACAGTTCGTGGCTCGCGAGGCCGTGCTCGATGAAGAGTATTGGGTACGTGACTTACCATCCCCTTACAACTATAAGATTAAAACAGAAACAAAAATAAAAACCTTAAACCACAAAAATTAATGAGGTCTGTCCTTTTTTTAACCTAAAACTTGTGTATTAAATTTTGTGTGAATAAATAATGTGTTCTTTTTTATGTTTTTCTATTCTGTGGTAGACAGCAGCATGGCTACGCGCAGAAAGTCACTGGGAAAATAAAGATTACGAAAGGTAAAGTTTTCATATGCATCTGCATAGGAGTTTAATTGCAGCCTATAATCATCGTATGTACTTAAATTGGGAGCTGCTATGACTAAATCTGAACCATTTCATCCGAGATAATGGTTTCATTACTTTGGCCCATTATCTCCTTAAAATGATACAGAAACAGGCTTTACCAATCATTAGAGAAACTGAAAAAAGTAGCTGAGAGGGGTTAACAATTAGGAACAGACCAGGTTTTTCCGATCCCCTATCGCGTATTAAGTTTAATTCTTTGATGCCCTGCAAATGGTGGGCCATTTGGCATGAGTTCAGTTTCTAATGGGTTAACTGCATCTATGCATAAAAAGAGGAAGAGTTGGAGACCAACCACTAATTCTAGCTATGCTTGCTTAACACAGATATGTTGATAACTTCAAAAGGAAATTCGCAGAGCAGGTAGGACATATCGCCTTACTGTCTAAATTGTTTGATATAACTTCAATTATATATCTTTTATGCATGAAGTTCTTTAAAGGGTACTTTTTTTTGTTGTATAGGAGTTTAATGCCATAAAAAGGCGATGCAGAGGGCTAAACGGGCAGAAATGCGCATGCATTGTCACGGTATGAAACCAATCCACTAAGATCATACCCTTTGGTTTGATTTAGTTTGTATATTGGTCGAATGCCACCCGTTAGGGTGAGTTGAACTGGTTGATACAAAAAACATTCTCTCAGTTTCTCTTTATTATGATGGGAAAAAAGATGATTGAATCATTACTTGTGTGATTAGATTAAGCTCCTCATACGGTGTTCTGCTATCAAATTCTTCAGGTTAAAAAGGAAGTGAGGAATGTAAAACGCACTGTACTGAAAAGTGTTGTGGGAACCCTTGATTTGAGCTTCCGTTTCTTGTTGCATGGAGAGACTTTTCCTGGGGTAGAATTACGTTTTGTTTAAATTAGCAGCTTCAATCCTTGTGTTAACTCTGCCTAATCCAATCCTTTGGACAAACTTGCAATGGATTTAATTGCTGTTACAGGAAAGGGTGAAAACTCCTCTCTTCTGCAGCATCAACAAAACAGACCCAAATAGATATGGTTATATAGCAAACTTATGCGTGGCCAAATCAGCACGGCGCCAGGGTATTGCAAGCATTATGTTGCATTTTGCCATTGAATCGGCCAAATCTGATGGTAATACGAAAGTCGAGACATACATCTTTCATTGACACCCTAAGAGATGTGAAAACTCTGATATGGAACACATGATTGAAATAAGAAAATTTTTTCTTCTGATCTGTTCTTTCTGCAGCAGGTGTAGAACAGGTATATGTGCATGTGCATAGAAGCAACATACCTGCACAAGAACTTTATCAAAAGACGGGGTTTGAGGTAATGTCAATGCAATTAATCTAAATGTACTTCTGGTTTCATTTCGTGAGTTTTTGTTTCTTTAGATGTAGGGCTGAAACAGCTTTTATATTATTGATCAGATGGTCGAAGTGGCAAGCCCTCAATTGTTAGAAGATCAAACTTACTTGCTTTGTTTCAAGACATAGATAACTCAAATCATACTAATTATTCTCTGTGTGTCTCTCTTGTTGTATGATGATAAGGAAAAAAATCAATGTACACAAGATTGTAAAATATTTTATGTTTATAGGCATTCCAGCAATGAAATGGTGATTTCCGAGTTCCTCTTTCAAAATTAGGGGATGTTAGTGAGAGCTCATTCCAATGTGCGCGGCCCATTGGAGCATTGATATTGGACTAGTCGAATGTTTCTTTCCCCTACCAAAATTTCGTTAGGATTATGGTAGTAAATAAATAGATAATACTACCAAAGACTGGTTACGTCTAAATTAAGAAAGATACCATTCATCTCCCTTATGTGTTATCAAATGATTGGAAAACAAATAAATAATAAATAGTTTTCAACTCTTTGGTATTACATCAGGGTAATGAAAGGATTGATGATAAAAAAGAGGGTAGAAAGTAGCACTACTCTTTTATTCATAAGCTCGATCCTAACCTCATAATTTTTTTTTTTTAAATCATAAAATATAATTTAAATATTATATTTTTTATAATTAAATAACTAAAACAGCTCGCTTTTGATTGAAAATTAAATAAACAAACTTTGACCACTTGGTTCAAAATTGTCTTGTTTACAACCTGAGCTAGAAGCCTAGAACACTCCAAATCAACCCACACTGACTAATAATTGCTACATTGATTTTAAAGTTGGTGTCGAAATGTATCTACCAACTGCAGTTAGTCCAAGTTAATTTTTAGGATCTACTATCTAAATGGAGTAGAAAAATATTAATAAAAATGGGATGAGTCTATGGAATCTTTGATTCACCTCAACCTGACTATGGCCAGCCATCTCTTTCATTTCTTTGACTATCATAAGGTTTTTCAACCTCACTATTCAGCATATATATTCCATCCACATAAGGACGGACATAAAAATGTACAGGCTTAGGGTCAAAATGTTTGCTCCCTTCTTCTACTAGACCCAAATGCCTAGAAGAAGTCAAAACTGCGGTGAAGGTGAAGCTATTCGGCCACGAGATGCACAAGCCCCCTATGGGCCTATATATTATTGAACTCCAAGTCCAGGGTCACAGCACAGTTGCATGAGGCAGTCTCTTGAAAACACCGTTGGCCAAATATCAATAAGTGCATTCGTTACAGACACATTAGTTTCAAAACCTTTAATTTCTAACAACCTTTACCTCATATGATATAGTCATGAGGTTGTAATAATACTGACCATTGTGATATAATATAAGTCATAATCAACCTTTTTGTTGTACATCAAGATTGGAGAATGGTTGATACATCCAAATCTAAAGCCAAAAAATAAAAAAAATGTAGCAAAATCAGCAGTCCAAAATAAGCCATGATCTGTTATGATATACTACAAAGATCAAGCACAAGCTAGGGGTCTCAAGATTGATTCGGTCAACATCCCGCTTACGTGTCATTTGTGTCTTGTATTAAATTATCGGCTTCACATTCTAAGTTCACATCAGTTCCACTGCTCCATGCTAAATCCATCATCCACGATCAATTTTACTTACTTCTTTTCTTCTCTGCTCTCTAATGTCCAACGCTTGAGACGTCTAATTCCCATGAGATAAACCACTCGGTTCTGTTCTTCATCCAATACAAAACCGACTCCACTCCTTCAAATCCCCCTCAGATACCTAATCATCCTCGACCTATCTCTTCTCTCAAGACATATTCTTGAATCTTGGGCTATCAATGCCGGGGGCATACTCATATAACCCTTATCCTTCTTCCTTCAACATCTCCATACCAACAACCTCCATTCTCCAACTACGCAAACATTCTTTGCAAATATGTTTTGTAAGTTGTAATTAGTTTACTGACTTTGTTGGCAGAGCACTTAAAGCTGCATACAAACACAAGCGAATTTGAGCCCGAGGGAATTGCTAAACAAAGCATCTTGCTGGAATCATGTTAATGCTTCTACTACAAAAATTTCCAGTTAAGTTAAGCTGCGCACAGTACATTGCTGCAACCAATTTACAAAAGGAAGCAACAGGGCTCAAAAAATGAGAACTTTCTAAGATAAAAGGAACTTTCAAAATCAGTCATATATTGTGAATATTGTGGGTAACAGGGGTTGTATTCTATGTGTTCCTAGCCACTGTATGATGTTAAGCATAGCATGTCTGATTATCCTAACTGAGATCACATTGGAGAAGACACTCAGGAATAACGCAACAGACATTGATGATCAGGCACCTTGACATGTTCTAGTACCGAAGACATCTTCAAGCCGACAATTTGTACATCTGGATTCGAGTGGCCTTCCAGAAAAACATTGGTAATCTGTAAAAAGAAAAAAGCGCCATTACATCTTAAAACCATTTTTGGAAAACCATCTGAATTCATGAAATTTTAACCTTACGTAAAATTTCAAAACAGGCATGAGTGGTTAGAAAATTGGCCATAATTTTCAAAGACTTTGCATCCCCATCCTGGAGTGGAGTAAAAAACAGATACCTGAGTACATCCAAACAATTTGAGCACCCTCAGTGACAAGCAGCTGTCTACAATGAAACCAATAGCCTCATCTGTCAAATTCCGGCACCAAGATAGATCCAGAGTATGCAACATTTTCGATCGCCTGGCAAGCGACATTGCTGTGTCGTGGCTAACCTGAATAAAAGCCACAGAAGACCCAAATCAGAAAAAAGATAACATCATTTACCATAAAAGACCTGTCACCCCTTCAACCCAAGGGCTAGAATTAAACCAAGTGGCAGGGAGATTATCATAATCTAAATTGGCCGAAGCCTAAAAATCAGGTACAATCATTCCTCCCACAATCAACAATAGGTCTGTCTCATGCAAGCCATAAAAGAACCACAGAATAAGCACGTCTACATATAATCCACTCTCTTCTTCTTTTTTACTTGGCGGTATATGGCATAAAATGAATCTACAACATTTTGTACATTTTTAAAACATTTAAACTTCTAAAACATGTGTTCCTGTGAGTGTACGACAGAGAGAGAGAGAATAACCTTCTTGACATTATTCAGTGATAGTTCTTTTAAACACTCTCCAGAGGTTTCCAGGAATGCAGCAATAGCTTCATCGCTGTCACGCAGAAAAGATTACTCAGTTATTTCATCCCCAAAACAATGTCAAGCATCACCCACAGCATCTTTCGATCAGCAATTCCAGTTACAGTAAATTTTCCCTGGACTTTCAAACAGATGTACTAGCCAGATACAAGTTTAAAGTATTCAACATGCAAATAGATTCAGCATGCATCAGGAAAGCAATATACTACAATATTAATGCAAAACAGAAAAATTATTAGCATCTCCCGTATCTCACAACAATATATTCATTGTGATGATGTAGCATTCTGCTTTATTGAAAATCAAAAGCACTAACATCAACTAAAACTGTTCTAACCTGAATGGGTTACGGCAGAGTTTTAATATTTGAATTGCTTGACAGCCATTTGCAAGATATCCTAGGGCAGAATCTGTCAATTTGCACAAGTTGACAAGATCAATTGCACATAATCCCGGACAGGATTCTGCAATGACTTTCAAGGAAGAATCTGTCAATTTTCTGCACAAGATTGGAGCACAAAGCAGAATTAAAATAGCGCAAGTGACATAAACATATTCTCTGAAACTAAATGAAAGATGATCATCCCCTAAGGCATAAGAGGTGTTAAAGAGACATACACACAATCTGCCAAAACAAGCTCCTTCATATTGTGACCACGAGCCCTAATAAATTCCTTGATAAAATGATCACAAACATCGGGTATACCAGATAATGATAATACTTGTAGTTGTTCGAGCTTCTTCAATGCCGGTAGGATATGCAAGGTGTCAATGCTTTGACAATCAGTAAGATACAATTCCCTCAGAACTGATCCCAACGTGTTAGCCAAAGTGTCAATACTGGAGGAGCTAAGGAGGGAACACTGACTGAGATTTAAAGATCTTAGTGCAGGGGCAGAAGAAACAATTGCACTTAGGCCAACATCTGAAAGACGACATGCACCACTGAGGGATAAAGCAGTTAATGCCGGCAAGCTATTTGACGAGCAAGCTAAGGTAGAAAGTAATATATAATCTGGTATACAGCGCCCACATTGGTCAAGTTGTAACACCTGATTTCACAAAAGAGTACACTTGGTGTGGTCAAATAATAAGGATGTTAGTCCATAGACCAATTACAAATAAACAACAGCAATAAACTCCAGAGGAATATCATCCTTGTAAAACTGACATTGCAAAACTAGGATTGTAAAACCAACTTATCACCATATCAACCCAAACTAACATCGAGTTGGATTCAGGGCAGTATGTATAAGACTAATGAAATGAAGTTTGGAATCATTAGTTCTAAAGTGCAAAAAAGACTCTACAAAAAACAGAAGCCAATATTAAGTTCAACTACTGATTCAAGAGCTGCTTCTTTCCAATTACTTAATTTGATGAACCTCAAGCGGTGGGGGATTTTGACGTGAGAACTCAAATGAGGAAAATATGGAGAAACAAAAAATGCATATAAGAACCATTACTTTTATAGGATATAAAAAAAAAATCAGTATTGGTACACCATAATGGCAAAGCATTTCTCATCAACTAAATTAAGTTAAACCAATATTACACCAACAGCTTTTTATAGAGGAAACAGAGATTTGTTGGCATAACCATGTGATGGAATGAAAACATATGCATCAAAAAAGAGATGGTAAACAGAATCAAGCGAATGGATTATGATCCAGTGAGTGATTTAATATACAATAGCCTTGAGGATAATCATGCAACGTAACAAATGACCATCCTACACTTCGTGGTTATGAATCAATTGCATGATCATTCAATGCAATATAACCGTTAGTTGGACACACGTGGGTTTCAAGTATCCCGCAAACTCCTATTCCAAAACCGTGGCACAAAAACGTATGAGCAAACGTCCAGCTAAGCATTTATTTTTGAAACTCCAACAATACCGAACCTTAAAGAAACTTAGCATTCTTCCACTTACCAGACATCTATTCTGTCACAATGACGAGCAAAGGTCCCATTATACATATTAGGGATGAAATTCAAGTAATAATTAACTGAGCATTCGAGATAACTGTAAGCATATCATAAGGCAAATTAACATACCGTTAGGTTGCTGGTGTCACAAGCCTGAAAAGATTTCGTAAACTGTTCCTCCGTTAGCCATGAACAATCCCTCACGCGAACCTCTGTCGGTGATCCACGAATAAGAAGCTCAAAACAATGACTATTCATTCTCCTCGAATCGCATAGTAATTGACTGAGTGTGTGCTTCAAAGCATCAGGAACACATTCAAGTGAAGCAATTGCTTCAACATTCTCGGCAAGAACTGCCAAGCATAGTTCTTTCAGCGAGGGAACCAGCCGCTTTGGGCGATTTTGGCTATACTTAGGAACCCATATAAATGGTGCGCACTTTCTCTTCTCCAAAGAGGAATTCTCCACTCGCTGACTCTTAGTTGCTCGATCTTTGATGATGTTCATGGCAGTAGAGAAGGGACCAGGCCAACCTTCAAGGTCCCGCTCCTCTTCAGCCTCAGAATACACATGGTTCTCCTCTTCCTCTTGAGGAAGATAATTAGCAAATCGAGAAGCATTTTCCCTGGCTATTTCATAGTACCGGTTCATGTAACCCCTTCTGCTTGATTCACTCTCTCTTGTCTCAGCCTTCCAATCTTTGGTTTGACCCAACGATGCTGCATTACTTAAAAAATCGAGACCCGACACCACATCTTCAACTGAGTTTCTGGACTTGGATTCCAACCTCAATTCCACTTTCTCGTCACCGTTCAAAAACAAAGAACCATCAATTTCTACGGCCTTCCCTTTTTCTTCTCTGCCGAATCTCTTCCCCTTAACAGCATTTATCTCAATGACAACACTCCCCTCACCAGCACCGTTTAAATTTTTATTCCCCTTCTCATTTTCTGCACTCAACCGTCTCTCAAAAACCGGCTTAGAACCACCATTCTTGACCACATTGTCACTAAAATCGACCCCAAATACTGATACTAATTCATCTATGACCGACTTTCCTTTCCCCTTTTCCTCTCTATTAAGCCTCCTTTCACGCTCAACGATATGGTTCTCAGCAGCAATTGGTGCCATCTCAGATTCTCCCTTATTGTCAACCAACTTATCACAACCAGCACCACTCAAAACCCCACCCTCTCCTCTCTTGGCAACTCTCTTCCCCGACCGCAAATTTAGAAAAACTTTACTCTCTCCATCCTCCTCCGCATGTTCCAAACCTAGCGCGCCACCGTCAATACCCAATTTCCTCTTATTCCCTTTCGCCAACTTTGAACCCAGCCCAGCTTCTTCAGAACCCATTAAACCCTTGTCCTCTTTCCAACCAGACTCATTTCCATTCAATCCACGAACCCTGTCCACGCAAGAACCCATTTCCAAATTGGTAACCCCTGCTTTCTCTGCCATAACCCTCAAGTCCCGGGAGATCGAATCCGAATCCAATTCCAATTCGAATTTATACTTGTCCAACAAACTAGAAAGACAACCATCAATTCTCCTCATACTCTCTCCTTCCACCGGTTTCCCACTCGGGCAGGCTTCGACATCGCCCGACACGCTCTTTCTTTTGCGGTTGCGACTGTGGGGGGAAACGATCGAATCCGGACGAAGGCCCTCATCGGAGCCCGATTTCGAAGCGAGCCGGAGACTCCGACGAGGGACGAGACCGGAATGGGTTTTAGAATCTGAGCCCGACCCGGGAGATACCGGGTTAGGGTTTGTTGGTAGAGAAGAAGGGGTATTGGAGGACATAGGCGGGGTAAGAGATTGGGGAGCGGAAGATTCGTGGGTTCGGGAGGGAGTAGAAGGCTCGATCTTGAGACTTGGTCTCGGAAATATGGATTTTCTGGGTTTAATCGGGACTATTTTGCGAGACCGCAAAACCGTCATTTGATAGTGTCGCACACACAGATAGAAAGAGAGAGAAAGAGAGAGAGCGAGAGAGAGAGGAAATGGGAAACGAAATGGAGATGATGAAGGCGCGGAAAAGATGCAAGGGATTTGGGACAGAAACTTCTCGCGCAAGCTGACTGCAATGCTTACAATTTCCCGCCAGTGTATAATATTAATATATCTTCTTTCTTTTATCAATTCTATTTTGAGTTGTGCTAAAAAAAAATAAAAAATAAAAAATAAAACTTAAAAAATATTCTTTTTGGAATTGTAGGCGAAGTATATCTTATATTTTACTAGGAAAAAAATCTATTTATCTTTATTTTTTTCATTTTTTCAATATCCTATAATCTAGTATTAAATAATAAATTTATACATAAAATCTAATAAATAATTTATAATTTATAATTATCTAATATTATATTATAAGATGATGAAAAAATAATAGAAATTAAGATAATGAATATAATTACTAATCAGAAAAATAAAAGGTGTATTTTGCACATCAAGTTTTAAGTAAAATAATATATATTGTTTTTTCTCTCTTTCTTTTTTTTGAAAAATATGTCATGCATTTTCTAATAGTTTCCCTTAATTTCAAAATATCTAATATGATTGTTTCGGGAAAAAATATTGGAAATCATTTTCACATCGACCAGAAAAAAGCTAAAGAGCTATTACTTTTGATAGTCGAACATAAATAAATTCTGTGCAATTTGGATGATGATCGAGAAGAAATAGTTTTAAATTAAAATTAAAAACTAAATAAAATATTATTTTTTAATATTATTATTATTTTATATTAAAAAAATTAAATTATCCATTATATTTTATATGAAATATAGAAAAATTATAATTATGAAATAAAATAAAATGAAATGAAATATTTTCACTATTTAAATAAAACGATTTCAATACAAAAGCTCTCCAACTCATACAATCTAATTATTAATTTTTAAAATTTTAAAATAATAATATTATTAAAAAAATAATATTTTATTTAACTTTTAATTTTTATCTCTTCTTAGTTTATCTCATTTCATTTTAATTCACTATTGCAACTAAAAGAATCTCGTAAAATAGTATGGCAAACTCATAGATATTTTTTTCAAAAAATACGGCGATATGATCCGAATAACTAAACAAGACTTGTTTTGACTGTCTTGTATGGTTTGAATTTCGAGTTTTCATCTCAAATTTAGTATTACATTCTAAAATTTTAATTTAATTTTTTCAAATTTTAATACAATTTTTTTAAATCTTAAAATAATAATAATATTAAAAAATAATATTTTATTCAATTTTCAAAATTCATATCATATTATCTCATCTCATTATCTAAATCCGACCTTAATGTTGCCATGTTGAGTAACAATTAGTTTAGTAACAATGGTTCTAATAATTACCAACCCCTTTCATCATCGAGCAATCAATCGATTTGTCAAATTTGTGAAATGCATGAGCATATCACCAAACTGTTTATTGGGAGCCCTCATAAGAGTGCTGCACACTTGACAGAAGCTCTCTCTTTTTGCACCATTCAAGATCCTTCAAACTATGATGGGCATTCCGATATTGTTGCAACTTCTCACATAACCAACAATACCTATACACTTTAACTCCTCGTTCAGGTAACGAGGATTCCTTGTTGGCAATGGAGAATCTCCCAAAATTGTCCCAACTCTTCGGCTACTCAACCTTCTATCGCTTATATTAAAATATAAAATATGAGTATTACTACATCTACAAAATAATTATATAAAATAATTTTACAAATTGACGTGATTTCATCTAATATGTTAGATTTACTCTATAATAAAAATAACTTTACAATTTAATAAACTATATCAATCTGTAAAATTACTTTTGTATAATCATTTTGTACCTAATGTATTTTCTAAAATATATTAAGTATAACTATTGGAGTATAGTTGGAAGTCTTGCTCAACTCTAAACTCTGACTCCAACTATCTTTCACCCTTAATTTCTAACTTTGATTTTGAACTCTGATTTCCTTCACTCCGACAATGTTGGAGTTGAGCGAGTGTCGGAGTTACAAAGTTTTGGTCTAGCCCTACATGTACATACACTCCAAATCAAAGAAAATCGTTGAATGCACCGACATATTAATCAGCTCTCAATATTGGTGTTTTAATCAGTTCCCTCTTATTACATGTTGCATACATTTGGTTACTTTTTTTTTTCTTATCTTCGTGACTATGTTGAAAATAAACTTTCATCAAAGTCACTGGTATTTTTTTCGGCTTAGATCGTCGCACTCAACATGTATACATCTCCTATCATGTAGTGTTTGATAAAACTATTTTTCCTTTTTAGTCACTTCTCCATCTTCCACTTCCTCCTTCATCTAACTATGTTTTGTTTTCTAATTTTCCTATCCCCTCCTTTTTTTGTCTTGCAGCGTCAGTGATTCATCTTTTGCAAGTTCGTTTTCCTCCAATATTGTACATATGCTTATTCTTTTCCATCTAGATCATGCCTTCCTTCTGCTATTATTGTGGAGCCTCTCCTTTCTCTTGATGTCCCTACTTCTACTCCATCTACAATTTCTACAGCTTCCTCTATTGCCGTTGAATTGGTGTCATCTCCATCTCTAATATTAGACTCATTGGTCAACACAAATGCTATGGTTTCTCACAGCAAGGTTGGTATTTTTAGTCCGTGAGTCTACCAATGTATCACTTCCTTTTCAGACACTCATTTCGCTCAAGCTCTTCCTGTCCTTAAGCACCTTAGTGGCTCTCAGAAGTGGAAGAACACATTCAGATCTTCAGCAAAAGCATGCTTGGAATTTGATTCCTTGCCCAACTCACAAAAATATTGTTGGTTGTTGTTGGGTTTTTACAACCAATTTGTTGTCAGATGGTTTTATTGAGCACTATAAAATACGTCTCATTGTCAAAAGATATATCTCAAGAATTGCACACCAAAGATCAAAAGAAATGCACCAAATCCCCCACTACGAGAGATCAGGAAATGCAGCAACTAAGTAGACAATATTTTGCTTCAAGGGCCACAATCAAGCCGCAAGACCACTCACTCTGATATCTGACCATTTGGGATTGATAAAGGGCATTCTCCTAATGGTCCATATGTAATATATATCAGATCTTGTCATTTTTTGTGTTCTTAGTATAGGTGTATAATGTAATAAGCGTATATATTGCTTTCTATAGTTTTGGCATACAGCAGCTGCTATGAGGCGTGTATAAAGGAAACAATGTACAAAGTCATGTTGGCTATCTTTCGAGTTTTTATATCAATGAGATAGGAATTCTCTCATCTTCTTCATTCAATTTTCCCTCAACTCTCAATTTCTTAACATAACATCAGTGCTAGGTTAAACATTTCAACATCATTGCAAGTTTTTTCTCAAACAGGCCTTTTCACAAACACGTTCCTCACAATCTCTCAAGTCAGCCTCCAACAATAGTAGATGATGACGTAAATGAACCCACACATTCTCGCAACAATCCTTCACCGTCAGAGAACCCAAGCAGTCCATTCTACATTCACCATAGTGACAACTCCCACACTGTGGTCATCTTTCCACCTCTTTCGAGTTCCAACTACCTCTCATGGAAGAGGTCATTCACACTTGCCATCTCAATCAAGAACAAGTTCGGCTTCCTTGATAAAAACATCCCAACCTCGACACACAATGACCTTCTCTATATCCCATGGACACACTGCAACAACATCATCCTCTCTTGGATCCTCAACTCCATCACCAAGGAGATTGCATCTAATGTGTTCTACATAAGTTCAACGAGAACTGTATAGGATAAACTCAACACCCACTTCTCTCAACCAAATTCTATGTGAATCTATCAAGTCCAACAATAGCTTGGCACTCTCATCCAAGGCACACAATCAGTGAGTGAGTATTTCACTAACCTAAATGGAGTTTGGGAGGAACTCAATAATTATAGGTCGACACCGTGCTACTCATGTCGCTTATGCATATGCAAAGCCATCACCACAGTTGGTGAAACTCAACAGGCAGACTATGTTTTTAAGTTTCTCATGGGTCTCAATGACTCATATGAAAGCATTTGAGACCAAATCATATTGATGAGTCTCATACCTTCACTTGACAAGACTTTTTCTCTAATATTGCAAGAAGAAACACAGAGACAAACAAGGGTGCTGCTGCTGCCCACTGCTGAATTGTCGGCTTTAACAGTTTTTCAGAACACACCCTTCAAGAAGAAAGACAAACAAGATGTTGTGTGCAACCACTGTGGAAAGGCTGGTCACTCTCGAGATAAATGTTATAGATTGATTGGCTTTCCTCCTAATTTTAAATTCACCAAAGTCAAGCAGGGACCATCTCACAACAATGCTTCCACTCATCACTTAGCCAACCAAGTGTTATCTCCAACCCAAGAAGCCATCACCATGCCACAGCTATCTCTCACAAACTCAAGTTCAGAAACTGATGGCATTAGTCAATGATCAAGCACAACAATCAAACCACATCACCACTAGCTCAGCTCCAGCTCCACCACCCAACTCCACCACCCAACTCCCTACCTAACATCTCTCAGTTAAATATAGTAGGTATGTGTTTATCTACTGCTTCCATTTTTCCACAAACTCAACAACACCATATGTCATCCCTGCTATATCACAACTCACAACACTCAACACAAACATAGTGGATAGTTGACACAGGGGCAACAGACAACATAGTCCTGTTCCCCAACCCTTACCTCCATTACTTCAAACACTCATGCTTATGTCCAACTGCCAAATGGTTCTCGGACTCTGTCACCCATATTGGAATCATCCATTTTCAAAATTCATCATACTCACAGATGTATTGTGTGTCCCCTCCTTCACTTTCAACCTATTGTTTGTCAGCAAGCTCACTCTCAATCCCTTCCTATGCCTCACTTTCATGAAAAACTTTCATTTTTTTACAGGACCTTATTTCATGGATGACAATTGAACTAGCTAAAATCCATTGTGGTCTATACTACCTACTCACAAATTCTCTCGAGTACAACAAAGACTACAAGCTTGCTCAAGTTTTCTCGTTTTCCTCCAAAAGTCATGTTTGTAAAGTCCAAGATAGGCAAGACCTTGATGTATGGCACCCTAGACTTGGGCATTTGTCTAGTCAAAGAATGAACTTAATTCATTCTTCATGTCGGATGTAATTTGTCATTTGTCTAAGGACAATCATTTTACTGTCTGATATATGGCTAAACAGAAGAGATTAAAATTCCAATCAAGTGTTAGCTCTTCAACTTCTTCTTTTGATCTTGTTCACTTTGATATTTGGGCACCTTATTCTTAACCTTCATTAAATCGACATCACTGCTTCCTAACAATAGTAGATGACTATAGCCGCACCACATGGGTGTACCTCATGAAATTCAAATTTGAAACTCAGTCAATATTGCATACTTTCATTCTCATGATCAATACTCAATTTGAATCCAAAATAAAAACAAATTAGAAGTGATAATGGGCTAAAATTTAGCATGACAAAATTATATAAAACCTATGGTATCATTCACCAAACCTATTGTGTCTACACACCCCAATAAAATGGGGTGGTGAAAAGAAAACACCACCACTTTTTAAATGTGGGTAAAGCCATTATTCTTCAAGCCAACCTCTTTACAAAATTTTGGGGTGATGCTATTTTGACAGCAACACACCTAATAAATCGAATCACATCTCCTCTACTTGGAAATAAATCACCTTATGAGATGCTCTTCTCATCCAAACCATCTTATAACCATCTCAAGGTCTTTGGTTGCCTTTACTTTGTGTCCACGCTCAAAAGAGATAAAACCAAACTGATCCTAGGTCCAAAAGATGCATTTTTATTGGATACCTTGTCGAGATCAAAGGTACAAACTCTATGACCTCACCACTCATACCACTCTTGTGTCTCAAGATGTCATTTTCATAGAATAGGAATTTCCATTTGCAACAGCTCCTGAACCTTCCCTTCCTTTCAATTCAAATCTCTCACTTCCTCCAGCAATTCCAGATAACATTTTCTATCCATCAACTCATCTCTCATAGAAAATAGAACCTCAAATGCCCACTGTCACACCCCATGAACCTCCACAGATGGTTGCACTTCTTGAATCTTCTCATGTGACTACACCTTCACCTACCTCTTCATCTACATCTGCAGTTCTTTCTGAAAATAAACAATTCTAACCCATTTCCCGAAATGATTCCAGATTCTCCTTAATATCCTTCACCCTTACCAATTAGAAGATCATAAAGAACTAAACAACAGGCCTCATACCTACATAATTACATCTGCCAACTTGCCTCCTCCATCTTCAACTCATCACCTTCAAACCACTTAACTGCACATCCTCTACACAGCACCCTTTCATGCTCTCAATTATCTTCATCTCATCAAGCATATGCCTTGTCCCTCACCCTCATTTATGAACCAAAGAGTTATGAAGAAGCCGTTATGCATGATCATTAGCATGCTACCATCAATGAAGAACTGGCAGCTCTTGAAAGTAATGGTACCTGGTCAGTCACTCCCTTTCCTACCGGCAGGAAAGCTATTGGCTACAAATTTGTTTTCAAAGTGAAATTAAAATCAAAATGAAGTATAGATAAACACAAGGCAAGACTAGTGGCTAGAGGGTATACTCAATGTGAGGGGTTTGATTACCAAGAGACCTTCAGCCTTGTGGCAAAGATGTCCACAATCCGATTGTCCCTTGCTCTTGCTTCAATTCATGATTGGCATTTAGAACAACTAGATGTTCATAATGCTTTTTTACACAAAGAGCTCGATGAAGAGATCTACATGGAATTACCACAATGATTTCAGCTTAAGGGGAAGTCTCAAGGCAAGAAACTAGTGTGTAAGCTTCATAAATTCTTGTATGGTTTGAAACAAGCATCAAGGCAATTGAACGAAAAATTTAAAACTTCACTTGTTGCTACTGGCTTTTCTCAATCCAAATCAGATTACTCATTATTCACTAGAAGCAACAAGGATGATTTCATTGCTCTCTTGGTATATGTTAATGACATTATCTTGGGAAGCAATAGCTTGGATGCCATCAATTCTGTCAAAGCATATCTACATAATCAATTCAAAATTTGAGACCTCGGCATGCTAAATATTTTTGGGTTTAGAAGTTGCAAGATCAAAGGATGAAATCCATATTTGCCTAAGGAAATATGCTTTGGAAATCATAGAAAATGATGGACTACTTGGGAGCAAAACCATGAGCACCCCCATGGAACCAAATCATAAACTAACTCACTCATTTGGTGAGCAACTCTAGGATATGACTACCTATCAAAGATTGATAGGAAGACTCATCTATCTAAGTACCACAAGGCCTGACATCACTTATTTTGTGGGAATTCTCAATCAATTTATGGACAAACCCACTCATGCTCACCTATCCACAACTCGTAGGATACTTAAATATCTTAAGGGGTCGGTTGGTCAAGGAATATTTTTCTCTTCCAAGTCTTCTTTGCATCTGAAAGGGTATAGTAACTCTGATTGGGCTACATGCCCTGAAACTAGAAGGTCCATAACTGGTTTTTGCATATTCATCGGGGACTCTTTAATTAGTTGGAAATCAAGGAAGTAAATGGTGGTGTCGAGATCATCTATTGAAGCAGAATATAGAGCATTGGCCCATGCAAGTTGGCTGAAATGCCTCTTGAAGGACTTCAATGTTACACATTCACAAGCAGCCCTGTTGTATTGTGTAATCAATCCGCATTACACCTCACCAAAAATTTTATATTTAGGGCTGTAAATGAACTAGGATTCTCGACAGTCTGCTCGGTACTCGTTCGGTTAAACTCAAATCGAACTCGACTCGTAAAAAAAAAAAAAAACTCGATTGTGAAAGAAGATATCTGTTCGATTAGTAAATAACACATATCCGACAAAATTCGACTCGATTCGACTAAGGCTCGCTCGTTTATACTTGAGTCGACTCGTTAGCTCGACTCGATTAAAATTCATTTATATATTGATAAATATACACACATAAATATGTTATATATATATATGTATATGTATTACTAATAATATAAGTATAGCATTTTTATAATTAAATATGTAATATGTAATCTTATTACTTATATATATATATGATGAATGTACTTCATACTTATGTTTTATAATTTGTACAATTATTAGTTTATAAAATTTAATAATTTTATATATTAGTACATAGGAAACATGTGAAATACGTATATGCTATCATATTATGTGTATTTATTAATAATATATAAGCATATAACATATTGTTATAATGAATAAATATCAACTAGTTAAATATTAAATATTAATTTTTTATTAGTTATTTATTTATTTATTTATTTTTAAACTAGATTCAAAAATTTTAAAAAAAAATCGACCTCGAGCTCGAGCTTGACTCGACTCGAGTTTGTTTGTGGGACGAGCTCGAGCTCGAGTTGGAAGTTTAGTTTATCGAGTTGAGTTCGAACAATAAATAAATAAAAACTCGAGATCAGGCTCGAACTCGAGTATTTTGAGTCGAGTTCAAGCTCGACAAGTCAAAACCCGGCTCGACTTGGCTCGATTACAGCCCTACCTATATTCCATGAAAGAACAAAGCACAAGGATTTGGATTGTCATTTTGTTCAAGAAAAAATGCTAGCAGGTCTCATTAAACCAGTTCATGTATTTTCAAAATTCCAATTGGCTGACATACTTACCAAAGCTCTAACAGCACCACCCTTTCACTTATTATTGTCTAAGATGGACATACTTAATATATATGTCCATCTTGAGGGGGAGTCTCGAGAATTGCATATCAAAGATCAAAAGAAATGCACCAAATCCCCTGCTACGAGAGACCAGGAAATGCAACAACTAAACAGACAACACTCTGCTTCAAGGACCACAACAAAGCCGCAAGACCACTCACTCTGATATCTAACACTATAGGATTGATAAAGGGCATTCTCCTAATGGTCCGTATGTACTATGTATCAGATCTTGTCATTTTTGTATTCTTAGTATAGGTGTATAATGTAATAGGCGTGTATATTGCTTTCCATATTTTTGGCATATAGCATCTGCTATGAGGCGTGTATATAAGAAACACTATATAGAACCATTTTGGCTATCTTACGAGTTTTTACATCAATGAGATAGGAATTCTCTTATCTTCTTCATTCCATTTTTCCTCAACTCTCAATTTCTTAACAATACACCCAACAAGCTGGTTTCAACTTTAATGAAATTTTTACTTTGGTGGTAAAGCCCATTGCTATCTGCCTTATTTTATCACTTGTTGTTAGTCCTAGTTGGTCCTTTCAACAGCTTAACTTCAAGAGTGTCTTCTTATATGACAATCTCAATGAAAAGGTCTATATAGACCAAACCCCTGGTTATGTTGATCTTCACTATCCTAATCATGTGTGTTGTCTCAACAAAGCTCTTTACGATCTCAAACAAGTTGTGCTTGGCTTCACCATTTTAGCACATTTCTCATTTGATTAGACATTGCACACCAATCCTTCTCTCCTCATTTATCAATTACAAAGCCAATCCAAATATACCCTTGATAATCTTGAGCGAGCATCCATGATTAAATGCAAACCAATCTCTACACCTATGGTAATGGGGGACAACATCTTTCTATTAATGGTTTCCTTTATGCTAATCTCATTCATTTTCATTCCATTGTTGGTGTCATCCAATACTTGGTGATCACACATCCTAATCTTGCTCATAATTTTAACACAGTTTATCAATTCACACATGCCCCTACAGAGGCTCATTATCAAGTTGACCTACTCTGATGTAGATTGGGTTGGTCACCCCTACACCAAACATTCAACTTATGGTTTTACCATCTTATTTGGTCGTATTCTTATTTCTTTGAGTGCCAAGAAACAGATTAATGTGTCATGATCTAGTGCTGAATCAAAATATCGGGCCTTAGCTCTCATTGCAATTAAGCTCACTTGGCTCTCTAATCTTCTACAAGATCTTTTTCTCTCCATTGGCCCAACTACTATCTTGTGTGCAATCACAATATTATTTCCATGTCCTCCAATCCTGTCTCTCACACTCAGTCCAAACACATTAACCTTGATTATCATTTCTTGTACAAGCGACTGGAAGTGCTCTTTATATTCAGTTTGATCCATTTGTCTTTTAGATTGCTTATATATTCACCATTAACCTCTCCAAGCCTTAGCTTTTGTTCTTTTGATCCAAGCTAAACGAGTCTCCACTCACACTTATAGTTGCCTCCAGTTAGGAAGAGCCACTAGATTTGAACAGATTAGGCAAGACTAACAAATTTATTTTGTATAGCCTGCATTAACATAATAATATGGACTTGTGAATCATCTAGGATATCGCCTTGTATAGAATCAAACTGCAAATATTTAAAATATTGGACTCATCTCAGAAATGACAAGTCTGATAATGTCATTTTCACAACTTTTTCTCAAGGTCTTAACAAACATTTTTCAGTAATTGTTATCTTTTTCCTCAATCCCATAATAGGTATTTTGAGTAATAACATAGAGCTATTTTAATTTTATTAAATAATAATGAGCTATTCATTTTGTTAAAGTGAAGGACATCATTTTTTTAGAAATACAAAAGATTGAGGTAAATGAGAATAAACGTATGTACTAGCTTTCATGAAATGTCGAGTATAGTTTTAAATTCATTTGAAAGAATGCATCTTAATATATTATAGATTTTAGCGTGGTTCATTTAGAGAATTTTGACTCATTACTGATTATTCTTTCATTTTTAAATTTATGTTAAAATGAGTTGCAATTTGACTGATGAAATATTCCGAATGACAAATGTTATTTTTTGATGTATTGTACTCCCCCCCCTTTCTTTTGAGAAAACGTGCATATTTTCATTTCATCAACCTCTCATATGTCCTTGGACATTACAAGGTTTTTCATTATCCACTACATTTACAAGATCCTCTGGTACCTCTTCCATCCAGTATACATCATCATTCATTAGTCTAGCTTTTGTTGCTAACTCATGTGCCACTTTATTAGCTTTCATGTGGGTGGCTTGTATTGACCAAGTTGGTCTATGTGAGAGGACTTCCTTAATATACATTGATGTTTGATCAATTCCCCCATGGTTAGTGACCTTGCTCTTAGTAGCTTTAACAATGTTTCATGAGTCCCTTTCAAATATGGCTTCCTGAAGATGTAAATTCTACTGCAAGTTCCATAGCTTTCCACAACGCTTGTATTTCTACCATAGATACATCCCCCACATATCTTCTAGTATTGTAGCAAGAAACCATAACATCTCCTTTGTGATTTCTTGCAACTATGCTAATACCCAGCTTTCTATCATGAGTACTTACTGAAGCATCAAAATTTACCCTGGTACAGTTTCCAGTTGGTGGTGTCCAAATTGTTACTGCTCTTTTGTTTTGCCTATGTGCATCACCTATCTACATCTCTTCTCTGTAGCTATTGCTTGTCTTGAGCCTCATTATATAGGTCCAGCATTGTTTTTGCTTGTTTAATAATCGCGCTTGGGCTTGTAAATTGATTGTGAAACACATAATTATTTCTTCTAGCCCAAATGGATGCAAATATAGCTACTGTTCTACTCGATTTTTCTTGTTCCAAGGCTGTCATTAATTGTTTACATAGGAAAATAAAATCTTCCTTTGTTGAACACCATTTTTATAATTCATTGGTTTTCTCTTCCCATACATCCCTTACTGCTGGACATGTCCATAGCACATGTTGGATGGACTCCTCTTCTTGTAGACAATAGGGCAAGCTGCCGACTTCACTATCTTTCTTTTCAACAATTCAATTGAGTTGGTAAAAATGAATGAAGTGTCTTCCAAAGAAATTGCTGAATTTTTTTTGGAACTGGTAGATACCATATCTACTTCCACATCTATTTTGTTTCCTTCCAAGTTGAGCTTTCTCCCTTTTCTTGCTCCATTTTATTTTTTTTAACAAGAAATAATCAGTCTTCACGGTATATGTGCCATCTTTTGTAGCACTCCATACAAGTTTATCTTCTCCTTCCCTCTTGCTCAAAGGTATGCTACTAATGTTAAGTGCTTCTTCCCTATCAAAAATTTCATCTAACAAAACTTCATTCCAGCAATGGTGTTCATCATTAATGAGTTAAGCAACTTTGTCGTTTGCTTAAAGCAAGTGGATTTGGGATCTAACTCTCCGTGACACAGTTTGAGGTATCCATTTATGATTCCAAATTTCAGCTTTTCTACCATTACCAATTTGCCACATCAATCCTTCTTTGAAAACAGATTGAATTTGCATTAAAGACCTCCAAATATATGAAGGATAGAATCCCAGTTTTGCTTCACTGAACTGGTTATTTTTGTAATATTTCTCTTGGAACACTTTTGCCACTAGAGAGACTTGGTTTACTTGTAAATTCCATCCTTACTTTGCTAACATTGCTCTATTAATAATTGCAATGTCTCGGAATCTCATGCCTCCTTCCATCTTATTTTTCCCAACTATGACCCATTTCTTCTAGTAAATTGGCTTGCCTACTTCCTTATTCTTCCACCAGAACTTAGATAGCACTGCATTCATTTCTTTACACAGTGTTTTTGGAAGCATGAACACATTTATTACATATGTAGGAATGATTGTAACGTTGATTTGATCAGTATTTCTCTCCCTACAGTGAATAACAAGGAGTTTGTCCAACTTTGGATTTTTTTTCCATATCACTTCTTTAATTTATTTAAAAGTAGCTATTTTAGATCTGCCTATCATTGTAGGAAGCCCCAAGTACTTGCCATAATCATAACACATCATGGTCCCAGCTGACTTCATGATTGCTGTCTTGATGGACTGTTGTGTGTTGGTGCTAAACAAAATTGAAGTTTTTTGTTTGTTGAGTGCTTGTCTGGAGCCTTTTTCATATATGTCAAGAATTCCTTGTATTATCATCCAATTCTTCTTATTTGCCTTACAGAATATTAGACAATCATCCGCAAACAATAGATGATTGATTTCAATGCCCTTTCTTGATGTAGATACACCTATCATGCTTCCCTCCAATTTAGCATTAGAAAACATAGTGCTTAATGCCTATGCACAAAGGATAAAAAGGTAATGTGATAGTGGATTACCTTGCCTCAATCCTATATTTGGCATAAAAATGTCCCCTGATTTTTCATTCACAAGCACTGAAAATGACACTATTTTCACACATTTCATAATCATGGCAATCCACTCCTCGACAAAACCCAACTTTCTCATTAGTGATTCTAGAAATGACCACTCGAGTATATCATGTGCTTTTGAAATATCCAGCTTTAATGTTAGGCTCCCTTCTTTCCATCTTTTTTTATGCTTCATTAGTGGAGAATTTCAAAAGCCACCATGACATTATCAATTATGCTTCTTCCAGATACAAAAGCTGGCTTCCATCTGGATATTATGTTTAGTAGAATTCTTTTGAGCCGATTTGCTAAAAATTTTGCAACTATTTTATATATTACATTACATAGTGGAATGAGTCTATATTCACTAGCAAACTTGGAATTAGTAACCTTAGGAACCAGTGTTATAAATGTATAATTGAAATCACTAGGCCATTGACCCCTATTGAGTATTTCTAATATTTCCATACTCACCTTTGATCCCATAGCTTCCTAGTGATCTTGATAGCAGGTTGCTCCTACTCTATTAGGGCCACGAGACTTATTTCTTTGAGAGCTTCTTCTATCTCCTCTATTGTATAGGTAGCCTTGAAAGCATCATTCATTTCTGGTGTTACCTTGGGTTGCATGTGCTGCATGCATTCTTCAATAATTGTTATGTTGGGCTATGTTGATGAGAAAAAGGTTCTGAAAACACTTCTGAAATTCATGGCTAATTTCTTCCTTAGCCTCTTTTATACTTCCTGCTTCATCTTTGATCAGTTTGATCCTGTTTGTCTTCTGTCTTTTCTACAGACATGGAAGAATTTTGAGTTCTCATCCCTCTGCTAATACCAATGCACAATTGCTCTATCTCCATATATTGCTCTCTCGCTGCATCAGTTCTCCCACTTCCTTCTGCAACTCTTGAATTTCCTTAGCATTATTTTGATCTTCCACATTTTGTAAAAGTTTCAGCTTTTCTATTTGTTTATAATCTAAAGCCCATCTTGTGAGGCTCGAGTTTTATTCTAGTTTTCCAGGATTTCCTTGCTTTTTCCTAGTCTTTTTTGAACCTCTGCTATCTAGAAAGTCTGTCTCATTTCCTGACCCCATTCTTCCTTTATTCCTCTCTTGCATTCTTCTTCATTTCCCCATGCTATTTCATATTTGAACCTTTGGCTTTGCTCATGTCTATTTCTATATTCTACTTGAAAGCAATGAATTAGAATGGGTTTATGGTATGAGGTTTTGGCAGTCATAACTTCAACCTGTGACCCCATGAACAAATTAATCCAACCCATATTAGCTACCCCTCGATCAAGTCTTTCTTTTGTGAAGGTTGAGTCATCATGTCCATTGCTCCATGTAAATCTCGAGCCACTCCAACCAAGATCATACATCCACTCCTTTCCAAAGCAAATCTGAATTTTTCCATTTGACTCTCAACTCTTCTGCTACCTCCAACCTTCTCATTTTGAGTCAAAATTTCATTGAAATCTCCACACACCATCCAAGGTTTGTTATCCACAAGTTTCAATGATTCTAATAGTTCCCAAGTTACTATTCTCTTATTGGTTTCTAGCATCCCATAAAAACCAGTAAATTGCCACTCTTTTACTCCCCATTTTGTCTCCACTATAGCATTTATGTGACACTGAGAATAGGAAAAATAGTTACCCCTGTAGTTGCTTTCCACAAGAATGCAAGCCATCCACTTCTTCCAGCTAAGTTCACCACCAAACAGCTTGGAAATTTCAATTTTACTCTCAGCCACTTCCATTGCTTTGCTACTAATTTAGTCTCCATAATGAAGACTAAATTTGGGCGCTTTTCCTCCATCATCATGTGGAAGTCCTGAATTGTTCAGGGGTTTCCAAGCCCTTGATAGTTCCAACTTATTATTTTCATTGCTCTTGGCGATGCTGCAATACACCAAGTTATCACTACCATCGAGTGATGCCATTTCTCCAATCTTCTTTTGCTTCTTCTCTGGTAACTCATCCTCTTGACTGATCTCATCCTTTACCATCTCTCTCTTGCCACTTGATACATTAACATGGCTAGCCTCTATCTCCTTTGTACTTCTTGCTTTTCTTTTCCAGCTTGTCCTATTTGCCATATTACTTGGATGTGCTACCCTGTTGGTAATAATCAGACCCCCTTCTGCTTTCTCCACCTCCATCATTTTTTTTTTTTTTGCTTAGCACTTGAATTCTTCTATTGTGGCTACCAAACTTCGATTTCCCCTTGTTTCTATCGCGTCCTCTCTCATGTTTTGCTCAACTATGACATATCTACTATCTTTATTTGTTAGGTAGCATATAGCCCCCACTACAGAGTTGGACCCCCATATAAAAACACTAATCTTCCATAGCCTCCTTTTGTTGAAGTTTCTTTTCTTCTTGGCTATGTTGTTCTTTCATTTTCCAACTTCCTTCCTCACTGCCACTTTTCCTGTCATCACTAGAATCTGACTCAGGACCTCTTTCTAGAAGCTTTGACCCTTGTTCTACACTTCATAAACCCCTTCTTCCACTGACTACATCAGCTCGTAACCATGAGCCATATTGCATGTCATGGTTAGGGCTCTTTCCCAAACTAGTGTCCTTCAAAGGACAGTTCTCTTCAGCATGCACCATCACTCCACATCCAAAACATACTTTAGGCAACTTTTCATATTTAAAAGGGATCCAAACATCCTCTTCTTTTACTTTTATAGTTCTCCCCTTGACTACAACCTTGAAAAGATTAATCTCAATTTTGACTCAAAGATATAGACCCCATCCTAAGCCATGTTCATCAACATCCAATTCCACCACATTCCCTACCGCTTTCCTTATTTTTTCCCCGTAATCAAATTTCATTAGGGCAAAAGGTAGGTTGTGGAACCATACCCAGAACAACTCTTTATCAAACTTCATTTTATTTGGTTGAACATAGCCCTCAAATTCTTTCAACACAAGCAATTGATTTTCAAAAAGCCTGGTCTTCCAGCCATGATTCTCATTTTATCTGCTTGATTAGCAAAAGTAAGAATAAATAAATTAGGACCACAAGCTTTGAAAATCACGGGCTTACTAATTCGCCATATTTTTGCCATCATTGTCTCGATAACTTCTCTGTCGATGACACGATCCATCCACAGCTTTCCTGTGAGGCTTTGGCTACTAATCTCAATTTCCTTTTCCTTCACTTCAGCTCCAATGTCCAACACAGTTGTCTCCTCTTCATAAAATTTCAGCCATTTCCCCTTGCTTTCCAATTCATTCATTTTCTTCTCATAACTTTGCCAATTAAACATTAACAGAATCAGAACTGTAAATAAGACTCTTCCTTGAACTCACGAGAGCATAAAGAAGAGATTTTTTCTCCCACCGACTCAACACCGCTTGGAGTCAAGAGAAACTCATATTTATATTTTTCCTATTGGTTGAAACTGATGCTAAATTTTGCCTACATATCGACAGTTATTCCAAACCAAGCACTCGCATGTGGCAATGTTGATTTTTAGTAATAATGCATAATTTTTATTGGTAGTTGGGACTGTAAATCGCTTAAACATCCTAGGGCGATGACATTTTTTTGAGAAGCTTTTCATTTCGTAAACACTGTTGGTCTTCAAAATGGCTTAAGGTCTCGTTTGTATTTGGAACTCATATCAACTCTTCTAATTTCATTTCAAATTTATCATTATACTTTTTCAAATTTTCACACAAAATATAATAAATAATTCAACTTTTTCAAATCTCAATTCAATTTTTTTAAATTTCAAAATAATAATAATATTTCAATAATATTTTATCCAACTTTAAAAAATAATTACAACTCATTTAATCTCATCTTTAAATTCAAATGGGGCCAAGTCTCCAGTGCACCGTTTCCATAAATACTATTGTTCAACACTTCTCATCTACATTCATCTCTTTATTAAATTTTTCCCTTTAGGGTCCCTTTCCCTTTAAGATCCTTGACCTCAAAGTTCATAAGATCTTCTCCCTCATTAGAAGACCTTGCCCATATGATGTGGGAAAAGGATGCTTAACTTTCACAATAGTTTCCAACAATTGTCTTCCACAAGTGCCCCTAATCATTTAACAAGTACCTCAGTTTCTCATGATTGCCAACCTTCTTCATCCTCCTCGTTAGATTAGACTTAGGCTCAAGTTAAATTTGCCTTTGTGGATTTTGAAAAGGTAGTATAGATAGCAGAGAGATATATTGCCCAATTTTTTCTTCAAGAATGACATATAAAAGAGTGGATATATCCTTAAAGATGATGGCAGGTTCAATGTTTAAGCTACTATCCAATCTTTGCAAGCACCTGGAAAAAGTCCATAAAACCTTGGATCAAGTTATCGGCTTATTCCTACAAGTCTACTACGAATGCATTTAGTAACAAAAACTTAATTTTGACAAAAAATACATGGTAATTACTATGAAAAAAGTTGCAAAAAAAAGCATATTTTATTGTAATGCAAAGTTGAATCAACCCAAAGGATGCTCTCTACGATTTGGATCAGAAACAACCGGTTTGGATTCGGGAATGAGATAAGACGAAATAGGTTAAAAATGAAAGTTGAATCAAATATGATTTTTTAATATTATTATTGTTTTAAGATTTGAAAAAAATTAATTATTTATTATATTTTGTGTGAGAATTTGAGAAAGTTGTAATGATGAGATGAGATAAGATAAGATGAAATACTATCCGAACAAGGAAATATTTTATTTATTTATTTATTTTGTTTTCTTTAATATTAAGTAGCAATGTGGCATGAATATGTAAGGCTTAGCAGTATGTTGGATCGGACAACCTAGTATTTGTTTTTTTATTTATTTATGGATGGTTAAGCCTAAATGTATAGGTTGTGTTTTGAAAGTGAGATAATTTTAGATAGTTTGTGAATAAAAAATAATAATAATATTCTACTATCCCAAATAAACTTTATCCAGGAAAACAGGTGAAGTTGCATTAATGGGCTTAGGTTTGGATGGTGGCTCAGGGGCCAGGCTGTCATATGCAGTGCGCACGCCCCATGAGAGCCAGCCTAATTAATTTGGATTTGGGATTAAAAACCTTAATGGGCATGGAAGACAATCATATTTTAACCGGCATAAGCCGATGTGACATTCTTTCATAGTTATTGCTTATTAGAGACTAATCTCTTTTGTTTTGGGAGATAAAATTAAAATTTTAAAATTTTATTATATTTTTTAATTTTTATATAAAATATAATAAAAAATTTAATTTTTTCAAATTTTAAAATTATTTTTTAAAATTTCAAAACAAAATTAATATTAAAAAAATATTTTATATATATATATTTTTTATCTCATCTCATCTCATTTCATCACTAAAAATAAATAGGACCTAAACTTGCTCTGGATCCCACACAACAAAGACCTTCCAAAAATTTTGATGGACAAGATTAACTCAAAAGACAGAAGGGAAATGGGACTTGAGACTATTGATTTTGAGACAAATCAATATTAACTAAGAGACATTTTGAGGTTCTGTATCCCCCTGACTTCATCTTTCTACTCTTACTGTAGCCGAGAGTAACATGAAGATTGACAGCTTATATTAAACACTTATTTTGTAGTGAATTTCATTAACTCGATATTTTATTTATTTATTGTGCATTTTCTCTACTTTATGAAGACATGGACGCACTGTACACATCCTACCATTGGGACTAAATATATATATATATATATATATATATTGTAAAATCACTACTTATTCTAAAAGTTTAAACTGATAAAAAAATTTTTTTTATTATTTTATATATTAACAACTCTCCTTATTTGTAGGTCAGACTTTCTATTAATTAGTGGGTCCAACAACTCAGAGTTCAAATTTAGAACCTCTACTCTATTATTATGTAAAATTTATTATTTATTTTTAAAACTTATTTTGACAAGAAGAAGTAAATTTTATTATTTTATATGTTAATATATATATATATATATATATATATATATATACTAGGTCAAAAGCAACGTGCAAAGCACGTTATCTAATTAAGTGAAATAGACCTTCCTTGTTTATGTTCTTCCTCATTTATTTATGAGTCCATATTATAACTATACATTGTTTATATTTTATATATTTATAAGTTTTATAATAAAATTATAATTTAACATATCAGAAAATATTTTATTTTCTTAAAAACTTTATAAATGGGCTATTTTTTGTAAATGAGCTAGCCTCTTTTTCTTTCTTTTTCTTTGTAAATGGGCGACAGGCTAGGTAAAAATATATTTCAGTGATCGACAATAGTAATTCTTTACTTGAGGGGTCCAAAATTAATATATGATACTTTAAATATAGGATATTTTAAATTTTAAAATATAGGATATTTTCACTTGCGTGGTTGAAAATTAATATAGGATATTTTAAATTTTGAAATGATATAGGTTATTTCACTACTTTTTGATTTTAAATTTTAAAAAATAAGTGGCTGTTATTTTTTTTCATTCAATATCAAAATTGCATTAAGCTAACAAAAACAGAATTAAACAAAAGGAGAATTTTGGGTCCAACAATTAACCATCCAAAACAATCATTATTTTAATATAGATCAAAATGATCAAAACCAAATCGGGAAATAAAACATATTATATTGATAAAATATATTTTGAATATATACCAATTTTATATATTTTGGACATATAAAACATATTATATGTAATTGGTATATATTATATGATTTCAAAAGGTATTAAGTTATGAAGCTATAAACTTTGGTGTTTAAAGGTTTTAAGTTTAGTTAATGAGTAACTCTTGCTATTCTGTAGATATGTTTACTTAAATAGGTAATGTTAACTAAGCTATTTAATTATGATTGTGTCATTAGATTATAGCATAGCTGGTTGATTTAGGGGTGGATGATTAATTTGTGCATTTCATATTATTGTGGTGGTAGAGACTATTGCGTGAAACAATTTTGAAATTACTTAATTTTTTTTTATGAATAATATATTAATTTTTTAAAATAATCAATTCACCCTAAAAGACTTGTACCATGAATAAATAGCTAAACAACTAACTTATCTGTCAATACAGCACACATAAAACTTGAGCATCTAGCGTTCCCATATGGGGCAGCTTTGTATGGTCATGGAAGAAATGTATTGCAAATATTATGTGCCCCAGTGGGTGGAAGGTGCTCCTCAAATATTATGAGAGCTTGCAAGTCGAAGAGGCGTCTCTGCAGCATGCTGTGTTAACTATTTAGATCTATAAGAGAGTTTCTCGTGAGTTAACTCGTTTACTTATTTTTTCTTTTTTGCCTATTTTTAGAGTGAATGACAAAATTATATTGAAGCTGGGACCAAGGAGCAATACTATTTCATATTAGTATTAATTACCAATACACGAGAATGACTGAGTGAGCAAAACTTCTCTCTGGGTAGGTGGGCTTCATTTTTCAAGTCAAATACATTTGGTACGCTAAGTCATTTATATTTTAAATTTTAAAATATATAATATTTTAAATTTTAAAATAGATTTTAAAATGATATTTTAAATATTTAGATATAATAAGTGGCTGTTAAATTTAACGGTCACTTAACGGAAAAACGAGAAAATCCGTTAAGTGACCGTTAGATAGCCACTTATTATAATATATATATATATATATAGATATAGATATAGATATATGCCATTTGATCAATTATTAAGCATCAAATTCTAATAAGCATAAACAAAGCTAGAGGGAGAGAAAGAAGCTGGAGACAGATAAGCTGATGAATTGGGGTGAGACATTTGTGGGCTGCAAATAATTAGCAGAAATTGAATAATGTCAATATTTTTACTAATTCCCACTCATACTCCACTCAAACATATCTGATTTCCCTATTTGTTTATTTCTTTTCTCTTATTTTTTTCAAGTCAATTTTGTCTTTGAATGGTATCAATGCCTCTCGTGATTGGATTTGTTTTATTAATAAAACCACTCGCACACTTTATTACTGAGATATTTATAAATAAATATAAAAGACATCAAAGATTGTGAGATGAGGTACTCTATTTTCCAATAACTGTAGAACATGTCACATGTGTGATCCATCATTTATCACTGTCTTAAAGCCTCCAAGACAAAGTAGCTCCTGCTCATCAAGAAAAAAGCTTGAATTCTATATATTATAAACCAAACGGTTTCGTCTATAGATAGAGATGGATCACCTTGTTTTGTTTGTTTAGTGGGAAAGCTTGACTTTAAGGTATCGTTTAAATAGTAAGATTAGATTAGATTAGATGGTTTTACATGAAAGTTAAAAATTGAAAACCACTCATTATCATGATTCATAACTAGCAAATATTTATTAATTATAATATATATTTATGTATGAAAATACGTCGGCCTTTATAATGCTAACATAACAAAAATCGAATTATTCAAATTTACAAACTCTAATAGTTTGTTTGAAATTGATTTTAAAGATATTGTTTCACTAATCATTAGAAATCTAACCAATGTGGGGGAATTAGTATCCTTTGTGAATATAGTTTCCTTGTAAATAGAGGTAACATAATTTCCCATCACAATAATTTCTGAATTTGAATAGGTTATAACAATTATCCTCCATATTTATTTAAGAAATTAGAGGATTAAATAAGAGGAAAGCACACTGCCACGTATCTAAGAATTACATCAGACAGCAAGCTACATGCCCAAAATTGACCAGGTAAGCATTATAGTACATATAAAAAATAATAATAATAATAAAGTAAAACAGATAACTAACATGCTGCATGACACATAGAGATTTCTTCTGAATTACTTTATTTGTTAATCGGTGTTAAAAATTATATTTTAATATATTATTAATTTATTAAGATTTTATTTGTTTGTTTTGAAATAATTTATTTTTTATAATAGAAAAAAAATATTTGATTTTATTTTATTAAAATAATTTTATTTTTTTTATAATTCACATCTATAAACTGCATTGTAAGTCTAAAAATAAAACCCTCCAATTTTATGGATAAATAAATTATGAATAAAAAAATTAAAAGTAAAATTTATAAATAAAAAAATTTTAATCAAAATTATTAGAAAATATAGACTTTTCAACTTTATTTTTTTTATATTTGGAATGTAAAGAAATTTAATATAATGAAATATATGTAATGCTGTCCATATTATTATTATTATTATTTTATTTCATGTGCAGCCGCTGTTGCACCGCCGCGTAAACGTGTTTTTTTTTTGTGGGGGGGGGGGGGGGGGTGGACAACTAACGTGTTTTTAGTGAAGAGTAACTTTATATGAATAATTTTGTCTCTCAAGAAAAAGTCCAAATTGGACGGCGGCGAATTATATCTTGCCATTTGGACAAGAGAAATAGCCAGCTCTTATATCCATTTTTGAGATGCGACCCTCCTCCCATCTCTAAAAAGACATTCGGCTTAAGTTCAGAGATGAGATGATTTGAGATGAGTTTAATTTATTTTTTAATATTATTATTATTTTAAGATTTGAAAAAGGTATATTGAAAATTGAAAAATGTGTATTGAGAATTGAAAAAGGTGTATAGGAATTTGTGTTTTATATAAAAAATTATAAAAATATAATAATAAAATAAAGATGAGTTGAGATGAGCTGAACTCACCTCTGAATACAAACGGGACCTCAAGCTCTCCTTTCAAACCACTTTTTAAGGGTCTTGGGGTGCGGTCGGATTACACTTTAATATTTTAAATATTTTATAAAATTATAATAAAAAATAATAAAAAATATAATAAAAATAATAAAAATTAAAAAATATAATAAAAAATATAATAAAATAAAGATGAATTTTTAAAATAAATTTGTCGGCAGCGGTGGACGACACCGCCCAACCCATCAAGATCGGAGAAAGATCCGGGTCTGAAATGGGTTTAAGACCCCGTCGGGGGCACACTGAAGGTCGCCGTCGTAGAGGTGGGATTGCCGGCTCCCTCCGATCTCGATGGGTTGGGTGGTGTCGCCCACCGTCAGCGGCGACAGCAGAAGCTACAAAAGGGAGGGATTTGGTTAGATTGAACCCCAAGATTCCTCTTTTTTTAATCATTTTTTTATGTAATTATTTTAAAATAAAATAAAATTTTTTATTAAAAATTAATTTTTTTTTACAAAATAATTATACAATATTTACATATTTTACTTATTATATATCATCGTTTTTTCAACATTGATTACAAACCTTCACATGCCAAATTTTATGATTACGCGCAAATCTTTACATGTGTAATTTCTTTGGGAAATTAGTTTCGGCCCACTACATGAAGAGTGATGATGAATCTACCACTTTTTTTAAAAGAGTAATAATACAAAAAAATATTTTTACAACATATTTTACAATAATATTATGAGTTGAGAATGTTTTTTTTATAAAATAATGTCCTCATTTAAAATTAAATAATTTTTAAAAAAGAAAAAATTCCTACTATTATTAAAAAAAAATACTTTCTTAATAATTAAAAAAAAATAGATTTAGAGATAAATTTTTGAAAGAAAAGTTCAGATGAAATAGTTTACTCTTTTCAATTCATTATTGGGAGCATATACACTCAAAATTATTCAGGATTTTATCCTCCACATTCGATACTTTTGGGGAAAAAAATCATAACCGTGGTGGCCAACCATGAGTTAAGTTGGATTATTGGTATCATTTCCAATTAATTTGTGTTTAAAACTTTAACCACTATTTTGGGTTTAAAAACAAAAACCCCACTATCTCGGAATGCTCGTTAGGATAACCACTCCTACACATATATTTACTTTTTTGTAAGAGTTAAATGATGTTTTCTTGGCCATGAAAAGTCCAGTCGCCTTGAATCCATTGAAAGTTTGAATCGGGGTGTCTCATTCACAATTATTCACAAATTTTGTGAATGAAATGAGATAACATGAATTAAAATTAAAATTAAAATTAAAAATTATTATAATATATATTATAATATTATTCTTATTTTATAATTAAAAAAATAAATTATTTACTTTATTTTTTCTAAAAATTAATAAATTTATAATAATTAAATGAATGGATGAGATCAAATAAGATAAAAAAAAACAAAAAAAAAAGGGACAGAGGCGTGCCAGAAAGGTCTTCGTTTGGGTGCTTCTTTCTTGTTATGAGTTATCCAATCTGCTCTCGATCTTTCTTCTTCTTCTTTGCCAAAACACCATGACTCTGGCCATCAAACACGACTCTCTCTCATTTTGGTCTTTGCCATCCTTTGCCTTTTGCGGTGGTTAATAATATTTTTTAATATATATTTTTTTAATTTCTTTCACCTCCAATGACTTTTTTTGGCCTTGGTCATGCACGGGCAATTCCTGTATTGGCTTTTTTCTTTTCCAGTCAATCCGCGTATTACATATGGAATAAATTATTATACTTCACAAAAAACGCCATTACTTTTTTATAAAGATTTGCACAAAATTTATAAAATAGAATTAGCGAATGGGATCTTTTTGTTCTATGTTACTTCTCTTTTATTTTTATTTGTATAAATTTTTTAAATAGCATTAAATATTTAGGTTCCTCATGTTTTGCTCTCCAAAGTTAACCTTAAAATTTGAATAACAAGTTATGAAGATTGTCAATTACCTCTTAAGTGCACAAGTAACGGTACACGCACAAGTTTTTTTTTTTTACAATCAATTATTTAATCATATTTTAAAATAAAATAATTATGCAAAGCGAGGATAATTTTTTCAGTTATTTTATAAAAAATACACATCGTTTAAAATATAATTATATAAAAAATATTATATGTCTATTATTTTAATAAGCATATACTTCTTCAGAGAAAAAAAAGCATAGACTTCTATCATGTCAATCAAAATTGACACTTTTTCTTTATTATGCAAGAACCGTTTGAATTGGGATTATATTGAATGATTTTTGTTTGTTTTTTAAATTATTTTATCTTATTTATTTCATCTTAAATTAATTATTAATTTTTTTAAAATTCTCATATAAAATAAAATATAAATTTTTTTTTAAAATTCTAACACAATTTTTTAAATTTCAAAATAAAATTAATATTATAATAATATATATTTTTTAATTTTTAATCCATCTCTTCTCATTTCATTCATAATCATCCATCTTTGGTAGAAAGACTCAAAAAAGTTTGATGATATATATATATATATATATAGAATAATTCTTTTTACAGTTCATTAAATATGGACTACATTGCAGTCTATATAAAAACACTTCAATTTAATGACTAAATGAAATATATTTTTCAGATTTTTAAAATTTTTTATTTGTAAATAAAGTTATTTTAATTAATTTTATTCTAAAATAAGAATTTCTCTATTTGTTTATTACTTGGACTTAGGAGCAAAAACATCATTTGGCTTAAAGGACTTTGGCCCCCTAAATTTTTAAAACTTGATAAAAATCAAATTTTGAAAGGTATTTTTATAAAATAGATTATATAAAAAATTAATATTTGTCTCTCCTTAAATTTTATTTTATAAATTAATTTCTTAAATTAAAATTTCTAATTTTACCCTTACTTAAATTATAAAATAATCTAATTTTTTAGATTGTATATAATATTGACCATATATATTCCAAATCCTGAAGAAAGTAACCGTGTTTCACATCTCATTCTTCAAATAAGGTAAACAACGACCTGAAAAATCTCGACCGCTGGATGGAGTATCATTGGTCAATCCTTGTAGATCTCAAAAATCGTTGGAGAAATATACGATATAAATTATAATCCAAAATACTCTATCCAGGCGAAAATAATCGCCTTAACAAATCAAAATTATTATGTCGTAACGCGCTGTAATTATTTCATTACGAAATAAATTTACTCACAAAAGTTGTCATTTGGAGAAGTTGTCATTGAAATAGCTCGTAGTTTCACGCAGCGAGTCCATCTAGTTTGAAGTTTCCATACAAATGGATCAACTCTCCCTCACCTCTCTAACCCCCCCTCTCTCTCTCTCTCCTCTCTCTCTATCTCTCTAGTGATTCGTTAATGGCGATCTCATCCAAATCCACTCATTGACAACATCACCTTCACGAAACACGCACATAGTAGTGATGGGTCACCATCACCACCACCATAACACCAGTGATGGAATCTCCCAGCGAATCAACAGCCCTCGTTTCTCGGGTCCAATAACTCGCCGAGGCCATTCATTCAAGCGCAACACCGTCACCAGCAACACCCATGGCAGCAAGGACGACAGCAGCAACATTAACGACAGCAATAATGGCAGTAATATTGCCGGTTTCAGTAACCACCATGAAATTGACGTCCACCTCAGCTCACCCAGATCCGAAATGGGCGCCGACTCCGTTGCCCTCGACGGGTTCGAGTCAGTCTTAGAAAGGAAGCAAAGCCACCACCATGTGAGCCAGAAGGTTCATGGGGGTGTAGTCAGGCGCTTGCTAAGGAGTCGTATGGGATCTGTAATGGTAGAGTTGGGGTTGAGGGAGAGGAAGAAGCTGAGCCATTGGATGTTTTTGTTGTTCTGTGGGGCGTGTCTGTTTCTGGGTCTTCTAAAGATTTGCGCCACAGGATGGTTTGGATCTGCCATTGAAAGAGCTGCGTCCAATCAGGTTGGCTCGGTGTTATATATATATGTTGATCTTTCTGTCTGCCTATGAAAAATATCACGTGACTGAATATATATTAGTTTTCATCTGTTACCTTATCGTTTGGATTATTGGATTTTTTTTGTTCGTCACTCTCTAATCGTCTATGCTATACCTTGAAAGGAGTAGATAATTTCTTGCTGTGCTTGAGTTCTAGTATGCCTTTACTTAATTTCATGCGATGGTTGAGTCTTTTGCGTCTTGGTGTTCTTTTTCATTATGTTGCTTGTGAAGAATCCTTAATCTCACCTAAATTATTCAATCTTTTTAATTAGGATTCAACTGACTCCATCACTGGTCTAAATCTAATGGATCAAAGCTCCCATGAATCTGGATATAGGGAGGGAGGAAGTGATGTGGAACGGACTCTTATGATGGTGGCATCGGGTATAATTGGCAGCCAAAATGGCAAGGCTGAAGTAAGTTTCCGATCTATATTTAAGCTCACTGTTTACTCCCTCTGCTTCGATTGTTTCTTACTCTTTGTCCTAAATGGACCATTATGTCATGAAAATGGCTTATCTTGAGGCCAAATGGCGGATAACGCCTATTTAAGAGTTTGTTAATTTCTTCTCCTGACAATGACTTCTTGTTCAGTACTCAAGTATTTGGTCCAAACCAGATAGTGAGAATTTCACCCAGTGCATCGACCGGCCAAGCAGTTACAAACGTATGATGTGCATCTTTCTCTTTGACTCATCTGCTTTGTTGTGTCTATATGTGTGTTTCTCAGGTTATTGCTTTGTCTTCATTCTTTTTGCTTCTATTGACAGCGGTGGATGCAAAGACAAATGGATACATCCTTGTAAATGCTAATGGTGGCTTAAATCAGATGAGATTTGGGGTCTGCCTATTGATGTTTTTATAGTTTTCACTGATTTATGTGGATTTTGGCCAGAGTCTGATCTGTCAATAATTCTAGAGTGCAGATTTGTGATATGGTTGCCGTTGCAAAGGTTATGAATGCAACACTTGTCCTGCCTTCGCTTGATCACACCTCCTATTGGGCTGATGAGAGGTTGGTTTGTTTCTGTACTTCTACTATTGTTCAGTAATTGGAGCCATGTATTCTAACGACCTTGGCCTTATTAACACACTTAACATGAAAGTGACTAAACTTGGTAAAAAATTTAGGGAGAGCTCTCTAGTTTTTTATATATTATAAGCTAGTTTTTTGGAGAGCGACTTCATAATACTGAAAAGTCTACTATTTTCTATCCTTTCCTTCCTTTTCATTTCTTAAAAAATAAATGAACATATGGTATCTTTGACCCTTCTTTTTCTGAGACCTTGGAAAATAATTTCTGTTTATTTAAAAATGTAAGCATTGGTATTTTTCTGGTAAAGGTGTGAAATTCATTCCCCAGAGGATTCTATTGGGCAGCTGCTTTCAAGAGAAGATGCCTTACTGTGACACATATAGAGGGCTTATTCTTATGCTGCTTAAAGTTTAAATAATATCTTGCATGTGTACAAGTTTTTCATTATCTACTTTGGCCTAACTTATTTCATATGTATATATATTTGCAGTGGATTTAAAGATCTTTTTGATTGGCAACACTTCATCAAAACTCTGAAACGTGATATCAACGTAGTGGAGACATTGCCACCTGCCTATGCTGGACTTGAGCCTTTCAACAAAACACCAATATCTTGGTCCAAGGTCTAACAAAAACTCGTCTATCTTGAGTTGACCCACTTTCTTTAAAGCGAAATGAAATATAATACAAGGCCTCCCCCTAGGACCAAATGCTATTTTCTTCACACAATAAATCATTAGCTAAAACAACATGCTGGATCCTGTTAGCTAGCGTTCACCATTCAGTTTGAGTAATATGAAAAAGACTCATTTGTCTGATATTGGGACACTTGTGTATGTTCCATTATGTGCATAAATGTGGTACAAGTTCCCACATAATTCTAACATCAATTACGTTTATAAAAGGAAAAAAAAAATCCAATGCCATTATCTTATTTTATTCAATCTCATTCTGAGATTGATAGCAGTCTTATTTTTATTCATATTTTTTTTCAGGTCAGTTATTATAAGACTGAGGTCCACCCTCTTCTAGAGAAGCACCAAGTAATCTATTTCACTCACACTGATTCTCGGCTTGCCAACAATGACATCCCACTTTCCATTCAAATGCTGAGGTGCCGTGTAAATTACAAGGCTTTGAAATATTCAGCTCCAATAGAAGCACATGCAAACACCTTGGTTTCTAGAATGCGACAGAATGGAAGCCCTTATCTTGCCCTCCATTTGAGGCAAGTTTTGACAGTTATACATCTTATTGAAACATTATTTCTGTTGCTTCTGGTTGTGTTCTGCACGAGTCCTGTTCTGCTGATAGAATGTGCACTGACTAGTTATTAAGGTTTATATTCTTTGGTTTGTTTATTTGTTTGTTGTTTTGTTTTGTTTTTTTTTAAATTTCCTCCTTACAATCTGATGTTAAACTTCCATTGATTCTCCATTATCTATATATCATATTGGCCATGAAGTTTATGAGCTGAATATAGAAGTTTAAACTTCCTCAACGTCACAGCAGCTCATATTTATTACAGGACTCAATGGTATTTTGAAGTTATGTGGTTGACCTTCCCATTTGTGATTTTGTATTAGGATCCCCTATAGTTCTAGCCTGTGCTCTGGGTCCTAGAGATTGAGAGAGAAAGATAAGAGCATTGGGCCTACAACATTTATTGCATAGACTTTGGGCATGAACTCTGGAAGGTCCATATCCTGTGATTTTGTGTTTTATGGAACAGGTGATTTTATGAATAATCTCCTTGGAACGAGCTACACAAATAAGGGAACCTTCAATTGACTCGTGGGCTCCTGCTAATGTTATGATTTTTTATGAGTTAATGCTTGCTTGTGTTGGACAATGGATCAATTTTGTAGGCATCCTTAATTGTTAATCCCTTTCCTACTGGGAATTAAGTTGTTAATATTTTGTGATAAATTTGGATTAATTTAGGTAAGTTATATAATGTTACCCATTTTTCTAATCTATCATACTTCTTTCTTTCTTTCTTTCTCTTTCTTGTTCTTTCTGTTACAGGTATGAGAAGGATATGCTTGCATTTACTGGCTGCAGTCATAATCTGACTGCAGAAGAAGATGATGAGCTACGTAGGATGCGGTATGAAGTCAGTCACTGGAAGGAGAAAGAGATCAATGCGACAGAAAAAAGGTTGCTTGGAGGCTGCCCATTGACCCCTAGGGAAACAGCACTTCTGCTTAAAGGGCTTGGTTTTCCATCTAGCACTAGGATTTACTTGGTAGCTGGTGAAGCTTATGGTGATGGAACCATGCAATACCTTAAGAATGATTTCCCAAACATCTTCTCCCATTCCAGTCTCTCTAGAGACAAAGAGCTTATTCCCTTTGAGAACCACCAGAACATGCTGGCCGGTATAGACTATGTTGTTGCCCTCCAGAGTGATGTGTTTGTTTATACTTATGATGGCAATATGGCAAAGGCAGTTCAAGGTCATAGGCGCTTTGAGGACTTTAGGAAGACCATCAATCCTGACAAGTAATATTCTGACCTGTCTCCCCTTAGCATTGTTAGTACATCTGATTTGGTGTTTTTTGTTCTGTTTCTGTATTGGTTTTTCACTCATCAAAATTGCAGTGTACGATAATTGTCATTATGTTCATTCAGGATGCATTTTGTAGAACTTGTTGATAAGCTTGATGAAGGCAAAATCTCCTGGAAAAAATTTAGTTCCAAAGTGAGAAAGCTTCACAAAGACCGTGTTGGAGCTCCATACTTAAGGAAGCATGGGGAGTTTCCGAAGCTGGAGGAAAGTTTTTATGCAAATCCCCTTCCTGGATGTATTTGTGAAACCAGACAGAAGTAGAAAGTAAATCATTAGGTTTTGTAATTTTATTTAATGGTGTTCAGATGCATGCAAAAGACATTGAAGGGTGGATGCCATTACTAAAGTGATATTGTCTCTGGAAGTGACAATCTCAAACTTCACAAATTCTGAAAGAAAAGATATGGTAGAAGATGCTCCTGTTTATAGGTGGAAGAGGTCCCTGGTTCAGTGTGGAACCGATACAATTAAGCTGTGATCGCAGCAGACTAATTCAAGGTTGACTGCTATTGGGTTAGGCATACCACTCCTAAGGAGAGACATCTGAAAGGAAACTTTCATACTGTGAATTGAACCCTTGTGCTTACAAAACGACATGCTTCTCAAAACAAATATATCTTCTCTGGGAAGGGGAGGGGAGGGGAGGGGAGGGGAGGGGATGGGGGGTTGGGTGAATTTCTTGTACCCCAATTTTGTAGGTGGAAAAAGAATGAGAGGCGGGGGTCATACCAAATGTACTATATTATTTCAAGATGTATTATTTCAAGATATCAATGATATTAAAATTGGGATTTAATCATTTAAGCAAATGCTGCTCTGAACAGATTGCTTTCCTTTCCTTTCCTTTACTTATCAGCACTTTTGCTGGCTGTTGATGTGCAAACTTGTTTTATGGATTTGTGTTATAACATAAATGAAGATAGGAAGAGGTGCATATCTATCATGTACTCCTTTACTCAAGACTATATTAAAATGGCCCTAACGATAATTCTCTACTCTTAAAAACATGAGATGCTTGAAAGGAATAAATCATGTATATTGTTCATCTGGAATTAGTCCCAAAAGAGAAGCAAGCAGGGCATCATTTCATCTTAGATGGCTAAAAGATGAGCCCTGCCTTGATAAACCAACCAAGCAACAATGTTAGCTTGAGAAGATCGATCAAGAGTGGGGCTGAGATTTCAGATTGGATACCTTAATAATGATAGGTAGAGAACCTCGAAACCAAAATAGCCTCGGCACATCAGTAAAACTAAAACTTAAAATAAGGAAATAACTAACCGTTCTTGCCCACAGAAGAGACTTGTTTTTTTTTTTTGGGATTAATAAAACTAAAATGTACAGCGTTTGAGAACATCTCAAAACAAACGGTACTTCGTAGAATATAGAACGAATGATAAAGGAAATCTAACAATTCTAGTTCCAACAGGCCTGCTGTGTTATGGGGGTGGACTTTTCAGATTTGTCATTTGTCCTCTATCTTATTTAACTTTTTTTTAAAAAAATTAAAAAACTCCTTTTCTTTTAAATTTTAAATTTTAAATATTAAATAAATATATGAAAAAACATGGTTTTCTGTTAAACCAATACAAAATTTTATTAAAAAAGACATGGCAATGGACATAATTGCGACTTTTTTTTAATAAAATTATTAAATACATTTTCTAAAAAATTGGTGTTTTTTTAATATATGTATATATATTCACCTGACAATTTTACAAGATGTCATGCGTTTTTAGGGCCGTGTTGGGTGGAAGTTGAACTTTTGCATCCGTTCCTCGTATAAACAGTAATTTTACTATTTATGTCAACAATAAAATTACTATTAAATATTAGGAACGGACACAGAAATCCGGCTTCCGCCCATATGTTTTTGTTTTAGTAAAGACTGGTGGATAGAAAAACTCACGGAAAAACACGTTTCTGACAATAACTCATAATATGTTATGAATTCTGTAAGTGGAGGGACGGCAGCCGTAATATAATGTCAAATATTGAGATTTATTACTATTGACATTTCTGAAAAATGTTATTTATCCAGGATCCTTGATGAGATCTATTTGGATATGATGATGAACTTGAAAGATACAATCATAGAAGAAAATCATGTGTCCCTGAAGGACCGTGCTGTGTATCTCATGATGAAAAATCATCTTACTGTGTGAAATGAATTAAGAGAGTGATATAAGCACCAGAAGATGTAATCCTCTCAAAAGATCATTATGATTTATTGCACCTGAAGTTGCAAGATTTTAAGAGTGGTATTGAATATTCTGCACTCTTTAAAATCAGCTCAATATTAAAATTATGCAGTGAAAATGTCACTGATGATGATATATAAAAGAAGACATTATTTTTCATACTTCGAATGTGCTCCTGCAGTAGCAATATCGAGAGTGAAAGTTCAACAAATATTCTGAACTTTTGTTTTGTCTTCCAGTGATTGAGCTAAATAATGAGTTTTTGTTACACCAGTTACGTCCTATTAATGATATCGAATTTACACAATTCCCAGAAGTGAACGGGAACTAAGGGCGTAGACGTGGTAGAAAAATTATAGAAGTGTTGGTCCCAAAAGCGACAACACTAAAGATGATAAAAATATATCGTATCACCAGAAGTGATCAAACTCAGAAAAGGGTAAAGGCCCTCAGAATAATTCTTCATAAAAAAAAATGAAGATGTTTGTCATAGATGTGATATGACTAAACAGTAGTCACGTACCTGTTGTACGGCCATGCACTTGATTTACTTATACTAAGATTTTATATATAAGTTTATTAATATTTCATCATGTTTTGAAATAATGAAATATCGGTGCCTGAAGCACGACAAGAAATTACTTGGGATAATAAAGTCCTGTTTAAATTTGATCCTCTTATAAATAAATGTGAACCAGAAGTTCAGAGGATTATTTATCTGCAAAGTGTTGCAAATCAATTACATGATGTATTTACTGACACTAAAGGTGTTGTAAAATCATATATTACTGCTGTTAATGCTTAAGCAGGAATTGAAGTCCCTGAAGGACGAGTTGTTTAAAACAGCAATAAATGAGTCTAAGATACACCTGAAGCGTTGAAGACCTATTGGTGCACAAGAAAAATAAAAATCGGTACTCATGAAGAGACCGTATTTTCTGTATAAAATATAATCCTCCTGAAGAGTGTAACTCCTGAAGAGTGTAACTCCTGAAGAGAAAACTCCTGAAGAGTATAAACCTCCTGAAGAGGAACCTCCTATAGAGGTGTTTCATGAAATGTTTTCCCCTGGAGAGGAACAATGAGATCTCAATACATTTCATGAGTACTGGAAAATTTATGGACCAGAAGTAATGAAGAAAGTGAGCCAAAATCCGTCGAAGAATGTCGACGTAGAAATGATTGACCAAAATGGAAAGCAGTTATTAAAACTGAATGGTGTAATATCTGTCAGATATAAATGAGTATTTATACGAAAGCGTAATGCGAAATGAAATTGTGCGGTATAATTTGTCGCACAAGGTTTCCTGCAGCGAGAATAGTTATGAGGAAACATATTTCCTTGGTATGAATGCAATCACATTCATATTTTTAATCGATTTGGTTATTACAAAAGGATTAGATATGCAGTTAATGAATGTGGTCCCTGCATATTTATAAGGATCATTAGATCATTACATATATAAAGATATACGATACTTGAAGCATTTAATCCAAGTACATTTAGGAGTATGTACTTTAAAGCTTCAGAGATCTTTATATGGGTTAAAGCAATCCGGACGCATGCGGTATAATTGAATCAACGAGTATCTATTGAAAGAAGGATTTAAGAATAATCCTATATGCCCATATGTTTATCAGAATCCGGATTTGCCATTATTCCAGTTTACGTTGATGATTTACCTTGTTAGAACTCCTGAAGAGATTACAAGAGTTACTATAAATTTAAGGAATGCATTTGAAAAGGAAATATCTTATTATTCAATTGATAGATGAGTTACAATTTGAGACTTCTAGCCTCATCTCTCAAATGCATTTGCTCTTCATAAAGCAATATACCATCCTTATCTAAAGGATTGGGCAGTCGAAATGAAGAGGCAAGTAAGGATTTTAAATCCTTATTCTCTTGCTTTAAGTCTGTAATTTTTCTGTCAGACTCTTGAACGAGTCGTTGAAGTACGGAAACCTTCTCGTTAAGCTCCTCAATCTGACGATTTTTGGATTGTAATCGGTTGGAAAATCCGACAATAGTATCTGGTGCCGAGAGTCACCAGCTCATAAACAGCTTCACGATCTGACTTATTAACCAGATCATTTGCTTGTTGCAACATGGGATGCAGGAACAACTTGTAATTGAGGCGAAGGATACCTCATATGTTGATCGTGCGAAATAGTAAAAGGAAATTGATGAGCCATTGGAAATTTGTAGAATAAGAATACAAATACAGATGAATTATAGATATGAGAAGAAGATTTGATGCGTACTAAATGAAGCTAAAGACGGTTCTTATAGAAATGGAAATAAGTAACATAATATTTTTATTTTATTTTTGTAAAAGGGAAGTTTTCTAGTGACAATCTCACAAATTACCACACGTTTTTGGGATGGCCGGCAATCACATCCTAGGTGGCTTGCCGCCCCTATACTAGTAGGGTGGTGCCCCTATACTAGTAGGGTGGTGGGTGGCAATGGATATAGCCAGCAATTTTTGTCATGTCTCCTGTCCTCTCCTCTTGTTTTTTTATATATAAAATAAAAAAAAGTTTTTTTAAAAAAAGAGGATTTTTACTGTTACCGGAGGACCACATCCTTACTGAAGCTTTAATTAAGGTTGGGGGACACCCAAAAAAAAAAAAAATACCCAAAGAATATCTTCCCAGAATGTTTTTTTGTTATGAAAATAAACGGTAGCATAGGGGTGAATCTTATGTCTAAACATCCTAGTTTCATCCTTTTGACGAATAAGTTAAAATTGGCCTACTATGTTGGTGTTTGCAATGTCTGGAAGACATTTAACCAATGTTCAAATTGCAAAATTAGAAATAACAAAAAGAATGGGTTGCTATTAAGGAAGGCAACTTCTTCCACAAAAATATGAACCAAAAAAGCACTCTAAAGTCTAAACCCCTCAAACCGAGGAGAAGCCAAAAGTCATAACAAAAAACTAAGAAAAATCACAAGATGCTATAACTGTAGAATAGACTCAACAAGGTCGGAGAGAGGTGCAAGCTCCCCTTTGTCAATCAACCGGAATTCCTGCACCACAAGCATCTTGGCTGTATTAGAACGTGTGCTGCCGCACATGGGCTGATTTGGATAGCGATATGAGATGAGTTGAGATAAATTATAATTAGTAATAAAATTATTAGTTAAAATAAGTTGAGATGAGATAAAATAGTTTCATATCACCTTTGTATCCAAACGAGTCCCCTTAATATAACAAAAATGCAAAGTATATTAAAAAAAAAAAAAACACAATAACAAGTCATGGGTATTTTGCTCAAAATTCTCCCAAACAACTAAGATTAATCATATGAGTCTATGACTTTAAGTCTCAGCATTATAAACTTACCCAAGTAAACAAAACAAAATGTTTGAAACAAGTGTTGAGATGAGCTTCTTCCTTCAAACTCACAATCTTCTGGAAATGGGAGTGGTAGATGTGTGCATATACACGGAACAATCGCTTAAAAATTGTCTTGACAACATCATGGAAATTGGATGGAAAGGGTGCCCCTGCATCAAATAAAACTTTTAAGACTATAAGGTGCCTCCTTGTAGAACATAATCGCTAGCTAGAATAAAACGAAAGTCCTTTGATCAAAAAGTGAAACATTACTAACCCAATTTTTGGGGAAAAATTGATTCATCATCTAACTGAGCTTCAACCCAATCCATCAAATACTCAACATATTTTGGAGCAGACACCACTATTGGTTTTTTAATAGTAACTCCATCAGCCCATCTATACTCGTATCTGTGCAAAGTATAACCAAATTAGAACTTGTGTTGAACCAAAAAAAAAATTAAAAATTAAAAAAAAGTAGTAACCCTGTGTCATGAATATACTTAACAGTAGAGACAATCACAATTTTCTCACTCAAATTTGAATTTGAAGCCAAAAAGAAAATTGATTTCCTCATTCAACAATGCTTTTTTTTTTTTTTAACTATTCCTGAAAACATCTCATCCTTCATATATGTATCTGTTCTTTTGATACAACTGCAGATCTACTGTTCTGTAATCTTCCTGCATATACCTTCCTATTATCCACTTTATGAATCTCTCAGTGAGACTGAAAAATCTTGATTAACCATTTTATTCATGAACTCCAAGACATCCTTTCCCCCCACCAAAATCTAAACCAAGTGTCACAACAAAATGCGGCGGAGCATGATTATTGATTAGACCTAAACAATTTCATGCCAAGTTGGTCAAGAAATCCTGCAGGAACCAAGTAATACACATAAATCTGGAAAATGATACTCCGAGCCCTATCCTGAACACAAATTAAATAGTGAATAATGATGTTACGAGGTTCATCAAGACTCGTGTAATAAAGCAGTAAACATTTTATGAAGTTTCAAAGGATCTTGACAACAACATAAAGCAACGGTGGTTTAAGGCTAGTTATGAAAAATACTTTGCTCCTGCAGACATTGTTGGACAGTTGAGCGACGTGCAGAATTCTGTCAGGGTACCATACAGAATGTTCACTTGGTTGAAGAAGTCTACCGCTGCAACAGATGATAATATTGATGGATAAAAGTAAAATTAGAAGTTACTCTTAACCAGAGGAAAAAGAAAATAAAACTTGTAAAACACATGTTGCAGATATTCTAATTGAGAACTGCAAAAGATTCAAAGAGATTACACAAAGTAATCTTACAAACTAATGTGATTTTATAGAATTCGTTAGATCGACTATATAATAAAAATAACACACATCGAGCTACATCAGTTTATGAATTTACTTTTGTGTAACCTTTAATTTGTGGCTAAAATATTTTCCATTCTTATATATATATATATATATATATATATATTATATCACGCATCCACAGACACACCCACTCAAACAGTCACATAAATATCCTTATATATTTGTTTCATTTATGATCAATTACCATTTACGGCTAGCCACTCATTCATATCTTCTCCAGGAGGTAGTCGAACAGCTTCCCTCAAGTTGCCACTACCCAAGGTTGCATCAATGTGTTTTTGAAGTTGAGCTCCCTAATTTATTTGTATTTAGATGAGAGATACAATTAATTAATATTGCATAATATATATCAGCCAACAAATTAAAAAAGGATAAGGATCAACAGAGAGATCATAATTAACAACAAATCCACCTAACCAGCTGGATGAAGAAAACAAACCTTGCTTCCAGAGGGAGCATTCTTTTTTGGACGGAATGTTTTCTGGTTCCTGCATAAATTGAAGTTAATTTGACGATTTTTAGTACTAATCCAGATAGCAATAACAGAAAAAGCCAAAACTTCAATTAAAATTTAAGCTGCGGAAATACTATTAGTGCTTTTTATAGCCAAACAAATCACTAGAAGCAGCACTAGTACTATAGTAAACGTATTAAAATCATTAATATAAAATATCAGAATTACACAAAATTCCCTTTAATACCCATATTATATATACGATTAATACAACAATATTGGAAGCAGAAAATCTTGTGTGCAATTAGATTTACAACGTCCCTGTTGCGTATTAATTTGTTTTCCTAAATGTCAAAGTTAATCCCTAGACATCATCTGCAGCAAAGTAAACAATTAGATAGCCTCAAGATGACTGAGAATTATGATCTAAACTCATAATTACACCGATCAAAAGTACTAGATATAGGCATTCTAAAATGCGATATGATCTCTATGATCTTGACTCAACAGTAGTACTACTGCATATATATATATATATATATATATTCAAAAAAAGATAATTTTATCGACTAGGAAAAAGGGTGTTACCCTAGCCAGGACATAATGTATAACTATACAAGAGATCCACCGAACGGTACTAAATGGAAAGGGGTCTAGAAATGAATGAAAATTAGAAAGAGAATGGCGGCAATATCTATAAGGGCATTATTTCCTTCTCTTCACCTTCTTCTCCTTATTTTTAATTAAATATGATAAAAAAATTTTAATATGCGTGTAAATTTATTCTTTTTTTTTTTTAAAAAATATTGATAGATCTATTTGCTAATGCTCTAAGGGCATTGTTTGCTTTTCTAATGTGAGGCAAACACTTTTTCAAAAATATCTCATCTCATCATTATATTTTTTAAATTTTTATTAAAAAACAAAATAAACAATTTAATTTTTTTAAATTTTAAAATATAATTAATATTAAAAAATATATATATTATAACAATTTTTTGTTCAATTTTCAACTTTTATTTCATCTTTATCTTTAAAACCAAACTAGGCCTTAAAACTCATTTCAATATATAGATTATCTCACCTCATCTCATTTTAACTAACAATCTTATTACTATTTATAGATCATTTCATCTTATCCCACTGTCTAAACTGGTCTTAAAATTCTTACGAGACGTTCATGTTCTGATCGAACAGCAGTAAATTTTATGTCATGGAATTACTTCTTTTTTTTTTTTTTGTTAATAATGATCTTTAAAACCCACAGGGACACGTAAGAAACCAGCTTGGGTTTCCCAAAGCCATGCACAAATTACCTCATCAAACGCCAGCTAACATGCCATACATAAAAGTCCAGAATTGCAGATTGCAGATTAAAGCTTACAGAGTTGCAGATTCTATCTCATCCAGTAGCAACTATATATATTTATGCCAAAAAGAAAGAAAAGTCCGATATTCCTATAATCAGAGAAGAATCCATGATGCTTTCCCACAATAAAACATATATATATATATGTATGTATGTATGTATATAAATGGGATTGTCATCAGATGTGGTCTTAAAATTATCCAAACATGTAGAAACTAATAATAAACAGGAAGTCATGCATGTCTCAGAAAGATAAGAACTTTAAGATAAGGGAAGTTAAAAGATGATGAATACCTGCTTCCAAGACCGAAGAGACTCATAGCGTCTCTATCTCTGATTCTCTCCCTCTCGCTCTCACTCTCGCTAGAATTCAAGAGCGAGAAAGCAGGACAAAACGTTGAACAAAGAAGTAGGTGAATCGGCAGAAGCTTTTCCACCATGTTTATATGCATACTATATATAGCAAGAGAAAGACAGTGAGAGAGAGAGAGAGAGAGAGAGAGAGAGAATGAAAGTACAGTCTGGCATTGGAGAGGTCAAGCAATCTATCTCTCACACTCAAAGCCAGCCAAGCTCCTTCCATTTGCCAACCTGTTCACCCGGTTGATTTATTCACTCAGTCTGTAGAGTAGTTCTTTTACTTTGTTGCCCCTTTCTTTGTATCCTCCATTTTCGTTGAGAGTCCTGATCACATCGTAACTTACGCATGTTGTTTTTTGATCATCCAAATAGATTTTCGATCCATACATGATTTTGTTTTTATGTCGATAAAAAAAAAAACTAAATATATATAAATCAAGAATAATGTTATTCATTAATTAAAAATTATTTATTATATCTTATTATGAGTTTATTATTTAATATCACATCAATATATAATAATAATAATAATAAGATGATGAGAAAAAAAAAATCAAGAGTATAATTTTTATAAATAAATAAATAAAACCCTTAGAAAAATGAGTATTTTATGAGTTAACAAATATTATCATTTTATCACATTATTAATTGTTATCTCAAACCATGAAAAAAAGAAAAAAGGAAAATTGTTATAGAAACCTTATCCTTTAAGCAAATCATGTCATTAATTGAAAAGGATGCGAGAATAGTAATTGTGAGGATGGGACCCAATTAAAAATGGTATGCATTATATATCTAATTAGCTGTAGGCCGTATTAGAAGATGGAGTGGCATAATTAATTTGGTCCAATCAAGTTGCCAGTTGAGCTGGATCGGTAGGCTCCCCCAGTTTTCATTATAGTATAGAATCTTACTTTCCAAACTGGACATGCCTATCTATTAACCAAATCAACCTTTCTTTTAACGCAAATATTCCCACAACACTACAGACAAAATGTTTCAACTTGAGATTTATTATTCTCTTATATCCAGAAAGGGAAATGATAAGCCCACGACAACTTATACAATATATTATATAATATAACTTGTATTATATATATGTTGTATAAATATTATAAAATATATTATGTATGTATTACTTTTCATTCAAAAAAATAGTACAATCTTGTTTGATGGACATAATTACAATTTTGTCCTTTGTGCCTGTTGTGAATTTCTTTTCTACTTGTTTTTTTTTTTTTTTTATCTTCCCATCTTATTTATTTAAATAGAAAAAATTTATATAACTTCTTACTATTCACACAACCTCCACACACTATATTTTATTTTATTTTATTTTTATTAAATATTTAATATATGAATAATGAATAAAAAATAAAATTATTTTAAAAAGAACAAATTTAAAATAAAAATATTAAAAAATTAAAAAAATTAAAAGAAATTAAATAGTGGTAATGTGTGGAGGTTAGAGAGGTTGTATAGAATATAATAATATATAGTGTGTGGAGGTTGGAGTGGTGTGTAGAGGTTGGAAAGGTTATATTTTAATGTTAATTAGAATATAATAATAACAACAATGAAATATTAATAATATACGTATAATCTAAATTGAAGATTTTGGTTTATTAAACTTTTGTGGAACAAATTAACAACTTAGCATATTTTATAATCTTCTTAGATTTAAAAATAATGGTATTATTTGCATAAAATATTATTTTAAAAATAACAATTATCTTTATATTATTTTTACAATAATTTATTAAAAAACACTATTTATAATCTCCATACCACATACCAACATATAGTGCATTTCAATTTTCAACCTAACGTACGTGCAACACACGTAGATTCCTTGTAGCGAGTGTGTGTGTGATATATCTTATTTGAATACTGCCATATTCAAAAAATAAAAATAATTATATAAAAATAATTTTACAAACTAATGTAACTTTATCTAATTTATTAAATCTATCTTATAATAAAAAATAATTTTATAATCTGATAAATTAAATCAAACCATATCAATTTATGAGATTATTTTTATGCGATCTTTTTATCATCAGAATATTTTTTTTTATCTCGTATATAATAAGTGAGAATAAGCAAAAAGCTATTGTATAACACTTTTCTGCCAATTTTACCCCTACTTTTGTATTTAATTTCACTCTTGTCCCTCATCTCTATTTTTTCTAACGATTTTGCCTCTGCTTTTATATTTGTTTTCAATTTATGTCCTTCAGCTCAATTACCTTCTACTTGCCCTTTTACGTTTTTGTTCTTATGTTATCTTTGTAATTTACCATTTTATTCCTCGCTTCCATTTTATTCTTCTGCTTTACTCTCGTATTTATGCTTTTGCCCTTAATTTTTTGTGTTTGAATTTGTGCAATTGAGCCAAAAAATCAAATCCATATAGACGAAAGTAAGGTAGATCCAAACATAATCCCTTCAAATTTCTACAAATTCACTAAATAAATCACACATATATACGCGAGAAATTAATGAGATCAACAAATCTTACTCTTAGAAATGACTTTGAACTTCACTCTTACCCTGTAGTCTGTTCATAGGATGTCAATGTCAACCTCTTTATCTTCTCTCGGGAATCGTACTTTGGTGAACAACCCAATATGCACCTGTGGCCAACCTGCTACACTTAAGCTCGGTTTGTTTTACAAATTGGGTTCAACTCATCTCATATCATTTCGTACTTTCAACTCATTTTAACCACTCATTTTAAATTTTAATTCATTTCAACCACTCATTTTATTACTAATTATAACTCATCTCATCTCATTTCATCTCTAAATCCAAGCGAGCCTTTAGAACATCATATAGACAAACAAATCCCGGAAGATCATTCTTGAGTGTCCAAAGTACAATAATTAGGTGAAAAGTTTTTTGGAAAGTTTGTTTATTTTATATACCGTGATTTGGTCTCTTTCAGGGATTACAACATTACAACTATTTCAAATGGGCAGATAAGATAGTAGTGAGGAAATAGAAAAAGAACATATGAAGATAGAAATTATGCGATTACAAAATGAGTAACAGTTTCGAAGAGGAGGGGAAGAGATTGTTAAGAAGGAATTTGAAGTCCACAACGACCGACTGCATATTCAAAGGAAACAAGCAAGCATCTGACATGCACCCTTCTTCATATCTATTGTGCGATTTCTATTTTAATTTTATTGTACTTTGTATTATCACAATGAATATCCACTAGGAAGGTAGGTTGATATATGGTGTTGCTTTAGTTGGACAAAAGCTCCAAAAATCATAAATTTTGTATTCACGTATACGTAGCTGGAAACTCTATGTATGATAGAAGTACATATTAGCATTGTAATTTGAGCCATTAAATTTTTATTTAGTGGTTATAATTTCTATAAGTTCAATGACAATTGGTAAAAAAAAAAAACTGTGCAACATTTGAAAATCAAGTGATTCGAAACCATATTCTTCATTTGAGGACAGTTTTTTGGGAGAAAGTCGTTGGAGATCGCCATTGTGGTGGATTGTCTCGATCTTGGACTTTAATCTATTTCAATGCAATTGTGCGTACCAGTTGTTCCTTTTTTTTTTTTTTTCTCTAATGGCGAAAAGTTTTGAAATCATACAAATCTCAAACCCATGTAGATACCAAAAAATCATAATAATGTCTATTGGGTGAAGTTCAAGTGATAATGGCTCAAGCTGCTGCATCATTGGGCTGAACAACGCTATAGTCTTCACATTTGAAAAAAGTTTAATTAATTAACAAAAACCAAGTGCCAAATGGTTTCAAATGTTTGCAGTTGCCATCATGTAAGTGAGGTATGAAGCCATGTTTATTTCAAAATAATTGCCTTCAATTCCTCAATATGAATGATGCAAAATGCAGATGTTTCTTGAAAAATTTGTCACATGCTTGTTTTTTAAGACTCGCAAATATTTCAAGTACAATGAATGAGTTTGATTCAAGAATCAAAACTAATTGTATTTCAACTTAGGCAACTTCCCAGCTTTTGATATGAGTAGGCACCAAAACCCCATGACCCCATTTCCCACTATTGATCAAAATTCAAATTAAAAACCTTCAGCTAGGTGTTGATTGAATGCCACCCCAAAAATTCAACCTCTTCATCTTCTCTCTGGATTCACAATGGTTCCAATATTCATATTAGCAAGTGAACAAGACAAATGCAAAATGCTTGACTCATCAAAAGAGTTTCGTGGGGGGTTGGGTACTTAATTTGGCAATGGACTACATAAACTATGACAAATGGCAACTTAATCATGGGGGGTTGCCCTCAATCCAAACAATCTGCAAAGAGACAAAGGATGCTAAGATTGTGGTATTCTCTATAAATTTTCCCAGAAAAGGGGAAAAAAAAAAGAAGAAACTTGATGAAACTTAAGATTTTAGGAACGAAAAGATCTACCTAGTCAGGAGAGAGTAATCAAGCTTAACTTCAAACCTATGACTCATAAGCATATACTTTAGATATTTGAACTTACCAAAAAATCTGTCGTCACCAAAAAATCTGGAAGGAATATAATATTATACCTAGATCCTGCACAACATCTTATCAAAAAATTTGTCTTCACCAGAAAGTTTTGTGGAACCACATCTTAACAATCTGCACAAAATAACCATTTCACAACATCTTAACAATCTGCACAACAGACAATCCACATTCCCGTAAACCAAAACTCTAGGTAGAACAACATATATGAAACAGTCCTGGCTTAAAACTACTTCAACTAAACAACAAAATAAAATCATAGATTGATACCCGATTCCAAAACCAGCTTTTCCCCAAGTATATGGACTTAGAACAATAATTAGGTCCCAAACAAGCAATCTAGCTGGGTTCCATCTACCTCAAGTTGTGCCTACGAACCATTAAGTAACAGTTAAAAATTCATTCACATGTAATTAAATAATTCAATTTAGATAGAGTGACCAAGTTAACCAAATTACACTTTCTTAAGTCTCACTGGCTGCAAAATCAAAATGGTTTCCACTAAAGTCCAAATGTTCTGTGGGGTTTTTTGGATGCTAACAAAAGATACAGAAATTAACCAGATTAATTCAAATACAAGGAATCGATAAACAAATGGCTACTAATGATAGATTAAAAAAAAACTAGAAAGGAGCACTAAGTTCACCTGTTTATGTTTTTCCTTTTCAGTAGCCTTTGTCGTCATGGGTCTGACTCTCTCAAACATTGATTTCTTCCTCAGAAATGGCGGTCTGCTTTTACCTCTCACTACATGGGGATCCAGTAATTTTTCACAACTCCCATATGTGGTGGTATTGACAGCCGTAACTACAATGTTAGGATAAATTTGATGGGGCGACTTGTTGGTGCAATACCCGATGTTCGTTGCATATAATTTATGAATCATATCCTTAGCATTCTCATTAGATGACACATCATTTGTGGCAACCTTGTAGCATGCCTTGATGATACATGAATAGCTACTCACTTTTGGTCTCGCATCAATTGAGTCATAAGTACTTTGTATAAAAATGTATGTCCTTTTTATGTCATTCCTCCATTGATCTATTATATATTTTTCTAGCACATTTTTCACTTTCTTAACTCTCATAATAGCCAATGCATGCCTACACAATATTCCTCTCATTTCAAAGAGTGCACATGAACATTTCACCTCACATTCAGCTTCATTAAAATACACATTCTGGGTCACCTCCTTAATGAAATCATCAAAGGAATTTCATCTTCAACATGGTACGTTGCAATTACACCATCTTTTCGGTGTAGAGTTGGAAGAACACTAAGTTGCCTCATTACCTTTAACATTAGTGTTGTGATAACCCGAATTTTTGAAGTATTCTTTTAGTTATCACATTTGGCATAATTATGTTTTTTTAAGATTATTTTAGAGAACCTTCCTATGAACTTTTTTATTGGCATTGAAGGAAAATCATTGGAGATACTAAATATGATGAGAATATATGGTTTTTGAATATTCAATGAAATATTGTATAGAAATTGAAAGAAATTTACAAAGGAAGTCAAGTAGTATGAGTAAGGAAAATACACTATGATATTTTCGGATCAGGCAAATTTAGACAATTTCAACATCCTTTAGTAATATGGACATAACTTACTCATTTTATATCGGATTGAGATGATTCAAGATGATTTAAAAATATAAGAGGAATATATACAATTATTATTTTTTGAGTTTTAATAGATATGGACTTAACCATATACGAAATTGAGATTGAAATGGCAAATCTGAATTGGATATATACGCATTGACCTTAAGTTGACTAGTGACTTTGATTAAGATTAAGTTTTTGGATTATTTTTTAAATTATCCTAAGATAATGAAAAGTGTGTAGACATATGGAAAATGAGGAGATTTTATCTAGGAAGTTTTTTGTGAAACAAGGGGGATTATTTATCAAACACTTAGCGTGTCCGGATTGGTACTCTCGGACTCATCTGTCGACTTTTAATAGAAAAATCATAACTTGGTCATATGAGCCCAGAATAAAGTGACTATAGTTCCTATAGAACCATAAGAGGTAGATAGAGAACTTTTATGTTTTAGATTTTTGAAGATAAGGAATGTATCAAGGATTAAATCTGGTGTGAAGTGGACGGACAGGAATAGGAGTCAACTGGTAACCGACTTAAATGAGTTGTCCTATGTTCGGCCATATGACGAAAATTGTGATTGGCTACCAAACTTTATAAGGTCTCGACATGTGTGGGAACATGTGTCAAGTTGATAAGAATTTATCTAGAAGCCTTGATGGATAAGAAAACAAATGGAGAACTCGGATTGGGTGTTCTCGAGTGGTTTTAATGTATTTTGGTGAATTAATCATATCTATTTCATTTGATCTCAGAATAAGGTGATTAAGAATCCTATGGATTACTAAGAGGATTATCTAAAATTTTTATGTTTTGAGTTTTTATAGAATCTCAATAGATCAATGACTTATTGGGCCAAGAAGTGATCAAAATCTAAAAATGGCAGAATTGGAATCCGAATTGGATTATCTCCACCGCCCTAGATAAGAGACGAAATCTAATTGGATTTTTGATGCTTCTGGACATTTAGTCAGGTGTAAGGAATTGGTGGATAAATGGGGTGGATCCCTTAGGAAAGTTGAGGACACTTGGAGGGCCAAAGAACCGGATTTGCATCCCTTGGAGATTACTCATGATATTATTTTGTTTCTATCTTCATGTGATGGCATCTCTTAAACCATTGATCAAGATAATTTTAGAGGAAGATTAAACTCAACCATGTGATGAGGAATTAGGAACAACTAAGCCTAAATTAGGGGTATGATGATAGCTAAGTGGGAAGGGAAACTCAACACACACACACACGGCAAGGACTCTAGCCAATTGCCTAAAAGCTTTTTCACCCCTAACCCCATACATGTCACCCAATTCACCTATATATATGTGTAAGATGTACCTAAAGCCTCCCTTTAGAAAAACCAGTCGGCCATAGTGAGAAAATATCTAAGAAAATACACAAAAAACACCCTTACATCACCTAAGTACCAAAAGAGAGTTAATTGAGGGCATTGGAGGAGAAGTGGTGCAAAACCTATCCTAAGCATCAATTCAAACTTGGAGAAAATTCCTAAGTGCACTACTTAACATAAACTTGGTGAAGTATAAGTGGTTTAATTTATAGATTTAATTTGATGCCTAATTGATGTTTGTTTAAACCTATGTATTATTTATGAAGTAGCTTGAATACTCTTGATTTATGGAGTGGTTTTTGTTGTGGAAAAATACTAGAAAAAATTTTATAACCTTATGAATATTATTTATGATCATATAATAAGAGGATTATGTGAAAATATGAGGTCATGATTTAGAAAAAAAATGATAGAACAACCATAGCAACTTTCGGACTTCAAGAGGGTTAAGTTGGCAGATTTAATATCTTACAGTAAAAGGGTCATAACTTGTTAGTGTGATGTATAAATTGAGTGATTCAAAAGGCTATGGAAATATAAGACAGAGATCTACAACTTTTGTGTTTTAAGTTTTAAGAGATAAGAACTTTATGAAGGACGAAATTGGGAATAAGTAACAAAATAGAGTAGGTAACCCTTAAAAAGGGATGTTTTTTCTTCATTTTAAAACTTCTAGTGAATTATTTGAATAAGATTTTTGACAACTATGATAAGTTTAGGAATCTTAATATATTAGGAGGATTTCTTAAGAATTATTATGATAAAAAGATATAATAAAATAAGAAATATATAGAAGAGAAATATTCAAGAAACAAATAAAAATGCTTAAGTTGTATAATTTTGCAAAATCTTGGCTTGAGTTAAATAATTTAAATAAATAAATAAATAATTAAAACTAAGTTTTCCATGAAGTTTGGCCAGCTCTAGTTTAATAATATTATATTATTTTATTTAATTGTATGCGTATCATTCGTTAAGTTTTGACGTTATGAATTTATATGACATATGTTCTTATGTACATGTATATGTGATGTATGTTCTTATGACATGTTATTATATGTTATATGAATTATGAAGGTATGAAACATGTATGTCATAAGTCCAAGTTTATGCGTATGTTGCATTTCGATACATACGTGTCGTCATAAGTCATGACGTCCATTTTAAGAAAAGTTTATGTTACATGTCGTCATGTAAATACTGTCATAGGTCATGACGAGCATTTAAGAAATAAGATAAAAAAAACTTTATAAGTGAAAAGATTAAGACATTAGTCACGTCATGATGGGACGGTGATATGTAACGCCCATATGACTGACGTGCCGACGAGGATGGCGATACGTAACGCCCGTCGAGGATAAGTAAGAGTTATGTCACGACGGGGATGACGATACGTAATACCCGGACGACTGACATGACTAGCGGAGACAGCGATACATAACTCCCATTATGTTAAGTATTTTTCGTGTCACGACGAGGACGGCGATACGTAACGCCCGAAAAATTGACACGAGACTCATCACGACGAGAATGACGATACGTAACACCCGGACGAATGATGAGTTATATTTATGGATAAGCTGACATGTCATGCTAAGTAAACTCGATGGGGACAGCGATACGTAACACCCGTCGAGGATAAGAGATAAGAAAGACCCGACAGGAACGGCAATACGTAATACCTGTTGAGGATAAGCATTAAGTAAGACTCACAAGATTAAGAAATAAGATAAAAAGTATAAGATGATGAGTCCAAATAAGATCTAAATTTGTACGGGAAGAGTGATCATTGACATGTATAAGTCTCATAAAACATTTTCATAAAATACATGTCTGTGATCATTGCTATATATGATAATTTCTTATGTTATCTATGCCTTATTATGTTAACTGTGTACTTATTGAGATTTCTTGGAAATCTCACTATTTTAAGTTTTATCTATCATTCCTTATGAAATGATAGATATTATTGTAGGATTATATAAATTGCAATGAGATTCAGACAACATAAGACATTCTGAGGTACCCTGAGGATCCTACAGAATACTCCTTTTCGGTTGTAATGATCTCTCATGTATGTGATCAAGTGAATAGTAAAATTACTGGATGATGGTGAGATAAGATATTTTGTTTTAAGAAAACTAACTGGGTTATGTAAGTCTTGGATACAATATGTTTTTGTAAATGTGAGATTATGAAGGTTATAGTTTTACCATGCCATGTAATCTATTTATGCAAGAGTTAGATCTATTTGCATATATTGGAGATTTATCTTTTTTCGTTATGTTTTGCATCGTATTTAATTAGTAAGCTTAAATGCATGCATGTTATTCCTTATATTTATGTAGGATAAGTAGCCTTGTGTTACTTGTCCGGACGCTTCGATTTACGTCTTAATCCAGGCGAAAAATCGGGGCATTACAAGTGTATATGTTCTAAAGTGTCTTTTCAAGTGAAGAAACAGAGACGACGAGAATTGTGTAGTTGAAAGAGTTGAAGTCTGCCCCATTTTTGTTTTCAATCTTCCTCCACAATGCATTATCAAACTTATCAACAAACTCTTTTAAGTTTGTTCTAGAATGTACGTACTCATCAAAGAAAGTATTCATGCTCTCACTTCATTGGGTTATACTCATCCCAACCTAGAAAGTTTCCTTCAAGAATACCAATACCCAATACGAACGGTCTGCATATAAATTTTGAAACCAAGCATTCTTCTGCAAGTTGTATCCCGTAATTAATACTTCCCAACATTTCTCGAACTCCTTTGTTGTTTGAAAGTCATACACACACATTAGCAAATAACTTTTCAACCAAGTTTTGTATGCACGACGTGAACCGAGTTTCTTAGATAGTTTTTTCAATATGTTGAATAAGCAAAACCTGTGTCATGTATTTGGGAAGACGAGGACAATCACATTCTTCATAGCTCTATCTTGATCTGTGATAATAGCCTTTGGAGCTTCACCATCTATATAGTTCAACCAAGTCTAAAACAATCATATAAATGTTTCAGTATCCTCTCTACAAATCAATCCTGCTCCTAAAAGGATTGATTGACCATGGTGGTTTACACCAACAAACGGTGCAAATGGCGTTGCATACCTATTTTTCAAATAAGTGATGTCAAATATCACAACATCACCAAAATATTTGTAGGTCGCCCTACTGCATGCATCTGCCCAAAAGACATTCGTCAGCCTCCCATCCTCGTTGTGGTCGATTAGTGAAAAGAATCCATAATTCTTGTATTACATCATCGTAAAATACTCACTGAGGGCTTCAACACCACCTTACCTAAGTTGAAAGTGGCGTGCCTTATCAATATAATTACAAACATCTTTTTCACTAAATGACAAATTCTCATACCCACCAGCTCCATGCACAAGTGCTGACAAACTCTTGTTCGGTCCGATGCCAACCTCATAATCTGTGTCCAACACTCTCCTAACAAACTTGCTCACTTCTTTATTATATTGAAATAACCTCGACTTTTTTGAACTTAAACTGTGATTGTGGAAATTGTGAACAGTCAATAGCTTCAACACTCTATCCATGAATGTAGCATTTATCTTTGCCTTGCAATCTGTCTTTGATGTCGGACGTGGCCGAGTGACATTTGTCGTCCGGTTCCATGGCTTCCCACCACAAGAACAACTCAGCATGATATATCTGAGGCTCTCATCCTCAAACATATGACTCATCTGTGTCATTATACCAAAACCGCATTGTTTCCCAAATCTTTTATAATAGGAAACTAAATCGTCTTGAGATGTAAAAACCATCTCCACCTTCGACTCGTCAACGATATTGGCTCCCTCGATTTGTACTGTATTTACTATATTGGCCCCCTCGATATGCATTGTATTTTCTACCTTGGTTCCCTCGTTGCTACGTTTGGATTTAGAGGACGTAGACAAGGTTTCAACCTCCCTCGCGTCAAGTGTGGGGTCTTAAATTTTCTCAACATGGTTGGAGCTTATAGAATTTAAACAAATCAAATAGGGGGCTGATGACTAAAATATCGACATAAGATTTTTCTATAGTTTACAATAATAAAAAATAATATTTAAAGAAGTAGAACCATTTTCAAAGGAAAATTCACCCTACTTAATGAAAAGAATTCACCTGACAATTTCATGTAGATGGGTTGGCATCAGAACGAGGTAAGAAAAGTGGTAATTAAGCATGTGGCATTGGTGTATGCCCCCCATGCATATAGCTTGAGAAATCCAAATAAAAGAACATTGGCATCACCTAACAAATAGATTAATAATGAAAGTTAACTAGAGATAAATATAGACATTCATATAACTATTGTGTCAAATTACTATTCAGAGTACCTGAGTTGTTGGATTGATAGATGCATTTGTGTTAGGAGGTGTTGTCAAATATGTATAAGATGGTCTTGGTATCATCTAAGATGTCAACAATCATGCCATGATACATGTCATGATAATGAGTAGGAAAATGAAAGATGTAAGAATACTCCACATACTTAAGTTGATGGATTGCTTAATGTATTTGTGGTAGGAGGTGTTATAAGAGATGCTTGCTCTTTTCCTTTTTCCATCTACAAAATATTTATCCATATTTTAGAACAATAACAATTATCTAAAAAAGTGGGAGTTACTTAGGCCTTTAACACAAAAGTAAGAAAATGTATCTTCGAGAGGTAGGGGCATCCATCAATCTAGCCTATTCACACTAAAGGTAAAGAGTAAAATACCCCCTCTCAATCTTCATAAGACTTCATACGTTGTCAATACCTAGGGACCAATTTAGTAATCTTATCCTTAAATGCTTAACTAGATAATATTGAATCAAGTAAATAAATATGAAAGGAAAAACAAGTAAACTAAATTGATCTATTCTATTATGTGATATCAAAGACCAAATAACAAATGGCAAACAAACAATCCAATACTCCATTAAAAGTATTTTAAGTCACAATATAATTTGGTCGGTAAAATTTAGTATAGAAATTTGTATAATTTAAAACTATAGAAGTAAGTTGTGTAAATTTGTAAAATAGGTGGATGCCGGAAAGAACTAATACAAAAATTTGCAAGCATGATTAACCTTGACCAGCTGGATATTTGAAGCATGAAGTATATAATGAATATTGAAGTAAATATCTAATGAAGTCTAGTTATTGAAATTTATTTGAAGCATGATTAACTTATCTTAATTGGATATTTGAAATCTACAGGTATGAAGTAAATTAGAAATTTGTGAATTTCATTGGAAATTTGTATAATAAAATCACAATCCCATTTTTATAAATTTCATGTTAGAAATTCACAAACTGAAACTCGTTTTGATCAAATTCTTATATTCAAGCATCAGCACAGACAAAAATACGGCAGATATATGATGAAGTGCTACACAAGAGATGAAATTAAACACAAAAATAAAACACACAAAAATTATTGCATATAGTAGTTTTGTTTTCGTAATACAAGTCTCAATTTTTGCAATACGTGTTCATGAAGCAATGAAAGAAACTCACCGAAACATGAATGAAGCAATGAAAAAAAAAACAAAGTTTGAAAAAAATCACCGAAACATCAATGAAGCAACAGAAAGAAAAAAAAATTGAAGCTTACCAAAACAAGACTGTAGCACTTCAAGCTCATCAAATCTACCTAAAATGTTCTGCATAGACAAGTTATTTTATCCGTTATTCTTTTGTCTAGACCATCGACCAACAAGATAGAGATTTATGGAAGTTTAAACATCAACTTTGTAGGGAAATGACTAACCTTACGGTTTCTCAACAGATGAAGCTTACTGACACAAGTGTTTCTCTTCTTTGGTCTGGGTTTTCGCTTGTTCGTGTTTCGTTTAATTTTTACTTCTTCGTGATCTTGAGTCTTCTTCTATTGATCTTGGTCTTCTTTAGGTTGCTCTGTTTTCTTGCATGTGGGTTGTTCTGTTTCTTCGAATGAAGTTAGGTACGCTTCCGATAGTATGAAGCTTCCAACACAAGCTTTGCTTTGCTCCAGTTTTTACTGCGCCTTTCTTTTTTTTAATTAATCCATTTGACTTACATTTCCGCGTTTGCTAGGTATGCAAATGGGTTCCCCATTTTGCCTGTACTTAGCACTGTTGTTACTTCAAAATATGAGTCAACTTTCAAAATCGCTTAGTTACATCATCTTCAACTGGGCATACGTGTCTGGTACATGAAATCTTTATGGATCTCTCTCTCTCTCTCTCTCTATATATATATATATATATATGAGAAATAATATACTCACAATATTTTTTATAATATTTTACACAATATATGTTATAAAATAAGGATATTTTTGTTAAATGGTATTAATTTTATAAGACAGTTTACAAAAATACCCTTATTTTATAACATCATGTGTTGTATAAATGTTGTAAAATGTATTGTATGTGTATCACTTATATATATATATATATAGTGAAATATATATCCTATGAAGTATTAATGTGGTTTAATATATAAGTGTTTGTGTGTGAATGCAATACGAGTTCTCTTTTAATAGGAAACCAAGCTTAAGACCAACAAGGTAGGCCGGATCCTTAATGATATTGGATTATATTGTGGAGAGGGCTAGAATAGGTAGGACTTAAGAAGATTTCAACATGTTTGGTGCATGCCTATTGATAGCATTGAACATTTTGCTTAGTACTATTGCACTACTACTTATTCTATCAGTTATACGTTATCCATGACGTTAAGTTTATTTGTAAGATCTTTAATCTTTATAATAATTTCACATTAATTGCAAGATCATGAGTATTCAAGTTTTTACATTTTCACAATTCAAGATCAATATTCAAGATATGATACCTCAATCTACAAAATTAATGGGAAGATTGCCGCATGCATGGCATGCTGACCAATCTAAAACTGACACATGGCTTCCCCTTAGTTTTCTAGCGATCGATATTGAGGCAAATAATTCATCAACAGATACTACGTCGTTAGGCAGCAACACCACATGGATAGATGATTCTAGAATATCATGCAAAACATCTCCAACAAAGGAGAATATTTCTTCATAACAGATGTGGTAGTGTTGTATTGGTTCATTTATTTGTATTACTGTCTCTATCTTATATCACAATGTGTATAAATACACACTATTGTAAAGTGATGAATATCAACGAAATTATAGAGGAATTCATTCTCTATTTGCTCTCTAGCTTTGGCTTTGTCATTTTGACAAACACCTACTGTGCAAATCTAAATTGTTTTCTCAAGGTTTAACAATTGCGAGATTGACGCAAGTATCTAATTGCAGATGTTCTTAAAATCAGGTATTAATTTGGAGAAATTTAACTAAATGAGATTTCAAATTAGCATGATGCTCGTGCTACGTACGCAAGGCGCAATGTGCGAGTGATTTAGCTTGCATGGGAAATTGATGATGAGAGTGATGGAATGTAGCTAATTGCATGGACAATTGATGATGAGAGTGATGGGGGGCATGCTTATTATGTGGTCTGAAACTGCAATCAAATTTCTAAGTCGAAGGGTGTTGGATCAATTAAGTACTAAATATAGGATCTTTAGATCAACTGAAACTTTTGTTACTGATTAATACTACTCATGATCATCATGTGTACTATCACATAACGATTACATGAGGTGAATATTTAATAATATAAAAGATAAGGATGTCTTTGGACATTCACACAATTGATGAGCTCTATCCCCTGCGGTATAGTACAAGATAAGATAACTTACCAATGCATGCAGTTCAGAGCCAAATTTGAAATGAACATGACAAACTAAACATAAAGATAGGGTCTTGTCTCTGTACAACTTTTGAGTCTGGCAAAATAGATCTTCTTGGCATCTAAATGAAATGTTCATGGGAGCAAGTTCGTGACTTTTGGCATATATATGTGAGCTCGCTGTCAAGAATTTTGGACCATAGAATGTAGTTGATAAGGTTTTTTATCCATTTGATTTAAAGGTGAATGATTTTTAAAAATCTAAAAATTTTCAATCTCTCAGAGGTAGAAGTACTTCCATATATATATATATATATATATATATATATATATATATTTATCGGCTGAGTTTTCCTTCCATGATAATTAATCAATAATGGTGTCCCTGTGTTTCATTCTTCATACTCCGGCCCAGACCTGAGATGTTTGGATTGGATGAGCCAATAATTCCCACAAAAACTAATTAATTTCCATGCATTAGCACTATCTTAGAGTTTGTTAAATTTATATTTTTATAACTTTTTGTGACGTTATTCCATGGATCAGAATAGTACTACTTCCCATTTGAAATCGATCTTTGATGTCAAATCAAACGCAATACAATATTTATTCATTTTTCATGGAATTTTCCAGCATCAACAGATATGTTACATGATACCTTAGTAGTCAGAACGCAGTACCCCATCCAGCATAAACTCAAAAACTTCTAAAAACAAATTAAACAAAAACAACTGATCACATATTGGCGCTTATTAATACACCAAGAAACCTCTAGTACTACTCATGATCGGAGAAGATTGAAATTAAATCCTATCCTTACGACTGGGCATAATTTTGATGAGAATAGGAATATTGACACGACACAGAGATCATCATCACCCAGTTCCACCAAGAACACCTTTAAGCTTCTTAATCTGAGCAACATCAAGGAAAGTAGTTGCGGCTACAATTTCAATGGGCAAGTTGTTAGCAAACAGTGCGTAATCCAGAATCTGGAGACCTGGGGTTGCACTGCTGAAGCTAACAAAAGCAAAAGCCGAAGAACCTCTGAAATTTATCTGAAAATGCAGTAAACCTTGAGGGAAAACCATAATGTCACCCTTCTTAAGAGTCTTGATGTAAACAATATTCGCTAAGGAAACGAACCCAGCACAGATTGTACCCTGCACAACAAGAAGAACTTCTGAACCTCTGGGATGGATGTGAAATGGCATGACCCCACCGGGGGCCAAGTCCAAGCGAGCCAAGGAGATTCCAAGGCCGTTGACGCCAAGAAATTGTGTGGCAAATGCAAGAGTCACCATCGCTTTGATAATGTTGGAGGTGTTTCCAGCAATGCCTAGGTCAGAGAAGACAAAGTCACTCACAGTCACAGTTGCAGGCTTCTTGCAAGCATAGCCAGCAGGGCTTTCAGGAAAAGTTAGGTTAGCTACACAGAAGTCTTGAACAACTGCATGGGAGGAGGAAAGGAGTAGAGAAAAGATGAAGATAAATTTGAGTAATCATCTTCATAGGAATATTATTGTACTTTAGGGTTGTGCTTGTTTGGGGTTTTAGGGTACCATTTATATAGAGAAGTTGGATTTTGTGCGGTTCAAACCGGTTGCTTCGGATTCTCCATGCAAAACTTCACGTGCAAGACAACAAGAAGAAACGACAGAGATATTGAGCTGTGATGTATGTCCGATGGGATATTTTTTAGGATAAGAACAAAAAGTTTCTTTTTGGTTGGTAATTAGAAACGATCGAAAAGAAATTATTGCAGATGATTCATGTCTGCAACAAAAAGCTACTCGATCATTAATTGCAATTAATTTCTACTAATCAATTCTAGCTAGTGTGATTTATTTTTATTTATCTGCTCTCAAATACAAAGAGAATTACTTCGTGAAGTTCTGCAAATTAAAAGTGATTGAATATATAAATCACAAGCTTAAAGCCATCAATACTAGCGATCGTTAATTAGTGATAATATATATATTGAATGAGGTGTATATGGTCCCATTTTATCTAGCAGTACTGATTATTGATGAAGAATATATATTAATGTGGTCCAATTTAATGCCAATGTGTAACATCTCCGTTGGATTCTGTACTGTTAAGTTATGTTTAGATAGTGAGAAGTGTTGAGAATAATTGCCAATAGTAATAAAAAATATGTGAAAAATAATAATAAATAATGAATAGTAATGAAGTATTATGAAAATACTGATAAGTATTGTTTTGTATCCAAACCTAGCAACTGAGTACTAAAAATCAATTAGTTGTACAACTTTTATTCGACTCAAGATAACTTATATATATATATATATACATATATTAATACGATAGGGATGCCCCTTCACTATAAGAAAATTGAACTTTTGTAACTAAGTATTTGCAATGAAAAGATTATTGCAACTTATTTTGATTGAAAATAGTCATTTTGTTATAAATAATTGATCGCAAATAAATAATTTTCTCATAATGCTTCCTATAGTTGTATCAAAAGTAATAAACATTTATTATCATGTTTAGCTGCATTTCAAATTGTTTCTTTTGCTTTCTTTATAGTAGATGTTTATCCCACAAAAAACGAAGAATACCAAAAAATCTAATAGTTAATAAATCAATTATTTCAGTTTGACTAAGACTATTATTATTAACATAAACACACACGTGCGCACACACATATGTGTGTGTGTATATATATATATATATATATACTAGTAAAGGGAACGTCCTTTTGGACGATTGCCTAGTGGGGGGCATAATTTTTATATTAATTATATATATACATGCTAAAGGCAATATGCATGATATGTATAACCAAATGATAGAAATAAAGAAAATAAATATGAACTTTACTGCATACAAGTGTGTGTCCCATTTAAGTATATAATTATATATATATATGAACTATACATACAAGTTAGTGTTCTAGTTAAAGATATAATAATAAAAGTGATAAGTTTAACAAAAAGAGATTTAGTGTATTTATAATGTAGCTTAATTTATAGATTCGACAAAGAGAACGTTGAGTTTGTTCTGGCGTAATTGTCCATATTGATTCATTTCTGCACGCAAGTGTATAATCTATTCTTTTTCTAAAACTGCACTTGCCATGTTTGCTAAATATGGTAGGTGTTCCTGTAATAATGAAAAAATATAAAAAATAATGTAATAGGTTTTTTTGAATAAATTTATAAAGAGATTTTTTACCTCGCCTGTGTTCAAACAGATTAACGGCTGTAGAATTCAGTATTTCTTTTGCCACCAGTCCAAAGGCAACAACTGCTATGCATCTAGTGTCATCTTCTATTTTCATATAGGCTCGACAATTATAATTAATGAGAATGTTATTATTGCATAATTATTATATTTATTATTTTATATTTATTATGTAAAAAATGATAATTTAAAGTGATGAAATAAAATGTTTACTGTGATTGTCCGATGCTTATATTTTTGCAATTGTAGCACAATAATTTTTCATTATAATCATATCCATTTGCTTTATTGCAATTCACACAGCACATGTAGTAGAACAGCTGATGTCTACTAGTGATGCAAGTCAAGTAATACAAATTTTGCTTTAACTGTGAATGTTGGTTTCTGCATTAAACATGAAGAAATAAATTTCTAATATGAATGTAGCAATAAAGTGAATTTAAATAAAAAGAAATAATTTAGTTTTAAAAAGAAAGTTATACCGTCATTGCTTTTGTAGAATCTTTAATTTCAGCAATTTTAGAAAATTTTGTTATCATATGCATGACACTACTTCAACTTGATCCTATTGATGTATCGAAACCTCTGGCAATGATTTCTTCTAGTAATGCATCATTTTGTATTGCCCTAAAAAATTAGATTAATAATTAAAGTGATATATGTAGTAAGAAAAACGATAATTTATGTTAAAACTATACGATATTAATTTATAATGAATAAGACAATAAATAATTTAGATATTATAAAATAAATTATTGAAATAAAGTTTTTTGAAAATATAATTTACCATGTATGTAATGAAACTGCAGCTGGTAAAAGATGATCGATAATAAATACGCTTGTTGGTTTCGATGATAAAGATGGACCTACATTATAAATATGTGTTAGCAAATATATAAATACATGATAAATAATTAAGAATAATATTATTTTCAATGAAAAGTACCATTATAAGAACTAACTTTAATTCGCATTTGTGAAAATTATTGATTTTGCTGTAATGATGTTTGAAATTTGTTGACACTCGTCATCAACAAATCGAGCCCACATTGTTAAACGTAAAGGCTTTAGGCTATACAAATCAGAAATGGAATTAAATTTGTTATAATAAAAGTATTATAATGTGTTAAATAAAAAATGCTATAAATATAATTAGAGATAAGTTTAAACCTTTCATCAATAACTTGTATATCTTGAACTGTTGTATTTCTATTGACAGTGTTGACTTCTCTGAATGGCATCATTTGGATTGCAATAGCTAAAATCTCTATTTTACCAAAATATTTGTTGTTAGTTCATAATGAAACGAAATTATATAAATATATATAATAATTATTTATATAGTTATTACCTATTTCAGAATCGGTATCCTTATAAGCATCAAGCTCATTGAAAGGGATGATATTGTACTCTAGAGGTTTTAGCGCTGGTTCATCATCTTCAAGATTTTCAATAATCGTCTCCGAATTGATAATTCATTGATATTCATGCGCTTCTATTTTGTGTCTTGGATCTATTGCTTTTACATATGCATTGCCTATATAATAAGATTGAAAAACATGCAATGTATCATTGCGCAAATCGATATCTTTACCAAATATTACTGCTTGTAATCGATTTCCCTCAAGAAAAAAAATTGAAGAATTAATCATTTGAATTTAAATAAATTTAAACAAATAAATATTTATATATCAATAGTAAATACAATATAATAAATACAATAGAAAAAGATATTTATAGATTGAAATGTATAAAATATAATAAATACAAAATGATTCATAACAGAGGATCTATCAATGTGAGGTTTTGATATTTTGTTACTGAGTTTCGTGCAATTTGTTTTGGCGATTTTTCTGCGATGAGCATTTTTACTTTCCAGTTTTTGGTAGCTGGAATAATGTCTTTGATTGATGCATAAATAGTTCACATATTTGTTGTGTTTATAAATTAGAAGACAAAGAAGTATTACTATATATATATATATTATAAACTCTATAATATAATAAAAAAAAGTAATAGAATATATAAATGATAACAATATTTGAAAAAGATTAGTTGTACAGAAGAAAGAAGATATTAAATATGACTATTTATATAGCATTATAATGAGTTTGTTATTTTTAAGAAATCTTTATACACAATATTTTTTGTAAAATCTTTTTCATAATTATCAATTGTAGTTGGTCTTATAAGATTTTTTACTGAATTAGTGGATTTGGCTCTTGATAATGCTACATATAATTGTCCATGAGAAAATACTAGTTCATCTAAGTATATTTCGACATAATTTAGTGTTATCCTTGTGATTTATTTATTGTTATTGCAAAACTTAATTTGATGGAAAATTGTGTTCGTTTAAATGGAAAACCATTATTTTCATTTAAATTTGACAAGAATGGAATTCTAGGTATAAAAACTCTTTTTCCTTTGTGATGACCAACTGAAATTTTTGCATCAATAACATTACGACTAAAATTACAACAAATCAATCGTGTGCCATTGCATAAACCTTCTGAAAAATTTATATTTCTAAGTAACATGATGAGATAATTCTTTTTAAGCAATAATTCATGTGGTGGCAATCCATTTGGTGTTAAAGTGTTTAAAAAATCTTCCATTACACATTGTTCAAATGCATCAATTGTTTCATCAAAATTATAATATCGCACTATATCACCAGGGAATTTTTCAATGTGAATAAGCATTTCCGTTGGAATTTTGAACATATCATTAACAGTATTTAGTTCATTACCATTACCAACTTCAATTAAATAATGAGCAAAGTCAGGATCCAATCTAGCTCTCATATTTTTTGTTAATTTAATTTTGGTTAAAGAAAACCATAAATGAGAACAAGCTAAGCTTGCATCAATTTATTCTTCTTTGTGCTTTTACGAATTACAGGTAATACTTAGCGAAAATCTCCCAAAAAAACAATAACAACATTTTATCCACAGCCTCTATAGAATGTTTTTCAGACATAGGTGCTTCATCCCATATAATTAATTTTGTAAGACGTAATAATTTAGCAAGATTTTCTTATTTGTTAACGTTGCATGTACTATTTTTTTCTATATTTAATGGAATTTTAAAACATGAATGTGCTGTCACTACAAAAAAATCTAAAATTAGCGGTGTTCATGTTAGCGGCATTTATTTATGCGCCGGTAAAAATGAATTATTGCTTGCGCTTAATTTTTACGCCGGTAAATGAAAAAAATTGTCGGCGTTTATACTGGCATTTATACATTTGTATTGGCATTTATCAAAATGACAGAAATTTATCATTTATGCACCGGCAAATATTAAGTTTCCTGATGTTTATACTATTACGTCAGTAATATCCAGCGTTTATAAAAACGCTGCAAATTTATCATTTATGCGCCGACCAATATTAAGTTTCTCGACGTTTATATTATTGTACCGATAATAATATATGACAAAACGGCATTTATAAAATGCCGTTGCTAGCGTTTATAAAAAGGTCACCAATTTATCTCTTTTTTTCCTTGCCAATTTATCAATTTTTTTCTTTTTTTGAAAGAACCAATTTATCAATTTATACTTTATTTATGGCTTTATGCTAATACTATATTACTATTAATTATATTTATACCATTGATGGTATTGATATTACTATATACTATATCACTATAGTAATATCATTCAGTGATATAATATTGATATAACTACTACTATTGTGAGGTTTATATAGTAATTTAAATATAGACTTAAAGTATATTAGTTACATACTAAATTAGTAAATGTAATGCAGTTTTTCATTTATTTTTTATATAAATGGATTTTTTTTATGACAAATTTGTATTTTATTAAAATCAAAAAATTGGATTGAACTAAACCGGAATTATTTTATTAAAGTTACAAACAAAAATTACACTTTATTAAAAAAATTATTATTATTATTTATTTAATGAATAAGATATTTTTTAATAATGTTGCGAATTTAAAAAATATATATATATTAAAACTATTTAAAAATTTTAATAAAGAACAAAATCAAAAAATAAAAGAGAAACTTTGTGCGGGATCCCAGTCGTACTAGAGCTACTCAAATAAAGATAAGTGGAGCCAAAAATCGCGCACCTTTATTGCCCGCCCTCAAAATACATTGGGAGCTCTTTTGATTTCAAACCCTAAAGGCCAGTTGAAATGGGAGAAACAAAGGGCAGAGATGTCGATTGATGCAAGTGAGATTGTGACGCCCAAATTCTCCTTAAAAGAAACACAGGAATTAAGACGTCAGGATGCTGACAACACGGATCACACACCCCCAACATCAAGTGCTAAGTATGTGAACACGTGACATGCATAAAATATAAACCGCAGCAGATAAATTAAGTCGATATCTAAGTACCAGAATTTTTAGAAATATTTTACAAACCAGTTTAACACACATACTCCAATAGGAGATTTAATACAGTCATTCTAAGGTCTAAACATACAATTACATAAATAACAAGTAGGAAAAACAGTTGCCAATATCGACTAGATCAAGCTACTCCAACGGCGGAGCCACCTCCTCAGGCTCAACTTCCTCGTTCTCTGCATCAAAATCTACGATACCAAAAATGGTACCGCAGGTAAGTAAAAATCCCAAAAAAATCCAAGATAATAAATACATTTATGCAACAACAAAAAAAGCATGAACAAAATACAATATGCATGAGGCTTAAAATCATCACCCTAAAAAAAAAAAAATAAACCACATACTTCAAAATCCCAAAATAAACCTCCAATAAAATCATCAATCATTTTCTCAGAAAATGATGACCGTAAATCCATTAAAACCACAATCATTTTCCCAGAAAATGGTCCACATAAAAACAATAATTAAAACCCGTTATTTTCCCAGAAAATGACCTAAACAACCATTTTATTAACCGTATGCACCATGATCTCTCCTAGGGACCATCCGCACACCCTAGCTTTCATTATCACATCGAAAGTAACGACTACGCATGTGACTTTAGAACGGGCGATGCCTAACTAACCGCGCCCAGCACGTACTATGACCAGACATCCCCTAGCTCCCGCCAGCAGATGAGCCATGGAGTCGGCACGAGAGCGTTACCATCCCGTCTGATCCCATTGTCGCCCAGCGACAACCTAGGGGACATCACTTAGTATATTTCGCTCCCGAGTGACCAGAGGAGCTCCACCTGGATAATACCTCATCCCAGCTTGGGGTCGTGATACACACGCACCCAAAAACCATTAACACATTTGAAACCCGGTTTTCAAATCCAACACATGAATACCCGAAATCATGCAAAAATCTAATTTCCAAATATTACCATGAACATGCGCGTAAATACACAATGCATACAACCATGCACAAAATATTCAATAACCAATAAATTCCAACAATAACTAAACACAATATCTGTCGATGCAAAAATATATTTAAATTTTAAAGTTTATTTGAAAAATATTTACAGTACGCTCGCTAATCATTTCTGAAAATGCTGCACAGCGATTCCGAGCTTTCAACCGTGTACTCGCCGCTATAATCAAACCCAAAGCGCCAACGTATAAAATCATTACAAATAAAAATAATTGAAATCTAGGCGCAAATAATACACCGATAAAATATAATAACATCAATAAAAACAATAATAAACCTAACAATTTAATTAAACAAATAACACAAATAAAACAATATCTATATATATCTAACCAACTCAAATAATTATTCGGAATATTGCACCCAATTAAATTAATCATCTCAATGCAAATAAATAAATAAATAAAAATTATCATCCAACTAAATTAAAGACTTAAACATAAATAAAATCATACTACAAAAATAAATTAAAATTAACACAAAAACAATTTAATTAATTAAATCAGAGAAAAAAGCTTACCAAGAGTATCGTAAACATTGAAATACAGTGATCTTACGGTGAGAAATTATCTACTAAAAACTCCACTATAATTTTTGGAATATGCAGGTTTTGAAGAGGAGGTGTTTAAGTTTGAAGAGAAAGAGAAGAAATGAACAACCAAAGTGGTGAAAGGTCGGATTAAGGGTGAAACCGAGAACTAAAAATATGGTTTGTAAACAATGGACGCCAACGCCTTATATAGGCATGAACCCGAACAATATAGAGCGGAAAAGAGACGGGAAAGACTCACGTGAAGCCCACAACAACCAAACCAAGACATCTGATCCGAAATGGAAGGGGAAAAGCTCAGTTTTCACGAGAAAAATAGGGGCAAATGTGAGCTGGTCGACTGCTGCTTAGAGTGATTTCCTAGCATGTACCGCACGGATCGGGGCTAGATTTTTAGGTATGGATTCTACTAGATGATAGGCTTCGGAAGGAGGCATAAGTGACTGCAAAGAGGAAGAATAAAGCTGCAGAATTGGCTGAAGCTCACGGGTGAACGACGACAGAAAACAGAGGAAGAAGAAGGAAATAAGCCAAATGAGAAAAACGTGCAGTGGAAGAAGAAGAAGAAAACCGAAATAAGCCCCCGCACTAAACCAAACGACATCGTTTCAGTGAGGATGGAGAGCTGCTGATAAGGGTGCTGGGCTGGTTGGTCACTGGTTGGGCTTCAAAGGTGTTTGGGCTATGGGCTAGACTAATTAAAAGGTTCAAAACCATAAACTCATACCCATTAAAGCCATTAACACTTACAAAATTGGCCCATCCGAAAAACCATCTTAATAAAATAAATAAAACACATTAAATTAAAATAAAACTTTACTCCAAGTTAATTTAAATACCAACATAATAAAATAGAGTAATGATAATAAATTCAAGCATTAAATTAAATGCATCACAACAACATAACAAGATAATTAATTAGTTTACAATTAAATTATAGAAATAATATCTTCAAATGAAAATGAAATATATTCAAATATTTAAACACAAGCACAATAAAATAATATTAATATCCACTAACTCATAACACCCAATATTATAATTGTAATTAAAATATATTTAATATTTAAAATCTTAAATTACATAGGGAGTAAAATTAAGAGTTCTCACAGAGATGCCGATTGAGCTACTCAAATAAAGATACGTGGAGCCAAAAATCGCTCGCCTCTACTGCCTGCTCTCAAAATACATTGGGTGCTCTTTTGATTTCAAACCCTAAAGGCCAATTGAAATGGGAGAAATAGAGGGCAGAGATGCCGATTGATGCAAGTGAGATTCATAGAAGAGGCTCTTTATTGATTATGGCTATTGCATGATTGTTTATCTCCAGGTGTTCATTGCCTATTTTGTGATTATGTTTTTTGATATTTGGCTCTAACAATCGCATCCTGTTCTACCTCCTCTATTTTTCTGATGTTTGGTTCTAACAATGGCTTCAAAAAATGGTTGAGCGCCTCACTTTTTATCGCCCGTGTGATTTGCAGAGTGGAGCGCAGGTGGAGGACCTAAAGTTGTATTTTGGGTTGTAGAAATGGGGGAGGATTCGGGAGATGCCATTGTGTTGATGTTGAAAACAGAGAACGAAAATGAGAACAAGGGAAGAAAAGAAGAAGAAGAAGATGCCGAAGGTTGAAGGAGACGTAGGTTGAAGGAGACGTAGGTCAATTGGCTTCGGATACCATATTAAGAAGATGTCGTTGTTCTTCATGGGCGCACGGCATCAAAAAGAGGTAATGCAATAGATTGGTTCTGTTGTTTTGTTTGTTTGTTTTTTTCGTTTATGTTATCGTTGATTTTGTACCGGCTGAGTCGAGATGCTGCATCATCAACAAGCAAGTGGCTATCTAGATGATTGATAGTCTCTCGATGGACAAGATCCTTTTTCTATTGGTTTAGGCATGGGCCATGAGTTCTACAACAACACATGTTGATTGCTTATGGTCAAGTCTAGATAACACTAGATCATTTAAGAATAAAAAAATTTCAAAGCCATCGAAGTTTATCGAAGTCAATTCATTATCCTTTTGCACCAAGTAAGGCTGACTACTGCAATCTTTAGGTTTGAAAGTTTCTTTCATAAAAAGTATGGTTGAAATGTCTTTGTATCACTTGTATTAGTCTAAAAGTACACATTGCTCATATCACTATTGCCATTATGATATACATTAGATAGCCGTGAATATTGGATATGAAATTAAGAAATTAAATTTAGGTTCTAATTTGAGTTTCAAACAGAGTGCTGGGTGATTAGATGCATTTTTATTCATCTTGCAGTTTTTCTGTGTTTATTTATGATACAATACTCATTAAAAAATTGTTTCTAATAAAAAGCTACATAGGAACCATGATTGCATATCTAGAATAGTATTTTTCTTGAGTAAAGAGGAAGAACATTATCGTCTTTCTGTACATGGATTAATTACCCTAAGATTTAATCCTGAAACCCAGTAAAATTATTTATTTTTATTTTTACTCTTTATCGGCAGATACTTGAGAAGGTAAAACTAGCACATGATATTCCTATAGTGACTGATGTCCACGAAGCTATCCAGGCAAGCTTTTGTTTTCTAGTGGTAGCCTTGTTCCTTGTGTTTTATTTCTACCTGGAAATCTCTTTACATATGTGGTAGCCATAATTGTTGATTGGATGTATACTCTTATTCAATCAATATTGCATAATAACTTGGCATAATATCCAAATTCATCCTGATTATTTGCTACTTCCACAATGAGGTGTTTATATGTATTTTATGCTCTTTCCTAAGCAAATGATAATTGCCATCTTATAACTTTTTGGGGATGATAAGAGTGAATTACATGTTTATTTATGGATGTTGAAGTCTCAATGAATTGAACAGGGGAAAGAGGAGGGCCAAAATAAAGTGTGATTTGTGCAACAAAAAAAAAAAACTGTTATTTTAATACAATCAGCCCATTGAGGCATTTTCTCAAACAGTTTATAGTTGTTATTTTATTTACTTCAACAAGTTTGAAGTTAGATTTCCATTTGTGGCTAATTTTGCAGCTTTGAAGCTCTAAGAAGATCGATAAGGAAGTGAATCTACTTGAGATTTCTTTCTTTTTCGGTAGAGTACTATATTTGAAGTGCGAGTTAAATTTGTGGTTGCTTTTGTTTGTTTGAGGTTTTGGTTTAGTTTTTTTTTTTTAATTATTATGAGTGCCCAAAGCCAAGTTCTTCACCTACATTTATTTTTTTAGTTTCCAGAAAGATACCCTGCCATGCTTTTAGTAACTGTTTATTTCATTCATTTCTTCAGATGCTTCTTTCATTCATTTCTTCAAATGCCAGAGAGAAGCAAAGGAAAAAGGCTTTGCGGCATCAAAAGTTGTGAATAGGAAGCTAACGGCCATGAACAAACTTCCATGGAGGAAAATAAACTGAAGGGAAGATGAATATTTCAGAACAACCAGTTGCATCCATGACTATTTTGGAAACTCCTATATTGTTTAGGTGTTACAATTTGGTATGGCTGGTTTTGACCCAAATACAACTAGTTGGTCAGTAGCATTTCTCGTTTCAAAATTGTTTGCTAGTTAAGATGTTGAGGTTTCTTCACATGTAATGATTTTATATATAATAATTTTTATTAAATCACTTTTATGTGATTTGATTTGTAATTTTTTTTATTATATGAATAATGACCCATTATATTATATTTATTATTAATTTATATATATTTTTTTATTGGGTATCTCATATTATTGGCGCATTCTAAAATGGGTGGAAATGGACTAGTAGCGGCGTTTACGCCAGTAATTTAAATAGTGACGGTGTTTATATTAACTTCGTTAATTTATATAATTTATAAAATAGGCAAAAATAGATTAATAGTGGCATTTATATAAATGTCGTTAATTTATAAAATGCGTTGGCAATGTATTAGTGGTGGCATTTATATTAACGCCGGTAATTTATAAAATGTGTGAAAATAGACTAATAGCGGCGTTTATATTAATGCATGTAATTTATAAAATACGTCGATAACATAGTAATGGCGGCGTTTATTGTAACGCCTCTATTTTATGCATAGGGATGACAACGATCTAGTAGTGGCGTTTAGGTGAACGCCAGCAATTTTAAGAATTTGTTGGCGTTTAAATAAATGCTGATAATTTAGACAAAAAAAATGCCACTAATGAGATTTTCAAGTCTCGGTGTTTAAACAAACGTCTAGACGTATAAATAACAACCACAATATGCCGGCATTTGCTTGCGATGGCAAATAAACGCCGCTAATTGATGTTTATTTTGATAGTTACCGATGCTTAGTAAACGCCGGTAATCCTTGATTTTTTTGTAGTGTGCATGTTTGGCCTCCAGGTAAAATTGATGCAGCAATACCAAATGATGCAGTTAGAAATGCTATTATATGTTTCGATCTAATTTCAGCAAAAAGTGTTTTGTTTAGAAATGTTTTTTCAATGCCAGCAGGACCATCAATATTGAAGAATGCAGCAGATTTGATGAGAAGTAAAGTTTCGAGAATTAATTCATATACGTGTTTTTGTTCAGAATTTAGATGACTTGATGCAAACAAATCTTCTTGTGGAATTGTGATAGTTAATTCATCATCAATTTCTTGATGTTTAAATTGTTCATTATCAGAAAAAATATCAATTGGAGCAAAATGATACATATTTATATTTTTTCCCATTAATTCAAGCATAAAAGAGATGTTTTGTAATACCATTTTTTTAATATTTTCTGCTGTTGTATTTGTTAAATAAAAATCTGCACACATTTCTTTTTCAAATCATTCCCAAAGTTCTTTTGGATTTGTAGGATTGCAATATACTAAAATTGTTGCAAAAAGACGTCTTAAGCTATTTGGCATTTGGTATAAACAAGCTTCTTCTAAACATTCTTTTAAACTACTATCTTTGTTCAATAGACCATGTAAATTAACTGATTCACGAAATGTGGGCACAACAATGCCATTAATTATTTTTAAATTTTCAAATGATTTTGGCCCTCTAATGTGGTTCAGTAATATTTGCAAGTAATATTTTTCACCTTCAATTGGATTTGCACTAACAATTCGGCCTATAACATTTCCTTTCTTTCTTGGAGTCCAAATTTTATATTGTTGATTCCAAACGAATTTTTCAAGAAATTCTCTGTACAATAAATTGCGTGCATTTTGATCAATTTGATTTGTTAAAAAGAATTTAGTTAAAATTGATTTTGTTGATAAATCTGAATTTAAAATATTGTTTAAGTTTTCATGAGCATGAAAAGCTACTAAATGTTGATTTTCAAGATGCAGATATAAACTATAAATTGATGGATATATTTCGTTAAGTGCATAACCATATATTCTACATGTGGCTTTAGGTGGTGTAATCCATCTACTTGATTGAAATTGCTCAATTTCATCAATTTGTTGGTTATTTTCGTTGTTGATTAAATTGAAAGCGATACGATCATGTCCTTTATAAATATATTTATACAAATATTTGACAGCTTTAATTGTAGAACAAATTTCAACATTTAGATGACAATTAAATTTTGAAAGAATGTATGGATTATACGATACAACCCAAGGGTTATCCAAATTTTGTCTCTAACTTTCACAATTGTTCCATCATTAGAATGTTTATATAGTGGAAAACAATCAATTCTAACAGTTGTTTTAGATGTAATTTTTTGGGATATTGATTTTTGTAAATTCCATTTTTTTCCATACATATATTAGTTGGATTCAATATTCCACAAGGACCATGTATCATATGTTTAACAACAGTTTTATATAAGTATAGAATTTTTGTTTTATCAGGAATTTCTGATGAAACAATTTCATCGAAAGATTCGAGGGCATAAATTTGCCAATCTTTTTGTAGTATTATTAAGAAATGAACATGTGGTAAGCCTCTTTTTTTATGTTCAATTGTGTAAACATATGCTGCAACCTTACCAAAAATTTCTCGTTTAAATAATTCATTTTTTAAATCTTCTAATTTTGCTTTAAAGATTCATACAATTAAATCAGAACGATTTTGAGCTTCTTCATGTGGTTTCAGTTCATCTAAAATTTATTTCCAACTTGGATTACATGTCATAGTTAAAAAATATCAGGTTTACCAAAATGTTGAACTAATGTTATTGCTTCTATATATCTCTTGTGCATATCTCTTGGACCTCCAATAAAAGATGAAGGTAAGATAATTCGTCTTCCAATTTTGGAGACATTAGTTTCTCCAATTGAAATACTATCAACAATACCTTGATATATTTCTAATCTAATTTGTTGTTGTTTCAAACGAAAATAATTTAATCTTGATGTTTCAATTTTAATGTACATGTCAACAACAAATTGTTATAATAAACAACCAGATAATAATAGAATTGATTTGTTATGTTGTCTAATTTGTAATTTGAAACAATAATATTTACGGCATGAAACTGTTGGTTGTTTCTTCTTCTTCTTCAAAACTACAAAACTTATGGGAGAAAATTTAGAAATATAAACATATAAAAGTTTAAGATAAAGAAATTAAAATTATTAAAATTATTATTACCTTCTTCTTTAGTTCTAAATAGTTCATCTGCATTATTTGATTGGTATAAATAATTTAGTGTTGACGTTTAATTGTTTAATAATATTATTCCTTTTTTGATTTTTTTGATTCCTTCATGCCAACCAGAATCACAAGAGGAAATAATAATAGATATTGAAGTGAATCATAACAACCAAAATAATATTGAACAATATGATTTTGACCTGTATGACTAAAAACAATAATATTTTGATTTGTTTCTTTTGCATAATTGTCAGATTCAATCCAAATAGCTGCAACTTGTGATACTGATGGGGTATTATAAACACGTTGACCTAATCCAACATCTGATCTTATATGAATTATATGATTTTTGAGATTTGGAATGTTGCTCAAACTTCGAAAAAAATGACTATATGGATTAACTTTGAGTATAGCCATCAATTAACTAATAAAGGAAGGATCTAATCTTTCTGCATCATTAACAAGATTTTCTAATTCATGTTCAATATCATATAAATCTAGTTGCAAGTATGAAGGACATCCATCTTCGGGAATTAAATTATTAATGTAATGACACATTTGTCCTTGAACTCTAAATATGTAAATTTCTCTGTTTCTTCTACATATATTTGTATCAAACTTAATTCCAAATGATGTGAAAGTAAATTTATTATTATATGTATGCACATATGTACGGAAATTTTCAGATTCGTTTGAATTAGAAGTAAATAACTGATAAAGTCCATCCGGAACTTGACTAAAAGCTAATGATATGGTTCCATCAGCACAACAAAAGCGGTTTGGTTCATGATAAAAAAAAAATTTGCTCCACAATATTTACATGATGGTACTAATAATAAATAATTTGGTTCAAAAATTGTAGGGTGTAATATTTTTCTAAAACAAGGAGATTGCTTTATCGTTTTCCTATATAAAAAAACAAAAAAACAAAATAAGTAAATATAAAGTATTAAATATTGATGTAAAAATTAATGAAAGAATGTGTTAATTTGTACATTACCTAAATTGAAATTTGATGTTCTTTCAGAATTGAATCCATCTTCATTTAAATAATTAACCCATTGAAACATTTCTTTTAAATATTTATTGAATAGAATGAGAAAAGAATTAAAGGAAATATTTTTTAATAAAAAATGGTTGTAAATAAACCTGATCGGTCAATATTGAAGTTGAAGTATTGTTATGGATATTAATTTCAGAAGAGTTGATATTCGAATGCGATCTAATTTCTCTTATACAAATGCCTTCATTGTCATTTGAAGAAAGAGAGAGAACATTCTAAGGCTGTTTTTGCCTTCGTATTTTATTATTTCGAAGATTTTTCAACTTAACATATCTCTCTTTTTTTTTTCAACAAATCTCTTCTTTTTTCTCGTTTGATTGGGTACTATACCAATTTCTTCATGTTGGATCATTTTCACCCTCTTCAAGATTTATTCATAAAAGAAGTTAGATAAAAAAAAAAAATGGTGTTAATAAGGTTTAAGTATATTTTTGCATTTAATAATATTATCTTACCAGTCGACATAAAGTTATGAAAGATTGTACATTTTGTGTCGATTTTGAAGCCTAATCTAAAAAATATATGAAAATATATCAAAGATGTGAATAGATATATACATATAGCAATATATATGCATAACAAATATCATAAGCATTTATAGTAAAAGCGAAAGAAGAAAATAATTAATTCGAAATAATTTCACACAAATCATATTAAATGGATCAAACATGATAACAAATCTTAGAATAAAACAAATGTATTAAAAGAAATGAATATAATAAGAAAAACAAATATTCACATAATAAAGATATAATTGAATAATACTTTTTCGAATGAGATAGAAAAGAACATACCTGGAAGTGGAGGACAAGCAAAAGAAGAGTGTGAACACAACAAATTGATAACAATTAGATTGATGAAGAGTCAAGTAAAAGCAAAAGCAACCCCTCTATGAAAAAAAATACATAAAAAAATATCCTAATAATAATAAAAAATGATATAAATAAATTCAGTATTTACAAAACAAAAAAAAAAAAACTTACAAGCAAAGAATTAATGCATTAAATGAAATTTATTACAAAAATACTTTTAAAAAGACATAAAAATAAAATAAAAACAAATAGAAAGCTGTAAAAAAACCACAAAAAAATAGAAATGTTACTTTCTTTTTTTTTTGGTTCCTTACAATATTTGTAATAATGACTTACTGTTTATCAAATTTTTGGATTTTTTTTAACAAATTTTAAAAATAATGAAACTAAATATTGAATCTATGTATAAAAACTCAGTAACCATAATTTTGAAGTGATTAATAAGTAAAGTAGTCTTTTGCTATTTGCTTCTAAACGAACACCTAATTATAAGAACTCACACAATTTTTTTCTTAATAAGTTCATGATTATGTTCAGGATTAAGTGAAAAAATATTTTAAATTTCATTTTTTTATATTTTAAATTTTTAATACAATTTTATGTAAAATTGATATATTAAATGAACAAATTTAGATGAACTATGTGCTAATAGCTAAGTAATGAAATTTTTTTATAAATATTATTATTAAATTTGCAATAATTATTAATATATAAATTAAAACAAATCAAATTTTAATATACTAAAACATCTAGTAACTTAAAATTTATCTCTCGCACTGTTCATCTTCATCTTTCCTCCTGCTTTCACGTTTTGGTTTAAAAAAAAAAAAATAGAAGCAGCCGCATAATCATGTGTACATTAATAAGTGCACTGCTATAGTGAATATTTTATATATACACGTACTTCGTGTTCACATGTTACTGGTGTCTCGAAGCAGTAGATTAATCTTTTATGTTTAATAATTAAAAAAGTATCTTTTAATGATATTATAACGTTTTAGAGGTATGAAAAAAGAGTTGTGTTGGGCAAGTGTTTACTATTTATATAGCCTGCAACAATCTTTCACATAAATAATGTTTTTATTGTTCATATTAAAAGACCAAAATATCTATCGGCAAAACAAAATAAAACTAAGAGAATTGTAATTTTTAAATAAAACAAAGAGCAAAATTGTAAAGAAAAAATTAGACGAAAATATTGTAGCAAGCTATTCGCGTTTATATATATAGTAGATATATATACATGGATAAATCACATTATTACTGTTGTTAATTACAAGTTCCTTGTACAACAAATATGGGATATGGATATATATATACACTACAATACATAAGGCTTTTTATAGCGTTTGATAAGTCGCCGTAAAAAACTTTAAAATCGTCACAAAAGCTTCAAAATCGTGGTAAAAAGTCATTTGCCGCGTTTTGAAGATTGCGGGCTAACCACGGCTATTTGGGCGTGATAATAAGTCTAATTTTTTGTCGCAATGCTATTATTTGTGGCTAGAAAATACAGTAAATACTATTATTTACGACAGAATTTAACTTTTAGTTAAATAAAACGCAATAAAAAATCTTATTTGTTGTAATAATATATATATATATATATATATATATATAAGACTTCTCTATTTTGCAAGTGCTTGGTATCTACAATAAGCCTTTTATTACGTTGATATAATATAAATTCTCGTGCTAATCAAATTTTTCTAGCACTAAATATAATATTTTTTCAAAATATAATCTTGATCTTAGTAAGTACTCAAACCACATACATACATATATATATATATAAATATTATATATATATGATCTACCATTTTTCATCTTTAACAGCTAGATTATATACATATATATAGCTTGTTGTGTCATAAAATATTTAAAAAAAAAGTGATATATACACAACATATTTTATAATATTTATATAACACATATTATAAAATAAATATATTTTTATAAACTGTCTTATATATAAAATTAACATCACTTTATACAAATATTCTTATTTTATAATATATATTATGTAAAATATTGTAAAATATATTGTGAATTTATCATTTTTCTTTTTTTAAACTGTCGATATTATATACGTTTTATTTGCAAGTGGTGCCAATCATGACAGGTCTCGATCCATTCTGTACATGATGATATGATCAAATTAATTTTCTTTTAATTATCGACAAAACTCTTTTTAAAAAAAATAATAATCAAATTTTATCATATTAACGGTAGGCCAGACCGGAAGAAATATCCTCCATACCAACTTGCAAATATAACTTACTAGTGAGTGTGAAGTTGTCTATGATCAGGAAAAATATCAGTAAAATTGATAGAACAAACATCAAAATCATGTGGTCCATTAGATATACATGGGAGGAATCGCTAACATGCAGGAGGCGCTGTCACAAGAAGACATTTGGACAGCTAAAAGCATAGTACTGCAAGTCTTCCTTACGCTTTAAATGGTAGCCATGCAAATATGTGTGATCCTTAGGGCCTCCCCTTCTTCCACGGTTTCTACTTTCTAGATTATGATGTCCACCGCCGTAAAGACCTGTCTTGTCAAAATCCGTCTTCATAGGTTCAAATTATTAGAGTAATCAGATACCCAATTTATAAAATCATATCTTAGAGTATTAGTATTAGTTTTATTAAAAGAAAAAAAATAATAAATCATAAATCATAAATCATAAATCATAAATCATAAATCATAAATCATAAATTAATAAAAATCATAAATTTGAAAAAAAAAACAACATTTAAAATAATTTAATATCAGACTCATTAAAAAAAATTCATATTTGCTAAAAAATGTAGAAAAAAGTAGAAAAAATAAAAACAAATTAAATATTTAATTTGTGAATAGTAATATTTCAAATATAAAAAATAATGCTCAAGTATTCTAGCTTAAATTTTAAATTTTGATGGAGTCAATGCCAATATTCTTATTAATACATATAAATTTTTTTATTAGTTTTTCACTAAATTTGTACTCATCAAATTTTGAAAAAAAATATATAAAATCAATGTTAATACTCTTATATAGTCATATTTTAAATTGAGATTATTTTTATACATTATTTTATAAAAGTATTCCTTATTTAGAATATATATATATATATATAATTGTATAAAGTGTCGTATGTTTATTATTTTCTAAATAACATCCGTAATTTAGTTATAATATATAAGAACATCTAGATATCATTCAATTAAAGAGTACCTTCAGGATTTGTGTCTAGAAGTTACCATTGTATTACATGATTAATATTACATGATTAATTAGCAACTGATCACTCGTGAGATTTTTCAAGCTAATATGAGATGCTACCTTCGAATAATGGACAAATTATTGTTTTGGGTCTTGAGGGTTGCTCCTATTTCAAATTGGTCATTTGGAATTTAAAGAAAATGAACACCAATTATCATAAATAATTGTCATATCAATATCACGAATAAGCCGGATGCTATCCAAATCATACGGTGTGGAGTAACCCCTTCTCCACTCCCTACCTTGCATGCATGGGCCCCTATTATACAAAGTCTCACATTATTTAAGTATGAGATTTATATTATTAAGATAATCTATAAATATGTCACCCTATTACATTAAAAGTTACACAAAATATCATGTAAATGTTTTACTTAGTACATAATATTATATTTATATATAGTAAAAATAATAAATTAATATTTATAAATATATAATTTTGTATGGTATAAATATATGTAAATATATATTTATATAAAAGAAAATTTGAGTGTGGGGCAAGGCTCCACTACGGCCATACCGCCTCGTGCACCCACTATTGTCTTGCCTTGCAAGGTGGGGTTGCCCGACCCACCATGTGGGCGTGGGGCAACGAGACCTTGTTGCCTCTCCTTAATCCTGAAAACATCATGATACCAAGGCATGTATCACAAATATTGTTTTATTAACACACCACTAAAATATATTAAAAATGATAAAAATAAATAAATATTTAAACAAAATAAAATAATTAAGGTATAAAAAATAAAAATATTAGAAAAGTGCATAAAATTTTTAAAAATATAATATAAAAGCCAAAAAAACCTTAATAAACTAAAAATTAAAACAAATTAGAAACTTTTGTTACTGATTAGTACTACTCATGATCATCATGTGTACTATCACGCGATGATTACATGAGGTGAATATTCAATAAAATAAAAGATAAGGATGTCTTTGGACATACACACAATTGATGAGCCATATCCCCTCTTATATGGTATAAGATAAGATAACTTATCAATGCATGCAGTTCGGAATCAAATTTGAAATGAACATGACAAACTAAACATGAAGATAGGGTTTTGTCTCTGTACAACTTCTAAACCTGGCGAAACAGATCTTCTTGGCATCTAAATGGAATGTTCATGGGAGCAACTTCATGACTTTTGACATATATATGTGAGCTAGCTGTCAAGAATTTTTGACCATAGAATATAGTTGATAACCTTTTTTATCCATTTGATTTAAAGGCGAATATTTTTAAAATTTTGAAAAATTTTCAATCGCTCAGAGGTAGAAGTACTTCCATATATATATATATATACATACAATAATGGCGTCTTGTGTTTCATTCTTCATACTCCGACCCAGACCTGGGATGTTTGGATTGAATGAGCCAATAATTCTCACAAAAACTAATTAATTCCCGTGCATTAGCACTGTCTTAGAGTTTGTTAAATTTATATTTTTATAACTTTTTGTGACTTTATTCCATGGATTAGAATAGTACTATTTTCCATTTGGAATCGATCTTTGACGTCAAATCAAACACAATATAATATTTATTCATTTTTCATGGAATTTTCCGGCTTTAACAAATATGTTACATAGTACCTTAGCAGTCAGAATGCAATACCCCATCCAGCATAGACTCGAAAACTTCTAAAAACAAATTAAACAAAAACAACTGATCACATGTTTGCTTTTATTAATACACCTAAAAAGCTCTAGTACTACTCATAATTGGAGAAGATTGAAATTAAATCCTATCCTTACGGTCGAGCATAATTTTGATGAGAATAGGAATATTGACACGACATAGAGATCATCATCACCCAGTCCCACCAAGAACACCTTTAAGTTTCTTAATCTGAGCAACATCAAGGAAAGTAGTTGCAGCTACAATTTCAGTGGGCAAGTTGTTCGCAAACAATACGTAATCCAGAATCTGGAGACCTGGGGTTGCACTACTGAAGCTGACAAAAGCAAGAGCCGAAGAACCTCCGGAATTTATCTGAAAATGGAGTAAACCTTGAGGGAAAACCATAATGTCACCCTTCTTAAGAGTCTTGATGTAAACGGTATTCGCTGAGGAAACGAACCCAGCACAGAGTGTACCCTGCACAACAAGAAGAACTTCTGAACCTCCAGGATGGGTGTGAAATGGCACGACTCCACCGGGGGCCAGGTCCAAGCGAGCCAAGGAGATTCCAAGACCGTTGACGCCGGGAAATTGTGAGGCAAATGCAGGAGTCACCGCCGCTTTGATAATGTTGGAGGTGTTTCCGGCAATGCCTAGGCCGGAGAAGACAAAGTCACTCACAGTCACAGTTGCAGGCTTTTTGCAAGCGTAACCGGCAGGACTTTCAGGAAGAGTTAGGTCAGCTACACAGAAGTCTTGAACAGCTGCATGGGAGGAGGAAAGGAGGAGAGAAAAGATGAAGATAATTGGAGTAATCATCTTCACATGAATATTATTGTACTTTAGGATTGTGCTTGTTTGGGGTTTGAGGGTACAATTTATATAAAGAAGTTGGATTTTGAGCGGTTCAAACCGGTTACTTTGGATTCTCCATGCAAGACTTCACGTGCAAGACAGTAAGAAGAAACGACAACAATGTTGAGCTGTGATGCATGTTTGATATGATATTTTTTAGGATAAGAACAAAAAGTTTCTTTTTGTTTGGTAATTAGAAATGATCGAAAAAAATTATTGCGGATGATTCATGTGGTCCATTAGATATGCATGGGAGGAGTCACGGATGATTCATGTGGTCCATTAGACTGGAAGATTGCGGATGATTCATGTGATCCATTAGACCGGAAGAAATATCCTCCATACCAACTTGCAAATAGAACTTAATAGTGAGTGTGAAGTTGCCTATGATCAGGAAAATGCCAGTAAAATTGATAGAACAAACATCAAAATCATGTGGTCCAGGAGGAATCGCTAACATGCAGGAGGCACAAGGAGACATTTGGACAGCTAAAAGCACAGTACTGCAAGTCTTCCTTACGCTTTAAATGGTAGCCATGCAAATATGTGTGATCCTTAGGGCTTCTTCCCCTTACACGGTTTCTACTTTCTAGATTATGATATCCCCCGCCGTAAAGACCTGTCTTGTCAGAATCCGTCTTCATAAGTTCAAATTATTAGAGTAATCAGATATTTAATTTATAAAGAGAAATGATATAATTATTATTATTTTATAATTTTTTATAATTTTTTTTAATAATTAAGAATATAATTATTAATAAAATTATATATTTTTAATTATTAAAAATATTAAAAAAACTTAAAATAAAATAATAATAAAAAAAAAACTCAAATATACATAAGTTGTAAAAATATAGTAAAATCCGTTGTATCGGATATCACTACTCTTTATAAAATCATATCTTAGAGTATTAGAATTAGTTTTATATAAAAAAAATTAAAAATTAATAAAAATTAAAAACTTGAAAAAAAAAATCAACATTTAAAATAATTTTATATCAAACTTATTAAAAAAAATCATATTTGATAGAAAATGAAGAAAAATAAATAGAAAAAATAAAAACAAATTAATTTAATTTGTGAATAGTAATATTTCAAATATAAAAAATAATGCTCAAATATTCTAGATAAAATTTTATATTTTAAATTTTAAATTTTTGATAGAGCCAATGCCAATATTCTTATTAATGCACATGATTTTTTTTATTAGTTTTTCACTAAATTTGTACTCATCAAATTTTTTAAAAAAAAAAAATTATGAACCCAATGTTAATACTCTTATTTAGTCATATTTTAAATTGAGATTATTTTTATACATTATTTTATAAAAGTATTCCTTATTTAGAATATATATAGTTGTATAAAGTGTCGTATGTTTATTATTTTCTAAATAACATCTGTAATTTAGTTATAATATATAAGTACATCTAGATATCATTCAATTAAAGAGTACCTGCAGGATTTGTGTCTATAAGTTACCATTGTATTACATGATTAATTAGCAGCTGATCACTCGTGAGATTTCTCAAGCTAATATGAGATGCTACCTTCGAATAATGGACAAATTATTGTTTTGGGTCTTGAGGGTTGCTCCTATTTCAAACTGGTCATTTGGAATTTAAAGAAAATGAACACCAATTATCATAAATAATTGTCATATCAATATCACGACGAATAGGCTGGATGGGCCCCTATCAATTATCAATTTATCATAAATAATTGTCATATCAATAATTTAAAGAAAATAGATGCTATCCGAATCATACGGTATGGAGTAGTCCCTTCTCCACTCTCTGTCTTGCATGCATGGGCCCCTATTATACAAAGCCTCACATTACTTAATTATACAAAGTCTCACATTACTTAACTATGAGATTTGTATCATTAAGATAATCTATAAAAATATCACCCTATTACATTAAAAGTTACACAAAATATTTTGTAAATGATTTACTTAGTACATATTATTATAACTATATATAGTAAAAATAATAAATATTTATAAATATATAATTATGTATGGTATAAATATATGTAAATATATATTTATATAAAAGAAAAATTGAGTGCGGGGCAAGGCTCTACTAGGGCCATACCGTCCCCTGCACCCACTATTGTCTTGCCTTGCAAGGTGGGGTTGCCCGACCCACCATGTGAGCGTGGGGCAATGAGACCCTGTTGCCTCTCCTTAATCCTGAAAACATCAGGATACCAAGGCATGTATCACAAATATTATTTTATTAACACGTCACTAAAATATATTAAAAATAAGAAAAAAATAAATATTTAAACAAAATAAAATAATTAAAGTATAAAAAATAAAAATATTAGAAAAGTACATAAAATTTTTAAAAATATAATATAACAGCAAAAATTTTTTTAATAAACTAAGAATTAAAACAAATTAGAAAAAGAGTCACAAATTAAATGATTATTTAAAATTAAGAAAGTAAAATATATGAAACAAGAAACTTAAAAATTAATAAAACTAAAAAGTAAGTAATTTTGCACAATATTTAAAATTTATATAATAAACCAAAATTAGAAAGAAAATTATATAGTTTGAAAGAAAATTATTATTATTTTTTAAATATGGAGAAAATAAGGAAAAATAAAAACTTTATAGCATGACTATTGGCCACTACAAACGTAACGGACCTTTTTGAGCCATAATTTTAAATTTCGTATTACACTAGCCAGTATGGCTGGCCATATGTATCATATCGGAGTAGTCACCGATACAAAAATTGTGTCTGTTTTGTACCGGCCCAGATTTTGGTCGTACTGTCCAATATTTTGGCTGTACTGGTCTGTACCAGATTTCGAAATTTCATTTTTTTTTTTCATTTCTTACTATTTTTTTTATTCTAATTTAGACTAGATTATTTATATATATATATAATTTATTCATATTGTTGAACTCAAGGTTTCAAGGTTCATGTAAATCTACACATGGATTTTGATGATAACAAATGAATTCAAAGAATAAAGGAGTCTCAAGCTCAAGTTGTCTACACAATACAATCAAGCACATCAAGGAACCAAGCATGAGCAAGAAGGGAATAAGTTCACATTAAAATCATAGAGTAATTTTGTAAATCTCTTAAAAATTCGAAATTAGGATTAAGGCTCAAAATAAATATTTTATCATAAAGCATTAAAATACATTTTCCACATGTGCATGAATATTTTGAAAATTAACTTTGAAAATATTAAGATGATTGATTGTCATCTTTCACATGTGCATGATATGATTAAAGGTTTGAACTTTGAAAATATTAAGATGATTGATTGTCATCTTTCACATGTGCATGTTTTATTTGAATATTTTCAAAAGTGGTGGATGCTTTTCTTGACTTATGCAAAAGGTAGATGTCTTTGTTTGAAAATTTTGAAAAGTAAAGTGTGCTCTTTTTGTCATATGCAAAAAGTAAAATATTAGGTTTGAAATTTTTGAAAAGTAAAGTGTGCTCCTTTTGTCACATACAAAAAGTAAAAAGATTTGATTTGAAATTTTTGAAAAGTGAATGATGATGTCTTGGACATGGGAATCTTTTCAAATTTGAAATTGAAGACTCATTTGCCTATAAATAGCTCACTTGAGTTTTGTAAAAATCACAACAAGAGCTTACACATCTATTGCTAAATTTTGCATCATTCTTTCAAAGCTCTCATTCTCTCTTTTCTAAAGTTTTGAGCCTTAATTCTTGTTCTTGTTGAGAGAGATATAGTTTGTGCTGTATTGTTCTTATTTCACTCATTGAGGAGTGTTTTCTGATAGCCTACCCACTATCAATTCTTGTATCAGTAAGAGGGTGTGTATAACCCTTGTGTGTGTAGAAGGTGTTCTACACGGGGAATAGTTAAATCACCAAGTGTGAGGTGATTGGAAGTAAGAGGGTGCGTATAACCCTTGTGTGTGTAAAAGGTGTTCTACACAGGGAATAGTTGAATCACCAAGTGTGAGGTGATTGGAAGTGTAGAGGGTGTTCTACACGGATTCTTTGGAGCGGTGCTGCTCAAAGGTGTAATAGGTTTCTATCTCCACCTAAAGGAGATTGAATAGTGGATTTGGGAATCCTCAAGGGGTAGCTTGAGGCGAGGACGTAGGCAGTGGGGCTGAACCTCGTAAAAATACTGAGTTTGCTTTCTCTTACCCTACTCTTTATATTTCCTACTGCTTTATATTTTGGTTATATTTTATATTGTATATTTAGTTTATAAGTATTAATTTTATAATATAACCCAATTCACCCCCCCTTTTGTGTTAGTCATCTGGGCAACAATTGGTATCAGAGCTAGAGCTCTGTTATAAGATTAACTATCTTTTGAGTTAAGATCTTATGGCTAACATTGCAGCTTCATTTGGTGAAGGTCAATCTAGCAGTCGGCCTCCACTCTTTTGCGGAGACAATTACTCATTCTGGAAAGTTAGAATGAGAATATTCCTTCAGTCTCAAGGCCGAGAAATCTGGAAATGCATTGTAAATGGACCTTATATTCCAACAAAAGTGGTTGATGGAGTAAAGGTCAAAAAGGAAGAAGAAGAGTTTGATCGTGAAGACGATAGACTTTATACTTTGAATTTAACTGCTATGAATTTATTATATAATGCTCTTAATGGTAATGAGTTTAATAGAGTAATGACTTGCACTACAGCAAAGGAAATTCGGGATAACTTGGAAGTTACTTATGAAGGAACTTCTCAAGTCAAGGAATCAAAAATTTATATTCTTACTCATGAATATGAAATGTTTAAGATGAATGATGATGAATCTATTTCTAGTATGCACACTCGTTTTACTAACATCATAAACAGCTTGACAGCTCTTGGCAAAGTTTATTCCAAAGTGGAGATAGTAAGAAAAATTCTCAACTCTCTACCAAAACGTTGGGAGTCAAAAGTGACAGCGATTCTTGAAGCTAAAGACCTCAAGAAACTCGAAGTGAATGAACTCATCGGGTCACTTATCACCCATGAGTATACATTGAAAAGAGGAGAAGAAGAAGGAAATTCAAAGAAGAGTTTGGCACTTAAAGCTGTTCCACATGAAAGTGAAAGTGATGAAGATGAGGAAAATGATGACAAAGATGAAGAAGTTGCGATGATAATAAGAAGAATTCAGAGGTTCTTAAAGAAAAATAAAACTCCTCCAAGGAAATCCTTCAATAAGTTTTCCAAGAAAGATTCAGGTAAAAATGACACTTTAATTTGTTATAAATGCAATAAACCTGGTCATATCAAGCCAGATTGTCCTCTGCTAAAGAAAGATCGAAACAAAGGCAAAAAAGCAATGACAGCTACGTGGAATGATGATTCAAGTAGCTCAGATAGTGAAGCAAGCAATGGAGAATCAGCAAATCTTTGTCTTATGGCTAAAGATGACATTGAGGTAACAAATTTTGATAATATTGAAGATCCTTCATATGAAGAATTGCAAAATGTTTTAGAAGAGGTATATGAGGAATTTGAAAAATTGGGTATCAAGTATACTGCTTTGAAAAAGAAAAATTCTTCTTTAACAAACGAAATTGATATTTTAAGAAAAGAAAGTATTGTTTTGAAAGATGAAAATCTTGAGTTGAAGAAAAAGAAAACTGATTTAGAAAATATTATTGAAAACTTTACGAATGGAAAAAGAAATTTTGAAAAACTTCTTGGTAGTCAAAGATGTGTTTTTGACAAGGTAGGCTTGGGATATATGCCAAAACAAAAATACAAATCTTATAAAAACTTCTTTGATAATCCTTCTACATCAAAGTCCAATATTCAAAATTCTTTTCATAAAAATAATTTTGTTAAAAAAGGATACTATTATAATCACTCAAGTTATTCATATATGTCACATGCTATTTGCAATTTTTGTAATAGCAATGGTCATAATTATCATTCTTGTCCTATTAGAAGAAAACATACAATGACTATTAGGGCCATATGGGTACCTAAAAATCTTGTTTATTCTAATACTAATAAATAAAGAACCCAAAGAACTTGGGTACCAAGAATTGTTTTTAATTGCTTTTGTAGGTATGCATGAAGTATTCTACATGTAAAAATAAATGGTTTTTAGATAGTGGATGTTCAAGACACATGACGGGAGACGAGACTAAGTTCTTTGATCTTAGATCTAAAGAAGAAGGACACGTGACATTTAGAGACAACTCAAAAGGGAAGATCGTAGGAATAGATAAAATATGTTGAGCAACCTTCAGGTTTTGAAAATCATATTTCTCCAAATCATGTTTTCAAACTCACAAAAGCACTATATGGACTCAAACAAGCTCCTAGAGCGTGGTACGAGAGACTCAGTGGTTTCTTGATTGAAAAAGGCTTTTCAAGAGGAAAAATTGATACAACTCTTTTCATTAAATTAGAAAATGATGATATTCTTTTGATTCAGATTTATGTTCGGTGCTACTAACGAAAATATGTGCCAAGTTTTTGCTAAGACTATGCAGGAAGAATTTGAAATGAGTATGATGGGAGAGCTTACATTCTTTCTCGGATTGCAAATTAAGCAAGCAAAAAGTGAAATATTCATCAATCAATCAAAATATATTAAGGAATTGCTGAAGAAGTTTGGGATGGAAGGTGCTAAGGAAACTGGAACACCAATGAGCTCATCCACTAAACTTGATAAAGATGAATCCGGTAAATCAATTGACTCAAAGGTATATCGAGGTATGATTGGTAGTTTATTATATTTGATAACTAGTAGACCTGATATTATGTTCAGTATATGTTTATGTGCACGTTTTCAATCATTTCCGAAACAATCTCATTTGATTGCAGTCAAGCAGATTTTTTAGATATTTTGCCAGTACCATTGACTTAGAGTTATGGTATCCTAAACACACTTCTTTCGATCTTATTAGTTATTCAGGTACCGATTATACTGGTTGCAAAGATGATCGAAAAAGTTTTAGTAGAACATGTCTTTTCTTAGGTCCTGCACTTGTTTCATGATTTAGTAAAAAGAAAATTCTATTGCACTATCTACTGCTGAGGCAGAATATGTTGCTGCGAGTAGTTGTTGTGCTCAAGTTCTTTACATGAAACAACAACTTGAGGATTTTAAACTTATGTACAATCACATTCCAATCAAATGTGATAATACAAGTGCTATAAATCTTTCAAAGAATCCAATACAACAATCTCGGACCAAACATATTGATATTAGATATCATTTTCTTAGAGATCATGTGCAGAAGGGCGATATTGCATTAGAATTCACTAGTACACGATCAATTGGCAGACATTTTTACAAAACCCCTATCAAAAGATAGACTACGCATGATTAGAAGAGAAATAGGAATTATGCATGCCATGAATATCTGCTAGATACTTTTATTCCATTAACTCAAATGACCTACATAAACTTGAGGTTCTTAGCCTCATGTTTGAGACGCTCATTCTCTTCATACAATATCATGTCCTCCCTATCCATGGGAACTGGCAAGCGGAATGAAGAATCCAATAGTGATTTCAACCGTTTATTCTTCTGTCGAACGATTCCTTCCCTTATGTGAGACTCTTGAACAATTCGTTGAAGTACAACAATTTGTTCTTTAAGCTTTTCAACCTCATGATTTTTGACTTGTAGCCGTTGGGAAAAAGCAACAATAGAGGATGAGTAGCGAGTACCGAGACTCACCAAGTCGTAGATAGCATCGGAGTCTGGCTTATTAGCCAAACTATTGTTCTCTTGCTGCAACATGGCGCCAATGGTAGCTGCAGAAAGGACATGAGATTGAGATGTAGAATAATGAGCCATTGAGAAAAGAATTGAAAACTTAAAGCGAGAATATTGAAGGAATGCAGATGAGTTATAGAGATGAGAATAAGATTTGATGCAAATCGGATGAACTTTAAAACTGATTTTATAGAGATAGCATAAAGAACAAGACAAACTATTGTCTCTTCAAATCTTATTAGTCAAAAGAAATATAAGATATGTTGGACACACATTGTCAAAAGTTTTCTTACTAGAAAAACGGTTCTCTGCTCCTATCATGGCATTGACGGCCTTAGGAGAGAAGATTGATGGTTGATGCGTCAAGGGTTCCTGATTCAAGTCTGGAACATTAGTGGAAGAGAATTGTTCGGCCATTCTATCGTTATGGAGAAACAGAACTTAGGTCAAGAAGCGATGTTTTTTTTTGGTATCCGATAGGTGAAAATGATTTTTTTATAGAAACTCAGAGCCTTCAAACCCATTTGTCAACAACATCAGGCGATTGATTTAAATCTGCTTTCGCACCGACTACTAGAGCTAGGCCTCCAACCTTTACAGGTTTTGTCAAATACGCGTGGCTCCGCACCGCATTGCCAGAGCTAAGCCTGCAGCTTTTGCTGTCTTTGTCGGACACGAATAATTTTAATTATTCAACTTCAAATCTCTGGAACATCTAATTCGTCAATAACATCAAGCGGATTTAAATCTTCTTCCGCACCGAGATGATAAAATTCGGCTTCAACCTTTGCAGGTTTTGTCGGACACGGGTGGTTCTAACTTCTACAGTCTCTACTAACGCAGCGTTTTATTTGTCTGTTAGTTATTGTAGGAATATATCTTATTGAGATAATTATGATTCCTTTTTAATGATGCCAAAAGGGGAGAAGTTTTAGACTAGAACATTAACATTGTTTAAATTGCTAAACTTGTTATATATACTTGGAATTATGTTTATATTTTTGCTTGAAAAACTAACGCACATTCTCAGGGGGAGCTTAAGTATTCATACAGGTTTCAAGTTCTATCAAGTATTTGTCATCATCAAAAAGGGGGAGATTGTTGAACTCAAGGTTTCAAGGTTCATGTAAATCTACACATGGATTTTGATGATAACAAATGAATTCAAAGAATAAAGGAGTCTCAAGCTCAAGTTGTCTACACAATACAATCAAGCACATCAAGGAACCAAGCATGAGCAAGAAGGGAATAAGTTCACATTAAAATCATAGAGTAATTTTGTAAATCTCTTAAAAATTCGAAATTAGGATTAAGGCTCAAAATAAATATTTTATCATAAAGCATTAAAATACATTTTCCACATGTGCATGAATATTTTGAAAATTAACTTTAAAAATATTAAGATGATTGATTGTCATCTTTCACATGTGCATGATATGATTAAAGGTTTGAACTTTGAAAATATTAAGATGATTGATTGTCATCTTTCACATGTGCATGTTTTATTTGAATATTTTCAAAAGTGGTGGATGTTTTTCTTGACTTATGCAAAAGGTAGATGTCTTTGTTTGAAAATTTTGAAAAGTAAAGTGTGCTCTTTTTGTCATATGCAAAAAGTAAAATATTAGGTTTGAAATTTTTGAAAAGTAAAGTGTGCTCCTTTTGTCACATGCAAAAAGTAAAAAGATTTGATTTGAAATTTTTGAAAAGTGAATGATGATGTCTTGGACATGAGAATCTTTTCAAATTTGAAATTGAAGACTCATTTGCCTATAAATAGCTCACTTGAGTTTTGTAAAAATCACAACAAGAGCTTACACATCTATTGCTAAATTTTGCATCATTCTTTCAAAGCTCTCATTCTCTCTTTTCTAAAGTTTTGAACCTTAATTCTTGTTCTTGTTGAGAGAGATATAGTTTGTGCTGTATTGTTCTTATTTCACTCATTGAGGAGTGTTTTCTGATAGCCTACCCACTATCAATTCTTGTATCAGTAAGAGGGTGTGTATAACCCTTGTGTGTGTAGAAGGTGTTCTACACGGGGAATAGTTAAATCACCAAGTGTGAGGTGATTGGAAGTAAGAGGGTGCGTATAACCCTTGTGTGTGTAGAAGGTGTTCTACACAGGGAATAGTTGAATCACCAAGTGTGAGGTGATTGGAAGTGTAGAGGGTGTTCTACACGGATTCTTTGGAGCGGTGCTGCTCAAAGGTGTAATAGGTTTCTATCTCCACCTAAAGGAGATTGAATAGTGGATTTGGGAATCCTCAAGGGGTAGCTTGAGGCGAGGACGTAGGCAGTGGGGCTGAACCTCGTAAAAATACTGAGTTTGCTTTCTCTTACCCTACTCTTTATATTTCCTACTGCTTTATATTTTGGTTATATTTTATATTGTATATTTAGTTTATAAGTATTAATTTTATAATATAACCCAATTCACCCCCCCTCTTGTGTTAGTCATCTGGGCAACACATATATTAACTATTATTTTGAAATGTAATTTATATATATATATATATTTATATATAATTTTTTTATATATAGGTTATTCTAAAATGATATATGAAAAAATATTAATATTAAAATATTTTATTCTAATGTCTTAATCAATACACTCGTGAATACAATATTCAAAATATTCTTTAAGCTCCGGAGATTGCTGGCTCCCATTAGGTGTACACTTCTCTTTTAGCTTCGTAATGGATTTTCTATTTTGCTGCTCAGCTTTTACTGTTTAACATGTCCGTTAGTGCAATCTCGATTTTTCAACATTTTTTTAAAGAAACTTTTAAATATTTATTTTTTATAAATACACAAATTTACTAATAATTGCTTTTTTAAATATTTAAAAAAAAATTAAAATGTACTAGCCGTCAAGCCTAAGTGCAAACCTAGGGCTCGTGACAAACAAGCATTTTCCTTACAAAATATGTTAGGTAGCTAGGGCAGTAAATAAACAAGGTTATCCAACAAGCTGTTTAAGATCAGCTCCATTAATAAAATTGAGATCGGCGCGATTTATTTATTTTTATTAAATGAATGATTTGGGAACACAAAATCATAATTGATAATTAAATGATACAACTCATGATAAATTATTCTCATCTCGCTACTATAAACTCCAATAATTTCATATTTTTTCTTCTTATAATTAATATTGTCATATATAATATATAATATTTTAGGGATAAGAGGATATGATGTTACTCCTAATATCAAACATTTTACTTAAATCTTGTAAGTAATATATAATCATTGATACATGTATAAAGATATTAGATCTTACTGTTGGGCACTACTTATGAGTATAATTAAAAACCTTATAACATTTATTAGATCTTACTCCTAATAACTATAATGGCATCTAACCAAGGAAAAAATGCCAAACATGCCATCCAACAAAAATAAAATAAAATAACGAAGTAAATGAAGAAAAAGCAGAACACAAGTCTGTAAAAAGATAAATGAAATTATCCAAAAAAAAAAAAAAGAAAGAAAGAAAGATAAATGAATGCTACTGATTATATTAAAAATGATGAAACTTGGGCCCAGCTGACCACTTCGTACCTCTTTATAGTTGGGCCTAGCCCACTTGATGGAACCCAACACATAGTTGTCATGGTCGTTCCACTGAAGCAGCAAAAGATCTTACTAAAGAGAGAAATTTCTCTTTTACATAAATCCAAAACAGAAAAGTTAAAACTTTAATTATGGTAAATTATAACCCATCCTGCAAAAAAAAGGTTCTACCCATAATATCTCTAAGTGTACCATCGTTTCATGTGATATAATACTAAGTTCTATCATTTTTTATAATGTGACAGACATATCAATATTTATCACATTAATGATGTACTTACGCGAGTATTACATCGATCTGTAGTTCTAGAGAAGTTTTTTGAGAAAGATCATAATCTATAGAATCAAATCTGGTCTTGATAACTACTTATGATTTTAACGTACGTCTATACCTTATATAGCTTAGAAGTAATCATTTCTAGTCAAGACCCCTTTGAAGATAAACATGAGTAATTGGTATCGTTTGAATAGTAAACAGTGTTGAGAAGTGTTATAAATAATAATTAAAAAGTAATAATAAAATATTAAATAATAGTGAAAATTAACTAATAAATGATAATAAAAAATAAGTAAAAAATAATTTAAAATAATAAATAATAATAAAATATTCTAAAAATACTTTAATTATTTTCAATTGCCAATCGTAGCCTAAGTTCCACACACAAACTGTTGCTTTGTAAACCATTATCGAGAATTTTCAATTTCTAGTTGTTAAAACTTTTGTAGGTGACGTGACGAAAGGGTGACATGGTTTCTTCAGGCACTCAAAATGACACCAAATTAATCAAGAGAATTCTTAGCACACCAAAAAAATTATAATAATAAGTATTTGTGATATTTTAATTATAACATAAAAAATTATTTATAATTAAAATAGATTATTTTAATCGTAAATAATCATCTTAATTATAATTAAAATATCACAAATATTTATTTTTTTTGTAATGTTAACTATGGCCACTAATTTTTGAAGTGAATTAAGAGGGTCTCTTACTCTTTGTGATGATCTACACGACTACGAAGCATGTGAAAAATGAATTATATTGCTTTGTAGGCTTGTAGCACAAGATCCAACTCACATTACAAGACAAACATATATTTATAATCAATTATTTATAGCAGAAATAATTATTTAACATAAAAATAGAATCATTTTAATTAAAAATAACCATTTTATTAAAAAGAATTAATTGTAAATAAATAATTTGTTTGCAATGTTAATCAAAAACTCATCTATCCAAGTAAATTAAAACTTTGCCACAATGATTGTCGGACCGAAAGTAAAAAAGGGTAGATTATTATTATTATTTTTCGTTGCGTATAGAGATGAGGTTCAATGCTTTATCCATCCCCAACAACAGTGTTTAGATAAGTACACCGTAGGCATCAATTCCTGCAGATCATCACGTTTTTGCTTATTGATAAATCTCCACACGGTCTGCACACCGCAAGTGGGGGGCAAAAGGTTGCGTGGGAGCTGGGTCCATCGATCTAGATGTGCCATGCACGACCTCATCTTCAATGTTTTTTATTTTTTCAATAGATCATTGTCTGATATTATTTGTTTGATTACAAGAAAATATCATATGATATACTCTCATCTAAGCCTGTTTATCCGGATCGGACAAAATCTATCCTAGTCCTAAAATTTTTCTTGTTTTAATTTGTGAGAGGAGAGTCAATCGTATGATAATTCTGCATACCAAAAAAAATGGCGCCCGTCTATGATCTCCGAAACCTTTTTAAGACAAAAAAGAGGAAAGAAATTTCTGAGTCCCACCTTCATTATAACCTAACTACCTTTTTATCCTATTTGATTCGGTAAAGATAAGCACAGTGAATTCAATTAATGAATTTTTACCCTTATCCCTATCATCAAAACAGTAGAATAATCAGAAGAAATAGGGGTATTTAATGCCTAACAGTTTTATTTTTTGCATTAAATGCTACCTAACCCACTATAACATCAAGAGCGGGCATGAGATATGCTTAGTGGAAAATAAGTCGCCCAAATATGATCATATTGATGAAGATATTATTCAGAAGTAACAAAAGAAATGAATAATTCAAGACAACAGAGAAAAGAGAGTCCGATTGATTAACATCCTCCCTGACAGTCATGAATGGTGATACGCGTATCAGCACAATATTTCAGTCCATATAAAAGGAAAAGATCATTAGAAAGAAAATGTATAAAAAACAATCTCAATTCATTATTACTCAAGAACATGAATTCTCTCTCTAACAAAGGCATCGGAGGGTTCAAAGAGCTTTAGAGCCCTACTCTTTATTTGACTCTATGCAGATCGATTAGCTTGGAGTTTTCGAGTCACTCAGGATTGCAAAACACGCATTAACATGGTTATTTATTTTTTAATAATTTTTATACTTTTATCTAAGAGATTTTAGAAAATTACTTATCTTTTGAATCTGGATTCTCGAATCCAAAATTCGGATGAATAAACCTACCCTCATCTCAAATATATAAGTCCGTCTAGAGATTAGATTTTATTTGATTTTTAATTACCAAGTTTTAAGTGTCAACGAACAATATCGATCTATTGATATAAATTAATGATAATATATATTATATAGGTTTTAAATAGTTAAAAAATGTAAATTAAGAAAATACACAGAGGGAGTTGAAGTTAAGGTCTGATTTGGTTGTACAAAATCAAACCATTGTATGTGATCTCATATAATCATTATAATTTTAACAAATTTTTATAAAATATAGTAAATAATTTAACTTTTTTAAATCTCAAAATAATTAATAATACTAACAAACATATTATAATAATATTTCTTTTATCTTATTTAAATTGTATAACCAAACATAATCTTAGACTAACCAAGCAGTAGTTCAGATCCCAGGTGGTCTTAACTACTTGGCTGTTACAATATTAGTGCTTGTTTGATTGATGGTCTTGTTTTAAATAAGCAGTTGCCGTTAAGCAAATCTTCTCACTTCTCACAATCTAGGATATATATATATATATATATATATATATATATCTTTTATATATATAATGTGCTATCTAACAGAAAAATGTTGGTTTAACAGTACTATTAAATTTTTTAAACTTACAACTGATCTCATCTACGTCTCTATTTAACGTTTACTTCCGTTTGCATTGTTTAATTAAAACAGAATTGATGCTCTTCATGTAAAACAGAATTTATGGCTATTTAATTCACATATCAGACGTTCCAGTCACATTTGTTGGTAAACATTAATGTTTTCACACTACAAATGGAAAACTTAAAACAACTTGAATTTAAATTTAATAATTTGCTATTATTAAAAATTAACATAATAGCAAGAAGTTATCTTTTAAATTTGATAACTTAAAATAAAAAAATTTAAGTCCATTAACTCCATTAAAATCATTCACCTTCTGTATTCATGCAATTTAAAGGAAATAACTTAAATCCATTAAGTCCTTTCCGCAGTATTGGTACAATTTAAATTTGTATTCATGCAATTTAATGAAAATAAATATTCTGGATTTAAATATTCATGCAATTCGGCTCAACGTACAATAAAACTCATGCAAGTAAATATTCTGGATTCATTCACCATCAATATTCACCTCTGCAAGGACAATAAATATTCTGTCAAGTTATGTTTATCAAGAAAAAAGTACGATAAAACTCAATTGAATCCTTTCATATTCATATATTCTGAAAGTAACTCATTTCAAAAGTCAAAAAAGGCATTGATTCTATATTTGTCTTTATTTCCATTCCCATTCTATACTATGAACATGCCTCCTTTTGTAATTTGTATGTTATTTTGTTTCATTATTTCTTCAAATCAAGTCTGTATTCTGTTTTGTTAATTTTTTGTTTGCTTCATGTTCTGTTTTGTTATTTCTTCAATTTTGTTATTTGAGAGCTTACTTTCAAATAACAAAACAGATTTCGTATGTTCTTCTATTTAATCGTTTATCTGATTTATTTATTTTTGTTCTGCAGGACAGTGCATTTAAAAGGGTGTCATCGTGTTTTATTCCTATTCCTGTGTTATTATGTGAGTTTGTAAGTTTTTTTTCCTTGTTTTCAGATTTGATATATTCTTATATTTTGTTATTTTTTAAAATTTGGTTTTTGGTTTTGTTAATTTTTTTTTTTAAAACTTCATCTTCTATTTTCTTCCATCAAATCCAAGATCATACTTTCAACTCTGTTTTGTTCCATTTTTTGTATTTATGTTTTGCATGTTCTTCTATTTAGTTATTTATTAAAATGTAACTTCATCTTCTGTTGTTGGTATTTTCTTTTCAGGTTTTGGTTGGGGGGCTTTGAAACTTAGCATTTCTTTTTTCAACTTTGTAAGTATATGTTTTAAATTAAGTATTTTGTTTCTTTGTTTTGCCATGGTTTCATGCCTTGATTTATTCATTTATGGTTTAATTGTTTATTCATACTAACCAAGACAGTTATCAATCCACATACATAATAATCCAGCTCATTACAAGAGCTTGGCTACAAATATCTTATGCCAATAAAATACTGTCAAAATAGTAACGTTATATTTTTTAATAGGTAAATAAACATAGCCCAAGTATACAAAATGTGAAGTGAAATTGTCGTTATGTGAAACGTGAAGTATTTGGTTTCTTTTGTTTATTGTTATTTTATGCCTTCCTTTATTCATTGATGGTTAAATTGTTTGTCTATATGGTTGAGTTGTTTATGATATGTTTATGCATCATATTCATTTATCCATTGGCCCATGTATGTGGTTTTTTCATTTATAGTTTAATATGAGAGACTTGGTTACAGATTGTTGTTTAAAAAAAAAAAACTAAAAAAACAGATTTATAAGATTTAAAAGGGCTAGATAATTCCATAAAAACACAAACCCAAAAGACCAAACCCACCTATTTTTTTTTTTCAGAGACCTAACCCAAAAGACCAGATCACAATCCAAATTCTATAAAAACACAAACAAACAAACAAACAAATTAATAGATAATTTAGATTACATAGAAAAGTTTGTGTCAAACTGACCCAAGAAGAAAACAATCATATGTCAAATTGTTTACTTTGCTTAATGGTACAGCAGCCATGGTTTTTCTTTAACTGAGTTCAATGGTGAGGCTTCTTGCTTATGATACAACCTAGACAAAACTAAAATAAAGGATGGGATACTATCAAATGGAAGAGATGTAAATGCAAGGGAGTCTCTTTGCGTATACATCTTTATATCAGTCTTCTGAATATATTTGTTATTGCATTAATTCAGTACATATTATTATGTTCAATTGATAGCACATTCAAATGAATCCTTCCTATGGTTTATGAAAGTTCTCTTTTCATACCCATCATGTAGATTTTTTCATCTGATTGTGTTTTGGTTGGAGTTATAAGATTTTGGATGCATTGACTTTGTAATAAATGGCTAAGAAAATATTGAAAAGTCCATTCATAGGACTGGGGTTTCTTTGTGCCTTACTTGATTGGAAGCATATATTCAATTATTTTGGCCGTGGGAATCACTTCTCCTCATCATACATCAATATAAATTAATGCATCATCGATCAAGTAAATAATATTGAAATATTTAAAACCATATATAAATATTAAGTTTGTAACATATATTTAATAACATTATTCATCGAAAATATTTAATACAAAATCGAAATCCGACAAAGAAAATCTAATTTAAGCTCTAATCGTTACTTCTATGACTATGCATTAGCACTGGTGTTAGCTTATCTCATAAACTTGAGAAAAATCATAAAACCCAATTCCCAACAACCATTATCTATCTCAAATTCTATGATATGAAAAAGTAAACCCATTATTTTCTTACAATCCAAAGTTCAAAACTTGTGTTCATCTTAAGTTAGACAAGAGAAACCCACTATGAAAAAAAAAGGAAAATTCAAGATATCCAAATTGGTGAACTCTACGGAACTGAAATAGAAGAAAAGATTAACCTTTTAGTTAGGGTTAAAGTCCGGATGAGGGAAATCTAAAAACAAAGTAATAAGGTGACCAATAAAGACTCAAAGGCTTACGGGCAGGGGCTGTGTTAGGAATCGAATGTAAGTGGGCCAGGCTTAAGGGGCAAGTCTAATGGGCCTTATACATTTTAGTGTCTATTATCTTATTGATGCATATGCATGTTAGTTTATCATTTTTACAAGAATTAGTTACAAAGAAATGCCTATATAGCATAGATGTGAGGGGAGCAAGAATGATCTGAAATCTGGAAAATATTATTGAAACTAATTGTATTCTCTTTGGAGGAATTGGAGACCTCGAATACCCCAAGGCGTGACAGCCATTCTATTTGAACTATTTCTTACTATTTCATCATCTATATTGATCGTTTCATTCAACGTTTTGCTTGTTCATCCATGGGAACCCTTACAAGTGGTATCCAGAGCCTATGGTCCTCCATGGCTAACCAGGAAATCTTCAACAAATGTCAAGAAGTCTTGCTGCTGATGGAAAAAGCTCTTGAACAATCGCTGCACATAACCGATTTACTCAATCAATACCATGAAAACTTCACGATTTTCAGACAATGTTTCATGGAGTCGCATGATCAAGAAGACAAAGAAGAAGAGTTCATAGAAGAGGAGGAAGACACTATGGGTTTAACCAATGCAATACTGAAAGCAATACTGCCGATGGAAAATGAAACGAAAGACAACAATTGTGTAGAGGAAGGAAAAGAGGCAGCAGACAAAGTTGGGAAGAAGGATGAGGCCCTCGTCAAAGCTAGCAATTCGAAAGTTTTTTGGGGCATGTCTTGCAATGTTCTTTCAGTTTCTAAGACGTGTCCTACAAAGCATAGTGATCACAATGGTACGGTGATCGTGAGAACTTTCTTAGGTATATGAACAATCATACGAATGAGTGTGGAAAATCGTTGCCTCCGTATAACCATAGCTACTTGAAGGGACTTTTTAATCAAAAATGGCGGGAGCAAAGGGTGCCTATGCTGTTTGCTAAAATTACCCTTAAGCATATTTTGGAACCCTTTGATAGAGGAAGAAGAAGCTCAACCACAGATCCTACCATCGCACTCGCTCACTACAGCCTCCACTTAGGATACCATTGGAGAAGCATCTGGAAAGAGAAAGATCCACCTATGAGTAAGCTTTAGAGCGATACTCTTAAGGACGTAATCTCCCAGATCTTCATCAACGCGAAGGAGATGTAGATCAACAAGATACAGATTGACGGAGTCATTAAGGGCATGATTTCAGATGTCGTGATTCTCATTGTAGTCAAGCCATAATCGCTGGGTGAGGTAGGCGTACACTTCTTCTCAATTTCTACCTCTCAGTTTGTAGAAGTATATGTAGGGGTCGGTGCTTCTCGTGTCAGAGCACTGTACCAAGAAGTAGGGGAAAATGCTCCATTCGTTGTCTTCATTGATGAGCTGAATGTGGTAGGAAAGAAGAGTGGTCTGGTCAAGGGTTTTGTTGTGTTTGTGTTTGATCAAAACTTAGAGGCTGCAGTTTATAAAACAGGATCTTTATGTGCTGTTTTTCCAAGCTTCAGTCATCAATCTATGAAAGGTAAATTGAATTATCTAAAGCATTAGGTTCCGGTTGGAGTTGGACTAATGAACCAATGGGCATCTCAAAGGATGATGCATTAGGGAAACTTGGACTATTGGAGCAAAGAAATACCACAGCTGATGATACAGACTACTTTTGGTACTCATTAGGCATTGCAATCAAAGGTGATGAGCCGTTTCTTGAAGATTGTATTCGAGATGCATCTCTATGTCCTAGACTTAGCTGCAATGGCCATGAGGAGACTCCTTGGATGTTGGTAGCAGAACTGCTAGAGTTTGAAGAATTGCAGCTACAAGGACTCAGAATCCATACATGATGAAGGAAACAATGGAATTTACTTTATCTATTTACACACTGTTGGCATTGGTATGTTTGAACCTTAGTCTTTTTGTTCAATTCACTTGTTTAGGGAAAATAACCTTGAAGACAAGGTTCTTTAAAGGAGAGGAGATTCTTAGGAGTCTTATGTAAGTGGGCCAGGCTTAAGGGGCCAAGTCTAATGGGCCTTATACATTTTAGTGTCTGTTATCCTACTGATGCATAGGCATGTTAATTTATCATTTTTACAAGAATTAGTTACAAAGAAATACCTATATAGCATAGATGTGAGGGGACAAAGAAGGATCTGAAATCTAGAAAATATTGTTAAAACTAATTGTATTCTCTTTCGAGGAATTGGAGACCTCGAATACCCCAAGGCATGGCAACCATTATATTTGAATTATTTCTTACTATTTCATCATCTTTATTGATTGTTTGATTCCACATTTCGCTTGTTCATCCATGGGAACCCTTACAGGCTGAAAGCCTGAAACAAAACACGAAAAGGAACCAAACAGGGCAAGCTCGCATTGCGTAACAGATGACTGAACTTATTGAGAGGAAAATAGAGAATATCCAACTGGGATCTGGGTTAGGGCTGAACGACGACGTCCACTGGACTTCTCTGGTCAAGGTGTGATATGGAATGACTTGGGTTTGTTGGAGAGATTAAGGTGTTTATTCCGAGGATCTTGAGAGATTAAGGCTACCGAGAGAGAGAATTTCTCCTCCGAATATTTTGTATGTTATATTCTAAATGGTCTTCGAAAGGTTTTATATAGATCGGGAGGAAAATGTTTTGAACAAAATGTTTTGGTTCCGGGAAAAGGAGAAAGACGAACGCGAAAGCAACGCTGCAAGGGAGGCTTAAGGGATAGGGTTTCGGCAGGGGAAGAAGATAAGATGAAGCGGTGTGGGTTGAATGTGATGGAGCCCTAGGCATTCATATTTATATCACGCCAAAAACGACGTCGTTTCTCTAATGGGTGGCCTGAATAAGGGAGAAGGGGCTTGGCCGACGTTGTTTTGCCAGGGTGGGTCTTGAATAAAAGAGAACAGGCTTGACCCAACCCAACAGTCAAAAAGGGGTCCAACAAGTTAAAATAAAATACATATACACACAAAAAGCCCATAGTAATAACATAGTAATATAAAATAAATAGTCAATAAATATAATTAATATATTATATATGAAAAAAATAATATATGAAATGAGTTTGATAAAATTATAGGCTATATTTATTTATGAAACTATTTTATTATTGTTACTAATACTCTTTTTTTTTTATAATATATATAAACGTGTAATTATTTATCATTTATTTAATTATTAATAACCGTCAAATATTGGTTAAAAATTACATTCATTTACCTAAAAACATTATATTATTAATCAAAATTTATTTTTTAATAAAAATAATATAAATTCTTAAAAATAATTGTATAATTATACTAGGTAAATGTATTTTGCACATTACTTTTACCTAGTATGTATATTATATATATATATATATATATATATATATATTATGAAGTTGACTAGTCAAAAAGCAAAGATACATCCCACGTGTAGTGTCGCAAAGCTTCCCACATGAGTCCTTTGGACAGTTTTTGTGGTTCTTGGCCTTTTGAAAATGAGAATGATACTTATAAAAAATTTTAAGTAGAAATTTTATAAAAGATATTTATTTTTAATTGTATTTTACATTTTCATTTTTTTAATTTTCAAATTATTTATATTGAGTAAATAATTATTTTTTTTTATTTTTTTAATTTTAATTAATGTAAAATTTTAAACTCATTCTTATATAATTTCTACACAAAATTTTTTATATATAGCATAATCTTCTTGAAAATCGATGACTTGGTTTGTTTTTTAAAATAGTACTCTTGTTTTATTTATTTATTATAAAAAATTTTAAATTTTTGTATAAAATAAAATAAATAATTTAATTTTTTTAAATTTTAAATTAAAAAATAATTTAACTAATTTTTTATCTCAAATTATTTTTAGGATAAATAAGCATAAAGGATTGGACAAATTACGTACAGTTTTTTTTGGTACTCTAAACAGGACATAATTAAGGCTCACACGCCAGCATTAATGAATGTAGATCATGCCGTTGGATGGGACGGATTGACTTCCTTAAACAAGCATGAAGGAAGGTGGCTGCCTAGAAGATGGATATGGCGGGCGGGCAAGGGAAACACATGAGGGCCGGGTCTATTAATAGATTCGGACACCGCATCACGTGTTGCTTTGAGAAGTTGAAAAGCTGTAAAATGTAAATAATAAATCCTTGTTCATAACGCAACTACAACTAAGTTCATGTTTGGATTTAGAAAATATTTTATTTTATTTTATTGTTTAAATTTTTTTAAAATTTTTATATAAAATAAAATAAAATAATTAATTTTTAAAATTTAATAGTAATAATAATATTAAAAGATAATATTTTATTTAAAATTTATCTTTTATTTAAAATTATCTCATTTTTTCTTTAAATTCAAATTAAATCTAAACGAAAATTCCTTACAAGAATTGAATGGCTTCTAATTAATTAAGCCTTCAAAGAGATCTAAGGAAAAGGGAGGGCCCAAGTAGTATTCAAGTTGGCACCAAAAGATTTTTTTTTTTTTGCAAGAGAGAGAGCTCAATAATATTTACTTATTTATATTAAGAAATGAGATAAGAAAAAATGAATAAAAATTAAAATTAAAAATTAAAAATATTATAAAATATTATTTATTAATTATATTATTATTTTTAAAATTAAAAAATTATTTATATTTTATATAAAAAATTAAAAAATTATAATAATAAAATGAATTTAAATTATTTCTGAATACAAAGTGAGATTAATGAATCGAATGCTGCAATTTCTGCATGCTAAGGTAGCAACAGCTTCTAAGTTGGAGTTTTGACCGGAAGATTTGATTGTTTGGCTGGTCATAAGTGTCCATCGAGGGGGGGAATCTACTGCATCCATGCATCGGCTAATTTCTGTCATAAAACTGTCTGTCTTTCCAGTCTAATCCAGACTCACCAATCAACTTTCAGATTTTAGCTTTTGTTCATTCAACCAACAGTTTGTGAATATCTCTCCTAACCAATCAAGAATGACTTTTTCTGTATGTTTTATTTTCCCCTTTTTTCCAAAGTGATTGTTCACTTTCCACTATATCTTGCTCATCTCCAAGGAAATTTGCAGTCATAGGCTGCCAATATGGGTCTACCGTCTAATGCCACAAAAGTCAGCAGGTTGAAAAGTTGACGGGATGCCATAACTACCATTATTAATAGCTCACTTTTGACTGAAAAAAAATATATTATGTCATGTGAGTATAGAATAAACACACTAAACCCTTTTAGGCTTTGGAAATAAACATATGAGTCCACATATAGTGATTACTATCATGATCACATACTGTACATGACACAATTATTTCGATTTATAAATTAAGTTACATACATAGTACTGATACATGAAGTTTTGGTGATTTTTAACAAATCAATTTGCATTTTTGTCTTCATAAATTGAAAAAGATAAATGATTTTAAAGTTTAACAAATTTGAGATCACAATGAATTTTAAGTGATCTTGATTCATTTTTAACGTGGTAATTTTCACTTTGATTGAGAGCTACTCTTATGAATAAGTAGAAATTGTTTTTGAGTAATACTATATACAGTTATAAATTATATAAGCATTCTATTTTCGTTTTAAAATAAGTAGGTTTACTATCAAAAAAATAATCCATATATATATTTTTTTTAAAAGGAATGTCGTGTTTATATAATTCATGACTGTATATATTATTTTAAATTATTTTATTCCAAACTTTCTTCTCTCTGCTCAACATAAAGAAAATTTTTAATTTAAAAAAGAAGTTGTAATAAAAAAACAAAGATTATTGCTTAATTTTTAAAATTGTGACTTTGCCACGCAGAATCAAATTATTGATTAATTCGCCGACTTCCTAGTATTTTTAATGAAAATCTCAAGTGATGTATCCACACTTCCCACCAACCACCTAACTTTTTTTTTTTTTTTTCAATATATGCTTTTCCCAAAATCAAGGCTTTTTAATCTAATCGCAACAAAAATTTCATGTAAGTGGAAACAGTATTAAAATCTCATATACAATATTAAACGTATATAGTATTAGCAGATGATTAGGATAATAAGAAATAATTTGTATAAATCCTAAATAGACAATCTTATATAAATTTTTATAAAAAAGTGGGTCTCACTTTAAAAAAGTATATATTCTTTAATATTGAGACTCATTTTTTTTTTTTAAATTTTTCCAAAGAACTTGCATGTAATTCATCTATATAGAATTTGTACTTAACATTACTTATATGTTTATTTTATAAAAATATTCTAAATTTAAAATATAGTCATATAAAAATTATAAAATAAGTTACACATCATTAAATTTTTTTTTTTTAAATGGTAGGTATGTTTGGTCCTTTGGATACCCATAGAACAGTATCATTGTTGTGCACAATGATGTTAGCCATCATCTTGGGCCCACTCTTCCGGCACGAGTGCAAAAGGCCACAGTTTTATGTCTCCCTCATCATGCTGCATCATAACTCGAAAACTAATTTTTTATTTTATTTTATTTTTAAAAATAAAATTCATAAAATTATTTTCAGACTTATCATAATACTTTTTAAATTTTTAAATAAAATATAAATTTCACTATAAAATTTTCAAATTTCAATATAACTTTTTAAAATCTCAATTTAATTTTTTTAAATTTTAAAATAATAATAATAATTTATTTAAATTTTAAAATTAATCTAATTTCATCTATTGCAATTCCCAATTCAAAGGGGCCTAATTGACTCTCTCATCATCTTTGACCACAGATCAATCTTCAAGTCTAAAACTAGTCGACGTGGCGTTGAATAAATGGAAGAGATTATTCCCTTTCCAAGCTTTTATAGTTTTTTTTTTAAATTTAGAGAAAAAATTTATATAATCATAAATTAAATAATTATTGCACAACTACTTTAAACAAAGTGAAAAAATATATGAGACCAATATAAAAAAATTAACTTTTAAAATAGTTATGCGGTATTTATGCAGCTCATGGTTGTGTGTAGCATTATTCTTAAATTTATTTCAACTCAACTTATTTTTATTTAATTATTATATTTTTTTATAAAAATAAAATAAATATTTTCATTTTTTAAAATATGACAATAAAAATAATATTAAAAAATATATTCTAATAATATTTTATTCAACTTTTAATTTTATTTCAGTTTAATTTTATCTTATCTCATCTTATCATTATAATATTTTTAAATTCATATATAAAATATAATAAATATTTTTTTAAAATTTAAAATAATAATAATATTATTATTTATAAACTGATTTAACTTAATCATATCCATTATAATACAAAATATTATTTATTATAAAGCTGATCTGCTTATTACATTAAATCACGTTAGACAAATATTTTTTCTTTATAATTATTTGCTTAGACCAAACATATATCTAATATTAACTATAAGTCATGTACTCCGTAATATCAAACATTATAATCTATGTAATCCTTTCTTAACCCTTTGTTTTTTTTTTAATTGTTTGAAGGGATCCTTTCTTACCGTCAAAACAAAATTTTAAGAGCAGAATCGACCGATTTAATAACTTGAATCTCATGAAATGCAACGAGATTCATTATATTAAAACTAATTATATAAATATTAATTTATAATAATATGATAGGAAAATGACGTGCATGTAGATTCATTGATTAATATGGTTGAAAAAGAAAGGGGAAGAATAGCGAAAGCTCGTAACCAAACAGGAGCTCTAAGCCTAATAAGACCCACCAAAGCGTAGCGATGGAAGTGAGTCGCACAGACAAGGAGGAAACTGACGGTCCTCTCGTATCTCTCCTTCCTTGCTTCCTTCCTCTCATTGTATTGCAGTTTGGACGTGGGTCCTCTTTGCTCTCCCATTCCGCAGCCATTTTTTAACACCTCCATTCGTTTTTTTCTTCTAATTTTCAGTCAATTAATTTGGCACGCATCCTCCGTCTCCCCGCCCCCCCCCCCCCCCCAACAAAACAAAAACCTTTTTCTCTCTCTCTCTCTGTGGACTTTTTTTTTTTTTTTTTCCAGATGCAGAGCTTTGTTATGGCCGCCTGAACTTCTTCTTCTTGTCCGTCTTTATTTGCCATCTCTGAAACTTTTCAATTGTTGGTTGTGCAAAGGTGAGCTTCGTTTTTTTTATCATGTTTCTGTTTCTCTTCGGTGATCTCTCTTTTTCTTATGCGTTTCGCTCAATCCGCTTCTGGTTTATTTTTTCGCTTTCAGACACGGATACTGAAGTTCCGTTATTCTTTTGGTTTGGCGTGACATTAATTTCGTGGGTTTTCATGAATTCGTTCAGTTGTGAGATTTTTTTTTTTTTCATTTTGGTGTGTGTGTGTGTGTGTGGCTTTTGTCGCCTTTGGAATTTTGTGAACTTGTGTGACTGTCAGAGTTGGATAGAACGAGAATTAACTCACCGAAAATCTAAAATTTTGTTTTTTTCATCGTTTAAATTTGTTTCATTAAATTGTGCTCAAGCTTGCTTCTGGATCACTATATAAGTCAGATGCTCTTTTATGAAAATTTCTAGATACCTATATGTGTATATACGCCTGATATACATGCATACACACTCAGGTATGCAGTGAAACTAGAAGGAATCAAGCAAAAGATTGAATTTTGGATCATTTCTATCAGCGAAAAGAAAAAAAAAGGGGGAATATTTTTGTTAGTTCTGCTAATCCTTTTTTTACTAGTTTAGATTATGCAATGGGTATTGAAAATCTCAAGGTTCGTTGGGAAGGTCCAAATAATGCGTATAAGCATAAAAGTATATATATTTTTTTAACAGTTCTGAAGTGACTACAGGAGTTGAATTGTGATTTTTCCTTTCATTTAGATATAGTTTTCTATGTTGTCTTCGAATACAGGTACAGTTTACAAGTTTCCTGAGAATCTTAGTAAAGGAAAAAAATCTATGCTCTAATTGTTAACATCCGTCGTCTGTTGCCAAGCTAATTGTTTGAGTTTCCAGTATCAGTTGTTATTGCAAGGTCTTGAATATCAAACTTTGTGCCTTTGCAGATATTTGTGTTCTAGTTTATCATGTTCTTATGTCTGTGGCAGGGGGAAGATTTTAAGATGGCTAATAATGAAGATACAGGTAGCCCAGGATGGGGTGCTTCATTCTTCATGCAGACAACGGAAGATGTTGCAAGAGCTGTTGCTGCTGCTGCAGCTGCTGCCACTGCTGCTCATTCGCCACGGCCATCTGTGGTATATTCTTTGAAAGAGGATGCTGGTGGTAGCACAATTCAAAAACTGCAGCATCAAGTCAATAGAGTGCTAAAAGGATTCTCGCAGCCTCCTGAAGTTAGAAGTTCAACCTACAATCCCGAAATTCTGACTAGCCAAAAGCGTCAGTGGGCAAGCTTTCAGTTACAATACTTGGTATGCTATTTTGTTTCAGTGGACTTCTCTATGCTAATGTTACTAATTCACCTCAATGGAGGAAAACAGCAAGCTACTACTGATGGGCTTTCTGAGTTTGATTTGATGTAAATAGGTCATCACATTTGTTTCATCTAGTTGTTTGAAATAGGAATGTGATCGTGTTTCTGTTTGTGCTTTGAATTCTTTTATCACAGTGCATTTATCTATGGTAGTTCTGTAATATCTATCATCTACAAGTGTGTAGGATCATAGGTCTTTGAAGGAACCAACAAGACTTTTTGAGGGCATGGTAGTCGTAGGGCTTCATCCCAACTGTGATATTCAAGCACTTGATAGGCTATACAATGCCAGAAGGTCTGAAGGTTCTGGAAAATTGCGAAGCGCACTAAGTTTTCAGAATCAATCGCGTGTGGAGCCCAGCCTTGAACCTCAGGTGTGCAGTATTCTTATCAGAACTTTGAATTCATTTGCATTTGGTTATTTGTTTAAGCATTTGACGTGAGTCTTTTTTTTTCTTTTTTTTTTTTCCCTCTTCTGTTTTTAGGTGTTATTTGTTTACCCTCCAGAAAAGGAGCTGCCTCTCAAATACAAAGATCTTCTTTCATTTTGCTTCCCTGGAGGCTTGGAGGTTGGGTGTATGCTTAATGGATAATATGTTGAATGATCAGTTTGTGCATTTGAAAGTTAGGAACTATGTTTTTTTTTTTTTTTCTTCACATGACTTTAGGTTAGCTGCGTTTTTGTGAATTTATGAATTGTGAAGTTTATTCAGTTTCCATCTCACTGACGCAAGAAGAATCATCATGGAAGTTTGGAAATTGTGGGAAGTTGGAAACTTCTGGAGCATGTCCATAGAAATGCACCACGGCTCACTAGGAATGAAAATTATTATCACGAAAGCCCTCAATATCCTGCTTTTCTTTCCCTTTTTAACTCGATAGCATCTTTCAGTTGTCATTCCTTTTCTACCTTCATGGATTTTAAGGACTTTTTGTGATTTAAATGTTATGTTTTCAATAGCTCTCGTGAGACAAGAAGATCTGCTATCTCCCTTTCTTTTTGTGCTATCATTAAGTAGAATGATTGAGGTGGCGGTTGATGGTAGGTTCTTGGCTGTTTTGAGGTTGGAAATGGGGATCGAAGTCGCATTAAATTATCTCACCTTCTTTTTGCCGACGACACATTTATTTTTTGTGATCCTAATCAAGAACATCTTTGTTCTTTGAGAGCTCTTTTGTTGTGTTTTCAAGTTGTTTCGGGTCTAAAGATTAATCTCAATAAGTCTGAAATTGTTCCTGTTGGTGCAGTTGCCAATATTTCAGATCTTGCTAATATTCTGGTGTGTAAGATTTCATCTCTTCTGTTGAAGTATCTTGGTCTTCCTTTGAGTGCCTCTCATATATCTGTTCACATTTGGGATGAAGTGATTGAGAAGATTGAGAGAAATTGGCTGTTAGAAAAAGATTTTTTTGTCAAAAAGGGGTCGTATCACTTTGATTAAGAGCACACTGTCAAATTTACCCACTTATTTTCTCTCTTTTCCCTTTGCCAGCAGGGGTGGCTAATAGAATTGAGAAAGTTTTCTGGAATTTCTTATGTGGAGGCTTAGGTGAGGAGAAAAAATATCATTTGGTATTTTGGAACATGGTTTGTCAACCTCTTTCTTATGGAGGTTTGGGGGTGAAGAATTTAAGGATGTTCAATAAAGTACTTATTGGAAAATGGCTTTGGAGATATCATTTAAAGCAAGATGCATTATGGAAGAATGTGGTTACTGTTAAATATGAGAATGGGTGGGGGGATTGGTGTTCTATTGAAGGTAGAAGAGCGTATGGGGTGAGCTTATGGAAGTTTATTAGGAACGGTTGGGGGGAGTTTTCGAAACATATCTCATTCAAGGTGGGGGAAGGAAAGAGGATTCGTTTTTGGCATGATACATGTGTGTGGGGAATCAACTCTCAAATATGATTTTCCTGCTCTTTTTAGGATTGCAAGGGACCAAAACACTGCTGTGGCTGATTACTTCATCTGTACAAATAACAATACCATTAGGAATGTTGACTTTATTAGAGAGCTAAATTATTGGGAAGTGAATGACGTTGTTGTTTTTCTGGAAAGAATCTATAAGTCAAAAGTAAGGCCAGGAAGTGAAGACAGCTTACTATGGGATCTTTCTGAAAATTCCAGATCTACTGTCAAATCATTTAATAAGGTGCTGGTTGGTCATCCTGGGTGTGATTTCCCTTGGAAAGCGATATGGCGAGTGAATGTTCCTTCCAAGGTGGCATTTTTCAGTTGGGTGGCTGCTTTAGGGGGAGTCTTGACCACGGATAATCTTAGAAAGCTTGTCTGGTGTATTGTTGACTGGTGCGTCATGTGCAAGAAGGATGGTGAATTTGTAAATCATCTTTTTCTTCATTGTGAGGTGGCATTGTCTTTATGGGTTGAGGTATTGGGTCGGAAATGATTATTTTGGGTGATGCCAAGGGATGTGGTAAATATTTTTGCATGTTTGAGAGGTTTAGTTGGAAGGAAATCAGTGGCTGCCTGTTGGAATTTGATTCCTTTGTGTTTAATGTGGTGCACTTGGCTAGAAAGGAATGGGAGATGTTTTGAAAACAAAGAGCGCTCTCTTGGCGAACTTCCGAATTTTTTCTTTTCTCCTTTGTCTTTGTGGGTTAGGATTTTTGTAAGGGATGATGTTGATGTAATGAATATTTTTTAGTCTTTTTCTGTTTCTAGAATGTAGTAAGTATTTCCTTTGTATACATCTTGTGTACTTGGGCTTTGTCTTTTCTTGGTAATAAAGCTTTTATTAATTATAAAAAAAAAAAATCCATGTACTTGACTGGCTGAGAGTTTAGTCTTTAATTTTGTTTATTTTTTATTTGCTTTATACCCAAAGTAGATTTTCCTTTTGTTTGTTCTTAAAGTAGATGTGAACTTCTATGCAGGTGTTCTAAACCTTGGTGGTATGTGATTTCAGGTTCATGCCATTGAGAGAACTCCTTCCATGAGTGAAATGAATGAAATTCTTCTTGGGCAGGTATTTAATATTACCCTTTTTTTTAATAAGTAGTTTTTTTCATCAGCCAGTTTATGCCTATGTTACTTACTTGCACATGTTAATAATTCAAGTTTACCAAGTATTTTTCCTTCGACTTTATAACTTTAATAGCTCCAAGTATAATTGAGGAAAAATTTTTGATCGACTTGTTTCTTGTTTATATTGCAGGAACACCTTAAACAATGTGATCTCTCCTTTGTATTCCGGTTACAGGTGAGCTACTGATGTTATTATATCTTGTTGCTTTCATTTGTTTGTATTAGTATCATTTGACCTGAACAAGAATAATGAAGCTTTGTTACCATTCAAAATCTGCTGTTTGGCCTATACACAATGATGTTTTTTGGGATGCGGTGAAGTTCTTGATACTTCCTTTTTTTGTTATAAGTGCAGTTCTTGATACTTTAGATTACAGTGTTGATATTCATGTAGGAGATTGCTTTTTATATTCTGTGGTCTAGAAATCTGCCTAGGTTCCTTTTCTTTCTTAGTGTTTTCGCTTTGTATTGTGTACTAATCAAGTTGGGTTTCCTCGATTATACAATTGATCTTTGGTTACTTTTGAGTCTAGCTTATTGACTTATGAGTGCCATGGTCATTTTGTCCAACTTCCATTATTTCACCAATGCTGAACTGTGCGCTTTTATAATTTCCTGCGCATACACTTTGTTAGTGCTAAAACTGCCAGAAATATTTTTCTGACAAGTAAGATGTCTTTGTTAAAAAGTGCAGAAGGGCAATCCATGTACACAAAAAACTTGCAGAAATCTTTGTTGTGTCGATGTTTGCTAAGTTTTGTTAGCACCAGTTGGCCAGTATTATCAATAATGTCTGAGATTCATACCCTATTGATGTTTACATTATTTATTTTTTTTATAAGTGATGATTGTGTCATTTAATAAATTATCTATCTATTGAGTAGTGATAACATCAGTTCTGAAACCTCTCTGAAGATCCCCAAAGTAGCTATAGTCTATTTTGGTGAAAGGATGTTATCATCTGAGGAGAAATTAATATAAATTGGAGAGTTGTTATAGGTCTCATGAGTCACATGTTTTGAAGTTGCTGATTTTGCAATGAACTGGCATATTGAGTCACGTTCAAAGATTGTTTGGGGTTGTATGTGGCACTCAAGGCAGAGAACTTCCTTCTTGAAGGCAAGCAAGATTTGAGAGGATTACATAATTGTGTTCTTTTACTTTTGAGATTTAATTTAGTCCAGATAAGATGTGAAAGTATGATTTTACACATCCCAATGGCAGGCTGCCACATAGGCTTCCTATTTTTCTTGGAAGAAAAAGCAGGTACACCAGATCATTCCTGAAGTTGAGAGAGAGAGAGAGAGAGAGAGAGAGAGAGGAACAGATTGGAGAGACGGACAGAGATAGTGAGGGCATACACAAACCATCAAGGAGATAATAAAGGAAATTTCTGTAAGCTTTAAGGTTAAAAGGGAATTTCAAAACCAATACTTTACAAACTCAGATTATCTCGCTTTCTCCTTCTTATCTCATAGGAAGTTTGAAGTGTTTTCTCTCATGTTTTTGGAAATGAATTCTGCAATCTTCTTGTAAGAATTTGTCCTCTGTTCTGCTGGTTTTTTCACCTTTTAGAGTGTTTCATGTGTTGTCACCTTGTAATGGTTTCAGTTTGGAAGCAAAATCAGTGCAATATATAACTGCTTCTTGTGACCTATTGAACGATTCCCATCGTTATCAAAGAAAGACATAATGATTGGTTTTGGTTCCATAAATGTCGTCAATTTTCAGTTTTCACTCTTGTGGCCTATTGCACCTTTCACAAACAGGTTCGATTGCAAAATTATAGCATGGTTGGGTGGTTTTGTCTGTGCTGCAACATAAAGAGGCCAGTGAGCGAAGTGGGGCTGCAACACGGAGATGCAGAGTGGCATAGAAAAATATGAAAAATGGTTTTCTTTTAATATTTATGAAACAAAATATATTCTGTTTGAAAATTCGTATTAATCAAGGAGCAATTTTTATTTGGCAGATAATCCAGTCTGAGATATTTTGGAAAATTATGAGTGGGTGGTGTGGTAGCTTGCCATTTGAGGGTGTAAATAATAATTTATGCCACATCTGGACCAAAGCAGGACTCTTTGCTTTTTACTTTTTGGCAGCTCTGGCTGATATACTGGCTGATATACTTTTAAAATTATTACTCTTCTTCTTTTGTTTTCTCTTGCTACAAACCTATGCATTTTTTTCGTAGGTTGCCGATGATTCAACAATGTACGGGTGCTGTGTGTTAGTTGATGAACTAGTACACAAGCCTTCCGGATTGCTCTCCATGATTTCAGATAAATTGCCTTCCCGTCCATCTTTAAGCCGTCGTATATTGACCACAAGGAGATGTTATTGCATTCTTTCAAGGTTTCCCTTCTTCGAATTGCATTTTGGTGTGTTGAATAGGTATGTTGTATGTCATTAATTTACTTAAGTAGGAGTTGCCATCAGAAGTTGTGTATATGTGTGTGCATGCTGCAAATTTTAACGTAATGATATATGTTTTAACATGCATCTTATATGCCATATATCTAAGTTCATAATTTTCTTTTTTTTACCGATAAAAAAAAAATGTATCTAAGTTCATGTATGTTATTTGATAAAAAAGAAAAGCTTACTTTACAATGGGGTTCTTCACTGTCAGACAGAACCACATATGATGTTTGATATTTAGTGCATTTAAACAGTACAAGTTTCAATGGGTCATAACCCTAGTACTCTGGAAGCTAACCAGCGGATACTGTTCTAGGAGGAAGGAAAGGGATGAGAAAAAAAATTCAAATCAAATTTGAAACATAAAGCTTACCAACAGGCACCATTGGATGGATATATAAATCGAAGAAAGAACCCAAGGCTGTATTAAAAGGACGATTTGAAACTAGGAGAATGCGGAATCCCTTTTTTATCTCTTCCCGCGGACTGCTCCTTGCCCTCGAATTCCCTCCTAGTCCAAACACAATGGCTTGGCTCTTTCAGCAGCTAGACTGTACTAGCCAGATTATCATTCAATGGAGCCAACAATGTATCCATCAAAAGTTGCATATCATGAGAGATGCCAAAGGCTATTTTATGTTGCTTCATTTGATCACTATGAAATAGAGAAATAGAGAACAAGTAAATATAACTTGGCATCTGGCTTTTCCTGGCTAAGAAAACTCTCAACAAAATTAGATGTGTTTCCATAACGGCTTTGTATTTAGATTTTCTCTCGTGGGAAAAAAATCAAGTTTTTAGTTGTGTTAACAGAAGGCAAACCACTGTGTGTGTGACTTTGGTCCACAGTCCACATAATTGGTGGTTAAACATTGGGTGAAAGTTTATGTTTCTAGGGAGCAGAATTCTATTTGACACGATGCATTGTCTTTACTATTCAATGCCAAAAATAGACGTTTCATATTTGTTTGCATTGTCTTGACATTGTTCACTATTCTCCTGTAGCATATTCACAGAAGAAAGGTTGGAGCGGTTGATGAAAGGTTTTGATCTTTTAAATTTGGTGTCCCCTGAGGACTGTGGGAAGGCAGAAACCTTGGAAGAAAATGTAGGTGCAAATTCAGATTGTGAATCACTGGATCGTGAAGCTGCAAAGGACATAAAGAACAAAACCCCAGAAATTTCTGAATTAAGTTTAAGAGAATCTAAACTTGAAAAAGATAGAGCTGATGGGAATCATGAAGAGCATCAAATACTTGATGGGGACTATGGCTTGTTGAAAGCTATTGTTGATAATCGCGTCCTTCCTATAGATGCACATTCTGAAACAGTGACAGCTAAAAGCGAATCTACTGCTGCCCATTCTGAAGATTGTGATATGAATATTGATGATTGCTTGGGAAACAAACAAGTGGTAGAAAGGCGTTTGCCGAATGCTGTATTGCCTCTCCTGCGGTATTATCAGTATGAAAGCTCTGAATCTTCCTCTAGGTATATCTCTATTGGTCAGTGTATTATGTGATAGGGACAATAGCACCTTCAGAATGCACGTTGTTTTCCCTTTTTGAGGTGATAAAATGAGTAAAAACTGATAATTTTAACTGGAACATACAGAAATCTGTGTTACTTTTTTATTTATATTTTGCCTTTCCACCCCAAGCCCATGAACGCAATTTACTCTGTCATGCAAGGATAAAATTGTAAGTATTGATATTTGATTCTTGGCTGTGCTTTACGCTTTTTAATTAGGAAGTGCTGTTTTTTTATTGATATCAGCTTAGAGATGTCATATGTATTTTTGTATGTAGTTTTCAGGGTTCTCCTAGTGAAGACAGAAATTTTAGAAGTGATGTTGATGATACGGAAACAGAAGAGGCATCTTTCTCTGGCCAGGAAGATCCCAGTGACCTCATTGATATTCTTGAGTGGGCTAAGGTCCAAATGAGCCATTTTGAGATATGCCTATTTACATGTTTAAAGTTGTCTGCCTCACAATCCTGGGTCTCCTCTTAAGGGTTGAATTTCCCTGTTTTTCAGGCAAACAACAATGGGTCATTACAGATAATATGTGAATATTACCAGTTACATTGCCCTACCAGGGGTTCAACGCTTAGGTTTCATCCTTTGGAGCACTTGCATCCTTTGGAATATCACAGACCAGATGAAATGGTTTTACACATTGCTGGCTCAACTATTGATGTGAGATCGTGCAGCACAAGTCTGGAGTTTGCGGAGGTAGATTCTGCAGATAACTAGTTGAAAAAAATGATTCTGCCGAGAACCTCGTAGATTCAACCTAACCGCTTCATGCGTGGTGGATTATGGCTTTAGTTTTTCTATAGCTATTTTGTCAGAATAGAACTCTCCACCGCATAGAATAAATGAATCATATTTTAGGCATGATAGGTCAACGGCATCTTATTTTGGTTTATCAGGCACACAGTGCACTCTTGGTGGAGGAGGAAGCAACTGCATTATCCGTATGGGCTATTGCATGCATATGTGGCTCCTTACGTCTTGAGAATGTAAGTTGATACCCAGTTTGTACCCCGTCTTTGTATTTCATTAATAGAACTCCCAAATTAATAGCTTTTGAGAATAAAACTTCTTGTGCATAATGTGGTGTATCTGGTCAGAAAGAAATGCGCGCTGCTTCAAGGATAGGGAGCGCACTATGACTGAGTTGCAGAATTTTTTTGTTTGAACACTTATGTTATGGTTTTCAGCCATTGTGCTGGAGGGAAACAGTGTCCATGAGTTTCTTTCTTTAAGTTAGTTCTCATAGAATGTATTTAGGCCTACTTTTGTATACTTCCTGTGTATATAGGCTTTGCCTATTTCATTCACATCAATAAAATTACTTCTTACTTATCAAAAAAAAAACTTCTTGTTACCTTTAAAAAAAAAAATTAATAGGTTGTCTTATTGTTGTTGTTGCTGTTGTTTGCTGTTGTTTGCTCTCCATTTGGATGTGTATGCATGTGGGTGTGGTATGTTTATAGAAATAAATTTATGTAGGCAATAAATGCAAGGTGAAAATAAACTATCAAACATTAAAGCCTCCTGCACATAATTCTGGTTTCTCTTATTCTGCTCTCACATTTGATGGATATTCTGTATCTTTAATATGAATTTTTTATGATCAAGGCAACTATAGTGGTTTCTTCCAGCATCTTATGTTGAATCTATAATGAGATTGTTTGCTGGTGGCTGTTTTAATCTATAGGTTTTGAAGTTACAGTTGTGTTGCTTGTCTGGTTTATATAATTGCTGAAACATGGGTTTTGATTCTCTTTGCACTTTGCAGGTCTTAACATTTTTTGCAGGGGCATTACTGGAGAAGCAGATTGTTGTTGTTTGTTCCAATCTGGTATGTAGTTCGCCTCATGTTTAGTTTATGATGGTCTGTGGAAGATGCATATTCTACACCGATGTCATTTTTGTTTGCTGAGGGCATCATCTGACAAATATGAAATGGTTATTTGGTCCCAATTTATAAAACATGTAGGATGATTTTGGGATACCATATCAATTCATATTCATATCTTATTTCGATTGGGCTTGGGCAAATTTGCAGAAAACCATGCTAAGTGTTGGGCTCATTGTTAGTTCCTATGAGTTAGTCATTGCTAGAGCCTTGTATATTTTCTATATGATCTTCTAGATTTTGTCATTTGTTGAGATTTATAGGATTTTAAATTTTTTCTATGTACAGGGAATTTTATCTGCCTCAGTTTTGTCTATCATCCCTTTAATCCGTCCCTACCAGTGGCAAAGCCTTCTAATGCCGGTATAGAGTTATGCTTTTGCCTGAGAAGTTTTTTAGTAAAGTAAAATTTGTAGGACAATTCTGTTACTTATGATTTTTCTAAACTATTTTGGTCTTAATCCTGTGCATAAACATCCAGGTTTTACCAAATGACATGCTGGACTTTTTGGATGCACCTGTCCCTTACATTGTAAGTATTAATCAGTTGTGCTATAATATATCATTTTATACTTAACTCAGATAAAATGGGGCCATATAGACCATAGGTTGATGCAAGTTTGGTTGGTTGGATTCAGCATTTCCTTTTCACAACTGCAGCTTATAGTTGGAAAATGTCAGGTTTCTTATGAATTACATAGTTCCAAATGTGGTTTCCAGCCCTTGTCATTTTCTTAGGCCCTGTTTGTTTTCAGAGATGAGATGAGATTAAAGTAAAAAAAGAATAAAATATTGTTGTAAGATATTTTTTTAATATTAGTTTTGTATGAGGATTTAAAAAAGTGGTATGAGAATTTGAAAAAACTGAATTTTTTATTATATTTTGTATGGAGATTTGAAAAAGTGTAATAATGAGTTTGATATGTGTTTTGAGTTTTTGATCTCATCCCCCAAAACAAACAAGACCTTAGTGTTTTTTTTTTTTAAATCTCATCATTTTCTTAGTTACTACTGTTTTTGACACCTGAGCATTACTAGAAGTAATTTCCCTATACAGGTTGGTGTGAAGAACAAAACCAATGAAGTACAGTCAAAGCTGGCTAATGTTATTCTCGTTGACATAAACAAGAACCAGGTTTGTATTTTCTTCAAGAATTTTGAATTGGATACCTGATTTGGCTTGGTAAATAGACTGGTTGTTGGGGGATCCATCGTCCAAGTTTCTCTGTCCTTTACTCTTTTTTTTTTGTCTAAATAGAAAAACATGGTCATCAAGCAATGCAGAAAATTCATAGAAGATTGTAGCTGTTTCAATAATCATTGCTAACCTTTTTATTATTATTATTATTTAACAACGAAAAGTGATGCACCATATCAAAGTTTTACATCCAGTAGATTCTGTTCTAATCCATGACGGGCATTGGTTGAGACTTAGAAAGCATCCTTCTTTTAGGTCTTGGACCCTTGAAGGGCAAGGCCCATGGATCCTGGAATATGTTTATGTTCATTGGGTTCTTGGTATCTTTGGCATGGAGGATATCTAATTGTGGCTTTAAGTTTACAAATGATGCCTAATAGTTTTGATGGGGGGAGGACTCATGAAGGCTGATCCAAGGGAAAGGGCACTTGGGTGCATTCTTTTCTTTTGCATCATATATTTGTTTATCACTTTTCAAATACTACGGTATCGAAAAAACAATTTTGATTACTTAAAAAATGTTTATTACATTTGATGTTTTACTCCTGCTACCTACTTTACATAACTGCTTTGCCTTGTTTAGTTCCATGATAGAGCATTATCTAGTTGGACCATTGTTTAGCTTAAACTTCATAGCCAAGTTATCTAATCCAATATTGCATATGCATTAGGTGAAGTCATCGTCAATACCTCAACTGCCAAAACAAAAGGAGTTACTTTCCTCCTTAAGTCCTTATCATGCAAAGCTTGTTGGAGAAAGTTATTTGGGGAGAAAACGGCCAGTCTATGAATGCACAGACGTGCAGGTATGCTATTGCCTGATCTGTTTTATGCTCACCATTCCTTCCCTCACATCCTCCATCCCCTGGGTCAAATTATATTTTACTCAATGCTTGCCAGCTGTTATTGTTATCAATAAATATAGGCAAGCAGAAAGCCCTTGTTAATAAGATTGAGATAGGCTTACCCCGTTTATATTAGAAAAGACATTCCGTCAAAACATGTTATGCGGAATTATATTGTTTTGATTGTTAGACGTTATAGTGAAAATCTTTAGAAAGATTGAATGAGTAGCAGCTTTAGTTTGCGATCACTTCTTTGAGAAGCTGCGGACACTGGGAATCTAGTTGATTAAGGGGGAATTAAGGGAATTTTTCTTGAAGTATTTAAATTTAAATTCTTACTTATAAAAAAAAGTATTTAAATTTCTGGGTTAAGAATCTTATAAGGGATGGAAATAATTGTATTGCTTTGCTGTAGTTTTGCTTTCTTTTAGGTGAACTTATAAAAAAAAAATTTTGCTTTCTTTTAGCATGTATTTAGGTACACGTTCTTGTATACTTCCTGTGTGCTTGGCTATGCCTATTACCTATGAAAAAAATATTGTTGTATCTATTAAGTTCAAGGGGTGTGCTCTGTTGTTGTAACCACTCCATTATGGTTTCCTCATGGCTTTCCCATTAATACCATGAGATTGGTGAGATTGTGCTTGCTAGTTTTATTTTTTCTTTACTTATAAAAAAAAAAAAGTTTTATTTTTTTCTTTTGCCATTGGCCACACCATGGTGATTACAACCAGACAAGATATCAGCATCCAATGTTTGCAGAACTGCACCGCAGCACCCTTGACTGGTTTGACCTGTTACATATGATCACAGAATGCCAGTCAGTGGTCCAATCATTTCATTGCTATTGATTATATTAGGAAATAATCCCTAATTTTTGGTATTGAACTTTCGTTTCACTGCCTTGTTTTTTTAAATTGGGCTAGTCTTCATTTGACCATCGTCGTTTGGTTGGAACTATTATAAGCTTAGACAAATACTTAAACCGTTGATTGCAATATTTCTCATATCAAATAGATGATGCCCAATCTGTCGTGTTCTTTATGCGTTAAGATGAGATTCGTACCTTGTAGTGATGATGCAAATACAATTATGTTGCTATGTTGACTTTTGTTTCTTTCTTTGAATGCAGGTCGAAGCAGCCAAGGGCTTCCTAGCGGTGCTTAGGTCTTACTTGGACTCCCTTTGCTCGAAGCTCCGCTCACACACAATTACGAATGTACAGTCCAATGACGATAAGGTTTGTATTTGTCCCAATTGGGATGTTTGTCAATCTTGATTTAAATTGAGATGTTATGCAATCTTGGTTTGAGTCCTTTGTAATAGTCGGTGGCATCTATTAGATATTATTTTTAAATATTTTTTTATAAGTAAACGATAATATTATTAATAAAGATAGACAAAGCCCAAGTACATAAGATGGTATACAAGAGATAAGACTTATTTAGGTCACGGTATTGAAAACTAGAAAGTCATGAAAATTTAGGCCTTTAAAATCTAAAGCTATGGCCCATAGAAATAAAGTATGAAAAAAATGAGTGTGAAGTTCCTCTGGTGACCGCTCCTTGTTTTCGAAAGTCCGATCATTACGCTTTTGCCATAACTACCACATAATGTAGATCCAGAATCATCTTCTCCACTGTCTCGCTGGATCTCTTAAACATACAACACCAGTCTAGGATAATTACCTGTCACTTCCGTGGATTATTAATAGTTAGAATCTTTCCCAAAGTTGCCATCCAAGTAAAGAAGACCTCTTTAGGAGGCACCTGATTTCTCCAAATTTTCGTCCATGGGAACTGAATATTTGCTAGATGTGTAAGGGACTTGCAGAAAGATCGAATAAAAAAAGTGCCATTACCTGTAGGAGTCCACCACAACCTATCGGCTTGCTGTCTATTTGGCTTTACAGAATACAATAGGCTGAAAAAAGCCTCAAAGCTGTCTACTTCCTAATCTTGTGCCGCTCTACTAACAGTGACATTCTATTGCATTTGGTCCCTTGATCGAAGTATGAAGTCTACTATTGAAGGATCTTGATTACGAGCCACACAGAAAATCTTTAGGGTCTCATTCCCTCTCCCCCCCCCCAAAACTATAAATCAATGACTTGCTTCCATAGGGTGTCTAATTCCATGTTATACCTTCAAAGTCACTTCCCAAGTAAAGCCTGATTAAAAGTTCTCAAATTTTTTATACCCAACCCTCTTGACGAGATTGGTCTACACACCTTGTCTCAACTCATCAGGTGGAATTTGAATTCATCTCACATCTCACTCCATAAGAAATCACGATACAATTTTTTAATCCTAGCTGCCACACGGGCAGGTATAGGAAACAAAGACAAAAAATATGTAAGTTAGAAAGAGTACTATTAATGAGAGTCAAACGTCCACCCTTCGACAATAGATATTTTATTGCAAATAGGCAATATCGCAAGTACACAGGATGTTTACAATTGAGTACACATAAATACAAGCTAAAACAGAACACAACGAAAACAACACTACAAATATTCCCATTTTGAACAAGATTCTTCACCCAAAAACTTAAAAGTACTAAAGAAAGACCTCCTAGTTCCCTCAAAGAATGTTCACTATATTTAAAGCACCTCTTGTTCCTCTCCAACTATAGGCACCAAATCAAGCACAATGGGATCATCCACCACACTACTGCACTGGTTCTTCTCCTCCCAATACCCTGCCAGCAAGCAAAGAAGTCCACCACCTGTATAGGCATTCACCCAAGCAATGCCCACCTAGCAAAAATCTCATTCTACAACATCGTTGCAACCTCACAATGAAGGAAAAGATGGTCAATATGTTTGCCGTCCTTCTTACACATATAACACCAATCAACCACCAATAAACTTCTCTTCCTTAAATTATCCATGGTTAATATTTTCCCAAGAGACATCAGCCAACAGAAAAATGCAACCTTACTAGGCACCTTAGCTCGCAAATACATTTCCAGGGATTATCTTTAACACCATGACTGGTTAACACCTTGTAAAAAGAACTCACATAAAATCTGGAATTTTTTGCCGGCAGCCACATCAGACATCCTCCCTATTTTGATCAAACTTCATATCATATAATCTTCCAAAGAAATCAGACATTTCACTTACTTCCCTATCCTGCACATTTCTGGGGAATTCCACAATCCAATGAAACATATTATTAGAAAAACTATAAAAATCAGCCACCGCAACCCCTATATCTCTAGCAATCCTAAAAAGATTAGGATAAACATATTTCGGAGATGAATCCCCACACCAAGTATCATGTCAAAAATAAATCTTTATCCCATCCCCCACTTTAAAATTAATGTTTTGACAAAATCCCACCATCCCATCCAAATGGTTTTCCACAAACCCACCCCATACAACCCCTCTTACTTCATCCGTACGCTAACTTCCCCACAACCTCCCATATTTAACATCCACAATATGTCTCCATAAAGCATTCCTCTCATTAATACACCCCTTTGACTTTGTAGAAAAGCTTTAAATTCCGCACTCCCCATTCTCCAGTACAAACCGGAAGACAAACCTTATTCCAATTTACCAAATGAAACTTTCTTTCCTCATTACCATCCCACAAGAAATTCCGGAAAATCCTCTCTAATCTTTTAATCACACACAATGGCAAAAGAAAAGGAAAGAGGAAATATGTAGGAAGATTAGACAACGTACTAATGTAACTCTTCCCCCTTTTGACAATATAGCTTTTTCCAACGGCTAACCACCTCCTAATCTTCTCAGTCAATCCATCCCAAATAGAAACAGATTTGTGAGGAGCACACAAAGGTGGTCCAAGATATCTCATAGGTAGCGAAGCTACCGTACCCATTGGAACAATTTCACAGTAATGAAAACAGTAATGCTGCCCCAAGACTCATCACCAACCATAACTCCCGACAAAAAACTCCCTTCTACAGCCGCTTCAATCACACTACTCAAAGCATCCATCTAATACAAAAAGAAAAGGAATGAAGGATCTTCCTTGCCTCAATCCACGGGAGCTGCTGAAAGAACCAACTGGAGTGCCATTCACCAACATAGAAAATCTAGCCAGCTAAATACAATATTTATCCACGAACACCACTTCTTACCAAAACCAAATCTCGCAAGTAAGTAAAGGAGAAATTCTCATTGACATAATCAAAGCCTTTTCCACGACCAATTTAACTAAAATTCCAGATTTACACCCATTCTTATTCTACCATCCAAGCATTCATTTGCTATTAAAACCAAGTCAAGAATTTGTCTTCCCCTCACAATTGCAATTTGAGACTTCGGTGTAATCTTGTCCATAACCACTCTTAAAAGATTAGCTAACACCTCAGAAATGATCTTATACACCCCCATTTATCAAACTAATAAGAAGAAAATCCTTCATTTCCACAGCACCTGTCTTTTTAGGAATGAGAGCAATGAATGTAGTATTAAAACTTTTCTCAAATTATTCGATATCTATTCTTTTTTTGTGTCTGTTATGGTACTTAAATTATTCGAAGAAATTATTTGCTCAATGAAATAAGTGATCATTACCTATTAAGATATTAAGTTTTAGATTTAAGATGCACGGGATAAGATTTAGAAATTTATGCCAGATTATGATGTAAAACTTAGCTGAGGGATCAGAATGTTATGACCAGTGCCTTTGCCTCTGTCACATATAACCTGTTCTTGAAGCGAGACCATGCTATCTTTCAATTGGACACCATTACTTGGATGTGTTTGAAAGCCTCTGTGATAACTTGCGAAGGAATTTTTGGGAAAATTTCGTTCTTCACTTTTTCAGGAACCTTGCAGTTGTGTTAGCGTTGGGTGAAAATGAGAGAATGTGTACACATTTGCCACATCTTTTTGCCCGACAAGTTTAGGACTAAGCTGGAAAATAAGGCGATATAGTGCATAATTTTATTGGGTACATTGAGCAGACAAAGTGGAGTTTGATCTAGCACCAATAAAGTATAGTCAAAACTTGTGAAAATAAATAAATAAAGCAAACACCATAGCTCAAGCTAATGATAGAGGACTGAGGAATCATTTTCAATTTGACCCATCCATACGGATGATATCAAGTGAAAAATAATATATTTTTGGTATAAATATTGAATGGAGATCACTTTGTGCCACAAGACAATTGTTTGATAACACCAACTCTAGCAAACCATAAAACATATTGCTGGAGATCTGACACAAATTCCTTATATTGCACAGGTATCATTGCTTTTGAAGGAGAGTTTCATTGATTCATTCCCTAGTCGTGATCGTCCATTTATGAAGGTGTTTCCTTATCTCCAACATGATTTTTCACTAGTTTGTATAAGCCTATTTTAGCGCACACTACATTATTTGAGGAATTAACTTGCTAACATGTTAAGTATGGGATCTTTGTTTTCTTTTTCTCCATCTGAGGGTCATCATTTATTTTCACTCACTGCATAAGAACGTCAAAAAGGGGAATAAAAAAAAGGCTGACGTCTTAGAAAGAGCCAATGGCTTTTCAGACAAGTGGGACTTTCACCCCTAAAACTATGGTGTGGGAAGTGAGATAGGCTTAGGTTTGAGTCTCATAGGGTGCGTGAGATACTTTTGTTTTTGTTTTTTTAAGAGAAAAGCTCTCAAAAAGACGTATCAAGCCGAACTTTTTCCGCTTAGGGTCCCAGCGTTGGTTAGGGATCAGGATATTATTTTATTATTCATGTTCATATCAGTTTTAAAGGCTAGATTGAGGAAACTTGTCATTTTTAGCCAAATTAATCGTCTCAGAACGAAATGCGGAACCACTTGTTCCAATCTAGCCTTTACTCTGAATATGATTTTTTTTCTCGTTGCAACTTGTTCCAATCCTTGCTTTGAATGCTTTATGTTGTTGTGAGTGCTAAGAAGCCATATTAACATGTTTCTCACGCACTGTTTGTCACCAATGGAGCAGCTTTTTGTGGACACACAACTCTTCTCTGTACATACAGATCTTGTTCTCTCTTTCTTCCAGAAGGAATAGTGCTGTCATGCAAGATTGACCTGCCTGGAGTTTGTATCGTTTTTTTTTTTTTTTTTTTTGGTACGTTGGAATGTTAATTATATGTAAATTTTCAAATTTTAATGAGTATAAATTTTGCTGGCATGGAATGCGATGGTATTTTCCACTTCCAAGTACTCATCTCTCGCCCTCACATTTTAAAGTAGTGCTTTAGGGTTATAATTATGTCGTTGACAGCTCAGCCTTTGCAGACAGAAGTTTGATCCGCAGGATTGAAAAAAGAATAATTTTACATAGTAGCTATTTTGCAGCAGAAGTGTCATGCAGCTATTTTGAAAAATAAAGGAGTTTATTATTAAAAAATTAGTTTTTTTTAATGTGAATCTTGTATTTATTCACTTTTTTTTAAAACATTTGCATACTTACTACTGCAAATATCATTTTTTTATATATGTATATATAAAAAAAAAAAATTCCCTCGCACCCCTATATTTGAGCTAAATTGTGAATACACGTATTGGGTTAAATTACTGATTTAGGCCCTATTTGGATTGGAGAGTGAGTTGAGTTTATCTTAATTCATTTCTATTTCATCATTATATTTTTTTAATTTTTTATACAAAATACAAATCTCAACATATTTTTTTCAAATTTTAATATATTTTTTAAATTTCAATTTAAATTTTTAAATTTTAAAACAATAATAATATTAAAAAATAAATCAAATTCATCTCAACTCATTTTATCTCCCAATCCAAATAGAATCATAGCCCGACCTTAACTCATAACTTTTACCTACTTTCGAGAATCCTTTTTTTCTTTGAGCAACTTTCGAAATAAAACTAGGAGGGAGATGCATTTAATTTTTATATGCTGTCAAGCACATTGATGCATACATGGAAAGTATGTCCATTTGGATTAAGTTTCTCGATTGCCTCTAACTCCTTGTCAATGAGTAGTTAAAAATGAAAGAGAAATTATATTTGTCGTAAAGTATATAAGCGTTGCATAATTATTTTGAAAAAAATAAGTAAAATATAACATTCACATGACAAAAATATTCTTTAATAGTGCATTTTACTTTTTTTTCAAAGTGATTATATTTTATAACTATATGTAACATTATTCAAAATGAAATTATAATAATCAATAAAATAACTTGATGAAATCTATTACATTATGATGAGAAGGCTACTATACACTAGTATGTTATGATCTTATATTGTTTAAGAGTAAAAAATGGTATGCATGCATAAAAGTTTGGGGCACTTTCTCCTAGCAAGTCGGTTTTTTATATTGTAAATCTTTGGGCCTTATATGGATACATAACAAATGGTATTAGGGCCAGATTGTGGACTTCCTTGTTGATTTGCCTAACGGGCTAGGCTTGCAAAGTGGTCATCTATGGATCCAATGGGACAAGCCGTGTTGCCTTAGCCTGGTGAAAGCCTCCTATGGTGCTCAACCAACATGTGGGTCTTGAAGGGTGGGGGTATGTTATATCCTATTTGGTTAGGAGTCAAATGGTATATATAAGCTTGGGAGCACTTTCCCCTAGCAAACTGGTTTTGTAGAGTGTAAATTCTTGTGTCTTATATGGATACAAGACAGTATCGAAATTCCAACCCGCTCAAGAGCCAATCAAAGATGGAATAGAAGCATCCATGCATGCAACAAACTTCCTATGTGTGACCCTTGGAGTCATGCATAGCTCTGTCAAAAAGTATGGATTATCATTCCCTGGGTTTTGGTTTTAGAAAAAATCAATTTTAAGTGACGTCAGATTTTGGTTGAGATTTAGATACGTTCAATTCATATGAGTATATTTCACCCAAAATTCAAAAAGAGATTTTGAAAATTCTTACAAAGAAAGTGAGAAATAAAATTCGTGAAAATGTTGGAAATTCTAAATTTTGAATATTGTTGATGAGGCATGATATGAGTCTAAGAGGAAGCAAATAGTTATAATCTTGAGATTTGTTGATGTTGATGGTTTTGTACAAGAACTATTTTTTGATCTTGTATATGTTAAAAATACATCGACATTCATTCTAAAGAATGAAATATCTGCAGTTCTTTCTTATCATTATCTTGATATTCAAATTATTCGTAGGCAAAAATATGATGGTGCTAGTAATATATTTGGTGAATGGAAAGAATTGCAAGTATTATTTCTTTAGAGTGAAATAATACTTGTCCACGAATATTTTTTACAGTTTGCATTAGTTGCTGCATCTAGAGAGAATGTGGTTTCTGTTAATGAATTTTTCTCAAATTTGAATTGCATTATTAATGTAGTGAACACTTGATATAAACGTCATGATGATATGCAAGCTATTTAGACAACACAAATTGCACATATGATAGCTATTGATAAACTTGAAAGTGGAAAAGGAGCTAACCAATTAGTATTGTCTAACGAGTCGGAGATTCTTGTTGGCGTTCTCATTTTTATTTTATTTACAATCTACCATGAATGTTTGGAGCCACTTACTTTGTGCTTGAAAACATAGTAAAAGAAGGACACACTTACTCTCAATATGAGGGTGGAATGTTGCTTATAAAATGATTACATTATTTTAATTTATATTTATTTTATATTTAATGAAAGAAATCATGGGTATTACTGATATTTTTAGTCAATTTCTGCAACAAAAATCTAAAGATATCTTGAATGCCATAAATATGGTTCTACTATAAAAGAACTTATTCAAAAGTTGAGAAATGAAGGTTGGAAAAATCCGTTTGAGAATGTTGTCTCTTTCTCCAAAAAATTTGATATTGACATTTTATAATTGAGTTCTAATAATGTACAAGGTCGTGGTCGTCATCAATGAGACCACATTACGATAAAACATCATTATCATTTTGAAATATTTAATACTAATATAGATTTTTAAATGCAAGAGATTAGGTGAAGAAACGACAAAATTTTTAACCTTTAGCTCAACTTTAGATCCAAAAGATGCTTATAAACCCTTTAATATTGATGATATATGTTGTCTTGTAGAAGAATATTATCCTTTTAATTTTTCTAAGAATAAGAAAATTAATTTAAGATTTCAATTGAAGCATTTTGAAGTTAATGTGCTTACTAATCTGAAGTTTCAGAATTTGTCATCCATTATAGATTTATGTCTCAAATTAGTAGAGATAGAAAAATCAAAGACTTAATATCTTATTGATATATTGATTTGTCTTGTTTTGAGTCTTCCAGTGTCTACAGCGACCAATGAACGGGCATTTTCAGCTATGAAGATTGGTAGAACAAGATTTTGTAATAAAATTAAAGATGATTTTCTAACAAACAGTTTAATTTTCTATATTAAAAGAGAAATAGTTAAAAATTTTGATTTAAATTGATGATTTTGTTTATTTAAAAGAGTGTGGGTTACAAATTTAGATACTTTGTATTTCTTTTGTTTAATATATTTGTATGAGTATCTTATGTTATTTTAATGATATGTTGTTATTTATATATCATATACTTTTTTATTTTTCATAAATTATGATTTTGGTCGAGGGATTGTGGATCCATTCAAAAAATATTTTTCATGACCCTCACCTGTGCAGGACACACATATCTTGAAGAGAGACCTATAACTAACACAGACAGTGCGACCCATGCAGGACACGCACAACCTGAAGAGAGACCTGTAAACTATTTTTCTGTATCAATTTTATATGAAAATTTTAATTTCTATTATTTTCTTTACCAAAAAATTCTGTCCTCGTAAAAAGGGTCACCAAACCTACTGTCCAAAGAGTAATGGGGAAAAGCCCAGCAGTCGAGCAGCCCCCTCATAGCTACAGTGCATGTGTACTGTAGCTACAATCATAAAAAATAAATGTTAGTTATCCGTTAGCGACTCTATTCCGTTTTCGACTACTTCTTTATTTTTTTATTTTTCATAAATTGTGATTTTGATCGAGGGATTGTGGATCCATTCAAAAATTATTTTCAGACAACAATCAACAGTACTTTTATCATCTTTATCGCTCCCTGCAATAGTTTCACTGCTTCATGTAGTGGTTTTTGTATTCGCTTTTTGACGAATATTTTATTTCCTTCTTTTGATAAATCAGCGTCATTTTTTAAGGTATGGATAGGGATAAAAAAAAATTAGCCTCAAATAAATTTGTTTTATTTTTATTTATTTTTATTATTCCATATTGTTATTTTTTACTTTGAAGTAATTATGTAATTATTGAGAATCTCACTCACTTCAAATGTATTATTTATTTAATTTAATATTATTAATTTATTTAGGAAAAAAATGGGTAGAGACTGACAGAATGACAGACAGTCAGACAGGTTTCAATTCAATGGATATGGAGGATTGGAAGGGTACATCCACTTTAGTTCTGTCTCAAAGGGTTGGTTCTGGATTGATAGTCCATTTTATTTTTCTTATTGATTGATTTATTTATTTATGTAACTTCCAATCCTTTGTGGACAGATGCAAAACAGCCCCATTCCTGCATCAGATTTCAGTATGTAGTTTTTTTTTTTTTTATCTAATCAAGATTTCAGTATGTAGTTGATCAGTCAAGTTGTTTATGTTTGAGTCAAATTGTATTAAACTAATAAGGTCTGTTTGGATATAAAAATAATTTTTATTTTATTATTAATTTTTTTAATATTTATATAAAATATAATAAATATATATTTTTAATTTTAAAATAGTAAAAATATTTTAAAATAATATATTTTTTTAAATTTAAATTTTTTATTAAAATTTTTTTTTTATCTTATTTTACTATTTAAAGGAAAACTTATTCAATTTGTTTTTTCTTCTTCAAATATTACTTGGATTTGAGTCTCTAATCCTGTTTCTTTTCCAATGAGTTCGAGGTTATTTCAATCTGATCATTCATTGATTTATTATTCATAGATGTAAAATATATTTTACTCGTTAGATCTTTTTTATTTTTTAAACAAGTTAATAACATTAAACTAAGCAAATAATACATAAGGAGATAATAAGATTCTCCAACAATCATTTCAAAACAAAAAATAACAATACAAAAAGATGATAAAAAAGAAAAATAAAACAAATTTATTTAGAACCAATTTCTTAATTACTCTTCATATCTTACACGTACGTGCATGCACTTTAATATATTAACTCATGCGATGTCATTCAAATTAACTATTGAACTATACTTACGATCTAATAAAAACTATTTTACTAATTGTAGTTAAATCATATTTAAATTTTTGCTATGTATATATTATTTATATTATATCCTATAACTTATTTAAATATTTAAATTATAAAGAGATAGAGATTCGTAAACAAAAAATCTATTCTATTATAATAAATAACTATCTAATGACCACTTAACGGATTTTTTCATTTTTTCATTAAGTGGCCGTTAAATTTAATAGCCACTTATTATATCTAAAATATTATTTCAAAATTAAAATATCTTATATTAATTTAAAATCAAAACCATAATAATCATGAGTCTGATATATATTAATTAACTAAAATATAAAATCAGGCTCATAGCTTGCTTTGGAAAATCGAACCAAGTTGTCATGATGATTTAAGTACGTACATGGCTTTAAATTTTCTATTAATTAAATTATATAAAAAAAACATTTATATATTATAATTTATATTACTACTTTTCTTATCTTCAGTTATATACATATATTTAACATTCATCTATTCTATTATAATACAATATTATATATTATGATAAATAGTTATCTAATATTTCGTGAGACAGCAATAATGCATAGTTTGCTATAGAGAGATAGTAGTTTAGAAAATTATTTATATGAAACATCTCTATATCAAATGCCTTTCAGTTTGAGACGACTATTTGCAATTATGTTGGTTTATTGTAATCCAACAAATTCGAGGGAACCTTGAGAACATTTTGAATAAGATATGTCAATTGATTTTAGGTCAACTAAAAATTCTATATTAAATGTAAGAATGCAAGTTCTGCACACAATCTCTTTTACACTTGAATCAATGGAGAAAAACATTAATCCTTCCATCTTTTTTATGAAGACATTTGTTTTAATGAAGACAAATTCGAATCTAGAAAAATCGATGATGAATTGCCTGTTGAGATTCTACAAGAAGATATTGATGCATCAAAAGCCCTTAATAGTGAACAACATGTCTACAATTCAGTATTGAAAAAAGTTTTTACAAATGGAACTACTAAATTCTTTGTTGACAGCCCTGGTGGGATAGGGAAGACATTCCTGTACAAGGCACTTCTTGTCATAGTACGATCAAGAAAATTAATAGCACTTGCAACTGCGTTATCTGATGTTGTTGCATCTATTCTTCTTGGGGGTCGAACAACACACTCACGCTTTAAGATTCCACTGGATACTAAACAAAATAGCACTTGTTGTGTCAATAAATAAAGTGCCCTAGCAAAGCTACTACATGTAGCAAGGTTAATTATATGGGATGAGGCCCCTATGTCAAGAAAAGAACACATCAAAGTATTATATAAAATGCTCCGAGATATCAATGATTCAGAGTTAACATTTGGCAGAAAGTTATTGTTTTCGGTGGAGATTTTTGACAGGTTTTACCTATACTGATTCGTAAAGAAATAAGACAAAAATAGGTTAATGCCAATTTGGTATCTTTCTATTTATTGATCAAGTTTCGTTTGACTAAAATATGCAAACACAATTGGATCCAATTTTTACAGAGTATGTGTTAGAATTAGGCAACGAAATGCCACCAATCACAGTTGATGAAACCATAAAAATTCTTGATGGCATGCTTGTTCCCTATGAAGATGATTGTACTTCTTTGGATTATTTAATAGATGTTATTTTCCATGATATTCATGAATATTTGATAAATATTTCAGCTTTGATGAATCGGGCCATATTAACACCAAAAAACAGTTATGTTGATGAAATAAATGCATTACTAATTCATAGGTTTCCTAGTGAACTTACGCGATATTATAGCTTTGATGAAACAATAGATGCATCTGAACAATCAGTTATGGAGGATTTTCTAAATATTCTAACTCCAAATGGACTTCCTCCTCATGAATTATTACTGAAGAAAAACTATCTCATTATGCTGCTTAGAAACATTAATCATTCAGAAGGACTATGCAACGGAACACATCTAATTTGTCGGGCTTTTGATCGAAATGTCATTTATGCAGAAATTGCAACTTGGCAACATAGTGGAAAAAGAGTTTTTATTCTAAGGATTCCATTCTTACCAAGTGTTGATGAAAATAGTGGCTTCACATTCAAACAAACTCAATTTCCTATCAGATTAAGTTTTGCAATGACTATAAATAAGTCACAATGGCAGACATTAGATTTTGTTGGCATATATTTACCTCATCCCGTTTTTTCACTTGGTCAATTAGATGTGGCTTTATTAAGGGCAAAAACTGCATCTATTGTAAGGATTTTAATACGGCCGGTGTCAACTGAATAATGTAAAAAAAATTACACAAAAAATATTGTATTTACAGAATTATTAAGATTAGCATGTTTAAATTAATGTTATTTAGGTAACTAGGTACACTTGTATAACTTCAATTTAGTGTATATTATAAAATCATTATATAAATTTTGAATAGGAATATTTGCCTATTGATCTCCAATCTCATCCTAATTTTCATGGATATCAAATTAGCATACTCCCGAGAGGAAGGAAATCAGAGAGATGATGATGGCGCAAACCAAGTTTTACGTTTGAGTTATTATTATTTTTAAAAAATCTTTTTCACTTAATTAGGCAATGTGCTTTGCGCATTGTTCTCGACCTAGTATTATAAAATATGTGAATGCACCATATTATGCAAATACTCTTTTCTTTTCAATAATGTGCACGGGTTCTTTCAAATACCCAAACTACATCTATCACACCAGAAGATGATCATTGTCTATTCACTACAAGGAAAACTAATTGTTGCCCATATGACTAACACAAGAGGGGGTGAATTGGGTTATATTATAAAAATTAACACTTATAAATCAAATACACAATATAAAATATAAACAGAATATAAAGCAGTAAGAAATGTAAAGAGTAGGGTAAGAAAAAACAAACTCAGTATTTTTACGAGGTTCAGCCCCACTGCCTACGTCCTTGCCTCAAGCTACCCCTTGAGGATCCCAAATTCACTATTCAATCTCCTTTAGGTGGAGATAGAAACCTATTACACATTTGAGCAGCACCGCTCCAAAGAATCCGTGTAGAACACCCTCTACACTTCCAATCACCTCACACTTGGTGATTCAACTATTCTCTGTGTAGAATACCTTCTACACATACAAGGGTTGTACGCACCCTCTTATTGATACAGGAGTTGATAGTGGATAGACTATCAAAGTACACTCCTCAATGAGTGAGATAAAAACAATATAGCGCAATCTATATCTCTCTAAAAAAGAACAAAAATTAAGACTCAAAACTTTAGAAAAGAGAGAATGAGAATTTTGAAAGAATGATGCAAAACTTAGCAATAGATGTGTAAACTTTTGTTGTGATTTTTGCAAAACTCAAGTGAGCTATTTATAGGCAAATGAGTCGTCAATTTCAAATTTGAAAAGATTCACATGTCAAATAAGAGCACTATTCACTTTTCAAAAAATTCAAATAAAAGCATTTCCTTTTTGCATTTGTTAAAGACAATTCCATTCATTTTTTAAAGAAATCAAATCAAATCTTTTGCTTTTCATACATGACAAAATGAGCATGATTTATTTTTCAAACCAAATTATCTTCTTTTTGCATATGTCAAAAAAAACACACAACCACCCTTTAAGATTTTCAAACAAAATCATCCATCTTTTGTATTTGTCAAAAAAATACACAACCACCTTTCAAGATTTTCAAACACAATCATCTATATTTTGCATTTGTCAAAAAAATACACAACCACCATTCAAGACTTTCAAACAAAATATGCACATGTCAAATATGATAATCAATCATCTTACAAATTCAAATTTTTATATAAAAAAATATAATTTTTGAAATTATATTGTTTGATGATGTTATGCACATGTGAAACACATAATTTTCAAAACTAAGACATTTAAATATGTCTTGCATATGTGAAAAAAAATAATTTGATGTTTTTATGAGAAAAAAGAGTAATTCGGAATCTTAATCCAATTTCGAATTTTATCAAGAGATGTACAAAAATAATCTATGAGTTTCATTTGTAGAATTGTTCTTTTATACTTGATGTGCGTTTTAATCTATTGCGTAAATAATTTGAGCTTGAGACTTGAATTTATTTGTTATCATCAAAATCTACACATAGATACGAAATTTGAAACCTTAGATTCAACAATCTCCCCATTTTTTATGATGACAAATATTTAGTGGAATTTTGAGACTTGCAGTAATACTTAAACTCTCCCTGAGAATATGCGTTAGTTTTTCAAGTAATAGATAAACATAATTCCAGCATATATAATAGAGTAAAAAATCTAAATATTTACGTCTAAAACCTCTCCCCCTTTTAGCATCATTAAAAAGGAATCATAATTAGGTCAATAAGACATCTTCCTATAATAACCAATAGACAAATAAAACGGTGCGTCAGTAGAGACTGTAAAAAATTCGGTGTGGAGCCACGCGTGTCCGACAAAACCTGCAAAGGTTGGAGGTCTAGCTTTGGCAATTCGATGCGGAGCCATGCGTGTCCGACAAAACCTGCAAAGGTTGGAGGTCTAGCTCTGGCAATTCGGTGCTGAAGGAGATTCAAATCCGCTTGATATTGTTGACAAATAAGATACGTAGAGATTTGAAAGTTTTCGATTTCTATTTAAATGACTATTTTCACCCACCGAATGCTAAAACAAATCTCACATTGCTCATTAATCAAGTATCTATTTATCCAAAACGATATAATGGTGGAGAAAATTTCGTCTAATAATCTTCTGGATTTGAATCAGGAACCGTCTCAACCAGTCATTTTATCTCTTAAGGTTGTCAACACCATGATAGAAGCAGAGATGTATTTTTCTGGTAGGACTGATTCTGAGATTGTTGCAGCATCAAGAACTCTCAGTACTCAATATGCTGCCTTTATTACGACCATGTCTCGGAGATTACTAGCAAGGATAAATGAGGTTGATCGACTTAACAATCAAATATCTGTTCTGCATCAAAAACTTGCAAATAAAGGTAGGAAAAATAGAAGGTTAAAGCAAGTAAATAAAGATTTGACGGAATTAGCTCGTGTTCTGAAATTTCGAATAGAGGAATCGGAACGAGTGAGAGTTCAAACACAAAGTCAACATCAGCAGATAATGGTAGCGTTTCATGAGAGAAACAAGGACAATTGTAATTAATCTCGCTAGCTTAGTTCGATAATTTTTGACAATATGCATCCGGCATATCTTGTAAGTTTGACTAAATAAGATTTGCAAATATGACAGTTTGTCTTCTACTTATTTCCATCTTTATAAAAACAATCCTTAGATTTATCTAATCCGTATCAAATCTTCTTCTCATTTCTATAGTTCATCTTCATTCTCACTTTACAAAATTTTAATGGCTCATCAATTTTCCTTCAGTGCTTCTCATGATAAATCTATTTCTGCATCTGTCGTAGGTGCCATGAAGCAGCAAAACATTGATTTAGCTAATAAATCAGATCATGATGCCATTTACGAGCTTGTGAGTCTCGAAACTCGATACTCATCGTCTATTATTGCTTTTTCCGCTCGATTGCAGTCCAAAACCCGTGAGATAAAGAAGCTTAATGAGAAGATCGATGTTCTTCAACGACTTGTTCAAGAGTCTAACAGAAAAATAGTAGACTTAAAGCAACAGAATAAGGATTTAAAATCTTTGCTTGCCTCTTCATTTCGATTGCCTAATTGTTTAGATAAGGATGACATGATGATCTATGAGGAGCAAATGCATTTGAATGATGAGGCTAAATGTCTCAAGTTTCTGTAGGTCATTTGAGATAATGAAATAAAAATATCTAGCATAAATTCATGGAATGCATCATTCCTATTTCTCTTCTAATCATGCATAGTCTATCTTCTGGTATGGGTTTTGTGAAAATGTCTGCTAATTGATCATGTGTGCTAGTGAATTCTAATACAATATTGCCCTTCACATGATTTCTAAAAAAATGATATCTAATTTCAATATGCTTAGTCCTAGAATGTTGTATTGGATTCTTTGAAAGATTTATAGCACTAGTATTATAACATTTAATAGGAATATGATTGTACATAAGTTTAAAATCCTCAAGTTGTTGCTTCATATAAAGAACTTGAGCACAACAACTACCTGCAGCAACATACTCTGCCTTAGCAGTAGATAATGCAACAGAATTTTGCTTTTTACTAAACCATAAAACAAGCGCATGACCTCAAAAATGACATGTTCCACTAGTACTTTTTTGATCAACTTTGCAACCAGCATAATTCGCATCTGAATAACTGATAAGATCGAAAGAAGTGTGCTTAAGATACCATAACCTTAGGTCAATGGTACTGGCAAGATATTTAAAAGTACGTTTGACTGCAATCAAATGAGATTGTTTTGGAGATGATTGAAAACGTGCACATAAACATACACTGAACATAATATCAGGTCTACTAGCTGTCAAATATAATAAACTACCAATCATACCTCGATATACCTTTGAGTCAACTGGCTTACCGCTTTCATCTTTATCAAGTTTGGTGGTTGGACTCATTGGTGTTCCAATTACCTTCGTACCTTCTATCTCAAACTTTTTGAGTAACTTTTTGATATATTTTGACTGATTAATGAATGTTCCACTTTTTGCTTACTTGATTTGCAATCCAAGAAAGAAATTAAGTTCTCTCATCATGCTCATTTCAAATTCTTTCTACATGCTCTTAGCAAAATCTTGGCACATATTTTCATTAGTAGCACCAAATATTATATCATCAACATAAATTTGAACTAGAAGAATATCATCATATTCATATTTGATGAAAAGAGTTGTATCGATCTTTCCTCTTGAAAAACATTTTTCAATCAAGAAACCACTAAGCCTCTCATACCAAGCTCTAGGAGCTTGTTTGAGTCCATATAATACTTTTGCAAGCTTAAAAATATGATTAGGAGAAATATGATTTTCAAAACCTAGAGGTTGCTCAACATATACATTTTCATTTATAAAACCATATAAGAAAACACTTTCAACATCCATTTGAAACAGTTTGAAATTTTTATAACATGCATGTGCAAGTAGCATTCGAATAGCTTCTGATCTTGCGACAGGTGCATACGTTTCATCATAATCGATTCCTTTCTCTTGATTGAAACCTTGGGCTACAAGTCGAGCCTTATTTCTAGTGATGATTCCAGACTCATCTTTCTTATTTCTAAAAATATATTTTGTTCCAATAACAGCATAATTTTTTGGTCTAGGAACAAGTGTCCATACATTATTTCTTTCAAATTGATTTAGCTCTTTTTGCATAGCTAGAATCCATGATTCATCAATAAGTGCTTCATCAATATTTTTGGATTCAATTTGAGATAAAAAAACAGTGTGATTACAAATATTTCTAAGAGATGATCGAGTACTTACACCTCGTGAAAGTTCTCCTGTCGACGCCCCCAACCCACGCTTGGGATCGCACTTGAATAGAAGCGTCGGGGACGAACAACACAAGAAAGTTCACCCCTCGTCATATCATACATTTACGTTTGAGTATGCATTTCAAACTAAACGCAATGAATAGGAAGTTTTCACAGCGGAAAAGGTCAAACCATTCTATAATCAGGTAAGAACTTAAAATTTTACCTTACGTCACATGGTATAACAAATTTAAGATCCCAAAATAAACTTCATATTACTAAACGTCATTAAGTGTATCAGTCTCCAAAAATATATATATATCTCCCAAAACATCGGGAACCTCTAAGATCTAAATAAGACGTAAGTAAACATCCTCATCCAAACGCTGATCCCGCAACCACGTCAACAAGTGGGGAGATCACTAGACTATCAGTGGTCTAGAGAGTCTCGTCGAATCTCATAGTCGTCGACGTCATCTTTTCCTGCAACAACTTCTATCGTCCCCACAAGGAACGATAGTGGAAATATAAAGGGGTGAGATTTCGAGAAATCTCAGTAAGTATACAACTATCTCAACAAAATCATTTCAAGCATACATATCAGTGAATAACAAACAGAACATGTGTCATGCATATGCGACTAATGACTTAGCAAATGCATATGCTCATGAAGACTTTCATAAAAACTTGATTTTGTTTCAATCTTTGCTCATATACTCGCTTTTCATAAAAAGGGTTCATCATATACGGAATTCTTTTGACTTATGCTTTAAAAACCCTTTTTCGTAAAAACTTTTCGTTTCTTTCATCATTTCTTATCTTATGTACCATTTATCATATTCATATCATTCTTTGACCTCGACGGTAGTTACGTATCGCCTTCACCGTCGTCACGTCAGTCATACGAGAGTTACGTATCGCCTTCCCCGTCATGTCGTGAAAGTCCTTATCAGTGATACGGGAGTTACGTATCGCCTTCCCCATCACTGTTCATTTTGGACACCTCACGGTTCCCCTATGCACCGTGTGCTCCCCGCTAGTTACCGTCACACCCGGCGACCATGTCAACCTAGGTGAATACGTTTCACGCCCTTTCGCGCTTTTCGTCACTCGGAGATTTCTCTCCAAGTAACTACAAACTTTTCACATGGTGAGGCCGAGACCAACACCGCTTTCTATGGCACCCACTAGCATTAGGTGCGACCAAGCTCCGGACACCTTTTGGAGCCATACATGGTTCGCCGACTGTTTTTCGTCGACCCAGGGGCTTTCAATCAACTTTAATCACTCCTGAGTGAATATGGAGTTCCACTGGGGCACTACCCCGTCCCAGCCTTTGGGGTTCTTATAAAAACTTTAATTCTTTTCTTTTCCTTTGAAAACATGTTTGACTCCAAAAACATGATTTTTGTGCTTCATGCATGTGACATGCAAACCTTTAATGCTAATCATGCAAAAATCCGAGACGAACCCGAGTGCACACTTAGCCATCTTCTTTCATAAGTCAAACATCACATCATTCAACTCACTATTCATATATAGCACATAATTAGGCTTAATGAGTCGAGTGGGGTGCTCGGCCTTCACCCCTATGGTTGGGCCGAGACCCTCTTTGGGTATTACCTAGGGTTTCTTCCTTCTATTTCATTCCACATACTCACTAAACCTTAGTAAGATTAACTAAACCATTTTAGCCTCACTAAGAGAGGTTGACCGAACCCTATTGTCCTTAGGATTAGTATTTTCATCACTCTCCCTTCCACCAAAATAGTACACTAAATCATACATGTGAAACTGAAACATCAGGCTACGGAATCCTCCAAATTTTCATGCTTCTAACTTTCTCCAAGTATTCAAGGCTCAATCATCATATGAAAGAATAGTTAATCAATTGAAAACTTAACCCTAAAACCTTTAAAACCGAATCCCATATATGCACCAATTTAAATTCTTTTCAACTCCAAATATCATTTTAACATGCATGCATTTTGTCACCATTTTTTTTTTTCCATACTAATCATGCTCTCTTTTTCCTTTATACCAAAGTAACTAAATCCACCAACGAAAATGTAAATCTCAAGCCTAGAATCATACACCTTGCTAAACATGGATTTATCACTAAGCATACAATACATTTCTTTAGGCATTCATCCTAGCATCTCAATCATCCAACAAATATTATCTTAGTCACGCATGCATTTTCTTATCACTATATACCATATCAATATGCTTCTTTTTCCTTTGCATCAATTTAGCTATAACCATCAACATAATATAGATTCAAGCCTACAATAACATATGGACTAAGCATAGATTTTTAACTAAATAAACAAAACATTTCTTTCAAGAGAACCTAGCCTAGCATCTCCAAGCACTTAACAAACTTAATCTTAGTCATGCATGCATTTCTACCATCATCATATATCATATCATCATGCTTCATTTCCTTTGCAACAACTTAGCTAGATCCACCAACATATTCAAATTTCAAGCCTAAGAATCATATGGATCAAGCATGGATTTTCTACTATAGCAACAAAGCATTTCCTTTAGAAAAACCTAATCTAGCATTTCCATACATCCAACAACCAATACAAACACATTCACTCATATATATACAAGAAATGGTAAGATCAAGATAAAAGTGCACTTACAATACTCCAAGTAGCAAATATTTGCTCTGAAAATATATAAAATAATCCATTAAAATAGTTTATAAGTATATAGTTTCAAAAGAAAATATTAAGGATATAGGCCTTGGTGTGTGCATGTGATTTAACCTAGCTTTCTATTCTTGAAATAGCTTAGGCTTTTGTATTACTTCTTCAAGTAGTCTTCCACTCAAGCATGCTTGCTTGATTCTATTGAACTTAGGGTATTTTGGTGCTTAGGAGATAGAAGAATAGGAAGCAAAGTGAGAGTGAGATGGGAGGACTTGTTGTCGTGTGTAGGATGGAGGTGTGTGTGGGTGAACTAGTGAAACAAACAAGTGGGAAAGAACAAAGGCATAAGGCCATTCGGCCAAGTGAGCTTCTAGGCTCTTAGACCACTCATTCCCTACTTTTTAGGGTTGACATTTGATGAGTTTTGAAAGACACTTGAGTGACTTCTATCACTAGATCACATCATGCCTAAATCTAGATCACTTTTAGGTTGGTTTCTTCCTCACTTTTTCATCCATGTCCGGCGCCTCACATGGGCTTAGCCCCTCAATTTCTTTCACATCATCTCTTCCACACTCATCCATCATCTCATATGTCCCTTACCAAGATCTCAAGATCAATTTTGGGGAAATGGACTTGCATCAATTCGGCTACACCATTTTCCTTGTGTCATCCGAATCTTTTCATCTCATCAATGGTTTCCTTTCTTCTCTTATGCATCCCATCAACTACCACTCAACCTTACACTCTTACACACAAGTACAAGCTATTCCTACACAATCTCATATGTCCTTTCACCTAGATTTGTCAAAATTCTAGGAAAACCAAAAACAAGGCCTACGGTTTTGCTCACCCAAATCCTCTTGTTTTCTTTTCATCTTCTTTTCCTCTCTCCTATGATACCACATCCTTCTATCACTTGTCAATCACCTTGTCACTCCTACTTACAAGATCTATCAATGGTCATTCATCTAGATTTAGATGAGATTGCATGGGAAAACCCAATGAAGGGTTCGGCACTCCCATTTCCAAATCACCCTAAACCTTTCTTCCTCACATTTTCCTCTCAACTACTTCCTCTTCCACCAAATCTAGCATATGTCACTCAACTAGATTTGGTATGCTCCTAGGGAAACTAAATTGTAAGACTTCTTCCTCTCCAAAAGTAGTCATCTCCTTGTCACCATCACATCCTTACAAGTCAACACATATCTCCAAGGATTTTCTTACACAAAATCTATCTTTGTCACATCAAAAGTGAGGCTTGCATGGGAAGACTCAAAGTGAAGCAAGGTTGGCTTCCCTTCTCCATTTCCTACGTAAACTCCATGTTCTCCAACCAAGGTTTCTCTTCCCAATAATACAACCACTCCACTTGTCACTTGTCACACATATCTTTCAAGTGATCTTCCTACACACAAATCTTCTACACTTACAAGATCTAGTACAAGTCAACCTCCTAGATTTGACATCCATCTAGGGAAACTCAATTGGAAGACTCCTTGCCTTACACGCCTACCTAGTTGGCCAATGTTGAGAAAATCTCATCTTGGATTTTCACACTTCTTCCTCCTATAAACAACTAGTCAAACCCTTGAACTACTAGTATTTTCTTTCCTCCCACCTACTAGTCTTTGGAGACTTACTAAAACTTTCCTAGGGTGACATGTGTCTCCATGCATGGGTTTAGTTGACTCATGGATCATTTTCATGGGCTTATGGGCTTTGATATACTAATTGGGCCAATATCCCAAGTCATGCTTCCAAGGCTCAATTTTAAACCCAACTTCAAGTGCTTAAATAAATAAAATACCTCCACCACCCTTATAATAATTAATTAAGTTAAATAAAATAAAGCACGAAATTCTGGGTCATCACATCTCCTAGAATTTGTCCCACTGGATGATCTTTCACATGTTTCCACTGTTTGGTTGCATCTTATACTAAATCTTGATGCCCTTTCCTGATGTCTCTATGTTGGACTTCTTCCATTGTATTCTCTTTGTCGAGATTGAGACTATTTGTGTTATTTGTACCTTCTGATTCTTCATCAATAGATTTCTTGGAGAGTAGAGGGTTAAATTCATCAAAAACTACATGCATAGATTCTTGTACGGTCAAAGTCTTTTTATTGAATACTTTATAAGTTTTACTATTTGTTGAATACCCAAGAAAGATACCTTAATCAGATTTTGCATCAAATTTTCCTAAATTATCTCTGTCATTGAGTAAAAAACATTTGCATCCAAATACATGAAAGTAACTAATGTTGGGCTTTTTCTCATTCCAAAGCTCATAAGGGATTTTATCTAATTTAGACCTTAACATAACTCCATTTATAACATAACATGCAGTACTTACCGCTTCGGCTAAAAAATAACTAGGTAAACTATTTTCATTAAGTATTGTTCTTACCATTTCTTGAAGAGATCTATTCTTCCTCTCTACTACCCTATTTTGTTGAAGAGTTTGAGGAGCAAAGAAATTATGCAGAAAACCATTTTCATCACAAAAAGACTCAATATTTTTATTGACAAATTCTTTCCCCCTGTCATTTCGGATGTTTTAAATAGTATAACCCTTTTCATTTTGAATTCTCTTGCATAGCTTGGTAAATGCATTATTTACCTCATCTTTATGAGCGAAAAAGATGACCCAAGTATATCTAGAGAAATCATCAACAATAACAAATGTATAATATTTTCCTTCTAGACTTGCAACTCTGTTTGGTCCAAAAAGGTCCATGTGTATTAGTTGCAAAGGTCTAGTAATGGAAATATGTTTCTTGATTTTGAAAGAAGTTTTTGTTTGTTTACCAAACTGGCATGCATCACAGATTTTGTTTTTAAAAAATATGCTTTTGGCAAACCTCTGACAAGATCATTTTTTGAAAGTTTGGAAATAAGTTCCATGTTTGCATGACCTAACCTCCTATGCCATAACCAACTATTTTCATGTTGAGCTGATAAACAAATAGTATCTTATAAGGCAATTTCTCCAAATTCAATTGTATAAACATTATTGTTTCTAAGAGCAATAAAACAAACATTGCAATCATGATTATTCAAAATAATGCACTTATCCTTTTTCAAGGTAACTGTAAATCTTTTATCACATAATTAACTTTTAGACCTTCAACAAGAAGAACATCTTCAATTATGAGAGAAGACTTATTACCAACTTTACATATTCCCACGATCTTTCTTTTTGAATTGTCTCTAAATGTCACGTGTCCTTCTTCTTTAGGAATGAGATCAATGAACTTAGTTTTATCTCCTGTCATGTGTCTTGAGCATCTGCTATCTAAAAACCATCTTGTTTTACTTACGGAAGACTTCATGCATACATACAAAAACAATTAAAATAATTTTTCTTGGTACCCATGTTCTTTAGGTCCTTTATTTATTAGTATTAGAAGAAATAAGATTCTTTGGTACCCATATGGCCCTAATAGTCATTGTATGTTTTCTTCTAATACGACAAACATGATAGTTTTGACCATTTCTATTGCAAAAATTATAAATAACATGTAACATACTTGAAGAACTTGAGTGATTGTAATAATATCTTTCTTTGACAAATTTATTTTTAGGAAAAGAATTTTGAAAGTTTGGTTTTAATTTAATGGGTTTATCAAAGAAATTTTTATAGGATTTGAGTTCTTCTTTTGACATGTATCCCAAGCCTGCCTTATAAAAAACACATATTTGATTACCAAGAAATTTTTCGAAATTTCTTTTTCCATTTGTGAAATTTTCAACAATATTTTTTAAATTAGCTACTTTCTTTTTCAGTTCATTATTGTCATCTTTTGAAACTATATTTTCTTTTCTTAAAACATAAATTTCATTTATTAAAGAAGAATTTTTCTTTTTCAAAGCGGTATACTTAATACCCAATTTTTCAAATTTCTCATATACCTTTTCTAAAACATTTTGCAATTCTTCATAAGAGAGATTTTCAAGATTTGTTACCTCAAGATCATCTTTAGCCATAAGATAAAGATTTGCAGATTCTTCATTATTTGCGTTGCTGTCTGAGCTACTTGAATCATTATCCCATGTAACTTTCATCGCTTTCTTGCCTTTATATCGATCTTTCTTTAACATGGGACAATCTACCTTATTATGTCCTGGCTTTTTACATTTATAACAAATTAATGAATCATTTTTAACTGTATCTTTGTTGGAAGATTTTTTGAAAGGTTTCCTTGGAGAAGTTTTATTTTTCAAGAATCTCTTAAATCTTCTTGTGATCATTGCAATTTCTTTTTCATCGCTTTCTTCATCTTCATCGCTTTCACTTTCATGAGGAACGGCTTTGAGTGCCAAGCTCTTCTTTTGCTTTCCTTCTTCTTCTCCTCTTTTCAATGTGTACTCATGGGTAATAAGTGATCCGATAAGTTCATTTACTTCGAGTTTTTTAAAATCCTTAGTTTCAAGAATCGCTGTTACTTTTGATTTCCAACGTTTTGGCAAGGAATTGAGAATTTTCCTTATTATCTCTAAGCTGGAATAAATTTTACCAAGAAATGTCAAAATATTTATAATATTAGTAAAACGAGTATACATAGAAGAGATAGATTCATCATCATTCATTTTGAACATTTCATATTCATGCATAAGAATATAAATTTTTAATTTTTTGACTTGCGAAGTTCCTTCATAGGTTACTTCCAAGTTGTCCCAAATTTCATTTGTTATTCTGCAAGTCATTATTCTGTTAAATTCATTACCATTGAGAGCATTATAGAGAAAATTCATAACCATTACATTCACAGTATAAAGTTTATTGTCTTCGCGATCAAACTCTTCCTCTTCCTTTTTGACCTTTACTCCATCAACAGTTTCTGTTGGAATATAAGGCCCATTTACAATACATTTCCAGATTTCTCGACCTTAAGACTGAAGAAATATTCTCATTTTAGCTTTTCATAAACTATAATTATTTCCACAAAATAGCGGAGGTCGACTACTGGATTGACCTTCAACGAAAGTAGCTGCAATGTTAGCCATATGATCTTAACTCAACAGATAGTTAATCTTATAACAGAGCCCTTACTCTGATACCAATTGTTACCCAGATGACTAACACAAGAGGGGGGATGAATTGGGTTATATTATAAAAATTAACACTTATAAATCAAATATACAATATAAAATATAAACAGAATATAAAACAGTAAGAAATGTAAAGAGTAGGGTAAGAAAAAATAAACTCAATATTTTTACGAAGTTCAGTCCCACTGCCTACGTCATCGCCTCAGGCTACCCCTTGAGAATCCCAAATTCACTATTCAATCTCCTTTAGGTGGAGATATAAACCTATTACACATTTTAGCAGCACCGCTCTAAAGAATCCATATAGAACACCTTCTACACTTCCAATCACCTCACACTTAGTGATTTAGCTATTCTCTGTGTAGAACACCTTCTACACACACAAGGGTTGTAAGCACCCTCTTACTAATACAAGAGTTGATAGTGGGTAGACTATCAAAGTAAACTTCTCAATGAGTGAGATAGAAACAATATAGTGCAACCTATATTTCTCTCAAAAAAAATAAAAATTAAGGTTCAAAACTTTAAAAAAGAGAGAATGAGAGCTTTGAAAGAATGATGCAAAACTTAGCAATAGATGTGTAAACTCTTATTGTGATTTTTGTAGAACTCAAGTGAGATATTTATAGGCAAATGAGTCTTCAATTTCAAATTTGAAAAAATTCACATGTCAAATAAGAGTACTATTCACTTTTCAAAAAATTCAAATAAAAGCATTTCCTTTTTGCATTTGTCAAAGACAACTTTATTCATCTTTCAAAAAAATCAACTCTAATATTTTACTTTTCATACATGACAAAATGAGTATGATTTATTTTTCAAACCAAATTATCTTCTTTTTGCATATGTCAAAAAAACACACAACTACTCCTTAAGATTTTCAAACAAAATTATCCATCTTTTGTATTTGTCAAAAAAACATACAACCACCTTTCAAGATTTTCAAACACAATCATCTATATTTTACATTTGTCAAAAAAACACACAACCACTATTCAAGACTTTCAAACAAAATATGCACCTATCAAATATGATAATCAATCATCTTACAAATTCAAATTTTTATATAAAAAAATATAATTTTCGAAATTATATTGTTTGATGATGTTATGCACATGTGAAAAACATAATTTTCAAAACTAAGACATTTAAAGATGTCTTACATATGTGAAAAAAAAATAATTTGATGTTTTATGAGAAAAATGAGTAATTTGGAGCCTTAATCCAATTTCGAATTTTATCAAGAGATGTACAAAAATAATCTATGAGTTTCATTTGTAGAATTATTTTTTTATGCTTGATGTGCGCTTCGCTCCATTGCGTAAATAATTTGAGCTTGAGACTTGAATTTATCTGTTATCATCAAAATCTACACGTAGATATGAAATTTGAAACCTTGGATTCAACACTAATATTTATGATGAATTATCTGTAACGACAATAATTATTAGCAACAAAAACAGATTCATTTTGGTAGGAAATAATCAGTTTAGCAAAAAATAACTAGTCACAAATAAACAATTTTTTTTGTAATAATATTTTGAAGGATATTATTATTATTTTGTTATAAATACAAACTTATATGAGCCAAAGCTAGCTTGTGTATATAAATCAAGCCTGATTGGAACTAGGGGTGGGTAACAGGTATCCACACCTGCTGCCCCACCCGCATTTCGCCCTGCATCGCCGTGCGGGAACGGAGTCACCCGCCCGGCAGGCGGGGGGCGGGGTCCCATGTAGGGGTCTCTCCGCCCTGCTTTTACCCCGTCCCCACCTTCCTTTATATATAAATATAAATATATAATTATATATATTAATAAATGACCAATGTTATGTAAAATGATTTTATTAGTTTAGAGTTTAGATTCTTAAAAAGTTAGAAGTAGTATTTATAAATTGTAATGTTAATAGTTAATAATAAAATTTATAATTTTGTAGGATTAATTTGTATTATTATAAATTTGTAATAACTTAGTATTTATTTTAAGTTTTATTATTTTAGTGATCTTTTCAAGTGACTTTAGACTTTAGTAATGGAATATCGAATATTTTTTAATATATAATTGTGTGTTTAAATCAAGTTTGGTGGTGTTTTAGGCTAAAAATAGTTTGGAAACTTAATCTAGACTGAAAATACTCAAAATTGCGAAATAGGCAAGGCCCTATAGGGCTGGGGCGGGGGGCGGGCGGATAGGCTTCTACCCCGCTACCTCGCTGTGGGACGAGGTACCTGACTCCCATGTAGGCGGGGGCAGGGTGCAGGATTGAATTCCCACCCCTCGCCCAGGTGGGGACGAAAGTAGGGGTGCCCCGCCCCCGCTTGGGCGGATATCACCCCTAATTGGAACTGTTTAGCGCCCATTTTTAGTAGGCAATTAAGGGGGATGATCATCGATAATTAGCCATAGCCAAGGAGAGTACCGTTATTTTAAAATTTCTCCATCATTTTTGAGTTACAAATTAATGCACCATCCATATCACTTAAATTATAAGATTTAATTTGTAAAATTTACATTTTAAAGTTTATCTTTCAAATTAAATTATATCACGTAAACAGTATAGAATGTAGATGTATCTTAAAATATAGCATTGCTCAATATATATATATATATATATATATATATATATATATATCCACCCAGCCACAATTAATAACTGAACATTTTCGATGACATTAATCTGCTTGCTGAACAACAATGGGTATTATTATTTATTATAATGTTTTTAATGTTAATTAGCTAGGATCATCATGTAGATTAGCATGGGGTGGTACTGAATGAGTAAACTGCCATATATAGTTTGAAGACTACACTAATTATATATGAAAATAAATGTTTTAACTATAAAACAATTCTATTATAAAAATAAATTTATAAATTATATGATTTAACATGATGTATTAAATTATAAAATCACATTTTTATAAAATCGTAAACACTTCGTACGAGAGCTAGAAGATGAGGAGGGGATAAAAAACAGTGCGATAAATATATACAACAAAGATTGGTGCCGTTGGGCCCCTCCTTCATATATAACTGCAATCTGGCAAGCAACACACAGCATTGATTCGAATATCAAACCCCCAGAAGATACATATAAAACAACATACATACATACATACATACATACATACATACAAATATATAACCTCCTCAAGGATATGTTAAACTGAATGTGAATGGGGCTATATTTCAAGAACCAAATGAGTCTAGAATTGGATCAGTAATGAGAGATGAGGATGGCAATGTTCTGATGGCCAGCTGCTCGTCAATCAGAAAATGGGTACCAAATTTTTGGTCATCTTGTGTTTAATTGGGATATCTTTGTACGTTTGTTTCATTGTTTTAATGCAAGTACTTGTCAAAAAGACAAAGATGTTTAAGTACTATACCACTTCCTTAAAGTTGAATCTCAGTTTTTACAAAACTATCTTTCATTTAATATGGAGTTGTACATATATATATATATATATATATATATATATAAGAGTTGTAAGAGAGTTGTAGTTAATCATTTTCTTAAGCTTATATTACATGGAAGTGACATTCTGTTTAACCATTCCAATATTGAGATTATTTCCCAACAGTCAACTAACTTAACCAATATATGGACTTGCCGAACAATATCATGAGTAATGACAGTACATGCATGGCCAACAAAAGGAGGAAAAGTATACACATACAATACTCTTTAAACCCTTTACACAATCATATTTTAAATAAGGAGTATTTTTTGTAAAATAACTTATAAAAGTAAAATATCATTTTATAAAAATAACCTCAATTTAAAATATAACGCGGAGTAAAAAAATTATAAAAAAATGATTGTATATTATTACACTTTTAATTATATCATCAACTCCAGCCATCGACAAGATCAATGTCAAAAGTCGAAGCAACCATCAACTTAATTGGTATTATTATAATAATCATGGTATAAAAACAGTAGTAGGCCCCATGCATGTAGGCTTGAAGATCAACCTGATTTAAGCTATTGATTTAGTAATGTTTGCATTGATTTTGAATCTGATTGAAATCAGATTGAATAATTCTCAAAATCATGTTGTCATTATTTTGGGACCTTAAATTCGGATAAATATTGAATTAGTTGCGGTGTCAAATTAGTTGTAGATTCACAGGCCCCACACAAACAGTGTGCACTCTTCTGCATGTGCACTCTCCCCATGATGACAGTTCCCTATTGGGGTTGTCGGTTAAGGTGTGTCGAGAGACACAATTGTTTGGTTTAATCCAACAGCTGTAACTATTGTCTACCGTTGCTAATAGGTCTATAAATAAAAACCATTTGTGCAATAATTACCTGCCTTTGAACTCTTTGTCCAACACGAAACCATGAGACAAACGCCCTAATGGGATTCTTACCAAATTGATCCACAAATTCCATCAGTGGTATCAAAAGCCTGAGCCTTGTCATGATAGAGAGATTGTTTTATTGTATAGAAAAGACCATCAATAGGCAAGTGCTTGGTTTGGCAATCACACTTTCATATTATACTTACTTAAAAGATAATTTCAGACCTATCACAAAAGCTTTTTCAAATCACTGATAATTTGAAAATTCTGGTTATCAAGTACTATTTGTTCCTTTGCCACCAATCAATTTAAGAATTCAAACCCTTTGACCCACCAAACTGCTTGAACTTGTTCCCACTGGAATTAACAGGCATTGCACTTAACCAAGGATCATAATGGGCCGGTCGAATGGCGTCACTTAGAGTACTAGCAATGGACTTGCTATAATTTTCCTTCAAATTTGGAGAATTTTGGAAGATTACTATTCACAAGTAGAAAAATATTCTCCTGATCTCTCCACCATTTTCTTCCCACTATTGATCAAATTTAACGAAATTTTTTTAGAAAGTGTGTAAAAATGTACAATTTAAAGAAAAATTATAGCAAGTCCATTACTAATGCTTTTAGATGAGTACCATGAGTGATCTTTGAACAACCCTTATTCTGATGTTGGATGACTCCACATTGAAAGCACACATTTTGTAGCTGCTCATATTTGAAAGGAATTCAGTACTACTAGTCATCGAGCTTTAGTAGCCTACCCTGACTAGTAGCTTGGTGATGTTAGTGATGTCTAATCCCACTCTTACTTTTAGGAACTTAGCTATAGCTTTTGCCATAAGTATCCCTGCCCATCATCGAGTCAAGTTGTTCACCCACTTCCTTTGTCATCCCCGCTAGAGGGATGTTATGAAACGTAATCCAGAAGAATTCTGTATGGAATGCAATGTCCTTATGAGGGGTGTTGCACTCAAACTCTAGGAGACACTCTAGATATTTGTTAAAGGACTAAGGTTTCTCCATTTTCAGCCTCTTCTTACCAAAATCATTTTGGAATTCAAAAGAAAACGGTTCTCTCCAACTTCTTAAGAGTTTTTTTGACTCGTCCCCCATCACCCCACCCTAAACCAACAATATAAAAGATTCAGCTTTGCATGCGCAAAGAGAACACCTCACCTTTTAGAGAGAGCGAGAGGACCCCATTGGAGACATGAGTATGTTGTCCAATTCTTGCTTCACTATTACTCAATCATCTTGATCAGATTGCAACTATATTATTATACTATCCTAGCTTGTATTTATAATATGCATAGATATGTGAGAATTTATTGTATTTTCCAAAGTTAAAAAGATAGTACTTATACAAAAGAGGGAAAAACCTATAATAACTTCCTAATGTAAACTACTATTTTTTACCAAGATTTTTGGAAGGTCAAGGGTCATCTCTAGGCCAGGCTCAACTTAGGCTATGTTTGGATATTGAACTAAATTGAGTTTTTTATGAATAATAATGAGTTGGCATGGTAGAATAAGTTTTGTGAGATTCACCTAAAATGAATTTAAATGTGTTTGGATATTAAGATAAACTTAAATGTATTTATGAGAAATTAAAAAAGATTGTGGGTCTCGCATATAAAGAAGTATTAAATTAAAAAAGATTATGGGTCTCACGTGTAAAAAAATTTTGAATTGAAATGAATTTAGTAATTTGAAAGTTGAGTGTTTTAATGTTAGACTTAGATTAAAGTTAGACTAAATTGAATTAATCTCACTTGAGTCTATCAACCAAACAGAGCAATTTCGCCAATAATTGTATACAGTGGCGGCCATGGCCCCCCAAAAGTTTGGGAAAGAATAATATATATTAGTTTTTTATGATTTAATATGATATTAATCCCATCTTGCGTTGGACCCTTCTCCAGAAAATTATCTTGGCCTCTCCTCTACAAATTATTTTGATATTATAAATTAATTACTTATAAGTCTAAATTAAAAAAATTTAATCTGATTTAAAAATAAAAAAAAAAAAATACATCTCACATAATATAAAATAATCTAATAACATGATAACACATTTTTATTATAAATACAAATAAAAAATGAAGTTGGATGATTTCTACTCTACAATTCTGCCAGTAGATCATGTTTCTAACCTCTCTTTCCATTTTCCAAACCATTGGAAGTCTACATAGTTACACGGTTTATACCACTGTAGTCTGCCACTAAGCACGATACTATTGTCCTTACAGACTTACAATTTACTCCTTCATCCATCTCATTTCACAAGTCACAGACACTAAGACACGGAAGCACTTGGTTTCTAACAAGGCCACGACACCTTTGCATTTTGCAAGTCTTGAAGGCTGAAGTACATCGCAATAGACACATTTCCTCCATCGTCCTTAATCCTTCGTGTCTTTCTTGTTCTTACTGTAAGAGTTTTATTTAAACTCTGTATCCCACACACTCATCTTATCAGTTTGAAATAGTTCAAAATCTTATCGGTTAATATTTAAGTTATGAAGAGATAAAAATTACTCATAAGAGATAAAATTAAATGTCGGCATCTCTAATTATAATCAGACACAAACTCTTAGATTTCTTAATGGTCGGAAGTCTATAAATAACACGGAAAGGTTCAAGGATTCTCACCTACAACATTAGAGTACCTCTAGCCATCGGGAGACACTTGTGAGGCAATGTTGCTAGAGCAATTATTCTCTTATAGTCGGTATAGTTCTTTATCAATCAGATGGAGAAATGTACGTTTCTCATATTTTATTATTGTAGATCATAGAAAATTCAAGATCCAATAATTAATGTCATGTTAAAAATATTTAACATGTGGTATCAGAGCGTTAGGTTATAGATTTTTTATGATCTCGATGTGATATTTAATGTATATATGTTTACGTACATCTACAATTTTATCTAACACTTAAAACCATAATGATGTTTGAAACATCAACTTTGTTATTCCGAGAATGCATAATTGAAATATTTCAATTTTATGTATATCGACTTTAGTTTAGCCGTATTATGCATATGGGTAGTAGTTTTTTCATGCTAGCTGTGTTATGCGATTATTATAAACAAAGAACGTTTTGGCTTGGGCACTATGTAATCACGCACTGAAGCCGATTGTTTGGGCACGGCGTGTGGTGGCCATCAACCCAACAGTGATAGTTTTGGAGTGGCGGCATAAAGGGGCTAAGAAGCCCGGTCGTCGGCCCTTATGGTAACGGCGACAGTGGGGTTTAAAACCCACTTCCGTGATGTTTTCCCAGTAAGAAAAAAATAGGCACGGAAAGGTGTTTTGTTGCTCACCTGCGGAAGGAAGACACGTTGCCATGTTCTCATCTTCAATGAGCCTTACATCTACTGCAAACCAAGTCTCTGTAATAAGAAGAGTTCGGTGGCTAAAGGTTGAAGAAGGGACCTTAGGGTTCACCTTTATTTCATCTTATTGACGTGGGCCGGGTCATTGGCTCTACCCCATTTAGGTTAACTAAAATAGAAACCAGGCTTATGAAAATTGTGGCCCAGCCCCATAATAGAAAAAAAAAAAAAAAAAAATCGCAAAGGGCTGCTGGGCCGAGCTTCATGGTCCAGTCCGATGGGCATAGGGAAAGAAAGGAGTTGGATCTGTACAGTAGCCCAACCCAGTTCAACCCAAAGGGTTAACCATTTATGATCCGGGTCCTGACCCGGTTTCCTAGCCCGACTCAATCCAGATTAAACAATCCAGATTTTAATATTGGTTCCAAAAAAACAAAAACAAAAAATAAAATAAAATAAAGTATTATTATTCTCTCTTATATGCATACTTCCATATTATATGCATGTATTTAAATTATGTACATGTTATTAAGGTTATCTAAATGTATGTATGAAATGTTTATTTAATTTATATACATGTTATTATTGTGATTTTCTTGTAAAATCAATTTTGGCTTAAACATGAAATTTTCTTTTTTATGAATTTTGCTGTGAGAGTGGGGATGTGTACAAACTAAGGCGGTTCTGTTTAGGAGATTGGAAATTCTAAGTGTGTCTGTTGTGACCCTCCAATCTTTCTTGAGAACCTTGAAATTCTGTATAGGAAAGAATAATCTTTCTTGGGAACTTACTTAGTAAGTATTATTCATACCTGCAGTAAAATTCATCAAACATTTTATTTCATGCATATTATTGTTATCTATATTTGTATGCATATTATTATTATGAACTGTCTATTTTGGCTCTTATTGTCATGCCATGTATATCTAATATGGGACAATGATTTACATCAAAATTAAAAAAAGATTGGTTGCCCAAAGGTACAAGATTTTCTTAATTTTTGTGACAAATCGTTAAACCCATAGTAAGGTGGATATGATGGAGGGAACACCTGGTGTGTCAAGATTTACTCCCAAAGGAGGATTTTGATGACACTACTAGTTTATCCATCAAAAGTAAGGTTGGAGGAAACACTTTGTATGTCAGAGTTTACTCTCAAAGAAGAATTCTGATGATACAACTAGTTCATCCACAGAATTTTATACTGGAGAGAACACTTTGTGTGTCAAGATCTACTCCCAAATGAGGGTTTTGATGACACTACTAGTTCATCCATAATTGTTTAAATTCTAATTATTGTTTATAAGTGTCTAACTCAAAGCATAATATTATAAAATTTTATTGCAGTAAGTGTACCCACATCACTACACTCACAGATTTCATCTGTTCCTATTTTGAATAGCTCCAATTTTTCTGAATGAGTTGAGAGAGTTAGGTTCATTGTAGGAGTTCTTGATTTAGACTCATCCCTTATGAGTCTAAAACCATCATCCATCACTGAAACTAGTACCAAAGATCAGAAATAATCCTTTAAATAGTGGGAGAGATCAAATAGGCTGAGTTTAATGTTTAAGAAAATGACCATAGTCGAAAATATCAAAAATTCACTCCCTAGTACTGAGGAAGCCCAAACTTTTTTGAAAAATGCTGAGAGGTTTAAATCCGCTGATAAGTCTTTAGCAGGAATAGTGATGGCTAGACTCACCACCATGAAATATGATGGTGCTAAATGAATGCAAGAGCATATCCTTGAAATGACCAATATTGCTGCTAGATTGCAAACCCTAGAAATGAAAGTAGATGAGTGTTCAGTTTATTCTAAACTCATTTCCACCTCAGTATGGTTCATTCCAGATACATTACAATGCTATAAAAGATAAATGGAATGTGAATGAGTTGGCAAGTATGGTAGTTCAGGAGGAAGCAAGACTGAAACAACAAGGACATCACTCTGTCAATTTCGTGAATAAAGAAGCTGAAAAGAAAAAATATCATTATAGTAAAAAAAAGCGAACTGGACCACCGAAAGGGAAGCAAATTATCAAAGTTAATCAAGTTTAGAACAACAGTAGCAAATGCTACTTTTGCAGGGAACATGGACACATGAAAGCTGAGTGTCCAAAACGTAAGGCTTGATTCGAAAAGAAAGGTCAGCCACTTACCTTTGTATGTCTTGAATCAAACCTTGTAAATGTTCCCACTAATTCTTGGTGGCTAGATTTAGGTGCTAACATTCATATTTCTATAACCATGCAGGGATACCTTACAATCCAAACACCAAGCCCCAATGAGCGGTTCATTTTTATGGGAAATGAGAATAAGGCCGAAGTTTTAGCCATAGGGACCTTTCGTTTAGTTTTGAGTACTGATCATTGTTTAGACCTTTATAACACAGTATTTGTGTCTTCTGTGAGGCGTAATTTAATTTCAATTTTCAGAATAGATACTGATAGTTATTTATTTTCGTTCCAAAATGGTAGTTTCAATTTGTTTAAAAACAATTTATCTATTGGTTTTGGGTTTCTTTCTGATGGTCTTTATCAACTTTGCCTTGATAATAAATTCATTAAAAATACCTATATCCAACACAATGAAACATGTATTGAAACTAAAAGAAACATGATGAATGAAAACTCATATGACTTGTAGCATAAAATGTTGGGGCATATCTTCAAAGAAAGGTTACAGAAATTAGTAAAAGAAGAGATTCTACCGCACATTGATTTTACTAATCTTGAAGTGTGTGTGGATTGTATAAAAGGAAAACAAACCAAACATACTAAAAAAGGTACCACAAGCAGTAAATAACTTCTTGAAATAATTCACACAGATATATGTGGACCATTCTCCATATAATGTTTTGGTGAAGAAAAATATTTCATCACCTTTATAGATGATTTTTCACGTTTTGGATATATCTATATGTTACATGAGAAATCTTAAACTGCATCGGTACTTGAGCTATTTCTCATGGAGGTGGAAAGACAGATAGAAAAGTGAAAATCATCAGGTTGGATAGAGGTGGTGAATACTATGGAAAGTATGATGAATCCGGCTGCAATCCGGGCCCATTCGCCAAACTTCTTGAACAGCGTGACATTGTTGCACAATACACGATGTCCGAAATGCCACAACAAAATGGAATTGCTGAAAGGCATAGTCGAACCTTATTGGATATTGTCAGAAGTATGATAAGTAATTCTATCTTACCCAAATCATTGTGGGGTGAAGCTATTAAGACGACAATGTATATCTTAAACCGAGTTCCTAGTAAAGCAGTTCCAAAAACTCATTTCAAGCTATAGACTGACAGGAAACCAAGTTTGAGACATATGCATGTTTGGGGTTGCCTAGCCGAAGCGAGACTTTACAACCCACATGAAAAGAAATTGGACTCTAGAACAGTAAGCGGGTACTTCATTGGTTACCCAGAGAGATCCAAATGGTATAGGTTTTACTGTCCTAATCATAGTCCAAGAATTGTGGAAACAGGAAATGCCAAATTCATTAAATTTGGCAAGATTAGTGGGAGAATTGAACCCAGAGATGTGATCATTGAGGTAATACGGGTAGATGTCCCTGTACCTACATCCTCGAAAAAGATAATAGTTCCTCTAATCGATCATCACGATGATACCGTGGAACAAGTAAATGATCACCCATCTTAGAATAATTATACCATTGATGAGCCAAGTTCGGAGTCACCAGAACAGATTGTCTTGCGCAAATCTCAGAGAGATCGGAAACCTGCCATTTCGACAGATTATATAGTGTATCTCCAGGAATCTGAATTTGACATTAGGACAAGTAAAGATCCACTAACGTTTTCACAAGCCATAGATGAAAGTGATTATAGTAAATGGATCGATGCAATGAAAGAAGAATTGAAATCCATGGATCAAAATCAAGTCTGGGATCTCGTTAAGTTGCCTGAAAGAAGTAAAAGAGTCGGGTGTAAATAGATATTTAAGACCAAACACGACTCGAAAGGCAACATTAAACGACATAAGGCTAGACTTGTTGCTAAGGGTTTTACTCAGAAAGAAAGCATTGATTACAAAAAGACCTTTTTTCCAGTATCTAAAAAGGACTCATTTAGAATTATTATAGCACTGGTGGCTCATTATGATTTAGAGTTACATCAGATAGATGTGAAAACAGCTTTTTTAAATGGAAGTTTGGATGAAGTGGTCTACATGGAGCAGCCAGAGGGCTTCTCAGAAAAGGGCTTCTCAAAAAAGGGCAAAGATCACCTAGTATATAGGTTTAAGAAATCGATATAGGGGCTTAAGCAAGCTTCCCGACAGTGGTACTTAAAGTTCAACGATACCATTATTGCCTTGGTTTTAAAGAGAATATCATTGATTGATGTATATATCTAAAGGTCAGTGGGAGTAAGTTCATAATTTTGATCCTGTATGTTGATGATATCTTGTTGGCTAGTAGTGATCTTGGCTTATTTTATGAAACCAAGGGTTTTCTTTCTAAGAACTTTGAAATGAAAGATATGGGTGAGGCATCCTTTGTGATCGGAATTGAAATCTTTCGAGATCGAAAGCAAGGACTGTTAGAATTGTCTCGGAAAAGTTACCTAGAAAGGATTCTTGAGAAATTTGGCATGAAAAGTTGTTCATCACTGGATACTCCGATATCAAAAGCTGATAAGTTTAGCCAATCATAGTGTCCTAAAACTGAGTGGGAGAGTAAAGAGATGACAACAATTCCCTATGCTTTGATTGTGGGAAGTTTGATATATGCACAGATTTGTACAAGACCGAATATTAGCTTTGCAGTTGGCATGCTTGGGCACTACCAGAGTAACCCAGGGATGTCTCATTGGAAAGCAGCAAAAAGGGTATTGCGATACTTGCAAGGAACTAAGGATTACCAGCTTACTTTCAGAAAAACTGACAGTTTGGACGTAACTGGATATTCAGACTCAGATTTCGTCGGTTGTCCTGATAGCAGGAAATCCACTTCAGGTTATGTTTTCCTACTGGCCGGTGGAGCGATCTCATGGAGAAGTATGAAGCAAACAATCACTACTTCATCAACAATGGAGGCTGAGTTTGTGGCGTGCTTTGAGACCACAGTGCATGGTTTATGGCTGAGGAACTTTATCTCAGGGCTTGAGGTTGTCGACTCTATAGCCAGGCCGCTGAGAATTTACTGTGATAATTCCTCTATAGTCTTTTTCTCCAAGAATGATAGGTATTCTAAAGGTGCTAAGCACGTGGAGCTCAAACACCTAAGCGTCAAGGAGGAAGTATAGAAACAAACAGTGTCCATAGAACATATTAGTACTTCGCTTATGATAGCAGACCCATTAACAAAGGGGATAGCGAAACAGTTTAAAGAACATGTTAACAGTATGGGTCTTATGATGTAAACATGTTATTGAGCTCGTAAATGTTCTGATTCTATTTGGACACTTAATGATATCAATTATGATTATTTTGTTTCTGTTTTTTTGTCTTTTCTATTTTATATGTACATTGAATGGTATGTATAAATGATGACAAGATAATGTCTATGTTAGACATGAATTAGAACCCAAAGACATTACTATTTTAGCCTTAATTATCCCAATTAAAGATCGTGTGTTAAATTTAGTTACTGGTGTTGTAGTACATGGAAAGGAATCTGTTGATTATATAACAGAGGACCGTCATGACTCGCATTGATAGTTAATTTGATATTAATATTATGGAACTCATGAAATGTGTGTTGCACTATGAAAAGTTCAGGAAATAAATTTGCACAGTATGGTTAATTTCCTGTGATAAGCCCATGAAGGAAAAATATTATTTTATGGGCGTATGGGCCAAGTGGGAGAATGTAAGAGTTTTATTTAGACTCTGTGTCCCACACACCCATCTTATCAGTTTGAAATAGTTCAAAATCTTATCGATTAATATTTGAGTTATGAAGGGATAAAAATTACTCCTAAGAGATAAGATTAAAGGTCTGCATCTCTAATTATAGTCAAATACAAACTTTTAGATTTCTTGATGGTCGGAAGTCTATAAATAGCACTGGGAGATTCAAGGGTTCTCACATACAACATCAGAGTGCCTTTAGCCATCGGAAGACACTTGTAAGGCAACATTACTAGAGTGATTCTTCTTTCATAATCGGTATAGTTCTTTATCAATCAAATGGAGAAATGAACGTTTCTCATATTGTTATCTTATTATTGTAAATCATAGAAAATCCAAGATCCAATAATTAATGTCATGTTAAAAATATTTAACACTTACTTCATCCCATAGTCTCTCTCGTCACTTGATCTCTCTCACTCTCAATGCTCCGCGGCTCTGCCTCCAAGCTTGCTGTCAAATTTATTGACTCAGCCATCCATCTCCATCACAACTCCCTACGGCTACCTCGGTGAGCTTGTTTAAATTAAGTTTGAATTTTAGTTTTGTGAGGATTTTATATTGATATAATATATATTAAGTATGTGTACTAATTTAAATTGCTTTCGATAGCTTTATGTGTACTGATAAATTACTTGATTTGTAATTTTAAATTACTTGACTTTTGTTTTTGGCACCACCTTATTATCAAAATGATTTATGAAATTTATTTGAATTTATTTTATATGTTTCAATTTGATTTTAAATATAGGTTCATAATTAAATGATGATTAAATTAAAAATTATCGACTTATTCTTTAAAAAAAGAAGTTGATATTCCAGAAATTTTTTCTAAAATTCCAAGAATTGAACCTTAGAAACATCTTGATCTTAACTCTCAAATTTTAGAGTTTGAAGATATTCATTTTATATCATCAACACTTGACTTTACAAAAATTGATATATCTTCTCTATAACGAGATTTAGGATTACATCCTCTTATGTAAGTTTGGTGAAGGAGCGACAAAACTTGACAGTAGGTTTGGTGAAGGAGTGATAAAACTTTTAACTCTTAGCTCAGCTTTGGATCCAAATGATGCTTTTAAATCTTTTAACATTGATGATATTTGTTGTCTTGCAAAAGAGTATTATCCTCTTGATTTTGAAGTTGATGTGCTTACAAATATGAAATTTCAGAATTTGTCATCCATTATAGATTTATGTTGCAGATTGGTAGACAGAGAAATAAAAAACATATTATCTTATTGATAGATTGATTTGTCTTATTTTGACTCTCTTAGTGTCTACAGGGACCAGTGAATGAGCATTTTTAGTTATGAAGATTGTTAAAATAAAATTCTGCAACAAAATTGAAGATGAATTTCTAGCAAATAATTTAGGCCCTATTTGTTTTTAAAAACCATCTCATCTTATCACATCTCATCTAATCATTATATATTTATCAAATTTCAATACAAAATAATATAAATAATTTAATTTTTTCAAATTTCAATACAAAAATCATATTAAAAAATACTTTATAATAATATTTTATTTAACTTTTCACTTTAATCTCAATTTATCTCAATTTTATCTTAGAAAACAAACTAGCTCTTAGTTGTCTACATTGAAATAGAAATAGCTAAGAATTTTGATTCAAATTCAATACTTGTTTTGCTTCTTTAAAAGAGTGCAAGTTACAATTTTAGACACTTTATATTTTTCTTGTTTAATATATTTTTTTAGATAACTTTTGTTTAATATATTTGTATGAATGTCTTTATGTTATTTTAATGATATATTCTTTTTAACATATCATATATTTTGTTAATACATAAGTTGTATCCTTATAAAAAAAATACATTAGTTATATTAAGCGTATTTTATTTATATTTTAAATCTTTCTACTAGATTGTTCTATACCACAAGAAAAATTATATAGAGATAAAATAAAATAAAAAATTTGTTATAATTTTAGTTTTGCTTAACCCTTTTTAAAACAAATTCCTGGTTCCACAATTGCTTGTATATATGACTTATTATAGTTCGTTCATTTAAACAAGTCCACTATAACAAACTCCTTATTTGCCAGCATTCCACATTATCTATTTCTTACTAGTATATTGTCTATTGATAGTGGAAAGGACCCTCCAAAACGTTTTGTATCAACTTTATTTTAATATATGCATGCTTAATTAGGAAAAACAAAAAACAAAAAGTCCACAATCAGTTTATAAGTGGAATAAAGAACTAACAAGAGCATTGCCACATAGGATTAGTTTGCGACGTGTTAGCTAGCTAGCTCTTGATTGATTCATGCAATATATTGATATCATGTGCCATCTAATCTTATATTAAAATAGGATGTCTTGTTAGATGCTCGATGGACGTACCTAATTAATTGTGAATCATTGTATATTTAAGTATCAAACTTCATAAAAATTAAAAATTGAGAACTGAAATTATCAAAACGTGAAAATTCAAATTCAAGTTGTACAATTAACCCTAAAAACTATAACAGAATCAAATATAAACTTGGATGCATGACAAGTAATTATATATAGTTTGGGAAGTTGATAGTCTTGCTATTGTATGCCAAGCCATCCACTTCCACAATTATATTATCCTATGAAAATAAAAAACGTGAGAATTTCATTTTGCACCTTTATTTCATTTAGTTGTTTGACAGTACAAGAAATGGGGGTTATTGCAGTGTCTTTGTGTGTGCCACAATTAAAAGTGCTACAAAAGGTAGCTTATTGCGTCACTTTATATTTTGTCGCATAAGAGCTCCGCTTTTAAATCCCTTTTCACGCTTGATTTATGTCAAGTATTTATTGAGATATTTTTAAGTGTTATTACGGCGATAATTAGTGCCGCAATAAATATTGTCTTATTGCAGCACTATTATTTGACACTAACATAATTTTCTAACGCACATTTTAATGTACGCCGCAACAAATCCGAAATTATGTCACGCGATTTAGTTTGAAACAACCCCCCCTCCCTCGGCGATAGTTCCCCCCACACTTAATCTCTCTCTTCTCTGTCTCTTTTTCTTTTCGCCAACCCAGCAGCAAGTCTCCCTGTCGATCATCCACGTTGCCATCGTCCATCTCCGAAACGGTAATCTCTCTGCACCGCGCCTCTGTCATTTCCCTATTCTCTTTCTATTTCTCTCATTTTCTCTTCATCGAGTGACATCTATCTCTTTCTATTTCTCTTATTTTCTCTTCATCAAGTGACTACAACGAGGGGTAGCCATTTCTCCACTACAATGAGGTATTTCTTTACCCCCTTGTGATGTTACGAAACCCTAACTCTTAGGGTAAGTAGCCTCACATGCTATCCTAATAGATTTTTTTTGTTAGGATTTCATGAAAATAGAGGATTAGGATTATTGTTAGTTAATTGTAGTGTTGTTTGGCATCTCATTGATAATTTTAGGTGTTTTTTCATTTTTTATTGCATTTTGTTGGAGATTTTCTCATTGATTTTTCCTTGGTAGTTTTGGTGTATCCATCCATTATTATTAGTTGATTTAGTGTTGTTTGGTGTCTCGTTGATTTTGGGGCATTGGGGTCAACTATCTGATTTATTTATAGCTACATCCATGTAGCTACATCTATTGTTATTGTTAGTTGATTTAGTGGCCTCATCCAATGTCCTGATGAGCTCTGCTCCTTTGAGATTTATTTCCATGATTTCATTGAGAGCTCACTATAAAATTTCTTGGGACAATTAGTCTTCCCTACATCATTTCTTAATTGTGTGTGTGTGTTTACTCATAAATGAGAGCTCAACAAATGAATCATCTTAAATGAGACCTCACCTACACTCAATGCTTGTAGTGAGCAAATGACTAGTGAATCTTTTTGGTTAGTAAATAGCATATGAATGAGAATTTTATACTCTTATCCCTATGTTAATTTTATACTCTTATTATATGAACTACGTGATGAAGTGTGACTTGGATGAATGAATGAGAAATTAAGGATATGGTTGACTTATGTTTTAAATTTGGATTGGAAATGATGCTGCTAGGTTCATGGAATATATATATATATATATATATATAATATGATGCATTATTAGCTATATAATTTTAAGCCAAAATATGTGAACAGAATGGGACCTGCTTTATGCTAAAGTTGCAAAGTCTTTTTCTTTTCTGGTTCTCATTTGTTAATTAGGTCGGATTGTAGATGGTATTGGCTATTGTAGAGGGGATTTTTGGTGTTGAGTACCTCTATTAGAAAAATGGTAAGTTTGAAGCTCACATTTTAATTACTGAGATATTGTCAAATGCACTACTTTAAGATATTGTCAAAAAATAAATTAACATCATAGGAAAAAAGAATAGCATCAGCTTTGACTCTTTGTATAGCTTTCTCTTTGTTTTTTTTTTTTCTATAAATAGATACCCCTGTTTTATCAAAACCGTTTGGCATTAATAACATCACTTAAGCTTATTGATGCTCTGTTTGGTTACTTGAAGGTTGCCTCTTTATGTTTCTTAATAAATACATGATACATGATTATATAGAGTTTAATCTTTATTTTTTTTTTTAAATTTGGGTGCAGAGAAAGCTAGATGAAGCAGCAGTAGTAGATGCTACCCCATGCAAAAACATACAAAACTATGATGGCAACAACGGTAGTGATTGATGTGCAAGTTTCAGCATAACACAAACTCTATCATTGAGGACTTGGTAATTTTATTTTTCCATCCACTACTACTTGTTTGTGATAACATTATTGTTAAGCTAGCCTTTCATTGAGGGAGTTTATTGCTTATTTTCCTATCATTGACTTTTTGTCCAATAATCATGGTTCCTACAAATAAATTAATTGTATTGGGTACATTCTTTGTCAAGTAAATATGTTTACAAATTACAAAAAATAACAATTCAGTGTAAGTACTTTTAACAGTAGATGAAGAAACTGCTACCTCCAAACTTGAGGTATATGATTCTTTTATCATCTCCATTCATCTAGTTTATAGCTTTGGGTGTAAAGTGCTAGTTTTGTAAACCATTTTTTATTTTATTGATGAAATTTTCGTTATCTTTCAATTATTCTCAGTGAAAGACCTGAACATGATTGTCCCCTCTTTGGTGATTAAGTAGGAAGTCCTCCAATGAATCTTAATAGTAAATTTACACATGGGTTTTAAGTATTAATTAAAACCCAAACAAGAGATCAAATTGAATCTGCACATGGATTTTAAGTATTAATTATATGGCTGGTAGTTTGGATACAAAGGACTTGAAATTAAGTATTAATTATATGGCTGCTAGTATTAATTCTTTCTTATTAGCTTTGGCTGATGGCATTAGTTCTAAATTGTGCTTTTTCAACCTTTTTTTTAAACGTTAGGGGGAGCTCTAATGTTGATCTTTGGGATATATTGGATTTTTTCTTTTCCTATTTGCCTTTCAGCTTACTATTATAACTTTTAAGTTGGAACAATTTTAATATTGCCCTGCTAATTAACTAAATGATTGCTTTATTATTGGATGTTGATTATACTGAAAATGTGTAGTTGAAACCCTACCATGATTCTTGTTGATTTGCACATATATGAAGTTTAGTTGTCTGAAAATATATATGTACAACAGTGAAGGCCAAGATTTTTGTTTAGTTTTGGATCTAAAAATCTCATAATTTAACATACTTTTGTTGCTAGTCATGAAACAAAAGCAGGGGACAAGTTGTTTAGAACCTTATATATGGCTGCAAGAGGTCTAAAGTTTTTATAAACATCTAATGCATGAGTTTACTGCAATTGTTACAATGGGGTTGGCAGGGATTGAGACATAGTAAATCATGTATTACGTAGGATAGCTGTTACAAGAAATTTTAAAGACTTATATTTTGTTGCATGAGAGAAAACACCTTAACCATGCATTAAGGTTTAAAATTTTTAAATTGTATTAACTAAGTACAGCAAATTCAAATAAGGCTACCTATAGGTCTTGTTTAGCACACACCTTAAATTTTTATTAAGCTTAATACTTATCAAAAATAAATAAATAAATCTATTAAGCTTATTGTCATAATCGCCGCAAATAGGCAAGAAATTGCCGCAAATAGTATTTGCGACATTAACTAACCTCATATGAGAGACTCATTTGCGGTAGCAAACCACTTATTTGCAACGTTTTATTAGCGCCGCAAATAGTCGTTCTAAGGCGACATTCCAGGAGAACAAACGTGGTTCGACAGAATTAGCATTTTTTTGGCGTCCACTGTGCGGCACTGAAATTTGCGGCATTTTCATGGCGTCAAAAAAGCTAATATCTCTTGTAGTGTGATTTCTGTGATAACCCGGATTTTTAGACATCCGCTTAATTTTCATGTGTGGGATGATTATGTCTCTCCAAGACTATTTTTAGGAATTTTGGGATATATGTATAGGATTTCTATATTGAAAGGTTAGGAATAAGGTTGGGTATAAATGTGACTTGTGTTAAGGTGAAAAAGTGCTTAGACCCGAGATCTCGCTCAACTCTCGCTTGATGTCTGGCTCGAGCGAAATACAGGGACAGACAGACGTCTTTTAGTAGAATGGTCATAACTTGCTCATTTGAGGTCGGATTTGAGTGATTCAAGAGGCTATAGAAAGCTAAGAGGAATATCTACAACTTTTATGTTTTGAGGTTTAAGAGATATGGACTTAATCAAATAAGAAATAGAGATTGAAGTATCAGGTCTGAATTGGAGATAGATGAGCATTGACTTGAAGTTGACTAAGAACATTGGATAAGATTAGGCCTTTGGATTATTTTCTTAGTTATCCTAAGATCTGGACAAGTGTGTAGAGATGTGGAAAATGAGGAGATTTTATTTAGTGAATTTCGTGTGAAATAAGATGAATCATCTATCCAACACTTGGTGTACCCGGATTGGTGTTCTCGGGCTTATCTGTCGAGTTTTATTAGAAAGCTCATAACTTGGTCATATGAACACCAAATGAAGTGATTCTAGTTCCTATAGAACCTTAAGACATAGATCTATAACTTTTATGACTGAATATTTTAGAGAATCGAAGTATATCAATGGATTAATTGGGATGGAATGGGACTGATCTGTTTTAAGTGCAAACTGGAGCTCGAAAATAAATCACTCCACCACCTCACCTTAGATGTTCGAATTTGATTGGTTCTCCTCATGGTTATCTACTAGATACATGTATGAGAGCATGTGTTAGGTGGAGAAAGAGCTTCTAGAAGAATAATTAGTTTAGAACCAAACAAGAGTGAAGGACTAATCTGATTAGCCAAAACAGTCAACTATCCCCTTTGTTTCCAACCAATTGGTAACCAAACCTTCGGAATTAGGTGATGAGATATTTTCCAGCCACTCTAAGGGTGCTAAGGGAGTCTTGGACGTGTGGCCAAAGAGGAGGAAGAAGTTCTAGAAGCCTTGGGGATGCAAGAAAAGCCAATGACCAATTTAGCCTATCTTGGATATTTTAGACTTTTTGGAGTTTACTTTTATATCTATATTTGGTAATTATTTGGGGCCATTGATCTAAGATAATTTTAGATGAGGAAGAAGCATAGCCATAGGATGAAAATCCTTGGAGATCATGGGAGATATGGATGAGGATTGGACTAGGCAAAGCTGGACAGCACATGCCATACCCTTACACGGTTTGGGTTAACCCATTGCCTTGGTTTGTTTTCCTTCTCTTCTTCCCCAAGCCATCTATTCCTCTATATATATAGTCATCTTCAGATCATAGGAGACCTTTTGGGAGAAGAGACCCACGTTCACTTAGAGAGGAAGCCAAAGAAAAAGCCTCCTTAACCCTTGAACCTCCAAACATCTCCTAAGTGAGCTAAGTGAGTGCTTTGAGGAGAAATGTTGCAAGGACTAGTTGGATCATTCAACCAAGCTTTGGAGAAACTTGTAAGTATACAATTTAACTTAATCTTGGCATAGAATAGGTAGATTGTTGATGGAATTAAGTTTGTTGTTAGTTGGAGCTTGAATTAGGCTTATATGATGTGTTTGGAATCTATGGTGTTTTGGATATGATTTTGTGATAGTAAAATGTTAGGAAAATTATAAGGACCTAGAATTATGGTTTAATAAGTAAAAATAAGGTTGATGTGAAAAGATTGCTTGGTTTAGGTTGAAAAACCCCTTGAGCCGTGATCTCGCTCGACTGTCGCTCGACAGGCGAGTCGAGCGAAGGCAAATTGTGAACCCCCGCTTGACTGTCGCTTGATACCCCACTCGAGCGAGTTCCAACCCGTGACTTCGCTCGACACTCGCTCGACACCCGCTCGAGCGAGATGCCTTGTTTTGCTTAGATTCAGGGTTTTTCCCAGAATAGAATTAGTATCTCAAATGGAAGGAGTTTTAGGTGATAAACTCATAAGAATAAGAAAAGATATGGTATGGCCCGATCTCGGGTAATAATGATGGCATGGCCTGACTACGAATAATAATAGTGATATGGCACGACCACGGGTGATAATAGTGGATATTAGTAATGACTTGTGAGAATAAAGGTTTTAAGATAAGGATGAAAAGCATATGCATGAACATGTTAGTCACGTCATGACGGGGACGGCGATACGTAACGCCCGTATGACTGACGTGCCGACAGGGACGGCGATACGTAACGCCTGTTGTAAGAATAAGAATTATGTCATGACGGGGACGGCGATACGTAACGCCCGTAGGATTGACATGATTAGCGGGGACGGCGATACGTAACGCCCGCTATGATAAGAATGCTTACGTCATTTCGGGGACGGCGATACGTAACACCCGAATGACTGGTAAGTTGACGGGGACGCCTGTCATATATGTGAAATATGTTCCGTGTCATGACGGGGACGGCAAGACGTAACGCCCGGACGATTGACACGAGACTCATCATAACGGGGACGACGATACGTAACGCCCCGATGATTGATGAGTGTATGTATGATTGATGAGTTAGTCACGTCATGACGGGGACGGCGATACGTAACGCCCGTATGACTGACGTGCCGACAGGGACGGCGATACGTAACGCCTATCATAAGAATAAGAATTATGTCATGACGGGGACGGCGATACGTAACGCCCGTAGGATTGACATGATTAGCGGGGACGGCGATACGTAACGCCCGCTATGATAAGAATGCTTACGTCATTTCGGAGACGGCGATACGTAACGCTCGGATGACTGGTAAGTTGACGGGGACGCCTGTCATATATGTTGAATATGTTCCGTGTCATGACGGGGACGGCGATACGTAACGCCCGGAAGATTGACACGAGACTCATCATAACGGGAACGGCGATACGTAACGCCCGGATGATTGATGAGTGTATGTATGATTGATGAGTTAGTCACGTCATGACGGGGACGGCGATACGTAACGCCCGTATGACTGACGTGCCGACAGGGACGGCGATACGTAACGCCTGTCGAGGTTATGCATTAAGTAGATCCCGATGGGGACGGCGATACGTAACGCCCATCGAGGATAAGAAATAAAAGAAACCTAGAAGGTTAAGAAGTAAAGTGAAAAGTATAAGTGCATGTGATGATGGGTCTAGCTAAGATCTAAGGTTGTATGTGATGATGGGTCTAGCTAAGATTTAAGTTTGTATGGTAAGATGGGTATTTGACTTGTGGAGTTCCATAAAGTATTCTTATAAGTGATATGTTGATAAGTGTGATTATGTATGATGATAGTTGAGGTTATCTATGCTTTATTTCGTTAACTGTGTACTTACTGAGATTTCTAGTAAATCTCACTCTTTTATGTTTTATCTATTTTATCTATCATTCCTTATGGAATGATAGATGTTGTTGCAGGGATAGATAAATTGCATTGAGACCCGATCAGCACTGGAGATTCTGAGGTACCCTGAGGGTCCGATGGAATGCTCCTCTCCGGTTGAGATGATCCCATGTACGTGATCAAGTAAAGATGTAAGAGTACTAGATGATGGTGGGATATGAGATTATGTTTAGAGAAAACTAACTGGGTTATGTAAGAGTTAAAACAGAATATTGTTGTAAATACGATGTTATGAGAAGTGTGATTTTAGTGTGCCATGTGATCTATTGATGCGAGAGTTAGATCTCTTTGCACATATTGGGAATTTACTTCTTCCAGCTGCGATCGGCATTGCATTTCATTAGTAAGCTTAGATGCATGCATGCTGCTTTTTATGTTTACGTAGGATAAGTAGCCTTGTGTTACTTGTCCGGATGCGTCGATTTACGTTGTAATCGATGCGAAAAATTGGGGCGTCACAATTTCACTAAGATCAGTTCAATTTAATATAATTTTCATATCTACTTTAGGGTAGGCGTGGTGCTATACGGGGTTTACCACCCACCAATAGAAATGGAACATGTCAGCGAGTTATACGGTGAACAAGTAGGTTTCATTGCACCATATTATTAGTGAAAATGGTCATACATTGTTTTCGTGTTTAATGCCCCCTCTTTTCTAGACCCATTGCTATCTTTGTCACTGCTTTGTTTTATGTTCATAACACTGGTAATATCTCTCATTCTCTTTCTGTCTCTTGTTATCTCTTCCTTTGAATCAGGAAAAAAAATGTAAATATCTAGAAAAAGACTAAAAACCTTAGGTGTTGGTAGCTCTTGAATTTAATGGAAGTCGTCCATCTTTGAAAAAGGACTAGAAGTCTTTACTGTTGAACATCACATTTTTCAATAGAAGAAACCCGTCTGAAAACCACTTATCAAGCACCATACTTGTCAAGCTGTGCAAATAAGAGCTCTAATTTTTAGTAATGAAGGCAATTCTCATTCTTCTTTGATAGTTCTATCTATTTCAATTTCAGACACTAACAAGATGAGGTCTGTGTACAAGCAATGGTATATATGTTTTTTTTTATCATCTTTCGATTAGTCTAATGTTGGTTGCATTTAGTCTTGCCATTGGTTGCAGGGATCATGAGGTTTCCTTTAGGTTAGCAGTCGAAAATGCAATGGCTTTTCGAACAAGCGATGGAAAAAGGTCTGGTCTATTGGTTGTTTGATCTGTTGGTTGAATCGTTTCGTCGAGAAGAGGTCAAAATTGGTGAGTTGTGGCATCGAGAAAAGGCCGAGATGGGAGAGATGGTGAGGAGAAGGGGCTCCAATAGGGTTAAGATAAGAGAGAGGTTGAAAGGGGCTACAAATAAGGTATATCGTGTGCCCACAATATGTTCTATAGGTTGCCTACGTGTCTAAACATTATTAAAGGTGTTATTCGGCTTATACCACCTTTAGTGTTTAGAAGATTTTTCTCTATAATTTTAAGTTGAATTTAACACCTAATCATCACAAACCACTAAACTCATTTTAATTTAAAATTTCTTTACATATGAGTGAGACCTACAATCTTTTTTAATTTAATACTTTTTATAACACGTGAGATTTACAATTTTTTCAAAATTTCATAAATATATAAACTCATTTTAATAGCTAAATACATCTAAACTCATCTTAACTGCCCCTTCAAAACTTATTTCACCATATTAATTCATTATTATTCATAAAGAATTTATAAAAGTCCACACTATCAATTTATTTCAATTTACCCCCTCCATCCAATTTAGCCATTACATATTAGGGAACCCCAAAACTATTCAGTAATTGATCTAAAATGTCCTTATTAAAATTCAATAAAATATAAATAAATCTTTTTTGTCCTAATCAATATAGAACTAAGTTACTCTGATGATTAAAATAAAAGGGTCAGTACAATATGGTGGCCTCAATATTATACCCTTTGGACAGCAGGATAGGTGACCCTTTTATGACAGGATTTTTTTATTAAGAAAATAATAGAAATTAATATTTTCACATAATATTGATAAAGAGGAATAGTATGCAGGTTTCCCTGCTTCGCAGAGAGGAAAAAAAATCCTAGATTAAAAAAAAAAAAAAAGAAGAAGGAGGTTTCCGCGGATTAAATTGGGTGGAGACTGGCAGAGTGACAGACAGAGTCAGATGGGTTTCAATTCAATGAATATGGAGGATTAGAAGGGTACAACCACTTTAGTTCTGTCGCAAAGGGTTGGTTCTGAAGTGATAGTCCTTTTTATTTCTCTTTCTTTTATTTATTTTTATTTTTTATTTTAAGTCAGTCTGTGACTCTTATTTGTCAGAACTTCTTTCCAATCCTTTTTGGACAGATGCAAAACAACCCCATTCCTGCATCAGATTTCAGTATGTGGTTGAGTTTGTACTTGAGTCAAATTGTATTAAACTAATAAGGTCTGTTTAGACATAAAAATCTTTATTATTATTATTATTATTATTATTATTATTTCTTAAATATTTATATAAAATATAATAAATAATTTCATTTTTTTAATTTTAAAATAGTGATAATATTTAAAAATAATAGTTGATTTAAAATCAATTTATTTCATCTTACCATTATAATTTGTTTTTTCTTCTTCAAATATTACTTGAATTTTAGTCTCTATTCCTGTTTCTTTTCCAATGAGTTCATGGTTATTTCAATCTGATTCATTGATCTATTATTCATAGATGTAAAATATATTTTACTATTCAGATCTTACACGTACGTGCATGCACTTTCATATACTAACTCATGCGAGGTCATTCAAATTATTAATTACTGAACTAAATTTATGATCTAATGAAAACTATTTTACTAATTGTAATTAATCATATTTAATTTTTTGCTATGTAGATGGATATTATTTATATTATATCCTATAACTTATTTACATATTTAAATAAAGAGATAGAGATCAGTAAACGAAAAATATTATAAAATATGCGAATGCACCATATTATGCAAATACCCTTTTTTCTTTTTAATAATGTGTAGGTATTTTCAAATACCCAAACTACATCTATCACACTAGTAGAAGATGATCATTGTGATCTCTTATATTTTGAAGGATATTATTATTATTATTATTATTATTTTGTTATAAAAACAAAAATATATGAGCCAAAGCTAGCTTGTGTATATAAATCAAGCCTGATTCGAACAGTTTAGCTATTTATAGTAGGCAATCAAGGGTGATGATCGATAATCAGCCATAGCCAAGGATCAGAGTACCGTTATTTTTAAATTTCTCCATCATTTTTGAGTTACAAATTAATTAAAAAGAATTATATCAAGTCGGTGCGTAGATCAATACACTATTCACATCACTTAAATTATAAGATTTACATTTTAAAATTTCTCTTTCAATATAAGATCTTATAAGATTTACATGTCTTAAAATATAGCATTGCTCAATATATATATATATATATATGTGTGTGTATATATATCCACTCAGCCACAATTAATTACTGAACAATTTCGATGACATTAATCTGCCTCATGATGAACAACAATGGGCATTATTATTCGTTATAATGTTTTTAATGTTAATTATGATCATCATGTGGATTAGCATGGGGTAGTGAATGAGTAAACTGCGGCCTGCATATTATATAGTTTGAAGACTACACCGAAGTATATATGAAAATAAATGTTTTCACCATAAAACATATCTATTATAAAAATAGATTTATAAATTATAGGATTTAACATGATATATTAAATTATAAAATTATTTTTATTATAAATAAGTATAACTTATTTTATAAAATCACATTTTTTTATAAAATTATCGTAAACACTTCGTACGAGAGAAGATGAGGAGGAGAAAAACAACGCGATAAATATACAACAAAGATTGGTGCTATTGGGCCCCTCCTTCATAAATGCAGTCTGGCAAGCAACACAACACCATTGATTCGAATATCAAACCCCCAGAAGATACGTATAAATTAAACAACATACATTAATCATACATACAAATATATATAGACTTAAGAGTACTCTAGCCATGATCCAACAGATTTGGCTGGAGGGTTTCATGATGAGAAGCAACAAAGCAAAACATGCTTTGCATCTTTCAATTGAAACACACACCAACAACGTCCCAAGTAGCAAACAACGTTAAAAATTAATAATAATAACAAAAGGAGAACGCCAAAAAGGACAAAATATAATCAGTTCTTAAGACCTCACACAATTCTGCGACTACTCCCACCAAATCAGTACATTTCTGGCCTTTGATTGAGAAACAAAAGAGCTGCAAGCTCAACCATCTGCATACCAAATAAAATGGAATTAGGAGTAACCGTACTTATGGGTTCTTCAGTTACCGTTATTGGTTCTGGAATTGAAGATGGGAAAGTCATCGAAATAATTTGGATTAGAAATCGATAGTCTGGTTGTTGATGTTGATGTTGATAAAGAAGTATTCAATGGTTTGTCATCCAAATTTAGCCATGAATCTCTCTCTTTAGGCGGCCACTCATCGAAGAATCGATGAATGGTCTTTTGGGGTTGTACTTCTTGTTCCACTTCCTTCTCTTCTTGGATAGGGATAGGCATCCGCATCTGATCTTTTTTTACAGCACTGTCCAGAACAAAGCTGTGCCGATCATCTTGCTCGGGTTGTTTTGCAGAATCGCTGAAACCAGAGCTGTTTCTTTGGTTCGAAGATGTGCTCATGGTCAAAGGTGTTAGTTGCCAAGAATAATCCATGGATGGGCCAGATAAGTTTCTCATAGACCCAGAAGACTCTGAGAAGAAAGCATGCTCATGATCCACCTCCTCTTTCAGCCCGTTAATATTGTACCTATTTCTTTTTTAATTCCCATGATCAAAGAGGATAATAAATATCACAAGCAAATACGTACATATATAGATACAAGGAATAAAATAGTCACAAAGTACCAGATTTAGCTTTTTATAGACTTCTCTTTAATACAGACCTGTAATCCGTATTGGTGATCTGGGAGTAAGAATTAGCAGGCTCCATGACGTACAGGCTGTTATATTTTGGAGGTGACAAGCCAATCCCAGGAAGCCTAGAAGAAGATGTAGGATTAATATGAATGAAAGGTTGGTGAAGGTGATGGTGGCCGTGGGTCTCTGAGGACATGAAAGAAAGGGAATCATGAGAGGTTGGGGTTAGTGCAGAATGGTTTTTTGTGATTGTTGAGGTTGATGTAATTGTTTTCATAACTTCCACAGGCTTTCTTGAACGGTTTTTCCCTCTGTGCATGTGTCTCTCACAGTACTTGGAATCTGGGAATGCCTCTTTCGAGCACCTCCATTTTTTCCCATCTGTTCTTCTGCATCTGCCTGGCTCTGGGTCTATTTTCCTCCCCAAACCCATCTGCAAGTAGTTCCAGCTAACTGCATCCACAAACACCTCAAAAATCAAATTCCCTTTTGTCGCCAAAAGCAAGAGATTTCATTCAAAAACGCAAAATAAAAATTCATGAACACCAGATGACCCACACAAAACATGACAAGATTCTAGTTTGCATACTCATGTGTTGATGAGGTTGGTGCGCGAACAACTTGGAAGAGAGAGGAGAATCGAAGCAGCTTCTTTTGATGGTGAAGAGGAGATCAGGTGGGATAGGAGTTCCTGAAGCCATGTACTTGAAGATTAGAGCTTGTTGTTCAAGCTCTTGCCACTGAGATGCAGTGAAGGCATATCTGTTTCTTCCACTCAGCATCGAAGTAAGAAAAGAAGAAAGAAAGAAAAAAGAAAGAAAATGAATTTTCAGAGGGAACAAAGAAAGATGAAACCAAGAACCTATTCAGAGTTCAGATGAAACCAAGAAAGGACAGGTTCAGGGAGAAATATGAGAAGCATCAGAGTTGCGTTTAGGCTAATACTTATTGGTAGAGCTGTTGGAATAGAGTAGGAATATTTATTTCAGGGACCATTAGTCTGCAGAATCTTCTGCACATGAATAAAACTAATGGTTCTGAGAAGAGTGCTGCTGCATGCCCACCTCTCTCTCTCTCTCTCTCTGTCTCTCTCTGCCACTGTAATGACTGCACCTCTCTTGCTTCTGGCTCTGAAGCTAAGCTGCAACTGTGGCAGCTCTTGTCTCTGACATCTTTACGGAAACCCATAAACTAAAGTGGAGAAACAATAAAAGAATGTGAAAAACAAAAAAGCAAAAATAATTATTATTGGCATTATTATATATGAGACTGTAAGAGTTGGTGTCTGAAGCAATGCCCTGTCTGAGAAGTTTGTACGGTTTAAAGCTTTTACTGCTACTAAACTCTTTTACTTTTTCTGTTCCTTTACCCCAGGCCCCAGTACTCCCCACACTACTCTCTTTTGACCTTTTTCATTTTAAGATATCTGAAAATGTAAGTTTCAGCCTTTCAGGCCACTGGGCTCTTTTTATTTTATTTTATTTTATTTTATTTTATTTTTTAAAAGCAACACTCATAAAAATGCAAACCTCACTTTTGTTCTTCCTCTGTTTTTATTGCAGGCTTTTATTCCCTTTCTTTCTTTCCAAATGTTCAGATTATTGAAGAATGTGTTATAGATTAAGCCCCTGTTTACTTGTCTTCTATAAGTATTTTTGCCTTAGCCATCTCAATGTTCATATAGGGTTTCATAGGCTTTTAATGATCCATAGCCATTTCCTTATTCATTCTGGAAAGAGCCTTGCTTAAAGAAAGATATCAGAATCAAGTAAATTCCAGAACCTAAATGTATCAGAATCAGCAATTCAACCTGGCTTTTGCGCTTTCTCGTTTTCTTCAGCGGGAAATATAGAGGCAGAGGCAGAAAGTTCATCACTGGTTAAAATGAAAGTTGTTTTTTAACCTTCACATATCAATAGATTGACAGATTGTTACATTTGTAATATGACTGAAAAATGGAAATTAGTTATTCTGTAATACTACATTACGTAGAAACACAGAGAGTTTAGCTCCCACGTGAAAGAGATTCTTTTAAGTGACTTTTGATCTAGCACTTTCTGACCAATAAAAATCATTATTAATGGTCTTGATCAAAAGATATTGGATATTGGGCAGTAAAATGATCATTTTAAAGTATTGATCTAGATCTTGATCAAGGATATTGGGAAAGTTTTTTAATCATATAAAATACATGAGATTAAAAAATTAGAAAATTTCTATTTTCAAGCTATTATATAGAGCATATATAGTAAAATACTTATATGACATAATTCATAATTCGATTTGAAAGATTAATTTTAAATTTTAAATCTTATAAATCAAATGTTACTATTTAAGTGATTATGTAGATTGTATGCTTTACCCACCAACTTGAGAATAAAATAAAAAATCACGATGATTTTTTGTGAGATTTTGGAACTCTTCAAATTATATTGGACAGTAAAATGAAAAATAACTGTCCAATGGAAATGAAATATTCATCATGTTACCATGACCGTAATTCAAGACTCAAGTTGAGGAAACGAGTACACAACTTGAACTGCTATGATGCATAATCAACACAAACCGTAGCTAATTATGTAGACACATACAAAATCAAAAGTGACTTTTATCAAGGAAAAGTTGCCATACGAGTCTTTAGAGTTTGACCTTTTCCTAAACTGGAATTGGCAGTGGAAAAGTTTCAAAAAGATCCTTGAGGTAATATCATTTCTCATATCAAAATGATCAATTTTCCCAAATTTCATTCATCTATTATTAAAAATGAGAATTGATACATAAATAATATCTTACACAACATCTTGCACAACATGAGGATATTTTTGTAAACTACATTTTATAAAATAATCTGATTTTTGTAAGGTATTGTATATGATGTTGTGTATGCATCACTTTTAATTAAAAATTATTAGCTTTGCACTTATTTGTCATAGTCATTAGTCATTACCAATAAAAGACTGGCGTTAAAGTGCCGAGTTAACTTGTCATAATTGTTTGATGAATACACCTGGAAACAACAAGCAGGGGCGGCAAGTATTGCATCAAATTGATACTCGTATGGTTTGTGGTTTTATGGACTGCACTTGCACAATAATCACGAATACTACATACATAAAGAGAATATCCAACAATATATCTACAAACTGATATAACTTTATAAAATTTATTAGATCTATTTTATAATAAAAGTAACTTTACAATCTGACATACCCCATCAAGCCATTCATTAGTTTGTAAATTTACTTTTGTATAATCTCTTTGTATATAAAATATTTTTCTTATTTCAAATTGCTCTCTCTCTCTCTCTCTCTCTCTCTCTCTCTCTCTCTCTCTCTCTCTCTCTCTCTCTCTCTCTCTCTCTCTCTCTCTCTCTCTCTCTATATATATATATATATGTTATGTGATACCTTCAAATCGCACTACCATAATTTGTGAGAAGCTGAATAACTTAGAATAAAAAAAAAATCTCTCAAGCCTAGAAAACAATGGTAAGATATATATACAAAGAAGAAAACACTCAATAATGTTTCTTTTGATTTATGTTGAAAACTGCAGGGGCAGCCAAATTAGCCGTAAAATGTATTTAAATTGCATATGCTTTGATCTTTAAAGCATTTATCCAAAACCCGCTCGAGCAAGGGTAAAGTGAAGTTCTGTTTGAGCCAGAAATTACGTGTTTGCCCAAGCTCGAGCACCGCTTAAGATTGGGAGAAGCGAGACTTTAATAAATTGCAAATCTTCCTCTCTACTCAATAGTAAAAAGGATGAAAACCTAATACTAGTATTAATTCTTCATTTTGAGGAATGACCAGTTCTCATCATAATACCTAACCAAATTATGGAATAACTGTTTGGGGAAGTAAAGAACGTAAAACTTGAACTCTAAAAAAAATATTTTGGAGGTGGCTGAATATTCAGCCACCCCAACAAAACAGCAGGGGTGGAGAATCCTGTTTTTGGGGTGTCCCAACGATTGGGAGTGATCGGATCATACCGCTGTTTTTTAGGTGATTAGACACCCTGAAATAGAAACATGGGTATATATATGTATGTACATATATATATATAAATATGAATGTATGCATGCAGGTGTATGTATGTAAAGATATATATATATATATATATATGCATGTATGTATGTGTATATATATGTATGCATGTATGTATTTGTTATATGTATTTATTATCATCAAACAAAAGACTGGAAATGTCCACTCCCATTGCTAGAGGAATAAAAAGGTAGTGCTGAGAGTAGTGCACAGCATTAGACCGTGTGATGAGCAGTGATTGGGCAAGCTCACCCGCAATTTAAGTGTGCAAATCACTGATATACTTCTGCCACTCTCTGTATCCATGGGTTCCTAAGGATAGATAACTAACAACGATGACCAGTTCCTAGATTTAAAAATCATCAAGCGATCACCAAAGAGAGAAATTTGTCATATGAACATTCGAACATTGATCTACTTTTGAACTAACAAAATGTATATGGAATCATGAGGAATATGTCACAACTCTGGGGAGCACAAACAGCAAATAAAGAATATACAATGTAGTGATCCCCTGAGTAAAATTTTCCATGACTGGAGACAGATTGCATTTGTCAATCTACACGTCAGTTTTCTTACCGACCACAAGTATGGTTGTTTCAATCTTCATCCTCAGCAGCGGCATTTCCATTTGGCTTATGAACATCTTCTCTGACTTCTTCATCACTCTCCTGCAGTTCCGGTGAATTCTCTCTGGAATACGGCTGCCTCTCCAGTGGCTCATCATCATCAGATTCTGACCATGCCTGCTTCCGTCGACTTGTGTTTGTTGAAGGTACAGCCTTCAACAAGATAAAATTATTAAATGAAAAAAAGTATCAGTTAGTAGAGAGACTGAAGAAATGTTACAAAGAAAATATAGTACTTTAGACCCAGGGCATGGGGATACTGTAGCTTGTGGAAAACGTGCAATTATGATAATTTAATCATATGGTATCAAATCACTACTCATTATAAGAAAAGCAACAGGACAACAGGCTACAAATGTAGAATATGGGATACCACTACCGAGTAAACCTATCTGATAGATGGATGGGAAGGCATCATTATCTATGCTTAATATCAGGATCATAACTAATCAACTCCCAACAAGTATGACACAGAACAATGCATTAATAAAAAATACTGAACGTCCTGTGTCCAAACATTATTTATCTCACGACAGGAGTAATAGATGTGGGAAAAGTTAAGAATCCAAGCTGAGATACCAACTGTTTCTCAAGTCAGAAACAGAAATGTAAAATTGTTACCTCGTCTTCAGCATCAGAATCTTCAAGCCCAGCAGCTGCCAGAGGCTCGTGAGCATTCTCTTCAGCATCATCCTGATCATTTTGGCTGGCAAGATCCCTATAACTCAAGTTGGCATCTTCATCTTCCGGATCTTCCTGGTCATCCATCATCTCAGCTTCTACCTCTTCTGTCTCATATCGCGACTTTGAGCCCTTGTCCTTCTTTCTTTTCTTTCCACCTTTTCTCCTCCTCTTCTCACTATTTCCACCTTCCTCATCATCAATCTCTGACCTTTCCCTCCGCTTAGAACCAGGTGTGCTGCTCTTCCATTGTTCCTGACAATGCAAAGAATATGCAAAGGACGGTAAAAATTGAGGATTTTTATCATCACTTAAAGACCACTGACCAGCTAATATCTGAAAGGAGACCACGTAAACATCCACAAACATTGTGTTGATCCCCATGCAATTCGTGAGGCAGATGAACTACAAGCGTTGGGAGGTCACAGATTAACAGCCCATTTGGTGTTGGCATGATCGTGACCAACCAATTCGTGAAACCCCATCTGAGATTCTGAGGTGCGCTACAAATCTGGCACCACAATAGTGGCGACCTCAAAACTCAGCAGGGTTTATAACCGTGCTTATTTGATATGTAACCTTGAGTGGAATAGCTTTTCCTTCATATTTTATACATGCTTGCGAGTTTTATCTGTTCCTATAACTTAAATATACAAACTGGGAAGTGCTCGGAATGTATTGAACTACAAACAAAAAGGCACCAAATAAAGCCCATCCAGACTCTTACACTTGGGGCAACTTATCGTACCCATAAAGCAGATCAAAAGATAGGCAGATATAGCATGTTTCAGTGACATTCCTTTCATGAGAACCAGCTCCTTTCTTCACTTTGATTACAACATAACTTGTAATAGACTTTAGTAAGAGCATAAATCTTAGACGTGCATTCTTTTTTTATTTTTTATTTTGATAGGTAATAAGAATTTTTATTCATGTAAATAGGCCAAACCAAGTACATAGGAAGTGTATAAGAGAAAAGACCTAGCTACAAGCTAAAAAAGAAAGTTAAGACAAGATATTACAAAAATTCCCTTCCCTTACAAGGTTGTGCACCCAAAAATTGAGAGTACTAAAGAAAAAGTCCCTATATGTCTCTAAAGAGCGTTCACAATCATCAAAACACATTCTATTTCTCTCAGACCATTAACACCAAAACAAACACAAAGGAACCACTCTCCAAAAATCTGCACTGCCTCCATGAACTAAAAAGGTGTTCCAGCTTGCCAAAAAATCCACCACGCGTAAAGGCATAACCCAAGCAATACCAGCCCTATTGAAAATTTCATTCACAAGACTAATGCCACATCACAAAGCAGGAAGAGATGGCTAACAGATTCTCCAGCTTTATTACACATAAAGCACCAATAAATAATGAGCAGCCCCATTTTCCTCAAGTTGTCAATGGTTAAAATTTTCTCGAGACAAACCAACCAGCAAATAAATGAAACTTTATCAGGGACTTTAGATTTCCCGATGCATTCCAAGAAAAAGCATTATCACCCTTGCAGTTCAGCACTTTGTAATAGGATTTAACTGAAAAAATGGAATTAAAGTCATGAATCCACAGCATCTTATCCTCTTTAGAAGAGTCAACCTTCATATCACAAAGCTTAGCAAGGAAATCTGAAACTTCGCAACGCTCCCAATCCTGAAAATCCCTATTAAACTCCACTTTCCAATTTAGCAAATTGTTTAAAAACTGAAATGAATCAGCCACTGCAGCCCCTGTATTTCTAGCTATCCAAAAGAGATTAGGATAACTAACTTTAAGAGCTAAATCTCCACACCAAACGTCATACCAAAAAAGAGTGTTGCTCTCATCCCCCACTTTAAATCTAATGTTTGACAAAATCCCTCCAACCCAAACGAATAGATTTCCATAAGCTCAACCCGAAGGCCCTTTTAACTTCATTTGTATACCAATTACCCCACATGCTACCATACTTGGCATCCACAATCTTCCTCCAAAAAGTATATTTCTCAAAAACATACCTCCAAAGCCATTTCCCAAAATAAGTCTTATTGAAAAGCCTTAAATTTCTTATTCCCAAGCCCCCACAAGACACCAGGGCACAAATTTTGTTCCAACTCACCAAGTGAAATTTTCTATCCTCTCCAATCTCATCCCATAAAAAGTTTCTATAAATTTTTTCAAATCTCTTTACAACCCCTGCAGGAATGGGAAAAAGAGCAAGGAAATAGGAGGGAAGATTGGTTAAAGTGCTTTTAATCAAAGTGATTCAGCCTCCTTTCGAAAGATAGATCTTCTTCCAACCGGTTAGCCTTTTTGCAATCTTCTCAATCACCTTGTCCCAGATGAACACAACTTTATGAGAGGCTCCCAAAGGAAGCCCGAGATATTTGATGGGCAAGGGAGAAACTTTGCAACCCAAAATGTTGGCAAGATCAAGAGGGTTGCTGAAGGAATCCAAAGGCACAATTTCAGATCTAGAGAAGTTGATTCTAAACCCAGAGACAACTTCAAAACACAGCAACAAAGCACTTAGAGCACGCAAATGATCTTGATTAGAATCGCTAAAAATAAGAGTATCATCAGCAAAGAGCAAGTAAAATACAGTGATACAATTACGAGCTACATCTACTTTTCAAAAAAAAAAACAATTACGAGCTACATCTCCAACATTGAAACCCGACATTAAGCCTCCTAAAATAGCCGAATCAATCATACAATTCAAGGCATCCATGACAATGACAAAAAGAAACGGGGATAGAGGATCTCCTTGCCTTAAACCTCGGGAGCTATTGAAGAAACTAACTAAAGATCCATTCACCAAAATAGAGAATCTGGTTGTCGAAATACAATGTCGTATCCATGAGCACCACTTTTCTCCAAAGTTCATTCTCCAAAGTAAGTAAAGAAGGAAATCTCAATTGATATGGTCAAAAGCCTTTTCCATATCTAACTTCACTAAAATTCTAGATTGACCCGACTTCAATCTACTATCTAAGCATTCATGTTCTATTAAGATAGAATCAAGAATTTGACGGCCCCGAATAAAAAGCATTTTGGGTTTTCGAGATAATCTTACTCATGACCACACTAAGGTGATTGGCGAGTACTTAGAAATGATCTTATACATCCCATTAACCAAACTAATTGGGTGAAAATCTCTATTTTTTTTTTTATAAGTAAACAATTGTATTGATAGAATAGGCAAAACCCAAATACACAAGATGGTATACAAGAGACAAGGCCTATCTAGGTCGTAGATGGGTTGTAAAATACAAGGAAGTCATGAAGATGGAGACCATTGAAATCTACAGATATGGCTCATAATAATAAAGTACGAAAAAAGAAAGAACGAAATTCCTCCAGTGTCCGTTCCTTATCTTCAAAGGTTCGATTGTTTCGCTCTCGCCAAATGCACTACATAATACAGATAGAGACCATCTTCCAAACTGATTTGATGGGAGTAGTGCCTCCAAGCGATGTCCAACTAGCCAACAAATCAGCCACTGTGGTTGGCATTACCCAGTTCAAATCAACTCGGCTGAAAACTTCAATCCACAAGTGTCTAGCTATCTCATGGTGTAGTAAAAGGTGATCCATAGACACTCCAGAATTCTTACACATGCAACACCAATATGTAATCATGATCCGGCGCTTTCTCGAATTATCAGTAGTTAGGATCTTGCCCACGGTAGCTGTCCAAGAAAAGAAAAGAGCTTTGGAGATGCCTTATTCCTCCAAATTTTCCTCTAAGGAAAGTGTGTATTTGGTGAAGCCATTAAGGTTTTGTAAGGAACAAATCGAGAAATTGCCCTTACCCATCAGTGTTCACCAAAGCTTGTGGACACGCGTTCCATTCGGCCTCATGGAGTAGATGAGAGTAAAAAACGCCTCAAAGGTATCAACTTCCAGTCTTGGGCTGCTCTGCTAAATGTAACATTCCACTAAACTTGATCACTCGAGTGAATCATGAGGTCTGGCATAGAAGCTTCTTTGTCACAAGCCAACCGGTAAACAAAAGGAAAAGCGTCCTTGAGAGCTTCCTCTCCACACCAAATGTCCCTCCAAAACTTAATTCTCGATCCCTCACCTAGCACAAGTTTAGTATGGCGAGAAAAAACCCCCCAACCTTGTCTAGTGTGTTTCCACAACCCCACTCCATACGCCCCATTCACCTCTCTAGAACACCATCCTCCCCACAGGCCTCTCCATGTTTGCAATCAACCACTAATTTCCATAGAGCATCTGGTTCCAAATTATACCTCTATAACCATTTACCAAGAAGAACCTGATTGAAGAGTCTTATATTTTTTAAACCCAAATCACCCGATGATAATGGCCTGTACACCTTGTCATCCCACCTGATAAGATGGAACTTTTTCATCCCCCATTCCACTCCATAAGAAGTCCCGATAGAGTTTTTCAATCCTCTTTGCTATAGAAGCAAAAATGGGAAATAAAGACAAAAAAGATGTAGGTAAGTTGGATAAGGTATTCTTGATTAGATTCACCCGACCTCCTTTAGAAAGATACAATCTCTTCCATCCTGCCAATCTGCTTTCTATCTTCTCAATCATTGTATCCCATATTGCTAAAGCTCGTGAAGCTACCCCCAAAGGCAAACCCAAATACTTCATCAAAAGAGAGGCAACCTTACACCCCAAAGTATTGGCCAAAAGGCGAGGGCTGTTGACATTCCCAATTGGTACTAGTTCGGATTTATCAAAGTTAACTTTTAGGCCTAAAGCAGCCTCAAAGCACAATAATAGGGCCTTTAGCACCCTGAGTTGGTTCTGATCAGCCTCACAGAAAATTAGAGTATCATATGCAAATATTAAGTGAGAGAGAGAAATAGTGCATCTAATGAGATCACCGACAAAAAATCCCACCATAAAACCATTTTGGACCAAAGCCACCAGCATCTTACTAAGAGCCTCCATGATAATAACAAAAAGAAGAGGAGATACAAGATCTAGTGTTTTAAATATCGTGCCGTACCGGCCGGTACGGTCGGAATTTTCCGTACCGGCCGGTCGGCCGGTACAAAAAAAATCATATTTCGTTTCGGCCGATTTTTCTTCGAAAAATGTCCGGTACAGCCGGGCCGTACCGGATTTCGGCCTTCCCAGTTTTTTTTTTTTTTTTAATTTTTTACTATATTTTAACCTCAATTTAGACTAAATTAATTACATATATATATTTATCTATATAATTTATTTATATATTAACTATTATTTTGAAATATAATTTATAATTGTATTTATATATATAATTTATTTATGTATAAATTATTCCGAAACAGTACACGAAACGGTACCGGTACCGAAATATTTCATTTCAGTGACTTGACCGATACGGTACCGATACGGTATTCAAAACATTGACAGGATCTCCCTGCCTTAGACCAGGGGAACTGCTGAAAAAATCAGTTGAGCTGCCATTAATCAAAACTAAGAATTTTACTATTGAGATGTACCATCTAATCCACCTACACCATCTTTCCCCAAAACCGCATCTCTTCAACAAATAAATAAGAAAGTCATAGTTTACATGGTCGTATGCTTTTTCCATGTCAAGTTTACAAATGATCCTTGCTAACCTGGCCTTTGGTCTGCTATCCAGACATTCATTAGCTATAAAGACTAAGTCCAAGATCTGGTGACCCTTTACAAAAGCATTTTGCGGCTTTGTGATGATTTTACCTAAAATATCTCCTAGCCGGTTTGCAAGCACCTTGAAAATAATTTTATAAACTCCATTTATCAAGCTAATGGGTCTAAAGTTTTGCACCTTAGAAGCACCACTTTTCTTTGGTATCAAAGAATGAAGGTAGTGTTAAGAATTTTCTCAAACTTGCCTGCCAAGAACAATTCATGAAAAACCTTCATTAAGGAATGAAATAAATTCAGCAAAAACTTTCATAATATCATGCTTCACGATGTCCCAACAAGTTTGAAAAAAAGCCATGGAGAAGCCATCCGGACCCGGAGCCTTGTCTTTAGACATACTCCTCATCACATCAAGAATTTCCTCTTCTTCAAAGGGACTTTCTAACCAACTTGCTGAAAAAAGATCAACAGAGTCAAAGTACAGCCCATCTAACTTAGACCTCCAAGAAAATTCTTCTCAGAAAAGCTTCTCGTAATAGTTCACAATATGATCTTCAATTTCTTCCTTGTTGCAAACCATGTCATCACCAATGTGAAGAACTTCGATAGAATTATTCTGATGATGAGAATTAGCCATCTTGTGAAAAACATTTGTGCATTTATCACCTTCTTTCAGCCAAAGAATTCTAGATTTTGTTCATTTATCATCTCAGACATGCATTCTTATTAATTAGATTAAAAAAACTAATTCAGGGTCTACCAAGGAAGAGAGTTCTTTTATTAATAAGACATGGTCGGCAATCCTTACCTTTACACGCTGAAAATGTTCCTCCTGTAGCCTGACCCGCTTTAGCTCATCCTCTTGCTTTCTCCTCTCCAACTATTTTCACACATATAAAGTATCAGAGAATTATGATATACAGGATTCAAAGAAATATATCCATGCACAACAGGCATGAATGTTCAGTGTGTAAAACAGGGAGACCTGGAATTTTCTATGTTCTTCAGCCTTACGACGGGCTTCTTCAGCCAATGCTACCTGCCGAGCAACTTCTTGTCTCTGCCGGATCTGCTGCTCTTCCCGCATAGCTGCTTCAAGGTGAGGTTTGGCTGCATCAAGTACGTTCTTGCAATACTCAACATGGGTATCAATTTTCTTCTCATCAAACCCATGAAAGTGGAGGTTGGAAGCAGCAGACAGATGACTAAACAGACGAACAGCATTTTCTAGCTCCGCAATTGTTGAGCGTACCTAAGCAAAATCCAACAAACAAGCAATATGACAGTCAATAGAGAAGAAAATAATACATTCAGAGTACTAAATCCTTTCCAAAAAGTTAAATATGTCAATGCTGCTTCTAGCATAACGAAGTGCAATATAAACAAACAATAATTAATGCTATTGCCAACTATATATGCAGTCTTTAACTCCAAAATGTCTCAATAGAAAGAAAAATAGAAGCAAAAAAAAGACTTAAGACATTTAATCGCCAACCTAAACGAAAAATAGGACTCCATTAACACAAGCAACTACAACTACAGCAAGTTGATGAAACAAGCATAACTCTCTTCCAGGGCAATAGCTACATAAGCTACATTAACTGCAACTACATCACACATTTAATCGCCGACCTCCATATGCAGAGGTGACGGGTGAGGTCATGGATTAAGTCCCCTGGGATGTGTTCGTTGTTAATTAAGGAGGAGGAATTTCCAATTTACTGCTTGTCTTAGTTATACGCTTCTGTTATATCATATGCCATTGCCCAAAATGCCTTCATATCAAATCCTTTAATTTTATGTTCCGCTCCACTCATCCTTCTAACCATGTCCATTTCTGCTACACTTTTTCCCAACCATCAGTTTCCTGCAAAAAAAATATTTCACTGGAACAGTGACCTCATATTGGCACTAAACGTTCTCATCATCAGATAGGTGTATGTCAAGCACACAATGTTCCAGCCCCTTTCCCATTGTAGCAGTTTAACCCATCCTACTATGAATGTATGGGCAATATTTTCACTATCGGGTAATGTATGTGCAGTGTTGTCATCCTCACAAAAAAAAAAAATAACCGAATATGTTTGATTAACTTTCATAGGCCATACAACTAAAGAAAGGAAAAATCATCCAACAAAAATTAAATGTCACCAAAACTTGGACAAAGAATCTTCTAAAATAACCTCATCAGCAGTCTTCTTTTCCTTCTGTAGTGTTGATGCTGAGAACTTCTGCATTGTAACACCAGCATCAAACCTAAGTGTGTAATTTGAAGGTGCCAGGTGGATGGCTCTCAGTAAAGTTTTTTTGCAGTCTTGCCACTGTTCAGCCTCATAATGAGTACGAGCTAAATAGAGGAGAATTTGGGAGTCTGTGTTATGGTAAAACTTCCGCAAGCAATTTTGATACTGCAAGGTAATAATGATCATGAACACATGCAGGCAGTAAAGAAAATAAATTTGAAGTTGAAGAGATGCATGCTGTAAAATGAGATCAATTTACCATTTTTACAGCCAAAGCAAAATTTCCTTGAGCAAAATAAACATGGGCCAAATTTATCCAAACATCTGGCATCTGGACAAATATGTTTCCACTTGCAGCTTCTTGAACCTACAATAATCTCAAAGTGAATCTTCTACCAAGTTTGAATTCTTATATTATACATGTCCCAAAAAATGAGGTAATTTATTCAGCTTACCTGAGCGAAAACATCTTTAGAAACATCAAAGTGGCCTTTTTCTGCCAAGACCACTCCAGCACCATTGGCAGCATAAAGATTAGCAGGATGATGAAGCAGAACCTATAAATATTGATATGGAAAAGTAAATCTCAAACATCAGACTTCTCTGTTCATGACGGCAAAGCATTACCAAAATACAAAAACCATGAGAAGGGGTGGAAATGGAACCTATATGAGCACAATCAAATCAGAGGATGAACTCTAAAAAAAGAAAGCTGTTTCAGTCTATGGAATTCTTCAATCTTTGTACTATGGTAGGAATGATATGCAGCAAGAGGATGTTATACAACAAGCGATGAGCAAAACAATAAGCACTAAAAACAATTTACTCATTCAATCTCATAAGTAAAATATTATAAAACTGAAAAAACAAAGTAGTGCAAAGAGTGGCAATTCAAGGGAAGGAATGAGGAATTGATAAAGCATCATAGAAGGCAGCAATCAGACCAAACAAGACAAGTCAGAAAACCGCACCCGCGTGTAGAGTTCCTTGGCTTTTTCCAAATGGGTAGCTTCCAACTTGGGATTTCTTTTCTCATTTCGAATTGCGGCAAAGTAATTCCAATTTCCCTTTCAAATGTGAAGCAAGCATATGAGATGAAAATGGTAATGAATGATCAAAGGGATAATGTGTGCAACAAGAACAAGAAAAGAAACACTTAGAATAATCACATGCAGTTCCTTATCACAAGATGCAGAAGCTGGTAAAAAAAAGTTTCTGGAAATGCATTTTGACAATAAAAGCATGCACAGTGAACAAGATACATACCAGAGAAAGAGTAGCATAGGAATCCTTCCCATCAGTTGCGTCACTAGCAGCTCGGAAGGTTTCTTTTGCCTTAACCCAGTCATCATTTTTCAACTCCAATTCACCAAGCATGGATAACGCATTGGGGCACTTATCATTCACCTTCAGAGCATCATGAACCTATGATAAAGGCAATATTACATAAAAATATATAAACATAATATATAAAAGATAACAAGTAATAAACAGAACCAAATGATGTTGTAAGGGGGATGACAAGTTAAAAACCAGTTCGATGCTTAGTTGAACATTGTTTCTCGCTTTTGCAATGGCAGCAAGTCTCAAATATGCATCTACATAGTCTGGATACTGCAATGAAAATATAAATGGAATCAATCGAGAAAAAACCCACAAAAATATATCCACAGACAAGGTTGGTTGAAAACCATTTAACATCAAGAAATAGGAGTTAAGCAAAAGTTACCAAAACATACCAGGACAAGATTCTAAAACAGCAGACAAATATCCAGGAAGTATTTTTTTTTTCCGAACATTTGATTAAATTGAAGAGAACTAAAAAAGAAAGGGGGTCCTCAAAAGATATTTCAACACAACAAGAACAATGTATGGAAATAAAACAAACTATAAATAGGCAGTGGAACCAAAAATGGACCCATGTTCTTGGTCAAGCCAACGAAAGGAATGCCTTAAAAGGCAAGTTTTAATGTAATCCCTCCATGGAATTGTGAAACTACGATTGGCGACTGAAAGCCACAGGGGGCAATAATGCATTGGACTTGACTACTTTGGAGCATCCGGTGAAGTTTTCTACACTTATTCTCCATATCCTTGGAAAGAGAAACAATAAAAATAGTGTGCTCTAGACAAGAGACAACAGAGGACCATCCCTCAAAAAGAGAAATCAAAACCTTATAAGTGCTGCCGAAATGAGAGGGTGCTGGGCCACACGTGCGTGTTATCTGATCTGGTGATGTATTATCGTGGGTCAGTGGTCATCTATACTGGAGAGCAGTGGTGCATGGTGGCTTTCGATAGGTGGATGGCAGCAGATCTAAGATTTTAATTCCACTCAAAAGGAAGAGGAAAATGGAGAAAAAGAGAAGAAAAGGGAAGAGAAGCCATAACTGAACTAGGGATGAACTAGTTGATTTTGCAATAAAAAATAGGCCAAAATAGGTTTGAACCAGAGCTTGGGGCTCGGGCGTGGTGGCCAAGCGCCGGTAGGATTGACCATTTGATCGTTGGTGGGGCTGGATTGGGGTGCAGCAATTGTAGGGGTGAGGAGCATGTGGTGGTTTAGTGGATGGAAAGTTGTAGAACTATTCTCCAAGGCCTAAGCAAAAGGAAGAAAAAATAGGAGAAGAAAAAAAGGGGAAAACTAAGCAAGGGGGCAGAATCGGAGCAAAGTGACATATCTGAAGGGGAGTTCTATCTTCCTCCGCCAGAGGTAGTTGGGTGGGGGAGGCAGTTGAAAGGGCTTTCACACTCTCATGGGAGATAAAAATAAAAATAAAAAAAGAAAAAAACTGGGCAGACACTGAAGCGCTTACAGGAAGTATTCGAAAGCCATAAAACATAAAACAAAATGGATGAAAATAGGCTGTTTCTTTTTTATTTAGGCATATACTGTAGAAAAAAAAGTTTTCCCAATAATATTCTTCTGAAGTCGGCTCTACTTTCCTCTTACCCTATAGTTATGGTCAGGGTATCATTCAGCAAAACATAGCTCATAACAGCATCATTTGAAAAGTAACGATTCAGTTCAAGTCAGTAAGAACACAAACACATTAGAAACGGCCAAGAATTGAGGATATGGAGGAAAAGATGACTCCTAGAAAAAAGCAGAATGGTGAGTAATACACGTTGATTCATCGACATGTATAAGGGCCTAGTTGAGTGTAATCAAATCAATTTTAAGCCCCTTGGGGAAGGAAAACAGAAACGCCCACTAAATACAAACTGAAATTTTTTCAAATGAGTGTACTGTTAAAAATCTCTCAAAATCAATAGAGCAGCCATATATCTTTTTTTCTTGATATGTAATACGGTAACTATAAATGTGCAATCATGCAGATGCCTCAAATAATTCCCTAAAAAGTTACATAAGAGGTTCCACAGAACAAATCATTAAAATTCATACCATCCTTGTCCCCTGAGTGGCATTTATGTGTAACACAGAAATCAGGATCTAAGAAGGCATGCATGCACACAGAAACACACCATTACCTTAAATAAGATTAGCCGATACAAGATACTAGCAGTTTCAGGGTTATCCAACTGCTCTTGTAATCTGGCAAGATTAAATAGCGTCGTGACTTTATTCCAAGGCAGTTTCACTTGGCGACCAGAATCCTGAAGTTGTTGAAAAAACTGCACATCCTTGTATTGAAGGATAGATTCACTAGCAGCAATCTCATGGAAGTTCTCTCCGCCCTCAATGAAAGCAAGCCAAATACCATCACCTAGACCTTCCTTAAAGGTTTGTTCAGCAAGCTAGAAATAAGAAGACATAAAAGTTATTATCTGGTTGCACCAACGATTTACTGTACATGGAAAAAAAGGTATAAACCTGCATAATAACAATGTAAGTGCAAATTTTGAATGGCTATATAAAGATTCTTCCACAGGATCAATTGCAACTACTCATCTAATCCTTTGAGAATTGATCGAACCTCAAACTCTCCCCTCTCAAAATGAAGAACTCCAATATTGTTGAGCAATTCAATTGGTACTTCTTGACCTCCCTTCTTCAAAAGACCACGTGCCTGTAACATTAGTTTAAGTCTAGATTATCCAGGAAAAGTTGGAGAACTTAATGAGATACAGTGCTCCCTTAAATATAAAAAAATAACACTTGCTATATGCAACAGAGTAGCGAAAAGGAAGCCCTTACTGTTTTGAAGGCATCCAGAGCCGCTCCAGAATCAGATGAAATTAGCAGTTCTCCCAGCTCAAGAAATGCCTATATTAGATGTAACCAGCTGAGTTAACTTCGGTTAATGCTACTTGAAAGTGTGCAACTTGTAAGATCTAGTAACTTATTAAAAACAAAAGAAGAGCAAATGAAGAATATATACACAATCCGACATAAAAGATTTAACTGTTCTATAAGGCATCAAAAACCAATAGCTAACATGATCAATTACCTGCGAATCACGTGGGTCAATTTTTGTAGCCTTCCTCATAAATTCCTGGCCTTTCTCAGTCTGGCCAAGCTGAACATATATGTGCCCAAGAGCCTAATGCAAAAGAGACATCACTTCAAGATTAATTAGAAGAACAAAATTGGACCAAAACAGATTTCTGATTGCTTTAGACCTAATATTTGGATCTCAAAGGATCATCAGAGAAGTTTGCAGTAAAATTATTAGTTTTTTTGCAATCTTCTTGCTTGGTATATATATTCTTGTATAAAAAGGTGGTGGCAATGGCAGCTGGTGATCACAAGTTTGGCCAAAGGGAAGTTTCAATGACATAGGAAAAGAAGAAAATGTTTTCATGCAAGTTATACTCACAAAATAAATAGAGCCTAAAATCATGAAATAACAATACCATTACGCTTTTATTTAACTCACTCACTTTCAGTGTCTCACAATTATCAGGGTAAACCTCCAAGACCTTCTCAAAGTTTGACTGTGCACTTCTAAAATCTCTCAACTTCAATTGAACCTGTCCCAAACCTGTCATCAAGTTTCCAACATAATAGAAGATGAACAAGAGGCAATAGATGAAAAGAAAATAAATATGAAGCAAGGTTATAATAATTCGGCAAAGATTGCTTCCACTTGGTCAGAGTGTTGAACAATATCGTTCTCATTGTATTCAAATTCCAATTAGTTGGAATTAAGAGTTTGTTCCATTGGTCGATAGTAATATTTTAACTGTATGAATATACATGATTTCCTTGTATCTTTAGACAGCCATGCGTAGGTGTTGCTCTTGTATATCTCCCATGTACTTGGCTTTTCCTTTTTTTAAGAAAATTCGTATTTACCAATCAAAAAAGCATTAAGACTTTCTTTGGCTTGCGCTGTCTTGAGGAACGATGCAACTTGAAAATCCTTAATTTTGTTCATAGAGAACTTATTTTTCCACTCAACCTGCCCCAGAGCATACTGCACGTGGCCTTTTCTGTAATCATGCCGTTGCTCAAAACTTTGATCTATGTCATGTTTGGTTTTCCCTTCACCTTTTTACTCTAACGCAAATCAATAGGAATTGTGCTAAATATGGGTTATTAAAATGCATGATGATGTCACACCAACTTATAAGAAAATGCTTATAAACAACTTGAAGGAATATGGTATGAAAATGGCATACAGTGACGGACCATAATAAGGAAAAATAAATTCGTAGGGTGAATTGATCTCCTTGGCAGAAGCCATGTAGTACAGCCCAGCTTTTTCATAGTCCCCCTACAGTTAAGATCCAGAATATCAGTAGCCAGAAAGAACATAGGAGACAATAAACTATGCTTGATTAATCATAATATATTTTTTTTACAAGTACAATTAATCATAATATTTAACTTCAGACCAATTCTTAACAACTGGAGAGGAATGAAAATCAATGGGATAATTTTTTTTTAAAAGGCAAGTTAAGTGTCAGCAGATGAGCAAATGCCGAAGTGATTATTAATACATGGTGAATAAGCTGGTAAAATACAGAAAGGAGATCTACCCACTTGAACAGGAAGAACAGTTGGCTTTATTACCCATTTCATCTTTTTTATTCCCTTTTAGTAAAGGGGAAAATGAGGTTAACAGATAAGGGATTTTGTTCCCAACCTTGCTGTGGTAAGACCTTGCCAAATTGTAGTAAGAATGTGACTTTGTTGGTCCATGATTTGTAACAGCAAGTGCAGTTTCTGTTAGTTGCTCAACTAAAAAATGTTGACCAGTGAAGAAGAAGTGATTTGCTAGATAATTCAGTGCCATTGCAAAGTAGGGGTATATCTCAAAAGCTTTCTGCATTTTTTGCATTCCCTTCCTAATTCCAGCAGCTGCAAAGATGTTATAGAGCACTAGATAAGTTACTTAAATTGAGAAATTAGCATGGACAGCTAAACAATAGCCAGACGATGTTTATCAGAGGGAAAACAATATTTGAGGACATAACGTACCTTCATTTGTATGCAGATCCATAATTGCAAGTGCAACAAGAGCCTCCACATTTTCAGGATCTAACTGCATGAATGCAATTGTGAAACACATGTACCACAGGATTAGTGACTTGCAGCATGTTCAGTAGATATTTATATAACCAATTCATTTGTATTCCATAGAGAACACTTACCTGTAAAACCCTCTCAAATGCCTGCCGAGCTTTATCAAATTGACCTAATTTGTAGCGACAGAGACCTATGCCAAGTCTTACAGCTGCGGGACAATCGGGATGCACTTGCAAGGCCCTCTTAAGATAGCTCAAATGTTACAATCCAAAAGCACCATCAAAATCATGAACAAAGCCGAGAACATATCTCCAAATACCAGTCATGTTATGTCATGTACAAGGCTACCATTGACTACTGTCAATTTTATGGTATTTATCTTTGTTTCATGTATGGATGTCAGCCACATATGAATGTATATATTAATGCAAGTAATAAAACCAAATCTGAGACAAAAATAACAAACCTTATACAACTCCAAAGACTCACTGTAGCGTCCACGATTGAACTCAACACATGCCTGCAAATATCCAGACCACATTATGGAATGATCCAGAGAAACACTAGATACACATCTATGCTATAACCTCAGAAAGGTCTAGTCAATTTGAAGCTTCCCCAGACTTACTTATAAAGCCCAGTTTCACCTAGTACGTAGCCAATGTGGAACTCAGTACTTATTGCTACCTTTATACCCTACACACTCTACATGCGGTATTTATATTCCCAATGTGGGGCCGAGGTTTTACACATTATTTACAACAAAGGCAGATTTATTTATTTCTCTTTTATAGGTAAACAACAAAGGCAGATTTTGTGCACCAACATACGTAGCCAGGTCTTTCTACGCTGACCTGGTCTTTCTTTGTAAATATTTGTTGAAGAACCTCCAAGCCGTTATTTTAAATTAACACGGTGTGCCCTGTTCACCCCAAACCCTGCAGGGTGCCATCCCCCAACCCCAGTTTTCTTGTATCAATTGCTACCTCATCTTTCTTGCTACTGACAGTACGATGCAAATAGCACATGAGCCCTAGACATATGTATGGTATGTGTCATGCTATAATCAACTCAGGTAGGGTTAAATTGTTAGCCTGTAATTGAAATCCCCTCATATAATAACTCAAGAGATAACAAATTCTGAGATAAAAATAGTACGAATGATTTTGCTTTACCAGCCACAAGTAAAAAGTTTTAGGATTTGTTGAGCAAAATCATCATCTAAACTACATTACAAGCCTATTTGGGAAAGAAGGTTTCAATGCATGGCAAAGTATTTTTAAGATGACCAACTATTATTCACTAGTGAACAATAGCATTACAAAATTTACAACAGAGAGCGGAGCGGCTTTTCAAAAAATATCAATCATTTTTTTGTTTGGGTAATGTTTCCACCCTCAAGTAAGGGACAGCACAATTACTTTGTCTATGAAGAACATTCAATATTACCTGACCCAAAAGAGCTGGAACATTATCACGATCTCCATCTAATACAATCTTAAAAGCAGCGGATGCCTGTTCTACATCACCCTTAGCCAGTAAAAGCTGACCTGTAAGCAGCATATGGCTCACACTTTCAGTGATAAACAAGATAATCCCACATATCACATTTTACACACTACTTATAAATAAAAACCACAGTTTACAAACTAAGACCTTAAGAAACTCATTTAAGAATGGTATAAGCACCAAGTAATTTGCCAGTGAATTCTATACCCAAAACCGGCATCTTCCTAAACCTAAAGTTCAAAAACAAAGTAGCACATTTTGTTAGGATCACTTACAGATTAAAGTAAGTCTACAAAGGAATCATTACAATTTAACGGTTCAAATACACCATGACACTTTACAATCATGGTCTCTGTTCTTTTTCTTTTTTTATTTCTTTTTTTATATAGGTAATATGATCACAGTCTATTTGGGAAGCATGAATTTAAACAGAGACCAAAAGTCAGTGCCAGTGGAGAAGAGTAAACAGGGCTAATGCATTCAAACAATAGGACCATCCAATAAGCCAATCCATTTTAAAGGTCCAGGCTTCACCAGCTAACAGTTTTACAAAATGCACATGAAGAAAAACGTCCAAGATTACGATCATGTCTACAAGTGTAAGATGACCAGCCAATTGAATCATTCCTTAGATATTCAAGAATGGAGAGAAGTTCCAAGCATTCACCTTTTCCAACCCAAGTAGATGGCTCATGCATGTCGATTCTAGATGCTTTGTTATAGTATTGAGTAGCCAAAATGAAATGTTCCTCCTTTTCTCGTTGTTTGGTCTCAATTTTCCCGAGGTAACTATAATAAGCCCCCAAAGCATTCAAGATAGCAATCCTCTCATATCTAACATCGGAATAATACTCATCAATTTCTGCAAAAAATGAAAAAGAAGAAGAAAAGGGGAAAAAATCATAAATCCAATCAAGTGATGTACATACAAATATCAGCTAGTATCAAAATCTTATTTCTTCAGAGAAAATTTAAAGCTAACGGCAGCCAAGAGAATTGTTTTCTTGCACCATCATACCACCAGTTAGCCAGTACAGAGTCACCACATTACTCGTGCAAAACCCTTATCTTATGAGACAACTAGAAGATTAATTTAAACAAACATAAAAATAAAAAAATAAAAAAATAAAAAGATATATAAAATACAATTATGGAAAAAAGAAACTACCTGGGCCTGACCCTTCCTCCAATATTTGCCGGAACTGCTCAACCTTTCCTTGTTTGAAGTACTCCCTCTGTAACATAGCATTAGATATTGAACTCACAAGTACAAAACAAAACTAGAACAAAGATATCTACGGGTCTCTGTCTCTGTGTTTCTACACATAGGCAATATCAAAAAATTACTGGGTCAGGCTCTCTAGTCAGTTATTTATACTTGAATTATTAATTGTTTATTTTAAATTCCACTATAAAGGTCATTCTATTCAGAGCACGAGCAGCAACAATCTCGTGCACTAAGCAACCGCAAATGTTCATGCTGATCAAATTATGGAGCTAATCTGGAGAACTGTCCCATAACCAGGGCTATGAACCTACAAGTTCGTCGATGTTGAGAAAACGGGAAATAAAGGAAAAGAGAATTCAAAAAACAGAACGTACCGCGATGATAAGCCAGAGATCGAGAGGGGCTTGCTCGGCCTTGAGGATGTCGAGGATATCGGCGGCGTCTCGGGGAAGCTGATCGAGAGCAACCCTCACCTCCTCCTCCGAGTTCTGCACTGGTATATACAGGCACGCCATTGGTTTCGAACAACTCGGACTGGGACTGCTCGGGAGATACGAAAAACAAGAACTGAAGAGGAGCACGGCGATAAATCACGGTGAATAATAGGTAAAATGACCGTTTGGCCCACGCAGGAAACCCGATCAAAACAGGCTTGCTGCCGTGGGGGGATTTCGTTTCGTGTGAAAAAATTCCATTGGTTTAAAAGTTCATCAAAAATATATAATAGTTTTATAATTTAATAAAAAAGGCGGCCATCCCTCCCTCTCTATCTCTCTCAATTATTTTTTTTTTTTTTGTTGAATGATCTCTTATTATGATTTTTGAAATTTTGTACAATAATTTATATAATAATTTGTACAATTTTTGAGGTATGTATATATATATAAATTTCGATCGATTTATAATTCATAAAAAAATTTATACAAAATAAAAAAACTTTTATTTTTAAAAATTCTAAATATTTTTTTATAAATTTTCTTGCAATAGTCGTTTCTTTTTAGTTTTATAATACGTTATCAGTACGAAATTCTACCAATTCTGAAATTAGTGGTCTTCTACTTTAAATAAGTTTTTCAATATATTATTTACAATCTTTAAGATGAATATGAAATATTATATTAATGATTATTATTTAATAAATTCAATGTTTATTCCCATAGTTTATATTTCAATTTTATCTAAGGAAATTAATATCCCCATAATTTATTTTTCAATTATATTTATGGGAAATATTATTTGTAGTGAATTAAAATTTTCATAATTTACTTTTCAGTTATATCTGTGGTTAATTTTTATTCACATAATTTACATACAAGTTTTATTTTTTGATATTTTTTTTATGAATTATTGATGATAATGCTCATCTTAATGAATGAATCTTAGAATAGAAATATAGCATCTGCCCTACTCCAATAATTACATGAATACATGCACTTTTAGTGGGTACCTAATGAAGTATCACACGTGGAATATTGTAATTGGTCATACAAATTTTAGTGATAAGTACGGGATCAATCAATCACTTACAAACTAATAATTACATGAATACATCATTCGATATTGACAAAATTAGAAATGCTAAATATTACTTGATAAAATTCTGTTTTTATTCTTATGATCATGTGAATATAGTTCTTAGATCCACATATTTATTTTCGTGATTCATATATATAGAAATGTCAAATCTTATAAAATTAAAATAACATTCTTATAATTTATTTTTTCAGTTATATTTGTGGAGAATATTATCTATGGTGAATTAAAATTTCATAATTTACATTTCAGTTATATATGTGGTTAATTTTTATTTACATAGTTTACAAACAAGTTCTATTTTTTTATACTTGTTATGAACTATTGATGATAAGGTTCATCTTGATGAATGAATCTTAGAATAGAAATATAGCATCCGCCCTAATCCAATAATTACATGAATACATCAAATTTTAATGGGTACCTAGTGAAGTATCACTCGTGGAATATTCTAATTGGTCATACAAATTTTGTGACAAGTATGAGATCAATCAATCACTTACAAACTAATAATTACATGAATACATCATTCGATATTGACAAAGTTAGAAATGCTAAATATTACTTGATAATATTCTGTTTTTATTTTCATGATCATGTGAATATATTTCTTAAATTTACGTATTTATTTTCGTGATTCATATATGAAGAAAATGTCAAATCTTACAAAATTGAAATTTATTACTATTGACATTTCTAGAAAAAGTTATTTATCCTAGATTTTTGATGAGATATGATGAGCTTGGGAGATACAATTAAAAAAGAAAATTACGTGTCCTTACAAGATCATGCTGTGTATCTCATAGTAAAAAATCATCTTATTTTATAAAATTATTTAAGGGAGAGATATAAGCACTAGAAGATGTAATCCTTCCAAAAGCTCATTATGACTTATTGCACCTGAAGTTGCAAGATTTTAAAAGTAATAGTGACTATAACTCTTCATTCTTTAAAATTAGCTTAATACTAAAATTATGCAATGATAAAGTCACTGATGATGACATGTTAGAAAAGACATATTATTTTTCATATCTCGAATGTGCTCCTGCAGCCGCAGTATCGAGAGTGAAAGTACAAATATTTTGAGTTTTTATCTTGTCTTTTAGTAGTTGAGCTAAATAATGAGTTTTTATTAATAAATCATCAGTCACGTTCTACTGCTTTCACATCATTCTCTAAAGTGAATGGTACTAGATTTATATCATTTCCATAAGTGAACATTGTATCTTTTTCAAAAAAATCGATGGCGTGGACTTAATAGAAAAAACTATAAAAGTGTTGGTTCTAAAAACGACAATACTAAGAAGGATAATAATATAAATATACTGTATCACCAGAAGTGATCTAACTCAGAGAAGGGTAAAGGCTCTCAAAATAATTTTTAATAAAAAGATGAAAATATTTGTCATAGATGTGGTATAACTGAACATTAGTCACGTACATGTTGTACGGCCAAACACTTGATTCATTTATACTAAGCTTTTATATATATTATAGTAAAACTTTTTTTAATATTTTATCATATTTTGAAATAACGAAAAGTCGGTGTCTGAAACACAATAAGAAATTACTTAAAAAATAAAGTCCTATCTGAATTTGATTTTCTTATAAATAAACTAGAATTTCAGATGATTATCTATTTATAAAGTGTTGTAAATCAATTATCGGATGTATTTACTGACCCTAAAAGTATTGTAAAATCATATATTATTGTTGTTAATGCTCAAGCAAGAATAGAAGTCTCTGAAAGATAAGTTGTCAAAACAGCAATAGATGAGTCTAAGACATGCCTGGAGCGTGAAAGACCTATTGGTGCAAAAAACAAAATTTCTCAAAGGAGAAAAATACAAAATAAATTTGGTGTTCTTAAAGAACCCATACCCATAATACAGGCTATAAGCATAGTTGATGCTCTTGAAAAGATCAAATATTATATTCCAGAATCTCCTGAAAATAGACCTCTTGAAGAGGTATTTTATGAAATATTTTCTCCTGAAGAGTAACAGGTATCTGAAAATAATGAGATCTCAATACATTTCATGAGTACTGGAGAATTTCTTGATAGAAATAAAACTGTTGTCGACAACATATTTCCATATAAAATGGCTCTTGACATTACTAGAAGTAATTAAAAAGTGAGTAAAAAACAGTCAAAGAATGTCGACGTATAAATGATTGGCCAAAATGCAAAACAGCTATTGAAGCTGAGTTAAACTCGCTAGCAAAACGAAAGATATTTGGACCTATTGTCTAAACACCAAAGGATGTAATGCCTGTTAGATATAAGTGAATATTTGTACGAAAACATAATAAGAAAATTATATAGAACGAAAAAAAATTTCAGTTATTGAGAGTTTTAAATATTTTTTTTTATAAATTCTCTTACAATAGTAATTTCTTTTTAGTTTTATAACACGTTATCAGCACAAAGTTATACCAATTCTGAAGGTAGTAGTCTTTTACTTCAAGTAAGTTTTTCAATATATTATTTGTAGTTTTTGAGATAAATATGAAATATTATATTACTGATTATTACTTGATAAAATCTGCGTTTACTTCCGTGACTTTATAAATATATTTCTTAGATACACATATTTATTTCACTATTTATATATGTAAAAAATATCAAATCTTACAAAGTTGGAATTCATTGTTTTTGCCATTTCTAAAAAAAATTATTTATCTTGGATCATTGATGCTGAGATCCATCTAGATGCAATGAACCTGGGAGAGACAATAAAAGAAGGAAAGCAATTGTCTCTGCAGAACCATGCTAAGTAATGATTTTCTTTCGTCACCATCTTTACGAAGAATTAAAAATTGAGTATCTCACGATAAAAGATCTTCTTATTTTGTAAAATAATTTAAGGGAGAGATATGAATACCAAATAACTGTTATCCTCCCAAAATCTTGTTATGACTGGTTACACCTGAGGTTACAAGATTTCAAGAGTGTTAGTGAGTATAACTCTGCACTCTTTAAAATTAGCTCAGTATTAAAATTATGCTGTGAGAAAATCACTGATGATGATATGTTAGAGAAAACATATACTATTTTTCATGACTCAAATGTGCTCCTGCAGCAGCAGTATCGAGAGCTAAAGTTCAAGAAATATTCTGAACTTATATCTTATATTCTAGTAGCTGAGCAAAATAATAAGTTTTTATTAAGAAACCATCAGCCACGTCCTACTGGTTCAACATCATTCCTTTAAGTAAATGGTACTGGAATTACATCATTTTCAAAAGCGAATGATACATCCTTTAAAAGAAATTGGTGGCGTGGACGTGATATGAGGAACTATAGAAGTGCTGGTCTCAAAAGTGACAATACTAAAGGAGATAATAATAAATATATATCGTATCACCATAAGTAGTATAACTTAGATAAGGGTAAAAGCTCAAAATAATTCTTCAAAGAGAGCTGAAGAGGTGCGGTATGACTGGACATTGGTAACGTACCTGTCGTACGGCCAGACACTTGGTTTATCTAAATCAAACATCTATAAAAATAAAAAATAAAAGGTTTGAAACAAATTTAGTAGAACTATCAGATGATTCATTATATATAGATGAGAATGATATCACTCATTTTGATATTTCTAATTTCTTAAATGACCCTGATGGTAGAATTGATCACTTGATTAGAGATGGAAGTGTTCCTCCCAATTAATGTATTTTCTTTATTTTTAGAAATTTTTAATATTTGTAATGAAAGTTTTGTGTATTTTGTAAAATCATGGATCACACTGATAAATTTTTTATTTTTGAGTTGAATGATAAAGATATATGTCTGGTTGACAGTACTACAACTCACACAATTTTTAAAGATAAAAAATATTTTTAAAATTTAACATTAAGTAAAACCTATGTCCATACCATATCAGGTTCATTAAATTTAATTGAGGGTTTCAAAAAAGTTTATATTATGTTGCCTAATGACGCCAAATTTTATATTGATGATACTCTATTTTCTTCACAATTTAGAAGAAATTTATTGAATTTTAAATATATACGTCGTAATAATTATCATATTGAAACTACTAATGAAGGCAGTAAAGAGCATCTCCTTATTACTAAAATAATATCGGACCAGAAGTTCGTATTAGAAAAACTGTTCGCTCTATCTTCTGGATTGTATTATACCAAAATGAGAACAAGTGAATCATATGTGATAATGCACCACAAATTCATTGACTCCAAAGTATTTATGGCATGATCGCCTTGAATATTCGAAATCAATAATGATGAGACGAATCATGGGGATATATGTGGGTCTATTCATCCATCAAGTAGACCATTTAGATATTTTATGATTTTAATTGATGCATCAAGTCGATGGTCACATGTTTGTATACTTTCCACTAGAAATGTTGCATTTGCTAAACTTCTTGTAAAAATAATTAAACTACGAGCACAATTCCCTAACTATCCAATTAAAACCATTTGATTGGATAATGTAGGCGAATTTTCGTCTCAAGTTTTTGATAACTATTGCATGTCAATAGGAATATATACTGAACATCCTATTGCTCATACACTCAAAACGGTTTAGCTGAATCTTTGATCAAAAGGCTTCAGCTAATCGTTAGACTTTTACTTATGAAATCAAAACTACATGTTTCTGCTTGAGGACATGCTATACTTCATGCAGTATCATTAATTCGAATTAGACCATTTGCATATCATAAATATTCTTCATTACAACTTGCATTTGGTTAACAACCAAATATTTCTCATCTTTGTACTTTTTGATGTGTTGTATATGTTTCAATTGCACCTCCACAACGTACAAAAATGGGTCATCAACGTAGACTTGGGATATATATTGGTTTTGATTCTTCATCTATTATTAGATACATTGAACCTCTTACATGGAATATGTTTAAAGTACGTTTTAAGAATTATCACTTTGACGAATCCATTTTTTCATTACTAGGTAATGAAAAGTCGGTGCCTGAAGCACGACAAGAAATTACTTAGGATAATAAAGCTCTGTCACAACTTGATCCTCCTACAAATGAATGTAAACTAGAAGTTCAAAGGATTATCCATTTACAAAGTGTTGTAAATCAATTACCAGATGTATTTACTAATACTAAATGTGTGGTAAAATTATATATTCTTGTTGTTAATACTCTAGTAAGGATTGCAGTCCCTGAAGGACAAGCTGTCAAAACAACAATAGATAAGTCTAAAACACGCTTGAAGTGTGGAAGACCTATTAGTGCAAAAGATAAAAATTTTCGAAGGATAAAAATACAAAATGAATTTGGTGTTCCTGAATAACCCATACCCACAATACAGGCTACAAGCATAGTTGATGCTCCTGAAGAGATCAAGTCTTTTATTCCAAAATCTTTTGAAAATGGATATCCTAAAAAGGTGTTTCATGAAATATTTTCTCCTGAAGAGGAACAGGTACTTGAAAATAATGAGATCTCAATACATTTCATGAGTACTAGAGAAATTTTGGATAGAAATAAAACTGTTGTTGACAACATATTTTTATATAAGATAGCACTTGACATTATCAGAAGTAATGAAAAAAGTGAGTCAAAAGCCGTCGAAAAATGTCGATGTAGAAATGATTAGCTAAAATGGAAAGCAGCTATTGAAATTAAATTAAACTCTTTAGCAAAGTGAGAAATATTTGAACCTATTGTCCAAACACCAAAAGGTGTAATGCTTGTTGGATATAAATGAGTATTTGTACGAAAACGTAATGAGAAAAATGAAATTATACGGTATAAAGCACGACTTGTCGCACAAAGTTTCCTACAGAAACTCAAAATTGATTATGAGCAAACATATTCCCCTGTTATGGATGAAATCACATTCAGATTTTTAATTAGTTTGGTAGTTACAAAAGGATTGGATATGCGGTTGATGGATGTGGTCACTGCATATTTATATGGATCATTAGATCATGACATATATATGAAAATTTTTGAAGGATATAAACTGCCTGAAGCATCTACAAGTACATCTAGAAGTATATACTCTTATCAAGTTTCAAATATCTTTATATAGGTTAAAACAATCTGGACGCATGTGGTATAATCGTCTAAGCGAATATCTATTGAAAGAAGAATTTGAGAATATCCTATATGCCCATATGTTTTTATTAAGAAATTAGAATTCGAATTTGCCATTATTGTAGTTTATGTTGATGATTTAAATATTGTGAGAACTCCTGACGAGATCACAAGAATCGCTATATATTTAAGGAATGAATTTGGAATGAAAGATTTTGACAAAACAAAACTTTGTCTTAGTCTATAACTTGAGCACTTGCCAAATGAAAATTTTATTCATCAGTTCATGTATACAGAGAAAGTTCTGAAATACTTTTATATGGACAAAGTGCATCCCCTGAGTACTCCAATGGTTGTTCGATCGCTTAATGTGAGGAATGATCCATTCCGTCCTTATGAAAACGATAAAGAAATTCTTGGTCCTTAAGTATCATATTTCAATGCAATTGGAGCTCTGATGTATCTTGCAAATTGCACTTGGTATGATATTATGTTTTCAGTTAATCTACTTGCAAATATACCGTATCACCAGAATTGATCCAACTCAGAGAAGGGTAAATGCACTCAGAATAATTTTTTATAGAAAGATAAAAATGTTTTTTATTGATGTTGTATGATTGAACATTGGTCACGTACTTGTTGTACGGTCAAACACTTGATTCACTTATACTAAGCTTTTATATATATTATAGTAAAACTTTTTTTAATATTTTTATCATGTTTTGAAATAATGAAATATTGGTACCTGAAGTACGACAAGAAATTACTTGAAAAAATAAAGCCCTATCTCAGTTTGATCATTTTACAAATAAACCAGAATTTCAGAGGATTATCTATTTGCAATATGTTGCAAATTAATTACTAAATATATTTATTAACACTAAAAGTGTTATAAAATCATATAATATTGCTGTTAATACTCAAGAAAAAATAGAAGTCACTAAAAGACAAGTTGTCAAAACAACAATAGATGAGTTTAAGACACGCTTGAAGTGTTGATAACTTATTAGTGCAAAAGAAAAAAGCAAAAAAAAAAAAGAACTCAGTGCTCTTGAAGAGACCGTACCCTCAAAAAAGCAATAAGATCTATCCAAACTTTCTGTACAAAATAGAAACTCCTGAAAAGTATAATCCTTCTGAAGAGAAAACTCCTAAAGAGTATAATCCTCATGAAGAGAAAACTCCTGAAGCGTACCTCCTGAAGAGGCTTTTCATGAAATGTCTTCCCTTGAAGAGAAACATGTACATGAAAATAATAAGATCTCAATACATTTCATGAGTACTGGAGAAATTCTGGATAGAAACAAAATTGTTGTCGACAACACATTTTCATATAAAATGGCCTTTGACATTACCAGAAATAATGAAAAAGTAAGCCAAAAATAGTTGAAGAATGTCGACGTAGAAATGATTGGTTAAAATGGAAAGTAGTTATTGAAACTGAATTAAATTCGCTAGCAAAGCGAGAGGTATTTACTGAATTAAACTCGCTAGTAAAGCGAGAGGTATTTGGACATGTTGTCCAAACACTAAAGAGTGTAATACTTGATGGATATAAGTGGATATTTGTACGAAAACGTAATAAGAAAAATGAAATTGTGCGATACAAAGCACGACTTATCGCACAATGTTTCTGCAGAAACCCGAGATTAATTATGAGGAAACATATTCCCTCATTATGAATGCAATTACATTCAGATTTTTAATCAGTTTAGTTTTTACAAAATGATTAGATATGCGGTTGATGGATGTAATCACTGCATATGGATCATTAGATCATGACATATATATGAAAATGCATGAAGGATATATAATGATTGAAGCATCTAATCTAAGTACATCTATTAGTATATACTTTTCAAGTTTCAAAGATCTTTATATGGGTTAAAACAATTTGGACGCATGTGGTATAATTGACTCAGTGAGTATCTATTGAAAGAAGAATTTGAGAATAATTCTATATGCTCATGTGTTTTTATCAGAATTCGGATTTGCCATTATTGCAGTTTACATTAATGATTTACCTTATTAGAACTCCTAAAGAGATCACATGAACTTCTATATATTTAAAGAATGAATTCAAAAATGAAAGATCTTGTTATTCAAATACTAGATAACTTACAAAAACTTGAGACTTTTAGCCCCATCTCTCAAATGCATTTGCTTTTCAAAGATCAACATGTCATCCTTGTCTAAAGGATTAAGCAATTGAAATAAAGAGGCAAGCAATGATCTTAAATCCTTATTCTTTTACTTTAAGTCTACTATTTTTCTATTGAACTCAAGAAACAAGTCGTTGAAGTACATCGATCTTCTCATTAAGCTTTTCAATCTCGCGAGTTTTGGACTACAATCGAGCGAAAAATAAGATAATGGATTATGAGTATCGAGTTTCGAGATTCACAAGTTCATATATGGCATCATGATCTGACTTATTAGTCAGATCATTTTCTTGCTGCATCATGGCACCTACAATAGATGCAAAAATAGTTTGGGACTAAGGTAAAAAATACCTCATATATTGATCATGAGAAATATTGAAAGGAAATTGATCAGCTATTGAAAATTTGTAAAATGAGAATATAGATGAATTGCAGAGATGAGAAGAAGATTTGATGCAAATTAGATAAAACTAAAAACTGCTCTTATATAGATAAAAATAAGAACAGGACAAATCATCATCTCTTCAAATCTCACTTAGTCAATAGTACAAGATATGCTGGATGCATATTTTTAAAAGCCAGTAAGATTAATTGCAGTTGTCCCTATTTTTCTTATAAACGTTGAACCTCTGCTGTTAGCTGCTGTTTTTGACTTTGTATTTGAGCTCTCTCTCATTCCAGCTCTTCTATTTGTGGTTTCAGGTCACGAGAATACCAGTCTGCAAATTTCTTCAACTCCTTATTTTCTTATCTTAACTTTTTATTCTTTTTATCTTTAGTTGCAAACTTTTGATACAATTCAGATATTTGAATATTAAGATGATCAACCTCATTTGCTCTCGCCAGTAGCCTTTGAAATATGGTTGTAATAGAGGAAGCATATTGAGCACTGATGATTCTTGATGCTGCAACAATTTAGGATCAATTTTATTAGAAATATGTATCTCTGCTCCTATCATGGTATTAACAGCCCCAGGAAAAAAGATGAGTGGTTGAGGTGTAAAGGGTTCTTGGTTCAAATCTAGAACATTAACAAAAGAATTTCTCTCAATCATAGTATCGTTTTGGATGAACAATAATTGGATCAATGAAAAATATAAAATCTTACGTGAGTATCCGATGGATGAAAATGATCATCTTTAAATAGCAATCTAGAGCTTTTAAATCTTTGTAAAGATCTCATTTGTCAACAATATCAAACGAATTTGAATTTCCTTCCGCACTGAATCGATAAAATTAAATTTCAAGCTTTTGTAGTTTTTGTTGAATATTGGTGGTTTTCAATGATCATTTTCACTATACATGTTCTCCCTAATAATGCCAAGAGGAGGAGATATTTTAGATGAGAATATTACTATGTTCCTTCTAATACATTATTGATTATTATTTGAAAAACTAATACATTTTCTCAGAGGGAATTTAAGTATTACTACAAGTCCCAAATTTATACTAAATCTATCAAGTAAATACTATCTGCCACATTTTCAAATCACTTAGAGATAATTACAATTCATTAAACAAGTTTAGAGTGTATTTAACTGAGATCAATGATTCTACATTTTCAAGAAAAGTGCCGTCTTCTCATGATCAATGATAGTCTAACAATTTTATACGAAGATAATGTTGCTTGTATCATTCAAATCAGAAGAGGATATATCAAATATATGATCAAGTGATAATTTGATGGATTTATTCACGAAGGCATAATCAACTGCGGCATTCAAGAAAATTGTGCATAACATTGGAATGCGAAGATTTAAAAATTTATCGTCATGCACTTTTCAGAAGGAGTAAATGTCTTGAAAACTTGTGCTGATTGTACTATTTTTCATTCGCTAAAGTTTTGTTCCATTGGGTTTTTTTTGTAAGGTTTTAATGAGGCAATCCTAAAAGCACTTGGCCATACATAAAAATTCTGTATTTTTTTTTCCTTCGCCATTAGTTTTTCTTCTTACTAAGTTTTTTCTTGACAAGATTTTAACGAGACAGATGATTTTTTATGGGTGGTCATTTAAGGGATAGTGTTATAATTCAATAAAAGGGGCAGCCGCCCCTCTCTCTCTCTCTCTCAATTATTTTCTTTATGAATGACCCCCTATTGCGACTTTTAAGGTTTTACACAGTAACTTGCACAGTAATTTGCACAGTCTTAAAGGCCTATATATATAAGCTTCGATTGATCTATAATTCATAAGAAATTTTATATAGAACGAAGAAAATCTCAGTTCTTAAGAATCCTAAATATTTTCTTTTATAAATTCTTTTGCAATTGTAGTTTCCTTTTAGTTTTATAACAAATAGGTTTTTTTTTTTCCCTATAAGCAAGCATTCTTATTAATGAACTAAGATATAAAGTGCAGTTGTCTAGTGACTATTATAAATTATTAAAAGAGCATTTTCCACTATGAAAATTTAACAAAGTGGAGGTATGAAATTCAATAGAATAATTTCCAAGGCTTGCGTTGAAACTTCCCAATGCGCAAGTTCATGCGCATATAAATTTATGGATCGATGAATTTTTACAATTTTCCAATTCTCAAAGTTGGTAAGTTGATTTTGTATATTAATTATAATTAGCTGCATTTCCCTATCAAGAGATTGCATCAGATTGTTAATTGATTATACCACTAAGCTAGAGTCTCCTGCCGACATAACATTTTTTTTCTCTTTGCAATTGCATCTTCTAGGATAAGCATTGCCGCTAATGCCTCACCAATGTTGGGATTTGTATTAAGGATAAAGTTTTTTTTGCCAATTGTGTAGAGCTCGAGTCTGTGAGACATAGTCCTATCATATATAGCTTCCTTCTTTCCTTACAAAAGTTAGCGTATGGTAACCTTTACAAAGAGGTATTTTCCCATTATGAACTTGTTTTTTCCCTAGTGTCCAGCTTTATTTGTACTCAAAAAATATCTTTGCAAGGTCATTGAGAAATTTAGTAGGAGAAAGATTCTTTTCTTTTTGGTGCACTGCTTTGTTTCTGATAAACCAAAAGTTTTCCATTGCTAAGTTTGTGCATATGATTGGAAAAAGTGGTGCTCACTAGCAGGCAACCTTAGATTCAGAGCAAGATCAAGAATATTTTGGATCCAGGATTGGATTGTGAGATTTGTCAGATGAGATAAGTTCATTGGTCGAGATAAGTTCATTGGCCAGGGCGCATTTCTCCATAGGATTCTTGAATACAAACGATATAAAAAGAGGTGACAAATGGTCTCCCCCTCCACATTACAAAGAGGGCATATAACTTGACTATCATCCCAATGTAGTATTTTCTTTAATGTAGATCTGGTTGGGAGGATATCATGACCCACTTCCTAAGGAAGAGGTTTGAATCTGTCTTGCATATTTAATTTTCACAATTTTTTCCAATTAACAAGGTTAACATTTTGGGAGGAATTTTGATTAATGACAAGGGTTGAGTAAGCTGACTTTACTGAGTGGATTCTAGAAGTGTGGTGGATCCAATTTATCTTGTCCTTAATGTTGTGAAAATTGTGGGTCGAGAGTGGAATCTTTTGGATGGCTTCAATAGTTTCATTATTGAATAAGACATGAAGAAAGAAGAGTATTCCATCTTCTAGGTTCTTCTAGAGTAAGTTCAGAAATAGTTATTGTCAAGTCAATTTGTGAATTGTTCTGGTTTGGGATAACTTTGAAATGAGGAAGTGTTGGGACCTAGGGATCAGACGGCCACAGTCTTGTTCGAGCACCATTATTGATTTGAAAGCAATAGCTAGTTTTCAAGAAGTCCCTTTGCTTTAACAAACCTTTCCATATCCAAGAATCTGAATTTTTATTTTTGGATTTCTATAAAAAGAAGCTTTGCTCATGTATTTTTTGGAAAGAATCTGTTTCCAAAGGCACTTGGAATCAATGATCAATGTCCATGCCATCTTAGACACAAGCTTGATTGAAAAGGGAGAGATTTTTTATTCCTAAACCTTTCATTATTTTTGGATTGCATATTGATTTTCATGATTTTGGAGTGAATTTATGCAAGTTTGAGAATCTATTCCCTTCTAGAATCTTCTGAGCATTTAATCCAAGTTTTTTGTGACAGATTTGGTGATCATTGTTGTGGTCATTACATAGGAGGGGATTGAAGTGGCTACAAAACTTATGATCAAAGTTGTTCTTGCAGCCTCTGATTAAATTTTAGCTTTCCAACCTTGGATTTTTTTTTTTTCTGAATTTTCTCTTAAATTTCATTAAGAAACAGTTTTTTTGTTTGTCCCAACAATGAGAGGGAGTCCCAAGTATTTTAGGAGGGGGGGAGGCCTTCAATTTGTGAATATTCTCTATTTTGTGTTTATGTTGAACTTGTATGTTCCCACTATAATAAATAGAAGATTTTCCATGTTTATAGATTGACTTGACCAAGATTTATAAGTCTTTAAGCATTTTGCAAAAGCTATTGTGGTTCGAGTAGAAGCTGTTCCAAAAAGAATAAGATTATCTGCAAAGAGTAGGTGTGAGAGAGCAGGGTAGTTTCTGGATAATTTTATCCCTTTGATGTTATCTTTGGTTTCTTCTTTGTGTATCAGATGACTTAAAACCACACTACCCAAAATGAAAAGAAAGGGGGATAAAGAGTCCCCATGTCTTAATCCCCTTCTTGGCTTAAAAAAGTCTTTTGGGAAACCACTAAAAACGATTGAGTAGGTTATAGTAGTTATGCATTCTTTTATCCAATTAATCTAGGTTTGATTGAAACCCAAGTAATAGACGATAGTAAGGATAAATTGTCATTCCATATAATCAAAAACATTTTCCATATCAGTTTTAATGGCCCTTTATTCTTACTACCTTTTTTTTTTCTATTTTAGGTGATGGAAGATTTCTTGAGCAAAGATAATGTTTTCTTGAATAATTCTACCCAGTACAAATGTAGCCTGGTATGGGAATATGATGTTTGGAAGAACTTTTTTCAGACGGTTTGTTAGAATTTTTGCAATTATTTTGTAGCAAACATTTGACAAACTAATAGAATGGAAATGGTGAACTTTATTAGGGTTTTCCTTCTTTGGCACAAGAGCAATATTAGTATGGTTTAACTCTTTTAGAAGCTTACCATTTGTGAAAAAAGTTTTTAACCACATCAATGAGGTCAAATTTAATAATCTCCCAATAGGTCTTGTAAAACAAACCATCCGGACCAAGTACTTCTGTTGGGTGGATTTGTTTTACAGTGTTCCATATCTCTTCATCAGAAGGAATGATGCACCATTGGAGGTTTTCCCTATTACAGTTTTTTTGGGGGAAGAGACTTTCCATTTCTTCATTCAAGATGGGATTTGATGTCTGGAAAATTTTTTAAAAGTGATTTTGAAATTCTTAGTTTATCTCTTGAGGGTTTGTGATCCAATGACCAATTCCAATCTTTTGTGGTTAGGAGCTTATTAATAGATTGTTAATGGTAATGAGATAGTTTAAGGTACTATTTATTGAATTTTAAAAAATTAAATAATAAAAAGTTAAAATATTTTTAAAATATTTTTTTTAATAAAATTTTTATTTAATATTTGAAAAGTTGAATGATTTTTTATTTTTTTATTCGAAAAGTTGGAAAATGTTGTAATGGTTAGTTTGAAAATGTTTATATTTGAATGATATATGGGAAATGAATAAGATATAATAAGATGAGATGGGATAGGATGAAAAACATCCATTAAATTTATAATCTAATATAGTTTCATATAATTTGTTAGATCTATATTATAATAAAAATAGTTTTATAATTTAACATGTCTTACTTTTATAAATCTCTTTGTAGTTAAATTATTTATCAATTTGTAAGATGAAAGATTCATGAACGGTCTAACTTAGATCTCGTTTGGTTACACAAATGAAATAAGATGAGATAAAAGTTGAAAGTTGAATAAAATAGTGTTATAATATATTTTTTTTTTTAATTTAAAAATTTTGAATTGTTTATTTGTATATATATTTGACAAAATTGTAAAAATTAGATTATAATAGATAAGACGAAGTAAGAAGGTTTAGCCTGTGTAACCAAACCATCATTTACTCTTAATAAAAGAAAATTAAGTATTATATTAAATATTAACTATTTAAAACTTATTTAAAATCTATTATAAGTTACATACCAATTTTCAAATCCAAAATGAAAATAACATCAAATAATGATATTCTAATAATGTTTTTTATTCAATTTTTCTCTCTCATTTTTTAAAAGCTAAAAAATACATAACTAAAACTATTTTACTAATATTAAAAAATTATGTCACTACTATTCATAAAATTCTCATCTCATCTCATTTCCCAAACATCTTTATATAAGACTTCTGTATGACAGGCTCCTATATAAAACTACATTAGAATATATTGTAACTTAAGTAAAAACTATACTTAATACATGTTAGATATTATTATATTTATACATAGTAAAACTAACAATATATATTTATAAATATTTATAAATATATATATATATATAATAAAGTATTAGAGGTCATACTAGCATATGCGAGGGTATCAACCATTTCCTGCACCCCGCCCTCGCATATGCGGGAGGTGGAGTTTCCACCCCTACACTCTGGCCTGGTGTTGGGGAGCAGTGGTGGACATCCCATTCGCCCCGGCCCATTTCAAGGATATTGATGTCCCATTAGGCTTAAAAATTATTTATAGATCCAAAAATATATTTTTGGACTGAAATTATTATATAATTTAAATTATGATATAATGACATTATAAATTAGAATCTATATATATAACAATAATTTAAGAACTGATAACATAAAACTATGTTATGAATTTTTAAAATTGTAATATATATTTATATGTATATATATAAGTGTAAGTGGGGTGGGGCATGAGAAATGCGAGGCGGGATTGGGCATTGTATGCCTCTTACCCTCTCTAGAGGCCAAATGTGAGATAGGTGGCTCTATGATCCACATCTAGTGGACGAAGGTCCATCCTATCCATGTCCAGGTAGGACGAACGGAGTCTAGGCGAATGAAGGCGAGGTAGCAGAGTGAGTGGCACCACCCTTAAAATAAAGTATCTCGTCACACCATGAGGCGAGGCAAGTAGTAGGGTGCACACCCCCTGTGAGTGAGTTGTAACGACAATGTTCACTAGTTTGGTTGTACGCATTAAAAACTTGGGAGATCCATTTTTAACTATAATTTTGCTTCGACGATGTAGGAAGCAATTATTTTCTTCTTTCTTGCATCAAGTCTGCGTGAGTGGTGAAGGTCTTCTCTTTGCTTGTTAAAGTAAGGATTTTTCCACAGGCTGGTGGGGGTTTTTGTGGTAGGGTCGTGGTATGGAAGACTTAAGTGACGCTTGGAAGCAGTTTAACCTGCAAGAGGAGGAAAGCAAGGAAATTAGTTTGAAAGAAGGAGATGTGGAGGAATTGCGGCGTTGTGAACATAAGAGTTTGATAATGAAAGTGTAGGCAGATCGTTGAATCAGTATAGAGGTGCTTTGCACCATAATGTAGTGTCTATGGAAAGCTGAGAAGCCTATCTCTATCAAAGGGATTCAAGAGAACACATTTGCCATTGCTTTTGTAGTGTGGAGGGGGGGATTGTGATCATGTGTTTTCTATAGACTATGGTTAGCTAACAACCATTTATTTATGCTTAAACTAGTGGACATTAATGTGCAAACTGACTAGATGAACTTTAGGATCGAAAGGTTTTGGCTTCAACTCTATAACATTTCGGTGGCATGTATAAATAAGAAGATAAAGGAACAAGTTGGACAAACGGTGGGTCATGTCATCAAGGTGGTTGTTCTTGCAAATGGTCTTGAATGGGGTCGTTTCTTACGTGTGTTGGTTGAAGTTGATGTTTTTAAACCTGTCTCACGAGGAGATTAAGTGCATGGAATGTACAACGTATATGGATTCCTCTCTATTATGAAAAGCTTCCGAAAATTTGCTTCTCATGTGGAAAGATGGTTCATGGTGTTAATGGTTGTGAATTATCCCCTAATGTTGGATAGCATAGTTCTAGTAACTAGTTTGGACCTTGGCTAAGGGCCAATTTTTTAGGAGGAAGCGAAGGATGGATGATGCTATTTTCTGGGATGATTAAGGTAAGGGATCTTCATCTTATCTTAGTGGCTGGAGTGTAGAGAATCCTTTTGGGGTGGTGGTGGCGAAGAGGAACAAGTTAGTTCGATATCGGTGGGTGTGAAAAGTTGGAAAGTAACTGCTGAATCTCTTAATTGTGCTAATAAGGGGGACACGTTTGTGACTGCGGGGAGGTTACTTCCGAAAAAGGTGATTGATATAGCGGATGTGGATAAGATTGTGGGTTTAAATAGCTATTGTTTAAAGGAAGATATGGCAGGATAATCTGTTGAGATGATTAAATTAGGAGGTTTATTTCTGGCATGGATTGGCATCTTCTAAGGCCTTCTGGTTCATGGCCGCGAAGGGGGTTATTGGGCTTGTTGCTTGTAAAGAAGTCCAGCTTCTGGGTATGATTGAGTTGTCTTCTCAAAAGGTAGGATTGACAGGTTCACACTGTGGGTTTAGTGACCTGAAGGCTTGCTCCATTAAGATGGCTTTTTCAGAGTCAGTTGAAGGGGCTAAATGATGAAATGAAGAGGTTTGAGACGTGCTTTATTTGGCAAGGACTTCGAAGGTGGATGATGTTCCCAAATGGAAGTGTAAGGCGAGGGCAAAAGTTGGTTTAGGTTAATCTTCTTCCTCTTTGCTGTCTGGCACAAAAAGGGTAGGGCCTTCAAACACGTTGACTTTGCTTGACAAAGAAGATGAGATGGTGGAAAGAAAGATAGTTAAGGGCGATGGTGTTACTATTTCTGGAGAGGGTACCCTCCTCTTGGAGGAGGTTGCAAGCCAGCCCTGCTGAACATTATGATTATTTTGTGTTGGAGCTGTTAAGAGTTTGGGAACCTTCGATCAGTTTAGGATCTTTACCAAATGGTAAAGAAAAAGTCTCCTAATTTTGTGTTTATCTGTGAAACACATCTAGTTGCTCATAAGATGGAAATGATTCATTGTAGACTAGGATTTAGTGAGTATTTTTCAATGGATCATGTGGGAGAGGTGGAGGCCTAGCTCTATTATGGAAGGCAAGTACTGATTTGGAGATTTATAATTATTCTGTTCGGCATATAGGTGCATGGTTAAAAGGTTATGGAAATTTGGGATTTAGGTTACTTATGAGATTTTGTGGTGACCTAGAGACAAATAGAATGAGTTATTTTTGGGATTTAATCTCACAATTAAATCCTAATAATGCTCCTGGGTGTCTTATAGGAGATTTTAACGATATTCTTAACTCTAATGAGAAGGTTGGTGGTAGACCTCGTCCTGTAGCACAAATGAGACAATTTATATAAACAATTGAGGTGAATGGGCTTATTGATGTGAGCTGTGAATGGGAATTTTCACTTGGTCTAATAACTATTCTATTGATGGTTTTACAAAGGAGGGGCTTGATATGGTCTTTGTGAATAAGCTATGGTTCGAAGGGGGTCACAAAGTACTGGTCAAATGTCTGCCTGCTAGATGCTTAGATCATAAGCCCCTTTTTGTGTCTTTCTAAGAAGGGGATGAGGATGGTAGAGGCCAGACAAAGGCTTTAAATTCGAGGCAGCTTGGCTTAAGGAAGCTGAATGTAAAAGAATCATAAAGGATATTTGGAGGGGGCCTGCAGAGGTTGGTTGTGACATGACCTTTGTGCAAGGGGTTTTGAAGATGAGTAGCAGACATTTCTCTCATTGGTCTAAAACTAGAAGGACTAGTGGAGAAAAGAGGAGTGCAAAACTTTCATTGAAAATAAACAGGTTGTAATAAAAAGAATGGGGAATCATGTAGATGAGCTGTGTGTACTGAAAAAAGAAGTGAATATTTTACTGGATCAAGAGAATCTCAAGTGGAGATTGAGGACAAAGCACAACTGGTATAGATCAAGGAATTGAAGTACAAGATTTTTCTGTAGTTATGCTTCTCAAAGGTATAGAGACAGCAAGATTTTAGAAGTGATAGAAGCTAATTCAAGGGTAAAATCTAGTCAGAGATGTATTCAGTAGTCTCTTCAAGAACATTTCCAATAGGTGTATACTTCAACTGATTGTTCTCACTCTACAATTGAAGAAGGTCTACATAGCTTGGGGATTAGACTGAATTTGGATAGTAGGTCAGCTTTAGATGAGGTTTTTACCAGATTTGAAATAGATACAATCATTCATCAAATGGGCCCTTTGCAATCTCTTGGCCCAGATGGTTTTGGACCATGTTTTTATCAAGAAAATTGGCTAATGGTAGGGGACAATGTTATTGCAGCAATGCTTAATTTCTTAAATGGGGGCAGCTTTATGAAGGAGGTAAACAAAACGAATCTGGTGCTTATCATTGGGTTGCTAAACCTATTTATGTGAGTGACTACAGACCTATTAGTTTATGTAATATGGTTTACAAAATAATAGCAAATTTTCTTGCTAATAAGTTAAAAGGGTGTTGCTTGATGTTATTACTCTCAATCAAAGTGCTTTTATATATAGTCATCTTATAATTGACAATATCATGATTGCTTATGAGGTTTTTCATACAATGAAATATAGATTGAAGGGTAAGAGGGGTAATATGAACATTAAATTAGATATGTCTAAAGCATATGACTAGGTGGAATATGGGCATTTATGGGAGGTAATGGCGAGATTGGGTTTTAGTAATAAGTGGATTAATCTGATTATGACATGTGTTTCTACTATTAAGTATTTTGTTATGGTGAATGCTAAGAATAGTGAGGTATTTAGTCCAACTAGGGGTGCTCCCCGCATAGGCGGAGGCAGGGGCACCCCTTCCTCACCCTCACTCCTCACCTTGCCAGAGGGGTGGAATTTTCTCTGCCTCCCGCCCCCATGTGCCGGGGTAGGGTACCCCGCTTCGCTAGCGGGGGGCGGATTTTTTGGGGGGGGGCATCCATTTGCCCCCCACCCAATGCTGGGCTCATGGCCCAGCATGTGTTTCTGGGCCCCAAATGGCCCAAAAATACTTTGGGCCCATTCTGATTGTAGTGTTTCTGCCACTGCCAGAACAAAATATTAGGCCTAGACAATTAAAATATATATAATAAATTTAAAATTAGCACAATTAAAAAAATGAAATACAAGAAAAAAAATGTAACGTATTATCAAACTACCCAAAATAATAGGTCGTCTTAAACTATTATAATTTACAATAATGCAAATTTGTAATGAGAGTCGAGACTATAAAAACTAAAAGTAAGTTAATAATCTATTACAAATTAAAACAAATTACAAACTACTTAGATATTAAAATGTTTCTAAAAAAAAGTGACTGAAAATTAAAATAAAGTTGGGCAAATTGAGTCATGTTGAATCATTGATATTGGAGTCTTGGCCTTTGACTTGAAATTTGGAAAGTTGAAAGTTGGAAGTTGGAACACTCGAGATCACAAAATTTGAAAGTTGAAACATTAACAACTTAAAATTAGAACTAATAAAATTAGAATGATAAATTTGAAATGATAAAATATTGAAATTATAAAGTAATATATAATATGATAATGTCTAAGTAGTAAGTACTAACCAAGATGAGATGGAATGGTCAATCAACTAAACGGGTTCTGACTTGTGAGATAAAAAAAAAAAATGTTAAATAGAAATTAGAAATAAAAATTAGAAATGATAAGTTATAAAATTAAAACTAAAATCTAACTAATCAAGATGAGATGGGGATAGCCAATATGGGCCCATGGGGAAGTCAATATGCAGCGGAGGCGGATGTCGTGTCAACTATGCCTACACCTACAATGATTGAATTTGACATTAAGAAATAAGAAAATGTAAGAATGATTAAATTTTAAAAAAATTTAAAACAAAACACAATAATCAAATAAAATAAAAATAAATATAAAAATAAAATCAATGATATTTATTATTTACTAGATCCAGCTTGTGAAGTATCCTACTCCTCGACATCCGCATAATCAAGAACATTTGGAACATGAATGGTGGTCCCCTTGATCCAATTCTGCGTGAAAATCATTGCCTCAATACTGGTAGGAGCTAACGAACTCTGGAATGGATCCAATACTCGCCCTCCAGTGCTAAAGGCCGACTCTAATGCTACGGTGCTAATTGTGATAGCCAAAATACTACGTGCTATCTTAGTAAGGATCGGATATTTAACTGCATTCACCTTCACCATGCTAATATGTCAAAATCTTCTACATATGGTTCCAAACCCGCTACCAAATATTTGTCTAAATCTGACTTCGTCTCAATAGGTTTGAGAGCTGAGTTGTGAGTCTTTTGTGAGATTTCTGGCCCAAACCGCTTTTTGGATGTCCCAACATCTGAAGAAAGCGCTACAATAGGTGTAGGGGTGGGTGCACTACCACCCTTAATCAGTGTAAACTCATCAAATAATTTGATGAGAGTCTCTTTAATTGTGCTCACAATCTAAGCAGCCTTTGTAGGCCCAAATGAAACTCTCAACCCATATTTCATGCTCTTAATCTTAATTTGGGGGTCAAGAGCACTAGTCACATATAAAATCACATTTGGCTTATTCATCTCTCCCCAATATTTGTCATATTTGACTCTCATGGCAACTCTCATCTCTCGCATCTTACTATGATCACTCAAAGTCATATATATTATTTCTATTCGTATCCTACATATTTGTTGACTAAAATCATGTACTGAAGGTTACAAACTATCAAAGATGCTCAACGTCACCTCGTAGAAAACCTGTAAACAATCAACAAAAATTGAAATAAGAAACTAATGATCTTCAAGTGGATGTTATCGGGGTCGCCACTCTCTACTTTTTTAAAATGAGACCACACAATTAAAACAAGTTTTCTAGAAGTGGGCTTAGGGGCAGAGTAAGGGCCAGTGGGGGTTTTGGGAGAGTCAGTGAGGGACCGGGGGTAGGAATCACAGGACTAGGATTGGTGGGGGTCGTAGGAGGGTCGTCAGGTATGTCAATGTTGATGGTAGGGGTATTGTGACGCCCCCAACTTACGTCTGGGATTTAACGTAAATTAAGGTGTCTGGATGAGCAACACTTGGCTACTCACCCTCGTACTTAACAATACTAAAAAGCATAAATCACCTAATTCGCAGCGGATCAGGTTATAGATATAAGACTTTCTAAAGATCACACGGAAATACATATACAACATTCATTAAAACTTAACATTGTACTTTTTTACATATACAAGACCCAAACTGTAGCAAAATATTTTACATTCATCCCAAAAGAACTTTCCTTCACCTCACTCTTTCTCCCTCTTAACTTCGGGGTATTCTCTCCCATAGCGAAACCTATCCATACTAATACTAAAGTCTCGCTGGAGCTGCTGTCCCTGTGGAGTCACACAAACCCCACACATGGACAATGAGCCGTCTACTCCTAAGGTTATACAGCATCCGGTACGTCGCCTCTCTTCAGCAAAAGTGGATGCGTCGAGACTCCAAGGACTATAGTCGGCAAAATATATGGAGCTACAAAAGAGTGAGATTTCGAATGAAATCTCAGTAAGTACATAAACAGCTTAAAGGAAACAGGGAAAACACCTATAAAGTCGTTACCACAAATGACAAGGGAAATTACCCTAATACCCCTCACAAGACCACTGTCTAACTAACACTTTTCTTAACTCACTCATGATCTTATATTAAATTACCCCGTTTTCCCTTAAGATTCTTATTCTTTCATATCATTGATGGGCGTTACGTATCGCCGTCCCCATCACATACACTCATCAATCATCCGGGCGTTACGTCTCGCCGTCCCCGTTATGACACAAAATATATACACATAGTACTGCGGGCGTTACGTCTCGTCGTTCCCGCTATTCAGATCAATTTCACGGGCGTTACGTCTCGCCGTCCCCGTGAGGATCAATCACATGGGCGTTACGTCTCGCCGTCCCCGTGGAGATCACATATTTTTATATCGCGACAGGCGTTACGTATCGCCGTCCCTGTCGGCACGTCAGTCATACGGGCGTTACGTATCGCCGTCCCCGTCATGACGTGACTAACTTAATCTTTTAAATATTATTTTCTTTCTTCTTATTCTCCTCTTATTCACATGAGTTATTTCACTTATAACCCTTCCCATTTGAAACCCCCAATTCTATTCTAAGAAAACCCTAAGTCTAAGCAAAACAGGGCATCTCGCTCGAGCGGCTTGTCGAGCGAGTATCGAGCGAAGTCTCGGGTTAGAACTCGCTCGAGTGGGTGTCGAGCGAAACTCTAGCGAGGGTTCATATTTTGCCTTCGCTCGACTCACATGTCGAGCGAGGATCGAGCGAACTCACGGCTCTAAGAGTTTTTCTACTCAAAACATGCCAATCTTTTCCATACACCCTATTTATCTTTTTAACACACTCACTTAGCTCACAAGTGATCACTGGTATGGCTTCAAAAGGGCAAGTGTTCTCTCCTTCTAAAGGAGCTTAGAAAGCTCTCAAGGCTCTATTTATAGGGTGGTGGTCGACCCACATGAGGGAGAGAAAAGGAATTGCACCTAAGGTGCCCTAGTTGCCAGATTTGCATGTGATGAGGTGTCCATCTAAGTAAATCTAATGATGAGGATTAAGCCTCCCAAATCCTAGGCTTTGCAGCTGGATTAGTCATCCAAGGGCTCACATTTGAGGTGGTTTGGCTGCCCATTTTGATCCATGGCTGAGAAGCAAGCTAAAGGGATAAGAGGTGAGGTGGCATTTCACCTAACCATGCATGCATCTCCCATCTCCAGCTCTCTCCTTGTGTCACACACCCCTCTCCAGCTTTTCCTACCCATTTGATTCCTTGCCAACTCCCTTAGGTCTCCCTTCAACAAGTTCTAGAAGGCCATTACTTAGTTTAGTTAAGGTAGAGCCAAATTTGATCCACTTAGTCACCTATCAACCAGATTTTGGCTCCCCTTGAGTTCCCATCATACTAACTATTCAATTGACTTCCAAATCAACTTTCCATCCATTCCTAACTATCCCTACACATGTCCTAATCCCAGAGAATCTTAAAACCAGTTGCCTAATTAGTTACATGCCCCAATCTAGTTCAATTATCCAACTCGGGTTCCATTTAAGCCCATTCCAAAGCTGCCTACTTGATTCCCAAATAAGTTATTGATTCCCTCCGAATATCAAGAAACTTCAAACATAAAAGTTTTAGATATATCTCTTAAGGTTCTATAACAATTAGAATCACTTCATTTGGACCTCATATGAATAACTTATGCCCGTTTTTCTAAAACTCGACAGATTAATCCGAAAATACATAATTCCCAATAATACTAAGTGTAATCTCACATTCCTCAACTAAATCTCCCACTCTAATTTCCTAATAAATAATTGCATCATATAAATCTCCTTAAAATAATATCCATAAAATAATTTACCTTAGAAAAATTTGGGCTATTACAGGTATGGCATGAGTCACTACAACCCGATGGAGTAGAAAACATTCTTGAGCTACAAGTTTACTCACAAATCTGAAAGTAAATCAATCAACAACCAGATTTTAAAAATAGAATATATATCAGTTACATTTTAGTATGCAAAATTTGTTGAAAAATCTGAAACATGTTTGTTTTTAACTTTTTATTAAAATCTGTCAAACATGTTTTGTTTTTTACTTTTTACTAAAAATTATCAAAAAATCAGCTTTCAAACATGTTTTAAAACCCTAAATTAAGCCTTTAATTAATTTAGGGGTTTCAGATTGGAACCCTAAATTAGGGTTCCAATCCAAAACCTTAATTAGTAAAGAATTAAGGATTGGAACCCTAAATTATCAAACAAATAAACTAATCAAACAAATCAATTATCAAATTTCAAACACATGCATAGCACACGGGAAAATTCATAGCACATAGTAACCAAATTCTCATCCTCCTTCATTTCATCCTAACCAACCTTCAATCTCCATAACTCAACAAATAAAAAAAACTACAAAAATAAAAAATGAAAGTGGTGGGTATCGGATTTACCTAGCTCACAATGCACTTGGCAACTGACACCAAGTGGAACTTAAGAGGGAGAGGAGCTTTCGAGAGGCGCAACAGCGGAAGAAATGTCGCCGACAATCACAGAGGCTGAAGATTGAGGGAGGATGATCACAATTAGGGTTGGGAACTCCTTGCTTGGGAATTTTCGAGAGACTCAGAGAGATAAACGGGAGTGAGAGAGAGTGAATCTGGTTTGAGGGGGGATTAGTTTAAAACCCAAGCAAAACGATTATGTTTTGCCTAGGCCATTTTTTTATTAAAAAAAAAACTAAGACAAAACGACGTCATTTTGCCTATTAGGGTTATATATATATGTATATATAATTATATATAATTAATATATATTAGATATGGGTATGCGGAGCGGAGGGGGGGAATATCCGGATGGGGGTGACCCTTGTTCACCCTCCACATCCGCTTAGCCCCTTGGAGCGGGGTGGGGGTGGGGCGGACGGAGCAGGGGAGCAGAGTCTGGATCCCCCACTGCCCAACCCTAAGTCCAACTAGAGGATTAGGGTAAGGGGATTCCCTATCCTCTTACCTCTTCTTGCTTTGTGCTAGAGCCTAACCTCACTTTTGCAGGCTGTTGAAATCAGAGGGGTTTTCAAGGGTGCACAAGCATTAGTCATCTAATGTTTGCTAATGATTGCTTAATCTTTTGCAAATCTGATTTGAATCAGTGGAGAGTTTTAAAAGGAATTCTTAATGTGTATGAAAGGGCCTTAGGCCAATAATTAAATATGAGGAAGACTTCTGTTTTTCAGCACTAATACAAGTCATTCTATTAGGACTCAATTTCTTGATTCAGTGGGTGCTAGGGAGTGTGGGGATGCTGAGAGGTATCTGGGACTACTTGTTATGGTTGGGAGAGAGGACTATGCAGCTTTTAAATCCCTTAAAGAGAGAGTGCAAAATAGAATTCAAAGTTGACATAATAAATTTCTTTCCCAAACTAGGAAATAGGTTCTTATTAAGTCAATTTTATAAGCCATATCAACTTAAACTATGTTTGTTTTTAAACTGCCTAAGAAACTTTGTGATAAGTGTCTCAAATACTTGCTAGTTTTTGGTGGGAAAATCTGAGTCATTAAAAGATCAACTGGAAGAAATAAAGTGCTATGGGTGCACCAAAGGGGAGGGGAGGTATGGGTTTTAGGGATATGTGGTGCTTTAATCAAACAACACTTGCTAAGCAATTTTGGAGACATTTGACCAATCATAGAGTCTAGTTTCTAGGGTAATGAGTGGGAAATACTATTTGGTTAGGGATATTCTCACTACTAAGAGGGGTAATGCATCTTCCATGACTTGGAAAAGTATTTGGGAAGCTGGACACTTGATTAAGGCAGGTTTGAGATGGAGGGTGAGGATTGGTGAGTCAATTCAAATATAGGGTGATAAATGGATTCCAACACCTTCTTCTTACATGATTCAATCTCCTACTCAGATTTTGCATAAAGAATCTAGGGTTAAGGAATTATTACCGCCTATTGGTGAATGGAACCATCAGTTAATTGATGACATTTTCTTTTCTAATTATCATTCAGGCTTATATGTGAGCAAACTGAGATCAAATGATAAGTTGATTTGGGGTCAATCTAGAGATGGTCACTTTTCTATGAAATCTGCTTATAATTTTTGCAATAAGCTTCAAGCTGATAATTGTTGTGAAGGGTTAGACACAATGGTGTGTTTAGACATATGGAAGCAGTTGTGGGCTTTGAAAGTTCCTAATAAGGTAAAGGTCTTTCTCTGGAAAGCAGTTCGTGAGATCTTGCCTATGAAGAGGAATCTGTTTAAAAAGAAGATCTATGCAGATGGTCTATGTCCTATATGCCATCAAGAAAAAGAATCTTCTTCTCATGTTCTATGGACATGTTGTTGCTCAAGATATTTAGGCTGATTCTACTAGTCCTTTATAGAAATTTGCTTGTATGGAAGAGGATTTCATTGGTATATGACAAAATTTACTCACAAAGTGTGGCACCCACGACTCCTCTCTGGGATTTAGAGGAACTCGCGACACCGGGATGATCCTCACACGTGTCAATCATCCCATCGCTTAGTGCTCAAGAGAGTGTGAAGTATGCATAAGTGTATAATTAAATATTCACAGTGGAAAATATAAAAGTGGTCATTCATTTTAGTACCAAAAATTTAAAAAAATACAGACCGTGGGTGACACTGTCGGCATGGTTGTGCTTGCCAGCGGCTGGTGGTCCAGGGGTGATTGGCGGTGAGGCTGGTTGGGTGGTGATGAAGGCTAGAATCGAAACTGCTAAAAGGGGAAAGGGAGTGCGCGAGAGAGAAGAGAGAGAAAAGAGAGAGAAAGAGAAAAGGAGAGAGGGAAAAAGTGAAGGACTTAGCTTCTCCTTCGGACTATTTATAAGCTTTACGCGTTGGAGTCTTCAAACGGACAAATTACGCGCTTAAAACACTAATTCGAAAACTTATAAAATCAATTTAACTTAAAACATAAAGATATGTCAAATAAATATTATCTTAACTTAACTTTAGTTTATATAATAATAATATTTCTCATCATTAATTAAAATGATGAAGCTTACTAATTATTTAAAAGAATAAAGTCATATATGTAAATCGGAGATTTAGAGCATAATCAAAATCTCACAATATTATAAATAACTAAAATTGGGCTTATAAAATGATCTGTACAATCATAATAATTTGAAGCTCTTCAAAATGCTGCTAAACAAAATAGAAGAAAAATAATATGACCTAATAATTTGATAAATTAAAATAATTAAACCAATCCGAAAATGTCCAATAAAATAAAATACTCATTGAAACAAAATAAACATAACAAATTAAACTATAATGAAACTAAAACTATTTAACCAAAATAATAATAATACAATCCAAAATGAAAGAATCAATAATGATACATAAATAAAACAACATGATCCATAATTACCAGCAACATAAATCACCAACAATAATGATAAAATAAATAAACAATTAATACTAATAAAAAAATGCGTAGAGTACATAAAACTTGGGATCTCACATCCTCCACCCTTAAAATAAATTTTGTCCTCGAAATTTGCTCGGCTGCAAACAATAAGAACTCCAACAATTTATTCACCACACTGCTCATCACCTACTAGATACAAAATTACACAATCACTTCTTTTCTCAAAGACCTACAAATGTTGATCCTTTACAATTACTCCACTAGATGCTTCTATCGTATTTGTATTTGTCTTCAAGTGGCATATCATGTCTATGACTCTTAGGACAACCATGTACTCGAAAATCTCCATATCCACAAGGACCTTAATATAAACTCTCAGAGATTCTAATCTCATTAGCTCCATAAAACGAATCACCCCGTTCTTAATTGACTCATAAATTTAATTTCCAAGCTTACATTTTACTCTCCACTTTAGTGACCCATCAGCTACTTTTCGAGTCAGTCATCACTAAACATAATTTGCACCACAAAGATCAATTTCTAAGGAAAATATAATGTTAAAGTCTCAGATGACCCCACCAATCTTATCAAGATTAGCTTAAGGTTTGGACTCCCTACTACTAAACTTCTTCCAAAATTATCATTACTAAGTCTTTCAATAATACATCACATCTAAAACCTCAAGGCAAACTTTGCAATTCGAATATCACATCCACTTGACATTAAAGCACTACACTTTCGAATCCTAATGCTTTACCACCTCATAAATCTAGTTTAGTCACCCATTATTAACGCCTATATTCCAACTCCCAAACCTCTAATGCACATCCCTCATCATGATGACTCATCACTCTCTTCATAGATTAATTAACAAAATTCACATTTTCCTAACGGACATTCAATCTCTCAAGAAAAGAATTGTCTCATGTTTATATTCCTATGCGTCCTCAAGTCCCAACTAATTCCTATAAATAACCACAATAATCTTGTCAACCAATAAATTCGCCAAGTATCAATGTTTAGATTGCACACTCCAATCAACCCATCAAATAGCCTAAGGCTAAGATCTCTTGAATCACTACCATTGTATTAGTTCCACTACCGCACTTACCCAAGCAACTTCTCCAAGCAAAATATATACAAAGACATGCACTTTCCAAAATTTATACACACTCACAACTAGTATACGCCAAACTTCAAGCATCCACAAACAAAACCAAAACTCTACCACACAAGTGATCAACTACAACCAATCGACCCAAACACTCCAAGCGACACAATAGTAGTAATACATCAAAGGGTACGTATTCAACACTTACAAAATCATACTTAGAGCATAATTCCAACAACCTACTCCAAAAGATATTAGGGCTTAGAAACTCAAACACTAAGTGAAACCCAAGCAATGCACATAAATAACATATAAAAACACCAATGAAGAAATATACATAAAGACGTAAATACCAACAATTTATCAAAACAAATATACTTTGAAACGATATTAGAACAAACCCAAGTAATTCACATAAATATTATATAAAAATATAAAGGGGAAATTTAATAAATAAATAACAGCGATTCAATAAAACGAACCCACCTCACTTGCCAAACACCAAAAGCGTTCATTAAGTAAAATAAGAAGATTGAATTAAAAAAGAAAAGCGAGGAAGTGAAATGACAAATAGAACTTTGAAATTCTCTTCAAAGTCAACTCTAAAAGGTTTATAGTAGTAATCTCGAGGATTTAGAATCTTTTAAAAGAAAAGAGCTATAGTAAATAAATAAACAAAATTTAACAACTCGCAAAAAACAAGCCCATTCTTGTCAAAAACCATACTAACAAAAGTTTATCATTAAAAGGATAAAGAGATTGAACTAAAAAGAAATAAGTAAGAAAGGGAAATGACAAATCAAATCATAAACTCACCTCAAAGCGCATCTTTATAAAGGTTTACGAAAGTAAAGGTGTCCTTTAAATCTTTTCATCAAAGAAATTCAAATATTTAGAAACATATAAAAGAAAAGAGTTATCGTAAAGGTAAGTAAACAACAAATAAACAAATCAAACCAATGTTATCTTGTAAGGAACTCATGGAATGCGATTTCAAGCAAGGTACCAATAAAATAAGATACTGATTGAAACCAAATATAACACAACCATTGTATAACCATAAAATATAATAATTAAAATCAACCCACTAAAATTAAGATAAATCCGAAACTAATAAACAAAAGCACATTAAAATAAAAAGCACAACACAATGAAATAAATATTTAAAACCTTAAAATATAACTCGGTAGGAATAAACTAGATAACGATTAAAATAATAAAATAAAGTAATATAACCAAACAATAAAACAAACAAACTAATTTAAAACAACAAACTTCTTTGATACAGTTCCTAAATAACGTGTGGATTTACCTAGAGTTGAACCACTATAATACCACTTGTGGCGCTCAAGACTCTCCTTTGGGATTTAGAGGGACTCGCAACACCGGAATAGTCATCACATGTGTCAATCATCCCAATTGCTTAGTGCTCAAGAGAGTGTGTGAAGCATGCATAAGTGTAGAATTAAATATTCGCAACGGAAAATATAAAAGTGTTAATTCATTCTAGTACCAGAAAATTTAAAAACATACAGACCAGTCTGAAATATAATTCTTTGAGTGGAGATTATATAGTCATCCCAAATAGAAAAACAACTAAATACATTAATAGCATCCGAGATTATAATCCCTCTCTTGTCATCACGTAAGACTACTCCTCCGGTAGAGCCTACCCCTCGGGCTCATCCTCATCTTCTGCATCAAAAATTACGATTTCATAAAACGGAACCGTAGGTGGACCTGATAAACCACATGAGACGTAAATCTCAGTAAGTAATAGTCACCACACAAATAAATAATCACAAATAATAATATGCACAAATGAATTCCTAACAAACAAATAAATCCACACACAACTTCCTTTCCTAGAAAGGAAGCCTCACCAGAATACCAAACCGCCATTTCCCAGAATTGAGAGAAACACAAACCCCCAACGTCCTTTTCTCGAAAGGAACACCACACAACTAACTGCCATTTCCCATATAGGACCTCATCATCAAACCATAATTTCCCAGAAAGGAATTCATCAACGGACCGTCATTTCCCAAAAATGAACGCATCCACAACTATCATTTCTTAAAAAAGACCACAACACACTAACCCGCCCAAAACCTAATTTCAAGCTCACTACACATTTCCATTTTATTAACACATGTATACCATGGTCTCTCCTAGGGACCATCCATATACTCTGATTATCTTCGCCACACCATAGGTAACGATTGTGCGTGTGACTTCGGAACAGGCGATGCCCAGCTAACCGTGCCCAGCACGTATCATGACCAGACATCCCTTAGCTCCCACCAGTAGAGGAGCCATGGAGTTGGCACGAGAGCGTTACCATCTCGTTTGATTCCGTTGTCGTCCAGCGATAATCCATGGGACGTCACATCGGTATATTCCACTCTCGAGTGACCAGATGAGCTCCATCAAGATAAAGCCCCATCTCGGCTTGGGTTCGTGATACACACGCACCCACCAACAATACCAGATCAGACCAAAACCACCTGACAACACCACCTCATAACACCTCACCATCCACCCAAAAATATTCAAACGAAGCAAGTAAGAAATACTATATATGCATGATAAATAAATATTGGATGGCATGGTAATATTAAACGAGTAAAATCATCAAATTAAACATTTATAATTTCAATCATCAATCCATACATTACAACAGATAATTTTTACAAATAAATCCAAACCCAAACAAATTCCAACTACGGGGTGATCTCATCCTCTATTTAATGGCCTCAGACTCAACCAGTCTACTTCCAAATTTTATTATTAATATTAATCAATTTATTAACACTTCAAGTTGCCAAAAAGAGTTAGTACATAAATAAATAAATAAATAACCGAAACAAAACATAAATCACACACGACTACTACTTACATCGCAAGTAAGCAACACAAAAGATCAAGCGCGTCGATCCATGATCCGTAACGGGTAAACTCATACGTTATTCGTCTCCTGGCACGGCTAGTGACTGTTTGGGTTAGGGTACTTGGTTTGACACCAGAAGTTAGGAAAATACTTATTGGAGGAAGGTGAATCTCATGGCGGTGGTGGTGAGGCAGTGCAACTACCGGAATGTGGCAGATCTAGCTCAAAAGGTGTGGAAACTCATTTTTGGATTTATACACATACAAGGGAGGTGGGGCCATGGATGAAGGAGCTGAACTAGGAGGAAGGTTGCCTGAGGTGAGGGAGCACTTTGGTGGTGGTGGTGACGCCGGACGGTGGCAGACGATGGCGACAAGGGGCTAAACCCGTGGGTTACATACTCATTTCGAGTGGAGGAGGAACGACGGAACTGGGTGGCTATCGGCGATGGATTTTGCTTGCCGTAGTGAGGAAATGTTGCTGGTAGGTCGCCAGCGCCATGGGTAGCCGTGGGTGGTGGTGACATGGCTTGGAAGGGCAAGAAACCCATTTCGAGTGTATTGCTGTGCAAGGACGGTGGGGCTACCGTGGGTGACACCGTCGGCATTGTTTTGCTCGCCGGTGGTTGGTGGTCCAAGGGTGACTGGCGATGGCTGGCAGTGAGGGCTGGAACCGAAACTGCTAAAAAGGGAAAGGGAGTGCGTGGGAGAGAAGAGAGAGATAAGAGAGATAAGAGAGAGAAAGAGAAAAGGAGAGAGGAAAAAAGTGAGGGGCTTGGCTTTCCCTTCGGGCTCTTTATACGCTCTACGTGTTGGGGTCTTCAAACGGATAAATGATGCGCTTAAAACACTAATCCGAAAACTCATAAAATCAATTTAACTTAAAACATGGAGATACGTCAAATGAATATTATCTTTACTTAACTTTAGTTTATATAATAATAATATTCTTCATCATTAATTAAAATGATGAAGCTTACTAATTATTTAAAAGAATAAAGTCATATATGTAAATCCGAGATTTAAAACATAATCAAAATCCCACAATATTTTAAATAACTAAAATTAGGCTTATAAAATGATCTGTACAATCATAATATTTTGAAGCTCTTTAAAATGCCGCTAAACAAAATAGAATAAAAATAATAAGATCTAATAATTTGATAAATTAAAATAATTAAACCAGTCCGAAAATGTCCAATAAAATAAAATACTCATTGAAACAAAATAAACATAACAAATTAAATTATAATGAAACTAAAACTATTAAACCAAAATAATAATAATACAATCTAAAATGAAAGAATCAATAATAATACATAAATAAAACAACAAGATCCATAATTACCAGAAACATAAATCACCAACAATAATGATAAAATAAATTAATTAATTAATTAATACTAATAAAAATAATACGTGGAATACATAAAATTTGAGGTCTCACACAAACTTTAGAACATCTTTGGTTGAAGAAGTTGTCATTGTTTCTAGAAGTATTTGGTTGAGAAGGAATAAGCAAGTTTTGAAGGGGTGTGTGATCATCCTACTCATGTATGGCATGGGGCTAGACTTGACTTGGAAAGTTTTCAACAAGCTCAACACAATTTGAAGGCACATGCTATTGGTTTGACTACACATGTTTATGGGAGCAACTTGAAAATATGGTATAAATTAATATTTTGAATACCGTACTAGAGGTCGTACCAGTTAAGGCTGAAATGAAATATTTTGATATCGGTATCGTTTCATGTACCATTTTGAAATAATCTATCTATGAATAAATTAAATATATATATACACGCATAAACTATAAAAAATATAAAATTAGTATTTATTTTATGGTTTATACAAATAAAATATACTTTTCATATATACAAAAAAGAAAAAAAAATGCAAATCTACTTAAAAAAAATGTCTACCGAAATTCGAAAGCCGGTACTAGCCGAGATTTGGTACTGACCAAAATTTGGTAACTTGGTCAGTACAGGCCGAAGCGGTCGACAAATAAGGCAAAATGAAACGCAATATTTTGTGTACTGGCTACATGGCCAGTACGACACATTTATAGAATTTTGATTGGTACGGTACAACATTTAAAATTATGGTATAAACCTCAAATGGAGTGGTTTAAATTAAACTGGGATGCTGCATGGAATGTCACGAGAAATCTGATGGGAAGAGGAGTGGTGATAAGGGATTCGGTAGGGAAAATCATTGCTTTTGCTGGTTGATCAAAGGGTTTTGTCACTTCTCCTCTATTGGCAAAAATTTTGGTATTGAAGAGCTTCTGAATTGTGTTTTGAGTTGATTTCAAAATGTATCATTTGAAGGTGATAGCTCAAGTTGTTGTCAAAGAAGTGCTATCTTTTGAGGTTAATTAGTTATGGTATGGGCACAAGATCAAAAACCTAAAGCTGTTCTTTGCTGGTCATGGGTTTAGAATCCAATTTGTGCCAAGGGCTGAAAATAATGTTGCACATATTGTTGTTAAGTTAGTCTTAGAGCTTATTTGAGATTGTGTTTCGAGACTTAAAATATATTTTTAAGTAGTCAAAACCACTTTTAAAGAAAAAATGACGTGTTTGGTAATTTTATAAAAAATGCTTTGATGATTAGAAAAATTAAAAATCAACTTTTTTTAAAAAAGTACCAAATTGAAGATTTTATAAAAAAAACTTATGTAGATAACTATATATTTTAAAAAATTACCATAACTAATTTTAAAAAATACTTTAGACATATGAATCTTAAATAGTAAATAATTTTTTAATAGTAGAATTTATTATATTAAATTTTAAGTTATATGCTTTAAATTAAAAAATAATATTTCTTATCATAATTCTAAATATGTAATTAGATTAAGTTGGTGAAATTATTTGGATGGAAGAAGGTTAGATTTTGCCTTATGTTGACAAATGAACGGTATAGCATGATTCCTTTGTTCAAAAAAATAAAAAAAATTGTCCCGATAAAAAAGAAAGAAAGAAACAAGGGAGATCCTGAATGCCCAAAAAATTGTCTAAACGTCAACGTTCGACCGCGTTAGCCTGGATTGTGCTCCGACTTCCGCTAACCTTGCCTTTTCCTGTGCTTTCTCAGAACGCGCTCTCACTCTATCAGACACATTCTCCACACAACGAAGATGCCACTCAAATGGTAAAGGAGGGAGCGATTTCTTTTCTTCTCATTCACTAAATTTTTCTTTGGCTTTGGAAAACATAAAACAAAATTTCTTCTGAGAAACCCATTAGAATAAAGCATTACAAAGTTGAAATTATATTTTGTTATTGTTTGGGGGCATTTTCTAGGGTTTTGCACTGGCAGCCCAATGCAGGAAGCACCGTGAATAGCCAAATCCTCAGCGAAGTCTCGCAGTGCGTGGAGAGCATCAACGGCGTCAAAGAAGGCCGATGGAGGGCCACTCTCACCTTCTACAAGCCCCATACCCGAGGTCATTGCATTTTCCCTTTCTAATGTTTTCTGTCATCAGGATTTCCATATTTCGTTCCTTTATTTTAGTTTTCTCACTTTCTGGAATTTTAATAAAAATTGCCTTCACCAGAGCCGTCGCAAGCTTCCGAGTTTCCGCGTGATTTTCTTGGGATTTCGCTTCCGGAGCAGCCCAGCAAGTACTATCTCATAATTCGCGGGCAGCGCATTGTTCTCGAGGCGGAATCCTCGATCCAGACTTTGATGGAGAAGCTTCAGTCGTACAAAACCCGCGTTGCGCTTTATTTCGATGTTTGTTTCCTCCTTCCTTCAATCGTCTTATAATTTTTATCCATTAAAAATTTATATTGTAGAAATAGACACTGTTAGTAAAAAACTTAAAGCTTTTTGTTGTATCAATCATTGAAACTCGTTTCCACTGGACGGGCAACTCTAGTAGATATTTTTGAATTTTTTCTGGTTTAAAGGCCTATGCTTCGTGGTTATGTGTAGGGATTTCAGTATCAACTTGGTGACTTTCAGCTGAGAGTGGGAAAAGTTGTTCCTACTCATTCTGAGAATTTGAGAGGGATAGTTATGGAGGTACTGGACCAATGTTATTAAGTTCCCCACCCTTTGGTAAATTTTTTAATTGCATTCTTACTGTTTGGTTGGCATCCATTTTGTATATTATTTACTATTTAAATCTCATTGATTAAGGTGCACTGGGGGTTTGACAGATGAAGTTTATGTTGGAGAGTTACGGAATTTGTTGATGTAGCAACTGTATTTTTTTAATTTGAATGCTTGCTCAAATTGAGGTTTAGTTTTGGACATTAGATATCTTATTTTGACTCTCTTTAACTAAACCCAGGTGGAAAGAAAAATGCAAAATGTGCTGATGCGACATGTTGATTTTTTAATAATGTGTTACTGATATTGTTTTGGTGATCTTTGTTGGAGAATTTCATAGAGGTTGGAGTTATTTCTAATAAAGCTCTTATTCACCGATAAAAAAAAAAAAAATCATCGAGGTTAGAGGAAAAGCTGAAGTTGAAAGGTGACTGAGACTAGTCCCAAGTTTTATTCGAAGAATGAGGATTGACATTTTGTTGAAACATGGACCTTGTTGGGTTACCAACGTGCTCAATAATTGCTCTTCCCTTTATCCACATGGATTTGAAGTGATTACTGTTGCCCTGAGGTTACTGGATTTATTCTGGTCTTTGTTGAACTCTACATCATTTAAGATTATTGATCCTACGAGCATTGTCACGGTGGTTCTGATTCTCTGACCCCCCCCCCCCCTCCCTCCCTCTCTCTCCATATGTCATATAACACCGGAAGGAAAAGAAAAAGGAAGAAAATTAGTCAGAGTATTTAGGATTGCAGGACCATCTACATTAGATTAATGGGTAATTTGGAGAGTAACTTTTTTTTTTTTTGGTGAACCCTTATTGCTCTATTGTTGTTTGCAGGTTGAGTATCTTCCCATTTCTTCTATGGAGAAAGGCAGGCAAGTCATGGAAGAGTTTGTTGATATATGGCAAGAAGCTCTGTCAAAAAGATCATTACCGGGGCATTTTGTGCATATAGAACCAAATTTTGCTGAGTATGGTCTCGCAGACAGCTATTCTTCCCAACATAGTGCTGTTCAATATGCTACGGTTATGGCTCAACTAATTGCGACAGTTCAAGCAGTGCAATCAAGAAATTAGGAAAGGATGATGGATTTGTGCCATGTATGTGATATGAATAAACGACTCCTTTCCTTCTTTAGGCTTTATTGAGGCATCTTGAAACCTACTTGCTTTGAGACTAGGTGTAAAGGTATGCTATAGAACAGAAACAAGCAATTGCTCGAGTATTGCAGGCAATTAGAAGTTACTTTATATGGAATGTTTTAAGATATAGAATCACCCAACTTCTTATTACTTTGATATTTACTTCGGCTACAAATCTAAATGAATATTTAAGATTCCACATTGTTTTTGACATCTGAATAATTGACTGGTTGCTTTGCATAAGATATTCTGGAACAAGCTGTGTACAGCAACTGTATAAAAGCTGGAAAAAAAAAAAAAAAAAAAGAAAAAAAGGAACAGCAGTCATCAAAGAGCAGCCAACTTATAGATGCCCTAGCATCATCAAATAATATTGGCAGGTGCCAATGAACAAGATCGTCATCATCATCATACAATTCATTTATGAACATTGCAGGCAGAGAGAGAGAGAGAGAGAGAGTGGATGTCCTGATCAGTGCTTGCTTGTATTGCAGAACAATGGCTAGGAACTGTAACAATTCAACTTTCTGGTTTCCAAACTAAATAAAAAGCAACATATTATTACCAAAAGATAAAAAAGCAGCGTTTTCAAATTTCAGAAAAGAGTGATTTAACAATCTGGTACATTAGATGGCTATCTGTACATCTGCCATTTAAGTTTATTATAAATGGATTTAGGTTCTAAAAATATAAATAAATAATATTTGCAGTTGTGAATATGCAAGCGTTGTGCAATTATTTTAATAAGATCCAAAAAAATTATTTTTAGTAGTTGATTCAATTTTTTTCAAAACGATTACACTATATTTGCGTACTCTATGATGTTATTTAGCATTACTCAATATATGCATATATATTCAACCTACATAATATATATATATATATATATATATATATATATATATATACACACACGGTCCACATTGTTTGAAAGTCTTCTCTTGATGATTTTAAATGATATTATAAGGGTTACATATTGTATTCTAAATTAGACAATACACGTAAAAGAAAAAGAAGCTATTCTGATATGAAATATATATTGATCATTTTTTTTTCACTTCATTTATGAACATATATTGGGCATATTCCTCGTAAATCTAAACATTAATGAACTTCATTTCTAATCCCAATAATATCATTATCGGGGTTGAATTTCATTTCTAATCCATAATATATATTACCGGGGGTGATTATTTTTCTCCTGACTTATCTCAACCCAACCAAATTATCTCATCTCCAAACTATCCATTTCTTTCTCAAATGATTTCTATCTCAAATGGTTTGGTTATATAAAATCATTTCATTTCATATCATCTTATATAATTATTACAACTTTTTAAAACTTTCACACTAAATATAATAAATAATGAAAATGCTAGGGGCCCATTTTAGGGCCCCCTTAGCGTGCCCCGCTCTATGTAGAATGCCCACGTTTTATTTCCTTCAGCCAAATCAACTCTCACTTTCCCCTTAACATAATGTTGTTCCCTCCAATTGCAGAACTTGAATCCTTCCTTCACCACACAACGTGAAGCTCTTGGCCTCCCCTTTCGTCTCCATCGTGTTCCGCTGGACATGACCTCATCTTTGCCGAACCAATTTCATGTTGAGTCTTGAGAACGAACGCCAGACCCATTTCATGCCGGACCCAAACTCCATCTCCGACCGTCAAAGATTCCCCTCCCCTCCCCTCACCTAGTCACCTAGTTTGGCCTCCCCTCCCATTGGAAAGGATATCTTTGCATGTAAATCTACAAATTTTTTTTTTGGTCATTTATAAAGGGTTTTCTGTAGACTCTCAAGGTTTTTTTTTTTTTTTTTCTCCAAGAATGCTCATTACGTTCAATACTTTATTTTAAAACTATTAGGCTTTGTATACTGGTAGATTAATTTTTCACAATTGTTGGATTAATTTTTCATTTCCCTATCGAACGTGGTAGATTAAAATATCCCGGGTAGAAAATAAAAGCATGGTTCCTTGTGATTGTTGGAGTAGATGGTTGTTTCTAATGATTCCTTGTGATTCTTCAAATCCTATTGCACTAGCTCCAAGTGAGTGTTTTGGGGAATAAAAAACAGAGAAATAAATTTGGTTACAAGAATATAGAGTGCCAGCTTTTTTTACCCCAATCTTCTAGTATAACATCTTGAAGGGAGGGAAGGTGGGCATCTATTCTTCATATGGAATGCACACGAGATGCAAATCAAGGAGTAGGGCTGCCAATGTTATGAAACCAAAACAAACAGTAAATATGAGGTGTAATACTACGATTAATGCGGTGTTCAATGATCAAGAAGGTAGATATAATATATCTAAGGTGATATTGGATTACACACATGCATGTAGTCCGGAAAAAACAAGACATTTTAGATGCTGTAAGACGGTTGAGGCTCGTGTCGCTAAGAGGCTTGAAATAAATGCCGACGTAGGAATAAAGCCGGTCAAGAGTTTCAAGTCCGTGGTTGTTGAGGGGGGGGGGTTATGAGAAAGTAATATGCGGGGAAAATGAGTGTCGAAACTATATTGATAGACTACGACGACTTTACCTTAAGATTGGAGGAGGTAGTGTAGTTCTATGTAACTTTCGAAAATATGCAAAAAAGAAATCCAGAATTTTATTATAAGATAAATGTTGACGGTGACATGTGGTTAAAGAATGTGTTTTGGGCAGACGCTCCGAATAGAGTTGTGTACGAATCATTTGGGGATGTGATTATGTTTAATATAACATATTTGACTAATGCATATAAAATGTCTTTTGCACCATTTGTGAGTGTGAACCATTATGAGCAATCAATCCTACTTGGGTGCGGGCTGAAATCCAATAAGGACGCAGATACATTCCCATGGTTATTTGATTCATAGTTGTAATGTATGAATAATCAACCATCAAATGCAATCATCACAAACCAAGACAAAGCCATGAAAATTATAATTTTGAGGGTGTTTCCAACTTTTAGGCATCGATTCTGCTTGTGGCATATAATAAAAAAACTTTCTAAGAAGTTTGGATCACATTGTTGATATGGGGAAATCAAGAGTGCTATACATAGATGCGTTTATGACTCTTTTAGTGAGCATGAGTTTGAAGAACATTGGTGCTGTATACTCAGTACATATGATTTGTATGAAAATGCATGGTTGTTATCACTGTGTAGTGATTACCATTTTTGGGTGCTTGCCTATGTTGGAGACACATTCTGGGCATGAATGCTAACTACACAGAGTAGTGAAGGAATGAATGCATTTTTCGATGACTATATTCACTCAAGAACTACTCTGAAACAATTTGTTGACCAATATGATTCGGCTTTTACGAGGAAGATTGAGAATGAAGTAGTTTCCAACTTCAAGTCCTTTAATACGGACATTCCTTGCATCACTCGCTATCCTCTTGAGAAGCAATTTCAAAGTGCATATACTCTTGCTAAGTTCAAAAAGTACAAGAGGAATTGTGAGGATTTATATATTTGGTTGCTAAATAAATGGGGTGTGAGGGTGGTAGATATACATTCATTGTTATTGATGAGGCTCAACTTGATGATGACTTATTAAAACATGTAACCTTTAATATCGAAGTTGATCAAGATCCCCTTGATATGAAATGTATTTGTAGGTTATTTGAGTTTAGGGGTATTTTGTGTAAGCATGCTCTTCCTGTCCTGACTCATATGGGCCAATATACGATACCATCAAAATACATATTGGAACGGTGGAGGAAAGATCTTAAGCAAAAATATACCTTCGTGAAAAGTAGTTATGACACTAGTAGCATCAACAATGCTCGAAGGTATGATAGGATCCAAAATCCCTTCTATGAATTGTGTTCCAATGCTTCAAAGGTAGAGATTAGTTGTGTTAAATTGATTAGTCAAATAGAACAGTTGAAGACACAGTACCCTAGTATCACTGATCATGACACTAGTAACACAGTTGGGATAGCTACTTCCATGGAGGGCATGACAGGTAGAGTTTGTAGTCCAAATACAGTTCGGAATAAGGGTAGGCCACCGTTTAAGAGGAAAGAGCACCCCGTCGAGAAGAGTATTAAGAAATGTCGTACTAAAAGGCGATTGCAGTACAATGTAGCTGAGGTTCGTTTTTGTCTGTATTATATACTAAATTTATAATTCACTTACTATAGACGTGTAGAGCTAAAGTATAATGGTTTGAATGTTTTTAATTTATATTTTTACCACTAGAATCAACAAGTCAAGTTTGGACACATGCGTCAGATTTTTTTGCAATTCTTTTGACTGTTCATCACCACTCACAAGTAGTTAAAAACTAAATTTGTTTGGGAATTTTTTTAGTGAATTGCATTGCCACTTTTAGCATTTTCTTATGCCCCTATAGGACAAAACTGATATTGAACACAATACGAATTTTCATCAGGACTTTAGTGCTTGGTAGATGCCAAATTGGACACACTACAGATCTTCATCAAGCCCACTTTCTTTTGTGATTGATAGACGTCATGAGACATTTTTTTAATCGTCACCTGTCATTTGTTTTTATGTTTAGATGCTTGCGAACTTTCTTAACTTTAATATTATATATGGTTAATCTGGAATCTAGTTGAGAGATTCTTGTTAAGGTTATACTTCTCTCTTATGAATCGTGGGGATGAATATAAGCATGAAAATATAGAGCTTATGATGTAAGGAATGGGTGCGAGCAAGTATTTTGTTAATTTTTCTGTTCCTCTCTTATGTGTTATTTATATGAATTCTGTTTGATATAGTTCTCGCCATATAAATTTAGAATGTTCAGGAAATTTTTGTTGTAAATATTACTGTTTAAGGCCGATGTCATTGTAGGTAAGAAATGAATGTGGTTTGAATAATGATTGACCCGAGAGAGCATTAATATATTGTTAAAGATAACACAATTTACTCAGATGAGATGTGAAAGATATAATTTCTTTCATTGTTACTTATTTTCAAACTTCTCAGTCCAAACAGGGAACTCGGAACTACTCTTCACCAAAGAAAAGAAAAAGTGAGCTTGAATATGGATTAATATGACAAACATGGAGCAAAGTTGAAGCATCAGTGGATTAACTTTGAGTTTGTGCACATAGATTTCAATGTTGAGCATATACAAAAATGGGAAGTTTTCTAGTTATCCAAAGATAAAAAATACTAACTATTGGCTAGTTTAAGCTAGGACTTTATTGTTTTCAATCATTCTTGATCAAAAAATTAAGTATGATAAAGGTTGTATTGTAATGTTTTTTCGATCAAAAGAAAAAAAAACCCAAAGTTTAGAATTTTACCATGCTACAAAAAGCTATAGCTCAAATTTTTAGGGAGATCTACTAAACCCTTAAGACTCTGCATGCTAGTCTACCAAAAAATATACATTATTCTTTGAAAAAATTTAAAAGTGCACTTGAATTTATTTTATTTTTTGAGGACTACCATAAAAGTATTGGAAGAAACCATTTAGTGTATTTGAATGTACCATAGATTTAGTATCTACATACTTTTTGAAAATGTGAAGAACAGAGGAAAAATGATCAATTTAATTGATTTGTATAGTTGTTGTGATGTTTCAATCGAGTAAAATAATATATAGTTAGAAGCACAACACTTTACTAGTAGAAGTTACAACTCAGTGATAATTAACTGCAACGGCGGCATGATAATTAACTATTAGCGACGGTAGGTTAAGAGAGACTTGTTGTGAAGTGTATCAAATTTTTGTAGATAACAGTTGCCAAAGACATGTAATGCTGAAGAGCTAGGTACACATGATAATGAAAACATTATACAAGATGGAGGATGTATTTCTAGTAAAATTACAATACAATACAACCGCTGTGGCATTCTGTTGAGCACATGGTGCTCGACAAAGTCACTTCATCAGTTTAACACTACACTTACAAGGACTCAATCACATCAACAATACAACTTGATTCATCCCCACAGGACTCAGCCATAACAACAATACAACTTACAATTCCAGATAAGAAAAAAAAATGGTCAAATGAACCCAACAACATTCAAACTCGCCAGTCAGAGTAGGGATGTTGTTGGATCTAAATTCTGGCGGGGAGAAGGGTTGCTGAAGGAGATGTGAGTCTGTCAGCGAGTCTGGGCGTTCTGTGCTCAAAGCTCTGCATGAAATGGATCTGACGTTCATTCTCAGGGCTTAGCATGAAATGGGTCCAACGACACACATAATGGAGATGAGAGGTTGTGTTCGGCGACTCCGGCGACACACGATGGAGACGAGAGGGGAGGTCGAAAGCTTCATGTTGTGTGCTAAAGGAAGGGTTGGGGTTCTGCAATTGGAGGGAATGTCATTATGTTATGGGGGAAAGTGAGAAAAGTGAGAACTGACTTGGCTGAAGGAAATTAAACGTGGGCATTCCACATAGAGCGGGGCACAATAACGATACCTTACAATGGGTCCCCAAGCATTTTCTAATAAATAATTTAATTTTTTTAAATTTTAAAATAAAAATAATATTATAATAATATTTTACTTAACTTTTAATAAAACATCTTATCTTATATCTTATGAATTGTGTAACCAAACGAGGGATAAAACAAAAAGCGAAAATCTAGTCCATTGTATACATGCAATGGAAATATGAAACTTAGGATTTTTTTAGATAGTCAGTTGAAATTAGATGAGATGATATGTTATAGTAATGAGATCTTTAAGTTAAGATCAGATGAATTGGTTTGTAAAAATTTGTGTATTTGGATGTAAACATAAAATGAGATAGTTTTTAATTATTTACGAGGATCTGATAAAATGGATGGGTCCTACCAATTATTGAAATATATTTGTAATGGTCGAGTATGATTTGTATATTTTCCATTAACTTATATAAACTATTAAGGCAAATTCCCATAAACATATTCAAAATCACAAAAAATAAATTTATTTTTTCTAGAATTTAGATTATTTTTTGAAGAAAAAACACTTGCAATTATATACTCTTGAAATTATATTATAGAGTTTGTTGGCATTCAACCATTACAAAAGCATGATAGATGCAAGGGACAATAATATCAACATCAATCTTCTCAACAGTAAGCAGAATAATCTCTCTTGCTAACATGTGCCACCTGATTTACTTCTCTTTTTACATGCCTAAACTTCCATCTAGTTGCATGCAATAAGAGTTTGATATTAGCAATAAGAGGACTACTATAGAAAAGTAAATATTTCAAGAGCTCACAATTGAAATTTCAACACATATTCGTATTGATCTTTCGGATGTTTTTTATATAGACCTTACAAATCTATCTAAGGAAATATATAGCTATGAGAATTTACATTTACATCAGTTACATAATATTTACTTAAATGTATAGCAAATGCATCAGTTGCACAAATGGGATTATCGGCTTGGTTACTACTGTAGATCACTTCCAAATTTATTGTGAATTTGAATTTTATTCTTGCTTTGTGTCACCTTCCTTAATACACGCCTGCAAAATTGAGCTTTCATCGGCAAGACTAATTTTAGCTCTTAAAGATTCTGTGCATTCCTGGGACAATGGCTTAGTAAATCAGCCAATTGATATTGAGTATGTACATGACTCACTTTAAGTGTACCTTCCTAAACTTGATCACGCACAAAGTGAAGATCTATTTGTACATTCTTCATTCTTGAATGTTGAATTGGATTAAAGTTGAGATGTGTTGCTCCAAGATTATCACATAGAAGAGAATGTGGCACCTTTAATGGAAATCCAAGTTCTTGAAGAAGTGCAAGTAACCACATTGTTTCTGAAGCTACCTTTGCAAGGGCTCGGTATTCGGCTTCCATAGTGGACCGAGTAACGGCTTTTTATTTTTTTGAATTCCATGAAATTGGATTGCAACCTAGGAATGTGATGTAAGCCGATGTAGAGATTCTATCATCAATATTTCCAGCCTAGTCGGTGTCATTGTAGGTTGCTAAACATGGTGCTACAGCTTTCTTGATGTGAATGCCATGATATATCGTTTTCTTGAGATACCAACAAAGCCTCTTTGTGGCTATCCGGTGATCATTGGCTTATGCATAATTTGAGACAGCTTATTTACTGTAAATGAAATGTCTAGACAGGTTAAGGAAAGATATGTAGACTGCCAATGATGCACCTATACTCTGTAATGTCCATTGCATCCGTTCCATCCACCAAGTGAAGTGATTGACTAGTTGAGAATGATGTAGAGACATCCTTTGCACCAACCGTATTTGTATTCACAAAAATGTCAGAAACATACTTATGTTGTAAGAGATATAAATCTGCATTAGTTGGTATGACTTCCACTCCTAGGAAGTAGTGAAGTGAGCCCATATCTTTCAATGAAAACTAATCACCAAGTTTGTTTACAACATGAGCTACAAATGTTTTGTCATTTCCTGTAATGACTAAACCATCGACATAAACAAGGAAATAACATATAATAGAATCATGGCGATAAACAAATAGCAAAGAATTAGCTTTGGAATTGTAGAACCTGAGCTCTATTAGAGCATTTCTTAAAGCTAAATACCACGCCTTCGAGGCTTGTTTGAGACCATAAATTGCTTTCCTTAACCTGCACACGTAATCAGGTCTAGAAAAATCTTTAAAATTTGGAGGTTGCATCATGTAAACAATTTTAGTCAAATTTTCATGTAAAAAAGCATTATTTACATCCATTTGTCTCAAGAGCCACCTATTCATGACTGCAATGCTCAATATGTCCTTATTGTGGCTGGTCTAATAACTATGCTAAATGTTTCTTTATAATCAACTCCAGGACGCTAATTATAGCCCTTTACAACAAGCCTGGCTTTGAATTTATCAACTGAGCCATCTTCTTTCTATTTAATTCTAAACACCCACTTACAACCCATTGGATTACAGTTTTTGGTTGGGGGAACTAAATCCCATGTACCATATCGCATGGGGGCTATTAATTCACTAGACATGGCCTCACGCCATTCAGGCTGAGATACACCTTGTCTCACACATGTTGGTTCAAGAGGTAATGAGAGAGAATGCTTAGAGACAGTGTGCAGTTGCTTGGGTTTGAAAATATTGTTCATGGACCGAGTAGTCATGGAATGGGTTTGGGATGAAGGATTTTCATTTTGCGCAGGACATTGTGAACCAGAAATAAAGGTAGATGCAAGTTGATGTGAGAATGAATCATGCGGTGCAATAATATTTGAAACCGAGTTCAAGTTCGAATTTAAATTCGCAGCACCTAGCATGTGATCACAACGAGAAGGAGAAGAGAGAGATGAGGGAATACCTGGAGGTGGCGCGGAGATGACAGCAACATTTTCCAAGCTTGTTGGTGGCTGTGATGGTTGATTCGAGATGGATAATTGCGCTGGAACTAAAGGAACAGAAAGTGAAATGTTAGGGCACGTATTTTGGTTAAGGAAGAAATGGGTGTTGGCTGGTGGGCTTTCTTTGGATATTGGGCCGTGTTTTATGGTTGTGAGAAGTGGGCTTTGCATTTCATCAAAGGTCACATGCCTGGATAAATAGATCCGATCCGTTGATGGATCCATGCATTTATAAGCATTCAGTGTTTGTGAATATCCGGTGAGAACGCATGGAATTGATTGACTTTGGTTGTAATTTGTGGGTATTGTATGGCCTTGTGAGGGGGCAGCATAGGCATCCGAATTTTCTCAACTTGAGATAATTTGGTTGTTGACCGAAAAGAACCTCAAACAGAGACTTATTTTGGAGAAGATGAGTTGGTTGCCGATTTATGAGATAAGTGGCGGTTTGGAATGCATGAGGCCAATAAGAGAATGGTAAGGAAGCATCATGAAGCAAGGTAAGACCCGTCTCTATAAGGTGATGATGACTCATTTCGAAAACACCATTTTGTTGTGGGGTGTATGGGATGGTGGTGTAGTGGCTTATATCATGATCGAACACATATTTTTTTAAACTTAGAAATTCTCCACCATTGTCCGAGTACAAACTTTTTATATTTGACTTAAATCTTGTTTCAACAAGCATTTTAAATTGTGGAAAAATGCTAGAAATAAGAGATTTTGTAGACATTGGATAAAACCACATGTATTTGGTATAATGATCCACAAAAATGAGATAATAGCGTGCGCAATTTAACCTGGTGATATGAGCGGGATCCCAAACATTGGTGTATATAATTTCAAGCGGAGAATGACTTTGAAAACTTGTAGAGCCAAATGGTTGATGTGCTTTATTTATTGAGCAAGAAATACATGAAGATGGCAACTTATTTGAGGTAAGAGGAAGAGAAAAAAGATTGACAAGCTTTTGAACAACTTTAATCAATGGGTGTCCAAGACACTTGTGCCACCTGTCTATTAAGGTTCGTTCATGCACATAAGCAACCGTTTTTGGAGGGGAAGAAGCCACCATTGAGTTTGGAAACAAGTAGACACCATTCTCACACGCACCTCTTAGAAATATCGCCCCTGTGGACGTTCCTTCACAAGAAAATAAAGTAGTTGAAATTTAAGAAAAACATCATTTTTTTGGTGAATTGATGGATTGAAATGAGATTCTTGTGAATATTTGGAACGCATAATGTATCATGTAAATGATTTTTTTTAGGTGTGGGTAAGGTTAAAGAATCAATATGTGTAACTGCCAAACCTGTAATATCACTAAGAATGACTTTATTAGTGCCATCATATTCAGAGTGAATGGATAATTTTGTATATCACCCGTGATATTGTGGGAAGCTACAGAATCAATTAGCTATTTACTTTCTTGACCATCAAATGTTCCTGCACAATTAACAGTCATTTAAGAGGGTTGTAATTTTGGATAGGCCTTAGTTGTGTGGCCCACTTGTTTCCAATATTGGCATTTGGGCTGGAAGCATCTTTGGTTTGAGTTGGAGCGGCCCAAGTTATTGTCATGCCATTGGTTTCGAGATGGGTTGTTAGATGAATGATTCTGGCCTTGTTGACGTGAAGGCCCATTGTTCTTATTGCCTCCTTTGTGTTGCTGGTTTGCAGAGAAACCAAAGTGATAACTTGTGAAGTTCGCAGTGGCTACGAGTTGTTGTGTAGCAGCCTCCATTCTCTTCAAGTAGCTCTCATACCTAACAAGTAGATCATGAAACTCTTCAAAGGCAAGTGATTTTTCTCTTGCCCGAATAGGTGTCTCAATCTCACAAAATTCGGGGACCTAACCCGTTGTGGACATATAGGGTTAAGTCATCATCGAAGATTGGGTGATCGATGAGAGCTATCTCATCTGCCAATCCTTTAACCATATGAAAGTACTTTGGGATTGGTCGAGCTCCACACTAAACAAGGTCAGTTCTTCCTTGAGTTGCATTGCCCTTGTACGCAATTTGCTTGCATACATAGTTGATAATTTTTTCGATGCCTCATACGAGGTTTTGGCTATGGCAATCAGGGGTGTGATTGTTGGTGATGTAGAGGCAAATATAGCGCTAAGAATTAGCGTATCTTGCCCTAACCCAACGGTTTTTTTTTACTATAAATGGTGGGGTTTTATTGGAAGGGAGGGCATTGCAGTTCTCCATTGGCATAATCCATTAGATCATAGCCAATTAAAAGTGCCTCAAATTGAGCTCGCTATTGGGGAAAAGGTGAGGGTGTGAGTTTCTCATTGATTTGAGCCGTGGTGTTAAAAACAACGAGAGGAATTTCTGAGGAAGAGATAGGTTGATTTGCAAAAGACATTTGTGAAATGATGATCAAATTCTTGTTGGAGGTTTGGTCTCCTGATACCATATAGAAAAGTAAATATTTCAAGAGTTCACAATGGAAATTTCAACACACACTTGTAATGATCTTTCGGATGTTTTTTATATTGACCTTACAAATCTATCTAAGGAAATATATAGCTATCAAAATTTATATTTACATGAGTTTCAAAATATTAACTTAAATGTACAACAAATGCATCAATTGCAAAAATAGGATTCTTGGCTTGGTTACTACTATAGATCACTTCCAGATTTCTTGTGAATTTGAATTTTATTTTGTTTTGTGTCACCTTCTTTAATAATTACAGCATCCCTCCTCCCCTTTCTGTTGAAGTATAGCAGTAACCACTTGGGATGGATCACCCTCTAGTAAACAAATACTTAAGCTCGGCTCTTTACATAAATTAATAGCTTCAAATATATAGTCCCCTCACTTCAACTTATGCTGCATCAGAACAATCGTGCAATGGTTTCATTATACACTCATGACTACATTTCCTTCCCAATCTTTAACTGCCTTTTGAATGTTAATCAAGTAATGAATTGTAGCACCCTTTCCGTAGGTTAGGATTGTAAAATCACCACTTGTTCTAAAAGTTTAAGCTGATAATATGAGATATATTTTATTATTTTATATCTTAACACTTTTTCTCATTTGTGGACCAGACTTCCTCTTAAATAGTAGGTTCAGCAAGTGCAATATTTAATTAAATAGGGTAGAGTGTAGAGTCAGTGTTCCAACTCAGAACCTCTACTCTAATACCACGTGAAATCACCACTTGTTCCAAAAATTTAAGCTGATATTGTTGAGCACGTTTAGATCCGTATCACCAATTAACATAGTATATGGTGAAGCACGATTAAGTCTGTATACCAAATATATCATAGCATACTTATTGTGGACCACATTTAGGTCTATCTGCTCATGGCGGACATCTCCACCTATAACATAAGGCCAATCATAATTTACTTATCTTTCACATAAAAATTCTTACTTATTTCGTAATAATGCATATGAACATGCAGTTAGCTTCATGATTGTCATGGCATATATATGCGTGGCATACCATTAATCATGGTATATATACCAACATGAATTCTTTACGTACATAACCTACATAACCTAAGAATTTCGTAGTATAATCTAAGCATGACATACATAAGCATTACATAATCTTACCATAGACTACATAACATGTCATGAGCGTTATATAGCATAACATAACATAAGTATTCTATAATATAACATAACACAAACCATTCAGCATAGCATATGTAACTACGTAAGTGCATCATACACATATGATCATAATTAATCATTGATACTAGTCATGAATTAGTCGTATGCAGCATAACATAGGCGAACTATTCTCTTTCACGCAAAATATAATATTTGTAGCACACATAAAAATTATGATCATGTTATTGACTTTCTAGTGTTGCTTCTTAAATTTTACTTCATAGTTCGATATCTATAAGCACTAAGCATTACTAAATTTCTAGAAAAACATGTCATAATACTCTACATAATTAAATACATATAATGGAATTGAAATTAATAATCATCTTTTTTTTTTAATGCAAAATTAATGAATACTCGCAATATATTATTAACTAATTACTAATACATTTTTAATTTTAAAATTATAACTTAGTAGCATAATTAAGCTTGCTACAAATCTTTTAGATCAGTCGCTTAAATCTTAATTTATAAAATATGTTTAATCATGTTCAAACGTTTAAAAATTAAGATAAGCCCTTATAATATTCCGTAGACAAGTTTAAAATAGTACTTAATAACATAATTAACTCCTAAGCATTTTCTGAAAAAGAAGATTTTTGGGCTAGTTTTTGCTTAAGTGAAACCAAGCCCATCTAAATAAGAGAAAAAAAAGCCCATCTAAATCAAAATACAAAGATTTCCTGTAAAAATAGTATTTCTAAAAAAGACATAAGGGATCAACCCACTTAACATTATATACTAGTGTCTGAAAAGAAATAAAAATCGAGCCCAGCACATGATAAGGCCCATCTGAGACTTCAGCTCTCTCTAAGAAATAAAAAGGAGCCAGGCCCAATGGGCTTCAGACTCAAAGTCCACTTTAAATTCAAAAGGGTTTACTACATACTCCGAGGAAAACTCAAATCGCTGGGAAGTGATAACAGAGGGCTCGTGAGAGAGGGAGCGACCTTGCGACGGACTCACCGATAGAGGAGGTTGAATGCGCCGGCGGTGGTGAGTCAGTGTCGACGGCGGCGTAACCTTTTGAGAGAGAAAGAAATAGATTTTGTGGTCTGTTGGTCCAAGAACCACGACTGAAAAGGAACAAGAAGCGGGATCTCGGTGTAGCCTTACCGGAATGATGCGAAGTTGCAGGGGCTGCCTGGTCGGCGAGTTCTGAGCAGCCTGGGTACTGTTCCGAAGTTCCCTGTGGTCGACGGTGGGCTGAACAAAAACACAGGGGCCGTTTGGTTATTGACAGTGGAGAGAGAGCAACGGAGAGGGGTTTAGGGGTCGACGCCGGTCGTGGAGGAAGGTTTTGCACTCAGAAAATCAAACGCGAGAGATATACGGGTCTTGAGAGTGGAAGAAACCCAATCAAATAAAATCAATATCTCAAAATAGATCTTATTAAAAATACTAACAATAATTTAAACCTGAAGTAGGACCCTGTATTACATGAATTGACTAATCAATAAGTTATACTCTTTTTCTTACATTGAAGGCTGCCAAATAATTTGAATGGAGTCAGAATCCTCCAAGGATACTAATGCTGCCCCTAGAAAGGTTTGTTTTCATTCTTTACCTTTTTATTCCTTGAATATATGTCTGCAAGGTTATTCGAACTCTATTTCTGATGATTTTCTATTGACCTGCTGCAGATGAGATTTGTGCCTAAAGCTCCCCCTAGAAGAGCACCAAAGCCTGAAGTCAAACCGTACTTATCATGTGGTTAAATGGCAATTCACGCGTCCATGCTTAAATCTTCTTATTTCTGATTTGTGTCAATCTCAATTTCTGTTTGCAGTGAAGTCGACGAGGATACCGATGCGAACCAGGCTAAGGAATTGCTACGACGTTTCAATGTATATGTTTTCATAATAATGGTATTCTTAATCAAGTACTTCCAAGTTTAGCATTCTTGGGCTTTCATTTGCTTACGTATTTGTTACTTTTCTTTCTTGTTTCCTCTTGTATAGGAAGGCGCTATGAGGGCAAAATTTAAGGTTGAAAAGAAAGGTAGGTCTTTGTTATTCATTCTGCTTTCTCACTCTTGTATTTATGTTGACCTACCATGTAACTTTTCCTATTTGCCTATAAAATTCTATTATTTTTCTTTGTTCCAAATTAGCAGGTAGTTGGTAATATATCATTTCTATTTGTTGAGTACGTTTTTCTGTCATTACAGTAGCAATCAGTTACTCTTTCCTGGTATTAGATTTTTTAATGTTAATGGTTTTTGGACCAGATGTCATCTCATCTTTCCCATAAACAAGAGATAGTCTTGTTTGCAGAATGAGTTCTGCATTGCCGTTTATCTATAAAAAAATATAAGGAACTTTTGAAACTGGATCATTTACTGTTCTTGGCTTGATGTTGGAGAAATGGAATACTTTTTATTTCTAGTTAGCAGGTGGGGCTTCACTTAGTTTCCACTTCCACTTAAATCTATTACCATTACTAGGATAAGTCCTGGAAATAAAATTTTTCTACTGTGAGTCTCATTAATGTATAGTAGTGCTGATTATGTAGTTTCAGACTCGCCCTTTATATACTTTGCCTATGAGAATTTTTTTCTTAGATTTTAATACATGCATTTTGATTGTTTGATTCTCTTTTAAATTTGCAGTGTCACCGTCTCAAATCGCGTTTGGTGTAGGAGGTGCATCTCCTTCCATAAAATCATATGGTGTTCCTAAGGCTGGAAGTAGTTATCACAGCAACCAAAGACCTGGCATTAAGAGTATGCTCCCTTTGAGGCACTCTCTTTCTTCTTAGCTGCTAGTAAGATGCTTCCAGTGCATTACAAGTGATGTTTCTGCAGGTGATGCATCTGTCTCAGGCCCGAGAGAGAAAGAATATAGAGAACCATGGGTAGGTGAAACTGTCATTCAAGTATACAAGCCTAGATGGCTTTGCTTGGTAGCCGTTTCCTATTATCATACATTTTTCTTCTCACACTGTGTGTTTACGTAGTTATTCTTTTTGTTGGATGCTGCTGCAGGACTACTATAGTTATTATCCTGTTACTCTTCCCATGAGGAGGCCATATTCAGGAAATCCAGGTATGTTTAGTTGTGCATCTTATCTTAAAATAATTAAAAGTTAAAGTAAGAGCTATCTTCTACAACTGCCAATACCACCATGAGTTGTACTCGCCATAAAACATTGTCAACTTTCTATTTACCTAAAAGGGCCACATCTCACTGGTTTTAGGCTTGATTTATTTCTTTCTGTTTCCCTCTCTAGCATTGAGGATTCATTGAATGTCATGATGAAAATTGGTCTGTTTTTCTTCATAAGAAGGTTACTTGTAAATTCGTTGCCCCTCTTGCAGAGACTCTAAATGAGGAGGAATTCATGGATGATCCAAAAACCATAACTTATGATGAAAACTCAGTGAATTCAGCAGTGGAGCTTGGTCTAATGGTTGGTAACCTCAAGTATAGATAAAATATTATTTCACTCTTAAATCCATTATCATTCATTTGAGGTCTGGTTTGCAGGAGGAAAATCTGGAACCAAGTATGTTCTTTCTTCAGTTACCATCGATTATGCCTATGATAAAGCGATCTGCTACTGCTGATGGCCGGGAGGTAACTGACAGCTCAAGGCTTCCTGGGGATGTGCATGTTATAAAAAAGGCCTGTTCTTTCAACGAGTTACCAGCAGGCTTCATGGGTAAAATGCTAGTGTACAGGAGTGGTGCTATTAAGCTGAAGATTGGTGATACCCTTTATGATGTGAGTAGGCTTTGTAATTACCAAGAATGTTGAATGTAGAATGGATCATTATATTACTCTATGCATCAACTAAGCAAAATCACAGGATATAAGCCAAACTCTCACCCTTTCATTTTTTGACAGGATAGATTCAATGATTTTTTCACTATAACTAAGCCTGACTCAATACTTATCAATTACCTGTAAAACTTGTTATATTACTTAGATAAACTTTTGAGTTAGCTAATCACACAAAATTTATATTAAATAGTCTTGTAACAAGATCCTAACTTTATACATGATCTGACGTGACATAGTGCAAAATAAAAGAACATTGATTTTCCGTCTTACATCTGACCAATAACCTTTTCTTTTCTTAATTGGTGTCAGGTTTCTCCAGGTATGGATTGTGTTTCTGCTCAGGATGTTGTAGCTATCAATACTGCAGAGAAGCATTGTTGCATAGTTGGGGAACTCAACAAGCATGCCACGGTTACCCCAGATGTGGACTCCATTTTGAATAGTATGGCTGATTTATAATTCTTGCTCGTTGGCAACATATATTTGGTATAATGAACCAATAATTTTTTGGAGGAAAGAATTTTACAATTTCACTTCACCATTTTTTGTTGGAAAAAAGTAAGAATGGGGTGACAGCGTTGCAAACAAAGCTTCAGATTGTGCCTGGGAAGGAAAACTATGTTTTGATAAGTTACTCTTGAGAAGGAAAATATAGCAAGATACTTAGAACATTTTGTGTTTGGTTACCGAATGAAAAAAGAAGTTTGTGTTTCTGAGCATGATTATTTAATGATAATAGTGCAATTTTTTCAAACATAGTGTGCCATATATGGATGTATCATATTACATCATCATTATGTGGCTACTTGTGATGACATTGTTGATGTTCAAAGACCAAGCTGCATGTTTATTAAAGGGGAAGTTCCTCAGATTCCTCTTTGGTCCCTTTAGTCCTGGATCTTTTAATTCATTTCTAATTTATCAAGTAATGGTTCATGATACTTGGATTTCCCCTTCATTTTCCACTTCAAATATCATCATTGTTCTGGAATGTAAATAAACTGTGAGGCTCTTATTAAAAAATGTACATAAACTTTAAGCATCTTAATCTTTTATGAGCTTAATACACCAACTGGTACATAAACTTTGCGATTCAAGATTTGTCTCTTTTATTAAACAGATTACAAATATCGAAAAGAGAGGTGATCTGCGTATAAATGGATGAGTTTATGGATGCAATATTCTGGTTGTCTTCTATGTTTTCCTAATCAAAGCATAGCTTGGATCCGGTAGAGCAAAACTACACGGGACGCTACCACAATCATCATGATGTGAATCTGTAAAGTTCTGTTAGGCTTCAGTAATCCTAAAAAGCTTTATTTTGAGGGAGTACTTTGACTATTTCATTCCTAGCAGATGCTACTACATATGAAAGGTTATTCCCAAGTACGAGCAAAATATTTATCCAGATCTTTATAGTGTGGAAGATTCTAGAAATAGATTTTTGATAAGTAATAAAGATTTTATTCCAAAGAAATAGGCATAAATCTTAGTACACAAGATGTATACAAAAGGAAATACCTACTTCCTTCAAACAACAAAAAGAAACATCTCCCAAAACTCTAAAACAGAATTTGAAAATCATCAACCATTACAAAAGATTTAACCAAAAATCCCAAAGTGCTCAAGAAAAAGCCCCAAAGATCATTCAAAGAGTGCTCTTTGTTTTCTAAGCATCTTCTGTTTCTTTTGAGCCAAACATACCACATGAGACAAGGAGGAATCATTTTCCAAATAATTTTTTCCTTGCAATTCTTAAAACATTTCCACCTAGCCAATAAATCCATCACTTCTTCGGGCATAACCCACTAAACACCGGTCCAACTCAAAACTTTATATCACAAGAATCTAGCCACTTCACAATGAAGGAATAGATGGTTAACAGATTCTAGAAATATTACAGACAGAAAGGAAGCATAACAGACAACTAAGTATTCTTTATGATGCAGAACAATATTAGCTTTTTTATTTGGAATTCTCTTATGGTCTGCTTAGCTTACTACTGAAGTGGGTGTAATATGATTTGAGCTCCATGCTGTGGTTGAAGGGTCATAACCGTCTTGGGGGCGTGAGTGTAGGAAGGCGAGAGCTCGAATGAGAAATTTTGAAGAATCATGACCAAAGCAATCTTAGCTTCTATGATGGCAAAATTTTGGCCAATACAGGTCCTTGGACCCCACCCAAATGGAAAGAATGCCAACTGATCCTTCGATGCCTTTGCAACACCTTCAGAGAATCTTTCTGGTTTGAATTCCTCTACATCATCACCCCAAAGTTCAGGATCATGATGGATGAGTAATGTAGGTAGTACAACATCAACTCCAGCTGGGAGGGAGATATCTCCTATCTTGGCTTCCTTGTAAGTGTGTTGATATTGAGCAATCACTGGTGAATATAACCTCTGGACTTCATAAAGTATCATGGTGACCTGAAGGAGAACTTCCAATTTTCAATGATGAAATACATATGATATGAGGGCTTTTAGGATCTTGGAGAAAACTAGTTGAAGCCATTCTATATTTTGCAATCAAGAATTTGTCTGGAATTTTATTTATTTATTTATTTATTTTTTCCGGATGGTGACAACATAACCAGTAGGGATAGAACTGTAGACTGATAGTAGGGTATAAGTGGTGCCAATTAAGGTGTCATTTAGCAAGCATTTTGATAGTACTTTTATTGTGTTTGAAAGCAAAGATTGTGCTTTTCTCTGCTTTTCTAAGCTAGACAAGTAGTTAAAATATAGAAGGTGGTCAAGTTGAGAGGACTACTTACCATCTTGAGGTGGGTTAGAGCTTCAGAGTTGGGTTCATTTTTTGCACAGACTAGTAGGACTTCTTCCCTTGCCTTCTCTTGCCAGTCTGGGTGCATAGCTAAGACTATCATTGTCCATGTCAACCAGCTTGAAGTTGTTTCTTGGCCAGCGAGGTAGAACTGCTTGCATTCCTCTAGCACTTCCTCAATCGACAATCCACTATCATTTGTAGCAGTTGCATTTTCTGGTATATTGTTCTGGTTATTAGATTGCAGGAGCAGGCCTAGTAAGTCATCAACCCTGGATTCTCCAGCCCTCGTGACATTCACTTTCCTTTGAATTATATTCCTTAGCATTGATTTGATCTCTCTGTCCAGCTGCTTTCTTCTCCTGTTCTTCTTAGTTGGTACAAATCTATACAAATAAGATAGAGAAGTGATCTTTTCAAATTTTCTTCTCATATTTTCCGTACAAGGAGGCATGCCTCTGTAGATAATATCAAAGTAAACAAAGATTGGCTATAGCACGTTATAGGATAAATCTATTAATAAACATTTTTACCATCACCTCTCAACATTCCTTACTGATAGGTCCATAAATAAAACATAATAAACAGTCTCCAATCATTTAATAATATATCATGGGATGATGTGATAATGATGTTAAAAGGGATGATGAGTAGCATTGCTCAAACACAACATGCGGAATCTTCACCATCTCGGGCGATAGATAATTGTTTGGAAAGAAACTTGCAGAGGACTTTGATCCAGAAAAAACCGTACTTCATATTACTTGATACCAGCAACATACCTAAAACCCGGAATATTTAAGGTTTGCATGGCTTCAAGAGTTAGTAGGATCAGTTCATTTTGAAGTTGAAAGATACGTTTCCCTTCTTCATAGTTGCTTCCAAATGCTGCTCTGGATATAACATCTGCAGTAAGTTTTTGAAGATCAGGCCAAACATCAACTTCACAAGCTCCTCGAAGACTAACCGTCTTCTGCCATCGTTCGATCATTTCGCTGCCACTGGATGTGAATGCCGGTATCATCCCCTTAGAAGAGAATCGATGACAAGTTGTAAAGAGTAGAAGAAAAAACATGGTAATATCAGGAGAACTATCAAACGGGATGCTTGAAGATCATTCAAAAACAAAACTTTTTTGCTTTTGATATCTTGCATGTAGTTGACATGCAAGTGTAAACTAAAAGAGATGTTAAAGTGGCACCTTCAGTTTCTCCGAGTGGAAAGCAGGATTGATTATACTTCTGCGTTTTGCCCATTGCTCACCCTCTAGAGTTGTGAGTCCCTTGGTCAGAATGAGAATAAGAGGGCCTAGTGGAGGCTTTTGGAAGTGCCCTTGCTTGTTAGACAGAACTTCTTTCATCATCTTCGGATCCATGATAATCAGCCTTGGTCTTGTCCCAGCCCAAAACATGGATATCTTCCCTGTGTTTAAATCAAAGGTGAAATGTGTGACAGAGAAAGGACTTATATTACCATGTATGTTAATATAAATCTGCTTTGAAAGTCAGTATATAGACCATACTTTCCACATAGTTAACATGTTAAATTAGAAAAAGACTCGAATTTTATACATGTTAATGTAGTTTGAAAGGTGTATCTGATCTACATGTACATTTGTTCGCAAGTAGAAATACTCTTAAAAAAAAGATGATGGTAACTTTTTTAACCACATACAAACATACCGTATTTTTGGACAGTCTCTAGGGTGAAGGGGTCCACACGAGGAACAATCTGATGATTTAGAGAAATAGGTTTAGACCATGCTTCTGTTATTGCCTTCACAAACTCTTTCATGTCCCCAATCACAGGCTTGTAAGAAGTGCCTCTAATTCCTTGGCGTTTTATGCACCTCTCTAGCGATTTGGGTTTCCACCAAATTGAGTAGGAAATCCTCACAATACCGTAGAGGAGTAGCACTAGTGAAGAGGAAGCTAGAGAATAGAACAGAGAGTCATTCATTAGTCTTGACATATTTTTTTTTTTGGGTCTCTAAAATCTGAGATGCTTTGTAATAATTCATGGTTCTAGTCTCAAGTTTATGCACATTATATAGCTAACTCCACCCCCATTTTGTATTAATTTTTAGTCAAATTCTTATCTTGCGAGGAAATTTAAAACAGCTCGTCAAAGATTTTATTTTATACTAATGATTTTTTTATGAAACTTTTTGACTTCATTTATCTTGGAGAAGGAGGTACATATTTGAACGTACGCGCGCTCTCTCATCTTCTATTATATATTGATATTGCAGATGTAGACATAATTATTTTATAATTTTTGCATTATTTTTTAATAATTATTAAAAAATAAATTATATTATCAAGTTGGAGTTTAAAACACACAAAATTAATTTTTTCTATGACATTTATTTAAAAATAATTTAAATATTATAATTTAAATATATTATTTAAATAATATGAATTGTGTGCTTTATTTATTGATTTGATTTAACAAAATTCTAGGTGTAGTCATTTTTGTATTTTTTTTTGTGTATTTCACTTATGTGATTGGTTGCATATCTTTTTTTAAAATATAAAATAATCATTTTGAAAATTTAAAGATTTTGAATTTTAAGTTTCACTTATTAATTTGATTTGGTAAAATTTTTTATGTGTAATCATTTTTGTATTTTTTTTTATGTATTCCACTTATGTAATTGGCTGCATATCTTTTTTTAAATACAAAATAATTATTTTAACCAATCACATTATTAGAATGTATAAAAAAATAAATAATTTTTTTTTTCAATCCAAATATGGACTGGATTATAAGCCTAATTAAAATACTCCTATTTAATGAGTAAATAAAATGAATGTTTAAAATCTTTAGAGTTTTTGATTTGTAAATAAGAATGTTTTCGTCAATTTTTTTTTAAATTGAAATTTTTTTTATTTATCTATTATTTAGATTGTAAAAGGGTATAAAAATAGATGATATATAATATTGTCCTAAAAATATAAAATAATTATATGTAATAAAACTTTTTATTTAATGATAAAATAATTCATGGAAGTATGCATGCTTTGATCGAAAATGATCGAATTGCGGGCTTCCGTGAGGATCAAGGCTTTTACCCAACCAAAAAGTCTGGAGTGGTGAGCACGCTCACTGGCTTTGTGTCTACCGGAAGAAATAATAATAATAATTTCTCAACTTTCTTAATTATTTCTCACGTATTAGTATTTAATAATATGTTATAACTCTCGTCTCTTGTATGATTACAATAAACAATCCCCTTAATTTACAAAGAGGACGGCTAGTAACATACGAAGATTTTAATAGAGATTTCACAGATTGAAGTGTCACTATATATTTTAATAATTTCTTATGCTTTTTTATTTTATTTTATTTATTTATTTTGATTCTCCCCCAGCCCCTATCCCCCTTTCCCCTCCATTGTAGTTTGTCGTAATCCCCCTCTCCCCAACAAAGAACCAATGCACCTCTCTCTCTCTCTCTCTCTCTCGTATTTTTCTCAACAATCAAACAAATTACGATTTTCATTCTAACATCGTGTCACTTCATTTTTTTTTCCTCTTGTCAGTACGCCTCTCAATATTCATTATCACTATTCTACCATTTCCTCCCACTCCAACATTTACCTCGTTGAGCTCCCTTTGATTTGTAGCACCGACCACAGATTACAGAATACTTTTCTTTGAGCTCCCTTTCTGCAGCCTAATCCATGATACGATGGAACATGAAGATGGTCGGTCCCTACTCTCTTTTTTTTTTTTTTTAATTTTTCTTTCTGTTTTTAATTTTCACCGGTGGACATTTACTTTGCTTGCTACTCCTGGTCAAAAATGGAGAGAAACAGGTGGGAGAGAGAGGAGGGAGGGAGGGAGAGAGAAAGAGAGAGTGAATGTCTTGGACTGGTAGTTTTTTTTTATGAAGAAAAAGTTTCACTTTATTAAAACGATGAGAGCATGAAGCTTACAATATGACCAAATTAGTAAACTAATTACATACAGACGCACAGCTTCTGATTCTCTTCAAATTAAAAGTTTGAGAGACTAAATACTGCCAAAAAGAAATAAACTAAAATTTTATCTTCAAATAGGAGATAACTAAGATTCCACAGACTAAAGAGTCTGGAACACTATTTCTCCAAATCAATTTTCTCTATACGAATGAGATATACAACAACCAACAGAAACACACAAAACACAGCAAACAAAAAGTAATCTGCAGTGGCACGTGATCATCACGCGCCGCTCTAGGAGTACAGCACTGCGGGCCTGGGTGGCAACAAATCTCCGAATCCTCTCCATTGGCTTGAGATGATCTACCAGAGATGAGACCCATTGAAAACACTTTCATTCGGACCTCACGAGTGAGGATCACGTGCCTCACTGATCAACAAAAACTTCCGACGACGACACGATCAGTGGACGGGAAGGTCGGTGACACCACGGGTGGCGGTCTTTGGGCATCCACTACCTCCAAACCTGCAAATTAAGCCTTAAAATTCAAAAAAATCCGAAAACCACCATTACTGACAAGTACAAGAGGTGGCTGGGAAAATAAGAGAAGAAGAAAAGGAAAAGAAAGAAGAAAAGGAAAAGGAGAGAAAGAGGGAGTGATGGAGTCGAAGCTCCGCTCCTCCTCACACCGGCGCGAAGACTATTAAATCCTAGCAAACGAAGGAAATCGCTAGAGAGGATAGATGAAAGATTTAATCCCAGACTGGTAGTTTTGGACGTTGGTGAAAAGGTAAAAGAAATAAAATAAGAATGAGAGAGGTAAAGTAATAAAAAGTAAAGTTATAAGAACGGATGAACAGTAGACACGTCAGTTTGTATAATTTTTGTGTGAGATTATTTTGTGTTTTCAATAGTTTCCATCCAGAAATTGGATCTTCAACCCACAACCACGTTTTTCACAAGTTTTAAATTCTTTTGCGAAACTAGTTAAAAGAAAACACTTGAAGTAAAAAGGAAAGAGAAATAATTAATTTACAATTTTTTTTAATTTATATTAAATAAAAGGCAATTTTATAAAATCTTGAAATTTAGTCTTAATGAAAGATATGTTGATATTAATTGATTATAATATATGTTGTAAAAATAGTTATAAAAGAATTTAAGGGGCTGTTTGGAAGATGGGATGATTTCATTTATTCCCTTCATAAATATTACTCAAATACAAAATTTTAATTTCAAGATTTTTAGATTTTTCATCTAATTATTGTTTAATCATTATAATTTTCTTAAATTTCTAAACAAAATACAAAAAATAACTCAATCTTTTCTAATCTTAAAATAAAAATAATATTAAAAAATTATGCATTGTATGTGATGTGAGGATAATGAGTAAAATTTTTCTTTAAACTTTATTTAATTTTTATTTCACTTTTTTCAGAATCCCATAAAACATCATAACCTAAACCTTTTCATTTTCAATACTATTCACAACCATTTCATTATTATTAATAAACTTTTCATCTCATCTTATTTTTCAAACATCTCCTATATATATGACAATTCAAAAGATAAAGATTATAATACGAGAGTATATTATAATCCCCTAAGAAATTCCTGATCCATCTTCTCATTATACGGGAGTGTATTTTTTTTTTTCTCTCACATAATAATGCGAAACTTGCCTTGGACAAGTTCGAGAGAAAACTTTTTATGCAAATTCAGGACTTATCCGCATGGCACATGTAACATAATGGATGACAACAATGACCCTAGGTGTAAAGTCATCCATTTATGTTGTTGCTAAGAGCATTGACATTAAACTAAAATTTTTAGCTAAAAATGCAACTTTAATTAATTATTTTTCCTAACATATTTCAAATGTATCCCACGTTAAATTAGTTATCGACCATTTATTTAAAGAGAAACTATATTTATAATCTTAGAGTAAGCAAGTGTTGCATAATCTTTCAAAAAATGTAAAAAAATACATTACACATATAAAAAAAACAATTTTTTTTTAAAAAAATAAGCTCTACTATTTTCAAAACGATTCGTAATGCTAACTTTAGCATTCTATGAAGGTTGTTTGGTCACCCTTCTAGGGTGGCTTGTAGCCACCTCTAAGGTAGCTTGTTGCCACCTCACTTTCATTTCCATTGTTAACTACAAGCTATTTTGTCTTTTTTCTTTTTTGAGTATTTTTAGCTTTAGTTAAACCCCAAGAATTCAGTATAATTATTTTTTTTTACCTTGATATGCGAATAGTTTTGAATTTAATATAAGTAATAAACAATCATCTTTTTGATCCATTTTTTTTGGTAACAAAGAAATACAAAATCACAGAAAATAAAAATAGATTGCAATAAAATAAAAATCCTAAGTAATAATAATTACAAAAAAGTTGTCGCCATTCTTAAACTTTCAAAGTAAAAACAAAAACAACTAACCATGACATCGAAATACAAATAATAAAACTGATTTTATCCAGTTTTTGCTTATGCCTCTTTAGGTCAATTTCTACTCGATGTCTACTAGTTTGGATGTCTATTAAGGCTTATATCTTATGAAGTTCAATTTTTAATCGGTTTATTGTCTTTTGCCCATATGTTAGTATTTTTGGGTCATGCCAAAAAAAAAAAAAAAAAAAAAAAAAACCCGCATACCTGTCCAGCCTACACAATTGATAAGTAACAAACAACACATAAACACAAACAACTAAGCAACAACCGTACGTCTACGGAAAGTATTTTATTTATTATAACCAAACTAATCTCATAGTTTTGATAACTGAAAAATTGCCACTCCTCATTGTCCTCAATATGAACAGTTTGTCGACATGCTTTAATACCAAAATAACATATTGGGTATTTATTACGACGATTGTTTGCTGAGCGTGATATATTGGAAGCGCTACTACTTGACCCAGGCATTGAGTAGTATTATCTTTTATTTTGTTTCAAGTTTGTAGACAAATATAAGTACATAACATATAAAATAATACCTAAAACCTTAAAGTATGTGTGTAATAATTGGGGCTTAGGAATGTTATTTTCACTTAACAACATGCGTAAGACAAAAAGCATGCATGAACGGCTACAAAATCGTGAATCGTGACCTTCTGGGGTTTATAGACTACCCCGCCATATTAGTGTCGCTCCATGCCTGAACACTTTTGAATTAACCCCACTTATCACAACCTTACATTAGATATCCATCATAGAACAATCCTGATAGCAAATATATAACCAATAAGAATGCACATCACAAAATATAAAGATTATAAGCAAAGCATAAACCCAAAGAATGCATATCACATATTAATGGATGTTTAGACCCGACAAATGCACATAACAGAGCAATGACAAGAAGTTTAGAGCAAAAAAATCACATTATATTGAAATGACAGCAAAATTTGACCCCAAAATGACAAAACAGAGCAACACTCAAGTTTTGACACCATAATAGAACAATGACAGCAAGGCATAAACCCAAAAAATTACAAAATGCATGCAACGGTAGCAGCCTAAAAATCACATTATGTTAAAATGACAGTAAGTTTAGACCCCAAAAAATACAAAATAAAGCAACACTTGAGTTTTGAGCCCAAAATAGAGCAATGACAACAACGAAAGCAAGGCATAAACCCAAAAAATTATAAAATGCATGTAATGGCAGCAAGACATAGATCTAAAAAAATACAAATGCATGCAATGGTAGCAGTCCAAAAATCACATTATGTTGAACTGGCAGCAAGTTTAGACCCCCAAAAAGTAAAAATGGAGTAATGAAACAAGCAAATTTAGAAGCCCAAAAATCACAAAATAGAGCAATGACATCAAGGCATAAAAAAAATCACAAAATGGAGCAACAACAAGAAGTTTAGAACCCCAAGAAATCACAAAATGGAGTATTGACAACAAGTTTAGCAGCCTAAAAATGGGCTTGAATTGAGTAATGACAGCAAGACATAAACTCAAAAAAACACAAAAATGGAGCAATGATGAAAGTGAGCAAGTTAATTGCAGTAACATTAATAGAGAAAAATTCCACAAGTAAGCAAGTCAATTGTAGCCAAACTGAGAGTGAATAAGTGCCAATAGTGAGCAAGTTAACATGCTCAAGCAATAAAACGATAACAACATGCTTAGATTAACAACAAAATGTGAGGGGTAGCCAAAAAATTGTGGAGAAACAATTTCCATTCTCAGATTAACAACATTATGAGATTATACAATAAGGAATACAGGCATGCCAACAATGAACATCACAGATACAATAGGGGTTGACAATATGCATGCACATCACTGAAAAGTCACACACTCATTAAAGTGGGATGATCATAGATAACCCAAGGTAGTAGTTCACACCCAATGTTAGCATGCAAATGGGTAAATCACACTCAAATTTGATGGATAATATTTGAAATCCTTACATTTGTGAGGTGAGTAAAATCAAACCCAAACAAATGCAACTCTAAGCAATCAAGTTTTTGGTATATGGGTATAGAAATAAATGCAACAACAAGAGTGAATGGGAAGGCTAAAATCCCAATTGGTGGTGAAATAGAGAGAGAGAAGGGGGTGAGGGGTGAGGGGTGAGGGGGGGAGACAAAACATCCGTGTGTGTGTGGATTCGAAGACGACGACGTAGGGCTACTGAAGGGAAGGCAAATGTCGAGAAGGGATGGAGAGACGAAATTGCATGGGCAAATGGCGAGAAGAGGAACTCGGGGGTTGGGGATGGGATGTACAATGGCTCCCCATCTATGAGGAGCTATTGTAACACCCCCTAAATGATCACCTATTATGGGGATTTGGATGTGACTGTTTTTGGGATAACAGACCCTAAATTATAGCGAGGAAGGGCTTTCAGAGAGCCCAATGCGAATGCTCTAGGATTAGTATAATGTCGAGGTAGTACTGGTGTAGGATTAGATGGTGTACATGTCAACCACCTATTAATACTGTACAATTAAGGACATAATGTTTGGATTCTAAGAGGGCTTTCAAAATTTTCAAAACTTATTGTAATTTGATTTTTAAACATTGCTTACTTAAATACAAAACAATAATTCTTAATTCCAAAATTTTAATATTTTTTTATCTAATCATTATCTAATCATTACTCAAACATGAAAACCAATACAACTTTTATAAATTTCACAACAAAATGCAAAAATCAATGTAACTTTTTGTCAAAAAATAAAAATCTATAATCAAACAAAATTTTAATTTTATAATATTTTGATTCAATTAATTTTTCTCTCATTTTTCAAAACACAATATAAAAGCATCTTCAATAAAACTATTTTATTACTATTCAATATTGCAAGTGTCCAAACATGCCCTAAATCTTACTTTTTATTACCTATAAATTCCTAAAACACAATCTCACTTTATTATCATGTTGTTATTTTGAGTATTATTGCACGATAATTCAAGAATCACATATTGTATTCAGATATTGCAATTGAAACCCTGAAATTCAAAAAATGGATACATCATTTTTTTTTTATATACAAAGTGAATATCTTTTCCTGTTGCGCACACATTACACAATATAAGAAAAAATGTGGAACTCCGAACAATAATTAGAATTTTTTTTATGCACACAGTACTCAGATACCAATTTGTAATACTTCCCAAGTATTTGATAAAAATACATTGTGGATTGCTTACTTGGAAGGGATCACCTCCAGCAAAGATGAAGAAGAGTATATTAAAAGATCGAGGCTAAAAGTTCCTAGTGCAATTCGATGATTCCCTTCTAAGCAGGGAAATGCTCATTACACAGTGATGCCTAGATAAACATAGAAAATTAAATGCAAGTGATCCAAGTGTTACGGGCTAAGGCCCAATATCTCTCACAGCCCAAGGTAATAAAAGAAAACTAATAACATATATAGTAGGAAATAACAATCATTCAATGATCAATTCAAACTGTCTCATGGCCCATCAAACATATAGATTTCCACCAAACCTAGCTATAATTAGTAAACCCAATATGCATAGGACAAAAAATTAGTGAGTTTGAATTTGATGTTAATATGTTTGGATCAACATGAATTGACCCATAAATGCACGACTTACAGGCAGGTCAATAATAAGTCAATCTGCTTATTATAAAATAAACTGTTTAGAATTTCTTTCAAAATTAGATTCTCATTATTGTTAAGTTCTAATATTGGTCTTTCTTAATAAGGTTATGTTTTTATTATTTTTATTGTTGAGATTGTAATTTTAAACCTATGTTCATATTTGTTATTGTATGGTTTAATGTAATATTGGTTATATTATATGTTAAAATCCTAAAAATATTGATATATATTTTTTAAGATATCGTTGTTATTAATAAATATAGATTTTAACTTTTATGTGAAATTATGTTAATCAAGTGATCAAATGAGTTATACGTTTTATTCAACCTATTTACATAAAAATAAAAGTTTAAATGAGTCGTGTACGACGTCGTATTAACATATATATAATTAATTATTAAAATGGTCAAAACGAATGATTGGACACAACATGACTAGTTATTTAAATGGGTTGGATTATGATTTGAAACTTTGGAACGTTTATAAGTTCAACGAGTTTTGGATTGACCTATATAATTAAATGTTCTTGACTTAACACGATATGAATACTACCCGAGAACACGATTTGTCACTAGGTATAAATAAACTAGGCCTGTAAACGAGTCGAGTTCGAGCGAGTTTGGGTTGTGCGAACTTGGCCTATTTACTACTCGAGTCGAGCTTGGGCTCGACTTGTTTAATTAGTGGGCTTAGATTAGGGTTCAAGCTCGACTCATTTTTGCATATAAGAGGGCCGAGCTCGACTTGAGGTCGAGTCAGGCTCGGCCCATTAAATGCAAGCCCAATTGCAATTTTGAATGTGTTTTGAAACATCCATTCTCAGATTTCAATTTACAACATTATATGTTCAAATTCCAAACAGACAATATAGGTACGTCATGTGTAATTCTCAATTGCAATTTACAACATAATATGTCCAAATCCATATTTCAGTATTAGACCTAATTAGATACTCAGATTTCAGTATTGAACCTAATTAAATACTCAGATTTTAGTATTGGACCTAATTAGATGATATACAAATTTTAACAAAATAAAATTTAAAAAATTAAATTATTACAACTTACAAATAAGAAATTACAAATTTACAACAAATTAAAACTTAAAAACTTAAATTATTACAACTTACAAATAAGAAATTAAAAATTTACAACAAATTTACAACAGTTCGGTCAGTCAAAGTTGTTGCCCAGTTGGGCTACTGTCAGCCTACCACTACTAGCCTATAATTTAGTAACTATAGAAACTATTACAGGAGTACCACATAAACCATTACAGAAATGTAATTTAGTAACCACAGAAACCACAAAAATCACAGAAATGCAATTTAAATAGTCCTTAGGCAGTATTTGTTACTACAGAAATCATTACAAGGCCCAAATTAAAGATAATTGACAGTGTGAACTAAATAATTTTAGAACCCAGTCAAAACAAATTAGGAAACTGTCCAAAATAATGCAGATGTAAATTGTGAAAAACAAGTTAAATCTATGAGTAATTGTCGACTAGTCATAAATCATTACAAGAGTACCACAAAAATCATTACGAAAACTATATTTAGTAACCACAGAAACTATGGAAATGCAATTTAACTGGTCCTTAGGCGATACTAGTTACTACAAAAACCATTACAGGAGTTCTTAGGAGTATCACAAAAATGAAATTTAGTAACCACAGAAACCATTACAGAAAAACAATATAGACTATATAGTACTACTGAAATCATAGAAATGTAATTTAAATGGTCCTTAGACAATACTAATTACCATAGAAACCATTACAGGAGTCCTTAGGGAGTATAGTGTTTCAGCCCAAAAATGCATTTAGTAACCTGCACACATTGATATACACTAAAAAATTAAAATTATTCTTAATCCCTTGCATCATTACTTAAGAACTTACAACTTAATAATTTAGTCAAGGGATGTTTCCAATGTAAAATTTAATTTGCCTTAAAAAAATCTGTAAGGAAGGATGGTGAGGAGTTACCTAAAGGCTGAAGCCATGCTATCATTACTCAAATCAAATCCAATAGTTTAGTCAGACAGAATAAAGAAATTTTCCAAATATTAAAAAAACTAAAGGTCCAAATTAAATATAGCTGATAGTATGAACTAAATAACATTAGAACCCAGTCAAAACAAATTAGGAAACTGTAAGGATTGTCGACTAGTCAGATTAAAAGAGGAATCAAATAACTAGCATTATATAAACTGTTGTACCAAAGGAGTCAAGTGGCTATGGTAGGAGAATGTGGGTTTCTAATGGAACATCCTTCTATTGATAAAAAACAAAAAAACATATCAGTTATATAAATAATACAGTAAAATTAAGTTAAACAGATTAAAATGAAAGTAACAATTAAAATAAATGTAACACTTACATGAATAGTTGAGTATCTTTTAGTGTCATATATGGCTTTAACCTAATCTGCACCACACAACAACATCTGTGCTGTTTCAGTTGACAACGAAGCTCGATGAGGATCAATTACTCTGCCTCCTGCACTGAAGGTCGATTCTGAGCTAACTGTGGTAATGGGTGTAGCCAATATATCACGGGCCATTCTTGATAAAGTCCGGAACTTCAAACTATTAGCTTTCCACCATTCCAAGGCATCAAAACTTGCATCTGAACCCTCTTCACAAATGTATATACTCTCCTCTAAGTAATTGTCTAGTTCTAATTTCGTAGTCTGCACCGTATCCACACTTCTAACAAATGATTTGAACAATGACTGACCACTCTGCATGCTCTTCTCAGCATGTGAGGAAGAACTGGATACGTGAAGGCGAACGTTTTTCTGCTCCCTTTGTGCCTCAAGAGTTGTGTTGAAATCTTGAACATACTCATCATATAGCTCACGCAACACTTTGGAGACATATGCAGTATTCTTAGTTGCGTCTGTCTCAGAATAAATTAAAGGAAAACAAAATTGGATCAAAACCAACTTAAATCCAGGGTCTAGTACCGCAGCGATTGCCATCAGGAGATTACACTCCCCCCAATATTTATCAAACTTGAGACTCATCTTCTTTATTATTGCTTTCATGTACTCATTTGGATCTTTGCTATTCTGATTTAAGATGTCCTTCATTCTCCACACCTCAGAAAGGAACAAGTTCGTAGTTGGGTAATCACTTCCCGACACAATGTTGGTTACTTCATTAAAAATACTCAGAAGAGAACACACATTTTCAACCTACACCCACTCGTCAACTGTTGGAACCCATTCAAAACTGTTGTCTCTATCACTGTATCTTGGAAAGACGTCCTTGAATTTAATTACATCATTTAACATTAAATAAGTGCTATTCCATCTTGTAACCACATCTAGGATTAATTTTTTTGAGGTCAATCCTAGCTGTTTTGCAATCTCACTAAACTATTTCAGCCGACTCTCTAACGCTACCAGATACTTGATACCATCTCTCACGCAATCAATGATCATCTTTATCTCTCTAAGGCCGTACTGAACTAGTAAATTTGTTATATGTGCGCAACAATGGACATGAAACAATTTTCCTTCAACTGACAACATTTTCTTCAAGCTAAAATCATCCTTTAGAATCCTAATGGCAACATCATTAGTAGTCGGGTTGTCAACAGTTATTGAAACTATTTTATTTTCAATTCCCCACTCTTGAAAGCATTTTCCTAATGCATTAGCCATAGAAAACCAGTATGTGGAGGAGACACATTACAAAAGTTCAAAATACGCCTCTGAAGGTGCCAATCAGTATCTTTAAAATGACATGTGACTACCATATATGACAGCTTTTGACAAGACGTCCACATATCAGTAGTGATATGAACTTTGTTGACTAGTCTAAGCAAAGTCTTTAACTTTGTCTTTTTAGAGTCATACGTTCGAATGCATTTTTTCTTCGCAGCAGCGTGATACATCCTTTCCTAATATGGAGTGTTCGCACTCATGAACTTATTAAAAACCACATGTTCCATTATATAAAATGGATATTCAAGACAAAGTATCATGTGAGAGACAAGCTCTCGAACCCTACTACGATTGTAGGTAAAGTTAGAGACGGTGAACCCACCATCTGCCTTCTTAGACTCAACCGCTAAGACCTTTTATTTTTTCTTAGACTCCATGAATGGCAAACAAGTTTGTAAGTGCCTACGTAGTGTGGTCGCAGAACTGGATCGAGATGCCTTGAACACTTGTTTACACTACTTACATTGAGGTTGCTTCTTCCCATCTCGTTCAAGTTCAACAAAGTCATTCCAAACATCGGATGTCCTCTTCCGCTTCCTTCTTTCCTTGACAATTGTTTGAACTACCATCGGACCCTCAGTAGATTGAGTATTCACAGCTGCAGAAGTCACAGTGTCTCCATCATCATCATCAGATATTGGCTCTAAATGACTAATACCGATAGAATTTTCATTCTCATATTCCTCCTCCACCAGTCCAGCCTCTGGGAAGATCACCTTGATGCGATTGTCCATTTGGTAGGGTCCACTAAACTTAAACAACAGACCAACATATTTAGATCAATTCTCGAGACCCCACCCTTGTTTTGATGGCTTAAAGTGCTTCTAGAAGCAAGGACACAAAAAAATGTTAAAATCATAAACATTTGACTCCAACATTTATACAAAATACAGTCTTGCTTTGGTGGCTCAAAGTGCCTCCAGAAGGCAATGCCTTAGTGGCTCAATGTGCTTCCAGTAGGCAAGACTGATATATTTGATCAATTAGAGTCAAATAGTTTTGACTCTAACATTTTCAGCGTACTCTTGCATCGGTGGCTCAATATGCCTCCAAAAGTAAGGCACAAAAACAACATGAACACACAAATATGTTAAGGCAGCCTAAACAAAAATAAAAATCATGTTTAAAGTAGTCATATGGTATATTATAAACTGAAACAACATTAACATCAAAAGTCAGAACATAAACAACATAAGCACACAAGCATGTTAATGTAGCCCAAACTCCCACAAAAAACATATAGCCTATAGAAGTCAGAAAAATAGATGGAGAAAAAAAATTAAGCAGAGAACACATGTTATCAACATTTTGTTTTATGAAGGCATGTTCCAATTAAATGAGGTAGCCAAATGCTAGCACCAATAGTTCAAGACCCATGAATAGTTGAAGCAGGAACCATGAATACATAGTTTAAATTCAATCAAAACAGTTTCAAAAAAGCATGTTTTAAGTCTTGAAGCAAGAACATAAACAGATAATAGGTTAAATAAGATTAATCAACCAAATCATGTTAAAGAGGGCATGATTAAATAGTTGGAGTAGGAACCATGAATACTGATGAGTGCACAAAAATTCACTCTAAATATCCTATTTAAATGCTAAAAGAAAACAGAAAATAATAATATAACTCATTTTATTTAATTTAATAGCTATTTATTTTGAGATAGATATAAACAAGATTTAATATATTTAAAGTCTTAAATAAAATACATGAGTTTAATTCATTAAACAGTCCCATGGAAATTCAATTTTCTTACAAGGCCACTTGCTCCAATGAACCCCATTTAAATTCCTCAATTTAAATTTCTAAATCATGGATCCCATATTCACAAATTGATTTTATTTGCAGCCATTTGTAGTAGGCGAAAAGATGGATTCATATGGCTACTTGACACCAGCTTAACTCACACATGCAACATCCATGTAAATAAACTAGCACCGCTTCATCACACTCACATGGATCTAGCATGACATTTGACTTGAAGTTAAACTCAAGAGACCCGCGTGCTCTGAATGAAGAAGATATGAAAATTGAGACACTTTGAGATGAATTGAAGAGAAGAATTCAGCTGCTTGTGAGCTGAAAATGTTGACCAAGTTGAGGAAGAAAAATGATACACGGCATTTCAAGTCCAAACCAACATAAAGCACAATCAATTCCCTCCAAACTGACATGCAAGACTCCATTCGGTGCTCTCAAGTTTTATGGCTGAGCAGCTGCACACATACTTGTGAGCTGGACCAAGTTGTATCTCAAATAGATAGGAAAATAATACACGGCAACACATGGCAACAAACAGAGGAAGAAAAGACTACAGTTGGCTGCACACAAAAGCAAGCTAAAATTGCTTGAAAACAAGACACAAGCTCACACAAAGCGGATACCACTTGCATGCCAACTCATTTGATTTAATGCCACACAATGCATGTTATAGCTGGATAGATACACGGCAACAATTAGAGAAGCAAAGCAGCCACCACACAGCCATGTAAATTGCCACATGTATAGCTGGAACTCAAAACACATACACGGCTCAAAGGCAATCTAACATGTAATAGTTCAAATCTTTAAGCTGGAATTTCTGATCAAAAGAGAAGAAGACAAGTGGAGGAAAAAGAAAATGCTACACGGCACCTCCAAAATTCGGCTCACTTGAAGACATAGCTGCTTTCAAATAACTTACACCTCATTCCAGCTTTATCTCAACTGACCAAGACTTCCCATGCTTGGATAATTTCAAGCCACAATTTGAAATAAAAAGAAAAGCATACACACGGCAACAATTAAAGAAGTAAAGTGAGGCACGACTCTTCACATGTGTTCTACTCTACAAGTGGCATGATATTTCATTATTTCAAAGAATCCACTTGCATCCAAAATCAATGATTAATTCACATGAGGATAAACTCAACACTTCTATCTTCATACACGACAACACTTAGAGAAACCAAAACAAAGCAGCCGCAATTCACCACAAATATACATTCGACACTATGCTTTGCATAAGAAGGAAGAATCAACAAATGAAGCTACACATTCATTATTACCTCATTCAAGTAGCCAAACATGAAGCTCAAGTGGCATTCGGCCACCCACACCAACTTTGAAGATAAATCATACGCAACAAAGTAACTTGTTTTCATGATGAGTTTAGCTTGACAATTTGCAATAAAAAATATATAAATAGATGAAGAGGGAGGCGGAAGAGAGTCATTCGTTACGTTGAGAGAAAGAGAGAAAACCAAAGAAAAGAAAGAATCCATGGCCGACTCTATCATAGTATCCTTTGGAGAATTTTTGTTACACATTTTCAATATGTGTAACTAATTCTCTAGTAGAGCTAGGGATGAATTTGTATATATGATGGTATCTGTAATTGTTTTTGATTCATATATGTGTTCTTCAATTATTAAAACTCTTTTGTTTAGTAATTCGAAATTTATTATAATTATTTTCGTCACCAAATAATCTTAGAATTTATTTCATTTATAGATTCAGTCATGCTTTTTCTATTGAATGGAACAATCATTTGATTATATTTGGTTCAATTGGTTATCTATATTAATTTAATTCTCTGCTGCAATATTACTCTACGAGTATATTGTCGACATTGAATTTCCTTAATATCGATAACAATTCACATTCTTATATTGCGACGAATGCTTTTTTGAAAGATTACATTTGATTTAAATCTGGTTATTAATGTTTTATCTTCCGATTGAAAATTTGGACATAGAATTTTCAATTGAGTTATTAATGAATCGAAAATAATTAAAATATCGATTATATACAAATGATTCCCAATGCTCTACTTTTCGTCTCATTTTTATACTTTTTAAATTACTCATTTAGTTTTAATTTACGTCACACTCTAAAAATTACTTTTCGCACTTGTCTACACATTTTTCTTAGTTTCGTCACTATCTTTCATTTCTCAATCCATCTTCCTGTGGAATCGACACCCCAAAGTTATATTACAAATAACCACGTTATTCTTTGGGTGTAACCAAATACATAGATTAAAATCAACCAAAATGGTTTCAAAAAAGCATACTTTAAGTCTTGAAGCAAGAACATAAACAGATAACAGGTTGAATAAGATTAATAAACCAAATCATGTTAAAGAGAGCATGATTAAATAGTTGGAGCAGGAACAATGAATACATAGGTTAAAATCAACCAAAACAGTTTCAAAAAAGTATGCTTTAAGTCTTGAAGTAATAACATAAACAGATAACAGGTTGAATAAGATTAATAAACTAAATCATGTTAAAAAGGACATGATTAAATAGTTGGAGCAGGAACCATGAATACATAGATTAAAATCAACCAAAATAGTTTAAAAAAAGCATGTTTTAAGTCTTGAAGCAAGAATATAAACAGATTACAGGTTGAATAAGATTAATCAACCAAATCATGTTAAAGAGGGCATGATTAAATAGTTGGAGCAGGAACCATGAATACATAGGTTAAAATCAACCAAAACAATTTCAAAAAGGCATGCTTTAAGTCTTGAAGCAAGAACATAAACAGATAACATGTTAAATAAGATTAATCAACCAAATCATATTAAATAGGGCATGATTAAATAGTTGGAGCAAGAACCATGAATACATAGATTAAAATCAACAAAAACAGTTTTAAAAAAAGCACATAAACACATAAACACATAATAGAAAATAGTCATATAAACATAAAACACCATTTTATAAACACATAAGTACAGAACATAACAATTTATAAACACAGAACAGAACAAATTATAAACATATAATTACATAAACATGTTAAAGAAAAGCATGTTTACATATTTTCAGCATACATAAAGCAAGAACCAAATCAAGCAATAATAAGTATAACTCACAGGCTTACAACGTTGTGGACTGCAAGTTTTGCTTCAACTTTCAAAAGCAAGACACGGTTTGCTTTGTACGTTCTCTCCAAGTCAAAAGGTTTTTTCCTCAATTTTGCAATTTCCAGTATGACAGTTATAATATATAAAGCTTGAAACAGATAGTATAGTGCAAGTGCGATAGGGTTTACAAACATGAAAAAATATGATTAGATGTACAATACATAGATATCAAAGACTAAAGACAAACAGAGACATAGTCACAGAGATAGTCAAGATGTCACACCATTTCGGCGTACTAGGATTTACAAATACAATTAGAAAATTACCATCATCCAAAAACATGATTAGATCTACAATACTAGGGACCAGAAATAGTTAGGAGAGAACCAGAAATTAAAAAATACTCTAATAATTAGAAACATGAACAAGAACAGGAAAACCCTTGTCGAATAGTTGAAGGCTTAAAGGAGTTAAGGACCAAATCTCCAAACTTCCCAACGAAATCGATAGAAACATGAAAACAACATGCCTAATCGACTGATAAACAAACCAAACATAGAACTAGAGAAGCATGAACCACGAAATCACAGATATATTTGGTTGGGAGTCATAAATGCTAGGGTTGGGAGTCATAAATGCTAGCATTTATGAATCCCTCTTTCAAAGCTGATTGCCATATTTGAGAGTGAGATTGTAGTCAACAAAATCAGCCAAAGTCGACATCTGCGATTGCGAGGGTTTTGACCAATCACAGATGCGACTGTCTCGCAGAATTCTAGAGTCCCAGACACAGAACAATCCCTCAAGAATCAAGAATCAAGAATCAAGCCTTGATTCAAGGCTTTATTCGAACCATTTCATGGATTAATCAACCAAGGTCGGCGTATGAAACTAGGGTTTCGAAAGGGATATCGCGTAAGTGATAAGTGAGGGGAGTTGGGGACTGTAAGATATCGAGACAGTGTAACACGAGGGTGGAGAGAGAAAAGCAGGGTATTTATATAAGTTAGATGAACGACCGAGATTAATCCTAGGGTTTAGATCTAATGGCACATATTTAGACATTTATCTTTTTGAATCAACGAATGAGATCAAATTTTAGATAGATCTAACGGCTATAAAATGAAATCTGCGGTATTTAAAATCAACGGCTTGGATCTCGTTTTCATGATCCAACGGCTCAAATCTTTCTCCGATTATAATTTATGATATATGTATATTAATAATCTATAGACCTAGCCTATAAGTTTATAATACTATTTATATTTAAATTATGTATATTTTCAATACTATTAGTCTATTAAATTATATGCATAATATAAATTATTAATAAATAATATATGACTCTCTAAATTTAATTATACATTTACAATACTAGTATACTATAAATATAAGACTATACTACTTCATAAATTAATACTAATAAACTAATAATTTATAATACTATATTAGTCTATATATTTATTAATAAACCAACATATGTATATAATATAGATTATAATACTAAACTCATAATATAGATTATGATGATATGTGCAATAGATAGAAGAGTGTAACAAAAATAAAAGAGCACTGGTCATGGACCAGATTCATAATTTTAGAGTTGAATGTTGTGAGGAAATGTGAAATAATGAAATACAAATTAGTAAATTAAATTTGCTGAAATTAAATAACAGAAATTTAAAGGAGTAAGAAAAGTAAATGACATTAAATTGAATGAGCAGGCAATTAAAAAGTAAAAGTTTAAATGAGCAAGAAAATTAAATGACATTAAATTAACAAGATGTCAAGAAGAAATTAAAATGTCAAAGTTCACAATAATACATCTTAAAGTTCATAATGGAATAAAATAAAGAAAAGCTGGGAATGGACACCACAAGTGAAGTAGGAAACTCGGACAACAGCTGGGCACAAGGGCTCTACAACCTTGCTGCCATGGTCTCTTTCCACACTTGAGTTCACTCCAAAAATTATTGAAAAATTAGATAATGAAAAATTAAATTACACTCCTCATATTTCTACTCTAACAATAAGATTAAAAGAAAGCAGATAAATGGAGGTAGAGATTGTAAGTGGAGGCTGGAGAAACAGCAATTTGGACTCCATAAGAACTCTACTGACTATTACTTCTCTTCCCCTCTCTACTGCCCGTGTCTCTCCCCCCTTTGAAAAATGAAGACTAGCCGGGTGTTTTAAAGACAAAACTCAACAGACTCAACACTCTCTCTCATGTTACTTTTGCGTATCTTCCTGTGAAGAAAAAATCAAGTGGGCCTGCCTCGTTGTGTATTCAAAGGACATAAAATTGCAGCTCTCGATTGCATCTGCATGCGTCATGCTTTTATGCTTGCTGCGTGTCTCTGCTTGACTATTGTTAGACGAGAATGATATCACCTGCTGCTACCTTTGTTCGTTGCACTGCATTCTGTCGCCTGCATGATTTCTTGTCATCTTTTCAATCTTTTTACTGCTTTGTTGCCATTGCATGTCAGAGGGAGAAAAATTGTAGTGTTGCCTCTTCAGAAAGCAAAAGAAATCAAATCAAAGTTAATTAATCTGCATCGATCAGCGCAGTTGCCGCTTTTTCTTTTATCTATTGACTTTTGATGTTTGCTTTGTAGTGAAAGAATCTTTTTATCCGATGCCTCCAAAGCCAAATTTAAGCAACTTCACTTTTTCACCAAAAGCATGTTAGCAACGTGCCTTCAAAAAGTAGGTCTCAAAAGTAAGTCTCTCTCTCCTCAAAATATTATTTAGAACTATTATAAAACTATTATATTAATGTTATATATTATTTAAGACAATACTACTTAATACTATTTATTAATACATCACCATACAATTAAGCATTTTAAGACTAAATTAGTACTAATAAACTATTAATTTACAATATTGTATTATTCTATAATATTTTTAATACACCAACATATATAATATAGATTACCTTATTAATAGTCTAATAATTATAAGTTATACCTATATAATATTTTTCGTGACTTTTAATATAAGTTAAGCATATTAAGATAAATGCTTTTACTAATAGTAATATTCATACTAATAAATTATAAACTTATAACTATAACTTATAATACTAATACGTACTAAGTCCTATTTTTTTATTTTATTTTTTAATACTAATGTACTACTAAGTTTATTATTGTAGTAGTATACTAATATTAGTTAATTTATTAATAATACTAGATATTAACACTAACATGTATGATGTATATTATTAATAACTAGTGATAAATTATAACAATTAATACTTTGTAGTATGATAAATTAGTATAGTGGTATATAGTAAATAGTATATTAACTTTTAAGTAGTACCAAGCTATATTAGTCTATATATTTATTAATACATCAACATATGTTAATTGTTATATGTATATAATATAGATTATAATTTATAATGCTAATACTTATAAGTTATATGATAAGTTTTTGAGATTTTTAATATAGGTTATGATACTAATAAGTAATACTAATACTTTTACTAATATTAATACTTATACTAATAAGTTATAAACTTATAACTTATAATATTAATACAAAATATATTTTAAAAATATAGTTTTTTAATATTACTATACTACTAAGTTTAGTATTGTAGTAGTATAAAATATATTGATATACTTAGTAAGTTAGTATACATACTAAGTCATCCTATTTTAATTTTAATTTTTAATGTTTATTACTAATGTACTGCTAAGTTTAATATTGTAGTAGTATACTAGTATGCGCTTATTTATTAATAATAATAGATATTAACACTAAACATGTATGATGCATATTACTAATTTAATAATTTATTATAATTGATATAATCTTACAAATAAAATAATACTAGACTCTAGTTATTATTGCTTAATTATATATATAGTAATAAGATTAATAATTAGTGATAAATTAGTATTAGTCTATAGTATTATAAATTTTAATTATAATATTATAATAATATTATACATTTATATTTTATAGTCGATAGCATTAGTATATAACTCTTTAAATTATAATACTATTAGTAGATCGTCATCCTTTTTTATATATTAGTATATTAATATATGTTAATATTGTGCTAATAAAGTACAGACTTATGATATACACCACCATATATTAGTAAATAGTAATAGCCTAATAGACTAATAGTATTAGACTATTAATGTTACATTGTTATATAATGCAATTTGTAAATATATAATATTATATATTTGTTGGAATTTGTTTCCATGTATTCATTAATCATCACAAAATATAAAACTTCTATACTTCTATTACACTAAAGTATAATATTATAATTTATTAATTTATATAATGCATATTATAAATTATGTCAACTTACATAATTATGTCTATATATTAATTTTTAAATTTGGATTATATATTGTATTATATGTGTAAAAATATATACGAGTCGATCGAGTTTTATACGAGTTTGTTCAAGAACATTAATCGAGTCGAATCGAACTCGAGTCGAATGGGCTATATACGAGTTTGTTCGTGAACATTAAATGAGTCGGTCGAGTTTTATACGAGTTGTATCGTTTAATTATCGAGCCTAATTTTATGTTCACGATCGGCCCATTTAATATACGATTCGAGTCGATTTCGAATTTTATCGAGTCGAATTCGAATTGCCTATCGAGTAGCTTGTTTATTTTACAGCCCTATAATAAACTATATATCATGCTGCAACCTGCAGTAATTTTGCCATAGTAGCAGCACATTGCCGAGACCCAAATGAGACAATTATCTTCCACTCATGGTACAAGCACATCATTATGCCACCAACCGAACCATAAGGACAAGCTTCCCAAAGGTCGTGACTCAAGACAGAGAGACTCCTTAATCGTCCATAAGGACAGATATCTCGAAATCACAAGAATCATCAGATTAATAAACAAGAACCATCATTCTGCAAATACAAGCTGCTTGACTCAACAGAGCGCAAGTTGGAACTCCCATCATGCACTTCAACGGAGAGAAAGCTCTGACCCGAACAAAATGGCAAAACGGCTAGAATCTGTATTCGAAGCAGTCCGGCCATTGCATCGCCTGCAATTTCAAAAGATGTTTCCACATATATTGTAAAAGGACCGCCTCTCTAAACACAAAATTTTCTTCTTTGGATGATTAATATAAAATAATTTTCTGTAATAGAAAAGATCCAAAACTAGGATAGTGAAAATTAGTGGTTCCACTGGATGCGTGCCATGCAAGGAAATTAAGCCGCTCCATGCAGTTGTTAGTTAGCTATACATAAGAAAATGATTTGTACAAATTTTAAATAGACAAGTTTTATGCAAATCTTTGTAAAAAAATGTAAAAAAAATTATTTTTTATTAGTACATATTTTTTCACAAATGACGTATATGGTGCTTGTATAATGAGATTTGTACCTAATATTACTCGGTATATAAAGATCAAGTAGTGTAGTCTCCATCAGTCTGTAGATCTACTTTGTTAAGGTATATGTTAAAAAACTTATTTAAAGTACTTATCTGTGCATGATTAATTACAAATTAAAAATTAAGTACTGGTGATCATTAATTAGCAGTTAAATACTACACGCCTTAATAACTTAATACCCTATAAAAAGTCATTATAATTAGTCTAAGAATTAAAACACTTTATTTAAAATAATGAATAAATTAGTTCACTTTCATTATCGATAGCATTAATTTGCTTTATAGAGTTGAAGAATACAGGTACTGTACGTGACAACGCATGCAACTTGTAATGTAAGAGTGGTGCAGGATCCCTTTGTTGTGGGAAGAGAATTATCATAGGAATGAATCATCAGACAATTTATAGAATTTATGACATGCTTAATTTTGGGCTTTTTAATTTTTTTTTCTTTTCTATTTAAACATGAAGAAAATTATAGTCGGAACTCTATTAGAACCTTATAAATCGTACTGAATAACTAATTCCTTCTAATGATGGCTATCGTGAAAATTATGACTGTTGGAGCAATCTGTTAGTTGGATGTCTTAAAACATCTATTATATTTATGAGAAGATCCAATAGTAGAGAGGTTCTGTCATGCACATACTCAGCATACATTCATGCTTCTAAAGGTGCAATTGAAAATCTTCAAACTAAATTCCTATTGTTATTAATCTGGACATAATAGATTGACAAAAGCCACTTCTCAGTCTAGTCAAAGAATGACTAGCAAGATTTTTAAAAGGGACGAGAAAACTGATCAATATCTAGAAGACGTCGATAAATCAAATTAACTTGCCACTTGCCAAAAACTGAGGGATGCATCAAGTAAGAAATAATGAAGAAATATATGCCTGGTGGTTTGTTTTTTAAAACCATATCATTTTATCTCATTTCAAATTTATCATTATACATTTTCAAATTTTCATATAAAATAATATAAACAATTCAACTTTTTCCAATCTCTAAACAATATTTTTAAATCTTAAAACAAAATTAATATTGAAAAAATATATTATAACAAAATTTTATTTTTTTAATTTTTATCTCATCTCATTTATAAAAATAAATTAGGTAATTTCTCATGAAGTACTGCTTCCAGTCAATATTGCGCAGGAAAACAAAGATTTAAAAATTTGTAGATAGACTAGATTCAAAACTAGATTGTATATCATTAGAAAATATAGAGCACAATAAACGATGAACAATCTGCAACATTTCCCAGTTCACATGGAAAAAGACCCATTTTTTATAACATGCCTTTGCACGTTGCTTGCACAGAAGGATCCTAATGAATTTACTTGATGGGGATCGAATACGGGTACAACATGTTTAATTACAGCTTTTAGATGTGGAATTTTTTTTTTTAAAGTCTCTTAAAAATCTGAAACGTTAATTTTTTTTAATCAGAAGGCGGTCCTGTACAGTTTATACTCTCTTACTAACAAATGCATGCAGTCGTCACTCTAAACCAAGCATCTGTTCCTCGTAGTATAGGGTATATAATCAGGTTTCCACCAACGTGTAGAAGAGCATAGGCAATAATCCGGAAAGATCGCGAAAGTCTTTGACCAACTACTACGTACAGTACTGAGTGAGAGACAGGAGAGAAATGGGAAGGAGGCCATGCTGTGACAAAGAAGGTCGAAACAGGTGAGCATGGACTGCTTGGGAAGATAAAATCCTTATCAACTTCGTTAAACTCCTTGGTGAAGGGAAATGGAGAGACCTGCCCCAAAGAGCTGGTGCGTAACTAATTTTATTTATTTATTTTTATTTTCCCCTATTAGGTAATTGATACATTAGTATTGGTAAAATGGCCCAATGGGGTTAAAGTATTCTCAGAAAAAAAGGAAGTACAAGAAAATGGAGTATCCAAAATGATTGGGTCCTGTATTTTGTTTTGAAAATCACACATTCACATGCAAAGAAGATCGAGAGCCAACCACCACCCACTTCATATAGAGATCCAAAGTGTTAGGACCATGCACTTTGGTTTGCTACCCGCAGCACTGGATACCGTGATTCGAGGGATTGCACTTCAATTTGTAAGTCGTGGTAGAGATCAACTGTATCGACGCGATCTTTAGTTTAGGGGAAATAGTTAGATAGCCAGATACGATCGATGAATGGTACAAATCAGATTAGCTTTGTCAATCGACGTCCAAGATAAGATAAAATGAACGGCTCTACAGCCACTTCTGTAAGATCCCGACTAGGCATGAGTTTTTTTTTTTTTGTTTTTTTTGTTTTTCGATTTTTTTCATAATTTTCTTTAATATTTTTTTTAAATTCACAATATTATTAAAAAATATTTACTTAATTATTAAATTAAAAAATATTTTTTTTAATGGATGTGACTTTGGAGTATAATAATTTGGAGAGTGACTTTTGCCTTTTTCTAATAAAATACTATATGCACGGGCATGGTTGGCAATGAAGCGTTGACGCATGGTTAGATCTTAAATTGTAAATAGTAAAGTGTGCAACATTCATTATATGCAGTGGCCTATATATTTAGAAGAGTGGTGCTATTATTCCTTAGTAATTTGCTCATTTGGTGTGCTTCCTAGTGAATTTACACTTTTTTTTGACATTTTATTTCTAATACTTTTTTAACATGTTTACACATTTAAAAAAAAAACCAATATATTAATAGTCATTAATTCCTTAACTATTTATAAGAAACAAAATTTGAAAAAAAAATAAATACATGAGTGATTAAAATAAGTGGGCAAAGTGAGGCGGCATAATAACATTTTCTATTTCAAAAAATCTAGAGTCAGATAATTCTGTCTGTAAGCTATAGGTGCTCATTAGTTGGATGCTCTATTTTTTTTGACTTTTAGTTTAATATTTGCGGTATACGGATATCTCATTCTCCTCAATCATATCAATATTAAATTCCAATTCAATTAAATAGATGTTTATATAGATGGTTTTAATTACATAATATATAAAGATAAATTACCATACATTATTATAGAAGTTCTAAATTACATAGTTTATACTTCAAAAAGATTAGTTAATGATACAATTGGAATCCTATTAAAATCTTATAAAAAGTAAGAACTTGATCTCATTTCCAAACAATTCATGTGAGATCCCATATACCACAATTACTCATATCCTTGTGATATGAGGTATCACAAGTACCTAATAATTCTTTTGAGAAGTTTATAGTATTGTGAATCTCAATGACGGTTAGAATGCGATGGATTAAAAGTTTTCCATAATAAGAGAAATTAGAACACAGAGCAAATCTTTGAATGAAAACATTTCAATCCCTAAGAGGGAAGAGAAAAGTCAAGGATACTCCTCCCCTTACAGACTGGCCATGAGAGGAGGAATTAGGTATGAGTTTTGAGAAGAAGGGATGGGAAGGGGAAGTTTTGAGAAGAAAAGGAGGGGGGGAGGGGGCATAGAGAGATCACAAGGTTGTCATATACACACTTTGACGTTTGATTTTCTTTATGACCAATACTTACTGCTTCTCTATTTTCTCTTTCATATCTCTCTTCATACTTTAGTTTTTTTTTTATTTTATACTTTTTGCAGTTATTCACAATGATGGCATATGTTTGATTTGTAGGGCTGTTGCGATGTGGGAAGAGTTGTCGGTTTCGATGGTTCAATTACCTAAAGCCAGATATCAAGAGAGGCAACTTTTCTCTAGAGGAAGAAAAACTCATTATCAGACTACATAAGCTCCTTGGTAATAGGTATTGGAAAGTGTTTGTTTTCTACATGTTTAGAAAATGGAAAAACACATTAGCAAAGATGAGCAATGGAGTCTTAGGGTTTGGTGGGACTATCATCTGAATTATTATTTGGAATGAAAAAGAAATCTCTATGACTTAACTATCCAAAAAAAAATAAAGGATTGCATGCAGTGATGTATGTTTAGGATAATCTCATAATAGTCATGAAGGAATTTGTTATTGTTACAATTACCTTTTTGTTGTGCACCAATAGATCAACATATTATTTTTCCATGGAAAGCCTGAATATAATAAACAGTTTAATTGGTCAATAGGATGTGCAGATAAATCTTGAATTTTGTATGTATTTGTTGGTGGTCAATGATCGCTAGGAGATTACCAGGTCGAATAGATAATGAAATAAAGAATTATTGGAAAACAAATTTAAGCAAGAGGATGCGAGGTGGCCACAATGCTCATAACTCTAATAAACAAGATATTGAATTAAGAAGCAAGCTGGACAGTACGTCAAATCAGTTGAATCATGGAGTAAGACTCAAAACTCACCCAGTTATTAGACCAAAAGCAGTAAGATGCACAAAGGTAGTAATCCCTTCAAAACCAGATCATAATCATGTGGACAATAATAATATAGTCCTCGATTGGAATAATGACTTCCCGAGTTCTTCAACCAGCCAGTTGAAGAATAATTCCTACAATTATTTCATGGCTTTTGATTTTAATGAGCTTTTGATATCAGAAGTTCTATACACAGATGGTCATCAAGATGGTGGAAGGAGAATATGGTGGAAGGAGAAGTTAAACCTAAGAACATGTCTAGTTGGCCCAAAGATTTTCTAGTTTTTGGACATTAAACCACGATTGATGATTTGATATATCTGTAGAAATGATAGAAATTTGAGTGGAAGTGACCATTTTCAACCAAATGATGTTTTGGATTTGGAAAGATTGTCACGATCCTTTCTATATTTCGATGAGTGTTTTTGGGACGTGTTCCACACACTTCCAATCACACATATGACTTGCAGCAAAGAAGATGGCGGCATGGTGCATCCAGAGGATCTCTGATACCTTAGTTAGGAAAATGATAATGAACTGTATCTATGAATGAATGTTATGCATTACCTTTAATTTGGGTGTTATTTATAAGCACATGAATTCGGTGATGAGTATTATGAACATATTAATAGCCAAGTTGATCCTCATTCTTTCAAATACTCTAATAAGATAACCTTCCTGGTAATGGTGAATCCATTATCTCCTTTTCACTTTATCCCTCATGTGACTGTTGGTTGAATATTGAGCCTTGTAGCACAGTTGGTTTATTGGACTTGATTTGTTAAGCCTCGGGCTTGGGCTTCTTATTACAAAGGCTTACTTCTTTTGAAGCCCAAATAATCATTCTAGTTAACTTGCTAATTTCCTTCAATGCTAGCACGTGGCAAGTTTATTAATTTGTTTTCCCTTTACCATGCTATTTGGGAGCATGTGGAGAATTCCTAGGATGATTCTCCCCTTACCCCGCTAGATGTTTTTCCTATCCTAGGTGTGGGATTTTGAAAGTTCTCGATCATGTGGCCCATGTTACATTTAATTGTTTCCGCGTTCTTTACTCCCGTATTTTGAAGTCAACGTTGGCGTGTTAGGTGAAGTCAAAACCAAACGGATAAACGCCGACTATGAATTCTTGGGGAAGAAGAAATAACACTTGGAAGCTGATCAAATGGATTGCTGATGAATGGCGGCTAAATTTCTTCTAGAAACTGGAAGGACAAAGATGGAGGGACACGTTGATATGGCCAATGGAGATAGGTTACGTGGATGCACACTTGTTTGCAGCTGATGAAGTTGAAGGCGGAAAAAATTTCATATGTATCTCCAAGTTCTCCTATAAAAGGAGAAGAAGTTTGAAGTGCAGTGTGCGTGGTTTGGGTGTGCAGTGGGCGTGTGTGCAATGATGTATATGTGCAGCGGTGAAGAGCTGCACCCATGGGTGTGGGGTGAGTTGAAAATAGAAAAAGAGAGAGCTGGTTGAGCTCTGAGAGAAGTGAGAGTCGAGTAGAGTGATGTGTGATCCTCCTCTTCTAGAGATCTTTTCTGTAATCCACTATTTATTAATGAAGTTACATTTCTCTGTGTGAACGTATGCCAAATTAGTCGAACCACGTTAAATTTCGATCTCTATAATTATTTGTGAGCTTTCGTTAATCCCAATATGACAAAACTATCTCCCTTTCATATTCTCAAGAAATCACTCATCATTACCTTTATTTTCAACCCGATGTCCCATATTCTTCTCAAGAAATCTCTAGTCATTACCTTCCCTTTCCTCCTCGACATCCCTTCCTTTTCTTTGAATTGTGCTTCTTACGTCTTTCCTTACTTGCCTCCCATTTTCACTAGGCTCACTTTCTATAACTTCATTTCCAGCGACCTTCTCTATCTCAAATATTTTTCCTTTCAAGACTTGTTGCCTTGGCTCAATGCGGTTCTTCTCACACTCCCAATCGAGCTTCTTCCCAAACCCTACCTATTCTTCCTCATCCTTGCCAGAGTCCTCTACTGGTAAAATCTTTCCTTTTCTCAAAGGCTTCAAGTATTGGTGTTCCTCCCCCACTATTAGGTATTAATGAGATTGAGAGTTTCCTCTTGCATTTTGGGTTCCGTGGTCCTTTACCCCCCTCTTAAGGGTGCTCATGTTGATGACAAGGGTTTTGAAGGGAGAGTTGCCTTGCCTGTTTGTGCCTTGACACATGGTTTATGCCTCCCTTTCTATCACCCTATGCGCGATGTTCTCAACTTGTTAGCATTAGCCCTTAACTTCATTCACATGCTTGGCAGGTGCTTTTGTGTTCTTGCATAATGTTTCATATGATTCCTGAACCTCTTCGGGAGGAGTATCCCGTTTAACCGCTTGTGAATTCTTGTCTCTTTCTATGCTATTAAAGGCTTGCCATGTAACATCTATAGCTTTCTCCTTTATTCTCAACGTCTGGAAAAATTGGAGAGTCACCATTCGAATGCAAAACAATGGTTGAGAATGGGACTTTTTTATTCAGGCCAATTGGGAAAGGGTTTTCAATGATAAGAAATCATTATCGACTTAACTGACTGAGAAGGATCTTGTGCTTATATAGTGCTCAACTAGGCTTAAGATAATGAGGAGGCTTTGTGGACTGAGGTCCTGATAACACCCAAAGAATAACGTGATAATTGTAGTTCAGCTTTGGAGTGTCGATTCCACAAGGAGACAATTAAAAGAAAAGTAAAATAGCAAAGAAACAAAAAAAAAATTAAATGATTAATGAGGGAAGAAAATTTGACTTTAAATTAAAATTAAACAAAGTAAATAATGAAAAAGTAATCAAAATTGACGAACAGTAGAGTGTCGGGAATCCCTTGCACATATCTGGTATTTTAATTATTTTCAATTCACTGATAACTCAATTGAGAATTCAATTCCGTAATTCTCAATCGGAAGATATAAAATTATAAACCAAAAATTAAATCAAATGTAATTCTTTGAAAAATCATTCATCACTTTAAATCACACAAATTGTTATTCACATTGAGAAAACCCAACGATAACAATATACCCAGGGAGCGATATTGCAGCAGAGAATTAAATCAATATAAATAATCAATGGATCTAACAATAATCAAAGAACAAATCCATTCAATAGAAAAAGCATGACTGAATCTATAAATGAAATAAATTCTAAAATTATTCGGAAAAGAAAATACTAACAATATTTTGAGAATGATTAAACAAAGAATTTTAATAATTGAAAATCAAATACATGAATTAAAAATAAATTAAAAATACCATCTAGTGTGCAAGTTCATCCCTAACCCTACTTGAGAATTTAGTTATCCATACACATGATGGATAATAAAATTCTCAAGAAGAAAATCATCGAAACGGTTGCCAACGTTCACGCTGCTTCACGTTCGTTCCGTTGCATCTTCACGTTCTTGCGTACGTCTGCTTCTTCCGTTCACGCTGCTGCACGTTCGGCTGCTTCCTCTTCTTTTCTCCTACGGCTTCTTTCGTTCGTCTCGCCGCTCTCCCCTCTCCAAACGTATGAATATATATATATATATATGCTGAATGTCATGCGGCCTCACGTTTCTTCACGTTCCGCTTTTTCTTCCGTTTTCTCCTTTTCATTTACGTCTCACATATATATATATATATATATATATATCTATCCAAAAGTTAAGTCCCAGTTAAATTACCGTGCGGTTTGGCAAATTCATTTTAGTTGCCGTGTGATCTTGGACCCCCTATCAAAAAAATAAAATAAAATAAAATAAAATAAAATAAAATAAAATAAAATAAATAAAAATATAAAAAGACAAGTAATGCTTGAAAACACCTCAATGTAAATAGAAATGTAATTAAATAAAATAAGTGAAATCCAATCATTTCTATTTTCATTATTTGCAATTTAATCAAATATTAGGATATTTAGAGTACACTTTCGCGCACTCATCACACCCCCCAACTTACTCATTGCTAGTCCCTAGCAATTCTCATGCAAAAGAATGATGAAAGATACCAAAAACAGATCACACACAGAAGTCACCAAGTCACACTTTTCAAAATCACATATCAAAACAATCTTAGAAATCCAATATCCCAATCACAATTAATCCACATATAGCAATCCACAGAGTGTGTGTGTGATCCAAACTGTATCCATCTAACCACAAACCGTGACACATGCAACATCAAGAACATCTTAAGCAAAAGTTTCAACTCCATAACTTACGGGTATAACAGTGTTTTGTGTAGGGGTTCTCTCTATGGAGTTGACAAGGGGTGTACACACACTCTCATAGGGAATTAGGCAATTATGTACAAGCAATAAGCAAACATTGATCTTATGATAAGAACACTAACAATTGAGAATTTCCACCACTCATTCCACAAGCATACTTAGGATCAGAATGATCAACACAAAAGGTTGTAGCGTGGCTCGGGTTAGGGGCTAAATGAAGAAAATGATAAAATGGATTCAAAAACTTCCAAGTACATACCATAGGAATCTTATTAAATATCTCAATAGATTACATTTCTCATCTGATGCACTCTTCTACTTTTCAGATCATCAAATAATACTTTTTCTTCTTCTTCAACTTCTCTTTTTTTTCCTTTTTTTTTTCTTCAGTCGCTCTCTATTTATTTATTTATTTTTTCTCAATAAAAGAAAATATGTAAATTCCACACTTAGCACACACTTGGAAGTAATAAGGGTAGGAAAAATTAATGTATAGGCTACACTCCAATGTGGATAGGTATGAATGATGTGGGCATATGAAAAGAAAAAGTCTACATGTGTTTGTTGGCTCAAAATTGGCTACTAAGGGTCTATGATGAGAGGGGTTAGCTTGAAAGGCTCAAACGTTAATCCTAAGTTGACCTTCTTCATATCCCAAGTATATCCACCATCTTACCACAAATCATGTAATGATATTCTCAAAAGAAGTGTTCAATTCAACAGATCAATGAACGCTTATCACCATTTTCTGCATTTGTAGGCTCTCAACCTATCCCAAAATTCATAAGAATACTTAAGCAAAAGAGTTCTCTGGCCACATGTGTCAAACCACCATCTTACCACAAAGCTTGGATACGTGCATTAAAATTCTGTGAATGCCTCAGCAAAATGATTAAGATGGGTTGATGAATTCACCAAGATAGCCATGAATGAGCATGAATACACATGTAAAAAGGTGCCTGTGTGATACTTTTTTTTTTTTTTAATATGAAAATATGCCACAGAGTTCCAACAAACGTCATTCTCACTCCCAACTTAAATGAAACATTGTCCTCAATGTTTAACAATCAAAACTAAATGGAGGGTACTGAAGAGGGTAAAATACACCTGATGTATGATGTATGATGTGAGATGACTCGCTAAACACTAGAGATGACAAACTGAAATGACAAACTGACACTTACCTGCAAACAAAAACAAAGAAAACCAACAACAACCAAAAAGAAAAAGAAAAAGAAAAAGAAAAAGGGAAAAAAAAAACGAAAAAAAAAAAAAAAAAACAAAGAAACAAAAACAAACAGAACAAATAAAAAAGAAAACATACCTGCGTGGTGTGGTCAAGGTTGATAGACCGGGTCCGCAAATGGAATCTCTTCCACTTCCGAAACTTCCCTATCAATTAATATTTTAAGGCGCTGACCATTTACTTTAAAAATCCTACCATCTTTAGGATCCTCTATTTCTACCACCCCATTTTCAAAAACATTCTTCACTACAAAAGGGCCGGTCCACCTAGACCGAAGTTTTCCTGGGTGCTTATGGAGTCTAGAGTCATATAAAAACACTCGATCATTGGGCTTAAATGTTTTTCTCAAAATATTTTTATCATGAAACGCTTTCATTTTAGCCTTATAAATTTTCGAGTTCTCATAGGCATCATTCCTCAACTCCTCTAACTTGGTCAATTGAAATTTTCTAAACTTACCTGCTTCTCCTATGTCAAAATTGAAATGCTTGATAGCCTAATAGGCTCGATGCTCGAGCTCCACAGGTAAATGGCAAGGCTTTCCAAAAACAAGTCTATAAGGTGACATGCCTAAGGGAGTTTTAAAAGCTATACGGTAGGCCCAAAGTGCATCAACTAGTCTCAAAGACCAATTTTTGCGATCCGAGTTTACCGTTTTTTCTAAAATTTGCTTAATTTCCCTGTTTGCAAGTTCTACTTGTCCACTTGTCTAGGGTTGGTATGCAGTAGAAATTTTATGTACCACCCCATATTTTTTCATCAAAGCCTCAAAGGAACGGTTGCAAAAATGTGTACCCTGGTCACTAATAATAGCACGTGGTGTACCAAACCGAGATAACACATTCTCTTTAAGAAATTTAATTACCGTCTTATTATCATTGTTCCTGCAAGCTGCTGCTTCAACCCATTTTGACACATAATCCACTGCCACAATAATATATTGATATCCAAAAGAAGGAGGAAATGGTCCCATAAAATCAATGCCCTAACAATCAAAAATTTCAATCACTAAAATTGGGTTCAAAGGTATTATATTACGATGGGACATGGCTCCTAATTTTTGACACCTTTCACATGAACGACAATAGATGTTTGCATCCTTAAACAAGGTGGGCCAATAAAATCCACACTGCAAAATTTTTGCAGCGGTTTTCTTCATTGAAAAGTGGCCTCCACAAGCTTGGGAGTGACAAAATTCCAAGACGCTAGCAATCTCTTCATCAGGAATGCAACGCCTCAAAATTTTGTCAGAACAGTATTTAAAAAGAAGATGGTCATCCCAATAGAAATTACGTACTTCAGTCATGAATTTCCTCTTATCCTGAGCGTTCCAATCCACCGGTATCTCACCTGTAGCCAAATAATTCACAATATGAGCAAACCATGGTAGAGAAGTAATAGAAAGTAAATGCTCATCGGGAAAATCATCCCTGATTGGCAGATTGTCAGAGGTTTCCTCAAATGTGAGTCTCGAGAGATGGTCGGCCACTACGTTCTCCACTCCTTTCTTGTCTTTGATGGTGATGTCAAATTCCTGCAAAAATAAAATCCACCGTATTAGTCGTGCCTTAGCATCCTTCTTTGTGAGAAGGTACTTAAGGGTTGCATGATCTGTGAAAATAATAATAGGAGAACCAATCAAATAAGAACGAAATTTATCCAAAGCAAACACTACAGCTAGTAACTCTTTTTCAGTGGTTGAGTAATTCATTTGAGCACTATTTAGAGTCCTACTAGCATAGTAAATAACAAAGGGCTTCCCCTCCCTTCGCTGTCCAAGAACAGCACCTACAGCATAATCACTAGCATCACACATAATCTCAAAAGGCAAGGTCCAATCCGGTGGCTGCATTATAGGTGCTGAGGTAAGCTTGCCAATTAGCATTTTAAATGCCTCTTGATAAGCTTGTGTCCACTCAAATGGGACATCTTTAGCTAGGAGGTCACATAGTGGTCTGGATATAGTGGAGAAATTCTGTATGAACCTCCTATAAAAGCCCGCATGACCAAGGAATGATCTCACATCCTTTACTGTCTTAGGCGTAGGCAGTTTAGAAATTAATTCAATCTTGGATTGATCAACCTCTATCCCTCTGGAAGAAATAATATGCCCTAAAACAATACCTAAAGGTACCATAAAGTGGCATTTTTTTCAATTTAAAACTAGTTCCTTCTCCTCACAACGAGTCAATACTTTCTCTAAATTCAATAAACATGCATCAAAAGAGGATCCAAAAACAGTCAAGTCATCCATAAAAACTTCCATGCTATTTTCAATCATGTCACTAAAGATACTCATCATGCAACGTTGAAAAGTGGCAGGTGCATTACACAATCCAAATGGCATTCTACGAAAAGCATAAGTACCAAAAGGACAAGTAAAAATAGTTTTATCCTGATCTTCTAATGTAATTTCAATTTGATAATAGCCAGAATAACCATCCAAGAAACAGTAGAAAGGATGACCAGCCACACGCTCAAGAATCTGATCAACAAAAGGGAGAGGGAAATGGTCTTTCCAGGTGGCGGCATTTAATTTTCTATAATCAATGCATATCCGCCACCCAGTCACAAGCTTGGCGGAGACTAACTCTCACAGGTCATTCTTCATTACAGTAACACCAGACTTTTTAGGAACAACCTGTGTCGGACTAACCCATTTACTATCAGCAATAGGATATATGATTCCTGCGTCTAACAGTTTTAATACTTCATTTTTCACCACTTCTTTCATAGTGGGATTAAGCCTACGTTGTGGGTCTCTACGAGGGCTAGCTTCTTCCTCCAAATTAATTTTATATGAACAAATCAAGGGACTAATACCTTTTATATCAGCAATGCTCCAACCTAAAGCTGACTTATGCTCACTTAGAACCCGAATTAATTTCTCACATTGAGACTCAGACAATTCAGATGAGATAATAACAGGAAAGATATCACCTGGACCAAGGAAAACATGCTTCAAACCCTTAGGCAAAGGCTTCAATTCAACTTTGGGTGCTTCCATGCTTGAAGGAATCTGTCTTTCACTCTTCTCGGGCAACTCCTCGAACTTCGGTTGCCATTTCTGTGTGCCGTAATCTTGAGTTCTGTTGAAAATAGAACAAATATCGACTATATCAGATGAATCCGTAATGGAATCAAACTCAGAATTAACCAGAAAATGCTCAAGGGGATCAAAATCATGAGTTTCCAAAACTCCCCTATCCATCAGTGAATCAATCATATATGTCTGGTGGCACTCATGATCCTCCTTCGGTTGTTTTTCAATATAGAAGACATTCACCTCCAGAGTCATGTTTCCAAAAGATAGCTTCATAAGCCCATTCCTGCAATTGATAAGAGCATTAGCAGTGGCAAGGAAAGGCCTACCTAAAATCAGAGGAATTTTAGAGGTAGTATCAACAACAGAGGTAGTATCTAAAGTCAAGAAATCAATAGGATAATAAAATTTATCAATTTGAATTAAAACATCCTCTACCACCCCCCGGGGTACTTTGACTGAACGGTCAGCCAGTTGCAATACCACAGTGGTTGGTTTGATTTCTCCTAGCCCCAGCTGCAAATAAATAGAATAAGGCATAAGATTCACACTGGCTCCTAAATCTAGCAAAGCTTGTCCAAACTCCTGATTTCCGATGCTGCATGCGATGGTTGGGCACCTGGGATCCTTGTACTTGGGAGGAATCCGTTGCTCAATCAGAGCACTAACTTGCTCTGTCAAGAACACTGTCTTCTTTACGTGGTGTCTCCTCTTGACTGTACACAAATCCTTGAGAACTTTTGCATAAGTAGGAACTTGTTTAATTACATGCAAAAGAGGGAGATTGACTTTTACCTGTTTGAGGTTCTCCAGGATTTCATTGTTAGGATCCATAGTTAGCTTGCTTGATTTCAGAGCTTGAGGTAATGGTACCTTAACATGGTTCTTTGTCACCTCTGGTTCCTTGGGTAGCTCGGGAGCACTGCTATCTTGATCCTTCTCCATATCCTTTGATTTATCCGTTGTTGGGATGTGTGATGAGTTACCACTACGAGTCACAATGGCATTCATATCCTTCAAATTCTCTTATGCCATGTGTTGACCATGGGGAGTGGACTGAGCTTGAGAAGGAAACTTACCTCGCTCAGTCACACTCAAGGAGCTCATCAGTTTTGACACTTGATTCTTTATCTCTTTATTTTCTTCCACAACCTACGTAATCAAAGATTCAAACTTTTGGTTAGTCTTACCCTGTGCTTCAATAAAAGCATGTAAAGTGTCTTCTAAAGGACTCTTAGACGATGTAGGTGCATGATATGGTGCAGGATATGATCTAGTGGATTGTGCAGGTGGTGCAGGTGGTGCAGGTAATGCAAGTGGCTGGTTTTCGGACTTCCAGCTAAAATTGGGGTGATTACGCCACCCCAGATTGTAAGTCTCAGAGAAAGGTGTAAAAGGTTTCTTGTACATGCCTAAGGCATTACATTGTTCCTCATACAACCCTCTCATCTCAGCAAATGTGGGACACTCTTGGACGAGGTGATCTACCCCTCCACACACAAAACATAGCCCAGAAGACTCTGCATGATTAGCCAAGTGTGCTGGCTTCAAGTCCTTGGCCTTTAGCAATTCTAACTCCCTAGTAAGCACCTCAACCTTAACCTTCAAGTTGTCTTCCTCCCTAAGATGGTAAATTCCACCACCGTTTTGGCTCCCTATAGGTCGTGACCTATTTGTGCTCTCAGTCGCACTAGGTCCAGTCCAAGTGTGAGCTTTTTCATCGAGCTCATTGAGGTACTCTATGGCCTCATCAGGATTTTTCTGCAAGAACTCACCATTACACATCATCTCCACAAATTGGCGCTCTCTAGGTGTAAGCCCCTCATAGAAGTAACTCACCAGACACCAACTCTCATACCCATGGTGAGGGCACATACTCAATAGCTCCTTAAATCTCTCCCAAGATATATATAAAGTCTCACTGTCCTTCTGTGCAAAGGTGGAGATCTGTCTTTTTAAAGCATTGGTCTTATGTTGGGGAAAATATTTATTAAAGAAAGCCTGAGTCATCTCATTTCACGACCCAATGGATCGTGGTCTCAACGAGTATAACCAACTCTTAGCTCTATCCTTCAAAGAAAAAGGAAAGAACTTAAGTCTCACAATGTCATCAGTTGCATTTTGACTATGAAAAGTCGCAACTACCTCCTCAAATTCCCTAATATGCATATATGGATTTTCATTTTCCAACCCATGAAAAGTGGGGAGTAGCTGTATCACTTTCATTTTAACATCAAGTTGACGCGTATTGGGTGGAAACATTATGCATGACGGTGTGGCTGTGCGTGTAGGGTGGAGGTAATCCTGAAGGGTCCTAGTGGGTTGATCCTCGTGTTCACTCATATTTTCAGAAACAGAAGAAGTATCAAACAAATGATTAGAAAAATTAGACACTGAATTTGACTCTGTCACAGGCCTACAAGCAAAGCGACCTAATGTGTCTCTATACCTATTATGCATGCAAAAATAAAAATAAAAAAATAAAAAAAATGCAACAAGTAAAAAGAGGGAACGAAGTTACCGCCTTTACAAACTGCTGAAAAGAGAAAAAAAAAAAAAAAAAACTATCCAACAATTCTTCTACCGTCTCCCCGGCAACGACGCCAAAATTTGATAATGCCCAAAGAATAACGCGGTAATTGTAGTTCAGTTTTGAGGTGTCGATTCCACAGGGAGACAATTAAAAGAAAAGTAAAATAGCAAAGAAACAAAAAAAAAATTAAATGATTAATGAGGGAAGAAAATTTGACTTTAAATTAAAATTAAACAAAGTAAATAGTGAAAAAGTAATCAAAATTGACGAACAGTAGAGTGTCGGGAATCCCTTGCACATATTTTGTATTTTAATTATTTTCAATTCACTGATAACTCAATTGAGAATTCAATTCCGTAATTCTCAATCGGAAGATATAAAATTATAAACCAAAAATTAAATCAAATGTAATTCTTTGAAAAATCATTCATCACTTTAAATCACACAAATTGTTATTCACATTGAGAAAACTCAACGACAACAATATACCCAGGGAGCGATATTGCAGCAGAGAATTAAATCAATATAAATAATCAATGGATCTAACAATAATCAAAGAACAAATCCATTTAATAGAAAAAGCATGACTGAATCTATAAATGAAATAAATTCTAAAATTATTCGGAAAAGAAAATACTAACAATATTTTGAGAATGATTAAACAAAGAATTTTAATAATTGAAAATCAAATACATGAATTAAAAATAAATTAAAAATACCATCTAGTGTGCAAGTTCATCCCTAACCTTACTTGAGAATTTAGTTATCCATACACATGATCGATAATAAAATTCTCAAGAAGAAAATCATCGAAACGGTTGCCAACGTTCACGCTGCTTCACGTTTGTTCCGCTGCATCTTCACGTTCCTGCGTACGTCTGCTTCTTCCGTTCACGCTGCTGCACGTTCGGCTGCTTCCTCTTCTTTTCTCCTGCTGCTTCTTCCGTTCGTCTCGCCGCTCTCCCCTCTCCAAACGTATGAATATATATATATATATATATATATGCTGAATGTCATGCGGCCTCACGTTTCTTCACGTTCCGCTTTTTCTTCCATTTTCTTCTTTTCGTTTACGTCACACACACACACACACATATATATATATATATATATCTATCCAAAAGTTAAGTCCCAGTTAAATTACCGTGCGGTTAGGCAAATTCATTTTAGTTGCCGTGTGATCTTGGACCCCCTATCAAAAAAAAAAAAAAAATAAATTAAAATAAATAAAAATATAAAAAGACAAGTAATGCTTGAAAACACCTCAATGTAAATAGAAATGTAATTAAATAAAATAAGTGAAATCCAATCATTTCTATTTTCATTATTTGCAATTTAATCAAATATTAGGATATTTAGAGTACACTTTCGCGCACTCATCAGGTCCTCTTGACCCTCGTCAATATAGACCGTTTCTTTATCGTGCCTGTCGTTCTCATGTCAAGGATTGCAAATTGAAGGTCATGGCGCATTCTAAATCCCCTAAGAAATGTCCCCGTCCAACTGAGTTCGAGGCGCCCATCCTTGCTCCTCCTTATAATGTTGTTAAGCAAGGTTGGACTATGCATTTGGGCATTGATTTGGCAACCAGGTGTGTCTTGTCCATTGTTTCCCCCACTAGTAGGTAGGCGCCTCCTCTTTCGAGTTTCCCACCATCCCTCTTTCGAGTTTGTTGCCAAGCTGCATGAGGGCGGGGTGGACATATTTGATGCACAAAGTGATATTATATTACGAGAATATTAAAAAATATATATATATATATATATATTCTTATTTCTTCTATCTCGCACATTTGTAAAATCTTTATATCCTTCACTACTTTTAATATCTCTAGTAATGTGTCTATCCACAATCTAAATGATAAAAATAACCCAAATCAAAAAATAAAAATTAGAAAATGAAAACAAATTGAGTGTATTAAGAGTTTTTTAACACACACTTAGCTTCCTAAACAATGATGTAGGATGCCACTATAGCAAGAAATAGGAAAAAAAAAAAAAAACAGACGAAAAAGCACGAAATAAAGAAAAATGAATGAAAGAAATAATGAATAAAAATTTTAAATAGATGAATTGTTTATTTGAGGGTGCGGTAGTAAATAAATTTATTTCACTGTAGTACTTTTAATTGTATAGTATTTTTAAAAAGCTTTTGTATTATAAAATTATTTACTATTTAATAAACATTCACATAAAGAATTTTTAAATTTAGTTACAATGGTTTTGAAAATGTAGCATTACGCGACTACTGAACAAAACTTTTAATATATTGGTTTTTTAAAAAGGGTAATTTCAACTTTGCTTTTATAAATTTATTAAATATACTTTTTTTTTCTCTCTTTTAAATAACTTTCAAACGGTTAAAAATACTTTTTAAGTATTCAAACTCAAACTCAAACTCAAATGAGCACGAATAATTCACTCTACATTTAATTAGGATTATTGTAACTAAATGTATTTTTAAAATTTTTTTAGATGATAATCTTTATTTTCATATTTTATTAATTAATTTATAACAGTTGAGAAATTTTCATTTTATGTATAACTAGTTTAGAGCAAGTAGTGAACTCAATAAAGACAAATCTTGGTCAACAAAAAGTTAGGGTGCACAATGAATACATTGTAATAGACTTAATAAATAGATAATAAGAATAGCCAAAGATTATTTGGTTGGCCAATTTTAAAGGCTAAATAATATTTTGAGACTAGAATATTCATTTTCCCGCTACATTAACACTCCAGTCCCATTTGTACTTTTTTTTTCTTGGCCGTCGACTCCATTTTCTGGGATGGGTTTCTTCATTTCACAAAGCTAGGTGTTCTCTGCCAATTCCAAGTATGAAGGCTCAAATCAAAGTGATTCTGGCTGTTGATCATGAACTTGCACTTGGCCTTCTCTTCTTCACTCGGTTGGCTGTGAAATAGTTGCTGGGGTGGGATGTTGATGGCATATAATCCATGAACAAAACTTTTATGTGGCATGGCAAGTTTTTTTTTATGAAAAATAATAATCTTTTGCTATCACTTCAGGTTGTGGCAATAACATGCAAGACTCATGGCAAATGAGTTGTCTAGCAAGTCCATTCTCTTGCAACCATGCTATTATCTACGAATGTAATTGGTTGGGAAATATTTATTTTCGCGAACTTGCTCGTGGCAGCTTTTGTGGCATAAGCTTTGTGCCCACAAATTATATGGTGTTAAGAGGATTGTAGTCGTGATTCACAATCGTGAAAATTACTCATCACATGTTTACATTTTTTGAGAATAAGTTTATTTCCACCATTAGATTTGCTAGGAACTATGTTATAGTGACTGGGTGTTTGGTGGAAAAGAATGTTTCTCACCAATTTGAATCGTGAGCAAAGGATTATATGCTACCATTGCGAGTTGTGGAAAAAAATTAAGTTCACTTGTGGCAAATTACCAAAGTCCATGAATACTTCCTATGGCAAATCAATTAGCTAATAATTTGAATGTGAAATTAGCTCAACGCAGTTTCTATTGGTGGCAAATTTGACCTTACCAAGTAATGTTGTTGGTGGGAAAAAAACGAATGCTACCATGCATTTTAGGTGAGTGCCAATTGTAGCTAGTACCCTACTCATGTCTACCAAATTTAACCATTTTAGTCACATTTTTTCCACGAAAAGGAGTCAGTCCTATACATTTGTGGAAAACAAAGTTTGCTCCCCGACATTTCCCTCCCAAGTTTTCAATCACCAAAACCTTGTTTGTCCGAACTTCAATGGGACATGAATTTAGTCAAAAGCACACCTCATCAAACAGAACTACCGTTTTACTACTAATAATATCCAATCCGTGCAAATTAATAGGCCATCCAACCAATGAGCAAATTTGCTGGAATCTGCTTACATACATAACTACAATCATATATATATTTCCACAAATTTGTCTACATTAAGTGATCAAACCAAGCTAGCTACCTTGTTTACATATATGTTTGAAAGTGACATGTTAACCAACTCAAATTTAGGACCCTGTTTACATAAGACTAGAATTGTTCCAACAACAGCATAGAATGTGGATTTATACAGAAAATGGATAGATTAATCAGCATGAATGTGATGATTCTTCGTTTTTCTCTAGACTGTCAGGAAGAAACAACAGGATTGTTCCACTTGATCTCATCGATTGTTACCTGAAATCACCAGGAAGTGGGATATTTGTCAACTTGTCAATTTATTTAGGGTGAACACTATTTTATAGGCTGTGATGCTTGAAATGTAAGGGTTGTAACACACTTGGCTCATATATTTATTTAATTTACCCCTTGTCAATATAGCATATCCAGTTGTTAGCAAATGCCACATAAAATAAAAAAGAAACAAAAATAATGCATCATCTTAAAATTCGTAAAACTGCCAGCTAAGTATAGTTGAACTTAGTGAGACAATGGATGCAGGCCTACATACTACCAAAGTTATTTTTTGCTCTTGCAAGTACTGCCACCTTGCATATTATAAGGCTAGAGTTTGATATACTCTTATAATCCAATATTAGATTCACCCATTCACTGCCCTAGGTGGAAACAAATGGCAGCCCAACTCCAAGTTTACACACCATACAAACTCATTTGAATATACACTTATCAAGTTAATTTTATCCAGTACTTTTTTTTTTCTTAATTCTACCCACCCTCATAACAAGCTTTATTTTTACAATGAACTAATGGTAATTAGTAGCATGTAGGGATACATTTTTATTACCCATATCTTCTCCCTACCAGGTTACATGATGCTATAGAACTATATGCCATGTAGGAAGTAGTATAAGATTTGATTGACGCACAACCCATCTGAGTTTAAGCACATGTTTCAACCATACCCCACTCATGGGTTTTCAATTTAAGTTGTAGTTCAGATTTTCCCAGAAGGAAAACTTGAACTTTAGTATTGGGCAAATAAATACTAAACTTTTAAATGCATATTGGCTCTAACAAGACATGACCTGTAAAGTTTAGTATATACTCCAATAACATATCTATATTCTAAGCTTCTCTAGTCATCCTAAAACCCCCTGAACAGTCCTCAATTTAGTAAAGTACAGACATTAGGTATTGACATGTTTGTAAGTGCTTCATTAAGTTTGCCAATGGGGAAAAAATGATGGCAATGAACTTGTCCAAGAAACCACTGTAATTTCTTAGTACAATGGTTGCTAAAAAAAATTGAGATGCACTAAAAGACAATATATTCCCACAAACAATGGCCTTATATTCTTCAGCTGAAGAACTGATCAGCCAACAAACTGGAATACATTTAGACGTGTCCAATTTTTTTGTTGGCTATGGAAAACCTAGTGGTGTGACTTCGTGGTATCGTAGTCATACTTTTTACCCACAAGCCAAACTGTTGACCAAATTACAACCTTAATGAATATGCCACTAGGTAAGGGTGTGTGACAACTTATCATAGATGCAAGCACAGGTAATACATAATTTGAAATATAGTGAGTTTAAAAAGGAGTAGACCTTACTAATATCCATGCTAATCCAGTCGGAAGCATTGGATTTATGTTATCTAGGCCCCATCCTTATCTCCACAAGCATTTGTTCTACGATTATCATGATCCCTGGCTTCCCTATGATCTTGTGGCAACCTCAACCAGTAAAATTTTTTACTGCATATAAGTTACCAGGTTACAAGTCTTCTCCAATGTGCAAATGAGAGAGTAGCTTGCATTAAACCATTGAATTTAAGAACTTACCCCAATATGTTGACATCGACAAGTCATAAAATTTGTCTACAAATTAGGCCCACGTAAGTGAAGCGATATCCCCTAATGGAGACCAAAACAGAGTGCCAACAAGGTAATATCTTTGCTTTAACTACACTCCTTAGATCCACCATGTTGTTTTGTTTATATATACCCACGCTAATTTCACTAACAGCTACCAAAATGGGTAGACTTGGCTCACATTATATCAAAACAAAGGATTGTTGCATATCCAAAAAACAATGCACCAAAAAATCTTTCAAAAATATTCCACAAATAACATCCTAGAAGCGAGAAATAGGCATCTTGCTGAGTCCTTATCTGAGACTCACTAACTCCCCCTAAATTACATTGATTCCCAGAAATGACTCTCTCTTGAATGGAAAAGCCCCTCTTTAGCATTTCAATATTGAGTATCATTTGGTCTACCTTGCTCTTGTAAATCTCCACCTCACTCTTGTTTATTTGATTCTCCTACGATAGACGAATAAAAGATTTGTTTTTCCTCATTGAAGGAGATGGTTTTGGAATGACCATGTGCCCCATCCCTATTGTGTATCCAGATCTAAAACCCAATACTTTCTTGAAGGCATCATCAGCTGCTTGATCAATATCCTCTTCCGTCTCCTTTTCAGCTACCTACTCCAACATAAGATTTTGGAATGCATTAAAAAATAAGGTTAATCAAGTGCTTACTGAAGTTAGAATTAAAATATATGTTTGTCTATAACGTAGCATGGATTGAATTAAACTCAAATTTACGTAATTGTGTTCAGTAGTGGCATTAATGAATTTGCCCTTCTTGGTTGACCATTGTGTTTGTTTATAAAAGACCACCATATTTGGTGCTGTCTCTTGTTGCAAAATAGAACTAGTAGTGTGAGACCTTAGGTTTTATGTACTTTACGTATTGTTTTTATTATTATTAATTGTTGATTTATTTTATCATTATTATTGGTGGTTTAATTTAATAGTGATTATGGTTCATGTTGTTTTATTTAATTACTATTGTTGATTCTTTGTGAGATCTCTAATTTTAGTATTGTTATTTTTTTTTAATTGTTATTGGATGTTTATGAGATTCTTAATTTTAGTGTTTTAGTTATTCTATTTAATTATTAATATTGGTCATTACATTTTAATTGTTATCATTATTATTTTTGGTTTAGTTGTTTTGATTCATTATAGTTTAATGAATTTTGTTTTCTTTTATTCGATGTGCATTCTATTTTATTGGACCTTTTCAGATTAGTTTATTGATTTTAACTTATTAAATTATTAAGTCTTATTTTTTTTATTCTATTTTGTTTGGTGAAGAGTTCCAAAAAATATTATAATTATACAAAATCATTTTTATAAGCTTGATTTTAATTATTGAAAATATTGTGGGATTTTAATTATATTTTAAATCTCTTATTTAAATATATGACTTTATTCTTTTAAATAATTAGTGAGCTTCATCATTTTAATTAATGATGAGGAATATTATTATATAAACTACAGTTAAGTTGAAATAATATTCTATTATATAAACTACAGTTAAGTCGAATAAGTATTTTAAGCGCATCGTTTGTCTATTTGAAGACCCCAATGTGTAGGGCCTATAACTAGCTGAAGAGGAAGCCAGACCCCTCACTTTTTTCCCTTTCCTCTTTTTCTCTTTCTCTCTCATTTCTTTCCCGCACGCAAGCCTCCCCTTTAAGCCGTTTGGCTTCAAGCCTGTGGTGACGCCACCACCGCCTAGCCAGCCTCATTGCCAGTCACCCCTAAATTGCCAGCTGCTGGCGAGCACAACCATACCCGCGGTGTCACCACGACATCCCCACCTTCCCTGCACCACACCACACCTGAAATGTGTTTCTTGCTCTTCCAAGCCACGCCATGGCCATCCATGGTACCAGCGATCTACTAGCAACCTCTCCTCATTCTGGCCAACATAACGCACCGTCGGCAAGCCCCATCTCTCTCTCTTGCTTCCTCCACCCTAAATGGGTGTTGCAACCCATGGGTTGAGCAACCCAACACCACCATCCACCACCCATCGGCGTCACAGCCACCACTAAAGGCTCCCTTTAGCTCCACTCTTCAAACCACGGCCCCACCTTCCGTGTACAAGCATAAACTTGAAAATGAGTTTCCACACATTTTGAGCTAGATCTATCACCTTCCGGTGGTTGCACGCCTCACCACCATTGCCATGAGATTTCCCTTCCTCCAATAAATATTCCCCTAGCTTTCGGTGTCTAATCGAGTACCTTAGCCCAAACCACCACTAGTCGTGCTATGAGGCGAACAACGTACGGGTATACCCCGTGAGTTCATTTATCAAGGCATTCGCTTATGCACTGTAAGTAATCTTCCAAACTCAACTTTAGGCTTTAAAATAATATTATGTGCTAACCCTTTTATTTGCAGTTTTGAAGTGTTGGTAATTGATAATTATATTAATAATAAAATGGGAGGAGGTTGGTTGGGCCCGAGGCTAAGAAATGGAGGATGAGATCACCCCGTAATTCGTTTGGTTGTGAATTGGAAATGTTGATGCGTTTATGTTGACGTTATGCTTGCTTTTGAGTGCCATTGCCATTCCATCCAATACCTGCCTGCCATGTATATACATTTATTAATTGCCACGATTATTTTGTTGTGATGAGATGCCATGCTTGTATTGGAGGATTGGATTATATATGTTGATTTGATGTGTTGGTTTAATTGCTTAATTACTTAAATATGGTGTGATGCTATGTTGTGTTTGGGAAAGGGTGATGTGTACGAGATTGATATGTGGGTGTGTGTGTGTATCACAACCCCAAGTCAAGATGGGGCATTATCTCGGTGGAGCTCCTCTGGTCACTCGAGAGCGGAATAAACTGACATGACATCTCCTGGGTTGTCATTAGGTGACAACGAGATTGGACGAGATGGTGTCGCTCTCGTGTCAACTCTGTGGCCCCTTGCTAGTGGGGGCTAGAGGATGCCTGGTCATGGTACGTGCTGGGTGCAGAGTTGGGTATCGCTTGTTACGAAGTCACATGCACGATCGTTACCTGTAGTGTGGTGAAGAGAGTTAGGATATGCGGATGGTCCTTAGGGGAGATCCTGGTGCATGCATAATAAAATAGATTGTATGGATTGTGTGAATCATAACCCCAAGTCGGGATGAGACATTATCTCAGTATAGCTCATCTGGTCACTTGGGAGAGTAATAAACCGATGTGACGTCCTCTGGATTGTCGTAGGGTAACAACGGTATTAGACGAGATGGTAACGCTCTCGTGCCAACTCCATGATCCCTCTGCTAGCAGGGGTTAGAGGATGCCTAGTCATAGTACGTTTTAGGTGCGGAGCTAGGTATCACTTGTTATGAAGTCACATGCACGGTTTTCACCAGTGCTGTGGCGAAGAGAGCCAGAATATAAGGATCCCTAGAGGAGATCATGGTATGTGCTTAATAAATGAATTTGTGTTGAGGGCTGAAAACTGGGTTTTTGGCATGTATGTGCTGAAGTGTCCTTTTTTGAAAAAATGATGTATGTATTGAGGTGTCCTTTTATGAGAAAAAGATGTACGTGTTGAGGTGTCCTTTTCTGGGAAAAGGATGTTTGTGTTGAGGTGTCCTTTTCTAGGAAAATGATGGATTTATGCATACATGTATTATTGTGTATTTGTGGATTGTGTTAGTTGCATGAATGTGATTTTAAACTCTTGGTTGTATTTGGTTGTTTACTTACTGAGATGTTATAATCTTATGTGGTGTTTCCTATCCACTTGCAGTTCTGTTTTATGGCACCGTATAGTTGTTGTAGAGGTCAAATTTGAGTATTGGACCGGCTCCACCTTAAAAGTGAAATGTTAGAGTGCTGTAGTTATGAGTTGAGAATTTGTCTTCACCTTATTGGTCAATTGGGTTATTATAATAATTTTGTAAGGAGTTTTGATTGAGTTATAAATTTTTAATTTCTGGTACTAGAATGTATGCCTTTTATTTTTTCGTTGAATATTATTTGTACACCTTATGCATGATGCACACACCTTGGAGCAGTTATCGATGGGGTGTGATTCGTGTGGTCATCATCCGAGTGTCTCGTCTTCGACCTGTTCACACATGGGGGTCGGGAGCACCACAAGCAGTTAATTGGAATGCTGAAATAGTTTATACTACTTACATGATTTTATCTTTTACAATCACATACCTTTTCCTATTATATTCGTGTAAAGGATTTACGTCCACCGGTATGCTTGACCTTCAACTTTTTTTCTATTCATACCATTCCTTCTAGATTTCTCCAACAATATTTGCAAAGTTAGATATCAAATTCCTTTTACAAATTCTATCTCTCAAGCGTAAGAGGTTAGTAAAGCCAATAAAAGGTATTAATAGTTTCTATTTTAAGGACATGAGACTATGTAAAAAAATTGAAATAACACCAGGAACTAGTGAGTAGACTTATTTAATTTGTATGAACTTTATACCTGGAATGACTCGCTCGCCCACCTTTCACAGAAGAATTGCCATACATGTTTCTCCACCAGATGTCTCGCCACGCAAGGCCTCTTCATGCGATCCATGTTTCCTATAGACTTTGTGAAGGGCATAATGGTATGCATTATACTTGTTAGCCAAATGCGTTACAACCATCTCCCGATGGTTGTCTCTTGTCCAATCCAAAACAAAGTCTTCCTACAACCACCAAAATATAATAAACACACAATGGTGCATCCTTTTTTACATGCGTACATTTTCATAAATGAATAAGAAACACACTTGACAATTACAAAAAAGTTTGATGCAAGTGGCCATTAGGATAATTTATACACTCACACAATCAACAAGCTCTTACTTCTCTTCTTCAGGTACCTGACTCTAGGAAGCATGCCTCATGTCGACATATACTTTAGTTATCCATGTCAATTGACCAGTGAATATGGATGCATTCTCACATGAAGGCCCCTGATGTGAGTCTTGTATCAGTAATGGTATCTTTCCCATCTTCCTAAGGTGTTCAAGTAGCGTGCCCTTAACGGGCCCTCGACCGCGTTTCTTAATGAGTCGATTGGCATTAAACACATAAATATCTATTAGCCCATATCACAACTATGCATTCCATAAGTCCACCAATGTTACGAAACAAAAAAACCAGTATATGCATGACTGCAAGATCAATGTATTGCATACCTTGGGTAGTGTTCCCCTACCTAACATATGTCACACCCATGGCTGCTTGTGTTGCCATAGCTCCTACATCCTGATTTTCTTCATTTGGATCTGGCTTGTCTCGCAAAATTCTTCTTGGAGGCAACACTTCTTATTCCATTGAGTCCCTTATGAGAGGTCTACCATAATGGACTTGGCCTTTCCGAAACTTCTTAGTTTTCATTGGTGGCATATTTGCTGAAATTCAAACCACAACCATTAACATGTAACAAACATATTCATTTGAGGTCAGAGATGGCATACATAATGTAACATATAAAGCATTAGTGGTGTTGATCTTTCAGCTTCTAGCTCGGAAATGTTTGTAGCATGGCTAGTTCTAAAATTCAAATGAGTTTGATTGGGTATAAGACACGTATCGTGGACAAATATTGAAATAAGAGATTGTTTGGACTTATAACTTGAAGTTTACAAAAGCTATGAGAATAAACATCTCAGAGATTCATTAGTAATGATTAGCAGTGGCACATTGCTGCACTTAATTAACAGCTTTGATAATTTCTCAAACATAAATTCTGATCAATTAATGCAATAGCAATTGCAAAATTAGTGTTTTAATATCCATAAACACATGTAAAATCCAAATATAAATAATGAACTCAGCTATCAATTGATGGAACCTAATTTTATTCGTATCTTCTCTTTCTTCCTTTGTTTTTTATTTTTATTTTTTGGGTGAACAATGGACATAAAAAGTTGTATGGTATCATTTAAGGTCATTCAGGTTTTTTAAAGAATGAGATGGTAGACATAGCCTTGGGAGTTATTGAAATTTAGGCCACCAGTTCTATATTTGCTGGAATTTCATTTAGCAATGACAAAAAGAAAAATCTATAAACAAAACGACTCTAATTGATATAATAAACTCATGGACTCTTGGTAACTTCATGGCAAATAGTACCAATACAGTTGTGCCATGTAAAACTACCTTAACAACCATGATTATGCACCAAAATGGGTAGAAGTACTAGCTAGCTAGGAGCTTAGCAGGAAAACAAAAATATACGTTCATATGTATATATATATATAAACACAATATATATATATATAAACACAATATATATATATATATGAATATATTCAGTTGTCCCAACCAAGGCTGATCAATTCAGCCCAAAAAACACAATAATTCTAGTAATCCTCCAAATGGAAACAACTTTGAAAAAATAGTAGTGAAGCACAAGAATCCACAGGTTAATTAGGGCTAATTAGAAGCTAACCATTCAGCTTACATGCAAGATCTTACTGTACCCATCACAAAACAAGTGAAACTTCCACACATAAGCTTTTCCATTTAACCTTTTCCTAGAAACTTTAACATTTTGCTATAAATACAAGCAGAACATTATCATCAACCTTACATCATATCAAATATCTCAAATAAAAAAAGATATATATATTTATATAATATATCTTGGCAACTAGCTTTAGCTCGATGGACAGAGTGAGAGTGAGAGAGATAGGGAGAGAGAGAGGGAGAGGGAGAGACATCACAGTGAGAAAAACTTGAGAAAACTTCAAACCAAAGTGTGCGTGCAGTTTATTTGTGCATGCAGACACTTTACTTTGAAGATTAAGTGGATGAAAAGAAGATGGAAGCACTATGGGGACTTGACCAAACCTAATGCAAGAGATCCTAAGAAATTTCCTGACCTTGTTGGAGAAAGGAGAGGAGCTCAAGCCCTTGAAGTTTTTGTTGTGATTTTCAGCAGCTTCAGACTTTTGTTAGTCCCTTGGTTCAGTGCAATGTGTGTTAAAATCCCAATGTTTTAACTATGGTCAATGCCACCTATCGAATGCTAGGCTTGTCTAGCATTTGATCTTCAGTTTCTCCCTCCGAATGTAAAATTCTACATCTCGCCCAACATTGTGTGTGTACCGCCCCCTCAATTTTTTGTTTAAAATAATAGAAAAGTCTACTTTGATTTTATATATACTGAATTATGCGGTTAGAAAATATCAAATAGTCTTACATTATATGTGGAATGTTACCGCAAACCTCATTATAATGCAATTTTTAGGCATATGTTACAACTACAAATTGCCTACATTTTGTCTTGTAAATTCCTAAATAATGTTACTTTTTCTGTTAGGAGTTCTGAGAATACCAACCAAGAATGAAATTTTAATTTGCATGACTAGCCAGCACTGGTTGTCCAAATTTTTTTTTTTTTACTTCAACATCTACCTGCTAGCACTTCTAATTTCATAATTGCAATGCTTTTTAACATGCAAATTTTTTCGTTTGGTGCTTTTTATAATGCTACTTATTAACATGCCACAACCTTAAGATCCATATTTAGTCCACCTAAATGCATGGCTGCTTATATTTGTGCAATTGGTGTGTTAATATTGATTTGCATTAATATTAGTGATTGAGAATAGCCCACTATTATTGCCATATATTTTTTTTGTTATGCTCCATGTGGACAACACTCTAGCCGAGAGGAATTGACTTGAAGCCTTTGCATGCAACCATTGTCTCCTAAGGGATGCAAAATATCTGCAAAGATCACAATTATCAACACAGTTTAACAAATTCACAAGACATTTGACAAGTTGTCAATTTAGTAAAAAAGTCTGTACAAAGTAAGTCATCTAGGCCACTTTTACAATTTAGTCACCAAAATGTACATATGGAGATGTCCACCTCTGCTTAGTTAGTTTTCCATATACTTTAAGTGTTCTTTATAGAAATTATCATTGCATTGTGGGTGCAATGATAATTTCTCATTCCAAGTGGTATCAATCTATTAGCATGCAATTTTAGTGCTAATGAAATTACTAACTTAAGAGATTCAATGAATATTTTTTATAGCAAGGTACCATTGAATCCGATCTAAATTCAACTGCCATACCAACCATTTGTGACATTCATGTGTAGGTGCCTAAAGTTAACTAATTGATCCAATCATAACAGGAACTACAATGGTTAAACTAGCCAAAAAGTTTATAGTGTTACCATCATTACAACCCAAATCATTAACCCATACCCAGGTAAGTGCAAACCATCAATCACACTTGGCTATTGTTAAACTTCTTAAGAGGCATATCATGAAAACATAATAAACTACTATGATCAATAGCCACTAATAGGAAATAACCAAACAACATCCAATAAGTGAATTTCCCAGATTTCTACAACACAAATCGCGAGTCATATTCCCACAATGGTAAACTAACTACAAAAAAAATCCCAAGCCAACAAATTCATATATGCTCCACAAGCTTTTTTGCTAAAATTAATACTAGGTGTAAAACTACATCACACCTAAAGAGATGTGAATAATTGGAATACTAGGTGTTGGATGATATGCAATACAATTCACTACTTGTAATTCTTGTATTGGAGAAGGGTATAGATCGATAAGCAACTTTGGAAATAAGTGAGTGCCAAATGAAAATATACTATCAGGTATAAACTAAAGCAATTAATTTATGCAATAATGTGAAGGCAACTCCAATACATAGACAAACAAAATAGTGCTGCAACTTGAAATTGAAAGTCGAATAAAATAGAAGTATGATTCTAAATATTTATAAATCATCATCAACTTCCTCGGCTAGTTAATTATCGTCATTGCTACCAGAGTTATCATCGGCACTAAAATTCTCCATCCCCATGTCATCGTGAAGCTCTTCATCATCGATGAAGACATCATCCTCAATTGCTTGTATTGAGGCTGGGTTCGATATGACTACTGGATCAACTAGCAACTCCTCTTCATTGGCTCGATTCAATGGTTCGGGCATGCCTAACACACTTTTGAGAATAGGGGGATAGTTGTCAATGTTATTCACCTCATCATCTTCTAAGCTATCCCTTGATGTTTCATCATCAACCATCCCATCCTCAACAGAAGTTATGGTAGGAGTGTTGTAAACATTCCTGCTTGTGACTTTTTGGACGACTTGCCAACTTCCCCCCAATATCGGATCATCGATATAGAATGCTTGACTTACTTGGGAGGCAAGGCAAGGTTTTAAATTTCGTACCGGTATTGGCCGTACTGGCTAAAATATGCCATACCAGCCTTTTGTCCGGAATATAAAAAAAAAGTGTGTTTCGTTTTGGGCAATTTTTCGATTGTACCGGCTTGTACAGACTGATATCGGCCGGTATTCGTGTTTCGGCCGTACCGGATTTCGGCCTCTCACTTTTCTTTTTTTTGTTATTTTTTAACTTCACTTCAGACAAAATTAACTATATATATTTTTATATATAATTTATTCATATATTAACTATTATTTTGAAATATAATTTATAAATGTATTTATATATTTAATTTATTTATGTATAAATTATTCCAAAATGGTACATGAAACGGTACCGGTACCGAAATATTTTGTTCCAGTGGCCTGACTGGTACGCCTACCGGTACGGTATCCAAAACATTGAGGCAAAGACCAAAGGTTCATCTTTATACTATGGTCGAGCAGTATTCACTATCGTCAAATTGCTTCTAGAACGTATCCCCCTTCTCGGGTCACCCATGTCAAACCAAGCATATTGAAAGAGATATATCTTATGCCAACCCATATAGCTTAGCTCTATAATATCATGCAATATCCCATAGAAGTCCACATGGGATCCCCGAAGCTCACCATGGACCACGACCCCACTGTTTTGAGTTCGTCGATACCTTTCACAATCTTTCGTATGAAATCGAACTCCATTCATGATATAACCAAAATAAGTTGCAACCCACAGATCTGGACCATATGCTAAGGCATATATCTCATCATTTACCGCAGTAGGAGTAATCGCACGCAACTCTCGAATCTACCTTGCAGAAATAAATAAAAAGAATTTGTTATTTATGCCAAATGACTAATGGGTAGTTATATATACAGACAACTTAGTAACTTACGTGTGATCTAAACCAAGCTGGGAATTGACCTTGGTGCCCACGGTCAATGTTGTGAGGATCCTCTTCTTGAATTTTGTTATAATGCTCCTTGTCAAGATATGTGAACAAATATAATGACAAGGGGGAACTAATAACATTATATAAAAAACATAAAGTGTACTATATGATTCAATGATGATACACTTAATGTATTGCTCAACTTCTGGGCAATAATTAAGTATGTACCATCGTGCGCTGACCAAGAGTGTATCTAGTAATTTGTGGGAACTTGCAGCTCTCAACGGTCTTAGCTTTTGTGAGAACACAGATAAGCTTTCCTCATCTCCTAGATCAGTTGTTGCAATACGAACATCATTGTTGTGCTCTTTTCGATTGTATCTAGTTTCAATATCGTTAAGGTACATAGAGTAAAATGTTAGGCACTCAAAATACACATATGTCTTAGCAACTGATTCCTCTGGCCGGGCTCTATTGCGGACGTATTGCTTGAATTTTCTTAGATATCGCTTGAAAGGGTACATTTACCTATATTGCACAGGTCTTACTAGGATGGCCTCCTCTGGCAAGTGGATGGCAAGGTGTATCATGATATAAAAATAAAAGCTGGAGGGAAGATCATTTCTAGTTTGCAAAGAATAATTTGAATGTTAGCTTGAAGATGATGCAACACTTCTAATTTCAACGCTTTGGAACATAATTCTTTAAAGAAGGAGCTTAAATCTATTAAGGCCTGACGCACATCATCCTGTAAGAACCTACCAATGACAACCGACAACAGTGCTCGCATAAAAAAATAACAGTCATGACTTTTCATTCCATTGATTTTTCTATCTTTAGTATTTATGCAATGGACAATGTTCGATGCAAATTCATCGAAAAATTTTACTTTTGACAACCATTCACAAAAAACCCTTCGATCATTTAAGTTTAACATGTAGCAACCAAAGCTCACACTGATACGGTCTCCATCATATTGTAAATGCAATTATTTCCTTATTTCAAGATTGTCAAATCCCAACATGCACTGAGAGAGTTCTTAGTTTTTCCTTCAATACTCAACAATGTTCCCAAAACGTTATTGCATATGTTTTTCTCAATATACATTAAATCCAGGTTATATTTCAAACCCAAGTCTGACCAGTAGGGAAGCTAAAAAAAAGTATCTTTTTTGGCCAATTTAGTTGTATGGGCATTTGTATCCTTTTAGAACCAGATTTACCAAGCTGAACATGTGAAACCTCACGTAATTGTTGTTGAAAATCTTCTCCCTCGACCCTTGTTGGTTGGAGTCGGTGTTCTTTGCATCCAGTGAAAACACTTTTTTCTGCCACCAACTATGATCTGGTGCCAATCCCCGTCGATGCCCTATATAGCAACGTTTTCGCCCATATTCCAACCATTGGATGTTGGTATCCGGTCCACATGAAAGACATGCCATCTTCCCCTTTGTGCTCCACCTAGAAGGATTTGCATATGCAGAAAAGTCATTGATAGTCCAAAATAGCGCTGCATACAGCATAAACATTTGCTCACAGTGCGCATCGTAGGTATGAATACCATCTGCTCATAATTCCTTCAACTCATCAACAAGAGGATGCAAGAATACATTGATATCATTTCCTGGTGACTTAGGGCCAAGTATTAGTAATGACAACATGATGTATGGGTCTTTCATGCATAACCAAGGTGGCAAGTTGTAAGGCACAACCAATACTGGCCAAAAACTGTACGGCCTACCCATATTATTGGCTGGGTTAAACCCATCACTCGCCAAGCCAAGTCTCACATTATGCGAGTCACTTGAAAACCTGAAATGCTTGTTATTGAAGTCTTTCCACACCCTTGAATTTGCTGGATGTCACATGCCGAGTTGTCAACACGTGCTTCAGCATGCCATTTCATGGCTTTGGCTGTCTTATTTGACATAAAAAGCCTCTGCAGTTGTAGCTTTAGGGGGAATTATCGAAGTACCTTATGTAGTATCATTTGTTGCTTACTTGTGTTTGCAACCCACCTAGTTTCCTTGCATTTAGGACATTCATTGCACGATGCATTTTTCTTCCAAAACATAACACAATCATTTGGGCACATATCTATCTTTTCATAACCAAATCCCAAGCCATACTCTAATTGACGAGCATCGTTATATGAATCTGGGAAGAGAGCATCTGGGAAAGCAACTTGCAAAAACTTGATGACCATGTTAAAAGGCTTCTCGGTCCAACCACCTGTGCTCTTGATCTGTAGCAGCTTAACAATAAATGATAGCTTTGAGAACTTGGAACAAAAAGGATAAAGTGTATGCCGTGCGTTGGCTAACAACTCTTCGAAGTTGAGGTTAGTTGGAGCATTAGAGGTGGAAGGGTGTTCACTTGGATTTGCATTTCGTTCATGGACAACTTCAGTATCCATGAACGACCCATGGCGGATGTTATCTAACATCTTGTCGATATCATCGATGTAGTCATTGTAACTCGATATGTCATCATCATCCTCGTTGGAGAATGCAGCACCTACGAAAGGATCTTTTTCTTCATGGAAAATCCATTCCGTATAGGTGGGGTCAATCCCTTTGATATACAAATGGTCCTCCACGATACGAATAGAGTGGAAAACTCTATTTCAGTATCTCTTACATTGACATCTAATTTCACCGCTTGTCAGTGCATGGGATTGCACCATGGCTAAAAACTATAGAACACCTTCACTGTACTGGTTGGAATGCAATTTGTTATCAAATGCATCCAAGAATTATCCATCTTATACAACTTTCGAGTAATTTCGTGGTGAAGAATACAACTTGAGATAGATGAAATTGGTTGTGCAATGACCTTCCAAGAACAAAATTAAAGAAATTAGTTAGTCCGCCATAACCTGGGGAGGAGAATTGGCACTCATAAAAGAATGAACTACAAAGTCTAGAGTTTCAGTCAAAGGCCACAGTTGTCTCATATAATAGACAAGATGCCAAAATTGACTAATTAAGCAATCGCTTGTTCTGGAGGGGGGATTTTCTTTTGAAATCTTACATGAATATTCTCTCAAATGTCACATGAAGACAAATGTTCATTTCACTAGAAAAATGTGGTTAATATCCCAGAAATGACACAAGGGTTATGAATTATGCCTAGGAATAAATTTAGTATTTATCTTCCTTTTCTGTTCCACTAGGCAGTTAGTTTTTTTTTTAAGCCCCGGGGGGGAAGTAATGTTGTATGTGTAGCCAACAACTCATTGGAACTATACTTGAAGTACGAGTCCATATGAAACATGGGTTTTAAGTGCTTGTCTTAGTTGTTATACAATACGTTTTCAATCACCAAAATAGATAAATAAATAAAGGTATTACAAAGTTAAGCATGGACTTGACTTATTCAGACGTAGACTTGACTTATTCAGACGCATACATAACCTAAAAACTTATTTAATTGAAAGGATGCAGGTTAATCCAAAACAAAAGAAGACACCGAGGAAGCAAAGATGCGGAAAAATGAATAACTCAAATTAGCACCCCCCTCCCCCAAGAACCCTGGGGAGGAATCAAATGTATTATACTACCCATTTCATTGATGAGTAAACATGGTTGGAATGTTCAAATGAAACTTCTATAACAACCATCTTACATATACAATAAAGACAAAAACCAAAATGACCAAAAGTAATGGATTGCATCAATCTGATACATTGATTTAGAGGCTTACCAATGCATCAATAGGTCAACTTGTGCAAATACCCCTCCTAGACTGACAATCCTATAATGATATTATGTTTAAGCCAAAATTTTTAGGATTACATTTACAACAGGATTGCTATTCCCATCACTCCCTTGCTCTTGTAACGTTACACCTCCTTCAAATACAAAACAAGTGAAATGCATATGTGTATGGAAAAAATGAGATGTATTGAAACTTGGATGTGTTTGCAATCACCATTAAGGCATATGCTTAAAAAAAGTGAAATGAAAGAGGTTTCAATGTAAAATTCAGCAAACACATTTGGTTGCAGGCCTTTGTTGTGTCATTGGAAACCAAGTAAGTTTCAAATCCATTGGTCTTGGTAAGCAAATTCCAAGATATAATTTAGCCAGCTTAAGTAATAAGACTACAATTTGCTCTAAAAGATTAGTAGTCTTTTTTTCTTCTAAACTTTTATGAATTAAAACGGGCAGAAGAATGAAAATTTAGGCCAATGCAAATTGTGGCCCTGTTGTGGAAACTTATCAATGCATAGGTCTTTCTACACACCACCAACCCCCCTCTTTATATCTCTCTTCTCTAAAAATCCATGTACCTTCCTTCAACCAGCACTACCTTCTTTCTCTTACCCTAAATGGACAATTTAGATGTTGTCTAGCCATTACATAAGGTTGCTACATTCACTCCAATCAACCATTTTCCATCAATCCCCAACCTTACTACCAGCCAAAATAATCAAGAAACAACCCATGGACAATTACTTCAAATGTAAATTTACAACAAGAGCTCTAACTAGTTTTTTACAAACCCCGTGATTGTACAATTGCAACCCCTTGTTATTCAGTATTAAGACACCCCTCACATTGACTATTTTCTTGAAATTCTAAAACACATACAACCAGATATATGCATATCATGGAAAATGGGAGCTGTTGCCGGAAAGTGATCACCAATCTTCACAAAAAGTCATTTATTTTTTTCAGTATAGTATGGTGCCAAATTTTAAGGTAGGGTATAGAACATGCTTTATGTCAAATGTGAAAATTTTCCTCCAACAATATAAATGCATAGTGATTGTCCAATTAATTATATGTATGAAGCTAATTGTATTGATTAATTAGCATGGATGTTATAAATATATATATATATATATATATATATATTGTGCTCACTATGCAGAGGGGTAGTGCAAAATACTAATTATATGGTGTTTCCTATTTTGTGGGTTGAACTCTATAACATCATTTGAAAATATTATATGAAGCAAAAATTTAGGAACTGATATTTCTCAAATACTAATTTCCTACTCCAATAATAAGGAGAATTAATATATAGCACAGACATATACATATATATATGGTTTCATCTTTAATTTAGAGAAAACATTAAAGCTCAATTGTTGTGTTCCAGATTGATCAATTCATAGTAGCATTTTTTACGCATTAATCCTAAGCAACACATTTGACAATTAGAGACTCTTGGTTCAAAATGCATGCATTGTAGAAACTTACAACCAAAATACAATGGCCTGCTCATATTATAAATTACTAGATGATACCAAACACCATAGTCCTAGTATGTAAGTGCACAAACCACCATAGAAGAAAAATAGATCATTTGAATAAAAAATGATGAGATCCCGAGGTCACACAAGAAACCATTAACAATATATCAATCCAAGAATACAACAAAAGAACTTGTTAATAAGAGAAACTTGGAATTTGGCCCTTTCTAATTTATTTTTTGTGAACTGACAAGACTTGGCAACCAAGATTTTTTTTTTTTTAAATTTTATAAGTAGACTTGGATCATACGATCAACACAATGAACTAATATTGATAATGTCTTGATGGATTGCATTTGTAATATGGTCTACGAAAGTCGGTTAGAAGAAACATGCAAAAGCCCCAAATTACCACAACTGCAATTATCTATTAATTAAGGCACTGGATGATGCTATACTGGCTACTATAAATTGTCATAATCTTATGCAACAAAATGTAATGATCCAATTAAAGAGGATTAAAGCCAGATATCAAGAATCAGACATAGCAATAATAGAGAGGAAGTCATGGAATCATACCGTGTTATCTCCAGAAAAAAGGGATCTACAAGTGGACTACCATTGCCAGCTCTAAGTTTTGGAGACTTGCCTTTGTTGGAATACTGAGCGCATGGGGACGTAGGGGGCGTCAGAGAGAAGGGGGGGCGGCTGGTTTAAAATAGTGAGAGAGGACAGGGACTATGAGGCCTACATACTCGGGGCTTAGGGTCTCAAACAACTGTGGCGAGATTCATATCCAAATGTCATTGGTGGAGGGAGGGAGGAGGAATATGGGCGAGGGCTAGGGTTCGTGAGAGACGAAGTGGTGTATTCGTGCGAATTGGCTCGATGTACAGTGGGATAGACTATTTATATAAAGGGTTATTGCGACGACAATGGATAAACTCAAAAACAAAATATGCCGCCATAATAAACTTCAAGCCATGAAACGATATTTATTAACAATATGGACTTTTTGCAGCGATATTAACTCGTGGCACAAAACCAAGATTTTCGTGGCCAAAGACCAGCTTTGGTGATACCCTACAAATCAATCTAGTTTTACTTACCACAACTTCTTACCATCGCATTTGTGGTTATCATTGGTGGGAAATTTATTTTTTCCTACCCTACATTTTCCTTTCCACAACTTAGTTACAATAAGTCAATTTAAATTTCCACCATCAAATGTAGTGCCAATCAGCCATCTTTTTTCACGATAGTATATCATGAAAAATAAATTCATGACAAAAATTATAAAATCTGGTAGTGTTCATACCTAATGCCAGAACTCAACTCTGTAAAATCATAGGAGTTTTTTGTTTATAGTTGCATGTTTAGGAATTTGGGCTGCTGGTTCAGATAATTTCGATCCTTGTTTTTTTACAAAAATCGTCTCTTATTTTTTCATTTTTTATTTATTTTTTTGTGTTATCTTTTTGTGCGAGTCTATTTACCATACTAGTTGGATTTCAAGCCCTCACTGGGGGCCATATGATCTAAGACATGGAACACTTGGATTCGTTACCATTTTAATATTGCTCTAGTATTATTTTGTGGGTGTGCTAGAAATTTCATGCCTTTCTATGCTATTTTGTAGATGTATGCTTGGATAGATATTTTAATATTTTAATATGAAAATTAATATTTAAATAAAATAATAATAAATTTACAGAGTCTATTACTTAATATTATCAAAAAAAACAACTAATTAAAATTTTAAAATATTTTTTTTAAACTAAATCTTGGCCAAATTTTATTAATTCCACTACTATAATACTCTCATTCTCATCTACAAATAAAGTCGTTGGTCCTCGGCAATCAGTCCAATCCATCACTGTCCTAGTCTCGATCACTCTCGGAATCTCAGGTATATCCTCGTTCCAGATATCCAATATGATGCTCTCTGGGCACTCCTCCACGTTCAATTAATGATCATGAAGATCCATATTTATTGTTATAGCACTACTCCACTCTCTCCGCAAACTATTCCTTTGCTTAAAATCTTAGGACAACCAAATTTATATCCCTAATAACCAGTACATCTAATGAACTGAACAACTGCCAAGTTAATTTGATTCTAGATATTTCCCCCTTCATTTTACACAAATAGAAGCAAAAGAAGCGAGAAAATCAACCGAAGGTTAACTGGGTTTGTAATAGATGATTGGGCCAAGGGTTGGACTTGGGCCATTTGTATATATATCTCCCGGCCACTCGGCCATCGCGATGGGAAATTCTTTAATTTTTTCCAACCACGTCCTAGTTATTGCAACAACATTGTTTCCCAATGACATTCATCATGACGTCGTAAACGTGTAAGTATCAATCCCAATATACCAAGTCTTATTAAGGAAATCTATGTTTACAGTTACACCATTAATGCAATAATGAACATTATCGATCTCATCTTGTAGTAACATTGGCTGTGAAATTGGGTTCACCGTTGAATTCTCTAGGAGGTTGAGGGATTGGATTGACCATTGGAGTTTGTGGCCAAAGTGATGGCAAAACTCACTAAAACAAATAAGACTTTTTGCTGCGTTTTGTTTAGCTGAGAGTTAAATTATGTCACAAATAGTAACATTTGTTGCGTTTTCTCGCCGCAAATAGTAGCATTGCTGCCATAAATTAAGCATTTGCTGCGAGAAATTAGGCTTATTGTTACGCCCAAATAGCCGCGGTTAACCTGCGATCTTAAAAATGTGGCAAATGACTTTTTGCCGCGATTTTGAAGCTTTCGTGGCAATTTTGAGGCTTTTTGCGACGATTTTGAAGTTTTTTACGGCAATTTATGAAACGCCGCAAAAAGTCTTATATGTTGTAGTGACTGGTAAAGTCTCCCAAACCTGGCTGGGAGGCTAGATTGAGTCATCCAAGGACATCTCTGCATCATCGATCGAGTTATTGTATGTGTCGATGCGAGCTTCGCGTGGTCGGTGGTGACTGGATAAGAATGAATGATCTCATCTAGTGTTGAACACAGTGGGACGCCTCCCTCTTCCATGGCCACATCTTTCCAACCCGTCACCTGTAAAATTAATTAAATCATTATGTTCGGTATAAAGATGGAAATTCATCATTGACTTTATACTAATCACAAAAAAGTGTGGGCTCCTGATGCCAATCAACCCCTACATTCAAATTTGAAGTTCTTTGTTGAATTTTCACTGAAAATGATTTATGCATTCATGCAACAGACAAGCTAGCAATACGTTGCATGCTGCAAGCATTCATGCATGTAAAGTCTCGAGGAATATTTCTTAATCATGTATTCATTTCTTAGTTGAAAAACTAAATTAAAACTAATGCCTGATTTCAAAATTCCCTAATAATAGTCCATTTATCAAGGAGTTACCACCACATGGTGGTCATGAAAGCTTTTAATAAAAATGCATGAATATATAGTCTATGTCGGCTATGTTTAATTTTTCATTAAAAAGTGTGGGTTCCTAACGCCAATCAGCCCCTACATCTTCGCTTTGAAGTTCTGTTTACAATTTCCACTTCCATGATTTATGCATTCATGCAACTGACAAGCCAACAATACATTGCATGCTGCAAGCATTCATGCGGCATGATTTACCCTATAACTAACGCCTAATTTAGGTGTTTAAAACTAACGCCTAATTTCAAATGTCCCTTATAACAGTCAGTTTATCAAGGAGTTACCACCACATGGTGGTCATAAAAGCTTATAATAAAAATGCATGAATATATAGTCTATGTCGGCAATGTTTAATTTTTCAATGGAATCATTTATCTCAAGTGACTCTAAAATCCATAGAGTCATTGTCTCAGCAACAACTAGAAAATAATGTCTTATTTTTCCACCAAAATGATAGAAAAAGGAAAAATCAGTAGTGCATGACATTGCAAATATTCTTATTATAAAATTGTTATCTGAGGAGGCGACTCTGCTGTTGAAGTATTCTTATTATAAAATTGTTATCTTTAGAAATTATTTTTCCCTTTTTATAAATATGTATTTTTATGATTTATCTTTCGGATGACTGTATTAAATCTCCTGTTGGAGAATATATGTTAAACTGGTTTGTAAAATAACTCTAAAAATTTTGGTACTTAGTTATCGACTTAATTTATCCGCTGCTTTTATTTATGTATGTCACGTGTTCACACACTTAGCACATGACTTTGGGGATGCGTGACCCATGTTGTCATCATCCTGACGCCTCGATTCCCGTGTTATTTTAAGGGAAATTTGGGGGCGTCACAGGTGATATCAGAGCAGTTCGACTCTAGGTTAAATCTACAGATTACCTAAGGACAGTACCAGAAAAGTTTTTGTTTTAAATTTGTTTGTTTTATTGTTTGATTATTTTATTTTATTTTATTTTATTATTCTAATCGTTTTCCAAGTTATTCATACTATGTTGTATTGTAAAATTTTAAATAATTGTTTCGGTGTGTTGTACTTTTTATTTTAATGTGCCATTTGTTTATTATTTCCAGATATATCTTAGTTCTAGATGGTTGAATTGTTTTGCTTTATTTCATTATAATATATTTGTTCATTAGTATAAATTTGGGTAGTAGTTAAGGTTTTAGTTAGTTTTATTTAGTTAAGTTGTTGAGCAATTATTTAATTATTTATTTTATATATATGCCTTTGTTTTTGTTTAAATTTGAATTTGAATATTTTGGATTAAATTATTATTTTATATCAATATTTTTATTGAAACTTATATTTTAAATAATTGTGTTATGGAATTCCTTATTTTAAAGTTTATTTCTTTTGTTGTGGGTTATTTTGTTTTCTTAAGCTTTTATTCAATTATCATCAGGATTTGATTTTAATTTTAGTTTATAGGTTTCTTGCAAGATAGTTTTGAATTTTGTTTATGATCTTTTTATTTTAATTATGGCTTTTGTCTTTTATATATTTCTGAAAGTTTGAAATTTATTTAGATAAAAATTTAAAATAAATCGCTGTTATGCTTTCTTTTTAGGCATATGCTTTGAGGTAAGTTTTTAAATTTATTATATTTTCATCTTTCCACTTGTTTATTTTAAAAGTTTATCTATTTATTTTGACAAGTGGGTTTGTTTCGGCGAGTTGTTAGTATTTATTAATTAATTAATTAATTTTTTTATAGTTCGTTTCTTTTAAAGGTTTTAAGTCCTGGAAATTTCTACAATAGATCTTTTTAAGAGTTGAGTTTTGTGGAGAATTTCAAAATTTTATTTGTTATTTTATTTGTTGTTCTTATTTTAAGTCAATCTCCTTGTTTATTTAATAAAAGCTTTTGGTGATTTGTGTTTACCAAAGGAGGTGGTCTTGTTTTCCTAAATGAATGGCTTTTACTTATTTGTTTATTAGATCTTTTTCTCGTTGTGTTTTTATATAATATTTATGTAAATTACTTAAGTTTTATTTAGTGTTTGGGTATATTATTATATCTTTGCGAGATGGATTTGGTTTGATAAATTATTGGTATTTATGTAATTGTGTTTCTTTGTTGGTATTTCCCATGTTGTTTACATGTATTAGTTGGGTCTCACTGAGTGCTAGAGTTTCTAAGTTCTAATCTTATTTCTGGGAGATTGTTGGAATTATATTTTAGATAAACTCTTCTTATGAGTGTGGAATTGTTGGTCATTGATATATTGTTATGGAATCTTTTTTAAGAATACTTATGATGGTAGATGATCAGTCGTTTCTTTGGTGAAGTTTTGATTTTGTTTGTGGATGCTTAGAGATTGATGTATAATAATTGTGTGTAAATTTTGGAGAGTATTTATCTTTGGCTTGTATTTAACTTAGGAGAAGTTATTGTGGTAACTGATGGATGTTGAATCGATGTGATGGTATTAAATTCAAGGAGTCTAAATTTTAGGCTTCTAGGAGAATTAATTAGGATGAGCAACTTAAGTATGATATTTAGGAAATTTAATGGTTAGCAGCATTTGTTGAGGTGTCTTAAGAAATTAGTTATGACTTGACGTCACATAGGAATTTAAATATTTGAGATTATTCCATCTCATAGGTATTGAAGGTCTAGTTGGGAGAATATGGATTTAGATAATTAATCTACGATGAGAGTAATGAGTTATAACAACATAGAAGTATATTAGAGGTTTGGAAGTTAGAAATTTTAGGCGTCAACAATGGATGACGTAACCTGATTTGTGAGATGATAAAGCATTAGGATTTGGGAGAATGGTATAGGATTTCTTGTTAATAGGTGTCAAGTTAGTTTTTACTCAATGATGATAATTTATGAGAAATTAATTTTATGCATTTAGTGAGTTATTAAACTGCGTGCGGAAGCGTGATGTCTTGCAATGTAGTTGGAGGTTCAAGTCTTGTGTTAATTTTGAAAAATTAGTGATGACTTGAAATTTGGGATGATACTTATTAGGGGAGATTTATCCTTTGGTTGGGTAAATTATATTTATTGATGGTTAAGTTGGGAAGATAAACTTAAGAGTTATTTGAGAGTGGCACAAAGTGTTGTATGGAGTTAGTGAAAATTAGGATTTTGGGAGATTGTACTAAAGCTCTTGTTCATATGGAGATTTCAGACTACTTTGCTACCTTAGGAGTGTTGGAGATGAAATGTTATTTGGAGACTATACGTTTATGATGGAATAACATTCATTTGTAATTAAGGAAAATAAATGATTGTGCTAATACTTGGAGTGAGTATTGAGTGATGTGGTAGGTGAGCTATTGGAGTTTCTATTAGTTGCAGCCGAGCGAATTTTTGGGACGAAATTCTTTTTAAGGGGGGAGAATGGGAGATCCCAGATTTACATATATTTCTATACATTATTTTATTCTCGGTGTTAACAATTTTAATTTATTTTAATAATATTATTAGTCGTGTTATATTTGTTTAAGATATTTATTTGATCTATTGATTAGTTAATATTAATTTCATGTTATTCTTATAATTAAATATTGAGTTACGTTACTTTTCTTATTAATTTTAAGGGAGACACTGGGGACCGGTCCGGCTGTCCCCAGCGTCTAAAGCAGCCCAACGTTAGTTGGGCTGCTTTATGATGAAAAACACATTAAAATAAAATAAAAAATATGATTAAATAAAAAAATGAAGATTAAAAATATAATAAAAAAATAAAATGAACAAAACATAATAAAAAACACAATAAAAAATTAAAAACATAATAAAAAATACAATAAAAAAATAAAATAAAGATGAATTTAAGGGAATTCGGCCATGAAGCGAACGGAGCCGCCGCCGGTGGCGGTGGGCGACATCGCCCACACCATCGGGACCGGAGGACTCAGGCGACCTCACTCCTACTCCGGCGAGCTCCGGCGAGCTCCGGCGAGCTTATTGAATATTGGATCTTTTGTACATGGTGATATGCATTGTGAAATTGCACGGTCGTTCATGTGTATATATGATATTTGAGGTTTTTACATGAAACTTGAGTTATGGTATATTAAAATGATTTGTTTGAAGGGTTTTATAAGTGAGAAACGGTATTATTGAGTTTATGAATTTTAATAATTTTTGGCTGAGTCATAACGGGGACGGCGATACGTAACACCCGTTGTGATTAGCATGTGTGTGGATGACATAATGGGGACGGCGATACGTAACGCCCATTATGGTCATTGTGTGTGCATTTCATAATGGGGACGGCGATACGTAACGCCCGCTATGAAATGGGTGTAAGTCATAATGGGGACGGCGATATGTAACGCTCATTATAATTGATAATGTGTGGATGACATAACGGGGACGACGATACGTAGCGCCCGTTATGGTCATTGGGTGTGCATTTCATATCAGGGACGGCGATACGTAACGCCCGCTATGAAATGAGTGTGTATGAATCATAATGGGGACGGCGATACGTAACGCTCGGTATGATTGAATTTGCGGATACTATTTTCTAGGAAATTATGGATGGTTTTTATTGAGGTTTTATTGTGATTAAAATGGGATTTTGGCGTGTGATATTTTATTTATTCTGATGAAGATGATTTTAAGTTTCATGCATATGGTGTCATGTTCATGTGTATTGTTGTTGTATGAGTATATTTTATATCTTATAGTTTGATTGGGTTGTACTTACCTGCGATGCCATTTTGGCGTCATAGATTTTGGATGCAGAGTTTTGTGGAGGCTAAGTCTGAGGAGGCGACTCCGTTGTTGAAATATTCTTATTATAAAACTGTTATTTTGGGAATTATTTTCCCCTTTTTATAAATATGTATTTTTATGATTTATCTTTCGGATGACTGTATTAAATCTCCTGTTGGAGAATATATGTTAAACTGGTTTGTAAAATAACTCTAAAAATTCTGGTACTTAGTTATCGACTTAATTTATCCGCTGCTTTTATTTATGTATGCGACGTGTTCACACACTTAGCACATGACGTTGGGGATGAGTGACCCGTGTTGTCATCATCCCGACGTCTCGATTCCCGTATTATTTTAAGGAAAATTTGAGGGCGTCACAAAGATTCATTATATCCCCTATACTAACCCTTTCAACATGTACCCCTAGCTGAAAGGGAGGGAGAAAATAAAAGGGTGGAAGAGAAATTATTCAACTTCTTGTGGTATCCATAAATAATAGTAAGGTGTACAAAAACATACCTATGTTTGTAGGATAAAACCAATCCATGCAGATACCTAAATATGTTCTCTTACTGTAAAGCTAGTTGTCCCCTCTTGCTGTAAAATTGGTTGGATTCACTATCCACTATCTTGAACAAACAGAATTTTTCAGAAATTAACACTATAGGGTGCAGGCGAAGAAGAACAAGTATAGAGGAACAAGAAAAAGGGAAAAGAGGAAATCTGTCTACTCAACTCTAAGTACTCCAGGCCTGATGAAATCTGAAAAAAAAAAAGCTTCAAATGTGGAACTTCCAGCGCCAATTTCCTTTATCAGTGTTTATATACTGTGTCCTTGTATCTATCTCGGTGACAACCCCAGTTAGCGCCGAAAAACATATTTAAAACCAGTTGTAATACTTGAGTACTTTTTTACAATCTCCCGCCCAAGCTGCCAGCACCAAATTTGACAACTTTGTCTGAAAAAACAAGTTATGGGAATCACCATCGTGGGTATGTAGATAAAATGAAATATTTATGTAGTTTGGTGTCTTTTAAGCATGCATATATGTATTACTTATATAAAAAAAAAAAAAACGTGCATTTGTGTATGGATACGAAAACCAAAATTTGGCAAGTTCACAACCTTTATTTCCTGTTTCTGTTTTTGCCCAAAATGGATGTCATAAAATGTGTATTGACCCTGCATTAACATCTAGAAAATACTTAAACAACCATGTAAAAATAAATACTTAATTACATAATTAGTTCATCAATATTTAGAAATTCAACATTTCATTAATTTCACAAAAAACTCAATAATAAGTATATATTAATTTTCAGAAGCCCTATTTTATTGGCTTAATGGAAAAGTTCACATCATTCATTTGGCACTTCTCACCTTCCTTGGAAAAAAATAGCCTATATCGGGCACACCATTAGGTATGTCAACATGCTTTACTGAATATAGACTTCTGCATTAACAAGCATCACTTTAATTAGGAAAAATAAAAGGCTATTGTTGATTATCATATGATGTAAACGTAGGGATTTTTTTCAAAGGTTTTAAAAACTAGTATGCTATAATTGTCAGTCATTAAATTGTCATTTCTGATAGACCTAGCTTTGTTTGTATGCAGCCCTAAATGTGCCCCCACCTATGTCAACTTGCTTTACTGAATTAGAATGAATTATGCATTAACAACCATCACTTTAATTAGGAAAAATAAAAAGCTATTGCTGATTGTCATATGATGTAAATGCATGGATATTTTGCAAAAAGTCATTATAACCAGTATGCCGAAAAAGCAAGTCTACCTTTTAAATTGTTCCATTTGAAAGACCTGGCTATTTTGTATGCAGCCCCAAAGGTGGCAGCATCGTAGTTTTTGGTGGCATACTCTCTCATCAATGCAACATGTATATTTGTTATTGTTAAGAAGTTAGCCTTTCTTAGCCACTGTTTAAGATATGTAAATCAGCTTGTAATTGTTCTAGATTTGTGTAAAAGAGGTTAATTCACTATTGGCCTGTCTTATTTCAATTTAAAATGTTATGTTACTGACCATTTTATGTTGCTCAATTTAAAATGCATGTCCACGTTTCAGTGCCATGACAAGTGATCATGCATTGCTTCCTCTGCAATCCTCGACAATAGCACTAACCATCCTTGGAACATGAAGCAACCTATTTTTCTGCATTAACATCACATACAACAATCAAGGAGTTAGCGAATTGTATGAGTTTCAATAAAAATATCAATTTATGAACATTGTGTGAGGGAAAGGTAACAAACACTAATTGGAGACTAGAACTATATGCCATCATATAACATATAGAGATCATCTCTCTTACCTTGGAGCATACACCTATGGACAAAACCACTACAGTGGTTAGCATGTTGCTAACATGTGTTATCAAACCAACATATGTATATATACTCTATGGTTGCATCTACAAAAATTATTGACGTTTAATGGTGTGAGACAATCAGTATTGTCATTACAAGTTGGGCATGCTAGTTTTTCTTTTAATGACCAGCCGGAAAGATTCTCATAGGTAGGAAAGTTGTTGATTGTCTATTAAAGCAACATGCAGATTGAACGTTTCCTTTGTCAGGGCATCATATGTAGTTACTCCATGTTCCCAAAGTTCAATCAATTCATCGAGCAACGGCTGCAGATAAACATCAATGTCATTCCTCGATGATTTAGGGCTAAGAATAATCAAGGATGTTATAAAGAATAGGTATTCCATGCATAGCCATGTGGCAATTTATATGGCACTAGGATCACTAGTTAAATGCTGTAAGGTTTTGCCATATTGTTGAATGGATTGAAGCCTTCACTGGCCAAACCAAGCTTGGCATTGCGAGCATCGTTAGCGAACCAACTATATTATTCATCAAATGACTTCCAACATGCAGAGTCGGTTGGATGACGCATTTTATTATCCTCCGGGGACTGTTCATCTCGATGCCATCTCATTTCAGCTGCTATCTCTGTAGACAGGAAAAACCGTTGTAACCTTGGCTTTGAACGAAAATGCCTCAACACCTTTAAAGGGATAACACGTGTCCCATTTATAGTTGGCATCCACTGGGAGGCATGGTATAAAAGGCATGAGTTACGTGAAGCAATTTCCTTCCAAAATAAGATGTAGTCATTCAGGCATGCATGAATTTTGTTGTACGTGAACTCCAAATCTCGCTCCAATGAACGAGCAGCTTCATATGAGTTAGGTATTTCAGCATTCAGAAAAGCAGACTTCAACAAGGTCAAGAGCATATCAAACGACTTAATTGACCAACTTTCAATGGTTTTTATGTGTAATAACTTCGCAATGAATGACAATTTTGAGTAATTTGTACAACCTTGAAAGGGAGGACGTCGGGCATCCTTCAAAAGAACCTCAAATGAAGACATCGGTACTGATGTAGGAATTGAATCCCGGTCTGGCAATGACGTGTTGCTTTGGGGAAACTCGATATTTCTCCCAGCCTGTAATTCATCTAGCATATCTTCCATACCATCAATGAAATCGGCATCATCACAAACTTGGACATTTTCATCGTCCACATTAAGATTTCGTATTTCCTCCTCGCCATGGAAAATTCATTGCGTGTAGGTTAGAGTGATCCCATTTAAGAACAAGTGACTCTCAACTGTAAATATAGGTAGGAAGATATTATTGCTACATATACGACATGGACACATAATGCAATCACCTCCATCGGCGTGCCTTTTAGCCATGTCAAGGAAATTGGTAACGCCCTCGGTGTAAGTAGGTGATCGAAGTTTGTTGCCCTTTGTCATCTAGTTCTTGTCTATCTAAAAAGTTGAATGGATATACATTAGTAGGTACTGTGCCAAATTTCCAACTCTACTTCTGTATAGGGGGCATGAGTATAAAACCCCTATAGGCAACTAGTGGTAGAGAAAAGTAATTCAGAAAGAGAGCTAAGAATTCTAAGAGGAAATGATAGATTATTATAATATATCACTATATTATAATGAGCACCCACAATCACATGTACACATGTATCTCTATATATAGCATTACTCAAAATGCCCATTTATCATTGATATGCAAACATATGATACTGATCAGGTTTGGTGGTTTACTGTTGGATTTTGGCACATGCTTTGTTGCCGTTTTTCCTACAAAACAGCATTGCATGTATAATATACATACATATATATATATATATATATATCAAACTGTTTCGTTATCTACTTGATGAAAAGCATATAAAGATATGAAATCCCAGGAGCCTACCATTATCCATACATTTAGTTGGTAAATTAAAGAAGATACATTGTTTCACATATTTAAATAGGCAGACCTAACTCCTAGAGCTGAAATTCAAAAATTTTTAGACCTCATCGCATAGTTTGATATAACAGTATCCAATTTTTTTGTTGATAGGTAAAAGTAAACTTTATTGATATAAACAAAGAACACCAGTAGAGTAGTATACAGAAGTCATTTATCGAATGGTTTCCTATAGAGTATCTTACATGGATCTGCTTATAACAATTACCTCTTTTTCTGTTATTTTTTAGATGGAGTGGCATATTGGTGTGTAGATAATCAAATGTAGCCTTGCTCTCCTTCTGCATATCAAATGAAAGTGTAATAATTAAAAATATAGATATGTCATGTATACCCCTACATGAACATAAAACTATTTTTGTACTAATTTAATCTTAATTTATAGAACTTCCTATTTTGCAAGGGTACGTATGATTTGTTTCTTTACTAGAGTCCATAGCATTTGATAGCCTATACAAATGGTTTTCTTCCTGCTGGTAATGGGTATATTCCTTGATTAAGTTGTGTCTACAGGAGTGAGACAGTTATTTATTAACTCCACACTTTTCGCCAACCACAAATGGTTTGTTAGACTTGATGCCAATTATCCATGGTTGCTTGTCTTGTTGGACTGGAGAACACAACTTGCTCATTATGCAGCCATGCTAGTACCTCACTAGGTAATGACTAATTAAATAGTAAGAGACAGATAGAGAATAGATGATTCTTTAACATTCTAAGTTTTGAAATTTAATATTGGCAGATGAACATGAAAATGGGTATTGTTTTTAATCCTGAGGCTTTGGAACTGTTTATTATGAAGATACACTTCATTGTCTATTCTTGGTTGAAGCGACATGATATTCCAAAGCCTAGATTAAAGACAAGTGACATGGCCAAGATGCTTGGATTTATTATGGGAGATGAACTATTCGATCTGATCGAAGAACACCGGCCCACTTGATCCATTATAAGCAAAGCAGCCAACTTTGACTCCAGCTGTAGTTCATAATATACTCTCAAACACCACATATAATGATGCCAAATTTCATGATATGATCTAAGATTAGTTTTTTCTAGATGAGAGAGCTAATGGACTTGTACCATTTCAGTGATGTCATTCTCTACACCGTATTAGATTTTTTATGGTAGTAGAAGCTTGGAGTAGCCTTGTTGAGAGGTGCATGCTAGAACTCGCTTCTTCATGGTGCATATGCTTGAATGGGCTTAGGCTAGCTGGACTTAGTTGGTATCAACAATTGTGAAAAACATGGGAAGCTAATACTAAAAATTCAGACCTGTTATGTTCCCTATGAAATTAGCTTGTATTGATAAAATATTATATACCAAAAAGGCTTGCAATATCACCGAAAGTTATTCAAGGATGATCTCATTTAATTTTTAAATTTTTCTCTTATTTTTTTTTTTCTTTAGGACCTTCAATTTATTATTATTTTTTATTCAGATTGAAGCTAAGGTCATTCTTATCATGTTTTACATTTTGCTACACAGAAATATTCATTCTTCACTTCATTCAAATTAAACGAAAAAAATCATTTTCTAATTTTTTGGAATCTTCTGTCAAATTGGTAATATTAGACTACCGTTAATAACAAGGATAATGTCTTTTCAAATCTTCAACTGTTCAATAGTAGATTTGGTTTCCATTAATGAAATGTGAAAAGCACCACAACATTTCTAGATACTTTATCCTAGAGGGTTGAGACTTTCAAATTGGTCTACTTTGATTATTAGTAAATTTTCATGAGTCTATAAGGACTCAAGACACAAATAAAGTCAAGAACAAAGACGAAGTTGTAAAAATTCACAAATTCAGCAATCAAGTGAAGACCAAGCTGTCAAAGGCATAATTTCAGCAAAATTGCCTTAGCTAGAATATTGTAACTAATATGTAAATATGGCAAGATAGAATTTGTCTAGCCTTTATGTAATTCCTTTAGTCTAGCATACTTCTGAAAATAATAGATTTGATAGAATAGGCACTACAAGAAAAAGGGGCATAAATAACCAATCTGTTGCAACCAAAATGACTGTTTTCGCTAGAAATAAATTTTTGCGACGTTGTTTCCTATTTTTGGCGATGAAATTTGATGTCGCAAAAGGCAAATTTTCTTGTAGTGAGGATTAGCCTGTAATTATGTAAACGACTCCAATATATATGTGAATGAAAGCACACAATCTCACTCAACTCATCATATGTGTTTTTCAAAAACTTCTACAGAGTCTTTGCTCGTTCTCTAGTTTTTCATTTTTACTTTGCATAAATACTAAACTATTGCTTCACTCAATTACTCTCCAAAATCCAGCTATATATGTTCTAGAAATTTTAGTCTGATGGAGTAACTTTAACATGTGTCCCTTCAGATAAGCAATAAATTCAGCAACTAGTAATGAGCAAGTACTAATCACAAAAGCATAAGGTGGAAATACTAAGTGAATTTCAAATAATAGAAAAAATTAAAATGTATGCATAAAAACAACAACCTAAGATTGTACTACCATTACCTTGTGTTTGCATTCCCCTAAGCCCAGAAATCATGACTTTGTTGTATTCATCAAGGTCTGACAGGTAAGCATTTAGGTAATTAAACCCAGCAGAAATTAGAATCTGTATAGTGTACACACATGTATATATTTATATATACATATACATATATACATATATATATATATTTAAATAGATTTTTAAGCACAATGGAGTTTCATGCCTGCATGTAAAGTTAGAAACCCCTTTAGCATGTGGGGTTTTCTCCATCTATAGAAACTAACATCTAACTGTGATTCAGACAATAGAATTGACTCAAAATATATGGAATCGTAGAGAACAAAAGCCGGAGCATAATCCACGATTTCTGGGTCTATGTTCTAAAAATACCAACTTGTCAAAACTCAAAAAGAAGTTCTCGTTCAAGTCAATTAATGCAAAAAAGAGTTTCAAAAATGCTTGTTCATTCTTTTGGTCTACTACAAACAAAGATTGTTTGATGCTCCCTGTAAAATTTCGATATACAAAGATTGCCCAGATGACTAACACAAGAGGGGGGTAAATTGGATTATATTATAAAAATTAACACTTATAAATCAAATACACAATATAAAATATAAACAGAATATAAAGCAGTAAGAAATGTAAAGAGTAGGGTAAGAAAAAGCAAACTCAGTATTTTTACGAGGTTCAGGCCCACTGCCTACATTCTCGCCTCAAGTTACCCCTTGAGGATCCCAAATTCACTACTCAATCTCTTTTAGGTGGAGATAGAAACCTATTACACCTTTGAGTAGTACCGCTCCAAAGAATCTGTGTAGAACACCATCTACACTTTTAATCACCTCACACTTGGTGATTCAACTATTCCCTGTGTAGAACACCTTCTACACATACAAGGGTTATACACACCCTCTTATTGATACAATAGTTGATAGTGGGTAGACTATCAAAGTACACTCTTTAATGAGTGAGATGGAAACAATACAGCGCAACCTATATCTCTCTAAAAAAGAATAAGAATTAAGGCTCAAAGTTTTAGAAAAGAGAGAATGAGAACTTTGGAAGAATGATGCAAAACTTAGCAATAAATGTGTTAGCTCTTATTGTTGTAATTTTTGTAAAACACAAGTGAGTTATTTATAGGCAAATGAGTCTCACTTAATCATCTTTCAAATTCAAAATTCAAATTGTGATGAAGTTATTGCATATGTCATTCAATTTTCAAAATTCAAATTTTTGAATGAAGTCATTGCATATGTCATGTACATGTAAAATATAATTTTTGAAAATAAAGCTTTTAATGAGATCATTGCATATGTCATGCACATGCAAAATATAATTTTTCAAATTAAAGCTTTTAATGATGTCATGCATATATCATGTTTATGTCATGCATAAAAAAATACAATTTAATACTTTATGAGAAAAGATTAATTTTTGAGTCTTAATCCAATTTCGAATTTTATCAAGAGATGTACAAAAATAATCTATGAGCTTCATTTGTAGGCTTGTTCTTTTATGCTTGATGTGCGCTTCGCTCCATTCCGTAAATAATTTGAGTTTGAGACTTGAATTTATTTGTTATCATCAAAATCTACACGTAGATATGAAATTTGAAACCTTGGATTCAACAATCTCCACCTTTTTGATGATGACAAATACTTAGTAGAATTTTGAGACTTGCAGTGATGCTTAAGCTCCTCTTGAGAATATGTGTTAGTTTTTCAAGTAATAGATAAACATAATTCTAGCATATATAACAGAGTTAAAAATCTAAATATTTACGTCTAAAACTTCTCCCCCTTTTGGCATCATTAAAAATGAATCATAATTAGCTCAATAAGACATCTTCCTACAATAACCAATAGATAAATAAAATGGTGCGTTAGTAGAGACTGTAGAGAATTCGATGCAGAGCCACGCGTGTTCGACAAAAACTGCAAAAGTTGATGCCTAACTCCCGTGTCCGACAAAAATTGCAAAGGCTGGAGGTCTAGCTCTGTCAATTCGGTACGGAAGGAGATTCAAATCTGCTTGATATTATTGACAAATAAGATACGCAGAGATTTGAAGGTTTTTTGTTTCTGTTTAAATGACCATTTTCACCCACCGAATGCTAAAAAAAATCTCACATTGCTCATTGATCAAGTATCTGTTTATCCAAAACGATAGAATTATGGAGAAAATTTGGCCTAATAATCTTTCAAATTTGAATCAGGAACCATCTCAACCAGTCATTTTATCTTCTGAGGTTGTCAACACCATGATAGAAGCAGAGATGCATTTTTCTGGTAGGACTGATTCTGAGGTTGTTGCAGCATCAAGAACACTCAGTGCTCAATATACTGCCTCTATTACGACCATTTCTCGGAGATTACTAGCGAGGGCAAATGAGGTTGATCGACTTAACAATCAAATATCTGTTCTGCATCAAAAGCTTGCAAATAAAGGTAGAAAAAATAAAAGGTTAAAGCAAGAAAATAAAGATTTGACAGAATTAGCTCGTATTTTGAAACTTCGAATAGAGGAATCGAAATGAGTGAGAGTTCAAGTACAGAGTCAACATCAGTAGATAATGGAAACGTTTCACGAGAGAAACAGGGACAATTGTAATTAATCTCGCTGGCTTAGTTCGGTAACTTTTGACAATATGCATCCGGCATATCTTGTAAGCTTGACTAAGTAAGATTTGAAGAGATGACAGTTTGTCTTCTACTTATTTCCATTTTTATAAAAGCAATCATTAGTTTTATCTAATCCGCATCAATTCTTCTTCTCATTTCTGTAGTTCATCTTCATTCTCACTTTATAAAATTTCAATGGCTCATCAATTTTCCTTCAGTACTTCTCGTGATCAAGATATGAGGTATTCTTCACCTCAAACTATTTCTGCATTTGTTGTAGGCGCCATGAAGCAACAAAACACTGATTTGGCTAATAAATCAGATCATGATGCCATTTACGAGCTTGTGAGTCTCGGAACTCGATACTCATCATTAATTGTCGCTTTTTCCGCTCAGTTGCAATCCAAAACTCGCGAGATAGAGAAGCTTAATGAGAAGATCGATGTTCTTCAACGACTTGTTCAAGAGTCTAACAAAAAATTAGTAGAGTTAAAGCAACAGAATAAGGATTTAAAATCCTTACTTGCCTCTTCATTTCGATTGCCTAATCCTTTAGACAAGGATGACATGATGATTTATGAGGAGGAAATGCATTTGAATGATGAGGCTAAACTTTTGAAGTTTCTGTAGGTCACTTGAGATAAATGAATAAAAGTATCTAGCAGATATTCATGGCATGTATCATTCCTATTTCTCTTCTAATCATGCATAGTCTATCTTCTGGTAGGGGTCTTATGAAAATGTCTGCCAATTGATCATGTGTGTTAGTGAATTCTAATACAATATCGTCCTTTTGTACATGATATCTAAGAAAGTGATATCTAATTTCAATATGCTTGGTCCTAGAATGTTGTATTGTATTCTTTGAAAGATTTATAGTACTAGTATTATCACATTTAATAGGAATATAATTGTACATAAGTTTAAAATCCTCAAGTTGTTGCTTCATATAAAGAACTTGAGCACAATAACTGTCTGCAGCAACATATTCCGCCTCAGTAGTAGATAATGCAACATAATTTTACTTTTTACTAAACCATGAAACAAGTGCATGACCTAAAAAATGACATATTCCACTAGTACTTTTTCGATCAACTTTGCAACCAATATAATCCGCATCTGAATAACTAATAAGATCGAAATAAGTGTGCTTAGGATACCATAACCCTAGGTCAATGGTACCGGCAAGATATCTAAAAATACGCTTGACTGCAATCAAATGAGATTGCTTTGGAGATGATTGAAAATGTACACATAAACATACACGTAACATAATATCAGGTCTACTAGCTGTCAAATATAATAAACTACCAATCATACCTTGATATACCTTTGAATCAACTGGCTTACTGCTTTAATCTTTATCAAGTTTGGTGGTTGGATTCATTAGTGTTCCAATTACCTTCGCACCTTCCATCTCAAACTTTTTGAGTAACTCTTTGATATATTTTGACTGATTAATGAATGTTCCACTTTTTGCTTGTATGATTTGCAATCCAAGAAAGAAATTAAGTTCTCCCATCATGCTTATTTCAAATTCTTCCTGTATGCTCTTAGCAAAATCTTAGCACATATTTTCATTAGTAGCACCAAATATTATATCATCAACATAAATTTGAATTAGAAGAATATCATCCTGTTCATATTTGATAAAAAGAGTTGTATCGATCTTTTCTCTTGAAAAACCTTTTTCAATCAAGAAACCACTAAACCTTTCATACCAAGCTCTAAGAGCTTGTTTGAGTCCATATAATGCTTTTGCGAGCTTAAAAACATGATTAGGAGAAATATGATTTTCAAAATCTGGAGGTTGCTCAACATATACTTCTTCATTTGTAAAACTATTTAAGAAAGCACTTTTAACATCCATTTGAAAAAGTTTGAAATTTTTATAACATGCATATGCAAGTAACATTCGAATAGCTTCTAATCTTGCGACAGGTGCATACGTTTCACATAATCGATTCCTTCTTCTTGATTGAAACCTTGGGCTACAAGTCGAGTCTTGTTTCTAGTGATGATTCCAGACTCGTATTTCTTATTTCTAAAAACCTATTTTGTTCCAATAACAGCATGATTTTTGGGTCTAGGAACAAGTGTCCATACATTATTTCTTTCAAATTGATTTAGCTCTTCTTGTATAGATAGAATTCATGATTCATCAATAAGTGTTTCATCAATATTTTTGGATTCAATTTGAGATAAAAAAGCAGTGTGATTACAAATATTTCTAAAAGATGATCGAGTACTTACACCTCATGAAAGTTCTCCTAGAATTTGTTCCACTGGATGATCTTTCACATATTTTCACTATTTAGTTGCATCTTGTACTAAATCTTGATGATCTTTCCTGATGTCTCTATGTTGGACTTTTTTCATTGTATTTTCTTTGTCGAGATTGAGACTATTTGTGTTGTTTGTACCTTCGAATTCTTCATCAATAGATTTCTTAGAGAGTAGAGGATTAGATTCATCAAATACTACATGCATAGATTCTTGTACAGTCAAAGTCTTTTTATTGAATACTCTATAAGCTTTACTATTTGTTGAATATCCCAGAAAAATACCTTCATCAGATTTTGCATCAAACTTTCCTAAATTATCTCTGTCATTGAGTATAAAACATTTGCATCCAAATACATGAAAGTAACCAATGTTGGGCTTTTTCTCATTTCAAAACTCATAAGGAGTTTTATCCAATTTAGACCTTAACATAACTCTATTTATAACATAACATGCAGTACTTACCGCTTCGGTCCAAAAATAACTAGATAAACTATTTTTATTAAGCATTGTTCTTGCCATTTCTTGAAAAGATTTATTATTCTTCTCTACTACCCCATTTTGTTGAGGAGTTCGAGGAGCAGAGAAATTATGTATAAAATCATTTTCATCATAAAAAGACTCAATATCTTTATTGACAAACTCTTTCCCCCTGTCACTTCGGATGTTTGAAATATTATAACCCTTTTCATTTTGAATTCTCTTGCATAACTTGGTAAATGTATTATGTACCTCATCTTTATGAGCGAGAAAGATGACCCAAGTATATCTAGAGAAATCATCAACAATAACAAATGCATAATATTTTCCTCCCAGACTTGCAACTATTTGGTCCAAAAAGGTCCATGTGGATCAGTTGCAAAGGTATAGTAGTGGAAATATGTTTCTTGATTTTGAAAAAAAAATTTGTTTGTTTACCAAACTGGCATGCATCACAGATTTTGTCTTTAAAAAAGTTTGCTTTTGGCAAACCTCTCACAAGATCATTTTTTGAAAGTTTGGAAATAAGTTTCATGTTTGCATAACCTAACCTTCTATGCCATAACCAACTATTTTCATGTTGAGCTGATAAATAAATAGCATCTTGTGAGGCAATTTCTTGAAATTCGATTGTACATACATTATTGTTTCTAAGAGCAATAAAACAAACATTGCAATCGTGGTTATTTAAAATAATGTACTTATCCTTTTTGAAGATAACCGTAAATCTTTTATCATATAATTGACTTATACTTAAAAGATTATGTTTTAGACCTTCAACAAGTAGAACATCTTCAATTATGAGAGAAGACTTATTACCAACTTTACCTATTCCCATGATCTTCCCTTTTGAATTGTCTCCAAATGTCACGTGTCCTTCTTCTTTAGGAGTGAGATCAATGAACTTAGTTTTATCTTCTGTCATGTGTCTTGAGCATCCACTATCTAAAAACCATCTTGTTTTACTTATGGAAGACTTCATGCATATCTACAAAAATAATTAAAATAATTTTTCTTGGTACCCATATTCTTTGGGTCCTTTATTTATTAGTATTAGAATAAATAAGATTTTTTGGTACCCATATGGCTCTAATAGTCATTGTATGTTTTCTTCTAATAGGACAAGCATGATAGTTATGACCATTTCTATTGCAAAAATTAAAAATAACATATTTGAAGAACTTGAGTGATTGTAATAATGTCTTTCTTTGACAAATTTATTTTTAGGAAAAAAATTTTGAAAATCTGGCTTTGATTTAATGGGTTTATCAAAGAAATTTTTATAGGGTTTGAGTTTTTCTTTTGGCATGTATCCCAAGACTACCTTATCAAAAACACATATTTGATTACTAATAAGTTTTTCGAAATTTCTTTTTTCATTTGTGAAATTTTCAACAATCTTTTCTAAATCGGCTACTTTCTTTTTCAGTTCATCATTTTCATCTTTTGAAACTATATCTTCTTTTCTTAAAACATCAATTTCTTTTATTAAAGAAGAATTTTTCTTTTTCAAAGCAGTATACTTAATACCCAATTTTTCAAATTTCTCATATACCTCTTCTAAAGCATTTTGCAATTCTTCATAAGAGGGATTTTCAAGATTTGTTACCTCAAGATCATCTTTAGCCATAAGACAAAGATTTACAGATTCTTCATTACTTGCGTCGCTGTCTGAGCTACTTGAATCATCATCCCATTAGCTTTCATTGCTTTTTTGCCTTTGTATCGATCTTTCTTTAGCAGGGGACAATCTACCTTGATTTGTCCTGACTTTTTACATTTATAACAAATTAATGAATTATTTTTACCTTTATTTTTGTGGGAATATTTTTGAAAGGTTTCCTTGGATGAACTTTATTTTTCAAGAATCTCTTAAATCTTCTTGTGATCATTGCAGTCTCTTCGTCATCGCTTTCTTCATCTTCATCACTTTCACTTTTATGAGGAACGGGTTTAAGTGCCAAGCTCTTTTTTGGCTTTCCTTCTTCTTCTCCTCTTTTCAATGTGTACTCATGGGTAATAAGTGACCCGATGAGTTCATTTACTTCGAGTTTTTTAAGATCTCTAGTTTCAAGAATCACCATTACTTTTGATTCCCAACGTTTTGGCAAGGAGTTTAGAATTTTCCTTACTATCTCCAAGCTGGAATAAACTTTACCAAGAGATGTCAAACTATTTATAATATTAGTAAAACGAGTATACATAGAAGAGATAGATTCATCATCATTCATTTTGAACATTTCATATTCATGCGAAAGAACATAAATTTTTTATTCTTTGACTTGCGAAGTTCCTTCATAGGTTACTTCCAAGTTGTCCCAAATTTTCTTTGTTGTCCTACAAGTCATTATTCTGTTAAATTCATTACCATTGAGAGCATTATATAGAAAATTCATAACCATTACATTCACAGTATAAAGTCTATCGTCTTCACGATCAAACTCTTCATCTTCCTTTTTGACCTTTACTCCATCAACAATTTTTGTTGGAATATAAGGCCCATTTACAATACATTTCCAGATTTCACGACCTTGAGACTGAAGAAATATTCTCATTTTAGCTTTCCAGAAAGTATAATTGTCTCCACAAAATAGCGGAGGCCGACTACTGGATTGACCTTCAGTGAATGTAGCTGCAATGTTAGCCATATAATCTTAACTCAATAGATAATTAATCTTATAATAGAGCCCTTGCTCTGATACCAATTGTTGCCCAGATGACTAACACAAGATGGAGGGTGAATTTGGTTATATTATAAAAATTAACACTTATAAATCAAATACACAATATAAAATATAAATAGAATATAAAGTAGTAAGAAATGTAAAGAGTATGGTAAGAAAAAGCAAACTCAGTATTTTTACGAGGTTCAGCCCCACTGCCTACGTCCTCGCCTCAAGCTACCCCTTGAGGATCCCAAATTCGCTAGTCAATCTCCTTTAGGTGGAGATAGAAACCTATTACACTTTTGAGAAGTACCACTCCAAAGAATCTGTGTAGAACACCCTCTACACTTTCAATCACCTCACACTTGGTAATTCAACTATTCCCTGTGTAGAACACCTTCTACACACACAAGGGTTATACGCACCCTCTTACTGATACAAGAGTTGATAGTGGATAGACTATCAAAGTACACTCCTCAATGAGTGAGATAGAAACAATACAGCGCAACCTATATCTCTCACAAAAAGAATAAGAATTAAGGCTCAAAACTTTAGAAAAGAGAGAATGAGAGCTTTGAAAGAATGATGCAAAACTTAGCAGTAGATGTGTAAGCTCTTGTTGTTGTAATTTTTGTAAAACAAAAGTGAGCTATTTATAGACAAATGAGTCTCACTCAATCATCTTTCAAATTCAAAATTCAAATTTTGATGAAATCAGTGCATATGTCATTCAATTTTCAAAATTCAAATTTTTGAATGAAGTCATTACATATGTCATACACATGTAAAATATAATTTTTGAAAATAAAGCTTTTTATGAGATCATTGCATATGTCATGCACATGTAAAATATAATTTTTCAAATTAAAACTTTTAATGATGTAATGCATATATCATGTTTATGTCATGCATAAAAAAATGCAATTTAATGCTTTATGAGAAAAGATTAATTTTTGAGCCTTAATCCAATTTCGAATTTTATCAAGTGATGTACAAAAATAATCTATGAACTTCATTTGTAGGCTTGTTCTTTTATGCTTGATGTGCGCTTCGCTCCATTCCATAAATAATTTGAGTTTGAGACTTGAATTTATTTGTTATCATCAAAATCTATACGTAGATATGAAATTTGAAACCTTGGATTCAACAACAATCATAACTCTATATTTGCATCGACACAAGACATTTTCGAAAGTACTACAATTCCATGTCCAAATCAGAAAAATACAGAATCTGTTGAGGTATAGAATCGAATAAACTGTAACAAAAAAAAAACAAGAGCTTTTGACACAAGAGTACTCTAGGTCATAGCTACAATTAAAAGCAAAAATAACATAAAAATAACATACAGTTAAGGATCTTAACATCCATCTAAATTTTATCAATTAAATTTCATCATTTAAAAATAACATGTGTTGTATTATATATATTAGCAACACCCATCTAAATTTCATCAATTAAATTAGTCAAATCAGAAAGATGAAGGGGTACAATGACATTCATAACGAAATATGTTATATATTCAGGTCTCGAAGTCAAGGGGTGTATCTTGGGGGCTAAAATACGGCATATTTTGGGACAAAATTCATTATCCAGTACCTAGCCTAGATGGAAATTGAACCAGTAAATATCAAAAGGAAATAATGGAAGTGGTTTATAAATCACACGATAAGCTATTAACCTAACGGTAGGGTTTAAAAAAGTCCAGCCTTTGTGTAAGAATATTGAAGATCCCAAGCATACACTTATGGGTTGGCTACCATCCATTGACGGCGTTGCAGAGGTCAAGCCAATTCAGTGGATGTCCTGCGAGGAATGGAGGAAAATCGAAATCTTCATCCAATTGTTCTGAAGGTCGAACTAAGAAAGGGCGGAGACAAATGTAGGGTAAAGGCTGGGGGTCGAGTGCAAAAATCACATGGAGAATGGGAGATTTTTCGCCGGGAGTTTTAGGGTTTGGTCTCGAGTACTTGGGGTGAGGTTTATGTTGTGGAGAAAGGGGTCAATTATATGTTTGTGATGGAAAATATTTCGAGGGCCTCGGATCTTATTTTGCTGCATTTTGGCGCTGACTTAGTGAATCTGCCGTTATAAAGTTAATATTGACATGTGAATAACGATGCAACAATATAAAGTTAAATTGTTACAGCCATTATCGCAGCAATAAGAAATAAAATTCGTTGCAATAAAACCCTAGAGCTGCATAATGAAAAGCGTTGTACTTATTGCCTGACAATAACAAAGTCGCTGCAATAGCACGTTTAAGGCAGCTAAACTTATTGCAGCTAGAAAAAAGTTGCCATAATAGGCCATTTTTCTTGTAGTGATCCCACAATACTTTGTTTCCCCAACATTTTTGTACTATACCATTATATACCTACACACATCCCATTAAATTTACTAACACTCACCAATATATACATATAACATTATTCTTTACATATATGGCACACATATAATACAACATTATTACATATATGTGTATAATTGCCATATATATATATATATATATAAAACATAAGAATAATGATAGCTTTATCATCCATTTACCACCCTTTTACCACTTTTTTAATTTTTTTTTACTTAATGATTAACAAAGTGATTATTAATAATATTATATATTTTTGAAATTTTTTCTTAATGATTAAAGACATTACAAAAATATTTTTAAAAAAATAATAAAAAAATAAATACACTTAAAATGGTAAACAAATGATAAATGAAATGTAAGTATATCACTACTCATAACATAATTGCCTATCTGAAGAAGTTCTTGATATTATAGTTGGACTTACAACTTCTACTGAAGTATGGCATGCATTGGTGCACGCTTTTGCTTGTGTTTCTTCTGAATGAGGTCTTGCTCTCAAACAAAGACTTATTTCTCTCACTCATTGTTCAGCACTCTAAGTGTATTTCTGAGACATTTCAAAACCATTTGGGATGATGAGCTAGCAGCCATTGAGAAACCTGTACTAGACTATAAAAAATTCTAGTGACTTCTCATTGACCTTGATAAATACTATTAGGTGTTTACAACCACTATGATTCGTCCTCCCATTTCATCCTTGATTCTTTTTGTTCTTGTTTCCTTTTTGACCATAGAAAACCATTGGTGAAGGCAATCTATAAAATGATCACCCTCCTACATCATAACTTACACAAATTATTAAGTTAAAATTCTATTTAATACAAATATATTATTATATTTATATGGGCAATGCTATATACAGTCCAAAAAGTTAGACTCCTTTGCAGTCCAAGCAATAAACAAATAAAAAAATCTCTATTTTAGAATAAAATTGATTAAAACACCCTTATTTACAAATAAGAAACTTTAAAATTTTGAAAAATTCATTTCATTTAGTTATAAAAATGGAGCGTTTCTATGTGGACTGCAATACAGTCCATCAAATATGGACTGCAAAAAGAATTATCCTATTTATATATAGCATAATTAATAAAAACTATAAATTTATAATTATGTATATTATAAATATATATTTATATACATACTTGTATTAAAAAAAATTGATTGATGTGCAGGGGACGAGGAGGGGCCTTGCTGGGGTCATACTGCCCCTACTCGCGTCGCTGTCTTGCCATTTGCACTATAAGAAAAATAGGTATTTGTAACATTTTCACTACAACGAGAAAGACTATTTCTTATGAAAATAGACTATTTTGGTCACAAATAGTCATTCTGATTATAATTAAAGTGTCACAAATACCTATTTTTCTTGTAATATTGGGCTGAGGGAAACGAGGGCGGGGCAATGAGGGAGTTCTCCTCATTTGAAAGCCCATCTTCACTTCCAGTCTTAGCATTTGCTCCTCCTTCGATGTCTCAAACTCCCTTAACTTCTCTTGCATGCCAACCCTCAAGTAATTACTCAAAAGAGTCAATGAGTGCACCTATCACCCAGACAACATCTCTCTCACCAGATTCATCGTCAGCTTCTATAAAATCTCCAACCTTCCACATCATGATTATAGGTCACGGGCAAGGATTAGGAAACCAAACCCCGAATATGCAAATTTGCATACAATGTCTTCAATTATCGAGATACCAAACTCCATTTTTTTAGCCAAAAAAGCATCCTGGTTGGACACGAGTTATGTAGGAAGAGGTCACTACCTTGGCTGAAAATCAAATTTAGACCCTTGAACCTAGACATCTAGACATGAATGTGGAAGGTTGTAAATGGGTTTATAAAGCCAAATTGAAATTTGATGGCTCATTGAAAAGGCTTAAAGCTTGCCTTGTTGTAAAAAGGTTTACTCAAATTGATGGTGTCGTTTTTTCTTAGACTTTTTCTATTGTTATTAGATTCGCCACCATTTGAGTAGTCCTTATAGTTGCTATATCACAACAAGAAATAAGGCTTTTTCCGGCAGTTGAAATTCGCCGCAAACAGCCTTCAAATCGTGGCAAATAATTTTTTCGCGGCGTTTTTGTGGCGCTGCTATTTTCGCCGCTAAAGTCGGGAGGGTAAAAGACTTTAGCTTCGAAATGGCCTAGGGTTTTGACCATGGTTACAGTCGATGAGATAAGACTTTCTGCCGCGAGTGAAAAACAATTTGCGGCGGTTTAAAGTCGCCGCAAATAGTCTTTTATAAAAAAAAATACTAGTGAACCAATTTCACTTGTTTTACTAGTATTTTGTTAAAATTCAATATAATAAACTCTCATGTGATATCTAATGATTATTCTAAATAAAAAGAATATCAAAACAACATCCAATAAAATAAATTAATGATAGGCATGGAGTACAGAATTTAAGAGACAGGTAAACTAATATTATACCTTCTTGCCTTTTCCTTCTAGCACAGCATAAATAATACCACAAACCCAAAAGAGTTGCTATGACTACGATTAAATAATTTTCTAGATGACATTTATGGGGCATTAATAATACATGCAAAGAAATTTTCCTAAGAAATAGACAAAAAAGATATTTGATCGCGATAGGATGAATGATGCCATTGATATCTGGCTTCTATTAATAAATTGAGCATTCTATGATAAGTGTAGCACACTAATCAGAGAGAACTTACTATATTGCACATTGGTTTGGTTATTTTTCCTGTATGTATAAACCATTTATGATCATCTAATTATTTGTAAAATAGTTGAAGAACCCCCTAATCAAGCAGAAAATTAAAAGCTAGAATGATGTAATAAAATTCATTCATCTCTCATTTCACATATATCCTACCACTTCAATAATATAAACTAGTTTAGTACCTTTGCACAACTTTTGGTATATCAACAAATAGTGTCCAATATATAGATATATAACTTCAGCCAACTATAAATTTATAAGCTCACATGTATAATATTTTACTGCAGTGTATGCACTAATATCAGAAACATAATTTCTACATCACTCCAAAAATAAAAACAACAGTACCTGGAAAATGTTTAGCCAAACTCCCATTGTAGTGGCAGCATGAGGGACAGGCCTTTGAAACATGGTAAGCAGCTTTAATGCATCAAGTTTGATTTCTGTAATGTTGTTCTGCATTGTGTGGAACTAATCACTCACTTTACTAAGAACCAAAACCAACTTAAAAAGAGAAAAAATGGTGGGAGTATCACTAAAAGCATTATATACAAAAGCAGCAAAAGCAAATGCAAGAGGGAATGCACAAGCACACATCATGACCATTCCAAACTGCAATGCCAACTCCAAACAATCTGAAAGGGAATGCACAAGCACATACCATGCAAAGGAAAGATTTGCAAAGTAGAATTATATGCAAAGTTGTTACTTTATAGCTTACCTCAAAGTATTCAATAAGCTTGCATGAATCTGAACCCAGCTATCCATAATATGTTATTTCTCCTCCCATTTTCATCAAAATAAGCTGTAAGAAATATAATTGATATGTAAAATGTATTAGGGGAAAATGGTTTAAAGTTAGAGACTTAAGTGCATGAGCAGCCTCTTCACTTCACAAAATAACAAACCTAAGGTGCTGGCTGTATCAAGTGTCTCCTGATTCATAAACAACAGTTCACTATTAATACATCTCATGAAAATCATCAAATTCAGGTGCCTATGGGCTATGGGTCACCTGATCAAATAACTAACCAATATCACTTGCTTCAGAGCAAAGCAACCAACTCAATCGCTAGATTCAGGTGTATCAATCCACATCTTTTTTATTTTATTTTCGATAAGTTCACATTATTAGAAAATTAACCAATAACACAGCATAGAATTTCCTAAGTTACAAACAAGCGTATATATGAAGGCTGCTCAAACCCTACCATACTGATAAAATAAATTAATATCAGAACTAGAAGGAACATGATTAATATAGTTTACTATTGACAGGGGGCAATAATCTGCTTTATTTCTTCCCCAAAGTTTGCTTACTCATCATTGATACAAGAGAACAAACAAGTAAGAAAATGAATCAAACAGCAAGTAAAAGAAACTATGCAGAAAACAGACCATGACACTAACATTTCAGATCCAAAACTAAACAAAATATAACCAACAAAACCAGATGAAACAAGCTAAAGAAGATCCAGCCAAGAGGAACCCACTCTAATGTCACGGACATAAGCTCAAAGGAACCCACTCAATGTGCTTCAAAAACTCCGTGAGACCATTTCTTAGCCAAAATAAAGACATAAACCAGATTAACCACAAAAAAATAAATTGAGTACAATTTTTTTTTATAAACCAGATTAAACCTTACTAAACTAAGTACTATTTTTTTTTATAAGTAATAAAATATTTTATTCCCAAAAAAATAGGCATAAGCCCAAGAACACATACTAAACTGAGTACAATTGAGTAAAAGGAACCAAAACATAGATAAGCATTATTTGTAAATGTGAATAAATAGCTATAATGTAGGATAAAATTAGTGATAATAAACAGAGTAAAAGGAACCAGAATATAGATAAGCATCATTTGTAAATGTAAATACATGAACAAAAGCATTAATGTTCAAGAAGCACAACATAAGAAATACTTACACGCCTCTCTTCTTGTTCCAGTTGAGTTTGAAGGTCACATTGGTTCAAATCAGCCACTGCTTGCACCTGAAAATATAATTTTAAAAGGAGCACTATTATAAAAGAGGAACTCAATAAGCAGGGCAAGCAAATGACTTCACAACGTTTCATTAAAGCAAAATTTACAGTTCATCAAACAAAAATAATCAGAGGAACACGAATATTTTTTACAACACAATTAGAGGATTTAGAGAAAAATCTGGAACTTTCACAGAAAATAAAAGAAAAAAAAACCTATTATTTCTCCTCTTCAGGCTTGGGACGCTCTTTATCCAGGTGATAAGATCTACCTGCCTTTGACTCTTCAAACGAATAAATAAAGGGAGATCAAAACTAAATATTAAATGTAGAAAAGAACACTGGACTGGCAAGAAGTAAAAAATGTTAGAAAATAAATAGGAATCCAATAATCCTCTATTTTCATGAAAACCTAACAAAAAAATCTCCTAATCATGCTAAAACAACCAATAAACACACAAATTTATGATAACAAACTTAAAGGACAAGTAATAGAGAGAGCTAGAGGAACGGGTAGAGAGAAAGAGCAACAAATGGAGAGAGAAACTCACTTGCTAAGTGAGACGCCGACAATCCAATATGGTAGCCACGAAGGGGTTGGGGGTTGGGGGCACAATCACAGAGAGAGAGAGAGAGGTTGGGGAAAAATCGTCGGGGGCATCACGCTGAAAGAGGGAGATCAGATGTGTTAGGGATTTGAGAGAAAAATGAGGGTATCGGGCTGGGTAAATATTTTAAAAGACTGTTTGGGCGCTTTCTTAGCGCCGCAAAAGGCCATAAAAATCGCCACAAAAACTAAAACACTCGGTTAAATGTCAGCTAAACATAAAGTGCCGCTTTAAGCGCACTTCTCCGTCGTTTGCAATTACGGCAAAGTTAAAAACGCCCCCATAGATGATATTTCTTGTAGTGTATTGTCAAAAGCTGGAAACTTAGACGACCATTAGCAATCAATGGTGGTGGTGCTTGAGTTTCACCATTCACAAATTCTTGAAGATCATAACTTTCAAGGGTATTAAGTATTTGTGTCTTCTATAGGAGGAAGTTGGTGGAAGAGAAATGGAGTAACACAGAATTGGCTATGTTCTGGGTCATGGGGTATGGATGTCTATCAATGGAAGAGGTAAAATTGGAGGACATAGCTACAAGGAAAATAATCTTTCTATCTCTCCGTAACCTCCGATACCATGAAAATATTTGTGAAATCCTATCTCATCCCTTGAGATGGAGAGATGTAATTTGTATTCAGATTATAGTGTTGTTACAGAATAGAGATATACAAGGTAAACTACAATTGTGCAACTAACGCAGTGTGTACAATCAGACATTCTCTGAAATAGCTCAAATAAAAAAAAAAAAAAGACACTTTTTGAAATAGCAATTAACACACACTCCATCTTTTCATTTTCCGTAACTTTTTCTATGTTTGCATGCATTTATTATTTCACTTCGGTTTTTTTAATTTTGCTTTATTTTTATGTTTGCTTTTTAACTAATCAGCTATGACGTAAGTATAGTATTAATAGCAAGTTTTTAGTACGTTTTGTACAAAAAGCGTATATTGGTTTATCCTTGAGTAGAGATATCGATATCATGCATGGAGGCATGATATCCTCCTTTGTTTGTTGCTGTTATGTCTTGAGTAGACTTGAGCTCAGATCACATATGTACGTCTGTCAGTGGAGATATTTCCCAACAAACTTTCAACTTGAAAGCTGTTTTATGAATTTAATTTATTTTTTAATATTATTATTATTTTAAAATTAAAAAAAATTAAATTAAAATTTAAAAAATATATATTTAAAATTTAAAATTTTAAAAAGGTATATAAAATTTAATATTTTATATAAAAAAAAATTAAAAAATATAATAATAAAATTAAAATAAATTAAAAGGATTTAAAAAGGATTTAGAATGAAGCCACTCCACTCATTTTCTTCAATGCTCCAGTAGTTGTCGGCGGCAAGCCTCCCACCGTAAAGTTCTCCAACTCCAATACAAACATTGAACACATTAGGTAAGGAATAATCATGATGAGCTAAAACACCTCTGGTCCTGCTGCCCCTAAATTCCTCCTCTAGGCCGGTTCATGACTTCTATCAAAATCATGATATATAATTGCGGCTTGTGGCGTCAAATTTAGATAAAGGAATGGGCTACTAATGTTTATTAGACTCTAAAATAGAAGAAGATATGGTTAGTTTTGCACATGTTATTTTGGTGAATCATTTACACTTACGCGAGAAGTGATCAATACTAGTATGTTATCTTATTTATAATTAAGCTTGTGTATACATTTACATATAAGTTTACCAAAATTAATGGAATTTGATATAGTACAATTAATAGAGGTCACATATTATTTGAATATTTACAATAATGATTAATGAATTAAGTCTCTGCATATATATGACAAAAAGATCAAGCATAGGCTAGCTTTACATCTACTATCAATTATTAGATGTTTCTTGAATACGCGCGGACACATGCATGATGACATTCCTATTCTAGTATTATAGGACCATGTATAATGTCAATTAACATTGGTGCTTACATATATAAGCAATTTTAAATTATATATGTCATATGGTAATAGGCCGATTTTTAAAGTACCATGTCATCCATATTTTTGGAGTACTAGTACTTAATAAATTTCTTAAGTAAATAATCCCTCTTTTGGTATACATATATATACATATATATATATGATGACATGAATACGTACGCAGGCAAAAGTGGATGTTGCATTCCTATACTCTAATAAATTTCTTCTTTCATTTTTGGTTAAGTCAATAGATTAATATGCAGCTCATCAAGATTAGGGGTGTTCATCTAGATTTCGAATTCCTAAATCTGGAACCCGGATTTAAAATTTTCTTAAACATTTAAAAAAAAATTAAAAAATGTTAAGAAATAAATAAAATTTTAAACCGGATCGAGTACAATCCGACTCAGATAAACACCCCTAATCAAGATCCATCACATGAATTGATCCACTAGTACTGTTAATCATGTGAGGAAAAGAAGGTAGTAGGTTTGGTCGTTTTGTGATTATTGAAAAGTTTTGAATTAATTAGGATAGCGACTGCAATTTTCTAATAATTTGTAGGTAGGGAACATAAATATAAGACAAAAAGTGGATACGTGGCCGGCATTGAAAAGGACCGATCGAATTGATGAAATCCAACCCAACATGGAGGTAGCTAGGACGACTAGCAGCGCCTGACCAACCTAACAGTGGGGCCCGGGTCGCAACGTCTTGAGAACTGGGTATCTCTAACTACCCTTCAACTTAATTTAAATGCCCTACTTCAAATCCCATTCCAACATTCCATGCAACATTTGGGCATATTTTATATATATATATATATATATATATATATATATGTAATATACACCTTTATTTTCCAATTTACTTTTAGTCGTTAATAATTTATTTTAATCATTAATAATCCTTTTCGTCGCTAATGTTATGTCACTATTACTCATTTTTCTTATAGTGAATACGGATAAAAGAATTCAAAATAATTAAAAAAAAATTGTTCAAATTAAGCCTCGATTGGATTAAACTAGCTATCTCATCTCACATCCTGATTTCCAAATATCACTTAAACACAAAACACATTTTAATTTGAGATTTTCAAATTTTTGTAGTTATTCATTACCGAATCATTACAAGTTTCTCAACATTTCAAACAAAATATAAAACGTAATTTCAAAAACAAAATTATACTAAAATATATATTCTAACAAGATTTTAACTTTTTAATATTTTTATTTAAATTAATAAAAAAAAATTTAAAAATTCTGATAATTTTATTTAAATTAGATGAGATGAGATGAATTAATTTGTTAATTTTAGTCATATTTATTGATCATTCTAAATTTAAATTCTAGTTTCTTTTCGCATATATATTATTTTCATCTCATCTCATCTAATAATTACTACTTTTTCAAACTAAAAATAAATAAATAAACTATTCAACTTTATCAAAATTTTAAACAAAGATAATATTATAAAAATTTATTATAAAAATATTTTATTAATTTTCAACTTTTATCTCATTTCATCTATGTAACCAAACGAGATCACCTAACTATCAATCAATTAAATAGAAGTCACCTTATATGTGTCACGTATAATGAGCTGATATGATAGACAATATTAATATAAACAAGTAACAGATCATACTAAAACTTATCCGAAAATGGAAACCCAGATGCTTTGCTTTTGAAATCCAATATGGAGAAAAGAAGTTAAATGAAAGATATCGAAAAGAGTACTGGTATATGGTCCCTCCTTTTTTGTCTCTTTTATTTGAGTCTTACGTGCTACAGAGAATCAAAACTTGGCACGTTTAGTCTTTGATAATGGTATTATATATTAATCCCAAAAGTGAAGAAAAAAAGAGAGATCTTAAAAGGCCCACAAGCTTTATTTTGTCAGCGTTTTCAGCATATTGTATATACCTTTATGAGTTCCAAAAGATTATCTGATTTGCCTTCATGCATTCAGTCGATCATTAGCTAAATCAATTGATCAACTCTTGATCTTTATGTATACTTAAGCGCCCAAATTGTCATTGCTTAACAGGCTCATGATTAATTTATTTTATTTAATCCAGTTTCTTTGCATATGATCATGAGCTGTAAAGTAGTCTAGCAAATTAATCTCCGATCTTGGAGAAAAAGTGGAATATTTTGGTAGGCTGGAATCTTATGGGAAATGATAAGTACGGTTGAGAATTTGCAAGCGACGTACAATTACTTTAAAAAAAAATGAATATCTATGAGATCCACATAAAAAAAAGTTAATTTTTTTAATAATAGATCCTACTTTTTTTCAAAATGATTACACGCCGCTTACAACTTTATTATTGTATATAGCATTACTCGAATCTTATACTACTTTAACTGATTTGCAGATGAGCACGAGTTTATTAATTTGATAAAAATATTTTAATTTTTTTATTATCCATAAGGTTTTCAAGTACTTGGGAAGGTAAAAATTAAATAGTGAGATGAGATGTAATGAGTTTAGATAAAAATTAAAAATTAAATAAAATATTATTTTTAATATGATTTATTTTCTTAGTTTTTGTGTAAATCTTAAAGCTCGGTGTAATCGATTCATGATTCGAAATGAAAAGAAGATGGGCCATGAACATTGAACAACATATAACTACATGCACGAATAATCCCCACCTTGTTTTACAGGAAACTGCATGCAAATGAGCTACAGCTAGTTCAAGTGTGAGGCTAGGTCAGGTACTACTGCAGTCACATTAAAAGAATTAATTAATTCACTAAATATCAATAATATACGACACATATTTTTATATGTAAGCAACATTAATAGCATTATTTTATCTTGAGTTTTATAATATACTTAAAAAAAATTATATTTCTTCTCCGAGGTTGACGATATATATATATATACATATATATATATATATATATATATATATATATATATATATCCTCCAACATAATCTGTTGGGAGATCTTGCCCATTTTTTACGTAAACCTAGTGCTCTACAACTGCATGTGTACATATAATTAAGTAGCGTAAATATAGATATATATATATATATATATATATTTATATAATACGTTTTTTATGCACGTTTATATATATATATATATTCGATTTGCTGTACTTGGTACTTGATGTCCCTTTCATTTTTTCTAAATAAATTTAATTGATGGACTTTCCCATCTTCAATAGTTTAATTATTCTCACGGCCTAGCTATCTCTAGCTGGGTTTTCTTCACTTATTAACTTAACAAAACATATTTTTCATGTGTTTATTCCTTAATTAATTAAAGTGGAGAAACTTATTAAACAAAATAATGATGAGTTTGATTAAAAATTATAGGGATTATAACATGTAAAAGTCATCTAGCTAGCTAGCATTTCCTATAAACAAGATCAAAATCAGTACTTTTTATTATAAGGTACTGATCGAAATTGAAGGATTTGATGATGAACCACTTTTGATTATATATATATATATATATATATATATATATATATATATTATATGAATTATGATCATTAGCTAGCTGTATGATCATCGATCTAAATTGATCGTAATTACATTTTAACACAATAATTAATTTAAAAAAGTCATATCCCAATAATAAGATTTCTAAATTTGGATATGATTTTTATAGAAACAAAAGATGCGTGATGGAAACGTATGTTTTGTATATGTATATATTTATAGCGCCTTAGTTTCAAGCTGAGAAATTGGATCCAATTAAGAAAAACGTGCTAGCTATCTAACTAGATTCCCTGAGTTTATAATAATTATGTTTTCGTAATATTAAAGGGAGAAAAACGTAACGGAGTTATGTTTACAACTTTACAATATAATATGTCGAAAATTAATTAAAGAGATTTACCTTACATCAATCTATGACTACTGCAACAAGTTACAACGATGCATGCTGGGACATGTTCCACGTGGTATGACGTTGTGAGCCCCATACATGCTCCAGTTACTCGGGGAGTCAGGTATTTTGTACTTTCGGCCCCCTTCCAACTTGGCACCCAATTCAAATCATCAGGAACGTGGCAAGGGTCATATCTGTCCTTTCAGCTCCCATCCAACTGGCCGCCATGGCTGGCAGCCAATTCCGATGAGGAACGTGAAAGGGTACAACCTGGCAGGTAAAATCTATAACCCTGATAGTGATTTGTTTATTTCTTTATATTTTCGCAGAGAATTCTGATATCTGGGCTTGTCGGAGTCTTTGGCCGAAAGGATATTAATAGTACAGTGATAAATGTTAAATTATTTTATAAAATTCTTGATTAATATTTTTGATAAATGTTAAATTTTTTGATTAAAGAGATATTTTTTTTAATAATATTGTAAATTTTATTTATTTTTAAAAAAATATATAAATAAATAAAAATAATTTGACTTGTTGAAAGATATAGCACTAGTACTCTAATACATCCACTAAGAGTAGAGAACGAATAAAAAATACCGATAAAATTATTTGTTTTTTATTTTTCCGTATATATTTTAATCCTTTTGAGCATTTAAAAATAAATCTAACCACTATAAAACAGAAAATAAAATCGGGAGCATTGTCGGAATTAAAGCCAAAGCATTTTCCGCGACAAATATTGCGATTCAGCAGTGCGGTACTGTACGCCCGTAGCGAGGACATGATCTGAATCATCTTTTTTTTTTTTGTTTTTTTGATAAGAGCATTGACTATTAATATTATTATTTATTATTTATTATATTTTTTTTATAAGGAGGTTTGCATATGGGACAGGGATCATGTCAGTGAAATTACATTTTCACGTGGTGTTGGGGACTCCAATATTGCATCAGTTGACAGCTCTGGACTGTACTAATTCCACTGAGGTTCCGTTATTTTGAGTTGAGTTTATTTTAATTTATTTTTATTTTGTTATTATAATTTTATAATATATTTATATAAAATATAAATTTTTATATACTTTTTAAAATTTTAATATATATTTTTTAAATTTTAATATATTTTTTAAAATCTTAATATATCTTTTTCAAATTTTAAAATAATAACAATATTAAAAAATAAACTAAACTCATCACAACTTATCTTATCTTCGAATCCAAACAAGATCTAAATGAATTGATAGGGAGTCAAATTTCGCGTATAAATTATGCAATAATAAAGGCCGATTTGGATTACTAGAACCTCCTCTCATTTAATTTAAAATTTATTATTATATTTTTTAAAATTTTTATATAAAATTTTTAATATAATTTTTTTAAAATTTTATTACATATTTTTAAAATTTTAATTTAACTTTTTTAATTTTTAAAATAATATTAATAACAAAAAATAGATTAAACTTATTTTAATTCATTTCATCTTTTAATTAAAATTGAAATTTAGATTTAAAATTTTATATTAATTATAGTTAAAAAATTAAAAAAATATATTAAAAATTAAAATACTTATTTATTCAACCCAAACGAAATAAAAAATTAAAAAAATTAATACGAAATACAATTAAAAATAATTTATAACCTATTTTCTATATAAATTTTCACAAAAGTTTTTACAATATCATGTTCTATCCACATATATATGTGGGGCCATCGCAGATATCAACCATAGACATATTTTTATAACAAAACAAAATCAAATGGTAATAGCACATGATTGATGGCCCATGGCCCCATGGGCATAGTTTTTCGCAAGATTCTTTATGCATTATAAAACTATTATTGAATTTATAAATAATAAAATTGATAAACTGATAAATCTGATCGAATATAAAATCGATTTGGTTGGAGACCAATTTTATATTTTAAAATCGATCAAAATTTGTTTAATTTTATTTTTTCATTTCCTATACATCGGATCAGATTGGTTCATTTAGTTTTATATTATGTAAGATTTATTATATAATAATTTATAAAATAATTTGATATTATATACTAAATTGTTTATTAAAATAATTTTAAATTTTAAATTTTAAGTTTTAAATCTTATTATTCACGTATAATAATAATATAAAATTAATATAACATTTGATATAATATAAATTAGTCTGATATAATATCATCATTAAAAATGTTAATTTTATAACATAAAACTTTAGTTTTAAACATGAACATTTAATCATACATTATTAATAATATATATATGTATTGAGGATAAATATATTTTTAATAAATATATTTCTTTACATTTGATCATATACACTCATATAAAAAAATATTTGTAGCTATCTTATTATCACTAACAAATATGTAAGCAAGTATATTATCACTAAAATATAAAATCAAATATATAAATAATTTAGACACTAATATATTATGATCACTAGTATATATTATATCACGATATGATACTATTATATATATATATATATATATATATATTAATCCTAATACTATTTATAGTAATCCCCTGATATAAATTGTAACTATATAATATAAATCATTATTGTATCACTAGCTACAGTACTCATACTATATCACTATATAATCTAGCTAGTATAATATTTGATGTAGGGAGATCTAAATCAAATGATGTTGAGTTGTAAGATTGCATATTGATAGAACTGAGATACCATGATTTGACAAATCAGCGCAAATACGATAAGTGATTATGATATTTTTCTAATTGGGATAGTTTTGGGTGCATTTCAATCTTTTGACAATAATTTTGGCTACGGGTGTCGAAATCATGTATAAAATCTCAATTCGAAAAACTCTTTTCGATACGTATGCTATGGCTACCTAGCTATGCTCGGTGTGCATCTTTTTAGACCTTCAATTCTATTGTTTTCCCCTTTGAATCACTATTTTTAGTTATTTTTTGTCATTTTTAGTAATATTTCGTTTGTCAATTAACAAGTGATTCTGAAACTGATTTGAACTAAATTTCTAACAGAATACTTATTTTATTTTGTATTTCATTTTGGCATTATTTTTGAAATTTTGTTATTTTTGACAAAATTCCAATACAAATAATTTTTGGCTATACAGTTTGGCTTGTGGATTGATTTTCAACATTGTTTGATTTCATAATATTCAATTGAATCTTATAAACGTTTTTTTTTTTTTTTTTTTTGTGTTTTGGACAATTTTCTTCTGTTATTTCTCATGAATAATCTATTGAAACTAACTTGCTGAGTAATTGCTATTCTGTCCAGCATCAATATCACTATATCACCATATATACAATCGTAATACTATACTATAATTGGAAAAATGGACTAAATCGGACCAAAATCTATAAAATCAGCAATATCGATTTAGGATTATAATGGTGTGGTATCGATTTTTCAATTTCTAAAATCGGTATATACTAATTCGGTTATAATCAAATATATCCAAAATCAAGCCGAATTGAATCAATTACTATTTAAAAATATTAAAGAATATTTGAAAAGAAAAGAAACTATCACTTGGGACCATGGATGATGATGGATCCCAGTAGACGACCCATCTGCATGCAGTGTTTGTTGGTGTGAGGTACCTACCAGGCAACCAAGTTTTTCTGCACTGATACATGAATTCTATCCCTTCTTACAAATATACTAATTATAAGTGTATATATATGTAATCAGTTGATCTACTCAGTCCTACATATATATGTATCACATATATATCTACTAATGTGTCTCTTATCTTTTATCTTTTTATTTTTTTCTCTCAATAGATGTACGTGTATATATATAATATGTGTATATATACATAATATATTATATGTGTATATATACATATTATATATATACACACAAACATTAGATAATATGTGTCTCTTATCTAATGTGTGTGTATATATAATATGTATATATATACATATAATTATATATATGTATATACATAGACCTTACACAGTATTAAAAACATTACCACCACCCATTACACAGTATATATGTCCATTATTTCTTCTTTTCTTCCTCAAAACAAAATTAAACTAGATTATGAAATGAGAATATGTCATTGAACCACATCTTTTTCCACCAACATTATCTTTTTGGTTCGACAAATCTCTATTAAATAGTGAGAAAAGTATAATTATGATCATGTCACAAATCCAATATAATCCAATAATTCTTATCTTCATATATTTCTGGCACTTAAAGAGATGATATTGCTGACAGTAAAGGATAATGATGCTTGGTATCATACATACATATATATATATAATATGTATATATATACACACACGAGGGTTTGAAAATGAGATCTGCATATATATATATATATATATATATATATATATGTATGTATGTATGGATCATACAATGTTATAAAACTGCTGTCATACGTTAATTGTAGGTAATTATCTGGCCATGTACGTACGTACGTACGTTTTAAATTATCGAACATTTTTTTTTTAATCTTTTTAAAATAAATGTCAAGTCATTTGTAAAAAATGCCAATCACATGTTAATGTGTATACGCGCGCATGTACAGCTCAAACTTGTTAGCTAATTATTATGCCTACGCGGCAAATTATATGCATGTTTACTAGATCATCATGTGTATGTGTAGCTTTTTAAAATCATACTCGATCAGCAGCCTATACCAATGCCTTTTCCTATGCATTAATTAAATAATCTCCTAGCTGTTACATTTTGAAAAACAATTTCCCTTTTCATCGGAGTTTTTCTCTTTCGACTGAAATGTGGGCTAACTAATACAAAAATAATATGACTGCTGCCGGGTCCGGCCGATGGATCATGACTATCACATCTATCTCATTATTATTTATAAACAAAATATTATTATATATCAATTATTTAATACTATTTATATATGATCTAAAATATAGCATTATTGAACTTAATTAAATTGATAGATGCAATTCATATATATATATATATATATATATATATATATGTTCCATTAACAAAAGCGGTTATCCACGTAGTCCGATGCTTCTTCAAAAACGTCTTCATAGAAACTCATTTATAATAAATAACAATCATCGTTAACTCATTTAATTGAAAACTATTTGCTAACTTGATCATAATCTTGTTGTCAGTCATGGAACTGTTTATAAGCATTCCTTTCAATTCTATTGGATGGCTTTATGGCCCAAATCTACCTATAAATTTTCTCCATTTTGATTTGTATGCTACGTATTACCTCCTTTCCAATCGTTGATACGTCTATTATTTTTTTAAACATATTTGAAATTAAATTGTTTGCTGTGTTCCCAATGAAAAATCTGATTGGCATAAGAAATGAACTTCCAGGACAATATAAAATCTTTGGGAGAAAATAAGTACTTACATGTTTATTTTGATGGTTGAGTGGCATTATCCTCTTTATACGCCTTGAGTTATTGTGAAATGTTACAGGGATTGATATTAATATTGTGAATTTTGCACCGGCTAGTATTCACCGTACCGGTCATTGCAACAGTATGGGAGAAATAGTAGTTTCGTTCCAGATTAAATACCAGTCGATTGCTTTGGTGCATTCCGGTCAAATGTCGACCATTTTGATGCGTTTCGATCAATACCAGTCAAAATTAGTGTACTAATCAAAGCCTATCTAAAGACTATTTTCTTAACTATTTTTAATCTTTTTTTTCTCGAGTACTGAAAAAAAAATCCCGACTCCTCTTTTTATGATAAAAATGAGTGATTTTTTTTTAATAGTTGGATTGAGAATTTAGAGGTATTATTGAGTTTTATGATTATGGATTTTAACTTTTTAAGACTTGCATTGATCATGTTATTTTAAAATATAGTTCGTAAAAATATAATTAATATATCTATATATAGACTATCCAAAATAATATCCAAAACGGTATTGGTATCGATATATTTTATTCTAATGTCTTAACCGAAATAGTCACCTATACAATATTAAAAACTTTGATTGATATATATGACTGTGAAGGGCCGCTACTCTTTAGAAATTGTTGGTGCTTCAGATGACGCCCAGAGAAGGGGAGTGGTTTTACCCTTCCAACCCCTTTCACTTGCATTTAACCATGTCAATTACTACTACATGGATATGCCTGGCGCTGTAAGTCCCACATTTTTAATCATTTCATGCTTTAATCACCAAATGGATTCAAGTTTTCTTTATTAGTTTTGAAATTCTTTATGTTCCAATCAAAATTACCTTTCCTCCAAACAGTGGTGTAAAAGATTGGTCTTTGACACCAAGAAATGAATACTGAAAGGGCTTGAAGAAGATTGTCTTCAATTGCTTTAAGAGCAGACGTATTGACGGCAGTACTTGTACGTGGGTGTAAGTAGTGGTGCTTAGAAGACAACCGACCGCCTTATGGACGTGTTAGGAAGAAGAAAGGTAGGTATATAGCTACATCGAAGGAGCCATATTACCATATTCGTCTATGGCCACAGATACACACACAACAAATTTGCACAACACATTTTACAATAATGTTGTCAGATGAGGACATTTATGTAAAGTAACATTATTTTTATAAATTAATTTACAAAATTACCTTTCATTTAACTCGTTGTAAAATTTATTGTAAAAAATGTTGCGTAAATATCATTTTCCATTCGTCTATATCCTAAAAAACCAAGCAACGTTTTCCCCAATTAGTATAACGTGCCCTGCATGCCTATAACTAGTATATATATAAGGGGAGTGCTAGCTTGCATCCTGGTGCAATGGATCCCGATGTATCCCGTTTTCAGTTTCTTTTTTTTAGTTTTTTCTTATATGATTTTTAAATAAGTGGTTTTAAATAATATTATGATTTTTTTTATATTTTAAAAAAATAAAGTGTTTGTTCATCTTAAACATTTTTTAAAAATATAAAAAAATTATAACATTATTTAAAAATAATTACTTAAAAATCGTATAAAAAAAAGTAAATAAAAAAAAAAAACTGAAAATGGGATCCAGAATCCATTGCACCGGGACATTTAGCATTTTCCATATATATATAAAAGATGAAAACCTTATTATATCTGATAAGTTCTTCATAGTTTTATATATAACCTAGATAGAAATCTCACCATGATCAACTCATAAGTCATAATAATCATAATTTACTACGTCAATTAATGACTTTTACGTCGATCTCGATGGCAGGTAAAGTGTAAATAAACCCTAGATCTGGGTCTTTCAAATATTATATATATAATAATATATTGTTTATACAAGAGTTTGGCAGTTTGTGCTAATGAAGACAAGAAATATGGAAATCGTCGCATTCAACTGAATTGACAGATTACCAATCTTTTTAATTAAACAAAGAGAAGATTAGATCATGATCAGCCCGTTCGATGAATTAACATCGATCATCTCAATCGTCTGGCCTACATGCACAGCGCGCTCGCGCATGTAGGCATTACTATCAGGCCTTGAAATTAAGGCACGTCGGTAGCTAGCTGCAGACTGATCATCAGCGATAAATCAGCTTTCTCATATTTTACATGTTATATGTCCGAGAAATGCTACTGATCCTACATCGATGGGCTCCTGACAGTTTTTTTTTTTTTTTTCCCCTCAATAATTAAGGAAGTCTATATTAATAATGTTGTGAATTTTTTAAAAATATTAAAAGAATATTAAAAAATAGAAGTAAAAATAAGTACTAGTAGTACTGTCGAGAACCTTGATGTAGCAAACAGTTCTTTGGCTTAATAACTTCACGTACATAGTTTGACCAAATTAAGATTCTTATTCCACTATATATATATATATATATATATATATATATATATATATATATATATATTTATATACAACTAGATAGAAATAACGTGTAAAGCACGTTTATTTAATTTAATTTTTAATAAAAATTTAATGATTATTCATAATTAAGTATATGATAAATAATTATACGTTTTCATATATTATAAAAAAAAATTAATAAAAAATAATAAGATAGTTTCATAAATAAACATAATATATAGTTTTATCAAACTTGTTTGAGATAATTTTGATTAAAGTTTTAATAAAATGTTAGTTCAAGATATGATACTTTTTTAATTCCAAGATGATAATTTAATATTTGTATTATTTTGTACGGCCTCAAAACAGAAAACATTAAAATATCTATAGTTTTTTAGTTATGTGAGTATTTTTAAGAAATAATATGATTTTTTTGAAAATATAAATTATATAGTTGATAATTTATATAAGAATGTTATATTATAATTTATAATTTATAAATTATAATTTATATAAATTTATTTAATCATATATATTTCAATTAAATATCAAACATATAATATTAATTATATTTATTGCTTATTATTACCAATTTAATATAATTATAATAAATTGTATATACCGTATATTAACTATATATATCGTATATATACTTAATTTAATAAATAATGCATTCATTTTAAAATTATAAATTATTTTTTTAAAAATTAAATTGTTAATCATATAATAGGAATAAAATTTTTATGAATAAAATTAAACTCTCTAACGTATAAATTGTTATGAATGGTTTATTTTTATATATATTGTTATATTTATATATTCTATACTATTATTGTGTCATTCTATATTATTATTATTATTCTATATTTATTTTACATAAAATAAAATTTAAAAATATGTCCTAAGTAAGAATTTTAAAATAGAAATTTGTAGCATTATTTATGGGCTTAATGAATTGTGTTTAAAGTATTAAGTGGTATTAAATAGATGTTAAATGAGTTTTAAATGGAAAGTTTACTATTATAGAAAGTTGAAGAGGTGGAATTAATTTTAATGCCAAGAACATTATTTCAGTGAATAAATTTAATAAATTATATTTAAAACGGAAATTTTCATTAGATGCAGTATTAATTTTAACAGAAATTGACGGAAAATGTTAACTTTAACGAAAAAACAGGAATTTCTGTTAAAACAAGAATTTCTGTTAGATAACCACTTTATATATATAAAGATATAGGCCAGGCATGTTTGTTAATTATGTACGTCAAGATCAGTATATATATCCTCCTTATATTAATCAGCCAGCTTCTATTTAACTAAAAATTTTGTTGAATGAAAAGTGGCCCTGGAGATCGACATAAAGCTAGGAAATTAAACTACATCAATCAGAACGAAGGTGATATCCAGCACGAGTACTAGATCAAGAGATCATATATGAAGAACATTATTCCCACATGCCAGAAAACACAGGGAATTAATTACTATAATTTGTACGTACGTGTATTTATTTGAACAACAAGCTGCCGAATATATATATATATATATATAATATATATATATAATGATCGTATAGAAATCCATAGGAAATCTTGCATTATTGATATATAATTACACATAGAGCAGGCTGGCCACCAAATTAAAACAATATCACACAAAATCTTACTACAGCCACTATTTATTAGTTTCAAGTACTACATGATTTGGACTAAATTATTCATTCCAGATCTGCCTAGACATTAATCATACTTTGAGTACTAGCTAGTCAAATTATTCTTCAAACCATTCCCCACAAGAATTAAGAAGTGATGAGAAAGAATACTGGAGATTTGGAGCCACATAATTCATGGTTTGACCACAATTACTTATCTTCCAATCTTGCAGCATATCCCGATGATCAGAGTACGGCATTAGAGGCTGTTGGGCTGCAGAAACTGGCGATAAATCATTACAATTGTCGTCCCTACAATTGAAACCACAAACATCTGAGAAGTCTGAGTTGAGAAGATCCGATAAGCAAATATCGCCGACGTTGAAATTCATCACTAAATCCGACGGCTGATTATTATTATGATGATCTCCTGATCCTGTAGTACTTGTAGTAACAAGTGATAGTAACTCATCGAATGTACTAGATAACTGATCCGTCGGCCTGTTTATGGAACAATGTTGAACGTCCATCGGCATTAATCCTACCCCGATCACGTTGGTCTCCAAATTTTCTTTATTTTTCTCTGGCTGTTGGGTCAGAAGAGGCTTAGAGCTGCACCTGAATGCTTTGGTCCGGATAACATGGGAGTCCGTGCAGGTTTTCGATAATGGCGATGAAGGTAAGGTACTTGTCTCGTCTATGGAGGACATCAGGTTGATCGTTGGTGGAATGTTAACGTTGTTTTCATCGGTAAAACCTGAAAGCTGCATAGGAGTCGTTGGATCAACTGTGGGTGGAGGAAAATTATGTTCATCTGAATGCCCTGAAAACTTAGGAGGAATCGAAACGGTAGTATTAATTTGCTGGTTTTGAACTTTTTTTCCCAGGTTGGTGTTCCAGTAGTTTTTTATTTCATTGTCTGTTCGCCCCGGAAGCCTCCCAGCAATTAGAGACCATCTATATATAAACACCGCAAAAAGATATAGATTTAGCTTCCTGATCAATAACCTTTCTACATCGTTAAAATCAATAGATCAGTTATTATTGGAAGAGATTCAAAACCTGTTTCCCAAAAGTTTGTGGAGCCTGATGATGAGTTCCTCTTCGTCTGATGATATGTTTCCTCTCTTGATATCTGGTCTCAGATAATTCAGCCATCGAAGTCTGCAGCTCTTCCCACATCTTTTCAGACCTGCTCCAAACCATGCATGATATTGTAACGTTCCTTTCTTACTTTGAAGTAATAAATAAACAAACAATAATTAAAGTTGGGAAGTGAATCTCTCTTCGTTTAAATATAGATCATGATCGACATGAGTACCTGCATTTTTGGGAAGGTTTCTCCATTTGCCTTCACCATGGATTCGAATGTACTCTATTAGAATATCATCTTCTTGAGATGTCCAAGCACCTTTGTTCATGCCCTCCTTCGCACAACAAGGGCTCCTCCCCATTTTGGGCACTGTGTCTCAATCTAACCTCGATTCCGATAAATCTGAGGTTTCCGCCTTGTAACTGAACGATAGTTTTGGTCTAGAGGCCGGAGCGAGCAATGCTGCTTATATAGCTGGATTTTTGCTGAATAATTAACTAGCTTTTATGTTTTTGTGATTAAAATATTATACAAGAAACAAGACTGCATGTGTCTCGTGGCCATGTGGTCCCTTTGTTTTATTCAAAACCAACGTGCCCTAAATAATATTTCTCCCACTTATAATTTACTTGTCTCGTAGTCACGTGGTACTACTTCGTATTCAAAAGAAACAAGGTCAATATTATATCTTTTGAAGCAAATCCCAGTTTTTTTTTTTTTTGAAAAGAATCAAATTACATTCATTAAAATATGAGTATTACAATAGGATTTGAAATGTACATGATAAGTTGATTAATCAAAAATCTGTAGCATTCGAGTCTACTAAAAGTTATTGACATTATTTAGCTCTATGCTGCATATCTTTCTAGATTACATTTGAGAGACAATCAAACTCTGTTCAAGCTAGAGTTAAAAAAATAAACCAAACAAAATCCCAGCCCGTACTAAGACGAGAGGCATTAAGATTTTTCTTTTTGTCATCTTGGCATCGAGCTATTTTTTCGCAAGACCCCTCCTACAATATCTTCATTGCAGTAGAGTTTAACTATTAAGTTTGGGATGCGTATTTTTTATTTTCCAATGGATTTAAATCTTTCATTAATAAAAATCTTTTGATGTAGTGAATAATAACTCTGGTTGTTCCTTGTTCAAGAATTCTTGTTTAGATAGTTTATTTCATCCATACATAATGTTTTGATCTAAGATTTTAATTCTTTTGTGTTTCAGGAGTAGTATATTGTTCTACAGAACTAAGGTCCAAAATATGGAAGAAATAGGTGTTTTCAACTCTACCACCCATTCAATTTTGTTCTACTTAATCCTTATTTCATGACCACATATTTTTTGGACTAAAGAATGAGAAACTTTTATCTTGTTACATGAACCCAATTTTTTTAAGGGGGCTGTTATCATCTATTCTTCAGAATAACTTACATCCATGACTAGATGCATTTAGAGTTCTATCAATACATATATTTTTTTTTTGTGATTGGTCTGGTACTCTTCACTATTGCTAATACTCTCTACAGTACTCTCTACTTAAACAGATACTCAATTTCACCTTCATAGAAAAAGAAGACTCGACCTCTATAGACAAATACTTGAGAGACAAAGTCTTTTCTTATTATTTTAATAAATAATAAAGAAATCAAAATGAAATTAGTAAGATAGATGCAAAAAAAGGATGGATTATAGTTTAGACCAATTGCGGTAGACTTTGGACCATACAATGACCACCACCACTTTCGAATTATGAATCTACTTGTGTCGTGCGTATCCTTGAGAGTTTTTAGAGAGCTATAGATCTATTTTTTTAATCTTAAAGAAAGCAAAAAGAAATTAAGTAAAAAAAATCTTAATAGCAAGATGTGTGAATAATGATGGAATGAGAGAAAGAAAGAGAGGAGAATGAGGAGGAAGCCATGACTGATCAAGAAAGTAATAAAGACAGAGACGATGTAATCTTCTTCAATTTAATATTGTCCTTTCCTTAAAACAACAAATAAAGAAATATCATGCTATCTTTCTTTTCTTTTCTTTTTTTGAATTTGCATGCCGATACTTCATATTCATGTAAGAGATGCATTATTATTATAGATGGCGAGAATTTATAATATATAACACAAATATATGTATCTATATTTTCCTGATCAGAAGCTAGAATATATATGGGATCGAGGAGTTTAGGTACGTAGCTATATATGGAGAAAGAGTGTAAAACTTAAATCTCCATACTCACCAGCCATCCTTTAATTATTGCGTCTTATCTCCAACTAACATTCGCACAGACGATTGAAAGTTTGTTGTAGAACACACGGCAAGGACCTTCTGCCCCGGATCCTGCCTATCTTTCCTTCAAATTATCATAAATATAAGATATAATGTGTCGGAAGAGCGTGTGATGAGAGAGATCATGAGGTACGTCTACATCTTTAAAGCAAAATCATTGAAATCAAGCTATATATCAATAAGTAAAGGATGCCTGCAGCTCTGCTCATGGCCTCTTCTGAACTCTTTTATTAATTTGGACCACCTCCTATAGCAGCTTCTCCATCGTCAGTATATGGTGATGTTGCCCTTTAATTAATTTCTCTCCTTGGAACATCTATCGGCCTTACGCTAGCTTGATGATCTGTAGTCCACTTAAATTAATTAGAAACTAAAAAGAAAAAAAAAAGACCTTTAATGGACCCGGTCACTAGCTACCATGCACAAAGATTAGGGGTGGGCAAATTTTTCGACTTTTGAACTCCGATCGAAGTCCGCTCTAATTCTGACTCCGATCGGAGTTGGAATTTGGAGTTCGGAGTCGAAGTCGGAATTTCTCCGACTCCGAAATCGGAGTTCGGAATCGAAACTGGAACCAGCTTTGGTTCCGACTTCCGACTCTGAACTCCGACTATTTAAACCTTATATATTATATATATCATATATAAAGCATAATTAGTCAATTGGCCTAATGGTTTGAACGCCCATTTTGTAAACTTCTCGCACAAGTTCGAATCCTTACGCGGTCATCTGTCTATTTGCATCTTTTTTTTTCTTTTTTAAATAAAAGGCTTAAACGATACCATTTTAGCCTTATATATATACATCTCTTTTAAAAACCCTAAGTCCTTAACCCTTCGGCCTCTCTTCTCTGAGTTCTCTCCATTTCATCTTCCATGAATCCACTTCCGATAGAAATCCTTACCCCTGATCGAATCCATCCTTGACCCTTCATTAACGCACAGAGCATAGCAGAACCATATGGCGACCACCAGATGTGGAAGAACGGCACACCGCCGACTGTCTCCAAAATGCTTAGCTACTTTGAAACCAAAACAATAGTAGTCATCTTCCTTGCTCTAGCACCATCACCACCGACTCCTCCTCTTACTCTTCTGCAGCTACCACTCTTTACATTGCCTTTTCCTAGCGAGATCGAAAGGTTCGTAGGTCCTGCCTCCTCAATTTCTCTGCATTTATTTTATTAGCAAATAGCAACATTTTAAGATTTTCTTTTTAAAGTTTCAAATGGCTGAGTGTCGGAATTCCGACCTTCTATCAGAGTTTGAAACTCCGATCGAAATCAAACTCCAACTCCATTTCGGAGTTGGAATCGGAAGCCAATTTCAACTCCGACAGGAGTTGGAGTCGGAGTCGGAAACTCCGAACTCCAACACTATCTGAGTCGGAGCACACCCCTAACAAAGACCACTAGCTTTTACCCAACCACTAGATTTTGGTCACAAATAAAGCCATGGCTATTTTACTACCAAAATCCTAGTAGAAGATCAAACCCTAAGTACTGTACGTACGTGCGCACAAGTACTGGTAGTACTGGTAGATCATTTAATAACTTTGTGTTTACGTTTCAAAAGTTAATTGAAAAAAGGGAAAATGGCTAAAATGTCGACATTTTAATATTGCTATATATTCTCGATCGACATAGTGTGGAATAGTATTAAATTTTAAGTGCCCATTTGTTTTGGGGATGAAATTAAAATTTTTAAATTTATCTTAAATTTATTATTATATTTTTTTAAATTTTCATAAAAAATATAATAAAAAATTTAACATTTTCAAATTCTAAAACTATTTTTTCAAATCTCCATACAAATTTAATATTAAAAAATATATATAATAATAATATTTTATTATTTTTTAAACTTTTATCTCATCTCATCTTATCTCTTCTCTAAAAACAAATTTCAAACTTTGTACTAAGATGAAATTACCAGTACGCTTACGTTATCTTATTGAAAAATCTTCTTATTCATGAGCTCGTGACTACAATAAGTATTGATGTTTTTTTTTATTATTTTATTATTTTATATTTTTGGCAGAGAAATACCATAATAACATTATTACACTTGGAAAGTTACAATATAATTATAAGAAAAAAAAATCAACCCAAGTATGCAAAACCAACACCTTATAGACTAGAATACCAAACAATTAAGATATTGGGATAAACCTATACAAGCCAAAACCCAATAAACCAATATGCAGAAAATACAAGACTAAAACAAAAAGAAAGAAAACGCCAACGGCAAACCAAAAGTTCCAGACTTTCCCCCAAGCTTATGGAGGTTAGCCGATAATACGATAAGTACTGATCTACCCATGATCATCTGTCGGTTCACATTTGGTCTCCTATTTGTTTCTTTACCCATTTTGGCCGTAAGGGTACGTAGCTACCAGCTAGCTAGGGAACAAATATTCAAAATTTGAGCGAATGTATTTTCGATTGGGATCCTAATTCATGTGATTTTTTTTTTGTTAAAAAATATTTTAAAATGCTAAAAATGCATAAAAAAATAAATAAATAAATAACAGTACACTAGATGGAATCCCGATATATGTGGTTGTAGAAACACTCATTCACACATACACATACTACAACATATAATTCTACAAGAAAAACTACATTTAGCAGCGTTTTTTTTTTTTTTTGTCGCTGAAAGTGGGTAAAAACGCTGCAAATACTCTTCCACGTCATTTTTCCAGGCGCCACCCAAATGACACTACCGTCTGCACGCTACTATTCTTTAACGAGTGAAAGCAGAAAACGCCGCTGTTGGAGACTTTTTAACGGCGAAATTATAACGCCGCTAACGTAGAAAAATATGCCGCCATCAACAGGGCCAAACAGAAATCTGGTATGTAGCTAAAGATTAATTGTGCACTTAGCTCCTGATGCTATAAACACAATCAACGCCACAACAAGTCTAACTGGGCATGTAATTGCTGCCGCAGAAAGGTTTATAACGCTGCAACATGATTTTTTTGCGACACTCTCAATAACTATTTATTTGCCGCAAGTGCTTTTGATCATGGAGAACCACTGTAATTAATTTGTAACATATACATGATGTGCGTGCAAGTTTACATGCCCTAATATAAACCTGCTATACATATATATACATGCAAATTTTTTGACATCTATATATTCATCTGCGCATAACATATAAATAAATACCTTCATCCAACACTAACACACACCTCACACTTGTCAAATTGTGAACATATTGTGGCAGCAACACATTGATGCATTGTCAACATCCCATCCCATTCCGATACACATAATACTGATTAGTATATACATTATATAACCAAGTCTATATGTCCAGGCAACACAAATAAACATTGATGGGCCACTCAAAGTATTTCTTACACATTATATTAAATAAAATTAACTAGCTAGTCACATGTACTAATTTAACAGGCCAGGGGGGGTCCTATATATATAATGTTCTGCATATGTGCACCATACATATCACGAAACATGCTTCCAAAATTAACTATGGGTGAGATCTCCAACATTACTTCCAACCTTGATTGTACTGGACCTACAAACATCCATAAGTTCCCCCAAACATGATTTGCCCAGCAATGCAGCCCCACAAATGTGTCCTCTGGCATGCAAGGCTACTTTGAAGAAACCAGCCTCCTAAGAAACATTAAATTAGCTATGAGTTTTACATAGGTTAATCAACTCCCTATACAAAAATGAATGACATTACCATAGCAAACTAAATTCCTACGCATAGGAGTACTTGAAGCATCACTTAATCATGGATTTACTGGGCATTAATAAAAACTTAGAATAGCTTAGCAAGCTAACCTGTGTAGTCTGCATGACTGCTCAACAATTTCAGTAAATACCTGAGAACAACATTGTCCCTGAGTAAGAACATCAACTACAATGAAATTCTAATAGCTAAACTTGCCTCAAATAAAATACAAACAAAACATATTCCACTAAGTGGCTTTCTAAATATGTATAAAAGTCTACCTTTATGGTGTTTTCTGTCATGGCACAAAACACCTTACTAGTCAATATGGGAGTAACAGGTTCCCTAGATCATCATTCTTCAACATGTCTCATGTCCTTCTAACTCCACTAAAACAATGAGTAACTTGCAAAAAAATCCAGCATCACTGCACAAAAACAAGTAAGAAAATGAATCAAACAGCAAGTAAAAGAAACCATGCAGAAAACAGGCCATGCAACTAACATTTCAAATCCAAAACTAAACAAAATTTTTGGCTTTCACTGCTGTACATATATATTTTCAGACAACTAAACTTCATATATGTGCAGATCAACAAGAATCATGGTAGGGTTTCAACCACACATTTTCAGTATAATCAACATCCAATAATAGAGCAGCCATTTAGTTAATTAGCAGGGCAGTACTAAAATTGTTCCAACTTAAAAACTATAATAGTAAGCTGAAAGGCAAATAAGAAAAGAAAAAATCCAGTACATCCCAAAGATCAACATTAATACTCTTTTATATATCTTTGTCCTGTTCGGTGCTCCTTTACATGGGTGTTTTTTTTTTCCATCTCATTTTCTTTTCCTCCTTATTCCTAGCAAAAACTGCACAAAAACTATTCTAAGGAGTTTGACAATTTTTAGGTTTATTCGTCTGCAACAACACTAGAGGTTTTAATAGAGAAGATAAACCAACTGACGAGATGATATTAACTCCAAGAGGTATTTTGGTTGTATAAATCATGTATTTAAATCAGCCAGTCTGGTTGGTGTTGGACAGAGGTTGTTTATACATTGACAGCAATATTACATGGAAATATAATCATATATGCAGGAAATAATTGAATAAAGTGTCAAAAACACATTAACAATTTGCACAAATGATTACAATCTAACAAAACTTGGATTTTATCTTCTTAATGGAAACAGAGCACTGGTGGAAGGTATTTTTTGAATATTCTGGAAGATTTTAATGGAGGTTGGGTCCTTCGAAGAACCCGTAACAATTTAAATACCAGTGGCTCTATTGAGCTTTTTATCAAACAACTTCATTGCATATTCACCCATTCCATATACATCTTTCTCTTGAGGATTTTCATTACACTACGTTATTACATTTCCTTTCTCTGCATTTACACATCTATTTCATTACATTCAACAATCTCATTTCAGTATCCTTACACCAGAAAAAATTATACCTATCTTAGAAATGCTGAAAAATTACTGCAAAACAAAATTTACTACAACAAACCCATCAGAAAAATTGTCTCCCAGGAGAAAAATTAATATTAGAGAAGAGGACAAACCCACGCCAAGTAAGGTATATTACGCTAAAGATAAGTGTAGATTCCATGAAACTAATGAGGGGATAAACAAGATTCAAATAACAAAATCATTCCCAAATATCAAGTTCCATCGCGAAATTCATTTGATTAACCCTAGGAGACAAATAGCAACAGAAATTTCATACTTTTATTCGAAAAGTGGATGTATGAAACTCTACTATAGGCTGGATGTGAATCGGTGCTGGAGTGATGCAGGTTCCAGCGGCATCGCGGGTAAAGTTTGTGGAATCTGAGTATTACGGCGGAGAGGAGAACCCCGATCTGGAGCTTTCGAGATACCAAGAAATTCCCAGCTAAATCAAACTCACTAACCCTAATATTATGAAGAAATCACAAACACCGAAAGCGAAAGGGGCTTTCGAGAGCGAGAGTGAACCTTTTTTAAATGATGAACACCGAAAGCGAAATCATACAAAATCACAACGCAATTGTGTTTGGGAAAATGAAAAATCAAAAGGAAAATATTAGAGGGAAAAAATGTGGGAAGCAATGGGAGAAATCGAAAGGGGCTTTGCGGGTGACCATGGAAGGATCCCACGAGAGTGAAACTTGTGTGCGGAAGAGAGGTTACCGCAATAGGACTCCGGACGACGACATCGTGGACAATCGAAGGAGAGATTTGCACGCTACTGGCTTGGAGAAGAGAAAGAGAGAGAGAGAAATAGAGAGATTAGGGATGGGGGCGGAGGGGCGGAGGGGCGGGATTCATGATAGGTTTTAATTACTTGTTGCGGCATACGTTTAAATTGTGCCATAAAAACCCATGTTAAGTCCAATAAAAGTGCCGAAATTATAAAAGATTTTAATGCGGCACTATTATCGCCGCAATAATGTTTAAAAGTGCCACAACAAGTCTTCGACATAACTCATGCGTGAAAATGGGCGTATTTACGCCATTACTGTGCAACGGATTTGAAAGTGCCCCAATAAGCGACGTTTAGCGGCATTTTTAATTGTGACACATTAAAAAATCCCACAACCCCCATTTCTTGTAGTGATATAAGGCTTTTTGTGACAACAAAAATTTGTCGTAAAAAATCTCTAAATCGTGGCAAAAACTCAAATGTTGTGTTTTGAGAATCGCAAATAAACCGCGGCTATATGCGGGTGACATAAGCCCAGATTCTTGCCGTAATGGTTCCTCCGTAGATGTAAATACTGTTTTCCACGATTTGGACGTTTCACGTACAAAATCAAAATTAAAGACTTTTTGCCGCGAGTTAAGTTCGCCGCGAATAGTGCCAGAATTATTAAAAAATATAATCGGCTAATAAAAAGCCAAAAATGACCTCATACAAAATAATAGATATATATATATATATATATATGCAATTGAACAGGATCACAGAATTATATTACATAAATTTTCACATTAACATAAAACACAAATATTAGCATCCCACGTCTCTTAAAAATATTGAAAAATTATAAAATAAAGTATATAAGTTTTTACAATTGTCTAAATTCTATTTATATTTAAAAATAGAAGTGAGAAGTGAGATGCTAAACAAATTAACGTCTCACTTCTCTTCATGGAGATATTCTTGGAGATGCTTTCTGGTCCTGTGATTCCTTGACTTTTGATAGGACAACTAACACCAGCTTGATTGTCCCTAAGAAAATACTGAAACAAGGAAAGAAAACAATTTGTAGACAAGCAAATGTTACCTAGACTGGTATTCTCAGATACAACAATCTAGGTAACTATAGTACATTCAAAAAACAGCCCAATGAAAACAATTTGTAGTAAAAGATATGATATATCACCTTATGAACATTCATTGCTCTAATGAAACAAAGTCTTTTCCTAATAAAGATAACAACTATTACAATAAGACCAAAATCTGAAACCATGGTTAATATATTTGTATAAAAATAATAATAAGATAAATTGTAAGATTTAATTGCTATTTAAATCTTAGGAATTGTTGAAACATGTGACTGTCCCGACTTATAGTTAAACAATGTTCTCAAACATACCACCATTGAGTTAGATTATTAAATAAAGAAAGTTAAGTTATTTACTTCTAAAAACAAAGTTAGATTATTAACGACTCTTCCTAGCTATAAATGCATTAAATTATGATAGTGGATGCACTAAATAATATCGACTATCACATATACATTAACATCAGATTTTATATATTTTATATGTTGGGGTTATTTGAGTTGTTCCTCAATCCGAATCACCTCTAAGAACTAGTCATAGTGTATTATACGCTTGAATGATGGGAGCACAAAAACCCATCCAGCTTACATGCCTTACTTAAGGTTTTATCCATCTGATTTATAAGCCACACACAAATAGCACAATGAAGAGAATGACAATTCCTATTAGCTCTAATAGATTTCTGAACAACACAAAGAGTAAGCAAATAGGTTGGCGCATCAAACTCTACCACAACACTCAAAGATATATATATTGCATAATTTCATTTACTTATCCTACAAAATACAAAGTTTGGATTCAAATATGAACAATTACAATCAAGAATGCAATGATTTGATAAGATTTGATGGAAATTGAGAGTCTTTCAGACATTTCTTTAAAAGAATAAATAATTTTTCAAACCAACAAATAGTGGTGTGACAAGAAGCAAGAGCATATCCTGTGAAAATGAGGTACCATAGACCATTGACTTGGACTGAAACAGAGCCTTGCCCAACTGTCCTTCAACCATAGATCAATGAAGTGATTGTTACAAATAATCACTTCAACCATTCTTTTTATTAGGAAATTTTAATTCATAGTTGGAAGTCCATGACAACAATTTGATCAGGAGCACATCCATATGGATAAACAGAGAGTGTGACGCCCCCAACTTACGTCTGGGATTTAACGTAAATTAAGGTGTCTGGATGAGCAACACTCGGCTACTCACCCTCGTACTTAACAAGACTAAAAAGTATAAACAATTAAATCGCAGCGGATCAGGTCTTAGATAAAAAAAACTTTCTAAAGATCACACGGAAATATATATATACAACATTCATTAAGCTTAAACATTGTACTTTATACATATACACAATCCAACTGTAGCAAAACATATTACATTCATCCCAAAAGAAACTTTCCTTCACCTCACTCTTTCTCCCTCTTAACCTCAGGGTATTCTCTCCCATAGCGAAACCTATCCATACTAATACTAAAGTCTCGCTGGAGCTGTTGTCCCTGTGGAGTCACACAAACTCCACACATGGACAACGAGCCGTCTACTCCTAAGGTTAAGCAGCATCCAGTACGTCTCCTCTCCTTGACAAAAGTGGATGCGTCAAGACTCCCAGCTCCGGTGGGTCTGATAGGAGGTCCAAAGGAAACAAAAGAAACGTCCAAAAAGGGACTATAATCGGAAAGTCCCTCAGGACTCCCCGAAGTCTCCTGCCTCATCGGGGCTGTCCCCCGGCTGGTCATCGAATCCTGTATAAAATAATATGCACAAAATATATGGAGCCACAAAAGAGTGAGATTTCGAATGAAATCTCAGTAAGTACATAAACAGCTTAAAGGAAACAGGGAAAACGACCACAAAGTTAAACCACAACTGACAAGGGAAATTACCCTAACATACCCCTCACAAGACCACTGTCTAACTGACACTTTTTTTTTCAACTCACCCATTATCTTATATTAAATTATATTGTTTTCTCTCTTAAAATTCTTATTCTTTCATATTACTGATGGGCGTTACGTATCGCCGTCCCCATCACATACACTCATCAATCATCCGGGCGTTACGTATCGCCGTCCCCGTTATGATGAGTCTGGTGTCAATCATCCGGGCGTTACGTCTCGCCGTCCCCGTTATGACACGAAATATATACACATAGTATTGCGGGCGTTACGTCTCGCCGTCCCCGCAAGGATCAATCACACGGGCGTTACGTCACGCCGTCCCCGTGGAGATCACAATTTCATATCACGACAGGCGTTACGTATCGCCGTCCCTGCCGGCACGTCAGTCATACGGGCGTTACGTATCTCCGTCCCCGTCATGACGTGACTAACTCATCATTTATATATTATTTTCTTTCTTTATATTCTTCTCTTATACACATGAGTTATCTCACTTATAACCCTTCCCATTTGAAACACCACTTCTGTTCTGAGGAAACCCTAACTCTAAGCAAAACAGGGTATCTCGCTCGAGCGGCCTGTCGAGCGAGTGTCGAGCGAAGTCTCGGGTTGAGACTCGCTCGAGTGGGGTATCGAGCGACAGTCAAGCGAGGGTTCAGATTTTGCCTTCGCTCGACCACCTGTCGAGCGAGGGTCGAGCGAACTTACGGGTCTAAGGGTTTTTCCACTCAAAACATGCCAATCTTTTCCATACACTCCACTTATCTTCTTAAAAGCCTAAATCTAAGTTTCCACAATTTTATTGAACATAAAAACAAGACAATTACAATCAACCCTACTCATATGTCCATTTCCACTCAAACATGTTCTCAAAAGTTCACTACTAGGAAACACAACTCAATCATGCCAATAAACCAGTTCCATGCTTAATTTAAGCTAGAATGTGGACTTACAAGTTCTTCCAAGCTTTAGGGAATTGATCCAACCCACTTTCTCCAAGTTTGCTCCCACACACACTCACTTCACTCACAAGTGATCACTTTGAGGGTTTGGGGAGGGATTTCTGGTTTGGCTTCACAAGGCAAGTGCTCTCTCCTTCTAAAGGAGCTTAGGAAGCTCACAAGGTCCTATATATATGGTGGTGGTCGACCAACATGAGGGAGAGAAAAGGAATTGCACCCAAGGTACCCTAGTTGGCAGATTTGCATGTGATGAGGTGTCCATCTAGGCCAAATCTAATGATGAGGATTAAGCCTCCCAAATCCTAGGCTTTGCAGCTGGATTAGTCATCCAAGGGCTCACAATTGAGGTGGTTTGGCTGCCCATTTTGATCCATGGCTGAGAAGCAAGCTAAAAGGGATAAGAGGTGAGGTGGCAATTCACCTAACCATGCATGCATCTCACATCTCCAGCTCTCCCCCTTGTGTCACACGCCCCTCATCAGGTTTTTCCATCCATTTGGTTCCTTCCCAACTCCCTTAGGTCTTCCCTCAACAAGTCCTAGAAGGTCACTTCATAGTTTGGTTAAGGTAGAGCCAATTTTGATCCAATTAGTCACCAATCAACCAGATTTTGGCTCCTTTGGGTTTCCATCACCCCAACTATTCAATTAACTTCCAATTCAACTTTCCATTCATTCCTAACTATCCCTACACATGTCCTAATCCCAGAGAATCCTAAAACCAGTTGCCTATTTGGTTACATGCCCCAATCTAGTTCAATTACCCAACTCGGGTTCCAGTTAAGCCTATTCCAAAGCTGCCCACTTGACTCCCAAATAAGTTATTGATTCCTTCCGAATCTCAGGAAACTTCAAACATAAGAGTTTTAGATCTATCTCTTAGGGTTCTATACCAATTAGAATCACCTCATTTAGACATCATATGGCTGACTTACGATCATTTTCCTAAAACTCGACAGATTGATCCGAAAGTGCATAATTCTCAATACTAAGTAAAATCTCACATTTCCTCAACTAAATCTCCCATTCTAATTTCCCAATAAATAAATGCATTAAATAAATCTCCTTAAAATAATTTTTATAAAATAATTTACCTTAGAAAAATTTGGGCTATTACATCCTCCCCCCCTTAAAAAGGATTTCGTCCCCGAAATCGCTAAGATATAAATAATTAAGGGTTTAAGGAATCTATACCTCGATTACTAGCAGTAGATTCTTCTGAAGAGGTGGGTACTTTTTCCTCATTAATTAGTGAATCCTGAGAGTGATAAAATATCATGTCAACATCGGGATCATAGTACATATTCACACTAATCTCTTGCAACATATGGAATCTCTCTTCCTCTGTCCTTTCTATTATAGGTCCCTCTTCACACTGACGTTTACGCTCCTCAGATCCATCAGATGACTCTATCATGACAGCTTTTCCTTTGTCCTCTCTTCTTAAAAATCTTTTCTCTGCTTTTAACCATTTTCTAGCGGGTTGTCTTTCCTCACCTGGTAACGCTTTTCTACTTATAGGGTTACCTTTCTCGTCTATGTCCATAATGTGGGTTCTGTGCCTCTCACTTTTATTTAACCAGCTCAATCTCTCAGCTTTCCACAGTTTCAGTTTTTCTCTACGAAATCTCTCCCTAACTCTTTCAGATCTTTTCTTTAACTGATCTACTGGGGTGACTGACATACGTGCAGTTCTTTTTGGAGCCATAATCCTGTATAAGGTTAAATATTAATGAATATACATATAAAAGAAAACACAATCATCACACAAATGCAAGATAGTTAAATAAATTTATAAAATATATTATTACAACTATGTTTCAAACAAGTGGGGATAATTAACTCTCATTACATCCTCACGTTCCCAAGTGGCTTCTTGAAAAACAGGATTATTCCAAAGTACTTTCACTAACATTATGGTACGATTCCGAAGGGTTTGTTCTTTCTGATCTTCAATTCGTACAGGCCATTCTTCATACGTTAAATTGGAACGTAAATTATTAGGGCGCGGATCCATTACTGCCACTGGTTGATCATTCAAACACTTTTTCAGAGAAGATACATGGAAGACATTATGAACTCCTTGCAAATCATCAGGTAGTGCTAAACGGTAAGCCACTGGACCTACTTTTTCCAGAATTTCATAAGGTCCAATATAACGAGGACTTAACTTCCCCTTCTTACCAAATCGCATGACTCCCTTTAGTGGCGAAATCTTCAAGTATACCCAGTCTCCCACCATAAAATCTAAAGCCCTTCTACGATTATCTGCATAACTCTTTTGTCTACTTTGCGCCGTTTTTATCTGATTTCTGATCTTGATGATCTGCTCTTTAACTTCTTGTAAATACTCGGGTCCCAAAACACTACTTTCACCCACTTCATCCCAATAAATAGGAGACCTACATTTCCTCCCATAAAGTGCTTCATATGGTGCCATCTGTATAGTAGCTTGAAAACTGTTATTATATGCAAATTCAATTAACGGTAACAGACTTTCCCAATCCTTGTCAAAATCTAACACGCAGGCTCGCAACATATCCTCCAAAGTCTGAATAGTTCTTTCTGTTTGCCCGTCCGTTTGAGGATGATATGCGCTGCTGAAGTTTAAATTGGTACCCATCATCTTCTGTAAACTTTGCCAAAATCGAGATGTAAATCTAGGGTCTCTGTCCGATACTATAGTCTTGGGTATCCCATGTAAACGAACTATTTCCTTCACATAAATTCTTGCTAACTTTTCCATGGAATCCGTGTTGGAGATAGGTAAAAAGTGAGCACTCTTCGTCAGTCGATCCACTATCACCCAAATCGAATTCTTTCCCGTAGATGTTCTTGGAAATCCTATCACAAAATCCATAGATAAATCCTCCCACTTCCATTCAGGGATTGGTAAGGGTTGCAACTTACCGGCTGGTCTTTGGTGTTCAGCTTTTACTAATTGACACACTGAACACTTTGCGACAAAGGTCGCAATATCCTTCTTCATTCCTTCCCACCAAAACTTTTCCTTTAAATCTTGATACATCTTAGTACTTCCAGGATGAGCAGTATATGGCGTACTATGAGCTTCTTTCATCAACCTTTCTTTCAATTCTGGGGCATCCGGAATGATTTTCCTTCTCCCAAAGTATAACATTCCATCGCCTGAAATCATAAAGTGTGGAGACCCTTTCCCTTCTAGCATTTGCTGTTTTATCTTCTCCAGCTTAGCATCCTCTTGTTGTTTTTCCTTAATTTCCTTGTCTGTTAAAGGAACAATTTCTTGAATCTCCATTAGCTTGAGGTCCTGTGATAATCTGTTCACCAGAATTTCTCGCATCACTGCCAGCACTGAAAGTTCTTCTGTTTGAACTTTCCTACTCAAGGCATCGGCTACCACATTAGCCTTTCCAGGGTGGTATTTGATTTCGCATTGAAAATCACTTATAGTCTCTATCCACCTTCTCTGTCTCATATTCAAGGTTTTCTGGCTAAAAAGATACTTGAGACTCTTATGGTCCGTAAATATTTCACACCTTTCTCCATACAAGTAATGCCGCCAAATCTTTAGAGCAAACACTACAGCTGCTAACTCTAAATCATGCGTGGGATAATTCTGCTCATGATCCTTAAGTTGTCGGGATGCATACGCAACTACTCTTCCTTCTTGCATTAACACACACCCCAATCCCATTTTTGAGGCATCACTATATATCACATAAGGTTTATGAGGTTCTGGCAAGGCTAAAATTGGTGCTGTAGTCAATCTCTTCTTTAGCTCTTGAAAACTCTTTTCACATTGTTCACTCCAAACGTACTTAGCATTCTTTCTAGTCAATGCTGTCAGAGGTGCAGATAGTTTGGAAAATCCTTCCACAAATCTTCTATAGTATCCAGCTAATCCCAAGAAACTTCGTATTTCATGTGCATTGGTTGGTTGCTGCCACTCCATCACTGCTTCTACCTTCGCTGGATCCACAGAGACTCCTTAACTTGAAATAACATGACCCAAAAATTTAACTTCTTGTAGCCAAAATTCACACTTGCTAAGTTTGGCGTACAGTTGATGTTTCTGTAAAATTTCCATTACCACTCTCAAATGCTCTTTATGATCTTCGTCAGTCTGAGAGTAGATCAAAATATCATCAATAAAAACCACCACAAACTTGTCCAAATAGGGTCTGAATATCCGGTTCATCAAGTCCATGAATACTGCAGGTGCATTTGTCACTCCGAATGGCATAACCAAAAATTCGAAGTGCCCATATCGGGTTCGGAAAGCCGTCTTAGGTACATCTTGCTCCCTGATTTTCAACTGATGATAGCCAGACCGAAGGTCTATTTTTGAAAACACAGTTGCTCCTCTCAATTGATCCAACAAGTCATCTATCCGTGGCAACGGATATTTATTCTTAATGGTAACTTTATTCAACTCCCGGTAGTCTATGCACATCCGCATTGTCCCATCTTTCTTCTTCACAAACAACACTGGTGCTCCCCATGGGGATGAACTAGGCCTGATGAATCCTTTTCTCAAAAGTTCTTCAATTTGAGCTTTCAATTCTTCTAATTCCACCGGTGCCATCCTATACGGAGCCCTATGAACTGGAGTTGTGGCTGGTTCCAATTCAATAACAAATTCTGCTTCTCGGTCGGGAGGTAGTCCCGGTAGATCATCAGAAAAGACTTGAGGAAAGTCTTCCACCACGGGAATTCCTTGAATACCTTTAACAACTTCTGAGGAGTTTAACATGATTACCCAGTAGCCCTTAGTTTCCTTATTAATACTTTTCTTTATTCGCTTAGCAGTTACTATGGAGGAAACTGCCTTCAACATTTCCCCCTTGTAACAAAATTCCCCTTCCTTAGGTAAGCTAAAAACTATTTCCTTTCTGCGACAGTCCAGTTTGGCATAATACTTGGCCAACCAATCCATTCCCAAGATTAAATCGAACTCCATCAAATGGAATAGTATCAGATCAGCGACCAGTTGTGAACCTCCAATTTCCAAGGGGCAATTTCTCACCATCCGATGGCATCCTGCTATCTCTCCATTAGGCATGACTACTATAACTTTTTGGGTCAACAATTCCGTTTCTAAATCGCACTTTTGGACACAATCATAGGAAATAAAGGATCTGGTTGCTCCCGAATCAAATAAGGTATAAACCACGCATTGCTTCAGCTTAAGCTTACCTAAAGAAAATTTTATTCTACTATTATTATATTACCACTCCCAAAGAATCCATTTATTAACTAAAAGAGGGGACTTGGAAATTTACCAGTAATGACGTTAGCATCCACTGTCTCGTCCGCCTCCATATCTACTTCTCCAGGCGTGATAGCATACACTTTCGCTTTCGCAGGAACTTTGGCTTTTCCTCCGGGTAGAGCTACTCCTTGAGAAGTATTCTGAGGGCAGTCTCTGATCAGATGTCCTGGCCGACCACATCTATAACAAATTCTATGGTCCACTCGACAATCTCCCTGGTGTCGACGTCCACATTTTGCACATTGCGGAAATAAAGTTGGCACATTTGGACTAATTGCGACTCCTTTTCCTCTATCCGTGGATCTAAAATTCGGTTTCCTCCTAGCATCATTTCCTCCAGAAGATTGAAATCTTCTTTTTCCATATGTTTGAGTTTGCGCCATAACACTCCTCTGTTCAGCTTCCGCTATAGCTGCTACATTCACTAGTTCTTGAAAATTCTCAATTTGTAAACATGCCACCTGCATACGAATTCGTGGCTGCAGTCCTTCCTGAAACTTCTGGGCTCTCATCTTTTCAGTAGCCACCAGATGCGGAGCAAATCTCGCCAATTCCATAAATCGCGCCGAGTACTGCTCCACCGACATACTGCCTTGTATCAACATAGTAAACTCCAAAGCTTTCTGCCGCTTCATAGATTCCGGAAAGAATCGATCGTCGAACTCTTTCTTGAACCTTTCCCATGTGGGCACTACATTTTCTCCCAGTTCTAACTTTAACAGCTTTCGCTTTGTGTCCCACCACAGTCCTGCTTCTCCTTGTAACAGATGTCCTGCATACTGCACTTTCTGAACTTCAGTGCAACTACTAAGTTCGAAGGTGCGTTCCAAGTCTACAATCCATTTGTCTGCCTTTAATGCTCCTTCCGTTCCCATAAAGGGCGGGTATCGATACGCTAAAAACTTTTCATACGGACACCCTTGAATTTCTCTTCTATTTTCATTCTGCTGAGAATAACGGCTCTGTTCTATTTGGTTTTTCACCACTTCCGCCATTTGCCGAATAGCTTCAGCTATTGCCTGGCCTCCTTCTAATGGGGGGTTTCGTGCCATCGGTCCCCCTTCCAAGGGTGGATTCTGTGCCCTCTGGTCTTCTCCCAATAATGGGTTCGGTGCCGTCTGCCCTTCCCCCAACGGTGGATTCGATGGCGTCTGTCCTTCTCTCAACGGTGAGCTCGGTGCCGTTTGCTCTTCAGTACGTGGAGGGGTAACCAGAGAAGGATTCTGGTTTACTGCGTCTACTCGTTTCAAGGGAGGACGACCTCTCGGCATATTGCTTTCCTGCAATACACCCAACTTCACCATAAGCTATACTCACTTTAGAAATTTCCAAATTTCTAAAATCCAAACATTCATCCATATTACTCCAAACTCCAATCTGATAAAGATTCAAGCCTATACTAGTACCATGTGATCCATTTTTCCTAGGACACGTAGGTTTTACCCAGAGACGTAATCGCTCTGATACCAATCTGTGACGCCCCCAACTTACGTCTGGGATTTAACGTAAATTAAGGTGTCTGGATGAGCAACACTCGGCTACTCACCCTCGTACTTAACAAGACTAAAAAGTATAAACAATTAAATCGCAGCGGATCAGGTCTTAGATAAAAAAAACTTTCTAAAGATCACACGGAAATATATATATACAACATTCATTAAGCTTAAACATTGTACTTTATACATATACACAATCCAACTGTAGCAAAACATATTACATTCATCCCAAAAGAAACTTTCCTTCACCTCACTCTTTCTCCCTCTTAACCTCAGGGTATTCTCTCCCATAGCGAAACCTATCCATACTAATACTAAAGTCTCGCTGGAGCTGTTGTCCCTGTGGAGTCACACAAACTCCACACATGGACAACGAGCCGTCTACTCCTAAGGTTAAGCAGCATCTAGTACGTCTCCTCTCCTCGACAAAAGTGGATGCGTCAAGACTCCCAGCTCTGGTGGGTCTGATAGGAGGTCCAAAGGAAACAAAAGAAACGTCCAAAAAGGGACTATAATCGGAAAGTCCCTCAGGACTCCCCGAAGTCTCCTGCCTCATCGGGGCTGTCCCCCGGCTGGTCATCGAATCCTGTATAAAATAATATGCACAAAATATGGAGCCACAAAAGAGTGAGATTTCGAATGAAATCTCAGTAAGTACATAAACAGCTTAAAGGAAACAGGGAAAACGACCACAAAGTTAAACCACAACTGACAAGGGAAATTACCCTAACATACCCCTCACAAGACCACTGTCTAACTGACACTTTTTTTTTCAACTCACCCATTATCTTATATTAAATTATATTGTTTTCTCTCTTAAAATTCTTATTCTTTCATATTACTGATGGGCGTTACGTATCGCCGTCCCCATCACATACACTCATCAATCATCCGGGCGTTACGTATCGCCGTCCCCGTTATGATGAGTCTGGTGTCAATCATCCGGGCGTTACGTCTCGCCGTCCCCGTTATGACACGAAATATATACACATAGTATTGCGGGCGTTACGTCTCGCCGTCCCCGCAAGGATCAATCACACGGGCGTTACGTCACGCCGTCCCCGTGGAGATCACAATTTCATATCACGACAGGCGTTACGTATCGCCGTCCCTGCCGGCACGTCAGTCATACGGGCGTTACGTATCGCCGTCCCCGTCATGACGTGACTAACTCATCATTTATATATTATTTTCTTTCTTTATATTCTTCTCTTATACACATGAGTTATCTCACTTATAACCCTTCCCATTTGAAACACCACTTCTGTTCTGAGGAAACCCTAACTCTAAGCAAAACAGGGTATCTCGCTCGAGCGGCCTGTCGAGCGAGTGTCGAGCGAAGTCTCGGGTTGAGACTCGCTCGAGTGGGGTATCGAGCGACAGTCAAGCGAGGGTTCAGATTTTGCCTTCGCTCGACCACCTGTCGAGCGAGGGTCGAGCGAACTTACGGGTCTAAGGGTTTTTCCACTCAAAACATGCCAATCTTTTCCATACACTCCACTTATCTTCTTAAAAGCCTAAATCTAAGTTTCCACAATTTTATTGAACATAAAAACAAGACAATTACAATCAACCCTACTCATATGTCCATTTCCACTCAAACATGTTCTCAAAAGTTCACTACTAGGAAACACAACTCAATCATGCCAATAAACCAGTTCCATGCTTAATTTAAGCTAGAATGTGGACTTACAAGTTCTTCCAAGCTTTAGGGAATTGATCCAACCCACTTTCTCCAAGTTTGCTCCCACACACACTCACTTCACTCACAAGTGATCACTTTGAGGGTTTGGGGAGGGATTTCTGGTTTGGCTTCACAAGGCAAGTGCTCTCTCCTTCTAAAGGAGCTTAGGAAGCTCACAAGGTCCTATATATATGGTGGTGGTCGACCAACATGAGGGAGAGAAAAGGAATTGCACCCAAGGTACCCTAGTTGGCAGATTTGCATGTGATGAGGTGTCCATCTAGGCCAAATCTAATGATGAGGATTAAGCCTCCCAAATCCTAGGCTTTGCAGCTGGATTAGTCATCCAAGGGCTCACAATTGAGGTGGTTTGGCTGCCCATTTTGATCCATGGCTGAGAAGCAAGCTAAAGGGATAAGAGGTGAGGTGGCAATTCACCTAACCATGCATGCATCTCACATCTCCAGCTCTCCCCCTTGTGTCACACGCCCCTCATCAGGTTTTTCCATCCATTTGGTTCCTTCCCAACTCCCTTAGGTCTTCCCTCAACAAGTCCTAGAAGGTCACTTCATAGTTTGGTTAAGGTAGAGCCAATTTTGATCCAATTAGTCACCAATCAACCAGATTTTGGCTCCTTTGGGTTTCCATCACCCCAACTATTCAATTGACTTCCAATTCAACTTTCCATTCATTCCTAACTATCCCTACACATGTCCTAATCCCAGAGAATCCTAAAACCAGTTGCCTATTTGGTTACATGCCCCAATCTAGTTCAATTACCCAACTCGGGTTCCAGTTAAGCCTATTCCAAAGCTGCCCACTTGACTCCCAAATAAGTTATTGATTCCTTCAGAATCTCAGGAAACTTCAAACATAAGAGTTTTAGATCTATCTCTTAGGGTTCTATACCAATTGGAATCACCTCATTTAGACATCATATGGCTGACTTACGATCATTTTCCTAAAACTCGACAGATTGATCCGAAAGTGCATAATTCTCAATACTAAGTAAAATCTCACATTTCCTCAACTAAATCTCCCATTCTAATTTCCCAATAAATAAATGCATTAAATAAATCTCCTTAAAATAATTTTTATAAAATAATTTACCTTAGAAAAATTTGGGCTATTACAGAGAGCACATACATAAATGCAACCACCTAAATCAGTCACAATTATATCCATCAAAATATGGATCTCTAAAAGCCAAGAAACAATATATCAAAAACTGAGATCATTGGAGGACTTCTTACTTAATCATCAAAGATGGGACAATCATGTCTAAATAATCATTAAGAATAATTGAAAGCTAATGGAAAAGTCATTAAGAAAATAAAAAATGGTTACAAAACTAGCACTTTACATCCAAAATTATAAAATAGATGAAGGGAAATGATAAATAATTATATACCTCAAGTTTGGAGCCTCATAACCTGCAAGACGAGTCAAACATGTAAAGTACTTAGAAGATGATATTGATAATAAATTAACATAGCCAAATTCCAAATATTTTGTATAATGAAAATAATATACACATCCACTAGAACAACTTCTAACTTCTACCGGTTGACCATGTATTAACTAATATACTTATTGTCATTTGTAGGAAAGTTTCACCAAGAACAAACAAGAGTGTTAACAAATTACTAGTAGTAGTAATGAGAGAGGTTACATTACCAAGTCCTACAGCATTTTTCAAGTGCTAGGCTAAGAACTGATCCTCATTCAAAATGGCTATGGCTTACCCAGCATTCATAAATCTTGATTATTGGTTAATGACCTCAAATTTACAAATTATGAATTTCTATGATGAAATCTTTGTAATCTAGTAGTAAAACAGCTTTCTTTGCATTACCTAAATCTCTTGCATTACCTAAAACAGTCAACACATATATACACACATACGCACGTGCGCGCACGTGCGCGCGCGCACACACACACATATATACAACAAGAGTACAGGCAAAAAGCAAGTTTTGATATATTGCATTGCAAAATTAAAATGGCTAATTTTTTTAATAAACCCAGGAAAAAAATGACCAAACAAAGATTAATCAATATTATTTCAAAAGAATAAATTAGAAGCATTACATTGCAGATACTCAACAACACTACAATCAAAATAAGAAAATCTAAAATCAATATTAATCTCCAACAAAATGCAACAAAGTATCAGGAATCATTAAACAAAAATAAAATAAAAAGGCATATAATAAAACTTAAGAGATCATGATGCTGGACAAATAAGGGAAGAACATCTAGAGATGTATAAACTAATTCTTCTTCTCCACAAGATGCTAATTTAAGCATCAAAATAAGGGATGGAGAGAGCAATCCTAGGTTGCGATCACAATTTCGAGAGACAGAGCAATCTTAGGTTGCAATTTCATCGTAACCCTAGGTTGCGATTTCGAGAGACAGAGGAATGGAGAGAGAGGCAGGAGTGAGAGAGAGAGAGAGAGAGAGAGAGAGAGACTCACTTCCTAGGAGAGGTGAAAAAGGCGAGCTAACGGCATGGCATGGAAGAGGCGACAGTTGATACTCCATAACATGAGAGAGAAAAAGAGCGAGAGAGAGAGAGGTTTGCTATGGGGGGTTTGTTATCGCGTGAGAGAGAGAGAGAGGAAAGAGATATTAGGGATTTGGAGATAAAAAAATGCAGAGTATCGAAAGGGGGGTTATGCGCCGCACGTTTTAATTTTTAAAAGCTTATTTTCGGCACTTAAATAGAGCCGCAAATAGCTTAAAATTTCGTCGTAAAAAAACTTTCCACAGCATTCGCTAGCTTTGCAGTGAAATTTAGCGAGGAAATGGAAAATTACCGCCGTTATAGACCATTTGTGGTTAAAGCTTTTGCTTCAAAAATAAAAACGCGGCAGAAAAATAGTTTTGTCGTAGTGACATATATGTACAATATATATAAAATTAGAGGTGCTCGAGTGCAGCAGCATATGTAACAAGATTTCAATGCTTGGTTGCCGCATGCATGATGGCATGGCCAAGCTATTGGTTGTAGACATGAGTGATAGCAAGAGATCCCGGTATAAATATCAACATAGAGAAAATTGCTACATCATCAAAGGCTACTGCAGAAAATTGTAGAGAATTTTGTTAGTTTTTCTCTAAAGTTGTATAATATATTTTATTCTCTCAAATTTATATACAAATTATATATAAATATCATTTTCAATACAATACAAGTTGTGGAAAGTGCAGATGATCACTGCATACCTGCAAGGTCAAGGCCTCTACAGCCAATCTGTTGATGGTAGCCTTGTTTGCCTGCTTAAAACTTTCCTAAATCAATCTACCTCTACTACTTCTACTAAACCACCCAACCCATATTTTACCTCTTGGAAATGCAATGTCCAACTAGTACTTCACATCCTTTTTTCTTCCCTCTCAAAATCGGTCATTGGACATGGGCTTTCATCAAACACCTCCCTTGAGCTCTGTTTATCCCTTTCTTCTTTGCTGCGTCTCATTCTCAAGTCAAAGAGTTTCAGGTGAGGTTTCATCTTGCTAATCTCAATTGAGGAGATCAAAACATCAACGATTATTTTGGTAAGATTCGCTCACTTGTAGATATAGTTGCTGCAACTGATAATCCTTTACCGAATCAGGAACTTATCACTTACCATCTCGAGGGACTCAATTCCACATATGAATTCTTTCTTACTTTTGTGACTACATGCATTGAGCCGATCTCTTCTAACGAGCTTTACTAGTTGTTGCTTGTTCATGAAAGTAGATTGTCACATAATGTAAGGAGTTCCACCTCCTTTGAGCCGTTTGTGAATTTTACTAATGCTAGTGGATGGGGAAGAAGTTCTTATCGAGGTGGTCAAAATGGTCACAGTGGCAGAGGCAAGAGAACCTACTCCAATCGTGGTGGTCGTTCCTTCTCTCTAGCTGCTCACCCGCATACCTCACTCATCAACAACCTACCTATCAAGTCTGTCCCAAGGCTGGCCATGTCACCTTACAATGTAGGCATCATTTTGACCATAACTACCAATATGCTACTCCCAACTCCTTCGCTGTGAATTTCACAAGTCCTCACAGCTTATCCGACTCCACATGGTACCTAGACTTGACACCAACTCACCACATCACCCATGACTTTACCAACCTCAATCTCTCCTATGGGCCATACAATGGTAATGACTAAATTCATGTTGGTGATGGTTCAGGCCTCTTCATTCAAAACGCTAGTGACTATTCTCAATCTGCTTTTCCTTCCTCTTCCTTCTTACTTTGCACTCTGCTTCATGTTCCAAGTATAAGCAAAAACATGATTCGGTTTCACAATTCAGTCGAGATAATTTTTGCTACTTTGAATTTCATGCCAATTTATTTTCTGTGAGGGACATCTTGACAGGGAAGCCCCTCCTCACAAGACTAATCCATGATTGGCTTAATGGCACCGTTGGCTGGGCCATGATTTTTATCATTATGTGGTCTCCAACATCCTGCACATGAATTGTTTGAAGATTTGGCCAATTTCTTCAAAATACATCTGCACCGACTGTCATATTGCCAAAAGTCATCAACTCTCATTTTACCCTAATTGGACCTCATCTAATAGGCCCTTAGAACTTGTGTGTGCAGATGTTTGGGGCCTAGCCCCATATGTTTCTAGAGTAGGATACAAGTATTATGTATCTTTTGTATATCAATTCACCAAATTCACCTGGTTCTATCCTATAAAATTAAAATCAGATGTTCTCCAGGTTTTTTCCAATTTTTTACCTAATGTTGAACGCCTTTTTAATACCAAATTTGTTACCTTACAAACATATGAGGGTGGATAATTTATGTCACTCACGCCATTATGTCAAAAAATTGGTATTCATCATCATTTTTCCTATCCACATACCCATCAACAAAAAGAGTTTGTGGATAGGAAACATAAGCATATTGTAGAATCCGGGCTTGCTTTTTTGGCCCATGGCTCTCCCCCCTTTCGATTTTTGGCCGAAGCCTTTGACACATCGTTTATCTTATTAATCTCTTACCATCTCCAACTATCCAAAATAAATCACCATTTTTTCATGTTTTTCACTGTCATCTTGATTATCACTTTTTAAAAATTTTTGGATGTCAGTGTTTTTCCAAATTTGCATCCTTACAAAAAACAAAAAATTAATTTCATATATGATCCATGTCTTTTCGTTGATTACAACTCTATACATAAGGGATATAAATGTTTGGACTTTTTTTTTTTATCAAGGAGCCGGTAGTCACCCTCATAGCGATCCCGTCTCAAGTTTATTAATGAAACCCTCACTTGTGGCGGAGGAATACCGTGGTAACATCAAGACTCTTGGGGGCTTACAAGTAATCTCTATGAACTAACCCAAAACCGAGAGTCAAAAATCAAACAAACCAGAAACATGAAAAAACCAGTAATAAACCATTCTAACAAACCTATGTGATTTATTAGCTCAATCCACTTATTGCAAAAAATAAACCAAAAGACTAAGACTGATGTAAATTAGGTAAATACAAAGAATCAGTTCTTAATAGACCTCTAAGAAATTTAGGAACCTGATCAGTAGAACGCCGTGCTCGTGTAAAACCTTCCACACCCATCTTTGCTAAAAAATCAGCTAGCATATTTTCTTCCTGAAAGATATGATGAATGGAAAAGTTCCCATTATCAAAAAAATTAATCACTTCCTCCCAAAAAGCTTCCAAATACCATAAACCACACCGTCTATGAGCAATCCAATTAACATAAACCAAAGAATCAGACTCTATGTCAACCAAGTTATAACCTAAATCACGGCAATACTTTAAACCAATAGACAACAATAATTTCCCTAAGAAGCACGAAAAAGCCAACAATAATTTCCCCTGATAATTCCAAATAACCCCACGAGCACCACTTTGTCCCAGATTATCACGATTGCACACATCTACATTAAGTTTAACTCTATCCTATATCGGCTTCTCCCAGTAAACAAGCTGACATCTCGGCACTTTAATAGGAAGGACTGGTAGACCCAGCTCTTTCATCCTACTGACATCTGTAGCTGTCAATTTTGACATTTTTTTGAGACTGTCCTGAATTCTTATAAGCCAAAAACAAACAGATCTCTAAATACCTTCCACAGAAAGCTGCTTTCCTTCCATCCGAGCTTTACATCTTCTATGCCAAAGCATCCAAGAGATAAAACATGCTAGCAGACCCAAAATATTACCAATTTGAGAGGAGCGACCAGCCCTACGGAACCAAAATCTCATTAAATCTCCCCAATTTCTATTTAAATCAAAAGGAACACCCATAATTGAAGAAACCTTCTGCCAAATAGGCAAGGCAACCTCACTAGAAATAAGAACATGAGATAAATTTTCATAGTTTCCATTCACACAACAGTCACATTTAGACATAATAGGAATTCCAATTCTTCTCAGTCTGTCATCAACACTTAAACCATTATGAAAAGCCTTCCAAAGAAAAATAGATTTTTTTTTTTGGAAGCACTGCATGCCATATCCATTTAGCCCAATCCACTTTTGGGCTACTAATTCTGACACAATGCCAAGCCGACTTCGTCGAAAAAGACCTATCTTTATTTTTCATCTAAACAAGCACATCATTAACATTTTTTTGGGATGCCAATGCATTACTAATAGATACAGCTTTGACCTCTCCAACGAGCCTCTCTAACAAGTCCAAATCCTAGCCAATATTAATTTTCAGATCAATAATTTTTAAATCTGAAAACTCAACAATAGGTAGAGAATCCACCAGTGGCCCACTGTTCAACCATCTATCCCTCCAAAAAGAAATGTTACCATCACGAACCCTCCATTTAGAATGCTCTAAAATAAGAGGAATACATTTGACAATCATTTTCTAAAATCTGGACCTTTTGCTCGGATTTAACAGAGACACATGCTTATCTTATCCTTCACATACTTAGCACGAAAGAAATTCGCCCAAATATCCTAACTTGTCAACACCTTCCAAGCATATTTCATGTGCAAAGAAGTCTGAATATCCTCAAGATCTCTAATGCCCATTCCTTCCTCCCCAGTCGGCAAACACATAGTTTTTCAAGCCACCCACTTGTGCTTGGCGTTGCTCTCCTTCTCACCCCAGAAAAGGCACTAAATAGCCGCTGAATGTACTTAAGAACAACTTGAGGAAAATGAAGAATGGACATCAAATGAATAGGTAAGCTATTTAAAACATGCTTTAAGAGAACCAATTTGCCTCCAGCTGATAAACATTTCTTCTTCCACCCTCCCAATTTACTAATGACTTTAGATAAAAAGGGCTCAAAGTGCACTCTCAAAAGTTTACTTGATACAATGGGAGCACCCAAACTAGTAAAAGGAAAGCTGCTTGAAGAGAAACCCGTGGCCCTGAGTAATTCATCTTTTCTTCTAAAGGAAAAATCTTTAGCAAAGAAAACAGAAGTCTTCTCTTTGTTCACTCTCTACCCCGACCACCTTTCATAAGTTTCAATAACCTCCATCAATTCTTTAATAGATTTTTTGCAGTCATTAGAAAAAATCATGACATCATCTGCAGAAAGAAGGTGAGATACAAGGGGAGCCCCAAAGATGATAAAAACTTTTAATTTTCCCCTCCAAAAATTTTCTTCTCAAAAGTCTAGAAAAAACTTCCTCCAAAATAATAAAAAAATATGGCGAAAGCGGATCTCCCTAACAGAGGCCACGTCTCCCCTGAAAAAAATCACGAGGTGTACCATTCATCATAACTGAATACCACGGTAGAGAAATACAAGTTTTTATAAGACTACATACAGTAGGAGAGAATCCAAAAGCTGCCAATATATGCAAAAGGAAATCTCATTCCACCCTGTCATAAGCTTTAGTCATGTTTAACTTGAAGACAACATTACTCCCCAACACCTTCTTGTTAATGGAATTGACCATTTCCTATGTTAAAGACATATTATCAAAAATACCCCTGCCCGGTATAAAAGCACTTTGTTCAGCTAAGATCAAGGAATCTAAAAATGGAGTAAGCCTTGCAACTAGAACCTTGGTGCAGATCTTATAGAAAATGGAGCAGAGACTTATTGGACGGAACTTATCAAAACCTATAGGCTGCTCCATTTTAAGGATAAGAACCACATAGGAAGAGGAATAGAATCTGGGCAAAGAATTACCCCGAAAAAAAAAATCCCTAACCGCCCTCACCACATCATCTTTTACTATATCCCAGCAAGTGTGATAGAACCCAGACCCAAAGCCATCCGGACCTGGACTACTCTCAATAGGAATACTAAACACTGCTTGCTTGATCTCTTCCTTCAAAGGAGTCAATGACAAGAGGAGATTATCCTCTCCAGAAATAACTTTGCGCAACAATTCACCCAAATCCGGCATCGTAACACAATGAGACTGCCCCAAATAATCAGAAAAATATCTCACTGCACTATCATGGACCTCCTGGGGAGACTGCAAAACCGATCCATTAGCCATCTTAATTTCCACCACTTTAGCCTGCTTCCTCATGTTGAGAAGACTATGAAAATAACGAGAATTGTTATCACTAAATTTCCACCATCGTACCTTCGCACACCGAGACAATCAAACCTCTTCTCTGTGTAACCGCGTGTCCATCTTAGCTTTAGAAGCTAAAAGATCTAATTCCACCACATCTTCATTGTACTGAGTTTGTAATTTGGTCTCCAATTCAGTTATGTGATCTTCCAAACTCTGAATATGAGTACCTGTCCATCCAAAAATCGACTTATTCCACCCTTTAAGATCATTTTTAAGCCATTTAATCTTTCCTACCAATTTAACCATCCCAAAACCATAAGTGTCTTCTTCCAAGACTTATGCACACAATTAATAAAATCAGGATGATCTATCCACATTTGTTGAAACCGGAAAGGAGAAGGGCCATAAGCTTCTTCATTTTTGCATAGAGAGATGACCATTGGGGCATGATCCGAGGATGTAGGCGACAAGTATCTCATTTTAGAATTCAGAAATTCTGTGAGAAAATTTTGATCCACTAGAGATCTGTCCAATCTAGCCCAACTCCGTGCTCTGCCAGCTTGTCCATTGCACCAAGATAAACTCTTCCCTACAAATGACAATTCTAAAAGACCACATGCGTGGATCCATATATTAAATTCTTCCATAGCGATTACCGGCCTCGGCCTACCTCTTCTTCTTCCAGAATTAGAGGATATAATGTTAAAATCCCATATAATAATCCACGGACAGCTTGTGTTCTTGAGAGTACCAAGCTCATCCCACAACCTTCTTCTTTGATCATATTGACATCTAGCATAAACAAAAGAGATCCTACACACCGACCGACCATCAGCAATAATCGCAGTAATGTGTTGATTACCAAACCTCAAATCATTCACATTTACATCCTTCATCCAGAACAACCACAATTTGCCATCAGAATTCTCAGAGAAATACCGGCATCAAACTCAAAGTTCGAAAATCATCTAACTGAGTATTATCTAAAAAAGGTTCAGCAAGAGCCAAAACTTTCGGTCTATACCGCCTCATCAACTTTATCAGCCTACTACGTGAGGATCTTACGCCCCTCATATTCTAGAACATGATTGGACTAATCATAGATTAAGTTTTGCGGCATGAGTTCTCACCCGTTTACTACTACGAACCTCCATAATCACTTCATTTCCTTTCATATTTGACTCATATCTGACATCAAAATCAGAAACCACATCTTTCTGTGGATTCTCATCCCTTACAAATATCTCTTGATCGGAAAAAACTACCTAAAAAAATTCCATCATTATCCATCACCGTACCTCTTGTCTCAGAAACTTCCAACTCTACTTCTTGCCTCTAAACCACCTCTAAACCACTAAGCTTTACAGATTGGCAATTCTCCAAGATACCATTCTCCTCTAAAATCACTGGATTCGAAACATCCATATTCATATGAGAAACAGGTATGACTAAAACTTGCTGCTCATCCTCGTTGCATAACATATTCACCTGTAGAAACCGTTTGAGAGTTCACAAGAGGAACACCAATCTCCTCCTTCTCAACACCACCTTTCTCGGTATCTCCATCAACATTAATCATATTACTTGTCTGCCAGACTTCCATAGGAAAGTTATCCAGCTTCTTCACCTCCGTATAAGGCACGTTATCCAGCTTCTTCACCTCTCTATATTCCAGCCTCACTACTTTCTTCTCCTTTTTCTTCTCCCCTTTCCCCTTCTTGTGCGTATTAGAATTATGACTTTGCTTTTTGCATAACACACAAAAAGTTGGTAAGGTTTCATATACCACCTCCTGCAGTCTACTTCTTGGGGCAAAAGGCACCCCAACCCAATAAGACATCAAACGTTGCTTTGCTGCGTCTATTTCCACACAAACCCTTGCCCCATCAGTTCTAGTGGCACATCTGGTTGCATTATCACAGCGAATGTATGTACCAACCGGAGCAACAATTGAGATTAACATTGATGGATTATAGAAATTAGGAGCCAAACCTAGGAGGAAAATCCAGACCAGCACCACCAAAGGCTCTTCATCCTTTGTAAATTTAGGGGACCAATGAAATGGTCTGTAGCCTATCCCGTTGATGTCGCAAACCTCCCTCGAGAAAGCCTTATTGAAATATTCCTCCGATGTTAGATGGACGAACACATTCCATTGCAATCTCATAGCCGAAACCACCACGTAGCTTGACAGTCCCCATCGATTCTTAATAAAACTTCGAATAGCATCCAGAGATGGCCTCTATCGTAGAAACTTCAACACCAAAGAGTATCGAAAATGCTCTACAGATTTCTGGATTTCTTCTTTGGAGAAGAGAACGCAAACTTCTCCCTCCATAACTTTCGGTGCCCTTATAAGGAGTTTAACCTCCGGAATGGGTTGCGGGGCCGTTGCAAGAAGATTAGCATAAGATCGGTGATTGGCTGCTGGCTTGAGGCGCCGGCGACCCCCTCAAAAGCCATACGAAGCAAAAGCCTAGAAGACACACAAATTGCCCAAATCGCCTAATCTCCTCTTAAGTTATTTGTTCAAATAACGACTCTATATCTCTCGTGTGGTTATTTGTTCACGCAAATCGCCCAAATCGACTTAACCACATAATGACTCTATATCTCTTGTGTGGTTATATTTCATAAAGATTCCTTCCGTTACTCAAACCCTTGGCCTATCAACCATTCCTCTTTGCCCTTCACGTCAAACTCATTATCTAATCACTCCTCGCAAGCCCACTTACCTTTGCTCACTCTATCTATCCTTGGCCCACGCCCACGCCCCTTCTCCTCTTCTGAAACTTCCCTTACCTCGACCTCAAATCCCTAATTCTTCTTTTGAAACTTACCCTTCCAATACTCAACTCCCTAATTCTTCTTTGGAACCTTCCCTTTCCCGAACTCAAATCCCTAAATTCTCAACTCAATCTACTCCTCCCATCCTCACACCACCTCGTTCCCCCATCATCACATGATTTCACACTCATTCTTCTCGTCCTTGCGTCCTTCTGGATGGCACCGTTCCATACCCTTCTCGAAACTGACTCATTACACTGTGCACACTCCCGAAGCCCCTACCAGTTACTCAAAAACTTCCAAACATTCTAAATGGCATGATGCGATGCAACAGGAGTTCATAGCCTTGCTCTAAAATAATTTCTGGACCTTAGTTCCTCCTAACCCCTCTTATAATATTCTTGATTGCAGGTTGGTGTATCAAACCAAACCCCTTGCCGATGGATCCATTGAGAGAAGGAAGATAACACTTGTAGTTGTAGCCAAAGGGTATCATCAACGGCCTGGATGAGTCCGACAGATTTTACCTAGTTGAATTCTTGGTTGCTAGCTTATGGTTCTAAAGCTTCTCAAGCTAATGCATTGTTATTCATTCTTAGTCATGGTGATTTACACATAGTACCTTCTGGTTTATATTTGAGGATGTAAGAACCCGTAATTTTATTTCTTTTGTATTTTTTTATTTTATGGGTATTACTTGTTAATATAAATATCGGATTGTGTTAATGTGCAATTATTCTCTTTTAAATTATTTCTATGTCTAAATATTGAGTTAATTTGTTTTCCTTATTATTTTATTGTGGTGCATCTATTTTAATGCTTGAATTTTATCTCTTTATTTTATTATGTAAAATTTAATTTAATGTGTTGTATTTTAAATTATTTTATTTATAAAGTTGATTTTCGGATTGGGCTTGATTTAATTTATTTGTTGTTGGGTTTTATTTGTGTGAGTGGGTTTTGTTTTGTTGGATTTTCCTTTTGTGGGGACCGGATTTGGTGTTTTGTGATGCCCAGCCCGTGTCCCTTTGAGACCCAGCCCCCTATGCTCTAAAACAGCGCCGTTTAGTACCCTTGTTTAATGAAATCGCATGGCCTCTTCCTTCACGTGTGACCGGCCATTTCTTCTTCTCATTCTTCCTCCTTCTTTCTTTTCCCCTGTCTTCGTTGCTGGGTACCAGTGAGTTCAAGCTCAGTTTTTGCAGCTTTCTTTTTCCTCTCTTCAGCCACGCGTCCCTCCTTCCGAAGCCCATCGTCTGGTCGATTGTACGCCTTAAATTTCAGCCCCGATCCGTGCCTCACGTGCTTGAAAATCACTCCGATTTATTGCAAAATCGTGCCGTGGGTTTTCTACTCCTGTTTTCATCTGAAAAGGTTAAGCTTTTGGCCATGGCAGCGCATCTCCGTACTCGTCGAGTTGTAGAGTGACACTTGGTGTCCATTTTCGCGCCATTTCGAGTTCGTGGTTTCTTCATTTTGGGCTATAAGTAGGCCTCGGTTTACCCTACGAAAATCAGTCTCAAAACCGAGTTATATTCTTCGTTGGTGTTGATTTCGGGTTCTCTTTTCTTCCCCACAACTCAAACTTCAAACTTGAGTTTTACCTCTTCAAACCCTCTCCTAGCCTGAAAATTAGTGTGTAGCCTTTGTTGTGGTTTTCCCCTCATTTTGGTGCCGTTTAATCGCTTTTCAATACCCTCGGTTAGCCTCTCTACACGTTTCTGTATTTAATTAATTTAGATGTAGCTTTAATTTATTTACGTGATTATATTTCCGTTTAAATGTTTAAATTATTTTGATCATAATATTTGTTATTATTATTATTTGAGTTGTTTTATATGTGTCGTTTTATTTTATTTATGTTTAATTGTTTTAATTATTTTTGTTAATGATATTTATTATATTTATTGGTGTTATTTTATTTATGGTGTCTTATTTATGATGGTTCGATGGGTGTGAGTTTAGCTACGTGCTTGTTGTTTAAGGCTTGGGTTGACGTTTCGACATTTTTGCGATCATCTAGAAGTTTTACCGAACATGTAGTAAGTAGCAATCGTTTGCGATTTATGTTTTGTTTTATTGTTTTATTTGTTATTTATTACTAACTTTACTTGACAGCTTAAAGTGTTGATACTTGGTATCTATTTAATAATAATAATTAAATTTGACAGTAGGTTGGTTAAGTATGAGGTCATTAAATAGAATATGGGATCATTCCGTGGTTGGATTGATTGTGATCGGATTGTTGTGAAAAATATTTGTTGAATTTATAAATATTTGGTTGGATGATTTTTACTTTGTGTGATATTGCTATGCCATCCAATAACTGTCTATCATGCATATATTATTTATTGATTGGTCTGATTATTTATGGATTGTGAGGAGTTATAAGGATGCTATTGTTGGGTGGTTTATGGTTTGGTTTGGTCATAGTAGTGGGTGCATGTGTATCATGACCCCAAGTTGAGATGATGGCTTATCTCAGTGGAGCTCTTCTGATCACTCAAGAGCATAATATACTAACGTGACGTCCCTTGGATTTTCGCTGGGCAACAATGGGATCGGATGAAATGGTAACGCTCTCATACAGACTTCGTGGCTCCTCTACTGACGGGGGTTAGGGGATGCCTGGTCATGTTACTTACCGAGCGAGGTTAGTTGGTTATTGTCCATTACGAAGTCACATGCACGATCGTTACCCTGCGGTGTGACGAAGAGAGTCAGAGTATATGGATGGTTCCTAGGAGAGACTATGGTATATATGTGTTAATAAAATAAAAATATGTTGTGAGCCAGAAATTAGGTTTTTGGAAAGTTTATGTTTGAGGTTCTTTTTGGGAAAGGACAGTTCGTAATTAGGTGTACTTGTAGACGATTGGTTGAGAATAAATTGAGCACATTGTTGATTGTAATTATTTGTTTGTGTGCTGACTGCTGCTTACGGAGATTTGAATTTCATGTGGTGTATCTAATCTATCTATGATTTCATTTTATGGAATCGTAATTTTTGATGTAGAGGATGATGATGAGTTTGAGGGGCAGGCTCTATCGAAGGAGTATTCTTATGTGATGACGAAGAGAGATTTTAATCCTAGATGTAATCGATGTTTTATTGTTTTTCTATTAGGGATGACTATATAATCTCTACTTGGAGAGTTATATTTCAGACTGGTTTGTAAGTTTTTTTTTTGTTTTATTTTCTAGTACTACAATGATTGACTTTTTATATTTAGTTGCAATTAATTTTAATTGTATACTTTTGCTTGCTTGACACACTCTTAGAGCACTAAGCAATGGGATGATTGGCACGTGTGATGATCATCCCGATGTCGCTAGCCCTTCTAAATTCTAAGGGAGTGTTGTGGGCGCCACATAGGACTTCATGATAAATGCATCTAGAGCCTTTGCAATTGACACTTTCATTCATGACTTAAGTTTGGTATTCCTTGTTAAAGACTTGGGCTCTCTGTCAGATTTTTCTGGCTTGGAAAAATTCAGTTGAATGGTGGTCTATTGCTATATCAAAGAAAGTATATTAAGGACTTACCCTCGCGAAGTAAGATGTTGCAAGCAAAGTCGATGATCTCTCCTATGGCAACCTCATTGAAACTATCCAAATTTGACTCACTAAGCTTTGATGAGCTACTATTTTTAAAAGTATTGTTGGTGGTTTGCAATATTTATTCCTCACTAGACCCAACATATCCTTTGCGGCTAATAAGGTGTGACAACTAATGCACACCCCAAGTTATCACATTGGGTTGCAATGAAGAGAATATTGCGTTATATGAAAGCCATTATCGACCATGATTTATTTTTCTCATCTCAAACTGCCTTCAAATTACAAGCTTACTCGAATGTGGATTGGGTTGGTTGTCGAGATGATTGAAGATCAACTAGTGATTTTTGCATCTATTAGGGAAAACATCTAATTTCATGAAGCTAAAAAAAAGCAAAGAATTGTAGCAAGATTGAGCATAAAAGCATAGTATAAATGTGTAGCTTCCTCGACAGCTGAACTTATTTGGCTTAAAACTCTTATGTTTGAACTTGGTTTATCTCTTACTCAAGTCCCAATAATCTGGTATGACAACATTGGAGCCACTTACTTGGCTGCCAATTCGGTTCAAGGACAAAGCATGTGGATATTGATTTTCATTGTGTTAGAGATTGAGTTGCGGCAAAGACATTCAATATCTCTTTCTTCAACTCAAAGGATCAACTCATTGACATATTTACAAAGCCATTGGTTGTTGATAGATTTTTAAAGCTAAGGATAAGTCCCAATGTTGTTGACATCCCCTTGAACTTGAGAGGGCATATTAATATAGAGAATATTGCTACAGTATTAGAGGCCATTACAGAAGAATTGTAGGGAATTTTGTTAGTTTTTCTCTCAAGTTGTATGACATATTTTATTCTCTCAAATTTCTTTACAAATTGTGTATGGATATCACTTTCAATGGTTCTTAAATAATTATACGGGACTCTGATGCAAAATAATTACACAACTGCATAGGGTCCTTAAATTGCACATCGGATCCATAATATAACATAATATAAAATAATGTCCGCCTATACATGGTTAAGAATAATACTTTAGAAAAAATAGAGGCATGAAATGCCACTCACTTTTAAAAGTTTTTGTCTTTAGATTTCATTTTGTAAGAAGAAGGTACTTTGTAAAACGTTTCAAAATTTGCTATATCAAAATTATAAATTGTAACCTTTGTATATGATTTAGTCCTTTGCCATTTTCTTCTTGAGCGAAGTCTCGTCTTACAACTTCAAACTTTACTTTAAGCATTTTTTTTATTGAAGGAGGGCAACATCTCCAAACTTTTTTAAAAATAAATTCTCACTTATAATTGAGGAATATCGTAAAACAAACTAATCAACTAATACCTTAATCCAACTATCAAAAATAAAATAAAAATAAAAATAACAAACAAAATAAACAAACAAATGAAAAAATTACCAACGATATAAGGCAAACCTAACCCCTCCAAAGCATTAAACCTCTCAACTCTATAGGGAGTAAGTCATCCTCTTCATACATTCCATCATAGCTTAGCTCGCCACATTGGGCCAAAAAATAGCGACTACATTTCCTTATCTAAATTAATGAGAAATAGAAAAAGAAATTCCATGAGTGACTACTAAAAATTCTTCCCAAAAATCCCATAGGTGGCAAATTGTGCATCTCTTGGATTTAGTCCAATCCACCACTAGTTTTGAATCACATTCTATTTCAAGATGTAAAAAACCCATGTTCGTACACATCCTTATCCCCTCCATAAATATTCTCAGTTCAGCTTCATTGTTTGTACCATGCTTGAAAGTTGCTAGGAAATGTTCACCACAATCTCGGATCACCCCGCTAGGAAACGTTCACCACAGTCTTGGATCACCCCACTACCACCTATCACTACAAAAAAAAAATTGGGACAATTTTTTTTCCTGTGAATACAATTCACTAGCAACTAATGGTATTTTGTCACTAAAAACCATCTGTCAGAAACATTTTTGTTGGAAATAATTATAATGAACAATTTTATTTCTGACGATGTAAAATCTGTAGATATTAATTACTTTTTCCAATGAATATAGAATCATTGAAAAAAGTTGGCAGATAATACTTTTTTCCTATGAGCTGTGGAATTATTATTGATGGCACTATTGTGTGACAAAAACAAAACATTTTCGAAATATACCTTTGGAAGCGAGTAGTTATATTTTCCTACCTAATTCATATTGTCACAAAACTTGATGTCCCAAACAATTGTATTGTACAAATTTATTTGTCACAAGCTAGAATTGTGAAAATTAAATACTTTTTCTCACAAATAAAAATCATAAGAAAAAGTTTTGCACCTAAATATATGACATTCATTAGTATTTGCGGCGACAATATACTATTTGTGAAGAATCCCAATTGTTGCAAAAGATAATTGTTTAAATACTTTTCCCCTTCCCCCGAATTTTGATATGTTCTTTCTAGGGTATCCGTGCGATTGTTGAGCCCCCCTCCCTGGTAGAATACTAATCTGACCCTCTCTCTCTTCCCTTCCCCTTGCAGCCGACGGAACCCCTCCCATCTTTCCTCCCTTCTCCCATGGTTCTACCTAGTATCACCTTCCCTGAAAGTTGCATTTAATTTTCTTTTTTCTTGAATCTTTTACATCTACAATCTGTAACCCTAGGCGACAGCTCCCCCCACCCTTGCTCAACCTCTCTCGATTGGCCTCACTATATCCTTGCTAGCAATTTGTATCCCTAGCCCTAGGTGAGTGTCAACGGCATTTGGACTTCTCCCCCGCATGACCTATCTCTAAAATCCCCTGCCTATGCACGGCCTCTCCTTTCAAGTCTTCCGAACCTTTGGTAAATCTTAGGTAACCCCCATCCCCGCACGACCTCTCCCTTCGAGGCTTTACCATCTATGATTTTATTTCTGTCTCTCCATCTTTCTCTTTTTATTTTTTAATTCTAACGAAATTTTAGTATTTTACAGGGTGTCTATTTATGTTGCTAGTGAAGGATAAAAAATTCCATGGAGTGCCATCACGATTCACAGTGAGTTTCTTGAAATATGGTGAATCTTTGATCTGTTTGATTCTTTGTACTGATTTGTGATTGTTTGGGTTATTTGGATTTTTGGAGGGCTTGAGTACTTGTGATTCAGTGAATTTGTCATGATTTGCTTATAGTATATTGTTTTGTATATTTAGCATAATGGTGTGGGTATTGATTGTCTCTTTTGTAAACAGAATTATAAAAGAATAGCTTTAAATGCTCTTCTTAGCGTGCTAACTTTCCTACTATATGTAGAGATCTCTCAATGGCTTACAAGTATATTGATTTTGTTTAAAATGAAATTTATGAGTTCTAAAGACCACTCATTAGTAGAAAATGCAATGCTAATAGGAATACAAAATTCAGAATAAAATTAACAAGGCTTCCACGAAATGACTTGTTCTTGAACTTTCTCACTAATATACAATGATCGATCTACTAAGTGCATGTTGAATCACTAAATGTTTTCCAATTGAAATGGTAATGGTAACGATTTTATTAATTCACAATAATAAATATGCTTTTTTTATATTGACTCCATCCCTATATTTGCAGCTACAACACATATTCTATTATAACTTTTGTGCTCCTACATATATGGTTCGTATATATTTGTATATATGTCATGGGAGTTTTTGTCATATCTAAAATTTTGCAACTACATGCTACACTTTTAGGGATGGCATATTTCCCCTATTTTTTATGGACTTTTATATTTGCCGCTACATGCTTCACTTGTAGTAACGATATTTGTGTAGAAAAAGCAACAAGACATTATGTTCTTTTTGGGTATGAACCTTGCTTACATTTCTCATTTTTAGTGAATGTTACTGCCAATGACGTTCTTTTGATTGTATTCCCATAGTTTAAGGTCCATGTTAATACACAGATTCTCTATTTAGTTTGTACTGGTTGATGCTTGCTTCTTGATTTGCTTTTGATTTTATAACCTTTGTGTATACCTACTTTAGATACATGCCCTGTTCTTAGTTGTATAATATCGAACAGAAGATGGATTTCTTTAGAGCATTAAGGGAAACCTGATTTCAGGACACGCTCATTGTTCATTTGTTCTTATTTCTCATTTCTCCTCTGGCCCTTCTCCTTTGTAATTGTTATAGGGTTGTTGACCAACATCACAATAATACTAGTCAGTTGATTTTACCCTGTTTTCTTTGTTTATCATCCCAGTTAGCCGAGTGTCCATTTGATAGATTTATTAGGGAAAGGTTTATTAAATAGGATACTGATGTGATCCTGTTTAGTCATTGTCAGTCAAATACTAACAATTGTTTGGCTTTATTTTGTAGTGTTACTTCGTACACTCATCTAGAAATTGTTATCGGGAGGTATGACACTTGTTTCCTTTCGCTCTCTATACAATACACGCCATATGGTTTGATTAATATTTTTGTGTTATATTGATGTTGATGATGCTCATACTCTAAGGGCTTTGTCCATAGTCATTTTTTATGCTTTTTCTGATTGTTTAATGTTGTCTTGAAGTACTGTTTACATTTCACTGATATGGATTTACTTTTTTGGATGTTCATGAAACTGGTATTGCTATTGTTTGTATCACACACTTCAATAGTTCTTGTGAGTTCAATCATTGATCATTTTATTTTAAATCTCTCTTTAGAAAATTAGGCTTAGATTGTATATTTATCATTTCTTGATCATAGTCCATCCATACCATACTCAATGTGATTGTTATATACAAAGCTTATTTTAATTATTTTTCTGCAGATATGCATCTAAAGGCATCAAAGCTGCCTATGACTGGGCATACAAATGTGCGACTGAACGTTCAGTTCTAGAAGGTAAAAAATGAATGCTTATGAGCTCAATAGTTGCATGTTGGTTTTATCTTCTGCATACTAGCATAACATGAAAGTTTCTTTTGGTAAAATGACAAAATGGGGGAATGATGTTTGATAAAAATCCTGACTTATACTTTGCAGAAAATCTGTTTGATAAGGAGGCCCTTGGATGGACTTTATCCATACTGCCCATGATATATTGTTATTTGTATTCCATTTCTTTTTAAACTATCTAGAATTGTTATTTGTATTCCAATATATATATATATATATATTGTAATATATTGTTCACATTCTTTTATGTATTTTAAGTATAAGGCTGTGAGTCTGTGATACTAGTTTACTAGTATTTTTTTTTTAATTTATAGAAGACTATTTTCGACAAAAATAAATATTTTTTTGGTCACAAATGCTTATTTCCTGTGATTTCCACTACGGCATATAAATATTTCCAATCCCAGTTAACCATGGTTGACACACTTTTTGCAATGAAAGTCAACATATTTTGTGAGGAAAAGAATTGTCAGAAGAAAGAGTATTTCTAACAATTTGTGCACTGGTAGCTTTAAGCCCTTCAAGTTACTGACCTATTCTTGCGAGTCTATTATGGATATATTTGGTGACAAAAACTTAATTTTGACAGAAATACATGGTAGCTGCAATGAAAAGACTCGCAAGAAAAAGCATATTTGGTTGTAGTGTATATGCTCCCTGGCTTGCGACTATAGCTCCCATCCACATTGAGTTTCACCCATCCCTCCATCGATTTCCTTCATTGTTGAGCAAGACGAGGTCTATGAAGTTGAGCCACAGGTTCAATGACTTCTAGTGCAGCCAAGATATTTGCATTAACACGAAATGCACCCCTTTTGAGCAGCCTCTCCGATTGACTACCGAGCCATGCTTTCATTGCTCGCCAAACACTTGCCACAAAGTCTAGCTTACCCTCCATGCTTGCCTTACACCTACGTATCCATAGCTTCCAGGTTAGCAAACATGGCAGAATACCAATAAGAAAATCCCTCTTGGTAAACTTCCTGGCAAAAGAAAACCATGGGATACCCTTAGCCTCCACTTTAAGCATTACTTTGGACATCCACATATTAAAAAAAAAAAAAAATGAATACTTAGTATGATACTAAAAACATATAAAAATGTAATTTTCTTTCATGTGATCTCATGTGATCACACTCATAGTCACATCAATACCTAGTATACATACATTCCATTTATACATGTACAATTTGTCATCTTCGTCTCCTCAAGATGGTCATTACTAAGTGTTAGTGAATGCACAGAAACAGAATAAAGATTACAATAAACAAAAAATTTAAATAAAATCAGCTCGAATTGAAGCACGAGAATCTTAAATCTCCTAATGAAGATTTGCAAATGAATCAATTCGGCATAACAATTTGCCGTGGTACTATCTTCACTATCATGAAATTTTTAGTCGTTGACCTCAAATGGTAAAAGGTCATCATAGCCCATTTCTTTTTTTCCCCTCTCATTAATCGTTCTCGAAAATAACAGTATGATTCTCATATATATCTACTAAATGTATCCACTCATATAATTTTATTTATTTTATTTTTTAATAGTTAAGGAAGTGACTATATATTAGTATATTAGTAAACTTATATTTTTATATTTCTTTTTCCCTTAATGGTTAAGGATGTTAAAAATATTCTTAAACAATAAGAAAAGAAAAATAAATAAATAAAATCTCATAATTTGCACCATTGTGCATATATATTTGGGGTGCACATTCATTGTGCACTATAACATTGTTCACTATGACATTGTTCATTCTTTTTAATGTATAATCATATTATATGAAAGGGCAAGGCTAGTGTCTGGTCGGGCTTAAAAACCTAAAACTATAGCCCTTCATTCCCAAGCTGCCACATTAGCTAGCATAGCAAGAAGAGTTTAGTCTTGGCCACATCAAATCACTCGATAGAGAACTCATCGTCGAAGCCTAGGAGCACTACACTGGAGGTAATTTCTTCTTTGATCAAAAATTCTTGAGCACCCTGTCGGCTTGTGTTAGGAAGCTGCAAGATGAGAGATCGGCGGGAGGAGTACTGGCTGATCTAGGGTTCGGATGGAAGCTCGAAGACACGGTGTGAACTGAAGTGAATCGAAGTGGGGAGACGCGACAAGTTAAGCTTAAGTGTGGGAACTTGATACGCACCGTTTAGGTGCAAAATGGTTAATAGCGCAGTGGGCCAATGGGCTCGAAGTGGATCTGCTGGGCTTAATGGGCAGTCTGTTATGTTTAATTTCAGTACTGAATAAATTGTAAATGGGCCATTTTAAATATTTTCTTAAAACGGTGAGTTTTATGATTATTCTAGAACTATTCTGTAGGAACTTTTTAGTAAGTTTCTATGAGGGTTTCTGTTAAGTCTCATGCCAAAGCCGTGATGGAGGTTATTCTGGAGCATTGTGTGTTGTTAGCCTAGGCTTCTATAGAGGAATTAGGGACCTCGAATTCCCTAAGTCATTTATGAATGTTGAGGTATTTTTATCATTGTTCTTTGTCATTTAGCTTTTAATTACTGTTGCTGCTACTGGTTACTGTTCATCCGTGAAGTTCATAACAATTGGTATCTCAGAGCATCGATCCTGACCCACCCACCTCGTTCCCTATTTGCCATACCGTAGTTATTGTTCTTATACAGTCCGACGTTTACATTCCATCCTAATCCATCATTCTGACCACCTGCACCTACTTTTCATATCCATCTATATATCCTTCCAAATATCCTTATATACACATCTCGGCCTTCCTGACCATATATCCTTACAAATATCCAAAATCATCCATACATTTTTTCAGACCCAGTTTCCACTATTATATACAATCATACAAACCCCTTCCCCATAAACCCAGCAATTCTTACCATGGCTGAAAACACCCATGCCAAACAGCAACATGAAGCCACCCAAGCATAGTTAGCTGACCACTCCCAGCAATTGGTTGCTGTCCACGTCCGTATGGATGAAATGCATGCTACCTTGTACACCATTATGGCCACCCTTAACCGCCTCTCCTTCCAAGAGACCAACCCGAACCGCGACCTGGAAGCATTTGACCCACGATAAACCTGCGCAAGAGGAGTTAAGTTAGACTTTATTCCATTTGGAGGCAGAAACCCCACTGAGTGGGTTTCCAAAGCTTAGCAGTATTTTGATTTCCATCAAACTACTGCTGCTCATAAGCTACTAATGGCCTCTTATCACTTAAGGGGTGAGGCACTGATCTGGTACAAAGATGCTACAAGCTCTCGGCCATTTACAGACTAGGAAGCGTTCACTACTGCCTTTCAGGGCCGTTTTGGGGCCTCATCATATGATGACCCCATGGGGACCTTGGCTAAACTGAAACAAACTTCCTCAGTTAGTGCTTACAAGACACAGTTTGAATCCCTCTCTAATCGGGTGACTGGTTTTGCTGATAACCACAAACTAAGCTATTTTTTGAGTGGTCTAAAGGAGGAAATTAGGCTGCCTATCTAGATGTTTAACCCGACCAGCTTAACTGTAGCTTATCGTCTTGCAAAATTGTAGGAGTATTTGGCTAGATTGCTGAATTGTAAAGGCAGCAATCCGATAGGAGAGAAGAGTCGTGTTTCCCTTGGGACCAGCTCACAACCGACTCAAATTACAAACCACACCAAATGGGGTAAACCAATTATTCCCCCTAAGGAAGTTTCTTCTAGGGTCATGGATGAGAAACGACATAAAGGATTATGTTATCACTGTGATGAGAAGTGGAATCCCCAACATAATTGCAAACACCCACATGTTTATCTTTTGCAAGGGGAAGAGGGAGATGTTGAGAAAGATAATGGGGATCCAGCCCCAAATATACCTGAAATTGAGGAGACAATCGAGAGTCCAGCTGAGGACAGTAATTTGGAGGTTTCTCTCCATGCTATGGTGGGCACCCCTAGTGCTACAACAATGCAAGTGGAAGGGACGGTGGTTGAAAGATCAATATCTATTCTGTTAGACACGGGAAGCACCCATAGCTTCCTTAAGTCCTCGGTAGCACGCAGGTTACCCCTTAAAGTGGACCCAACAACCAAGTTAAATGTGCATGTGGCCAATGGGACAATGTTGATGAGTGAAGGTTTTTGTGCAGCGGCTCCGATCAAAATTCAGGGTAATTCCTTCTCCATTCCTATTCACATTTTTGAATTAGGAGGGTGTGACTTAGTACTTGGCTCTAATTGGCTGTCCACTTTCGGTCCTATTGTTTGGGATCTTTTCAAGTTGACTATGGAATTTGAGAGTGAAGGTAAGCAGATTCGATTGCTTGGACTCAAACAGTAGCCCTTTACATGGGTGGATAACAGCAAGTCCATGTTAGCTTCCTTGACAAATGGTACGGGGATGTTACTACAAATTTGTGGGTAAGCTATTGAAACCTAACAGCAGACCACCAGTGCTGAAATAGAGGAATTGTTGGGTGCCTTCAGCTCAGTTTTTGAGGAACCTCAAGGATTACCACCACCTAGAACACATGATCACAGAATAGTGTTGAAGGAGGGGACACAACCTATGTCCATTAGACCTTATCGTTACCCTTTTTACCAGAAATCTGAGATTGAGAAGATAGTTACAGATCTACTCAAAAGTGGGGTGGTGAGACCAAGTTCTAGCCCATTTTCCTCTCCGGTGTTACTAGTCAGAAAGGCAGACGGGGGGTGGAGAATGTGTATGGATTATCGTGCGTTGAACCAGGAAACAGTAAAAGATAAGTTCCCAATTCCAGTGATTGATGAGCTTTTAGATGAATTGAGGGGTGCTAAAGTATTCTCAAAGCTGGACTTGCGATCGGGTTATCATCTAATCTGAGTAGTACCCGAGGATGTGCCTAAAACAATATTTAGAACTCACGAGGGCCACTACGAGTTCTTAGTGATGCCCTTTGGGCTCACAAACACGCCCTCAACTTTTCAAAGGCTTATGAATAATGTATTCAAGCCCCTGTTGAGGAAGTTCGTTCTGGTTTTTTTTTTTTATGATATTTTGGTCTATAGTAAGAGCTGGTTAGAGCACTTGGATCATTTGAAGCAAGTTCTACGGCTGTTACAATAAAATAAGTTGTTTGCCAAACGATCAAAGTGTCGCTTCGGGGTGGAGGAAGTTGATTATTTAGGCCACATCATTTCTGGGCAGGGAGTGAAGGCTGACCCTTCCAAAATTCAGGCCATGTTGGATTGGCCAACTCCTAAGTCATCTAAAGCCTTGAGACGATTTTTAGGGTTAACGGGCTATTACAGGAAGTTTATAAGGCATTATGGGGTGATAGCAGCGCCACTCACTCAATTGTTGACAAAGAACGGGTTTTTGTGAACTCAAGATGCTGAGCAAGCTTTTATTAAGCTTAAGGAAGTGGTGACACAACCCCCGGTCCTTGCCTTACCAGATTTCTCAAAGACTTTTATAGTGGAATGTGATGCTAGCGGGCGGGGAATAGGTGCGGTCCTTATGCAAGTGGGTCGACCTATTACATTTTTTAGTAAGATGTTGAAGGGAAAGGCTCTATTACTTTCGACTTATGAGAAGGAATTTTTAGCTGTTGTTACAGCTGTGCAGAAGTGGTGTCCCTATCTGTTAGGGCGAGCCTTTGTCATCAAAACAGATCAACAAGCGTTGAAGTTTCTGCTTGAGCAGAAAATTGGTACAGAAGCTCAGCACAAATGACTCAGTAAACTCATGGGTTATGAATTTAAGATTGAGTACAAAAAGGGGAATGAAAATCTAGTGGCTGATGCATTATCCAGAAAAGGGGAAACTGAGACAGGAGAGGGAGCATTACTGGCCCTGATTTCATTTCCTACTAACGATTGGGTAGATGAGCTGAAATTAAGTTACAAGAACGATAGGGAAGCTTCTATTTTGATGGGGAAGTTACTGAACCAGCAAGAGGTGTCTAAGGGAATATCCCTGCAGCAGGGATTAATTCTAAGGAAGGGGAGAATTGTTATTGTGCCAGATTCACCCTTCAAGGGAAAGATATTGCAGTTCATTTATTCTGATCCTATGGCTGGACATTCGGATTATTTAAAGACTTATCAAAGGGCCAAAAGGGACTTCTACTGGCTGGGGATGAAGAAAGATATCAAGAAGTTGGTGAGGGAGTGTGAGATTTGTCAGGCAATTAAGTATGAGACATTGCCTCCAGCTGGTTTGTTACAGCCCCTCCCTATACCTCAACAGGCTTGGATTGACATCTCCATGGATTTTATAGAAGGATTACCAAAATCTAAGAGCTATTCTGTAATTTTTGTGGTGGTAGACATGTTTACGAAATATGGGCATTTCATGGCCCTATCTCACCCCTATACAGCTCAAGAAGTTGCCAAGGTGTTCCTGGGGTTAGTATTCAAGTTGCATGGTTTCCCTAAAACAATTGTGTCTGATAGGGATCCAGTATTTTTGAGCTCGTTTTGGAGGGAGTTATTCACCTTCTAGGGCACTTCCCTAGACTATAGCTCGGCATATCATCCACAAAGTGATGGTCAAACGGAAGTAGTGAATAAAGTGGTGGAAGGTTATTTGAGATGTTATGCAAGTTCTAAACCTACAGTCTGGAGCCAGTGGTTACCACTAGCTGAATGGTGGTACAATAGCAGCTATCACAGTTCAACAAAGTTGTCCCCTTTTGAGGAACTCTACGGGTACCCTCCCCCAGGGCTACTTGACTATGTTCCTGGTACAGCAAGCAATTCAACAACTGACCAGTTCTTACACAATAGGGTAGAAATTTCGAAGCTATTGAAAAATAACCTAACTGCAGCTCAAGCAAGGATGAAACATTATGCTAACAGAAGAATAACTGAGAGACACTTCGAGGTAGGGGACTGGGTATACCTCCGTTTGCAGCCGTATCGTCAGAGCACGGTGGCCTTGCGCCAGAATATGAAGCTAGCTCCACGCTTCTATGCACCATTCAGGGTGCTGCAGAAAGTTGGATCCATAGCTTATAAGCTGGATCTACCTTCCTCTTCTTGGATCCACCCCATTTTTCACGTTTCATGTTTGAAATGGAAACTCAGAGATCGGATCCAGCCGCTGGTTACTCTTCCCCCCACTAACAGTGACGGTGAAGTCATCCCTGAGCCCGAATGGGTGCGTGATCGGCAAGTAAAAAAACAAGGGGATCGAGCGGTGACCGAGGTGTTGATCAAGTCATTCGGGCTCTCAGAAGACGAAATACATGGGAAAATTTATGGAAGCTTTGGGCTTTGTATCCACACCTTGTGGACAAGGTTCTATAAGGGAGGGAGAATGTTAGGAAGCTGCAGGATGAGAGATCGGCAGGAGGAGTACTGGCTGATCTAGGGATCGGATGGAAGCTCGAAGACACGGTGTGAACTGAAGTGAATCGAAGTGGGGAGACGCGACAAGTTAAGCTTAAGTGTGGGAACTTGATACGCACCGTTTAGGTGCAAAATGGTTAATAGCGCAGTGGGCCAATGGGCTTGAAGTGGATCCGCTGGGCTTAATGGGCAGTCTGTTATGTTTAATTTCAGTACTGAATAAATTGTAAATGGGCCGTTTTAAATATTTTCTTAAAACAGTGAGTTTTATGATTATTCTAGAACTATTCTGTAGGGACTTTTTAGTAAGTTTCTATGAGGGTTTCTGTTAAGTCTCATGCCAAAGCCGTGAGGGAGGTTATTCTGGAGCATTGTGTGTTGTTAGCCTCGGCTTCTATGGAGGAATTAGGGACCTCGAATTTCCTAAGTCGTTTATGAATGTTGAGGTATTTTCATCATTGTTCTTTGTCATTTAGCTTTTAATTACTACTGCTGCTACTGGTTACTGTTCATCCGTGAAGTTCATAACAACTTGCAACCCCAGTTCAACGCCAAACCAACTTTCTCAAGCCTTCTCGGCTAATGACTTTTCATTAGCCACATAAGTCTTCCCCAACTTTTCTACTCTTTATTTGTCGTTTGAGAAAATACCAAGGAAATTTTTTGAAGAAGCTGGGGATCTCAAAAAAAGTCTAATTGTTGACATTTTGGTTTTTGTTGTGGGACTTGTGTTTGTAGTTTCAAAATTTGAAGGTAAACTCCATTTATGGGTAGCGAAAATTTAGTTTTCCTCTTTTTAAAATTACTCTAATACTTGTTTGGTTGCTGAGAAAATATATTTTTCCCCTCTTTATTGTTGGGGCAATCTCCTTCTCGGTTTCATGATCTGCTCTCTCCCCTATTACGTTGTTATTCCATTTGTCACAGTTTTCATCAATGACTTCTCCACGCAAACTCATCTCCTCGATCTCTTTTCCCCTTGAGCTTTTTGTCCTTTTCTCTGAAATGCACATCTCACCTTATTCCCATCATCATTGCATCTTTCCTCACATTCCCATCCTCTTCTTGATTTGCTTTTACCTTGTTCCTAATCCCTAGAATTTCAGAGAATTTGTCAGAACTTTCATATAATCCTTTTGAAGAAGATTATTTACCCGAATAAATACCTTATTGTGTGATTGGCATATCTCTTCCACAGACTCGTGGCCGGATTCTTTCTATTGCAGGCCGCTGATTTATATTTTGGAGAAAATGTAAAGGAATGGAGGGGATGGATTTGAGAAGAGAGAATAGACGTCGAAGAGATGATGAACTGAAAGGATGAGGTCAGTCGAGACCAAGTTGATCGAGTGCGTCGCAGCTTCAACTGGATTATACATGAACTCACTTACGTGTCACATTACCATTGGGGGCTGTTTTGTTAGATTTACCAGTCGGACTGGACCAAAGGTTTTCTCTATATGAAAATAATCCAATATATACAATCAATTACATTCATACATCACATGTAATAATAAAAGGGTAATAATAAAAGGGTACATGTAACGAGGCTGTCAACGAATTAATGATCTATACATGTTAGAATTTAACAAATAGTATATTTGTAACGTATTTTTTATTAGTTCCTAATCATGGTGGATATTTTAAATTTAATTAGTCATTATAAGTCTGAGTTACATTAATGGGTTAATTGTTGATCATTGATTACTCTTTAAGTTGTTTCAGTTTTTTTTTATACATTCAATTAATTATAGGCGTGCACGGCCTGTTTAGCCCATACAATGAAAGGTGAATATTGGAAAGCTTCCGTGCATTTGTCAACAAGAGGTGGTACCCTTATATATATTTGTCAATGTACTAGAGTGTACAAATGTCAATAAGCAGAGTAGACAAGTATGGAAACAATCTGTCATAAAGTAATAAATTCACAACGACTAATATTTACATCAGAGTATTTTGAGGCACTAAACTAGAAAAGCTTCCTTACTGATATTGTAGATCACGTAAGAATTGGAGCAAATTGATTCAGTAGATGATATTGCAGATAGCACAGATCATGGTGCAAATTGTTTTAGTCTTTACTGTCAATAGGATTCTCAGCTATTTCCTTTACACACCTGTACAAGCTCATCATGGAGGGACGCATGTTGAGCTTGGATCAAAGAAGACCAAATTTGGTTGGGACTAATGGTTTAGTTAGTCCATCGGCTAGCTGATCTTTGCCTGAAACAAACTGAATCTCTAGCATCTTTTGTTGAACTTTTTTCCGAACAAAATGGTAATCGATTTCAACATGTTTTGTGCATGTATGGAAGATTGGATTGGCAGTGAGATATGTGGCCCCGATGTTATTGCACCAAAGTATCAGCTTCTGAGATAGAAATTTCAAGTTCACGCCTTAGTGAATGTAACCAAAGAGACTCGGTTGTGGCATGTGCAATTGCTCAGTACTCAGCTTCAATGCTTGAGTGGGCCACAGTGGGCTGTTTCTTTGAGCTTCAGGAGAGTAAGCTGTCACCAAAATAAATGCAAAAACTAGAGGCTGACTTCTGATAATCTGGGCATCTGGCCCAATCAGCATCGAAATAAATGGAAAGTTGAGTTGATGAGTTGGGTCAAATGAGAAGTCCATAGTTGATGGTGAATTTGAGGTACCGTAGAATTCATTTCACTGCTGTCTAGTGTTCCTCAGTAGGCTTGTGCATGAATTGGAAAGCCTTGTTGACGACAAATGCAATGTCAAGGAGTGTCAATGAGAGGTACTGTAACTCGCCTACAACACTCCTGTAATTGGAGGGATCTTCATATGGTGCACCCGAGAAGAGTGAAAGTTTTTGTGAGGAAGACATTGGTGACGACACGGGCTTTGCTTCAAGCATTTTTGTATGTTGAACTAAGTTGTACATATACTGGCTTTGTGACAACAGGAGTCTCTCGGCCACACGATGGGTTTCAATACCCAGAAAAAAGTTTATACCCCCAAGTCCTTCATGGCAAATTTGGTGTTGAGGTTCAAAATAAGTTGTGAGATAGCCTTTGCACATGAGCCAGTGATTAGAATGTCGTCTACATATACTAAGACAAACAATGTAGTCGAACCTTATTTGGAAATGAAGAGTGATGTGTCACAGCTGGAGTTGATAACGCCGAGAAATAGAAGATATTTTGCAACCGATGGTACCAAGCCCATGGGGCTTGTTTCAATCTGTATAATGCTTTGTGTAGACAGCACATATGATTGGGAAAATTAGGATGCACATAGCCAAGGTCTTGGTGCATGTATACCTCCTCTGATAAGTTCTCTTGAAGAAATGCATTTTGGATGTCTATTTGATAGATCGACCATTGTTTGGAGACAGCATAGCTCAATACTAAGCGTATGGTGGTCCGCTTAACCACGGGACTTAAAGTGTCGTTGACGTCAATGCCTTATTGTTGGTGGTAGCATTTGGCAACCAATCGGGCCTTCTGGCATTCCAGAGAACCATCGGACTTGCGTTTGGATTTGAAAATCCATCTAGAGCTGACTATATTCATGGTTGGTTTTACAGGTCCTAATGACCAAGTGCCATTTTTCATAAGGGCAGTAAATTCCGCATCCATAGATGCCCTTCATTCACTGTTCTTAGAAGCCTCTGCGTAGCAAGCTGGTGACTTCGGAATAGTACCTACAACAAGAAAGGACTGTGGTTGCGGGTATCAAATGTCGTTGGTTTCACAATGTTATTCTTGGAGCGAGTTCTCGTTTGATGAGTGTGAGGGTCTGGGTGTTTTGCAGCAACAACATCTTCTAGAGATGATTTTTTAGGGAGCCAATTTATGGTGGGTAGGGACGAGCTTGGAGGGACTTCCAGAGAAGAGGACACATGGAGAATGTTGTGTTGAGTGTGAAAATGGCACGTCGCGTGAGTGAGGTGATGATGTTGGCAGATTATGGGGACATGACGTCGCTGTGTTTAGTGGATTGGAGAAGGCAGATAGATTATTTTGAGATGATGAAGATGTGTCTTGTTGGAGTAGAGGGAATGGAAGGTTGACAGTTGGGTTGGACTTGATATTGTGCAGGTTAGGTGTGGTTTGTGAGCTTGCAAAGGGAAACTATGTTTGTCAAAGATAACATGCCGAGATACAAATTTTTTTCCATTGGTTGCATCAAGGCATTTGAAGCCATGATGCTTATTGCTAAAGCCAATGAATACACATCTTTATTAGCGGAAATCAAGCTTGTGGCGGTTAAAAGGACGGAGATAAGGGAAACACGTACAACCAAAAATTTTTAGAGCTGAAAAATTGGGTGCATGCTTGTAGAGTTTTTCAAAATGTGAGATTCCAAGAGGAGTTGTGGGAAGCCGATTAATGAGATAGGTGGCTATAAGAAAAGCGGCATCCCAATAGGCATGGGGGACATTACTATGTGACAAAATAGATAGACCGGTTTCAACCACATGACAGTGTTTTTGTTCAATAAACCTATTTTGTTGTGATGCATGAGGCTAGATAATTCGATGTTGGATACCAATTTTGGCAAAGTATTGGTTGAGAGTCTGATACTCTCCACCCTAGTCAGTTTGCACAAATTTTATCTTGCAATTAAATGGATATTCCACAAGTTTTTGGAATGAACAAAATATTTGCATGACATTGGATTTGTTTGGGATTGGATATAACCATGTAAATTTGCTAAAGTGATCAACAAATGACACATAGTATTTATTTCATTGGTAGACATAATAGGTAATGGACCTCAAACATCATAGAAAATTAACTCAAGAGGTGAATTTGAAATTGATTGAGAATTAGAAAAAGGAAGGTGATGACTTTTTTCTTGTTGACATGCAGAACACACACCTGCAATTTTATTTGATGAAATAGGTAAAGAAAACTTAGAAACAAGATGACTAATAGTTTGATAAGAGGGGTGGCCCATTCGACAATGCCACACATCAAGAGGAGCACATTGAGACATGTAGGTTTGGTTGGATCTTGTGGGAGTGATGAAGGAAGGAAATGTGTAGAGCCCGTATTTAGTTTTTTCATGCAGAAGAACTTTGCCTATTGCCTCATCCTTCACCAAAAAAGAAAAGTGAACTCAAGATACACATTATTGTCACTTGTAAATTGACTCACAGAAATTAAATTTTTTTGATCTGTGGTACATGCAATAATTGATTTAAATAAAATGAGTGAGTTGGTGTAGAGAGAGTGGCAGAACCAATGTTTTTGATAGGCAAACTTGCCCCCTCGCCGACATGGATTTGATCATTTCCAATGTAAGGCTCATAATTCACAGTGAGATTGCTGAAATCATTTGTGAGGTGATTTGTGGGGCTGGTATCTGGGTACCAATTAGCATCCGTTGTTGAGGATGGTGAGGTCAATTATGCTGCCTTATTGGGAGGGGTACCTTGGTAGGCATGATCAAAACGGTAATGGCATTATATTGCAGTGTGGCCATTTTTGTCACATACTTGACATGTGAGTCTTGGATTGGAGAACTGCTGCGATGAACCACCTCATCCACGGTTGCCACGACCGCGTTCTCTGCAATTGGAGTTGGAACTTTGTTGTGAGGAACGTTGCTGTGATTGAGATTTTCCACCACGAGAACGATTGTCATTGCGAGAGGCAATATTCACCGAGCCAATTGTTGCTTCTAAAGTAGATTGTTGTTGTTTAATCTTTAACTTAAAAGCAAGGAGATGTCTTTTCAGAGGACATTTTATCAGTTTGAGTGGAAATAGAAGTAACATCGCATCATATGAGGAGTCAATACCTCCGAGAAGGTAGGTTGTAAATTCATGGCTTTGGAGAGGCTGTCCAATGGCAGCCAAGTTGTCTGAATAGAAATTCATTTTTTGAAAGTAATCTGAAATGGACAAGTTACTCTATTTTGTGGAAGTCAAGAATTGCCAAGTTTGAATGGCTCGGGTAGAGAAGTGGGATGCAGACATTTTTTCAAGTGCAACCCAAGCTTCTCTAGTAGTAGAGAGTCTTACCATTTGTGCCAAGATGCCTTTAGACAATGAGGACACCAGAGTGCTAAGAACAATATGATTTTGATCAAACCAAGTGATGCACTTGGAATTGGGAATTGAGAGTGGAGCAGTGGCGGAAGTGTCAGCTTCATGGTTAGGAATAGTTGGTGAGGGACTAGAGATTGTGCCATCAACAAAGCCAAGTAAGTTTTGGCCATGAAGGTGTGGGACAATTTGTGTTTCCCATAAGAGCTTGACAGTAATGAGGCTTTGGATGCTAATTGGGTGGCTTGAGTTGGAAGGGAGTGAGGCCATATCTCTAGATCGAAAAAAAATGAGAGGGGTCACTATCAAGCTCTTGATACCATAAAATGAGATGTGAATATTGGAAAACTCTCATGCATTTGTTAGCGAGAGGTGGTGCCTTTATATATATTTGTCAATGTAACGTAGTATACAAGTATGGAAAAAATTTGTCCTAAAGTCATATTCACAACGGCTAATATTTACATTAGAGTATATTGAGGCACTAAACTAGGAAAACTTCCTAACTGATATTGCAGATCACGTAACACTTGGAGCAAATTGATTCAGTGGACAACACTGTAGATTGCGCAGATTATAGTGCAGATTCTTTAGTCTTTATTATCAACAGGATTCTCAGCTATTTCCTTTACAGCCTGTAAGGAAAAATGTCTGGATTTCTTTATTTTAAAATTAGAATTTCAGTCATAATTCCTCTTTCACGAAGAGTGGAAGTTGGGCTTATTTTTTCGTACGAGACAAGAGTTTCATAAAATAAAATTAAAACAAAGTATGTATGTAAATTTACATACTCACTTTGTAAATTTACAAAAGAGAGTTTTCCAAATTAACAAAAGAGATGTTTTTTTTTAATGGAGTTTTGGACTTAGCAACTTCTATATATAGAGTTGATTATAAGAGTTATAGGAAGATCAATTGAATTATTGCATTCTGCAGGAGATAAGTAAAAAGAAAGTGATCTCATGCACACTACAATAAAGCCTACGTACCTTGTATAGCTAAATTATTTTTGGTGGTGTTTACTTTTGATGCAAAAAGGAATTATATTGGTGATCTATTTATTTTCAGCGACAATTTCGCACTCGAGTACTTGCTCTAAAAAACCAATTGAATCGCAGCAAAAAGGCTACAAGGTTATTTGTGTCGACATATTGGCCTCAAATCATGAGTTCTTATCAACGTTTGTAGTATTAGTCAGTAACTTCATACTCATGGACATAATTTGTATTTTAGGAACATAAAAAATTCAGAACTAGCTTAAATAAAATTAATAAACCCTAATGTTTCATGAAACTAATAATCAAAGTTCAGTAACTAGTAAATTACCACTAAAAGAAATAATGCCTATAGCGGTGCTTTTCTCTTTGCTAGAATTGAAAACGATGGAAAACTGCACTCAAAGCTTCCCTTTTCATTTGGGGGATGAAATCCAAGCGAGACTTGGTTGTTTGATTTTTTGTAGCGTTACAAATAGTCTTTTAAAAATTTTATCCCCATTTTTACCACCATATATGGATTGTTGCCATTTCACTTAGCAAGTAAGTGTCTCTCTCGTGCCCTTCCTCTCTGTTCGTCTCTCACTCTTGTAGTGCTCCCTCTATTCGTTTGTCGTTGTTTTCTCTCTATCCGTTCCTCTATCTCTCTTTATTACTTATCATTTTAAGTTTGTTTTCATAAATTTGTGTGTTTATTGGTGATTTTAGCTTAATTGGGAGATTTTTCTGTTAGGTGTTCATGAAAATAGAGGATTAAAGTTTGTACTAGTGGATTATAGTGTTTTATTGAAATTTATAGTATTTTTTTTTTACCCCCTGTTATATATATTTTTTCCCTGGTTAGTTTTTTTATTTTTTGTGCTTTGATGGCTTCATGATGCTCCTTCTCTTTGGTTCTTATTATGAAACCCATAAACCAGTTGTGTTTCTTTCATGATTCTCTTGTAATGGACATATCCTTCACCAACTCTTTAGGTCTTTGTTTTCATAATATTTTTCAATCTTATTTATATGATGCTTCTCCTACATGATATTGCTTTTTTTCTTATCTCAACTTTGCTGCAGTGTTTTTTTTTTTTTTGAGTAAGAAAGACACTTTTATTCATCGCGTGAAATAGTGAGAAGCCCATGTACATAGGATAAACAAACTTTTCTGTAAATTGAGTTGCAGTGCATAAGTCATTTTTTTTTATCGGTTGCAATGAATCAGTTATAACCATGTACATTGCTATTTAGTACCCATAGTACTGATAGGTAATGCAAAAGGTTATGGCAAATGATGAGTTATAAAACATAAAAATATTCATAATTGCCAAAAATTGAATGAATTAAACTATTTGGAACCATTTTTCTTTAATAAAGTGATCTTTATTAGAAAACCAACATGGTTCCAACTTAGTTGGGTTGTAACAGCCAAGGTGCCAAAGATGATGGGTCAAATATGAGTAGATATAATTATAAAATAGGTAATGCAAAAGTGTCTTCTGCAAACATTTTTCTATGCAGTCCTAGATTAATTATACTAATTGGTCATGTTGCATTAGAAGTTGAGGCATGCTCTATCTAGAGATTCGCAACTGACCTTTTAGTTGTTCCTGATTGTGGAACAATGTGTTTTCTTTGGTTTGGAAGAGTTGAAAATGCAAGCATCTTTACTATTTTATTTTTCTAAATTTTAATAATTGAATATAACTTTAACTCTGACTTCTAAATAATATAATCAACAGGTTGTTCACTTTCAATCCTTGGAGAAATCAAAGGAGGATGAATTCTGTCTTGAGTTGTAAGTTGGTCCTACACAATTGTTCTGCAGTTGCTCTTTATTGGTGTGAATCATGGTTTTTTATTTTTTTGATGAATGGTGTGAATGAGCTTGTACCAAAATTTTCTTGTATTCATCAATAGAAATAATGAAAAACAATTAGCTATTGTTGTTCCTTTACTTGAGACAGGTGTAGTTGTCTGATCCCAATGCAGAACTTAGATTGCTTGAAGTTTTCTACCATAAGATCTATAAGGTAATGGATATTTTTCCTTTTGAAAGAAATATCTAGTAGTGGGAAGGTGAATGACCTCCCTGGTGTACTTGGGGTATCCCTATTCAAATTATCTGTTTAATCATTTACTTATCCACAAAAAAAAAAATACTTCACTGGTATGCTAGTATTAGGTCATAATTAATTTTGATATACCTTGTGGATCTCTTTATTTCTGACATGCTGGTATTAGTTCATAATTGATTCTGACTAGCTAATAACTAGTTTTTTAACATATCACAACTTAAATTCTTAGAACACGATATATTTCTCTCCTTAGATAGTGTTTTCCTATGGTGAATCTAAAATAGTGTAGTGTGTGATAATCCGGATTTTTAAGTATCCATTTTCATATGTGGCATGATTATATTTCTTTAAAATCATTTTAAGGAACATTTGGATATATGTATATAGTTTCTATGTTGGAAGGTTAGGAGTAGGGTTAGATACAAAGGTGGCTTGTTTTAAGGTGAAAAAGCGTCTAACCCGAGATCTCCGCTTGATGTCTAGCTCGAACGCGATACAGGGAGAGATTTGACTTTTTTTTATATAACGACCATAACTTGCTCATTTAATATCAGATTTGAGTGATTCAAGAGGCTATGAAAATCTAAGAGGAATATCTACAACTTTTATGTTTTGACTTTTAAGAGATGTGGACTTAATCAAATACGAAATAGAGATTGAAGTGGAAGATTTGAATTGGAGATAGATAGGCCTTGAATTTGATGTTGACTAGGGACTTTGAATAAGATCAAGTTTTTGGATTATTTTCTCAATTATTCTAAGATCTAGACAAGTGTGTAGAGCTGTGGAAAATGAGGAGATTTTATTTAGTAAATTTCGTATGAAATAAGAGAGATCATCTATCAAACACTTGGGTGTCCGGATTGGTACTCTTGGGCTTATCTGTCGATTTTTAGTGTAAAAATTATAACTTAGTCATATGAGATCTAAATGAAGTGATTATAGTTCCTGTATAACTTTAAGAAGTAGATTTAGAACTTTAATGCTTTGAGTTTTTGAAGATAAGAAATGGATCAATAATGAAATCTGGTGTGAAGTTGACGGCCCCGGGTTGAGTCCAATTGGTAACTCTCTTGGGTTGGCCCCCCTCATATATAAAGTGTTTTGAGGGTCTTCTAACTCTCGTGGAAAGCATAGCACACACCCCACTTGAAGGAAGACAAAGAAAAATCCTCCTTATGTGATGCCCCCAAATTCTCCTTAAAATAAACACAGGAATCGAAGCGTCGGAATGCTGACAACACGGGTCACGCACCCTCAACGTTAAGTTTTAAGTGTGTGAACACGTGACATGTATAAATAAAAGTAGTGGATATTTGAGGTCATTATCTAAGTACCAGAATTTTTAGAACTATTTTACAAACTAATTTAACACACATTCTCCAATAGGAGATTTAATACAGTCATCCGAAATACAAATTATACAAATACATATTTATAAAAAGGGAAAAACAATTTTCCATGATAACAATTTATAATAAGAATACTTCAACAGCGGAGTCGCCTCCTTAGGCTCAGCCTCCACAAAACTCTGCATCCAAAAACTACGACGCCAGAAATGACATCGCAAGTAAGTACAACTCAAACAAACCACAAGATATAAAATATACTCATGCAACAACACTAATATCACTCATGAACATGATACCGTATGCATGAAGTTTAAAATCATATTTCTCAAATAAAATTTCAAAGTAAAACTCAAATGAAATCATCTATCATTTCCAAAAAAAAGATATCGATAAATTCAATCATAGCGAGCGTTATGTATCACTATCTCCGATATGATATACACACAACACCAAACATAATGGGCGTTACGTATCGTCATCCCCATTATGACTCATACACTCATTTCATAGAGGGCATTACGTATCGCCGTCCCCATTATGAAATACACACACTGACCATAACGGGCGTTACGTATTGCCGTCCCCGTTATGTCATACACACACAATGACCATAACAGGCGTTATGTATCGCCGTCCCCGTTATATCATTCATACCCACTGATCATAATGAGCGTTACGTATCACCATCCCCATTATGACTCAGTCAAAAATCATTAAAATCCATAAACCCAATAATACTGTTTCTCACTTATAAAACCCTTCAAACAAATCATTTTAATATACCATAACTCATGTTTCACGTAAAAACTTCAAGTATCATATATACACATGAACGACCCTGCAATTCACAATGCATATCACCATGTACAAAATATCTAATATTCAATTATCAATCAAACACATAGTTGTTATGTAAAAATATATTTAAATCTCAAAATTCGTTTGGAAAGTACTTATAGCGGGTAAAAACCAGATCATTGAGCAAACTCCAGTCCACATTGTTCACAGCGAGTCACTTTGTACGTTAGCTAGAGTGCTCGATTTGACACCAAGATTTAGGAAAATACTCATTAGAAGGTGGAGAGTCTCATGGAGGTGGTGGTGTGGCGGTGCAACCACCGGAAGGTGGCAGATAGGCTCAAAATAGGTATAAACCCATTTTCAAATTTATGCTCATACACGGAAGGTGGGGCCACAGATGAGAAAACTGAGTAAGGCGGGTGGTTAGCTGAGGTAGGGGAGTGTTTTGGTGGTGGTGGTGAGGCCTATGGTGGCCAGACGGCGGTGCGGCGAAAGGAAACTCATTTATGACCCATTTCGTGTTTGAGGTGAAAATGTGGAGTTGGAGGGCGCCGGAGCTAGCTGGAGGTTCACCGGTGGGTGGGGAACCTGGTGGAGGTGGTCGAAGGCCAAGGTGGCCGGTGGTGGCGCCGGAAAATGAAGGAAAAGCCAAGATAACCCATTTTAAATTTTAGGCTCACGCACAGGATTGGGGGCTGCCGAAGGTGCACCACCAGTGCAGGGAAGCTCGCCAGCATGTGGGAAAGGTCGTGGGCTGGGTGGTGTCGCCGGAGGGTGGCCGATGGCAGTACTGGGTGGAGTGAAGAGAAACAACGGGAGAGAGGAAGCAGGGGAGGGGGCCCGGGCTAGGGGGAGGCAGGAGAAAAGGAAAAAAGAAAAAGGAAGAAAAGAAAAGAAGAAAAAAGAGAAAAAGAGAAAAAGAAAAGAAAAAGAAAAAAGAGAGGAAAAAATAAATGAAATCCAACTAGAAAAAAAAGCACAATAAAATAAATAAAAGCTAATTGAAAATGCTACAATTCAATATCAATGAAATATAATATTTAAAGCCCCACAATAAATTAATTTAATTTAAAGAACAACTTAAATATAAAACACTAATTTATATAAAGAAAGCACATCAAATAAACTCACATAATAAATAAAAAAATTTAATTCCGATCTTTAAAATAATTAACTCACATTTAAATTAATAAGAAAAGTAATGTAACACAATATTTCAATACAAAAACAACGTAAGACTAATATTAATTAACTAATAGCTCAAATAATAATTTTAAACAAATAAAATATAACCAATAAATATCATTAAAATAAATTAAATCAGTCAACAATAAGAATAAAACAAAACGTAAAAATACACGTAAATTTGGAACCTCACACCTTAAGCTCTTAAGCTTCCAAACATCACTTAAGTGAGCTAAGAGAGTGATATTGAGGGAATCCTTATAAGGGCTTGATTCTATCATCAATTCAAGCTTTGAAGAAACTTGTAAATATACAATTTAACCTAATCTTGGCATAAAATAGGTAAATTGATCATGAAATCATGTTTGTTGTTGATTGGAGCTTAAACCTTGCTTGTATGATGTAATTGAAGTCCATTGTGTTTTGGATGTGACTTTGTTATGATAAAATGTTAAGAAAATTATAAGAACATAGATTTATATTTTAATAAGTAAAAATAAGGTATATGTGAAAAGATTGCATGTTTTAGATTGAAAAACCTTATAAGCCGTGATCTTACTCGATGTGACGCCCCCAAATTTTCCTTAAAAGAACAAGGAAATCGAGGCGTCAGGATAATGACAACTCGGATCACACACCCCAACGACAAGTGCTAAGTGTGTGTACAAAACAACAGTGTAGAATAAAAAGACACAGCAGACAAATCTAGTCAATTACTAAGTACCAGAATTTTAAAATAATACAAATTAGTTTACTCAAATTTTCCAATAAGAGATTTAATACAGTCATCCGAAAGAAAAATCATAAATATACGTATTTATAAAAAGTGGAAAACAGTTTCCAAAATAACAAATTATAACAAAGTACTCAACGACAGAGCCGCCTCCTCAGGCTCAGCCTCCTCGACATCTGCATCCAAAATCTACGATACTAAAAATGATATCGCAAGTAAGTACAACCCAAACAAACAACAAGATATAAAATATATTCATGCAACAACAATACGCATGAACATGACACTATATGCATGAAGTTTAAAATCATATTCCTCAAAATAAATAAAATAAACACATGCAAAAATCTCATTTGGCCCAAGATAAACTCCAATAAAAACATCTATCATTTTCCTAGAAAATGATACACATAAATTCTTTAAAATCACTATCATTTTCTCAGAAAATGGTCCACGTAAAATTAATAATCAAAACCCACAACTTTTCCAGAAAATGGCCTAAACATCCATTTTATTAACCGTATGCACAATAGTCTCCCCTAGGGACCGTCCACACACATTGGCTCTCATCATTACACCGTAGGTAACGACCACGCGTGTGACTTCGAAACGGGAGATGCCTAGCTAACCGCGCCCAGCACGTACCATGACCAGGCATCCTCTAGCCCCCGCCAGCAGAGGAGCCACATAGTTGGTACGAGAGCGTTACCATCCAGTCCGATCCCGTCGTTGCCCAGCGACAACCCAGGGGACGTCACTCCGTATATTCCACTCTCGAGTGACCAGAGGAGCTCCACAAGGATAATGCCCAATTCCGGCTTGGGGTCGTGATACACATACATCTGAAAGCCATTAATACATGAAAACCTAGTTTTCAAATCCAACACATGAACATGCATGCAATTATGCAAAAACCCAATTTTCCTTTACAAACATGACATGTGTACACTATGCAATGTATATAATAATACAAAAATATATTCAACACCCAACTAATACACAAAGATGTTAATGCAAAAATATATTTAAATCTTAAAGTTCATTTGGAAAATACTTACAATACGTTCGCTAATAATTCCTGAAGTTACCGAAAATGCCGAACAGCGATTCCACGCTTCCACCCGTGTACTCGCCCCTACAGTAATGCCCAAAGCGCCAACGTATATAAATCATTATAAGTAAATAAATATCAATATCGAAAATAACTAAAATAATTAAAAATAGACATAAATAGAACACCAATAAAATATGGTAACATCAATAAAAATAATAAATAATATTAACAAATTAATTAAAGAGATCATGTAAATAAAACGGCATTTATTTATAAATAACCAACATAGGAAATAATCTCAAATATTTACAACCAAAATAAATTAATCATCTTAATGCAAATAAATAAAAATATAATTATTATCTAACTAAACTGTACACTAGATCATAAATAAAATCATACCACAAAAAATAAATTAAGGTTAATACATAAATAAATTAATCAATCAAACTAGAGAGAATACTTACCAAGCGTCTCGTAAACATTATAAAACGTTGATTTTACGGCGAAAAAATACTCAATCAAACGCCACTAAAATATTCGGATTGCTAGGGGGTTTTGAAGATGAGATATTCTAGTTGAAGAAAGGAAGAAGAGCTGAATAAAAATGGAAGCTAAATGTTCGGATTTATAGATGAGAAAGAGAGTTGCGGATGCTTTTTTTTTTTTAATGAATGGGTCGATGCATTTTATAGGCATGAAATCGAACATTAAGGAGTGGAAATGAGCGGGAAAGACTCATGTGAAACACACCACAACCGTGCCAAGACAAACAAATCCGAAATGGAAGAGATTCCTTAGCTTTTACAAATGAAATCGAGGAAGAAAACAAGGGTACACTCATGGTTTTTCGGGTGGGTTGATAGACGATTCCGAGCACGTGACCTGCTGATCTAGACTGAAAATGCAGGCGTAACACCAACAAATTGATGTGCTTCGGTAGAGGAGACGCGTGGCTGAGGAAAGTGGAAGAAAAGCTACAAAAATCCAAGCTTTGGACTGATGGGCTACTGACGAACACAGAGGAAAAAGAAGATGAAGAATAGGAAGGGAGAAATAGACAATGCACACGAGGAGAAGAGAAGGCCTAGGTTTATTAAACCCATGATGAAACTGCAACGTTTAGGCATGAGAAGGAGCCAGCACATGAAATAAACAAGTGGCCTGGAATCATTAACTCATGTTTGCTACAAAATGAAGGGGCCGACATTTGAGCATTTAGAATGGTCTGGGTTCACTTACGCAAAGACACCAAACGGTGTCATTTGAAGTAAGGGAGGGGCTGGGTTCATGGGATTTATGGCTGGGCTTCAATGGATCAAAACTCACTCACACAATTAAAACCTAACACATAAACTAAGACAAACCCAAATGAAAATCTTCTAAAATAAAATAAATTAAACACATCAAATTAAAATAAAATAAATTACAACATTTTAATTTAAATACCAACATAATAAAATAATAAAATTAAATTTAAACATTCAAATAAATGCATGACAATAAATTAATAAGAGGAAATAAATTAACTAATTAATAGCCATGAAATTAATCTTTAAATGAAGATGAAATATCCAAATATTTTAAATACAAGCGCACTAAAATAATATTAATATTAACCAACTCATAACACACAATATTTATATTAACAAACAATACATATTTAATGTTAAAATATTAAATTACAAAAGAGATAAAATTACGGGTCCTCACACTCGACCCTCACTCGACCCATGGATCGAGCGAAGAACAACCAGAACTCTTTGCTAAAAGGTCGCTCGATGTTTGGCTCGAGCTAAGTGCAATCCGAGATTTCGCTCAACTCTCGCTCGATATCTTGCTCGAGTGAGAGACAACCCGAGACTTCTCTTGATGCTCGCTTGATACCTTACCCTAGCGAGATACCTTGTTTTCGTAAATTTAGGGCTTTTCCTTGGATAAACGTGGATGATTCAAGTACGAAGAATTATCTGTGAAAAATAAGTATAGTCTATATGATATATATTGTATTGGATGTGCATACAGTATAAAGTTTAAAAGTACATGCATATGTCCCAGTATGTGATGGGTTTTAAGAAAGAGTGACATGGCATGTATTTGTGAAATGCTCATAAGAGTAAGAAAGGAACAATTAAGAATAAGATTTATGGATAAGTTAATCACGTCATAACGGGGACGGCGATACGTAGCGCCCGTATGACTGACGTGCCGACAGAGACAGCGATATGTAACGCCTTTCGTAAAAATAAAAGTTGTGCCATGATGGGAACGGCGATAAGTAACGCTCATCGAGGATAAGTAAAAGTTATGTCAAAACGGGGATGGCGATACGTAATGTCCAAACGACTGACATGACTAGGGAGGACAGTGTTACGTAACGCCCGCTATGTTAAATATGTTCCGTGTCGTGATAGGGATGACGATACGTAACGCCCGGAAGATTGACACGAGACTCATCACAACGGGGACGGTAAGACGTAACGCCTGGATGATTGATAAGTTATATGCGATGGGGACAGCGATACGTAACGTCCATCAAAGATAAGAGATAAGTAAGACCTGACAGAGACGGCGATACGTAACACCTGTCGAGGATATGCAATAAGTAAGATCTTGACGGGGACGGCGATACGTAACGCCCATCGAGGATAAGAAATAAGTAAAACCTACAAGATTGAGAAATAAAGTGAAAAGTATAAGTTCTAAATATATGATTGTGGGTCTAACTAAGATTTATGTTTGTATGGGAAAAATGGTTATTGACATGCATAAGTCCCATAAAGCATTCTCATGAGTTATATGTTTGTGATCATTGCTATGTATGATGATTGCTGATGTTATCTATGTCTTATTTCATTAACTTTGTACTTACTGAGATTTCTTGTAAATCTCACTCTTTTAAATTTTATCTATCGTTCCTTATGGAAGGATAGATATTGTGCAGGATTAAACAAATTGCAATGAGACTCAGACAGTACAGGAGATTCTGAGGTACCATGAGGGTCTTACAGAATACTCCTCTCCGGTTGAGATAATCTCATGTACGTGATTAAGTGATATAATAAGATCACTAGATGATGGTGGGATACGATATTATTTTTTAAGAAAACCAACTGGGTTATGTAAGTCATAGATACAATATGTTTTTGTAAATATGAAGTGATGAAGGTTAAATTTTTATTATGCCATGTGATCTATTTATGAAAAAGTTAGATATTTTGCATACATTGACGTTTTACCTCTTCTAACTGTGATCTGCATTGCATTTAATTAGTAAGCTTAAATGCATGCATGCTACTTCTTACGTTTATATAGGATAAGTATCTTTGTGTTACTTGTCCGGATGTTTCGATTTACATTTTAATCAAGGCGAAGAATCGGGATGTTAAAGAATGGTATCAGAGCAATACGACTCTGGGTAAACCATAAGTGTTCTAGGAAAAATGATCACATGGTATTAATATAGGTTTTGATTTGATTAAGAAAGGCTTAAATCCTGGAAAAGATTTGGTCAAGTTAGTTAGCTTCTCTCATGAAATTGTGAATGTCTAGGATTTCAAAAAATCAGAAATTCTAAGATAGATTATGTGATAGAAGTAGAAATTGGCAATGTGATTGACTTCGGCATCATTAGTGACAAGGTCAAGTTGATAATGAAGTGCGATGGCTATTTTATTGACTCTGGAGTGGTGAGGCTTATTGTATGGTTGTATACAGAGATGTAAAGTATATGTGGATTCTTAAAGTCTTTGTGGTAATATTTGACGAAAAATTTATTGGATGCTAGCAAGTGATAAAGAATTTTTCTTCAGAAGTCGTGAATTTGAGGTTAACTGATCAACTTGATAGTTTTCTATTAATGGAATTTGAGTTAATTTTTCTTAGTAGTAGAAAGCTAAAGATTAAGTTCTGGCAGAAAGATGTTACGATCAATAATGACATAAATGTTTAAGAGTGATAGGTTTTAATTTTATTGACCCGAACCATGGTTGTAATATCGAGGTTTGGGAGAAAGCGTCATAGTATAATTAATCTTTTTAGAAAGTAGGATAACTGAAGTCCTAAATTCTGAGGAGTTGCAAAATAGTTTAAGGAATGAAAGGTTACAAGTTTATCGATCTTATAAAATTCATGAAAGTGATTTCTAAACTAGGTAAAGTTTTAGAATTTTGGAGATTTGATTTGTAATAAGATTTGAATTTTGGGGCACAGACCTCATATGTTAGTTTGATCTATGTTGGAAATTGATGAGTTTGCAATAATCAAAATGAGATGGAGTAAAGTTGAATGGTGGATATAAGAATTTTTAAGAAAATACTTCCTTAGGGATGAAAAGTATGGATTTGGTTAGCATTTTTTTTATGATTGAGGAAATAATTTTTGAAAGTATAAGTTCAGATGAGGAAAATGGTATAAATGAACTACTGGTACATAGGCAAAACGTTGATCTTGATTACGAAGGCATGATATCTGCAAGTATACAGTCTTGAGAAATGTAACTTTTGGTTCCATTTTGATGTGATTTGGTATGTGTTAAGGCTATTTATATGATAAATTTTGAGAGTACACAACATAAACATAATGTTGGTTCCGATCAGAGACTTAATTTACTTTGATTTGAAGGAATCAGCGGGGATTTGGAGTTTTTCTAGAAGGAAAATATTGTTTGTGATTACCTTGGAAGAAGGTTTTTAAGCTACAAAAGATAGAATATGATTGAACATTGGGTTGATAAAGCATAGAAATCGACTGAGGTCAGTTTAATCTTATAATTATTGAATTTTACTGGAGGATGTATTAAGATTCTTGGAAAAAGTCAGGATTCTAAATTACTCATATGCTTTAAGAGTTTTAAAAGGGATGTGCCAAGAGAGAAGAGTAGTGTTGGCAGCCATATTGATATTATTGATTATATGATTTTTCTAAGTACACACTGAGTTATATTTTAATGTTGAGGTTGAACTCCCAAACTTTGAGGACGAAATTTATTTTAAAGGGGGGAGAATGTGATAACCCAGATTTTTAAGTATCCATTTTCATATGTGGCATGATTATGTTTCTTTAAAATCATTTTAAGGAACCTTTGGATATATAAATGTAGTTTTTATGTTGGAAGGTTAGTAGTAGGGCTGGGTACAAAGGTGGTTTGTTTTAAGGTGAAAAAGCGCCTAATTCGAGATCTCGCTCGACTCTCGCTTAATGTCTGGCTCGAGCGAGATATAGAGAGAGATTTGACGTCTTTTGATATAACGGCCATAACTTGTTCATTTGATATCAGATTTGAGTGATTCAAGAGATTATGGAAATCAAAGAGGAATATCTACAACTTTTAGGTTTTGAGTTTAAGAGATGTGAACTTGAAGAAATACAAAATAGAGATTGAAGTGGCAGATCTGAATTGGAAATAGATAAGCATTGATTTTAAAGTTGACTAAGGAATTTGAATAAGATTAAGTCTTTAGATTATTTTATCAATTATCCTAAGATCTAGAAAAGTGTGTAGAGATTTGGAAAATGAGGATATTTTATTTAGTGAAAAAGCGCCTAATTTGATATCTCGCTCGACTCTCGCTTGATGTCTGGCTCGAGCGAGATATATGGAGAGATTTGATGTCTTTTGATATAACGGCCATAAGTTGTTCATTTGATATCGGATTTGAGTGATTCAAGAGGTTATGGAAATCAAACAGGAATATCTACAACTTTTAGGCTTTGAGTTTTAAGAGATGTGAACTTAAAGAAATACAAAATAGAGATTGAAATGGCAGATCTGAATTGGAAATAGATAGGCATTGATTTTGAAGTTGACTAAGGAATTTGAATAAGATTAAGTCTTTGGATTATTTTATCAATTATCCTAAGATCTAGAAAAGTGTGTAGAGATGTGGAAAATGAGGATATTTTATTTAGTGAAAAAGCGCCTAATTCGAGATCTTGCTCGACTCTCGCTTGATGTCTGGCTTGAGCGAGATATATGGAGAGATTTGATGTCTTTTGATATAACGGCCATAAGTTGTTCATTTGATATCGGATTTGAGTGATTCAAGAGGTTATGGAAATCCAACAGGAATATCTACAACTTTTAGGCTTTGAGTTTTAAGAGATGTGAACTTAAAGAAATACAAAATAGAGATTGAAGTGGCAGATCTGAATTGGAAATAGATAAGCATTGATTTTGAAGTTGACTAAGGAATTTGAATAAGATTAAGTCTTTGGATTATTTTATCAATTATCCTAAGATCTAGAAAAGTGTGTAGAGATGTGGAAAATGATGATATTTTATTTAGTAAATTTTGTGTGAAATAAGAGTGATCATCTATCAAACACTTGGTGTGTCCAGATTAGTACTCTCGAGCTTATATGTCGAATTTTAGTATAAACATCATAACTTGGTCATATGAGCTTCAAATGAAGTGATGCTAGTTCCTGTATAACCTTAAGAAGTAGATCTATGATGAGTGTAATTTTTACATGATTTTTTATGATATTTTTTATTTATAAAAATTGTTATTTTTAATTTAATTTAATTTAATTTAATTTATTCTCTTGTGTTAAAAGAATGAGAAGAAAAGAGAGAGAAAATCACAAAAGAGCTCAATTCGGATTCACTTGGACACAACAACATATACGTACAAGGACATGGATATATTCAGCCACACCATCTCTCTTGGATCTATATTCATGGGCCCTCCTTTGCTTGTTCATCACTTGGGCTTCACATAGCAAGATCAAGAGTCAATGTTACAAATGCACAACACGGCAATTGCAGGGGACTTAAAAATAATAGCAGGCCGCTTCACTTGATTCGCCAATTCATTCATGGGCCCACATGTTGATGTTAAGAGTGTTATAGTTACACTTGGAACTCGGCAATACAAAGGCCCACACAAATAGAGAAGCCGCACACTTGAATTATTTAGATTTTGACTCATACGTGAACACGGAAATTGAATTGGGGAAACCGAAAGCACGTGGCAACAACGTATATAAAAAGAGTAGACCGAACCTGGAAGAGGGGGCGCGCCGCAGCCGTTTGAGTGATAGAGAAAAAATCGAGAGGTGTAGGATTTTTGAAGAAATTTTCTTTGGAGTTTTTTTTAAGAGAAGGATCTGAAGGATAGAGGCGAGAGCTGCATGTTTATCAACCGACTTTGATGAAAAACATAAGTTTTATTTGTTTTCTTTTTAATTTTATTATGAACTAAATTTTCTTTTGTAGAGTATTGATGTAGTCTAACATTGAACACACAGTTATATTCTGAGTTATTTTATTTTTAATATTTCCATGATTGAGTGTTTAATTCTTATTCTTAATGCTTACAATTTTTTACGGATTATTATTTGATCAATTGAATTACAATGAGACCAAGAGGTAATTCGTGGTTTTAGTTATAGAATTAAATACCATTAATTGAGCAAAAGTAGAGATGTTTTACCGTGACTAGTGTGATTTTTCAGAAAATTCAAAGTAAGTAATGAGTCTCCAATTAATTAAATTCACATAGAGATATGGAATTGTTACTTGGAGATATTTTTGATATTATTCAAGAGAAGATATTGAATAATTAATGAATTTTTAATCATCAACGGGAGATTATTGGAATTTAATAATTAGGAAGAATAATTTGTGTGGGATTTGTTAGGTGAAATCAACCGCTCTAGATCCATTCTCATCATATTTGTTACACTTTTAGATTTTAGCCTTTGTTAATTTTGATTTGTAAATTTATTTTTGTTAAGTAGTTTAATTTAATTTAGATAGTAAAAACATACTATTTATTTTCGATTTTCCAAATAGTAATTAATTTAGTGAATTTCGGTATTCAATAACAGAGTTAATCCTTGTGGGTTTGATATTCGTTTTCTACAAAACATTTTACTATTTGTTACGATTCTGTGCGCTTGCAGATTATTTTATGCGAACAATCTATAACTTTTATGTTTTGGGTTTTTGAAGATAAGTAACGGATCAATGACGAAATCTAGTGTGAAGTGGATGGCCCTAGGTTGAGTCCAATTGGTAGCCAACTTTGAAGAATTGTATTATATGCAACCATGAAAATAATGATTGGTTATCAAACTTTCTGAAGTCTTGACACATGTGGGAACATATGACAAGTTTATATGAATTAATCTAGAAGCTCTAGTTGGCCCAAAGACATGGAGGAACATGGGAGGCAGAAATCTGTCTGAATATGTCCAAGTCTAACTAAATGAGTTACAAACTAAAGTATATCCCAACCAAATCTTGAAATGGCCTTCTAGAACATGTCAAGTGATATCTTAGAAAGAGTAACAAGTGACCAAATGGATAAGAGAAGGGGCTGGGAGGCGTTAAACACCAAGAGAGGCTGGAATGGTTTGGTTCATGCATGGTTAGGTGAGTGCCATCTCATGCCTTAGGTAAGCTAATGCATTCTCAACCATTGACCATTTTGGTTGACTAAAATGACTTAATGTTAGCCATTGGATGAAGATTTTTACTGCTAAGCCTAATATTTTAAAGATTTAGACCCAATCATTTGGATTTTGAGGCAAGAAACCTCATCTCCATATGCAAATAGGTAGCCGGTTACTCCTTTGGCTACATTCTATTTTTCTTCCACATCTATGGGTCGGCCCCCCTCATATAAAAGTGTTTTGAGAGTCTTCTAACTCTCTTGGGAAGCATAGCACACACCCCACTTGAAGGAAGACAAAGAAAAACCCTCCTTAAGCCCTTGAACTTCCAAACATCACTTAAGTGGGCTAAGAGAGTGATCTTGAGGGAATCCTTGCAACGGCTTGGTTCTTATCATCAATTCAAGTTTTGGAGAAACTTGTAAGTATACAATTTAACATAATCTTTGCATAAAATAGGTAAATTGATGATGGAATCATGTTTGTTGTTTATTGGAGTTCAAACCTTGCTTGTATGATGTAATTGAAATCCATTGTGTTTTGGATGGGATTTTGTTATGATAAAATGTTAAGAAAATTATAAGAACATAGATTTATATTTTAATAAGTAAAAATAAGGTTTATGTAAAAAGATTGCATGTTTTAGATTGAAAAATCTTATAAGCCGTGATTTCACTTGACCCTCACTCGACCCATAAATCGAGCGAAAAACAATCAGAACTTTTCGCTAGAAGGTCGCTCGATGTTTGACTCGAGCGAAGTGCAACCCGAGACTTCGCTCAACTCTCGCTCGATATCTTGCTCGAGCGAGAGACAACCCAAGACCTCGCTTAATGCTCGCTCGATGCCTTGCTCGAGCAAGATACCTTGTTTTTGTAAATTTAGGACTTTTCCTTGGATAAAGGTGGATGATTCAAGTATGAAAAATTATCTGTGAAAAATAAGTATAGTCTATATCATATATGTTGTATTGGATGTGCATACAACATAAAGTTTAAAAGTACATGCATGTCCCAATATGTGATGGGTTTTAACAAAAAGTGACATGGCATGTATTTGTGAAATGCTCATAAGAGTAAGAAAGGAACAATTAAGAATAAGGTTTATGGATAAGTTAGTCACGTCATGACGTCTGTACGTAACGCCCGTATAACTGACGTGCCAACAGGGACGGCGATATGTAACGTCTGTCGTAAAAATTAGAGTTGTTCCACGATGGGGACGATGATACGTAATGCCTATCAAGGATAAGTAAGAGTTATGTCACGACGGGGATGACGATACGTAACGCCCGGAGGACTGACATGACTAACGGGAATGGCGATACATAACGCCCTCTATGTTAAGCATGTTCCGTGTCATGATGGGGACGGTGATACGTAAAGTCCGGAAGATTGACACGAGATTCATCACAACGGGGATGGCGAGACGTAACACCCAGATGACTGATGAGTTATATGCGATGGGGATGAAGATACGTAATACCGATCAAAGATAAGAGATAAGTAAGACCTAACAGAGACGGCGATACGTAACGTCTGTCGAGGATATGCAATAAGTAAGATCCCAATGGGGACGGCGATACGTAATGCCCATCGAGGATAAGAAATAAGTAGACCCATAAAATTAAAAAATAAGGTGAAAAGTATAAGTTTTAAGTATATGACGGTGGGTCTAACTAAGATCTAAGTTTGTATGAGAAGAATGGTCATTGACATGCATAAGTCCCATAAAGTATTCTTATGAGTTATATGTCTGTGATCATGCTATGTATGATGATTGCTGATGTTATCTATGCTTTATTTCGTTAACTGTGTACTTACTGAGATTTCTTGTAAATCTCATTCTTTTAAGTTTTATCTATCGTTCCTTATGGAAGATAGATGTTGTGCAGGATTAAATAAATTGCAATGAGACTCAGACAGCACAGGAGGTTCTGAGGTACCCTGAGGGTCCTACAGAATACTCATTTCTGGTTGAAATAATCTCATATACGTGATCAAGTGAAATAGTAAGATTACTGGATGATGGTGGGATAAGATATTAGGTTTTAAGAAAACTAATTGGGTTATGTAAGTCATAGATATAATATGTTTTTGTAAATATGAAGTGATGAAAGTTAAAGTTTTATTATGCCATGTGATCTATTTATATAAGAGTTAGATCTTTTTTGCATATATTAGCATTTTACCTCTTACAACTGTGATCTGCATTACATTTAATTAGTAAGCTTATATGCATAGATGCTACTTCTTACGTTTATGTAGAATAAGTAGTTTTGTGTTATTTGTCTGGATGTTTTGATTTGCGTTTTAATCAAGGCGAAAAATAGGGGCGTTACGTAGTGTCCCCATTTTTGTTCTTTGTTTTCTATTTTTCATAATCTGGTTTGTAGCATTTTCTTTGATATCTTCTCTTTTATCAGGCTATTGAATGATAACTTACTAGAAAGACGAGTACCAAAGGAAATTTATTCAATTGGCGTGCATAGTAGGGCTATTGAGTATGTTATAATCTTATTCGCTTGCTTTATTTACTCTTATCAATGGTTTAATATCTTAATTATTGAAAAGTAGGTTAGGTTTACAAGCTTTGTGATAACATTACTGTCCACAATTCCTTAGAAAGTGATATGGCCCTAGATGAATTTATTATTAGCTAGCATATTGTTCTTGAGTATCTTGGCATTTTCACAATTATCTGTTCATCAGTTTGTGGGGATTTCCTCAAAACAGCAACTTATAAATATATATGTAACTGGCTTATAAATATCTTGATTTATTATGGAATGCTCACTTTATTATTTGCTTTCTGGTTGGAGATTATATAATTGTAAATGTTAGGACTAGATAGTGTTGCTGCTCTATTCTTTGGAAGTGTAGGGTTCTGTTTGATGGACTTTAGTTTGAGTGCTTCTTCTAAATGCACATATGTGGTTCCTTTAAGAGGAAGGTTTGTTATATGCTAGCTTCACTTCATTAAAATTCTAGGGCTTTTCTACCTATAATGAAATGTTTGGTGCAACAGTTTGCCTTATTCTTGCTATATTTATGGATAATTTTTGTAGGATTGTTCAAATACACTAAGAATTAATTAACATATGTGGAAAATCTGGTGCAGGATATTCAAGCATTGATCATAGTTGAACGTTTTTGTTGAAGTTACTTTACTTTCTTTATCTTGTGCAGGATATTTGCGCACTGATCAACAAAATTAATAGGTCTGTTATGGCTCTGCTTCCAACAAAATTAATAGGTCTGTCATGGAGGACTTTGGTAATGTCATTACTCTCATTGCCACTACTACTAACTTAGAATAACAATATTGTCCTTATACCTGAGCAAAAAATGAAATATAGCCATATGCATTTAACTTATTTGGCTTCTAGTTAAACAAGCATATATCATTCATTGTTTTGTAACACTTTTATTTAGTTAACTTGTAATAGTTCTATGTCAAGTTGATATGGGGAGGGTACTCATGGGCAAAGCCTAGCCTATTCTTACACTAGGCTTCCTTGCCCAACCTCACCAACACATTTTTATCCCAATTAGTGGTAGACACTACTATTAGAAAAGAACTGTCAATCATATTGAAAATGTGAACAAAATACGGCGTGAACTTTAAATTAGAAATGTAGTGAGATGGAATCCCATAGGTCCTAAGTTCTGATAACAATTTAAGTGCATACTGATAGCTTACAAAATGTTGTGGAAAAAATGTATTAGTCAACCCTCATTTGATTTTGCCTGGTTTTGCGTAGATGATGAGAAATAGCTTACCCCTAGTCATTGTCAGTAGCAACAACCTACTTTATTGAACTGCTTCAGTATGTTTGTTGGACAAGGGATTTGATTGATCAGAAGGACTTTGTTTATTGTGACTGTGATGAATTTGTTTATTTTGTTTACTAATTTATTTGTTTATTGTTAACAAAGAATATTGTCACTTCAAACCCATCATCTTAATTTAATGGTTTTTTTTTTCAATTTACAATAATTTTTTAGCGATATCCTTCTAGATTCCATGATATAGGAGCTTCCATGTAGTGCAAAATAATCTCCTAAACTTTCTTGATTCTATCTAGGATATCTTTATGAGCTTTTTAATAACATTTTATTTTTTGAATGTTGTTTTGGTAGTCATTATTTAAAATAATGATCAGCTATCATATGAGAGCTTATTATAATGTATTTTAACAAAATACTAGTGAAATAAGTAAAATTGGTTCACTAGTATTTTTTAAAAAAAAATTGTAAAATGTTATTTTGTGGCAAATTGAAATTGCTACAAATAGTCTTTCACTAGATAAATTTAATTAGCTGCGGCGGCCGTTTTAGACAATATAATCTATTTGCAACGACTTTAGCTCGTTAGGAAAAAGTCTTCTCATAGCATTTAACCAGGGTTAATACCCTATTTGTGGTGAATATGTGACTTTTTGCGGTAGATTAAATTCGCAGCAAAAACACGGCCAAAGAAGTGTAGCCTCCCAACTTTTGCCGCAAAGGTCCGACGCCACAAAAAAGGCCCCGATTTGCCATGATTTTAAGACTTTTTGCGGCGAATTCATGTCGATGCAAAAAACCTTATTTATTGTACACCATTAAAAATGTCTGCCCAGATTACCAGATTACAATGGTAATTAGCTAACTAAGAAATAGCTTTAGTTGTTTTGAGTTAAGCCTAAGAAAAAGTGGAATATTTTGGCTATTAATGTAATTAACAGTGGGCACTTACTAATCAATATAAGTGTTTTTAAATAATATTGTGATTTTTCTATATTTTTAAAAAATATTTGAAGATGTTAAAAAAATCATGTAAATAAAAAAAATAATATCGACACACTATGGCCTTCCATAAAAATTGGTTACATTGGTTGAAGTTATTGTTGCCAAGCACTCTGCCTCCATCTACTTTGTAAAGATGTCCAACGCCATCAAAATGAAGTTCGCACCGCCTTTCCCCATGTGCATTGGCCCTATAGTATCTAGTTTTCAGTACGTGAATAACCAAGGGGAGATGATAGATGTCATCTCCTCGGGCAGGCAATGCATAATCAGCACGTGCATTTGGAACTTCTCACACTTTTAGATGAACTCCTTTTCGTCCTTAAGGTTTCGGGGCCAATAGTAATTGGCTCTTATTGCCTTCTTGCTAAGGTCATCCAACTCGAGTGATTTCCACATACCTCTACATGTGTTTCTGTAGTGACGTACTTAGCCTTTCCCTAGGAGATACGCTAGAGGCCGAGGGGAAGACATACCTCGTTTGTACAACTTCTAATCTGCCAAGACAAAGTGGGTTGATTTATTTTTTACTCTCTTTACCTTCTATATACGAATAGCCTGCTCTCTAGTGACTAGAAATTGATTTATTTTGTCATCCCACTTGGGTATGATGTCCCCTATTGTTGAGATCATGATTCCCACGGTTGGGACCAATATACCCTAGTGGCTTTTTCCTAGAGTAGTTCTATGTCATCTATGCTCGATGTAGCCTACGCCATCCAATCCACTTTCTAGTTGTCCTTTTAGTGAATTTGTTCGATGGTGAAGCTCTTTCCTAGAGTTGTCCTACGCCATACCCGTTGCAGGTAGAGCTGGAGTTTCTTACTTTTTGCCATGCACTTCCCTTTAACTTGGTTCACCACTATCTTGGAGTTTCTTTATTTTTAAGTTTGTTGCATCCAGAGACCTCATATTCTACTTCACTATAGGTTGTCTTGATCAACTCGAGTCTTATTGAATGGTTGGTTTCCTCACCTTTGTTGAAAACTACATATAACATCACTTCCCCGCCTTTTCGGTATGATGAGCCATCAATGTAGACATGTCACTGGTGTCCTCTAGTGGGGCTAGTGCACCTTTAACAGGTCTAGTCATCTCAGAGATGAAGTCTGCCAGGACTTGTCTTTGGATGGTCGTTCGGGAGATGTAGTTGATATCAAACTCGCTTAGTTTAATTGACCTATCTACCAAGTGCCCGAACATGTCAAAGTGCTGGAGGACATGCTTTAATGGCGTGTATATTAAGACTTCTATTGAATGCTTTTGAAAGTAAGTCCTTAGTCAACGGGCATCCATTATTAGTGCGAACACCAACAGTTCCATTGGTGTATATTTTGGCCATGGTCCCCATCTTGCTATTGTGGCATATTTCTCCATGATGAAACTCTGCCTCTTTTATTGGACTTTCATGGCATCTGGATTTACGCTCAGGTGGTGTTTGTTTACAATCTTGTCAATCTTGGGTATGTCTGCATGGTTCCAAGCAAATAAATTTTGATATTTAGTAAGGAACGATATTAACCGGGACCTTATCTCGCAACTCATCCTCGTCTCGATTCTCACCCTTCTCTCCCAAAGCATAACGTCCAAGGATACCAACTTAAGGGGCTTGTCGGCTTCTCTTGTTTTAGATTATGTTTGTCATGAGTTTCCACCTCCCAGCCAATGAGTTCAAGAGGGGCAGGCTAGACTAGCAAGGCGGGTTGAGCTTGTTTGGCGGCACGCTTCTCTAATTCAACATTCTCAAGCTCCTCTACTTTTGGAGTTGAGCTCGTTGTTTACTCCTCTACTTCGGCAAGTACACCTCTCTGGTTGGCTAGGACTTTCTAATTGTAGGCTATTCAGTAGTGGATCGTAGTTGAGGTACATAAGACACGCTGATGTTGCTAGACCAAAGTAATTTTGATCCAATGCGCGACACCAACTATTAAAGCCTGTTTTGTAGTTACTAGTTCATAACCAAGTTGGATGCCTGGAAAAGAGAAGAATGTGGTGGTTAGGCGTGTCCATGACACCTCCAATGCCAAATTCAGAAGACAATAAGTTCCTAAGACAAGAAGGAAGGAGCAGAGTGAGTTCACAGTGATTAACCTTCTATCATTGCCAACTTTTATGTGATTTAAATTCTCCTCTTCGGAGTCTTACTTGCTTAGACTGTCTTACTGTCGCAATTAATGTGGCAGTCTATTGTCAGCAACAAGATCTTCAATAAGGGTCCTAGGCTAACACTCCATGCCGGTGCATTTAATGTGACATTACTTTTTGCGTGTCACTTGGGCTAGATCCTTCTCCCTATGATATTAGGCCGGATTGGTTGTGCTTGATTCGGGCCTAAAGACCATGTGAGCACAGGCCTAATCCTATGGTGGGAGAAATATCTCTTCCCATAGTGTTAAGAATAAAATATAAATAATTAAATCTATATCTTTTTATCAATCTAAACTTTTAAAACAAGTGATAATTTCAAATGATATCATAAAAAGATCTTGAGTTCGAATATTGAATATACATTCTACTATATTTAATTAAGTATTTTATATATTAGATTCATTAATTGAATGAGAGCCATTCATTAGAAGAAAGTCTGAGTCATATATATATATATATATATATATATAAAAGAAATAATATTAAGAATATAATATAAATAATTAATCTTTTATTAATTTTTATCAACTTAAATTGTGATCAATTCAAACATAGGAGTATTGTTATATTTGATTAGTCTCCTACTACTCTAACGTTTCGTTTGTATTTGAAGATGAGCTCAACTCATCTTCATTTCATCATTATATTTTTATAATTTTTTATATAAAATATAAATTCTTATATACATTTTTCAAATTCTAATACACATTTTTTAAATCGTAACACACCCTTTTCAAATCCTAAAATAATAATAATATTAAAAAATAAATTAAATTCATCTCAACTCATTTCATCTCTAAATTTAAGTAAAGCTTAAGCAATGCTAGCAAAGCTTTGGAATTTGTGTCAATGAATAAGGCTGTTGTACTCAGCTGATAGAAACCAAGCCAAGTGATGATTGTTGGAGAAACCTGACATGATGAGTACGTACTGCTAGCGTCCAGAACTAGCCATGATTAATAACAGTTCAAGGGTCTTTAACAACATAATTGTGAGAGATCCAATGGAACACGAACTCCACCTTCAATTCTTTTGCTGACGTTGAAAGTCAGATGGTTTGGCATCGAGTGTCAATTGCCTCCTTGCCTCAAGCTGACTTAGGTTGCGTTTGCACAGTAATTAGGTGATTTCAATATTTTATAAATAATAACAAAAAACAATAAAATATTAAATAATAATAAATAACAATAGAATATTTACTATCCAAACTAACCTTTTAATTCTAAATGATATATTATAGACCTCATGTTCTCCAGGCATCATGTGTAGTTTAAGCTCCCGTTCATGGAAGGATACTAGAGAATTCAAACAAGCTGTCTTGAGGCTTTATATCCACCGTGGAGTTTGAACAAATTAAATACTGTTAAATAATGTACGTAGTTCTGAATTCAAATCTCGAATTTGAAAATTCAAATCATCCTCTTAAAGCTAAAACTTTTAGCAATAATTGATGACTCAGGGAGACATTTCAATTAAACCCACCAACTGTACTTTGTTCCTCCATTTTCAAATGAACTATAATTATTAGTTTGAAAATATGTTTACAGATGAGCCACTTTGCGTAGACGTGCCAACTCAAAACATCCCATTATTCCAAAGTCGAGACATATTCCAAAGTCGAAACATATGAAGGAGAGAAGTAGGTAAAAATGATGAAACAAAGATTTGCGTGGATATGCTAAAAGTGGCGCCCACTAGCCGAGAATGAAAGACAAATTAACAAATTGCTATTTTCATTTAAAAACCTTGTCATGGAAAATTTATTTCTCAATCTATATTTTACTACGAATATTTTCTGCTGAAATTATTAGTTGAGTGACAAATAATAAAAATAAAAATAAAAATAAATGAGTGAAAATTTATGATATTAATATTTCGTTAATGAATTAATGCTTAAATTGTTTTGGCAAAGCTTAATTGTTGAGACAAAAGCAATTGGTAGTTCTTCAGATATTCGGAGGTACTCATGCCATCATGATGGTATTGTACGTCTTCGGATATACCTTTCAGCAAAACAGAAAAAGAAAATATTGGAATGAAGACAAAACAGATAAATCTTAAGTAGGAAAAAAGAGATGCCGAAAAGCTAACCAGCACGAGGCCGGCAGGAGCTGTGAAAAGGACTGGATAGCAATGTTTTAAATTTCGTACCATATCAGCTAGTACGGCCGGTACATATCATATCGGAGCAGTCATCGGTATAGAAATGGGGTCTGTTTCGTACCGGCCTAGATTTCGGCCGTACCGGCCTGTACCGGCCGGTATTTCGGCCGTACCGGCCATGTGTACCGGCCGTACCGGCCGGTACCGGATTTGAGAATTTTTATTTTTTATTTTTTCATTTCTTCCTATTTTTTTTATCCTAATTTAAGCTAGATTATTTACATATATATTAATATATATAATTGATTCATATATTAACTATTATTTTGAAATATAATTTATATATATTTTTATATATATAATTTTTTTTTTTATGTATAGATTATTCCGAAACGGTACACGAAACGGTACCGGTACCAAAATATTTCGTTCCAGTATCTTGGTCGGTACGCTCACCGGTACGGTATTCAAAACATTGCTAGATAGAGCTAGAAGAAAAAAATCATTTTCTTCTTTGCAAGATTCTGTTTTTGCTTTTATATACAACAATTAACCTGGCTAAAGTCACGAGACATGAAAAATTACAGGGCAGCACAAAATTTTACAGTGTCGCAGAAATATCAAACACATTATCTTGCGCCGTGAAGAGGAACAGAAGTCTAAGATGTAATTGTCAAGTCAACATGAACAGTCTGTTTATCGATTATTATTCAACCTGCCATTCTCCTTTGGAATCAAGCACCGAATATTCCAAAAATTGCAGATCATCGGAAGCCACATTCGATTGAACACAATTGTTGATATTGGTCCAATCCTGCAGCATGATTTCATCTAGAAACATCATAGATTCCTTTAAAGAGGTCGATGATTCCTTGTTACCATCGTTGCTATATTTGTGGTCATGACGTGAATCTGGAAAGTAAGAGTTGAGAAGATCAGAGAAGCAAAGCTGGTGATGATCTCCAATGTTGAAATCCTTCTGTAATTCCCATGTTTGATTATTTTCTGAGCTAGAAAACGACGATGATCCCTTGAAAGCATCAAAGTTGTTCACGGATTTGTTGCCTGGATATTCATGTTCAGTTTCGACTGATGCTCCTGCCTTTTTGGCGTCAAAATGTTCGATGTTCCCCAGGATAACCTTGGAGCACTTACTTGCCTTGGTTCGAATCACTTGGAAATTATCCATTTTGGATGGTGATGATAATGAGTACTTTGAGTTGTGGGAAAGGTTAATGTTATTTGTGTTCTTTAGATCAGTACTCTTGTCAACGGATGGGTGTGGGCCGGCAGTCATGTTTTGGTGGTCCTGAACTTTTCTGCCCAGATTGGTGTTCCAATAGTTCTTGATTTCATTGTCTGTTCGCCCTGGGAGCCTCCCAGCTATTAGAGACCACCTGAGAAATAATAAACCAAAACTAGATTATCAATTATCTTCTTCTGTTGTCTTTGTCTTTATCTTTCTAAAAGAGAGAGACAGAGAGAGAGAGACAGAGAGAGAGAGAGAGAGACCTGTTGCCCAAGAGCTTGTGAAGCCTGATGATGAGTTCTTCTTCATCTGGTGATATGTTACCTCTCTTAATGTCAGGTCTAAGATAATTCAACCAGCGGAGCCTGCAGCTCTTCCCACATCTTTTCAAACCTGAAGAAGAAACAGTTAAAAGCAAAACAGAAAAGAAAAATCACTCTTTCATTCCTATAATATATATATATATATTTATATTTATATATATTACCTGCTCTTTTGGGCATGTTTCTCCATTTGCCTTCCCCATGGATTCTAATGTATTCTCTGAGAATTCTATCTTCTTGAGCTGTCCAAGCACCTCTGTTCAAGCCCTCCTTCGAACAACACGGGCTTCTCCCCATCTCTCTCTCTCTCTCTCTCTCTCTCTCTCTCTCTCTCTCTCTCTCTCGTTCTCGTTCTCTCTGTCGGTGTGTACACTTTTTTTTTTTTTTTTGGAAAGGGCTTTTGGTTGCCAGTGCTGGATGTACGAGAGTGATACTTATAGGCTAATAGAAGCAGTTTTGTCATACAGAAATAATTACAATGTTTTCATTATTCATTAATTGGCCCATGTGTCTCGTTTCCTCTGGTCTTAGACTCTTATATATCTACGTCACTGACATGATGACTGTAATCAAACCTATATTTAATATAGAGAGATTCATAGGACAGACGTAATTTTCTTCAAAGAAAACCTAACAAATATGAAATCTTCCCGAATTTGAGATTAATCTAGATACTTGTATTTGAGAAAACTTTTAACCTGCTGGTTTATGAAGTAACTTGTTACTTAACTAGTACAAAGCCTTTATTTGGATTGAAAAAATATTTTATTTTATCTTATTTTATTATTATAATTTTTATTAATTCTTTATATAAATATAATAAATAATTTAATTTTTTAAATCTCATAATAATAATAATATTAAAAAATAATATTTTAATAATATTTTATTTTATTTTTATTTTTGATCTAAAACTATCTCATTTAATTTCTGAATCTAAATCGTACTTTAATCAAACTACTTCAGATATCATTTTACAATATTTTTTAGAAATATAAAGCTTTTCTTGAACATCATATCCATTTGCTAGCTACTAATAGCAGACCACAAGAGTCAAATCTTGTGCCTTAGTCGGAAACAAGTATTTGATTCATATATTTTTTTCCAAATAAAAAGGAAGACATGATGTAATATTATTAAATTTGAGGGAAAATTTCAAAATAATATATAATAAGGGTTTAATTCTAATTAAAAACAACAAGTTGTGGTTTGCACAATAAACAAATACAAAATTTATAAAGCAGTATACGTTAGCCAGATAAATTAATTGAATATATAAGACTAGCTGTAAAGTTAGATATAGTTTGAGAATATGTAAGTCTAGCATATTTTCATATTATCGCATACTTTCAAATTAAATACTATAAATTTATATATTTAGAACCATACAAATTGTTTTTTAACGAACAATAAATAGTAACGATGAATATATTAAATAATAATGCCTGCTTGCATTAAAAAATAACGAATGGATTGATTATTAAATATTCTAACCTGCATCCACTCTTTCAACCTACTCTCATAATTGGACCTTCTTCGAACTAACTTTCGTACATAAAGCTCTTTGAAAATCTTGAAAGTTTGTTGAAGCACGCATCGCTGCCCTCTCCCTTGATCTCCCTCTTTCAACGTGTATATATATATATATATATTTATACTTTTTTCTTGGACTGATAGAGACATGAACGGTCAAAACGGATCGTGTCAGTTTTATTATCATTAATTGCTTTTTACAATATTTAAACATACATACATATATATTATAATATTGGCAGTATTAATGTAGTCTAAAAATAGGTAGAGGTTAGTACGTAATACATAAGAAAATAGAATAAAATGCAGCTGATGTTAATTGAATTGGACCCTATTTATTTTGAAAATTCGCCTCTTCAATCTTCATTACCTATTTAGCACATGTATAAACAATATTTTACATATGAATAAAACCATTTGCCGGCTCTCCAATTTTAAGTTACAAAAAACGTTATAAAAAAAAACCCGATTTTAGATATGCAAAAATAAGAAATATATCTAAAATTATTTCATCTACTTTGTAAATCTGGAAAATTTTTTATAAATCAGTTCATATGTATTGTTTATAAATTACAACTATTAACAATTTCTTTATATATACAATTACACACCATCATTTTTCGAATAGTTACAATATACTTTATTAGAATGCAGATAATAGATTGATAGTCTTACAATATATATTATATATAATATTACATGACTCGCTATTAGTTAATCAAGTTTCATCTACCCTAACCTATGTAATATGTATGATAGTGATACTATGATGTGTAGTGCGTATATATACAGCTAGATTATTAATCTAATAATATTATTCTTTAGTAATTATCCCATATAAACTATATATATATAAGTTATACACTTTTAATCAGCTGTATATATGATCATTATTTAAATAGTACATCTTTTATAACTTATTTATACTAATTTCATAGGTAGGTACCAGTCTGAGCTAGATTTCATATCGTAGTTAGAGTTTGAGTTAAAGCTGAAATCGGTCAGAAGTCAGCTAATCGTAGAAAGAGATTTTTGCAATGACGTCTATGTGGCAAACAGTGCGGTTATCCATTAGTACGTACATACCGTCTTTGTAATGATGTCTACGCGGCAAACATATCTCCATTAGATGATACTTTCGCGGTGTGTTTTTTCTTTCTTGATTATTACTGTATAGCTAAGAGACCGTTTTTGTCACAAATAATTTTTTTTTTATTATAATTAAATATCACAAATATTTATTTTTCTTGTAGTGCTATTATTAGGTATAATTCTATTTAATACACAAGGAATTTAAAGTTTCGAACAACTAAAGGTAATGGTTGAACATGGTTCATGTGACAATAAATGTTATCATAATAAATGATACTATAGCTTATCCCACCCAGAAATATGAAATTTGAACTGTGTCATCTACAAATAATAAACTCGAAGAGAATGTCAGGAATTTAAGTAGGAGATTGTGGTACTCCATATGATAAAGATAATGGTAGGTAATGTATGATATCTCAGATTACTTGTGACAGAAAAATTATTGTTTTTTATAATATTCCAACAACGCTTCAACTTTATCATTGATTAGTATTTTTGGAGTATAGGTCAACATATAATTTGGACCTTTCATTGAGGCGTTACTTAAAGCTTTTGCTTCTCGTGCAATACCATCATGTGTTGCCCAATGTTGAATAAGAAAATGGTAGTCACTTCAACTTACTAACTAAATATGAAATTTTCAACATAAGCGAGCTTCAAGGAAGTCTATGGAAAACATGTTGGCACTTGATTGCTTCGTGCAATAGCTAAAGAATAGGGATATGGATGTGCAGTCCACCAAAGAAGGAGGGGCTGAAGAAGCGATTCCCCCACCACCATAACTCATTGAGTAGGAAATAGATACACATGACAAGGGAAATCTGAGGTAAGAAAAGGTCATTAAGCCCCTGGCATGGACCTAGTAACTCTGCATCTAGGCCGACTGAATGCAAAGGCTTGTATCGAAACCCAAATGACATTGGAACTCAAGAGCATCTAAAGAAACTCCTAATCAAGCATAAATATCGTGTTTAGCATTCTGAAGAAGAAGCTAGCAAATGAAAAATGACCATGGCAAGAAGAGCTCTTAGGAGTGTTGTGGGCATCAGGCAGTGATATTGGTGTAGATAGAAGATAGAGGCTTGAAGGGAAACCTTGATGGCCTACTGGAGAAAAGAAAAGACAAGGTGGATGTGTGAGCAACATTCAAAGTTAAGATCTTGTGCTAAGAGAGCAAGTGAGAACATCAACCAAAGAGCAAGAAGAAGGAAAGCTTGAACACAGATGGGAAGGGTCATATGTGATAGTAGCATGCAATTGATCATGCTCATACCACCTAGAGGACATGAGAAAGAAAGGGTGAACCTACCCATGGAATGCAAAACATTTACAAAAATACTTTTTTTAGGCAGTTGAATGTAATCCAAACATGCAATAATAGTGTTTTTATGGGTGTACGTGCAGTGCTTTGTTCAAAAACTTATACTATACAACTTTCAATAAGAATGATAAAAACTTTCCAAGCCGACTGGTAACAACACGCATGTGATAAGCATTAACAATTGCATTGAGCAATCAAAGGCTAAGAATGCACATGCAATTGGAGTTAGACTTTTCCCAAACAATGGTGGAGAAAATCTCTCGTGCACTTCCCAATCTTAGTGTCAACAACAAGCATGCGATCAACAGTAACACTTGCACTTGTTATCAAAGGCTAACACGCCTATGTCCTAAGCCAAGTGTTAACAAAGCACATGTGATTGGGGTTAACACTTCACCTAGAGATCAGCGACAGACAACACGCATGCAATAGAGATCAGCCTTCACCTAAACAGTGGCCAAGAAGAAATCTCCCACCCACTTCCTAAGCCGAGTGTTAATAGCATGCATGTGATCGAGGTTAACACTTGCACTCGGCGATTAATGGTTAAATGCGCATTCAATCGGGTTTAACACTCGCACCTGGTAATTAGAGACTTACAATGTGCATGCGATCAAGGTTAACTTTTCTACAAGCAACAAAAAAAAAAAATCTCGCGCACATCCTAAGTCGTGTGCTAAAAACGAGCATGCGATTAGGCAACTTTAGGCTAACAACACGTATGTAATCAGGGTTATCCTTCACCTATGCAATGGTCGAGAATATCTCCTGTTCACTTCCCAAGCTGAGTGTGAATAATGAGCAAGCGATCAACATTAACACTTGCAATTGTGATCAAAAGCTAACACATGAATGTCCCAAGCCAAGTGTTAAAAAAGCACATGCGATTGGAACATTTGAACCTAGCAGTCAAAGGCTAACAATGCGCATGCAATCGAGATTAGCCTTCACCCATGTAGTACCCAAGAAAGTCTCCCACTCATTTCCTAAGCTAATTGTTAAAAGCATGCATGTGAACAAGGTCAACACTTGCAGTTAACGATTAATGTTTAAATGGGCATGCAATCGGACTCAACACTCACACGTGGTAATCAAAGACTAACAATGCATATGCAATCAAGGTGAGCCTTTGTCCAAGCTGTGAGACCACAAATTTTGTGTATTTTAAGTATTGTTTTTACTCTTATTGTTGGCTATTTTATTTTATTATTATTGTTATTCGCCGTTGTTTGTGAAATTCTTGATTTTAGTGTTTTTAGATATTTAAGTTAATTACTAATATTGGTCCTTTCTTTGAAATAGTTATCATTATTCTTTTGGTTTAATAGTTTTAGTTTTCTTAGGTTTAATTTGTTGTGTTTTCTTTTATTTAATGAGCATTGTATTTTATTGAATCTTTTTGGATTTGGTACATTTATTTTAGCTTATTAATTATGAGGCTTTATTATTTTACTCAATTTCATATTGTGGTACTTTAATTTAATTTATTGAATCTTTTCCTCTTTTCTATTTCGAGTTTAGGCTTTTTGTGTAGTGTATTTATTAGTTTTATTATTTGGTTGGATCATTTTTTGTTATTATGTTGTACTTTTATTTTAAGGTGTTGGTTTTGTTTTATTTATTTATTTATTTTCACTTGGGCTTTGTGTTTTCAGATTGGGCTTTCTCTTTGGGTGTAATTCTTTCTTGTGTTTGTGTGTGCGTTTTGTGGTTTAGTTCGTTTGTGTATGGGTTGAGAGGGCCGGCTTGTGTCTTAAGTGAGTACCCAGCCCTTGCCCCCCCCCCCCCTTCTTAAACGGCATCATTTTGGCATGATGAAGGGCAGCCCTTAGGGCTTCATTGTGTTTCCCCTTGTGTTGATCCCTTCTTTTTCCTTTCTTCTTCTTCTTCTCTTCTTCCCTTCTTCTGGTTTCTCCCTCAAGTTGCAAACCAATTTGTGAGCTTCTCCCACCATTTCCTTTCTTCATTTCTTCTTCCATTTTCTAGTTCCGCTATTCTCTAGTTGAACTCGAGGTCATGCCCCTACACCGCAGCCCTTTCCATCACGCATTTCATGCCATGCATTTCGCGACGTGTAGCCAACCTCGGAGACCTGCACTCAACCATTTTCTCCCTCTACCCGCAAGCTTGCATCTCCATTTTCTCCTCCCTTTTTATCCTCTGCCATTTGAGGGAATCATCCATGGCAGTCGTTGCTATGCATGGCTTGTTGTAGGGCGCCACGTGGTGGACCTGTGGAGTTCTTGCTTTGCCCAAGCTCCCAATAGTTATTTTTCCCAGTTTGTCGTTGTGTATGTCTACACTGTTAAGCACCTCTGACTTGAGCCACTTCAGGCATAGTAGCTTTCACTTTCTCAACCACTCCTCTTTGTCCCATATCTTCAATCGCAGCCCCAAGCTACACCTTTTGTGCCCAAGTCCCATGGCTAGCTTTAGGCCAGATCTCCACCCGAACCACCTTGTCTTCATTCCTGCAGTTTTGTTGTAAACCCTCATTTAATCTATCTAGATCTTCCTCTATCATTGTTGCATTGCTGCCGCCTCAACGCTATGAATGTAAGTTGCATGCTAGGCTATTTCCATATTAAGTATTGGTTTTCCTTTCATACAATAATCTAACGTTTCCATATTTTGTGAGATGCAACACGCACACTTGTTCGATTATCAAGACCTTTGCTTGTGTGCTATAAGTAATATTCTAAAGTAACTTTCTATTGCCTACCTGGATAGAGTATTGGAATCTGTTGAAATTCGATTGGTTGGGCCTGAGGCCAATAATGGAATATGAGAAAATGCGTGTAGTTTGGTTACTTTTTGAAATTGTCTGTTAACTTGCTTGTAAAACCGTGTTTGCGAAACCATGTTTGTGGAAACCGTGTTTGTAAAACAGTTCGTGGAACTATGGTTCTGAAATTGTGTTTGTGCTTGATTTGGTGTTGTGTATTTACCTGTTAGTGAACTATCATGCCATCCAATACCAGTCTTTCATGCATACGCATATTTATTTAATTGCTTTAATTAATTAATTATGATGTGATATACTATGTTGTATGAACTGGAGTTAGGTATTGCTTGTTACGAAGTTGCACGCACGACTGTCACCTGTGGTGTGACGAAGGGAGCCAGGATGATGGATGGTCCTTAAAGAAGATCATGGTATACACTTATATTTGGTTTGTGTTGTGGGTCAAAGACAGGGTTTTTGGCGTGTGTGAGTAAATGTGTCATTTTAGAGAAAATAGAGTGGATTTCTTGCATGTATTGTTGTGTGTTTGGCGGAAATGTATAGGTTGCTTAAATGTGTTTTTAAACTCTAGGTTGATATTAGGTTGCTTACTTACTGAGATGTCATAATCTTATGTGGTGTTTCCACCTGTGGTCCCGTTTCATGGAACTGTAGATTTGTTGCAGTAGTTGAGTTTAAGCGTTGGATCAACTTTTCCCGAAGAGTGAAGATTTGGAGTTCTGTAGTTGTGAGCAGTGGATTTGTCTTCACTTTATTTATTAGTTTGGTGATTGTAATAATTTTGTAAGGAGCATTTAATTGGATTATAGATTTAAATTTTCTAGTACTAGTTTGAATACCTTTTTATTTTTCACTGCGATATTTTTGTGTTGTACACATTACTTGTTTGCACACACTTTCACTTAGCAATGGGGTGTGTGACCCATGTGGTCATCATCCGGGTATCTTGACTTACACTTATTCACACGTGGGGCTTGGGGGCACCACACAAGCAATGATCGAAAAATTCTTTGCTCACATTCTAAGTCAAGCACTAACAACATGCATGCAATCAAGGTTAACATTCTTACCTTACAATTGTAGGCTAACAACGTGTATGCAATTGGGTTATCCTTCACCTAATCAATGGTTGAGAAAATCTCTCACCCACTTCCCAAGCCAAGCGTTAACAACATGCATGCAATCAAGGTTAACACTCACCCTTGGTAATCAAAGGCTAACCATCTACATGCGTTAGCTTAGCTTTCTCCCATGCAACACACACATTGGTCAGCTTGGCAAAAACAACTAATAAAGGAAAATACAAAGCTGGAAAAGTAAGGAACAAGAAGGCCTATAGCAAATAATCAAAGACTAAAGGAATACACATACAATGTGGTATTTATTTTACAAAGCAAACCCAAATAAAATATGACAAGCTACAGATCAACAATAGAAAACAAGGCACATGTGATCAAACACCAAAATAATATATACATAACATAGTAAGTGTCTCACAAGACAAAAATATATCAAAGCCCCAGCAAAATATTACAGGTTCATCAAACATTAGAGTAGATTACAAAATAACAAGAGTAACAAGCCCAATACAAAATAGCTAGGCTTCTATCTAGAGGAAGGCAAGGTGGTTAGTTAAAGAAAATTTCTGGCATCACATCAGCCTCAAGAGAATCTAAGAAGTGTAAGGATGCCAAGTCAGTGAGAAGAATATTTAGCTCCAAAGTCCTCAAGTTTGTCTCAAGATGTGCTAAAAAACCTCTTTAATGATTTCAACTTGAGCTTTTGTTTGATTCCCTACCGCTGGTCACAAGCCCAAGGAACCACACAAAATTGAGGGGAAACTTAAATCTCCTTCCTAAAAGATCTAAGCCCGGTTTCCAACTCGTTGACATGTTACTAAGACCTTAAAAGTTTCTCATTCACATTCTCATATGGAGCTTGAAGCAAACCCCATCAACTTTGCCAAGCACTTTTCTAGCAAACTGGAGCCTGGTCTTAGATTAGGCCAATTCCTCACTGACAACATTGTGGTCCAAATAAAGCCATCGATGAGAATCTTTGACCTTTGAAACTCTCAACGTGCAGGCAGAGCAACTCCCACTCGCCTCCAACACCGACCTCAACCATCTGCAAATCCTTCAAAGTTGATGGGGTTTGCTCCAATCTCCATATCCTCTAGTCCATCCTCCAGCCTATCACTACGATTGTGCTCTCCCATCTGCAAATCCTTCAAGGGTGTTTATGCACAATCGACCTTCTGCTCAATCTCCAAGGCCTAGGCCAAATTACTTTATGCCTACTCCAAAAAGAACTTCTCCATAGCCAAGGTACACTTATGTCTAGAAACCTCAGCCTTTAGAACAACGATCTTTTCCTCCTAGATACACAAGTGAGAGCCCAACCGAGTATATGTAGTCTCTTATTGTTTTTTGTCCTCAATTGCCTTAGAAATGACTTGTTGGTGCCCCTATATGAAGGACAGAAAGATTGGATTTGCTCCTCCAAACTAAACTAGCAATTAGTGATACATAGGACTAAGGAATCTAAACCCTGATTTTCCATGGGAAAAATGGGATTGGAGTCTGACACTTGCAAGGAAAATTTCTATGACCATGTGAAAAGCAATGAATAAGTGTCTTCCTTTGGATGATCGAATTGATAGGATTGGTATTCCGATTTCTTCTAGCTGTGATTGTTGTTCTAATCGTAGGGCTTATGAAGATATAGATCATGTTCTTGCTAAAGGGGATTTTGCGGGAGCCATATGGCATTTGTGTTCTGTTAGTATTGGAATGCCTAATATGGAAGGTAAACCTTGGCAGGATAGAGTTGTTAGTTGGCATAAAAGAGCATGATCTTCTACTAGTATTGGACAACTGATTGGTGTGTTTCCTTCAATTGTAATATGGAAATTATGGGTTTGCAAATGTAAGGCAAGGATGGAAAGGGTGTATAACTCAGTAAAGTCTATTTGGATTTTCATTCGATATTGGATATCATGGGCAGCGATAAAGCTCAAGGCTCTTAGGTGTTTGAGTAGTAGAGATGAAGATATTCTCAAGTGTTTGAATTTGCTATCTCCTGCTATATATGAAGTAGTATTGTCTTTGGTCAAGTGGAAGACTCCTCGAATAGGGTGGGTAAAGCTTAATATGGATGGTTATTCCTTGGATAACTCAAGTGCTGCTGGGGTAGGAGGTGTTGTAAGGAATCATTGTGGTGAGTTCCTTGGTAGGTTTGCTATTTCTTTAGGCCAACACACTAATAATTATGCTGAGTTATTAGGTCTTTTGCAAGGACTGAGACTTATTGGTAGCATGGGAGTGTTGAATGTTGAGATTGAACTTGATTCAATGCTGCTTATTCATTGGTAAAAGATTAAAAGATGTACCCTTTGGTACTTGGAAGACTATTGGGATGAAGTTCTAAGTAGGTTGGATGGTCTAAATTAAATCATCTCTCATTCTTTTAGAGAGACGAATTCAATGATAGATCGATTAGCAAAACATGAGGCTCATGGGTTTAATGAAAGCTAGGGTTTGGTTGAAGATTTTCCAGTTCTTATCAATGGGCTTTTTAGAATGGATAGGGGGAATTCTGCATGCTCAACAGCAAAGGTGTTAAATTATTTATTCATGTCTGCATTTGCAAAAATGAATTTTGCTGCGAGAAGTTTTTTTCTTGAAGTTTTGGTTCATGTCAGGTTATGGTTGTTTGTTTTGGTTAAACAGTGCTTCTATTATAAGCGTTTAGCCATGGTATTTAGCATTGGTTTATTTTATGGAGTTTTTATTTTTTTACAATACTTGGGAGATTTCTATTGTCATTTTGTAAATTTCAAGTATTTTGATTGTTTCCATGGTATTTCTCTAACACAAGTGAGAGTTTCTTAATAAACTTGGGAGAGGGTCACTATTGGACATGTGACTATTCTCTCTTTCCCCCCTAAAAAAAAAACCTAAACAAAAAGAAAATATCACACAAATGGAAAGTAAGGATAGACATTAGAGAAATACAACGTTCAAGTTCTCAAGCGATTCAAGTGACCAAAGGATACAAGATTTTCCTGCCTATAGGATAAATGAAGAAGATTGGACAGGGAAGGTCTAGACATCTCTAGGCAAGTATTGAACTCCTGGAAAGCTACATCGGGTAAAGGATGGCTTGTCCATTTAGCGGCGTCTACTGATGAGGCGACTGGACAGACAATTTCATGGGATGCCCTTGGACCTATTAAGGGTACCATTCATTGGTACCTCAAAAGATCAATGGGACCATGAGCATCCTTGCCATGAGTAATGAAGGGTAACCTTGAAAATATAGGAACTTGCAAGTGGTGAGTTCAGAATTCACCTCTCCCGCAGCCCCAAGCCCAGCCTTTAAACAACTTGCCAAGACAAAATAATGCTCTAAGCATTGGATAAGAAATATAAGGGAGTCATGCCTAAGCAACTCAAAATGTCGCAAACGAGGCCACAAAATTGGGAGTCTTGGCCCCTAAAAAATGTGCCTATGTATAAGCCAACATACTCAGTAATCACCTCATGGTTGACAATGCCATAGGGTGAGATACGGTGGATCATGCCCTAAAAAATGTGCCTATGTATAAGCCAACATACTCAACAATCACCTCATGGATGTCCTATCAATCCCTCACGAAGCCTAATACCACTTGAGTACTTGTAGCAGTCCAACGACTACCTTAATAGGAAACTGGCTACTAAGATCCATCTTCAAGATCGAGGAGGGAAGTAAGAAGCATTTATAGGAGCCATCCGTGCAAGAGAATGACATTTGAAGGTGGGAAAGAGTAGTTCAAGCAAAACATAAAGACAAGTGAATGAGATAATTTGAATAGATGCAAAGGATACAAAGAGCTAGAAAAGAGAAAATAAGAGATTCAAGAAAGAAGCAGCAAATGGCTCATTGATTAGAGCCAAATGGGATAAGTCATATCTCCAAAGAAGAGAAAACACACCAAACAAACCCCGTATTTTACGTTGCATAAGGATATGTGTGTCAGATAAATCAATGAATTTCACGTTGCACAATGAAATGACTCATGGGTGATAGGTGAACCTATAGATAGGAGAAATGCACAAATTACTCATGCTACAAGGGAAAGGCATGTGTACAGAAGAAATGTATTATATTTGAAATTGATGAATTGGAAAGAGAATATAAAATTCCAATCGACACATGTGCAGAAAGAATTTGCGAGGTGGTTATTGAGTATATGTTTAATAGGCATGGAAGAAGCCTTGGGTGACTAGAGGCCATGGTCATGCAAGGTTCACATGATAGAGGGCGGGCAACAAATCGAATTACATTAAACACACCGTATAAGTCCAAGGCTAAAAGTCCACCACTTCCATCCCTATAATATTTGGGCCAATCCACTTAGATAAAGCCTAGAAGAGTATAACCAATATAAAGACCTAACCAACCATAATACAATAAACTTCTGAATCCTGCTCCAGAAAGTAATCCCAAACTAGTTTCTGGGAAGTTTTCCCATATTAGGTCACCTAAGCTTATAACTAACTCACTAGGTACGTGCCATTGAGATAGAGAGAATCATTAGTTATTGCACGACCATAAGTCTTTGTCGACCTAAGCATTATAGGCATCCCCTAATGGGTCTGTTGAGCTTTCCATTTTGGTTGCAGGTCATTAGGGCACATCATAGGCATACTAAGATTTGCATAAACAGTCCTCTTCTTGATTTTATGTTAAAAGCTTGGTAGAACTACTTATACAAACTGGTTTATAGCCACACACTGGTAGTTGTTTAAGTGTTAACAACTCATCCCAAAAGCCCTTTAGCTAAGAGTAGTAGATGTTCGCAAAATTGCACCCTTGTTTTTGGGTTGAGATATATTTAAGCTGGAAGATTCTAGGGCAATTACACTATTGAAATCTATTATGCAAATCTTGCCAAATTTCTATAGTTGTATCCATGAGTAAGATATATAGTATAAGCTATTTCTTTGGAAATTGAATCTAGAAGCCAAGATATTACCATATCATTGCACCTTAATCTAAAGGACCATCTTCACTTGGTTTTGCAAACTTTTATTCACAAGTGCATGTAAGAGTTTTATTTAAAGTTTGTGTCTCACATACCCATCTTAATAAAGTTTGAAATAGCTCAAGACTTATTGGTTAATATTTGAATTATGATGAGATAAAAATGCTCCTAAGATATAAGATTAAAACTCTATATATCTAATAATAGTCAGATACAAACTCTACTATTTATTGATGGTTGGAAGTCTATAAATAGCATTGGGAGGTTCAAGTATTCTGACCTATAATATTAAAGTGCCTCTAGTCATCGGAAGACACTTATGAGGCAAAGTTATTAGAGCGATCATTCTCTCATAGTCAGATTAATTTTTCATCAATCAGATGGAGACAGAAACATCTTTAATTATTATTATTTTGTTATTGTTGATTATAGAAAATAAAATATTCAATTATTAATGTCATGTTAAAATATCTAACATGTGCTATCAGAGCTTAAGCTTATAGATTTTTTATGATCTCAATAAAATATACAATAAATACATACTTGCATGTATATATATTGATTTTATCGTATCTTTGAAAATTGACATATAATTTATGATGATGTTTTTTAAAAATATCCACTATGTTTGATTTTCATGAGAACCCATGAAGTGATATCATGTTTATGTACTAAAATTCACTTTCGCCGTTTTGAATCTTTGTAAGGAAGGGAAACTCTCTCACGTATTGTTGCAACTCCTTATTCATGGAGAAAGGATGAACCACGTGAACCGCTGCATGTTTAGCCCATGTATTGTAAAATTCACTAGCTGGGGCAGAGTGTCATGTGAGTGGTGGATGGTGGCTCACCTGTGGTGGTGTGAAGGAGTGGTTTTGAGGAGCAGTGCAAAGGGGCCATGTAGTCCCAAATGAGCACTACCCCTGGCTATCCATGGTTCTCACTGGCTCATGGTCAGATCAAAGCTGGGAGTAGTTGAACTCCTTGCCGGCGTCCTTGTAACGACAGCAGTGGGATGTGAAGCCCACTGGCCGTGAAAATTTCCCAATTAAAGAAACAAAAAAAAGGGAATGGGAAGATGACCTAAAGGTCATCGGCAGAAAGAGAATGGAAACTCGTTGTCATCCCCTCCTCGCCGACAACACCCATAGCTGCGACAAAGAGTTTTGGCGGCTAGTGCTTCACTATGACGCTGAAATGGTTGCTGAAGGTTGAAGATGAAATGGAAATTAGGATTATGTTTTCGGGTCAAAGAGTTGTAGCCCTACCCATGACAGAAAATAAAAAAAGAAAAAAAAGAAGGATAATAGTTGGGTTGGGCTATGTGCTCTGGCCCAGTACAAAAGAAAAGGCTGAAAAGGATTAGCCCGACCCAGTGAACACTTAGAGTTGACCCTATACTAAAAACAGGGCTCTACCCAATTTATTGACCCGATCCTATTCCGACTCAGATTGATTAGCTTAACTAAAAAAAAAATTGAAGTTTTTTTTATTATTCTCTCTTATATGCTTACTTTGTTGTTATATACATGCATTTAAATTTTATACATTGTTATTATCGTTATCTACATGTATAAATGAAAAGTTTATTAAATTTCTATAATGTTATTATTGTGATTTTTTTGTAAAATCAAATTTGTTTGCGATCAAAATTTTTATGAACTTTTGCAGTGGGAGTGTGAATGTGTATAGTCTTTAGCAGTTCTATTAGGAGATTGGTACTTAAGTGTGTTCAATGTGGCCCTCTAATCTTTTTTGGAAACTTTGAAGTTCTGTTTAGGAAAAAATAATGTTTCCTAGGAACTTACTTAGTTGTATTTTTAATATCTGCAATAAAATTTATCAAGGCATTGAAAGGTTTTTATTAAAGTTTATTTTCTATGCATAATTTATTGTTATGCAAATGTAGAATTTTAATATATTATACATGCTATTATTGTAATCTACATGTATGGAAATTTCATTAAATTATATACATGTTCTTATTGTCATCTACATGTATGAAAAGTTTATTAAATTTATATACATATTATTATTGTTAAATATGTATGAATTGTTTATTTTGGCTCTTATTATCATGCCATATATTATTTATCCAATGTGGGACAAATGATTACGTCATAATTAAAGAAAATGTTGGTTGCCTAAAGGTACAAGATTTTCTTAATTTTAGTGACAAATCATTAAAACTCATAATAAGGTGGATATGATGGAGGGAACATTTTGTGTATCAAAATCTACTTCTAAAAGAGGATTTTGATGACACTACTAGTTCATCCATGAAAAGTAAGGTTGGAGAAAACACTTTGTATGTTAAAGTTTACTCCCAAGAGAGAATTATGGTAATACGGCTAATTCATCTACAGAATTTAATATTGGAGGGAACACTTTGTGTGTTAAGATCTACTCCTAAAGGAAGGTCTTGATGACACTACTAATTCATCCATAATTTTTTAAATTCTAATTATTGTTTATAAGTAATTAACTCAAAGTATTATATGATAAATATTATTGTCAGTTTACAAACCTTGGGAATGAAATTAGAGAAGTCATTCATTGTTCAGTTCATTCTAAACTCATTACCACCTCATTTTGGTCAATTCCAGATGCATTAAAAGCTATATGGAATGTGAATGAGTTGATAAGTAATGTAGTTCAGGGAAGGCAAAGCTAAAACAGTAAAGACATTACTCTGTTAATTTTGTAAATAAAGAAGCTGGAAAGAAATGCACTGTTATGATAAAAAGAAACAAACTGAACCACCAAAAGGAAAGCAACCTGTGAAAGTTAATCAAGTTCAACATATTAGTGGTAAATGTTAAAATTGTAGGAACCATGGACACATGAAAGTCAAGTCTCCAAAACGTAAGACTTGATTTGAAAAGAAAGGTAAGTCACTTACTTTTGTATGTTTTGAATCAAATCTAGTAAATGTTCTTACTAACTCTTGGTGGATAGGTTCGGGTGCTAATGTTTATATTTTCATAACCATGAGAGATACCTTATAAGCTGAACACCAAACTCCAATGAGCAATTTTATCTTTATAGAAAATGAAAATAAGCTTGAAGTTTTGGCCATTGGAAATTTTTGTTTAGTTTTGAGTACTGGTCAATTTTAGATCTTCATAACACAGTATAGATGTCTTTTGTGAGGCTTGATTTAATTTCTCTATCCAGACTAAAACTAATGGTTATTCGTTTTCGTTCCATAATGGTAGTCTCAATTTGTTACTCATTGGTTCTGGGTTTCTTTTCAATGGCACTTTATCTAGATAATGCATTTATTAAAAATACATATACCTAGCACCATGAAACATTTTTTGGAACTAAAATAAACATGATGACTTGTGGCATAAAAGTTTGGGGCATATCTCCAAAGAAAGATTACAAAGATTAGTAAAAGAATGGATTCTTCAGCATCTTGATTTTATTAATCTTGAAGTATGTGTAGATTGCATTAAAGTGAAGCAAACCAAACATATTAAGAAAGACGTATCAAGAAGTAAAGAGCTTATTAAAATAATTTACACAGATATATATGTAGATCATTTTCCATAGAATGTTTTGGTGAAGAAAAGTATTTTATCACCTTTATAGATGATTTTTCATATTTTGGATATATCTATTAGTTACATGAGAAATCTCAAGCTATGTCGGTACTTGAGGTATTTTTCATGAAGATGGAAATGCAGTTAGATATAGAGGTGAAAATCATCACATTAGATCGAGGTGGAGAACGTGGTATTGTTACATAGTACACGATGCCCGGAACGCCACAACAAGATGGAGTTGTTGAAAGGCGTAATCGAACTTTATTGGATAAGGCCAGAAGTATGGTAAGCAATTATACCTTACTCAAATCATTGTGCGGTGAAGCTATTAAGACGACAATGTATATTGTTGAATCCAAGGTTTCAAGTTTCGTATCTACGTGTAGATTTTGATGATAACAAATAAATTCAAATCTCAAGCTCAAATTATTTACGCAATGGAGCGAAGCGCACATCAAGCATAAAAGAACAAGTCTACAAATGAAACTCATAGATTATTTTTGTAAATCTCTTGATAAAATTCGAAATTGGATTAAGACTCCAAATTACTCTTTTTTCTCATAAAACATCAAATTACTTTTTCACATATGCAAGACATCTTTAAATGTCTTAGTTTTGAAAATTATGTTTTTAATATGTGCATAACATCATCAAACAATATAATTTTGAAAATTATATTTTTTTTTATATAAAAATTTGAATTTGTAAGATGATTAATTATCATATTTGACATGTGCATATTTTATTTGAAAATTTTGAAGGGTGGTTGTGTGTTTTTTTTTTACAAATACAAAAGGTAGATGATTTTGTTTGAAAATCTTAAAGGGTGGTTGTGTATTTTTTTGACAAATGTAAAAGGTAGATAATTTTGTTTGAAAATCTTAAAGGGTGGTTGTGTGTTTTTTTAACTATGTAAAAAGAAGATGACTTGGTTTGAAAAATAAATCATGTTTATTTTGTCATGTATGAAAAGCAAAAGATTAGGTTTGATTTCTTTGAAAAATGAATGGAGTTGTCTTTGACAAATGCAAAAAAGAAATGCTTTTATTTGAATTTTTTGAAAAGTGAATAGTGCTCTTATTTGACATGTAAATTTTTTCAAATTTGAAATTGAAGACTCATTTGTCTATAAATAGCTCACTTAAGTTTTGCAAAATCACAACAAAAGGAGCTTACACATCTATTGCTAAGTTTTGCATCATTCTTTTAAAGCTCTCATTCTCTCTTTTCTAAAGTTTGAGCTTTAATTCTTGGTCTTTTTGAGAGAGATATAGGTTGCGCTATATTGTTTCTATTTCACTCATTGAGGAGTGTACTTTGATAGTCTACACACTATCAACTCTTGTATCAGTATGAGAGTACGTATAACACTTGTGTGTGTAGAAAGTGTTCTACACAGGGAATAATTCAATTACCAAGTATGAGGTAATTGGAAGTGTAGAGGGTGTTCTACACAGATTCTTTGGAGCAGTGCTGCTCAAAGGTGTAATAGATTTCTATCTCCACCTAAAGGAGATTGAATAGTGAATTTGGGATCCTCAAGGGGTAGCTTGAAGCGAGGACGTAGGCAGTGGGGCTGAACCTCGTAAAAATACTGAGTTTGCTTCTTCTTATCCTGTTCTTTACATTTCTTGCTGCTTTATATTCTGTTTATATTTTATATTGTGTATTTGATTTATAAGTGTTAATTTTTATAATATAACCAAATTCACCCTCCCTCTTGTGTTAGTCATCTGGGCAACATATATCTTAAGCCGAGTTCCTAGTAAGCCAATTTCAAAAACTCCTTTCGAGCTATGACCTGGTAGGACACCGAGTTTAAGGCATACGCATGTTTGGGGTTGTCCAGCTGAAACAAGACTTTACAACCCACATGAAAAGAAATTGGATCCTAGAACAGTAAGCAGATATTTCATTAGTTACCTAGAAAGATTCAAAAGGTACAGGTTGTACTATCCTAATCACAATCTGTAAATAGTGGAAATAGAAAATACCAAATTCATTGAACTTGATGAGATCAGTGGGAGAATTGAACTCAGAAATGTGATCATTGAAGAAGTACCAGTAGATGTTCCTTTATCTACATCTTGAGAAAAGATAATAGTTTCTCTAATTGGTCATCAAAATGATACATTGGAACAAATAAATGATCACCCATCTCAGAATAATAATACTACTAATGAACCAAGTTCGGAGTCACCATAATAGATTGCCTTGCGCAAATCTTAGAGAGATCGGAGACCTGCCATTTTGACAAATTATGTGGTGTATCTCTAGAAATTTGAATTTGACATCAAGACAAGTAAAGATCTACTAACATTTTCACAAATCATAGATGGAAGTGATTATAGTAAATGGATGGATGCTATGAAAGAAGAGTTGAAATCCATGGATCAGAATCAAGTTTGGGATCTCATTGAGTAGCCTGAAGGGAGTAAAAGAGTCGGTATAACATTAAGACCAAACATGACTCTATAGGCAACATCGAACATATAAAACCAAACTTGCTGCTAAGGGTTTCACTCCAAAAAAAGGCATTAATGATAAATAGACTTTTCTCCAGTTTCTAAGAAGGACTTTTCTAGCATCATTATGGCATTGGTGGCTCATTATAATTTAAAATTGCATCAGATGGATGTGAAAATAGCTTTTTTTTAAATGGAAGTTTGGATAAATTGGTCTATATAGAGCAACTAGAAGACTTCTCAAAAAAGGGCAAAGATCACCTAGTATATAGACTTCAAAAATCGATCACGAATTTAAGCAACATTCCCGACAATAGTACTTAAAGTTCAATAATACCATTATTGAATTTGGTTTTAAAGATAACATCGTTGATCGATGTATATACCTAAAGGTCAATGGGAATAAGTTCATAATTTTGATCTTGTATCTTAATGATATTTTGTTCTAGTAGTGATCTTGACTTATTTTTTTGAAACCAGGGGTTTTATCTCTAATAACTTTGAAATGAAATATATGTGTGAGGCATCATTTGTGATCGGAATCAAAATTTTTGAGATCAGAAACAATGACTGTTGGAATTGTCTCAAAAAAGTTATATAGAAAGAATTTTTGAGAAATTTGGTATGAAGAGTTTTTAATTTTTGGAAAGCAGTAAATATGGTATTATGATACCTTTAAAAAATTAAGAATTACTAGCTTACCTTTACAAGAATTGAGAGGTTGAGATAACTGAATACTCAGACTCTGATTTTACTAGTTACTCTGAGTTTGTGGCATGCTTTGAAGCCACAATATATACTTTGGGAGAATGTAAAAGTTTTATTTAAACTCTGTGTCCTGCACACCCATTTTAATAGAGTTTGAATTAGCTCAAGACTTATCAGTTAATATTTGAGTTATTATGGGATAAGAATGCTCCTAAGAAATAAGATTAAAATTTTAAATCTCTAATTATAGTTAGATACAAACTCTTACATTTCTTGATAGTCTAAAGTCTATAAATAATATTGGGAAGTTCAAGGGTTCTGACCTACAATATTAGAGTGTCTCTAGCCATCGAGAGACACTTATGAGGTAAAGTTGTTTGGATGATCATTCTCTCATAGTCAAATTAATTCCTCATCAATCAGATGAAAAAATATATGTCTTTAATTATTATTGTTTTGTTATTGTAGGTTATTGAAAACCAAATATCTAATTATTGATGTCATGTTAAAATATTTGACAGTGCAACTTGACACTGATTGTATGAAAACTGTATCTATTAAGCAACTGTGTAACCAATAGAATTCCTTGTTTTTCTCCATGATGAAGAAAGTATGAGCTCAATGAATCATCACACACATTCCGAACAATAAGAGAAAAAAATGATTCTTGGAAGGAAATGCAGAATCTTGAATCTTGGTAATCATGATAGAAATCTCAGTTTCTGTATTAAAAGCATAATGTACTACTCTGATATTATAACAAAACTTGTATTGCCATAGCAGCATATCCAAGAAATCGAAGATACAAAGGAAGCTTGAAGAAGAAGCAGGAGAGAGAGAGAGAGAGAGAGAGAGAGAGAGAGAGAGAGAGAGAGAGAGAGAGAGAGAGATTAGAAAATGAGAATTGCAATTCTGTATGTGTATTAATGTTAACTTCTATACATGTCCAAATATTTATAGACAATAATATACATGTGGCTATACGTGTATGGTTGAGTTATGTTATACAAGAGGTCAACTAGTAATGGACTTTTTCTGAAACCTTCCTACATTCTTTATGAGCTAATGTCAATATTATCAAAATACAACTTTAACTACCTACACCAAGATCCGATAAGAGATTCTTAAGCTGAATAGCCTCAGTTGTTTCTTCAAAATAGTAATACATTCAGCTTTCATGGTGATTTCAACAACAGTACAACATTACTCTTACACTCACAATTGATGGCTCCGCCGCCTAATATCAACACATAACCATAAGTAGATCTTCAATAGGCTATAGCCTTCATCTAACTGGAAATTCAGATCTATCTAATCGGCAAATATTAATTTCTCGTCCACTTTGAGACAAGATTTAATTAATTGACATATATTGATCCTTCCTGCCTGCTGCAAATTAATTATTGCAATGGCCACCATTACTAGACCCTTCGGGCCTAGCATATGGGATTGCATAATGGCCACCATTAATTTCTTTGTTTCCATAGTGATATAATAATGACCACTATTAATTTCTTTGTTTCTTGATGTATTAGGCCGACACTGACCTTCAAAAAGAGTTATGTGGTGTATAAAAGGGCAAAAGTTTAATTCCTCTTGGAATCTAAGATATGAAATATCTATCTATATATAGATATACACTAGGTGATAAGCAACGTGCAAAAGCATGTTGGCCTAGTTAGATGAAAGAAATTTGTGCATATTAGTAATATGCACAAACAGAAACAAATATTATGATTTTTTACTACCAAAAAAAAAAAAATCACTAATGCATGCCACAAGACAACCCTACCACCAACCAACCCTCCTTTCATCCACCGTAGCAATCTTCAAAAGCCAAAAGAAATTAATAATATCTATTATCTTTACTTTTTTTTTCTTTCTAAAATCAAACATCGCCATTAGGTTTTCATTTCAACCAGTACTCAAATTAAACATACAGTAAATAAGAAGTGAGATCCATGCCTCAACTCACGAGGAAAAAAAAAAGAAAAATCTTGACTCATTATTCTTTATACTATGTTGATTAAGATCTCCAAAAACACACCACAACTACCAGATAATATTCCATTTTTTCCATTAAGCATTGAAGGAGGAATCAAGAATGGCAGCCATTCAAAAATCATGTGGTACTGAATTCTAATGATTCTTCTTCATTGTGGCTGACTTGATGATGTCAATGAACTCTGGCTTAAGGGAAACTCCACCAACCAAAAATCCATCCACATCTGGCTTTGTTGTCAATTCTTTGAAATTTTGCAATTTGCTCCATTTACAGAACCTCCATAATGATCTTGGTTGATAAAGCGACTTCAACTACCACATTGTTATGAAGCCATTTCCTCAATTCTACATGAACTTCTTGTGCCTGTACAGGGGTTGCAACCTTCTCAGTTCCAATTTCCCAAACTAGTTCATAAGCCAAAACCACATTTTCCCAATTTGATACCTTATCTACAATTGCTTTTGTTTGTGCAGCAACAACAACCACTGCACAAACAATCAATCACTTTTAACCCTTAAGAGAGCGCATATGCAAGTTTATCTCCAACAAACTCATTTGACTCGTTTAAAAGAGGTCTTCTTTCAGAATGACAAAGGATGACCTAGGGGATGCCCAAATTGACAAGCATCTCTACACTAACCTCTCCAGTAGAAGCACCATCTCTGCGAACCCAACAGTTCTGTGCTGAGACATGGAAATCAAAGCACAATAAGCTTTTCACCAAAGGAAGAAACATAAATGGAGGGCTTACAACCACCTCCACAACATCTTCAGAAGGGACTTCAGTTTCATTCTTGCAATGAAGAGCTAGACGAAGAACCAGGAGAAATCAGAGTTCACAATTACTAAAAAAACACAACAGATTTTGACCAAACAAAAAGATAGAAAAAGGCCAAAAGATAATAAATAATTGAAGCACAAAAAAAAAACTAATAAAAATGTGTGGATGATTCTTGATGCCATATGCACGAAAAACAAAGACATAGAATTGTTGTTTTACTTTTGCCATCTCCAAAAAAATTGCAGAACCAAAAGGAAAAAATAAAAAGCAAAGAAAAAAAAATCAGAAGAAATAAATATGCTTATTGTATCAATTCACTAAGGAATTCCAAGAATATGATATAAAGGAAACCAACAAGCAGAAGTCTCTTTCTTCCTCCTAACTTCCTGATTCCCCCCACTTAATAAGCTTAAGTAATTCTCAATAGAATTACTCATAGGCCATGCCCACCAACTTCCAATTTTTCTTTGATTGATCGCTTTGCACTCCACCTTATCTTGTTGTGCATGCCTGGCCTCTCTTTTTTTTTTCTTTGCAGGATCATACATACATTATATATATATATACATATTATATATAGACGTGGCATCAGAGAGAGAAGATCAGAATTGAAAAGATAAATTACTAAAATTGCTTCTAAAATGCATTTGTAAAATTAGATCAAATAAAAATCCTAGCTACCCTAAATGCTTCAAAAATGCAGTGGTACTACTAGTTGGCCTGGCTTGTTGTGCACATGCATGAACGTCTGCTGCTTGGTCTTTTCTGAATGGCTGTCCCATATACAAAAAACATGCATCAACAGAATAAAGAATAGGATCAAAGAGACCCCTCCAACTAAACAAAACAACCAGCCAGCCATAACAATCCATCAACTTAGAAAAAAAGATTTCTAACACAATCATGAATTGCATCAAAACAACATTCAGAGAAATTTACCTAACAATTGGTAATTTAAACTGGTTTGATTTTTGCCACAACCCAAGAGTTTCAGGAATTTGTAGAGGAAAGACTAATTTGTCAAGGGCAAAATAAACAGAGGAATGAAAAATATCAACGCCCCAAACTAATCCAAGAAAAATAATCATTGCTAAAAAAATGGAGTTTACATGATTTGAGAAAAAGGAGTTACCATCGACTACCAAAAACCATCGAGAGGTTGATGGTGATGCCGAGATTCTGGAAACCCATGTATTGAAACACACGAAAACTGCAAAGGGAGAAATGGAAACAAATAGAGATCTGAGACAAGAAAAAAATGGGACTCGAAGAGAGTGGAAAGAAAAATAAAATAGAGTGAAAGAGATGGAGAGAAGGGCAAAAGTCTTATCGAAGTGAATCGCTTTGGGTGAATCCATTTTCCTGGTCTTTCTCGGCAACCAAACATAGCGCGATACTTCATCTATCGATGAGGAAATGATAGAATTGAAAATGGCCATGAAGCAGAGAAAGATAAAGACTCCTTGGAAGAAGTTTTAGACTCTGGAAACAGAGCCCAAAAGTAGTCATTTGCTTTCCTTGACCCTTCGCCTTCAAGGGTCCTTTTCTTTTCACAAATGAGACTGTGTTCATAGACGGAAAACACATACAACGTTAATGTACTCAAAATGGACTTAAACGAAAAACAACAAAAATCGTTTAACCAACCATTTTCGTTAAATAGCCACATTATATATATGAAAAGATATAGTTGGAATGTTATGGATCTATATCCTCGGCAATTTTAGATATTCAATCTCATAGTTCTTGAAATCTCGAAAGAGATATTCGCCTCCTCTATGAGATCATAGATCAGCCAGTATTTGTTTACTTCATCGCATTCCGATTTTGAACAATATTATTACAATTAACTATTTTCGATAGGTCATTAGCTGGACGGCAATTTTCCTACAACAGTAATATATAAGTACCTATATATCCAATTAGGTAGTCTATGTCTTAAACAAACCTAACAGACTCCTTGCACTTGGCCAGCATAAGGCGACGAGTCTAAAACTTCTAATATTTTTATATTCAACAACGATCTGACTTCACTTTTCTCTAAATTTACTTTTTTAACATCCTTGCCATAGTGCAAGTCCTCTTCATTAATTTTTGTAGTCATTTAGTCACTACAAACGCAACTCTCACATCTTTACCTTGGATTTTCTCTTAACTAAGTGAACTATGCATCTCTTCTCCACCTTCACTGACACCAATTGGTACGATAATATCATTAAATTGTGATAAATGCCTTGCATCCAATCTTCTGTTTCACAAATGAACAACATATATCGAGATCGATGTTCACTCTATGTCGTGTGAACCAAAGTTGCTTCTGAATCTTGGGGATCGTTGTTCAATTGATTTCTTCACAAGACCAAGTTGTCGGTTTCTTCAGAAAACCTCTTCCTATTGCCTAATCCCCATTGCTAAACCTGCATATATAGTACTACGTACTCTCAATGCAGTCTAATATATAAGAAGTTATACCCTAGACAATGCAAGGGAGCATATTGAGACACTTATCAACAAAGAGTCAAATATGAACAAAGCTAAGACTCCAACATCGATCGGCTCAAACTCAAGAGGTGCAAGCTGCATGAATTCAAACAGCTCAAGATAAAGGAGAAGATACAAAGAAGAGCATATAAGCAACGGATCGAATAATATATACTTATAACACTTTTTACAATCTTTTCTACACTTCAGTTTCAATCTAATGGTGGTTAGAGCATTGGCAATAATACCACTCTCAAGTCCAAAATTTAGCTAAAAGTTGAGGTTTTGGCTAAAGCTAGCCAAAGTCATTGAAGAAACTAGTCCGCATATATATCACTGTACATCCCAAAGTTAAAATAATAATATATTATATATTTAAATAATAATTTTTTTAATAATAATTTTTTTATATTTCGCAAATATATACTACATATATTTTGCAAACTCGTGCGATTTTTCCTTAAATCTAAAATATTAAAGACATTTTCCACCCTAAAAGTTGAATTATCTTTGCACCTATACGTTTCATAAAAGTCCATTTTTTTTTTTTTTTGAGTGATGGACGTTTCATAAAAGTCCATTTCCATCCCTTTTCTTGTTAGGTAACATACGTTATATTTGTTTTGAAACAATATTCAAAATATTTTTTGAGGTAGAAATGACATAAAAAAGTCATTTGAAAGTTGTATATACACTATAAAAAAAATTGCTTATATATATGTGATCGCCTATTTCCTGCCAAAAGGATTATTTCCTATCAAAATGAGTCTATTTTTATTGCAAATAATTATTTTCATCACAAATAATCCATCATGCATACTTATTTTTCTTGCAATGAAAGTATCGTGGTTGTGATAAGATCAAAGGACAAAATTATACTTATCTGCAAATTGTTTGAGTGTTTTCGATCATTGATTAGTATTTTTAAAGATTGAAGTTATGTTTGGCGTTATTCCAAGAAAAAAAAAACGCTCAGTTTCAAGAAAAATATCAAATTTATAATAACTCATACATTATTTTAAAAAAAAATAGAAAAAAAATAACAATAACTTATACTAATAGTAACCCACATTGCCATGCATATATAGATATTATGGCTATATATATATGACAGCTTCATTCCGGACCTTGATACATCTATATCAAGGTCTATAATATTGGAGCATGATTACAAGACCGGGATGTATGTCTAAGCATGGTTGAGAATTGGACTACAAGAAACGTGGTAGTTGGGTGCATGGCTAAAATCCAAGCTTACCTTAGTTTTCCATGGCTTTCGTTATAGTCATACATATAAACTCAAATTATCACAATATTTAAATTTATTTAAGATTAAACAAATTCAATTACTTATACTATATTCGTAGACATATTCATATTACACAATCATTTTAAAATAAAATAAATTTTACTATTAAAAAAATTAATTTTTCATATATAATTTTTTAATCCAATTATGCCAAGAATTTGACGAATTACTCATACAGATTAACTTCCGTACGTGCCAGACTGGCTTTTAATGATTCACCGACTGATTGGTACATTTTTTTTAAAAGATGAAAAAATCTAGTTATAACCAATTTTGTATATCAATATCTACGTCCATCTAACCTATTTAATGTGATTAATTAAAAATTTAAATTTAAAATAAAATATATGATCAATCAATAAAAATATATTAGTACACATATTAATACACAACATTACTTATATATAACATTACCCGTATGTTATTATATTAGAAAATGCCTCCGCCGTTAAGACTCCATCTGACCATGCAAGTTGCTTGCAATTACGGTTAGTGCTAGTAGCCAAGTGCCACTTCGGTCCATTCATGAGGCCGCAATTGTTCCCCACCATGCATCTTCTGTTTATAGAAAATACACAATAAAAATATTTTTATTTTAATCTTATATATTACATTAAATTACATTAATTTATAAAATTTCTTTATATTTAAAGCATTTCTCTAAATATATATACCATCAATTCAAAAAGGGCATATGCCAGCCACGTCAGCTTGTGTTTACTGTCTTGGGCATTTCATGTATTGCTAGTTTTATTTCATTAAATTACATGAACTATAGAGTCAGAATTTAAATTTAAATTTTTTGATACTGATCATCAATCAAATTATCATTTATTGTATAATTAAAATTGATAAAAAAAAATTAATATTTTAGTTTACAGGACGTACGTGCTATTCTTACTGTTGGGGATTCTCGCTAATGCAAAATCTTTTTTTTTTTTTTTGCTTTTTTTATATGTATTAAAAAAAATTAAAAATTTTAATATATTAAATTAAAAAATTAAAAAATCACAACAATAACAATCAGCGATAACTACCGAAAAGATTAACATTTTTCTTTACTTTATATTTCAATATTTCCCTACTTCAAAAAAGTAGCGTTGTATTCTAATTACTATGTACGTCGTGAGTGCAAGTCTGCACTGACATTGATAACTGTCTCAGCATAATTAGCTTTCCGTATTTTTGTCGGTATTTTATTTTTCTGATCACTTGCATTTTTTTTTTTAACAAATATACTTCGTTAAACTAAACAACGTGATACAAGAGGAGAATATGATTTATCTCAAAATAAAAAATTATATTACACAAGAGATGAAGTGTGGGTTTATTTAGAAAAAAAAAACATGATCATTACTCATGTCCTTCCAACGGATGGCATTTTTTTAAAAGATAAGAAAATTATTCGCATAAAAGCGAATAACCAAACTACCGTATAGAGCTATGGTATTTCTACACAAGGTAGATAGAGAGATAGATGCATTGTCGCTTGATATCTTGAAATGCTTATTGAAAAAATCTACTATCTCTTTCTCATGATCACTAATTAGGAAAAACAGTAACATAGATGAAAAACTTACATCAGTATCAGGTCATCGGCAATGGACCCGCAGCGATAGTGGCGCGTGCACCACACGCGCCATTGAAAAAAGAGAATTGACGGTCAGATCTGAAAGATTTAAAATCACTGAAACTATCAGAGTCACATGTGGCCTTTACCGCCATGCCAAAACGCTACTGCACGTGGGTTACGTGCACGATTAAAAACCCGCGTGCACTGCATGCATTTATTGAAAATACAAGATTACTTCTCGAACTTGAAGATCAGTGACAATAGAGGTACTGAAGGCAATGCGGATAGTCCTAGGTGGCTGGCAGGAAAAATACCCGCCTTATGAGATTTGGAAATGAAAAATCAGCATTAAACAGCCAAAAAAGCACGAAATATGATAATAAAAAAAAAAAAAAAAGTAAAAACTATCAAAAATGGTAAATAAACCAACAAAAAAAAAATGAATGGAGAGAGAGCTCAGGCTTCGACCCAACGAAAAATTTTACTCAACCTCCTATTATTCACACAATTTTCACACACTATATTTTATTTTATTTTATTTTTAATCAAATATTTAATATATAAATAATTAATAAAAAATTAAATTAGTTTAAAAAGAAAAATTTTAAAATTTAAATCTTAAAAAATTAAAAAAATTAAAAAATAATAATATATGGAGGATATGAAGTTGTGTAGAACTCCTCCCGACCCAAAACCCCTCGTGATGGAAAGAAAGAAATTCTATAGGTGGGTACCGTAAATCGCCCACTGGGAGAGCAAAATCTTCAGGTGGGAGAGCAAAATAGATATATTCCTTTTGATGTCATCCTGATCATGACTGGCAACTTGCTTTATTTGTTGTGCAAAAGGTACAATAATTGTTATTGAAAAATTCTAATTATCATTCTCTATGTTACACGTCAATATTAATTTATTATTATTTTCAAATAAAATAAAGACAATTGAAAAGATATAAGTAGTACTGCTTTGAATATATATATATATATATTAATTAATAGTGTTCAAATATGATCACGTAATTAATATTTTAAAACAATCAACAGATTGGTTCGATTCGGCAGAGGAAACATTAGGGACTGGATCGAAGAATCTTTCGATTATTTAATGTTCTTATTTTCATACCATTTTTTTTTTTTTTTGTCCTTAGGTGGTTATTATTACGATACTTATTCTATACTATACTAGACTAGCTGCACTACTTATTATTATATAGTAATACTTGTAAATCTAACTAAAGTTTGTGTCTTCAGGATTGTATTAGCTAGGAAATAGAGATTTTTATAGTAAAGCTTTTAATTGTAGAGTTTTATTATAAAATCTATCATTTAAAAGCTATATAGTACTGTTTGGTTAATATGTGTTTTGAAAAATTGTAGCATTATCTTTCAGTTTGGTAGTGTTCAAAAAATGAACTTTCAATGTTTTTTAAGTATTGAAAAACACTTTTTTTTATAAATTTATATATATTTGGGATTGTGATGAATAATATAACTTATTCTTTATGACCTATATTTTATAATCTGAATAATAATTTTTATTATTAAAAAATTATTTACTATTTAATAACATATATTTAAATTATTTTCCAACATATCACATTAATTTGTCCTGAAACAAATTAAGAAAACAATTTTTGAAATAGAAATGACATAAAATATCATTTGATTTTTTAAAACTTGTGACCATAATCTCAAAAGTTTGAAGTTGTATTATCTAAAAACTGTATGGATATTTTTGCTTATGGGGGCTGCTACCGCTAGTTGGGACCCGCTTTGGGTCCGGCTAGTTAAACTATTTTTTTTTTTTACTTTTGGTTTTTTATATTATTTTTTTAATGATTTTAAATCTTTTTAAAAAAATTATAATATTATTAAATAATATTTTTTTAATCATTAAATCAAAAGAAAAAAAAAATGAGAGTGAGACTCGAAGCGAGATTCAACCATTGGTATTTTTATCATTTTTCTTTTGCCTATTCAGAGTGTTTTTAGAATTCAAACGCAGTGTTTTAAACTTATTTGCTATTATAAAGTACTATTTTAATATATAACACTCAAACATCTTAATTTTTTTCATTAGAGTTCTTAGACCTATTTAATTACTAAATAATGCTAGGTACAACCATATAACCTCTAAATAGATCACAAGCCTGGTACATGCTCTTTTTTGCACTTCCTCAAGGTTATGATCATGGGTCCTATTTTGCAAAGAATTATGTGAGATTTATCTATTTAAAACTTACATAAATTATTACTCTTGTTCTGATACCATATATTGAATTAGCTATCTTTCGTTTACGTAATTAATTTTTTTTCACTTCATTATTTATTTATCTCTGGAATATAAATTAGAAGAGGACAACTGCGTAATCTATTATATTAGTTGTGCTACAGTACCAATTATATTTGTTAGATATTAATTTAGCTGAAATTTGGTTTAGTTAACTTTTCCAAAACTAAAAATATAGGGGAAATTTGATCGATATTCTTGAAACTTTAGCTATATACATCTACGTATATAGATAATATTTTGCAAAACCCAATGACAACGTTCCAATAATTAATTTAACACGTGCATCTCAAAAGTGTAAGAACTTTTAAATGAAGATAAAAAAAAAATGGTAACATTAAAGTAAGGGTGCTCAAGCGGGTAGAATATTTTTCTCACCTGATTCGTAATCCAGACAACCAATTTTTGGATCTGATTTTCAGCCCAAATTAAAACAGTATCGAGACCCAAATTTAAAAAATCCGAAGAAACATAGTCCAGATCTAAGTCTAAAATTCAAGTAATGGGTTTTAAACCTGATACTCAGATTTTTTTTTTTTCGAAGAATCAGCCTAAATTTAATCGAATTCGACACCCTCCAAAGACTTTTCTCTCTCTTACGAACATAGAAATCCTAGTCCCTCTCAATCCATAGTTGATCTTCGTGACTTATTGCCGTCATTGGCATGACTCGGCACCGGCAAGTCTCTGTCACAATTACGTCTGAGCACATCCTCTCGCCACCGACACATTTAGGCACTTCTAAATTGGGCATCGCAATCATCAAATTGAGGCCTTCGAGTCTTCGATGATATCTTGTGCAACAGGTAATGATTTCAGGCTTCTCACTAGGGGTATAACCAGTTTGGTTTGATCCGATTTTACACAAAATATAAAACCGAATCGGTACAACTAATTTTACAAAATGCAAAATCGATTACGACCAAATTAACTCTCAAAACCGGTAGTATCGGTTTTATCAGTTCCGGTCCATTTTTTGGTTATAATAAATTATAATTTTTTAAAAATAAATCTGTCTTTTAAAAAAAATTGGTTTAAAATCTGTTTTTTTAATACAAAAATATGTTTGACTAACAAAAAACTATTATATATAAAAAAATCTGTAAAAAAAAAAAAATTGTTATAAAATAAAAAAATGTTAATAAAAAAAACTGTTATATAAAAAATTGTTTTAATTTCATGTTTAAAATTGAACTTTTATTTTATAAACATTATAGTATTATTTATATATGATTATGCTATTATGTATTATATATAAAAAAATATATAAAATATATTAAAATATATTATATATAATATTAAAAAATAATTTTAAATATATAGTTACTAAGACCGATCCAGCTGGGTCCGGTTTCAAAATAAAAGTAATCGGACCGAATCTTACTGATTTTATATTTCTAAAAATCGGTTTTGGACCGGACCAGTTCAAATCTGGTCTAATTGGTCCAGTTTGAATCGGTTCAGACCGATTTTTCAATTTTTAGATTTTTTAAATTTACACCCTTACTTTCCACTTCACCAATTTTTTTTGCTTTTTCTACTTTGGCAGGCTGCAAATTTTCTCCTTTGACAATATCTTGTGTGTGCAGCTATAGCCTATAACTCTTGAGTTTTTTAGTGCATGAAATGAAAATAAAATCAAGAAATTGTTTTGTAGAGAGAAACAGGATGTAGATAGATATTTCAGTTCGAGAGAGAGTTCTGTTTTTGAAGAAGAAGACGAGATTCATTCCAGTTTCATTAACAATAATTTATTTCGATAAAGAAATACCATATAAATTTAGAAGTGCATGCACTTAAACAAGACAAGGAAGAGGAGTGCTGTTTTTAATATAAGGCAAGTATTCAATGAATAGCATCTTTGGGTCAGTCAAGCATCTACTAAATTAACAAACGGTCACCTTAGGCAATAATCCGAGCATCTTTGGATTTTGTATTTGTGATTTTTCGAACGATTCAAACGAGTGCTCTTCTTCTCTATCTCTGTGCACCTAAACCATAGTTAGTTGTTTTTAGAGTTGAAATCAAAACTAGTGACAACTAAGATTTGTTCGGGATGTGCTGAATGTGTTTTGGGCTGCATGATTCTAAGATAGGTTGATAATGCAAGCACATCTGCTTGTGGGTCTGGTCAGGGCTTTTTGCCTAAAGAACATTAATCGTGTTAGCATATATGCCTATGGTCAGTTTTTTTTTTTTTTTTTATGAAGTTAAGACAATTAAAAAATTGATGATTTTTGTTGGATTTCCATCTCATTATCGTTTAAATTAATTATAGGCTTAATAACCATGACCCAGAATTTATTGAGGATCTCCATCTCAGATTTGTTTAAATTAATGTGTTTAAGTCAAATACAAAACTAATGATTTGTTTTCTTTCAAGAGTCTTGCTGTTGTTTGGTGTGTATCTTGCTGTTATGGGCATAGGTCCAATTACTGCAATTACATGGATCAAAAGAAAAAAAGTATATCAGGTTTGTTTTTGTGTATTGAACTTTAATTAATATATATGTTTTGTAATGTTTTAAGCAAATTAGTTCAAACAATATAATATATAGTTAGGGGTGAACAAATAAACCGAAACCCGATTCGACCCAATATTCCGACCCGACCCAAAGCCATTATTCCGACTCGTTTTGTGTAAGCAGGTAATCGGGTTTTACCCGATACCAATATAAACCCTTATTTCTCTCTTTCTCTCTCAAAATCAATCAGGTTCTCATTCTTGCTCTCTCTTCAACGCTCGCAAAAGCGATCTTGTTCTCTTCAACACTCGCAAAATCGATCTCGTTCTCTTCAACACTCGCAAAATCGATCTCGTTGTCTCACTCTCTGTCCAAAAATTGATTGTGTTCTTGTTCTCGTTCTCGCTCTCTCTGTCCAAAATTGGATCGTGTTTTCGTTGTCTCACTCTCTCTGTCCAAAATCGATCTCGTTCTCTCTCTCTCGCCCAAAATTCCGATGAAATGTTCCCGCGAATGTGGTGGTGGAAAGCAAGGGTTTGGAGGACGAAGAGCTCAAAAAATTCAAGCCCAAGTTTCCGGTAAAAGTTTCGGCTACAATGATGGTAAAGTTTTTCTTTTTCTTATTTCTCTTACTTATTTCTCTGTGCAAAGTTTTGTAATGGTTCCATTTTCTTCATTATTGTCCTATATCGTTGACGAAATGGCAGTTGGTACTAGTGTTCTATTTGCAGTTTCTCGAGTTTTCTCAGCAACCGAACAAAGTGTCGGATCAGTTGGTTAATTTTTCCTTCATTTTCAAAATCCTAGTTAGTAGTTTCTTCATCTTTTACTTAGTTTCTTCGTCTTCTATTTAGTTTATTTCAACTGTATTTTTGAAAATCTTATCGGCCAATTATCGGCCAAACAATTATCGACTTATCGAAATGCATCTGTAATCGAATCGGGTCGGAAACATGCTTATCGATGCGGATCGGGTTGGGTGAACAGCCCTATATATAATAGATTTTGTTTTTAATTAAAAAATTAATTAGTTGTTTATAGCCTTAGCTATTCTTAATGGATTCTTAGATATTTTATTTTTATCATTATGGTGCATGGACAATGATAAAAATATAAATTTTTATAAATTTATATAGATATTTGGAATTGTGATGAATAATATAATTTATACTTTTATAATGTATATTTATAATCTGAATAATAATTTCTATTATTAAAAAGTTGTGTACTATTTAATAATCATATATTTAAATTATTTTCCAACATATCACATTAATTTATCCAAATTAAGAAAACAATTTTTGAAGTAAAAATGACATAAAATATCATTTGATTTCTTAAAATTTGTGGACCATATCCTCGAAAGTCTGAAGTTGTATTGTCTCAAAACTTGTGACCATATCCTCAAAAGTCTGAAACAAATTATGGGGGCTGCTACATCCCTCTCCGTTAGTTGGGATCCGCTCCGGGTCTACCTAAGTTATGTTATGTTATGTTTTTTTCGTTTTTTGATTTTTTATATTATTTTTTTAATGGTTTTAAACCTATTTTTTTTTTAAATATAATATTATTAAAAAATATTATTTTAATTATTAAGTCAAAAGAAAAAAGAGTGGGACTCAACTGTTGGTATTTTTATCATTCTCCTTTTGCCTATTGAGAGTTTTTTAAGATTCAAACGTAGCTTTTTAACTTATTCGCCATTATAAAGTACTATTTTAATGTATAACACTAACATCTTAATTCTTTTCATTAGAGTTCTTAGACCAATTTTATTACTAAATAATGCTAGGTAGAAGTATTATATAACCTCTAAATAAATCACAAGCCCGGTACATGCTCTTTATAAAGAAAAGTGAGTCCACTAAAAAGTAATATTTTTTTTTTTAACACTTCCTCAAGATTATGATCATGGGTCCTTTTTCGCAAAGAACTATATGAGATTTATCTATTTAAAATTTATACAAATTATTACTCTAATTGTGATCTTGAATTAGAAATCTTTCGTTTACGTAATTAATTTTTTTTCACTTCATTATTTATTTATCTCTGAGATATAAAGTAGAAGAGGACAACTACGTAATCTATTATATTAATTGTGCTACAGTACCAATTATATTTGTTAGATATTAATTAACCTGAAATTTGGTTTAGTCAACTTTTTCAAAACCAAAAAAATAGGTGAAATTTGATCGATATTCATGAAACTTTAGCTATATATCTACCTATATAGGTAATATTTTGCAAAACCCAATAACAACGTTCCAATAATTAGTTTAACAAATGCATCTCAAAAATGAAAGAACTTTTAAATGAAGACATAAAGTGGTAATATTAAAGTAGGGGAGCTCACGCGAGTTGGGTATTTTTTCCACTGATCCAAAATCTAGACAACCGATTTTTGGATCCAATTTTCGGCCCAAATTAAAATTATATTGGAATCCGAATTTTAAAAAATTTGAACTAACACAGTTCGGACCTGGGTTTAAAATCCAAGTAACGGGTTTTAAACCCGATACTCAAATTTTTTTCTTCTTCAAAGAATCAGCCTAAATCTAATCGAATTCGACTCCTTCTAAAAACTTCACTCTCTCTCTGTCTCTCTCTTACGAACATAAAAATCCTAGCCCCCCTCAATCTGTCATTGATCTTCGTGATCTATCGCCATCATTAGCACGGCTCGACATCGGCATGTCTCTGCCACTATTACATTTGGGCACATCCTCTCGCCATTGGCACGTTTGGGCACTTCTAAATTGGGCATCGCAATCACAAAATGAGGCATTCGAGTCTTCATATCTTATCCAACAGGTAATGATTTCAGGCTTCCCACTTCAATTTTTTTTTTTTTTTGGCTTTTTCTACTTTGGCAGGCTGCAAATTTTCTCCTTTACTTTTTCTCCTTTGACAATATCTTGTGTTTGTAGCTATAACTCTTGAGTTTTTTACCACATGAAATGAAATAACTGTAGAGAGAGATGGTGGCCCAAATAGAACGTGCAATATCACTGTAGTAGGATCGTGGTGGATGAGAAAAAAAAAAAGAGAAATTTTATTATTTTTAATTTTTAATATTTAACTTTGATATACTATATGACATTGTAAGTTTTTAAATTGATGATATAATATGATACAATTTGTATTTTTTTAATTTTATTAAATTTTATCATTTCTGATAAGTACGTTCGAATGTCCACATTAAACGTTCAAATTTTTATTCCAATTGCGTTCAAACCTTTATCCCACCACATGCATGTCCACTATATCGTTCACATGATTGAGTCAAGAACAAGTGCATAGGGAGATGGTGGCCCAGATGGAGTGTGTTATGTCATTATAGCAAGAGCGCGATAGATGAGAAAAAAAAAAGAGAGATAATTTTAACATTTTTTTATTATTTTTAACTTTTAATATTTAACTTTGATATACTATAAGACATTGTAAGTTGCTAGATTGAATATATAACATAATACAATTTGTATACTTTTTAATTTTATTAAATTTTATCATTTTTGATAAGTGCGTTCGAATATATACGTTAAACATTCAAACCTTTATTCTAATTGCGTTCAAATGTACCATAAAACATTTGAATAAATTGACCAAAATGTTCAAATATTTATGAAATTAACATTTGAATGTTTAACTAAACGTTCGAACTTACTTAAACGTAATGTTCGAACGTTGTTTTATAAACGTCCGAATGTCAAAATTACTTTCAAAATGTGACCAACGTTCGAATGACAATACTAACGTTCAAACGTCGGAGAAACAAACGAGATAGTACGTAGTTCGAATGTCAGTCAGATGGATTTACGTTCGAACGTCATATTGTACATTTGAACATAATTTTTGGTGACACATTTGAACCGTCATAAATAGTTTTAATGTTCGAACGTTATATTGAATGGAAAGGCATGACAACCATCACAAAAAATACTTTTTGTAATAGTTGAATAATAAAATGTCACAAATACTTAGCTGTGACACATTTATTGTGATGGTTATCGTGACGATTTCTTACTGTCACTAAAAGTCTTCGTGATATTTTAATCATTATTTTTGATGTTTTTATCTGTCACTAGAGGCCAAATGTATTGTAGTATATATGCAAATGCACAACCCGCCAAAAAAGGGTCCACCCCCAATGAGTTAATTAGTTTTGCGATCTTCGATCATTTTTCGTTCAAATTAGTGGGTACTTTATTAATATAATGTCTCGTGCTACGTACATTAATATGCAAATCAGTGATAAAATATCACGGATCGAAGGCCGATAATACAAAATATATAATCAAAGTTAAAGTGTTTATAAATTATAATCTTGATTTATTAATGCACTTCATGGACATGGATACATGGTGAGCCTCAATATTCTTGGGCAGTACAAATTAACTACGTTAAAATATATACTACGCATATATCTTTTAACATAATTAATTTGGAGCTAGCTCGCGATATTTCTCCATTGCTAGCTTAGGTTTCCGTTTGAATTCAGAAGTAAGTTGAGTTTAGCTCAACTCACTTTCATTTCATCATTACATTTTTATAATTTTTTATACAAAATACAAATTTTTATATACTTTTGCAAATCCCAATACACATTTTTCAAATCCTAATACACATTTTTTAAATTCTAATATACATTTTTTAAATTTCAAAATAATAATAATATTAAAAATAAACTCAACTTATCTCAATTTATCTAATCTTCGAATCCAAACGGACCTTAATCGGTTGAGCCCCATAAAGAAAAAAACGAATCACGTGATGAAGTCCGTCAGTGATATATATATATATATATATTATATATATATATAATATATGCATGCAGACCATTGGAACACCATATCTAATGCTAGTTTTTACGATTCATCGCATTTAGTTTAATTTATCCTTTATATGTTAAGATAGATAAAAAATAAAATAAAATAAAAAATAAAAAATAAAAAAAAAAAGAAAAAAGAAAAGAACCATATCCATTGTATTCTCTCTATCTGGGCTCTCAACTTCCATTCTATTTTTGCTAGCTATTGAAAGTTTGATGCACGTAATATACGGTTGGTATCCGGCCCACCTCTAGTCTCTCTATCTGCATACCGTAGGACTTATCGTTGGAAAGTACTAGCAGGTCGTTGCGCGCCGTGCAATTATAACTTTGACACGTGATCACAGCAGTGGAAGCGACAAGTCGATAAGTTTCCTGCTACACGTACAAGGAACAATTTGTATTTAAATTCTATGTCTTACATATTTGAATTATAATAAGATACAAATATTTTTAAAAAATAATATTCAAACTCTCATCTATAATTATAGTCAATATAAATTTTTGATTTTTTAGGTTTAAGAGTTTTTACCATAATAATAGAATGTTTCTAGCCATTGTATGATATTTATAAAGTAAAGTTATCAGGATGATCTTTTTTTATAGTCAATTTAATTATTTATCAATCAAATAAAAAAATATAATTTTTTTTTATTATTGTTTTATTATTATGAATCATTGTTTCTCTTTAACATATAGTATCAAAGATTCAAGTCGTAAATTTCTTTATGATCTTGATAAAATAAACAGTGAATATATGTTGAGTGTATATGCAATTTTATCATATTGGGCAGATTAAATATAATACTGTTTTGATCTGAGACATTAATTTACAATGTTTAAACCCTGTGTTTGATTTTCTCGAGAAAGACCCACACAATGACAGTTTTTTGATTTCTCAATTGGACTCTTGCCGTATTCAGCATCTCCTTTTGCTTTGTATTCTTTTTTTTTTTTTTTTTCTTTTCGACTCATTGTATATTGTGTTGCGGTGGTATTGACAAAGTTGAGGAATGTTTGTAGAGAAGGATTTCGTTGTTGTTGTGTACTTATTTAAGCCATGTATAGTAGCCGAGTATGGTGTAAGGAGCAACTTTAAGTGGCGGCCTTAAGGGTGGCACAATGGATCTCTACAACCACTACAGGGGTATCAAGCCCACTACCGCAGCGATTGTAATAAAATTGAAAAAAACAAAAACAAACAAAAGGGGTCCCTAGCCAAGAGGTTGACAATAGGAGGTGGACGGAGAATTACCGTCATCTCCTTGTTGGCGATGCTTGTAGCCGCAGCTTTAAGTTGTGGTGGTTGAAGGTTGGAGAATAGGGGTCAGCGGCTGCATGGTATCTAGAGGTTGAAGTTGAAAACAACTAGGGTTTTGTTATGTGTCGGGTTATGGGCTCCGACCCAATTAAAGCAAACTAAATCTATTAAAGGAGAAGAAAGGGCTTCCGGGCCGGGCTTTGAGTTCTGACCCAGTCCCGAAAAAAAAAATCTTATGCATATTATTGTTATATACATGTTATTATTGATATGAGCATATATATAATTTTATTTTATATGCATATTATTGTGTATTAAATTATGCATGTTATTATTGTTAAATATATGTATTAAATTTCATACACATGTTATTACTGTTACGTACATATATGAAAAGTTTATTAAATTTTTATACATATTATTATTGTGATTTTCTTGTGAGATCAATTTTTTTTTTGACATGAAAAATTTTATGGACTTTTGTTGTGGGAGGTGGATATGTACAATCTAAAGCAGTTTTGTTTAGGAGATTGGTGCTTTAGCGTATCCAATATGACCCTTCAATCTTTATTGTGAATTTTGAAGTTCTGTCTACCAAAATAGAATCTTTCTTAAGAATTTATTTAGTAGTATTATTCATATTTATAGTAAAACTCATCAAGGCATTGAAATGTTTTAATTAAAGTTTATTTTGAATGCATGCTTTATTATTATGCACATGTATGAAAATTTTATTAAATTTATATACATGTTATCGTTGTTAAACATATATGAATTGTTTTTTTTTTTTTTTTTGGATCTTATGATCATGCCATGTATATCCAATATTGGACAAATGATTTACATCAAAATCAAAAAAAGATTGGTTACCCAAAAGTATAGGATTTTCTTAATTTTGGTAACAAATCATTAAACCCATAACAAAGTGAATATGATTTAGGGAACATTTTGTGTGTCAAGATCTACTCTTAAATAAGGGTCTTGATGACATTACTAGTTTATTAATTAAAAGAAAAATTGGAGGGAACACTTTGTATGTCATAGTTTACACCTAAAGAAAAATTTTGATGATACAGTTAATTCAACCATAGAATTTAATACTGAAGATAATATTTTATGTGTCAAAATATACTCTCAAAGAAGGGTGTAGATGACACTACTAGTTCATCCATAATTGTTTAAATTATGGTTATTTTTTATAAGTGTCTAACTCAAAACATTATATTATAAAAATTCTCTTGCAGTAAGTATATCCATATCACTACACTCACAAATTTCATCAGTTTCTATTTTTTGAATGGCTCCAATTTTTCTGAATGGGTTGAGAGAGTCAGTTCACTTTAGGAGTCATTGATTGGATTCATCCCTTTTGAGTTCAAAACCATGACCCTTCACTGAAACTAGTGGCAAAGATGAGAGAGATTCTTTTAAAAGTGGGAGAGATCAAATAAGCTGAGTTTAATATTTATGAAAATGACTATAGCTGAAAATATCATAAATTCACTCCCTAGTAGTAAGGAAGCCCAAAACGTTTTTTGAAAAATGTTGAGGAGAGATTTAAATCTGCAGATAAGTCTTTAACAAGAACATTAATAGTTAGACTCACCACCATGAAATATGATGGTGCTAAAAGAATGTAGAAGCACGTCCTTTAATGACCAATATTGCTATCAAATTACAAACCCTAGAAATGAAAGTAAAGGAGTCATTCATTGTTCAGTTTATTCTAAACTCATTGTCACCTCAGTATGGTCCATTCCAAATGCATTATAATGCTATTAATGAAATGTGAATGAATTGGCAAGTAAGGTAGTTAAGGCAAAACAAAGCTGAAACAAAAAGGACATTACTCTGTTGATTTGTGAATAAAGAGAGTGGAAAGAAAATATACCATTATGGTAAAAAGAAATGAACTGGACTACCGAAAAGAAAGACACCTATTAAAATTAATCAAGTTCAACATAATAGTAATAAATGCTAAATTTTTTAGAATAACGGACACATGAAAGCTAAGTGTTTGAAATGTAAGGCTTGATTTGAAAAGAAGGGTAAGCCACTTACTTTTGTATGTCTTGAATCAACTCTTGTAAATGTTCCCACTAATTTTTGGCGATTAGATTCAGGTGCTAATATTCATGTTTCCATAACCATAAGGGATATGTTACAAGTCAAACACTAAACTCCAATGAGCATTTTTTTTATAGAAAATAAGAATAAAAATGAAGTTTTAGCCACTGAAACGTTTTGTTTAGGTTTGAGTACTGATCATTGTTTAGATTTTCATAATAAAGTATATGTGCATTTTTTAGGCATAATTTAATTTCCCTATCTCGACTAAAAACTAATGGTTATTCTTTTCCGTTCTATAATGGTAGTTTCAAAACATTTAAAATATTTTTTCTATTGGTTCTGGATTTCTTTTTTAGGGCCTTTATCAATTTGTCTCGATAGTACAACTATTAAAAATACATATACCCAGTACCATGAAACATGTATTAGAACTAAAAGAAACATGATAAATGTAAATTTTTATGTCCTTGTGGCATAAAGGATTGTGGTACATCCCCAAAAAAAGGTTACTGTGAGTAGTAAAAGAAGGGTTTTCTCTGAATATTGATTTTACTAATCTTGCAGTATGTGTGGATTTGTATTAAAGGGAAGCAAACCAAACATACTAAGAAAGGTGCCACAAGAGTAAATAACTTCTTGAAATAATTCACATTATATGTGGACCATTCTCCATAGAGTGTTTTGGTGAAGGAATGTATTTTATCAGTTTTATAGAAGAATTTTTACGTTTTGGATATATTTATCTATTACGTAAGAAATCTCAAGTTGTATTGGTACTTGAGGTATTTCTCATAGAGGTGGGAACACAGTTAGATAGAAAAGTGAAAATCATTAGATTCGATAAAGGTGGATAATACTATGAAAAGTATGACGAATCAGGCTGTGAGTCGGGCCCATTTCTAAACTTTCTGAACAGCGTAAGATTGTTACACAGTACATGATGCCTAAAACGCAACAGCAGAACAGTATTGCTGAAATGCATAATCAAACTTTATTGGATATGGTTAGAAGTATGGTAATCCATGCTACCTTACCCAAATCATTGTGAGGTGAAGCTATTAAGATGACAATGTATGTCTTAAATTGAGTTCATAGTAAGTCAATTCCAAAAACTCATTTCGAGCTATAGACTAGTAGGATAGCAGGTTTGAGGCATATGCATATTTGGGGTTGCCCAGTCGAGGTGAGACTTTACAACCCACATGAAAGGAAATTGGATCTTAGAATTGTAAGCAGGTATTTCATTAGGTACTTGAAGAGATCCAAAGGGTATAGATTTTACTGTCCTAATCATAGTTCGAAAACAGTGGAAATAAGAAATGCAAAATTCATTAAACTTGGCAAGATCAGTGGGAGAATTAAACCCAGAGATGTAATAATTGAGGAAGTATGAGTAGATGTCTCTATACCTACATCCTCAGAAAAGATAATAGTTCATCTAATTGATCATCACAATGATACCTTGGAACAAGTAAATGATCACATATTTTAGAATGATAATACCACTGATGTATCAAGTTTGGAATGACCAGAATAGATTGTCTTGCACAGATCTTAGAGAGATCGAAGATCTACCATTTCGACAGATAATGTGGTGTATTTTCAGGAATATGAATTTGACATTGGGAAGATCCACTAACTTTTACATATGTCATTGTGGGAAGTGATTCTAGTAAACGAATCGATGCTAAGAAAAAAGAGTTGAAATCTATGGATCAGAATCAAGTTTAGGATCTCGTTGAGTTTCCTGGAGGGAGCAAAAGAGTCAGGTGTAAATGAGTCTTTTAAAACCAAACGCGACTCAAAAGACAACATCGAACGACATAAGGCTACATTTGTTGTTAAGGGTTTCACTCAGAAAAAAATCATTGATTATAAAGAGATTTTTTCTTCAGTATCTAAAAAAGATTTTTTTTAGAATCATTATGGCATTGATGGCTTATTATGATGGATGTGAAAATATCATTTTTAAATAGAAATTTGAATGAAGTAGTCAAAATGGAGCAGCTAGAAGGCTTCTTAGAAAAGCGCAAAGATCACCTAATATGCAAGTTTAAAAAATCAATATACGAGTTTAAGTAAGCTTCCCAATAATAGTACTTAAAGTTCAAAGATATCATTACTATCTTTGGTTTTAAAGAGAATATCGTTGACTGATGTATATACTTAAAGGTTAGTGGGAGTAAGTTCATAATCTTGATCTTATATATTGATGATATCTTGTTGGCTGGTAGTGATATTGGCTTACTTTATGAGACCAAGGGTTTTTTTCTCTCTAAGAATTTTGAAATGAAAGATATGGGTGAGACATCCTTTGTGATCGGAATCTAAACTTTCCGTTATTGAAAATAAGAACTATTAGGTTGTTTTAGAAAATTTACATAGAAAGAACTTTTGAGAAATTGGCTTGAAAAGTTATTTATTGTTGGAAAGTAGTAAAGAGAGTATTACGATACTTGCAAGAAACTACGGATTACCAGTTTACTTTCAGAAGAACTAATAATTTGGAGGTAACTGGATTCTCAGACTCTGATTTTACCAGTTGCTCTAATTTTTTGACGTGCTTTAAGGTCACAGTGTATGGTTTATTGCTGAGAAAATTTATCTTAGGACTTGAAATTGTCGGCTTATAGCCAAGCCGCTTATAAGAGCATATGTCCTCAAAAGTATTTTTCTCAGAATGATAAGTATTTATTGAAATTTTAAATACATAAGTGTTAAAGAGAAAGTAAAGAAACAAATATGTCCATAACAATCATATATTAATAATAATACTTTAAAAGGACATGTTGAAAAGATGGATTGTATGTTTATACCCATAATATGAACATGATAAAATGATAACTGATACATTGAGTATTTTGTTATTGGACATTGAAAGATATCTATTATAGTTGTTTCTATTTTATTATCTTTCCACTTAATATTTATATTGAAAGGCATTGGATGAATGATGACAAGATAATGCCTACAATAGACATGAATGAGAATCTAAAGGCATTACAGTATTAACCTTAATTATCCATATTAAATATTGTATTAAATTAAGTTACTAGTGTTGTGATACATTGAAGGGAATTTGTTGATTATATAACAGAGGACTGCCATAACTTACATTAGTAGTTGGTTTAACATTGATATTACGAAACTCATGAAATGTATTTTGAGCTAGAAAAGTTTCAGGAAATAAATTTGCGCAGTATAGTTAATTTCCTGTGATAAGCTCATGAATGGAAAATATTATTTTATGGGCGTATGGGCCAAGTGGGAGAATGTAAGAGTTTTATTTAAACTTTGTGTCACAGACACCCATCTTAATATAGTTTAAAATAGCTCAAGACTTATCGGTTAATATTTGTGTTATGATGGGATAAATAGTACTGAGAGGTTCAAAAGCTCTCACCTACAACATTAGAGTGTCTCTGGTCATCGTGAGACACTTGTGAGGCAAAATTGTTAGAGTAATCATTCTCTCATAGTCAGTTTAATTCTTTATCAATCAAATGGAGAATGTACGTTTCTCTTTATCATTGTTTTATTATTGTCGATCATAAAAAATTGAAGATCCGTTTATTAATGTCATATTAAAATATTTAACACAATTTGTAGCTAGGTTGCTTTACAGCTAGGTTAAGGGGGAATCAATATCTTCAAAAGTTTTTCATCATTCAGTTTCCTATTTCCTGCTAGCTTTACAAGGGACGACCAATTTCATGAAGGATACTGAAGCAGGCCAAAGATCAAGGGGGCGGGAACTGGAAGCTACATATGTACATGCATATGAAGTATATTAGAATCAAAATGTTAGAAATATTATATCAGAATATGTAGTGGAAACAATATTACCTACTTGGTAAATCATAGATCTAGTATAGTTGTTCCACAAATTCTTCATCGTCGTTGTTGCTCATTCAAAATCCTCCCAATGATGGTAGAGTGTGCTATGTGGTAATATACTAGAGAAAAACCCACATATTTCAATGCTTAGATACTAAAACTAGAAAAAACTATTTGAGAGAGAGAACTTGTTTATGATGCAATTAGTGAATCATCCAAAGGGGGGAGTGACTATGTAAAAAGCCACTCTAAGTGTAATTCCCAGCTGGCCACTGATTAGGGCCAACCATCAAGGCTATTAAGCCAATTCATAACTCCCAAGAGAAGGAGAAGGGATGCCCACTATAGGTGCCCCTTTATTACATCTGTGACTTGCACATAGTGGATAACACCTAAGGTATGTGCGACCATCTAGCACACCTATAAATAGGTCTATGAGTCTCTTAGCATGTTTTTAATCTTTTTCATAATGGCAAATAGGTTATGCAATCATCGGGCAAGGCTGTAAAAAAAAAATAGAGCACTATACCAAATCTCGCTGAGAGAATATCAGCATAGCAACATCCATAAAAGTGACTCATTATGCTCTGACTCATTTGGTCATATCAGATTAAGTATTTTAATCTCTCTCTAAGTCGTTGAAGCAACATAACTTGTCAACAATGAGTACATATCATTATCGATGTGTTACCGAATAGTTTTTCCTTCACCTGCATGTCAGTCAATATCAATGCAATTATTTTTCCAGTAATGTCTTTTTAGACCTCATCATTTATGGTCATAGATAATATGTGATAGTAGTAGACACTTAAACATAAATTTCGTGATATTGTCAAATGTCTCCTAAGGACATAAATAAATTAAGGTCATCAATTATAGCCTATAAGACTCACACGATGAGAAAGCAATGATCTATTCACTCACTTATACTATTGGTCATAAAGCACATGTAATGTGGCACCCCCAACCCCCACGTGTAAACAGGTAGAAGAAGAGACATTCGGATAATGACCACACAGGTCACACCCTATCGTTAAGTGCTTGAAGGTGTGTGTGCATTATGCATAAGGTTTACAAATAATATTCGGAACAGAAAGTAAAAGACATACATTCTAGTACCAAAAATTTAAAATTTATAACCCAATCAAAAACTCCTTACAAGATTATGAAAATTACCCAACTGACCTATAAGTTGAAGACAAATCCTCAACTCACAACTACAACACTCTAAAACTTTACTTCTCAGGCAAAGCCGGTCCAACAGTCAAACTTGACCTCTACAATAAATCTACGGTTCTATAAAATGGAACCACAGGTGGATAGGAAACACCACATAAGATTATGATATCTAAGCAAGTAAAAAACCGAACAAAACAAAGAGTTTAAAATCACATTCATGTAACCAACACAATCCACAAATACACAATAATATATGCACGCATAAATCCGTCATTTTCTTAGAAAATGACACCTCAACACAAGCATCATTTTTCTAGAAAATGACACCTTAGCACATACATGCCAAAAACCCAGTTTTTAGCCCTAAACACAAATCTACTTATTATGTACTCACCATGATCAAGAGCACACCATGATCTCTTTTAGGCACCATCCGTACGTCCTAGCTCTGTTCGCCACATCACGGGTGATGACCCTGCATGTGACTTTGTAACGAGCGATACCCAGTTTCGCATCTAGCCTGTACCATTACTAGGTATCGTCTAGCCCCTGCCAACAAAGAGGTCGTGGAGTTGGCACGATAGCGTTACCATCTTGTCCAATCCCGTTGTCGCACAGCGACAACCCAAAGGATATTACATCAGTTTATTACGCTCCCGAGTGACCAGAGGAACTCCACCGAGATAATACCCAATATCGACTTGGGGTTGTGATTCACATAATCCATACAAGCCGTTTTATTACACATGCACCATGGTCTCCCCTAGAGATCATCTGCATATCTTGGCTCTCTTTGCCATACCGTGAGTAATAACTGTGCATGTGACTTCATCACAAGTGATGCCCATCTCCGCGCCCGGTGAGTACCATGATCAGGCATCCTCTAGCCCCTACTAGTAAGGGGCCATGGAGTCGGTATGAGAGCGTCACCATCTCGTCCGATCCCGTTGTCACCCAACGACAATCCAATAGATGTCACGTCAGTTTATTCTGCTCCCTAGTGACCAAAGAAGTTCCATTGAGATAATACCCAATCTTGACTTGGGGACGTGATATACACACATCCACATATCAATCCCGCACACATCACCCTTTCTCAAACACAACATGACATCACAACATATTTAAGTAATTAAGTAATTAAACTAACACATCAAATCAACATATATAATCCAATCCTCCATTACAAGCATGGCTTCTCATCACAACAGAATAATCATGGCAATTAATTAATGTATATGCATGGCAGACAGGTATTAGATAACATGACAATCGCACTCAAAAGAAAGCATAACGTTAACATAACTGCATCAACATTTCCAATTCACAACTAAATGAACTACAGGGTGATCTCATCCTCCATTTAACGATCTTGGGCCCAACCAACCTATTCTCATTTTATTATTAATATTATTATCAGTTACCAACACTTTAAAACTACAAATAAAAAAGTTAGCGCCAAAATATTATTTAAAATCCTAAAGTTGAGTTCAGAAAATTACTTACAGCGGGATGAGAAATCTGGACCATCGAACAAGCGCCTATCCACAGTGTCCATAGTGGGATATGCCAGTACATTGTTCGCCTCCTAGCACGACTATAGGTGGTTTGGGTTAGGGTACTCGGTTTGACACTGGAAACTAAGAGAATACTCATTAGAGGAAGGGAAATCTCATGACATTGGTGGTGAGGCGGTGCAACCACCAGAAGGTGGCGAATCTAGCTTGAAAAGTGTGGAAACCCATTTTCGAGTTTATGCTTATACAAGGGAGGTGAGGCCATGAATGAAGGAGTGGAGCTAGGGAGGAGGTCGCCTAAGGCGGGAGAACATTTTGGTAGTGGCTGTGACGTCGGATGGTGGCCGACGGCGGCGACAAAGGGCTAAACTTGTGGGTTACATACCCAATTTGGGTGAAGGAGGAACAGCGGATCTGGGTGGCTACCGACGATGGGTTTTGCTCGCCGGAGAATGGGGAAGCTAATGGTGGTGACGGTGAAATAATGGGGTGGCTCACGGCAGAGCTATGGCGGCTTAAATTGGAAGAAACCCATTTTGGGTTTGGGCTCGCCAGTTGGAGGTGTGGCTGCTATGGGTGATACCGCCAGCATAGTTGTGCTCGTCGGCGGTTGGCAGTCTAGGGATGACCGGCGGTGAGGTTGGCTGGGCAGTGGTGGCGCTGCCACGACCGTAAGGAGGGTCAGCAGTCCGCACGAGAGAGAAGAGACAGAGAGAGAGAGAGAATAGAGAGGGAAGAAAGTGAGGGGCTTGGGCTTCCTCTTAGGCTATTTATAGGCCCTAGGCATTGGATCTTCAAACGAATCAACGATGCGCTTTAACACTAATATGAAAACACGAAAAATTAATTTCACTTAAAAATACTCAGCGGAATTAATATAGAATATTATTTAACTTAACTATAGTTTATAACTAGTATTGCTCATCATTAATTAAAATGATGAAACTTACTAATTATTTTAAAAGGATAAAGCTGTACATTCAAATTAGAAATTTAAAACATAATTAAAATCTCATAATATTTTAAATAACTAAAATCAGGCTTAAAAAATGATCTTGTACAATTATAATATCTTAGAACTCTTCAAAATTCCACAAAACAAAATAGAATAAAAATAATAAGACCTAATAATTTAATAAGTTAAAATCAATGAACCAATCTGAAAAGATTCAATAAAATAAAATGCTCATTGAAACCAAATAAAACACAACAAATTAAATAACCATAAAATATAATAATTAACACAAAAAACAATAGAGATAGCAATTCAAATGATAGGATCAATATTAATATGTGAACAAAATAACTGAAAACACTAAAATCAAGGAATCTCACAAAAGCCAATAACAAAATAAATAACATAATCTAAATAATAAATAAAGAGGAACACCAACAATAATGATAAAATAAATCAACAATTAATAATAATAAAAATAATACGTAAAATACATCAAACCTAGGGTCTCACATGTAATATGAAATAGATTTTATGGTGGAGTTCTCTTTCAAAAAATAAAAAGTGTATATCTAATCTCAATATACAATACAGGTCTTAGTCTGGTTGCTCTGTCAGCGCCTAACCCAAATCCCTCTATTTACTTATTATTCGAAGTGCCAAAAAGAATCTTGCATATGGCTAAACTATAGGGTAAATGGCTAAACTATAGGGTAAATGGATTGTGGGTGACCATACACAATCTTTTCAAATATAATGGACATAATCTTAGCTCTTACTAAGGTGCATATCCTTTATGTCTTCCAACTTATCCCTCTCGAGTCACGTACCGAATAACACATTATCTCATTTTTATTTGTTACCTTTCTGTAGTACCAAAAGCAATTGCTTGTATGAGTGGTCTGAGTAATGCCTGTCGATATACATATTTTACCATAAATTTCAATTTTATGGTGAATGTGTGTGCTTATAAAAAAAAATGTTTCTAGCCATGCCACATGATCATAGAACACCTCAATGTCATGTGCCCAATAAGCAACCATGACAAAGAGAAATCATATGGTCAATTAAAAATGATCAAACCACAAATCTCAAGCAATGTTTAATGACCATTTCTCACCATGCGGATTCTCATATATAGTAATTTTACAAAACATACGTCTACCAAGAAACTCTGTTTTTATATAAAAAGCCTTTGTATAACCATAAAGTCAACGATTCATCGTGAATTTTACTTAGGGTCAAACTCATTTACAACCCTTAGATTCTAGTTAGCAAATCCAACTATGATTTATAAGAATCTATAAGGTCACAACAAATACCATTCAACAAACTTAATTTGCAACTTCATATATGAATCTCTTTTACTCGACAAACAACATGTGAGATAACCAAGTTTTGTTATTATTAAAGGTAAAGCTATTAGGGCCCTTTTCCCTAAAGATAATCACAACAAATAGTGTGTCTAAATCATGTTCAAGGAACCCTATTTGAATAGATAGTTAGTTTAGGCCATACAAAAACAGTAGCAACAACATTCATTCGCTTTTTGTACCAAAATAGTACAAGCAAAAACCATGCACTCAAAGTACTTCACTCCTAAATATCATAAAAAGATAATCATCTAATTCTCCTGCGGGAATTAACTACTTGACTCTTTCAAGAGAAGTTCCAATAATTATGAAATCATTAGTTATCTAAATACAATTCAATTAGTGTCAAAATATGGATATATACCTATATTAACTCCACTTTTACTTTGTCAATCAGATGAATAACCCCAGGTTAGATCATATAAGTGTAGCAAATCTAAATTTCTATGTCGAGATTCTTACTTTGTGAATTCAATACCTTTGGTAAAGCCATTTATAAATATCCCCTTCTAGTTTGTAAATGATGAGAGAATATGAATATATAGATACTATGACATTTATAAAGTCTTATTATTCTACAAGTTTTAGGAGTCACTATCATTATTTGGTACACCAACACTCAAGGTATACTCACACTAGTTGAATTACTCTTAATATTTTCAGTGATCTTTTGTAAAAAAATCTTGAAAATATTAATATTAAGTTAATGTGGAATGAAGCGTAATAGGTTCTTTTAAAAATAAAAATAAAAAATAAGTGTTACAAAGATTCACAATACCTCAGCCTCGTCGAAAATACAAATATTTTTCTTAATTCAACCAAAGAATATTTAAACTTACTTAAAATAATCACTCCATATTTCATCTTGAATGAATTCACATATACACAAAATAATCACTCAACCTTACTTAAAGATGAACGGATGTTGATCTAAGGACAAAAAGTCATAATTAAGGCCACAACTCCATATTACATCAACTCAATTGTGATGTAAGAACTACTTTGCGCCATAATACATTTATAACTCTATTCTCGACAAAGTAGAAAATTGTGAGATAATTTCACTGATCATATAACTCATACAATTGCGATTCAGAAAATATTTATCAAAAAAATATTTTTTTCTTTTGGTCAAAAAATAATTTAGAATACATTTATATAATGAGACAATATTTCTTATTTTATGTCGTTAGTGTGCATGTATAGGAACATTAACATAGAGAATGCTCATATTATTTTTTTCCTAGTTGGCTTTGCTAATTAAATAAAGGAAAGGGGTCTCATTTGCAAAAAAACTTTCAATTTCTCAAGGTTTACATCCATCATGCTATGCCTCCAAGATACATTTTAGCAAATCATTTATCCATCCGAGAAATAATATTACTGAGCTAATGAGTTACCATCCAACTTCTAAACTTATAGGAATTTTTACTAGCACCACTACCTTTTATCGTCAATGAGTCTTAAAATCAAGTTAGGTCTAGAATTCTCTAAATTCATATTAAAAGCACTTAAAAATCGTTTAATGCAAAAGATGCAGTATGTGGAGTCTTAGCCTCTAACTAGCGATATATCTAATTTTCTCACTTACTCAATATTTCTTGTATTCTCCAATCCACTATATGAGATAAAAGAAATCCTTTGAGAAATTATTTTAGCTTAAAACCTATCTTGCATCACTGCAACCACAAACAATATTATAGGCTTAATTTAGTCATACATAATTAGTCAAAATTTTACCACAGTTATCATGCAAACTTTCAAGGTGTTTGATATTACTTTCTCTAAAGGGGTACTCTTAAGTTCATATATCTACAAGAAACTATTTTTTCTCTTTAAAGAGAATGAAAACATAAGAAAGATTTCCAATGCTAATACCATAGAGAAGTGCACTGATAAAACTTTAAATCAAATGTGCAAATCAAGAACGTTCTCAGTATTCTTTCATACTCAAGTTTTAATGTCCTTACTTGCCAGACATACTATTAAGTTTTAAAAAATATGTTCTTATCTAAAAGTTAATCTAAGTTGTTTCAAGATTAGAATGTTTAACCTCAAATATAGGAGCAATTAATATTTGTGTTACAATAAACAACATGCAATTTCTTTTATTACCCACAAGTTCATAAAGGCAAAATAGTGGTTTAGTTCTATATGATAGTTTTTTTTTTTTAATAAGAACTAATCAATTTCATTTGAGATAACAATTACAGACACTTATCAAGCCAAATGGCTTGAGAAAGGAAGTCTGGAATACAATTCCACCACATTTGAATATATCCTCAACATAACAAGCATAACGGGCAAGCTTGTGAGCTGCCATATTTCCCCCTATAGACATGATTACAAGAGCAAAAGAGAAAGCAACTTTTAAGCCTATATACTTTAGAGGTTTTTCCAATAATAATGGTCTAAGATTACCTAAAACTCATGATAATGCTCATTTCCAACTATTACTCATGGAAGAGACTAATACCCGAAACTCATGATAATGTTCATTTCCAACTATTACTCATGGAAGAGACTAATGCGACAATTAATCGCATACACAATCTCTAGGCTTTGTTTCGGTTATGATCTCAAAGTTACTAACCTATGTTCATTTAATAGTGCACATACCTAAGAAATTTCTCGCATCAATCTTAAATGAAAACAAAAAATCACTAAACTTTTTAATATATCTTCTGCCACAATGCTTAATAATTAATTTTCAACTAAAGGCAATTTTTGGTAGTATAAGATATCAAGTTCAAATCAATATCAACTATACCCCCATTAGGATTAGCAATCTACTAAGTTAACACATGCAAATACAATGTCGAACAAATCAATTTGAGTCAATGATAAGCATGGACTAATCAAATTCGGTCTACTTAATCCTTTATTTTATCACATTCTAAAATAAGATTTATAGACTAATTTCCAAAATTAGCCTAACAAATACAAGTGATAAAATAAGCTATTACAATTACATGTAATCACAATACATGCACAAAAACAATCACATTTAATCCAAATATTGATTATTCACAAAGAATAAAAATATAGGCAATTTATAACATCCCAGAATGCCTAACAAATGCGATAAAATATCTCATAATCCCATGGCATCCATGAATTTAATAACCATAATTGCATGTAAAAATTAATTTCAAATAAGTATTTTGTGCCACAACATAGTGATTTAAAACAATAAAATCAGCAAAAGTATTAACAATAAGTTCTAGCCCAATAGTGGAGCTTATTGCCCTTATATGTGAGGTATTGGGTTCAAGACACTACCTGGTTTGCTTACGGAGATGAAATCAAAAACTCAAAACTCATCGTTTCACTTTTTCAATTTCTCATACAAAATATAATAAAAAATTCAATTTTTTCAAATTTCAAAACATATTTTTTAAATTCCAAAACAAAATTAATATTAAAAAAATATATTACAACAATATTTTATTCTTTTTTTAACTTCTATTTCATCTCATTTCTAAAAACAAACCAGGACTATAAAATATTTAGCTAAAAGATGTTTTTGAACTCTCCTCTAAAGCCAGTAGGCTTGGCTACATTCAATGGCTACGCCCTCCTGGGCCAATGACCCAGTTTGTCTAGAGGCTTTTTCTTCTTTCAAAAAGTGAGCCGAGCCGTTTCTTTTATATTCCAACGCAAGAATAAATATGGGTCTGATTAAAAAAAATCTAATTAAAAATTGGAACTGTTTTAGCCAAAAAAACATTGCTTCTGGCCCAAAGGTAATTTTAAAATAACCCATGCATTTTTCAACCCATAGCCCAAATCCACCAAATAAAACAAGCAGTTCCGTCTTCTTCACCCGTTATGGTTACTATTCATTCACAAAGATTTTTTTTTTCTTTTAAGGTGCCGCCACCACCCTTTGTTTGCTTAATAGAAGAAGGAAAAGAAAAAATTGATGGCACATGAAGCAACCATCACCACCGTTGCTAGCTTACTAGACCGCACCATGTGCCGTTTGTGGCACCCTTGACCCCCACGTGCGAATATGTGGAAGTCAAGACATTCGGATGATGACCACGTGGGTCACACATCCCCATCGCCTTGTGCAAGTGTGTGCAAATATGTCATATGTGTGCAACACATTATTGCAGCGTAAAAATAAATAGCATGTCAAAACTGAGTACCAAAAAATTGAAACCTTACAACCCAAACTAATATCCTCCAAGAAGGTTTATAAAGTCATTCAAATGAAATACAACCGAAAGATAAAAAGACCTATAACTGAAAATGGAAGGAGATTGATCTCCTGCCAAACCCATCGACAAGTTCTCCTGATGAGTGTGTGCAAAATGCATAAAATGTTCAAGACAACATTCGCATTGGGAGAATAAAAGGCATGCATCTTAGTACTAGACATTTAAATTTACAACTCAATCGAAAATAGTTCTTCAAAATGAGATTATAGTCATCCAAAAGAGAATAAATAAAAAGACAAATAACAACGTTGGGGAATCATAATTCCCTCTCAGCAATAATAACTGATCACTCCTTTGCGAGTCTGTCCCTCAAGCTCTACCTCATCTTTTACATCAAAGCCTACGATTCCATGACACGAAAGTGTAGGTAGACAGGAAACACCACAAGAGACATGAATCTCAGTAAGTAATAGTCAAGCCACACTCCAAACAATATAGATAACCACAAACAAACAAAGCAATCATCATGTTCTCAAATACATAAATAAATAAAAGTAAACCGTCATTTTCCAGAAAAGAGCACATCTGTCCATATACGTCACCCGTCCATTCCTAAAAAGGATCACATATTTCACACATGCCAAAACCTAGTTTCTAGCGTATCACATAATTTCATATTTCTTTTAAGTGTATACCATGGTATTCCCTAAGGACTATCCATACATCTTACCTCATTTCATCACACGGGTAACAACCGTGTATGTGAATTCGTAATGGGCGGTGTCCAGCTCCGTGCCCAGCACATATCATGACTAGGCATTCCCTAACCTCCGCTAGCAGAGGGGTCACAGAATCGGCGCGAAAGCGTTACCATCTTGTCCGATTTCGTTGTCGCACAATGACAACCTAAGAGATGTCACTCAATTTTTATTAGCTCTCGAGTAATCAGAGAAGCTCCACTAGCATATTTCCCCATCCTAGCTTGGAGTCATAATACATACACGCACCCACATGTTGTCTCAAATCAATCAACATAACACAGTTTATAACTTTACAATAATTAAATAAGGATGCATATGGATGAGAAACAATTATTGGATAGCATGGCAAAGGAACCCATAACAACATAGCATCAAGCAAAATAATCGCATTAAAAATTCTTAATACAACCAACCAACTACAGGGTGATTTCATCCTCCATTTAATGACATCGGGCCTACCAACCTATTCCCATTTTTATTATTAAAATGACCATCAGATACCAACACTTCAAAGCTGAACTAATAGAGTTAGCACGTATTAATAATCAAATAAAGTCTCAAATCGCATAAATCAATACTTACTACATTGTTGGTATAATTTCCAAAAATTCAGTAAAGCGTCAACATATAATCCCGTGTATTAACAAACGAGTATGCCGCTAAATCGCATTCATCGCACCCACGTAAAATAAAATAGCATAAATAGCATATATTAAATATTATTAACAAACTAATAAAATAAATAAATCAAAGTATAATATAAGGAAGATAGTATTTAACCAAAATGAAAACTACAACTTTTGGGATTCTCAAATCTCGAATTTTAAGGCGTTGAGGTAGGAAAACTTAGCTTTGAGTTGTTTGAGAGAAGAGAGCTCGGTTTTAGGGTGGTTTCGGAGGCATGAATTCACTTTATTTATAGGCAACGAGATGGCTCACAGACAACATAATGGGGCAAAAAAGGATTGCTGTGTGGCACTCATCTGATGAACCAAAGCATGCGCAATAAACTCGGCTTTTTACAGACCAAAACAGAGGGAAATATCCATGTGTGGCCTTCGGTTTTAGGTGAAATGAGATGGGTTTTACTGGGGATGTGAGTCACGGGTTTAAGATGAAACTAGTGGGAGGTGGTTCCAAAGTTTTGAATTTCGTTTCAGTGACTATTCCGGTTGAGGTATTGGAACGGAATATTTTGGTTTCGTTCGTTCCAGTGTTTCGTTTTGGAATGGACATTATATGAATAAATTATATATATATATATATAATAATTATATTTTAAAATAAACATATATACAAATCTTAAAAGCATATATGCTCGATAAACTTAATGACATACAACTGAACTAGATTGCAGAAGCAGACATAGAATACAAATTATAATGAGAAAATACCAAAGCAAACATACCAAATAAAAAGACTATCAACGATGCTGAGTATAAGGAAGATCCCATTTGTTAGTATGAATGATCTCACAAAACTGTCCCTAATTAAAGTCATCTTCGAGAAGTTCAATAGAAGGCCTAGCATTGCTCAAAATAAATAGACTAATCCCACACAAGGCCTTACATCAGATAAACCCCAATAACCAACCAAAAGGTCCATAACAATAAGTCTATATAAATAATGAATTTGCAAACCGGAGAAGGGTACTTGTTTCGTATCGACGAAGTGCCAAACTCGTTTTCTTTCCCCTTCCTTCATGGCAACGTTTTGTTAGGGTTTTGCCTTCTCTCTCAATCGCGCACTTGTGCCGAAAACTGGAACAAAAGCCTCGTAGCCATGTACGGACCGAGAGGGTAAGCTGATAGACTTTAATCTCCTCCTTGCTTCTTTTCTTAAATTCTCTAGTTTATGCTGATTTTCTTCTTCTATTTCCTATCGCTTCATATGGCTTACTTGAGAATCGATTAAATTGATTTTGCACTTATTATATTCTGATACAATAATTACAATCAAAAAAAGGGATTTTGAGTATTTACATATAACCAGCAGTCTAGCACATTTAATTTGGGTCTGAAATTTCAATTATACCTGAAACATGGCATTCCGCTGGGAACACCAAATTTCGATCGAAACGGCCGGAATCTGGTCCAGTGTGGAATATAGCATACAATCGTTTCGATTACTGTTCTAGAATGGTAAATTTCGGCCGGAACGACACGTAATTCAAAATTTTGAGTGGTTCAACTAAGACCGAGGTTGCTAGAGGGGCGATGCGTGGCTGGAAAAATGGAGAAAAGCTGTGATCTTGGGGCTTGTAAACTCAAGGGTTTGCAGTGAAAATGGGGAAAGAAGAGAAAAGAAAAAAGAAGAAAAAGACGAAGAAGAAGAAGAAGAAGTAGAAAGGAAGGAGATGAAGGGCGGCAAACGTGAATCGATTTAAGGGTTTCATTTAAAATGAGACGCCAAACGGCGTCGTTTTGGTGTGTCCCTGGGCTGGGTTTTAAATGGGCTTGGGCCGGCCTCAATTTAGTTCAAAATAAGGTCCACTAAATCAATTAAACCCACTCAAACACAACCCAAACATAACCCAGCTAGCCCAATCTGGAAATAACTATAAATAAAATAATCTACATTTTTATTTAAACACACACACCAATAAAATAAATAGTATTCATTGCAAACATAAAAACAATTACCATATAATAAAATAAGAGATTCTAGGTTCAAACATTAAAATAAAATAGTAACATAAAATGAATTAACTCAAAGTTTAGACATAGGAATATTTACATGGTAATACTAGCAAAATATTAGTTCCAATATAATTTCAACGTGCAATACATATAAAATTTAAAGGCGATAAAAAAATAGGATCTCACAGCCAGTCCCTCTGGCTTAAATCTACGGTTTTATGGAATGGAACTGCAAATAGAAACACCAGATGAGATTATGAAATCTCAGCAAGTAAGAAATCATACAACATCCAAGAGTCTAAAAATACATTTAAGCAACCAACATATTCTACAAACACAAAGTAAATCATGCAAGAACGAATCCACTCACTTTCCCTGAAAAGGACACATTACTCACACGCCAAAAACCTTGTTTTGCACCCACAACACAAACCATTTTTAAGTGCACACTATAATCTCCTCTCTGGATTATCCATACATCCTGACTCCTTTTATCACACCATGGATAACGATTATGCGTGTGACTTTGTAATAAGTGATCCTTAGCATCATCTAGCCCTTGCCAGCAAGGGGCCACTGATCAAGTCAAGTACATTACTGTCTTGACGGACGTAACTATTGCCTAACGACAGCACATAGCATGTCACATTAGTTTATTTCGCTCCCAATTGATCAAAAGAGTTCCACCGAGATAATGTCCTATCTCGATTTGGGGTCGTGAACTACATATATTCATACAATCATTTTATTTACGCATGCACCATGGCCTCCCCTGATGACCATCTGCTTACCCTAGCTCCCTTTGTTACACCATGTGTAACGACCGTGCATGTGACTTCATACGAGCGATACCTAGCTCCACTCCTAGCGCGTACCATGGTTAGGCATCCTCTAACCCTCACCAGAAAGGGGCCACGAATACAGCAAGAGAGCATTACCATCTCGTTGTCACCCGAAAACAACCCAAGGGACAACGTAACTCGCACACATGACCGAAGCTCGGCTTGGGGTCGTGATACACACTCACCCACATATTATAATCAACACATACATACCCAAAATCAGGTTCATACAACATGGCATAACATAGCACAGTTATAAGAATAATTTCAATAACATCATCATAAAATGCACATATGTATGATAAGCCGTGTATTGAATGACATGGCATAAGGCACATCTGGCAATACACAATACACAAAAAATCATAATACAATTTCACAAACATAGTTTCATAAACAACCAACTACATGTGTGTTCTCATCTGTCATTATCAGCCTCAGGCCAAAACCAACCAGACTACAATTCAGATCCCAAAACTCCACTAGGCTCGAGGCCCAGTCCAACCAACCAGGCTGTAGAACGCGTTAATGCATAAATAATTATTTTAAACTTTAGATTCGAGTCAAAAGATTACTTATAGCGCAGATAAGCCATCTAGAACATCAAACACGTACTGGTCTACGGTGTCTTGCGATTAGATGAGTATGTGAGCATTGAGTCTTGGATACACACAAAATCATGAAATTAACAAAAAAAAATGTATAGTTAACATTAAACGCAACAAGAGGTATGTTTGACTCACTGAGGTGACACCAAACGTGGTGGGACAGTGACAGTGCAATGTGGCAATGGTGGAGGGGCAAGGCTTACAGTGTCAAATTGCAATTAGCACATCAATGGCACATCTGAGTAGCATGTCGAGATCCATGACATATTCAAGTACCACGTTGATAGTTTGGTGTGGTGACCCTCCAAGATGACCGACGACAATAAGGGAATGGTAATAACACGAACATTACTTAGTGTGAGAGAGAAAAATCAAGAGAAAGAAAAGAGATGATCGAGAGAGGGAAAATCTTACCCATGGCATGCGGTAGCGAGGAGGAAAAAGGGAGAATAGGGGTTCTTCGATGGGATCATGGTGGTGCTCGGTGTCAGTGTTCAAACAGTGGGTTCAACCTAATGTCACGTCGTCGAGCCAGGGCACAACAAACACCACCCAAGCTGCAATGGGAGGCCAAAACAATGTGAGAGGCAATGCTTGATGTGGAAGTGGGTGGCTATTGGCATCAACGAAGAGGGGAAGAGAAAACCAGAGAGCAAACCACTGGCTGACGAGCTCGAAGTCCAACAATGAAGCATCAGTGGAGCTTCAATGGCGCAAGACGATGACGTTAGTCTCACAGAGTTGAGGTGGTGGAAGGCACCACGACAGCAACTAGAAATGGAAAGGAGAAACTCACGAGTTGGTTTGCAACCTGGGGAAGAAAAGGAAGAGAAAATCAAAATATGAAAAGAAAAAGAATGAGGAAGATGAATCAGAGGAGATAGGTGGCACGAGAAAGAGATGGAACCCTAATGGGTTCACTCCACAAGCGCCTAAAACTACACCATCTAGGGGCATGAAGGCTGGGCCTTCATTAATCACACGGGTTGGGCCCTTTAGAAGCCCAAACACACACATATAACCCATAAGATAAAATAAACACCCACAAACCAAGCCCAGCCGAAAATAAAGAAATAAAATAAAAAACAAAACAAAACCAACACATTAAAATAAAAGCACAACAAATAAAATAAAATCATCCAACCAGTGGTAATAATAATAACTTAAAATAAGAGATTCAATAATACAAATTTAAGATAAAGGAACCAATAAAAATGAATAATATAAAATAACAACCAATCCAAAAGAGACCCAAACTCGAGAATAGAATATATGAAAAAGATACTATAAATTAAATTAAAATAAACAACAAATGTGGATCAAAACTTTTAGAGAACAAAATAATAGTAAAAATAAAATAAAACACAATTAATATACTAAAATAAAATAACCAAACAATTAGGGGCAGACCCACGTTGAAGCTTGGGGGGCTACGGCCCCCCCAAAACTTTTCAAAAAAATTATTTAGTATATATATTTACATATATATAATATTAAATTACTCCTCAAATTATAAAAAAATTAAAAATTATCCTCTCCAAATTTTTATTAAAATTATTCTCTCAAATTTCAATATATATAATTTTATTTTAACTTTTAACTTTATTGAAATTCAGATTTCGACTCACCTAGTCTCATAATTATTTTAACAGTCTAATTCTAAAAAAAAATAGTTATAAATTTATATGATTATCAAAATTAATTGATTATATTCTCTTATATAGTCTCACTCTAACTTAATTATATAATTATGAGATATAATTTGTTAAAAATTTAACAGCGATATATCATTAGTTATTAGAAATTTCTTATGTTTATTTTTGATCTATAATTTTTTTTAATCATAAAAAAAATATGAGTAAGTTAAGAATAAATGATTCTTTTTTTTTTAAATGTAGATAATTCGAAGAGTAATATGTTTAGAGAGTTTGATAACAATAGAATGTAATACTTTTATCACTAATGAGCATCTTTTTAAAATTTATATATAGTACACGCTTTATTGATCGCCCCCCAAACATAAAATTCTGGTTCCGCCCCTGCAAATAATAATATAAATACACTATACAAAAAGCGTAAACTCATAAATAGAAAAGAGAAAAAAGATATTTCAATATATTAGATTAAAATACTACAAAATGAAATAGATAAAATAATAAGACCCAAAAATTTAATAAGTTAAAATAAAAAACCAATCCGAAAATAGTCCAATAAAGTAAAAATGCTCCTTGAAACATAAGAAAACGCAACAAATTAAATACTAATAAAATAGAATGATTAAAACCCAGATAGCAATTATAGCAATTTGAAAATAAAGAGTCAATAATAATAATTAAATAAAACGCAGCCATTAGCACCTTTGCTGGCTCAGCGGACTGCACCATGTGTTGCTGGACTGAGCTACACCAACATGGTGCGAGCAGCTCTGAGACAGAGCGTGATGCACCGCTTTGGTACGTGTTGTTCTATGGAAAAGGATGGTAGGCTCCGCTGTCCAAGCGCACAGCAGATCGCCGTTGCGCTCTACTCTTAGCTGGCACTACCTTTCATGGTGATGCTTTAGCTTCTAATGCACCATGATATATTACTTGGACACGACCACGACTGACATAATGCCATTTTTTGCGATGCTGTGGGAGGCACAGCATCGTTGCCCGCCACACCATAAACGATGCAACAACAATGCACCCATATGGTGCTCCCTGTGCCACTTAGATCGCATAGCACGGATTCGCCGAGAGCACTGCTTCAGTGCTCAATCGCTCCACCTCGGGTGCGATGGTCTATACTGCTTCACACTGCCTTACCGAGGTGCGCACTGTACTGAGTTAGGTGAACATAGCGCCTCCAGGAGCGTGTGCTGCTAACTCGTGTGGCTCTAGTACACCGAGGCGTGCCTCAGCTCCAAGGGTGGTGAACCTATGTGTCTGGCTATAACCCTGCTTGTGCAATGACCCAGCTCGACATGTTATGCACTCAGGTGCGACCAAGAACCTCGTGCGCAAGTACATCGATTAGATTTTTCCAATGCATAGAAGAAAAAAATTCCAACTTGCGGAAATGTGATTTTGGTAACAAACAAAAGAAAATTACCAAAGATTAAATTGGGAACAATCATTTGGCTCTAATACCAATATTAAAAATACTAAATTTAGTGGAAACAATATTACCCAGTTTGCAAATATTCGTAGATCTAGTACTATTGTTGCTCCATATAGATTCTCTGTTATCGTTGTTTTTTATCCGAAATTATTCGCGATGTGGAGTGTGCTTCGTCGTAATATATAAGAGCAAAATCCACATATTTCACAGCCTAGATAGCAGGACTAATAAAACTATTTGAGAGAGATAGAACTTAGTTGTGATGCAAGTGAGTCATCAAATGCGTTAAGTTTAAACCCTAGAGTGGCCAGCCACCAAGGCTATTAAGCCACTTCTGAACTCCAAAAGAATGAGAATGGGTGTCCACTATGGGTGACCCTTTACACAAAAGGTTAATTAGTGGTAACGTACTGGTTCTAATTAGTTTATAAGTTTGTTGTTCTCTTATATATGTTTAGTGATCAACAGTAACGCAGATCGATGTGTTTGCCTTTTAGAGTATGTGTCATACCCATCAAGGAGATAATTTATGGTCACCAACCCTTCATAACAGCATGGTCGAACTCCTTCCTACTCCTTGATCCCAAGAGCATAGACGACACCTCTCTACCCTTCATAAATGGTACTTACCAATCTTCTCTTGCTGGAGAGTTGACTTTACCAACTTTTATATTCATTTACCAAATTATTTTTCTTCTCAACATCCTCTTTTTTTTCTATTTTTTATTAGTTTATAAAGTCGTCTTGATCTTGGTTTCGAAAAATAAAAGAAAATCTAGTCGCTAGCTAATAGTACTATACGTACTTTTGAACATCCTAATTATTAATAGGGCAACTGGAGATAAATTAAGTATAAGGTCTATTAATTGCAATTAATGGGAAACGAGATGTTATAAATTATTTGATCAAATTTAATATTATAGGACGATGATGCTCACTATTTTTTTTTCTTACTAATTTTTTATTTTGTTCGGTTTTTTCTATCTAAATGATCCTTATATGTTCGTCTACTTACATTTTAAGCACATTTAATGCATGTATGGCGCCCAGGGCCCCAGAGTACGTACTCTTTGAGGGTGGGCGGGGGAGCAAACTCGATCACTGCTAGTTGATTTTAAAATTAATTGGCACCTCACCTTTTGCAGAACCCTGAGAGCCCACATGAACTGACAACGGGGTGGGATTACAAGTGGCCGGCCACGACCGATTTATAAGAAGATGCATAATGGCAGGGATATATATGAATACGATATATATATATATATATATATATACATATATGTATATATATTACCGATATTGGACATTGCATATTATAAATGAAAAACTTCAGTACTGCATGTTTTAACTTCTTAGAATGTTCTTGTTTTGTAGTGAAGCAGGCAAGTATAACTACGAACATGATTTAAGAACAGTGTGGAAACCTATATATTCCAATTTGTGTCATGATCTGAGCCATGTACAGTCTTATTTATACTCATAAAATTATAGACATACATGACACACTACTAATTTTATGCATGCTGAAGTAACTGGCGAAAAATTAACCTAAAAACTAAGCCATGCACGTTCAATCTTTTATTGGACATTTAAACAGAATTTTAGCCACATGTTGCCAAAATGATTCGCAACTTATTCATACAACCCAGTCGTCCATGAAATTACGTAGCAGTACTTATGCAAACTTGTTTGTTTTTTACTTCAGCCTAGAATCCACTCGTCTTCTAAATTTAGAAGAGATGTCAATTTCTTGAGATCCAGAGCATCATTAATTGGTTGGGAACTTGGTTCAGTCTGCGGCCGCCAATTCCCATGCATGGCTTGATCATGTCCAGAAACAAGAAAATCTTCAAAACAACTAGACGTGAAATAATTGTTCTTGGCCGCGTGGTTCATTTCTCCATCCACCATATTCTCACATTCATTTAACTCTTTATAAGGATCTTGGTGGCTATCTAAATATGAGAGCTTGTGATCGGACTGCATCAAAACATCATTCACAACATAATCCATAAGAAAATTCTCATCGGAATTATCCTCTTGATGCTGGGCTATAGAACTCCGCATTTGATCACTACCCCAATCAGGGATGAAAGTAGTAGCATTTTTCTCCATTTCAATGTCAAGTTGCTTTGGGGTAAAAGCATTTGAGCACCTCATTGCTTTTGTCCGACTCAACGAGTGATGATCATGAGTTTCCTGCCCCGTTTCTTGATCATGAATGAACTCCGATCTATTACTTCCCTCATCTTCATCTGCGATCAATTCGCCATTATGTTTGTAGGAATCTTGCAGAATTTTGTAACCATCTTGCAGTATTCTCCTGCTCAAATGTGTGTTCCAATAATTCTTTATTTCATTGTCAGTTCGCCCGGGTATTCTGCCGGCGATCAATGACCACCTGCAGCACCCAGCCATATATACAATAAAGCATTATTGGACGTTTTAAACAAAAGAAACTCGAGAGCAAAAGATAGCAGCAGCTAGCAGCAACAACAACCTTCATAATAATAATAATAATAAAAATAAAACTAATAATATTGATAATCGATATTAATATTATATTTGGGATTGGTTCCTTCTCAAATAATTGTGTTCTTAAGTCGTATATATTTCCTTTTCAGTCTTTAGAAGATGATCACATTTCACGTGCCAAACCCCTACACTCATTCGATCATTTTCAATCATTTGTCTCCCTCAGCCACAGAAACTGGTAAACGACTTTCCTACGAAGACATTGAATAATTCATCCGTTTAAATTATTTTCTTCTCAGGTTAAGAAGAAAAAATGCAAGTGCAAATGGACTTTTGGCCAAAAAAACGATTTTTTCTGTTTAAATATTAAGAGAGGCTCACATTTAATTACACATTCTGTGCTCATAATTAATGTAATATTTGCATTAGGAAAATACAATTTTGTCGACATATGGGAGATAATTAAACACTTTTTGCAGCAGAAGTTAAAAAGGAATTAGAGAAGTAGGACAAGGAGATCAAGAAGATTTCCGATATATACTGGCCTGTTACCCAGGAGCTTATGCATTCTGACAATGAGCTCCTCTTCTTCCACAGAAATGTTGCCTCTCTTGATATCTGGCCGTAGATAATTCAACCATCGGAGCCGGCAACTCTTCCCGCATCGCTTTAGCCCTACAAGGTTTAACATGATTTATCAACTTTGATCGTGAATCAACTACAAAAATGAAGAAAATGACCAGAGTAATTAAGCACCAGCTCTTTCAGGAACGTCTCTCCATTTTCCTTCGCCATGGGCTTTAATATAGTTGATAAGGATGTTATCTTCCCTAGCAGACCATGCTCCCCTGTTTAGACCTTCTTTGATGCAGCATGGCCTCCTTCCCATTTCTGCTCTCTCTCTCTCTCTCTCTCTCTCTCTCTCTCTCTCTCTCTGATCTTTCTGACGCTATAGTTCAAAGACTCGGGGGGACTTTGTTTCCTGGTTTTGCTTTATAGTCTACCCTGGATACGAATAGCTGTCAAAACCTAGCCTTGTTTATTACATGTTATATTACATATAGTCGCGGTAGAAAAGCTTACCACAGATTTTGAAGACGACAACGATTTGATTTCACGAAGCCCCATACATGTGAACGCATTGGCTTAATACGCAAATCTATTGTTGTAAATTTAGTAAAACTATTTAATTAACATAAAAATATAAATATACGGACCCCCCCCCCCCCAACCCACACAAATATATTATATATATATATATATCTATATATAGATCCCAAAATGTATGGACGCTTATATATAATATAAAATATCCAGTACTCTTATATATATGTATAATATCCAGTACTCTTATTCAATCAAAATGAGGCCGGACCAAAACCATGGCCAAAACCATGGAGTCAGTTAGCATTTTTATATATATGTATAATATATATTTATATATAGATGATAGTGTTTCACTCTCAAATTCGAGATGAATGGACGTGGAGTGCTCGATAAATGTTAGCTGGATGACCCGAATTAGTCGAAAGTCTTGAGGGGCAGGCGATTTAATTGCTACAATGCATATTGTTTAAAATTGATGATATCTGAATTTTTTTATTAATTTGGGGTTTTAATTCCATCATTGTCAGCTTAATCATATGTGGGAAATGGATTTTTGAAATTTCTGCGTTATTTGAGTTATGGAAAAAAGAACTCGGGGAGGTACGTCACCACCATAGATCGATCTTTTTATGCCACGAAGCTTATCAAAATAAATTAGCTAATTAAATACGTACCAGAAAATATTTAGTAGTTTTAATTCCCATGCATGAAAAACAAACGCGTCCTAGCTAATTATTCAAACTATGACCTTAATTCGATCCGGGCCGTTTGGATTTATCGATGGTCGCAGATATATTACTTTGATCATCAACCGTTTCTCTTTCTAATCATCATGTCATACAGACAGCTTTTACAGTATAATAATTGAGCTGGGTGCAGGGGCGTACCTACTTTTAGGGTAGGGGGCGGTAAAGTTATAAAAAAAATATATATATATCATAAGAATATTATATTTTTTTTATATAATTAAAATTATCTCTCTCGATACTCAACCTTCTAAAATTATTATAAAAATTATTTTTTTAAATTGTAATATTCATATTATTGCATAGTATCATTTTAATTGTTTTACTTCATAACATCCAAATCTTCAATTATTACTAACTAATAAATCTTAAAAATCCTTTTAAAAATCTGACTAAAAAGATTTGATCAATTCCTCAAAAAATTTATTGAGTTGCACTAAAAATGAGAAACTCATATTAAGATGGTTATGAAGCTTAATTTAAAAGAAAAATTCTAAGTTAATATTTTCTTTTCTTTTCTTTTTGTAATGATATCTAATAAACTCCAAATATTCTAAGAAAAGTTATCTTATAAGATAATTTATAGACATATTTTTTTGTATATAATTTCATGACGTATGATTAATTTTTTTTTTAAATATAATTACGTGCAAAAAAGCTTATTAATATTTATATTCATACATACTATATATTTTGTCAACCGTCTCCTAAATGCTAAATTATAATTCCACCCCTGACTGAGTGTATGTAAGTATGCGCATGCATGCATGCATGCATGTTTGGTATGTGGAGTTTGATTATTATTGTGAAGGCCTGATTTGATGATCTAGCTCGACATTGATTTGTTGTGATTTTTGATATTTTGAAAAAAATTTAAAACTGTTTTTGAACCAAGAAAAACAAAGATAGAATGCTTGCTTGATATTTGTTGGACTTTGATGATCAGCTCAAGCAAAGATCAGACGAAAAGCTTTTTTGAATCTCGTTCGACAATGGACTGGAGCGAAATCCAAATAAAGAATTTGCTCGAATTTAAAGTCTCTCGACTCTGGACTAACAATCAAATAGAGGGTTCACTCGATGTGCACTCAACATTCAGGTCAAGCAAATATCACAAAAACAAAAAAAAAAATTAAGATTTCTACTATATAATTGTAGAAATATGCTTATAGTATGCAGTATGACCATTCAAAGAGTAAAAAATCGTCTTAAAAGTGTTTGCTATGATTCTTCAACATAATAGAATCTTCAATAACTTTGCGAATAAAAGTACAACATCGAATCATGTAAATTACCTATAAAAAATTACTTATTTACAATTAGTTATTTTTAATAAAATAATTATTTATAATCAAAATTAATCATAAATAATTTTTTTATATTAATTAAAAAGTCACAAAAATCTCTTTCTCTTGTAATAACTTTTGTTATATGATTAATTGTTAGATGATTTTTTTTTGTTGGTTTTCGCAATAATGCATGCAAGCTGATCATATAATTTTTGTCTTCTAGTTTGGTATTGCACTATAATAAAAAATATATATTTATGATGGAGTATTTACCATAAAGATAATTATTTATTATAAAATAAGATTTATTTTAATAAAAAATAATTATTTTAATAAGAAATAATTAATTATAAATAAATATATATATATATTTTTATAATGGCTGCATGATCACGATGATTAGTTCAAAATCATTTTAGTGGACCAACGGCAGCTTCCTCAATCATACTTCTTTCGGGGTACAGGCGTCCATCAATTATTATAGATGGACCATATTTTGAAAAGTATATTTTATTTTCATCCTCGATCGATCTATCATATATATATATATATATATATATATATATCTGCATCCACCCGTTCTTCCTTTCTCTTATCCTTTCTTTCTTTAACCTTTAACGATAGAAGTACTGCAGACTAAAAAACAGTGTGCCCGTCAGTATCTTCTTGCAGTATAAAAAATTACTGGAAATTGCTTTTATTATATATATATATATATATATCCCTCATTTTCAAATATAATTACGTAAAAAAATCTTGGTTATATCGTTCCTCGATGGTAGATGTAGATTCTTATTGTCACGATTCGTCTCTCTCAAACCACAAGTTTACCCTAAATAATTGTTTTGTTCGTGGGCCTAGCTGCCACAAAGTTAGATGGTAGAACAACGAGTACGACAAGTTGACGAAATAAACTAATAAACTTATGACTCACGTGAAAAATTTAAAATTTTAGCTCTGCCGCTAATTTTTCTTGTGCCGAGTCCTTTCTTGACATTAGACAACTTTTAGGCTTGATTTATAAAAAAAAAAAAATGGATGAGTCAAAATGAGATAAAAATTAAAATTAAATAAATTATTATTAAAATATTTTTTTAATATTAATTTTTTTTAAAAAAAATAACTTTATAATTTAAAAAAATTAAAATTTTTATTATATTTTATATAAAAATTTTAAAAAGTATAATAATAAATTTAAAAAAAATTTAAAACTTTAATTTTATCTCTCAAAATAAATTAAGCTTCAATTGATTTGGTTTTCCGATTTATTAATTGAGAAATAGTATTTATAGCGGTAGTGTGTGTGAATATATGTTATATATTTTTTTAATAATACTTTTTTTTTTTTTTTTTAAATTACCGTTTCCAGACTTACACACTTCAAATTATATCTAATATTATTCAATCAATTATCAGTATTGTACGTAGTCTCTCCACTCCCCCCTCATGCTGGTAGAGGTGCAGGGCCTGTTTGATCATTTAACTTTTTTTTTTTATTATTTTGGCCTTTTCATTCGTATGTTTTAATTTTTGGCCTTTTCATTCGTATGTTCCAGCGCTACATTGATTCTAAAGAAAAAGAAAGAGGTGCAGGGCCTGTTTGATCATTTAACTTGTTTTTTTTATTTTGGCCTTTTCATTCGTATGGCCTTTTCATTCGTATGTCCTTTTCATTCGTATGTTTTAATTTTTGGCCTTTTCATTCGTATGTTCCAGCGCTACATTGATTCTAAAGAAAAAGAAAGAGGTGCAGGGCCTGTTTGATCATTTAACTTTTTTTTTTATTTTGGCCTTTTCATTCGTATGTTTTAATTTTGGCCTTTCATTCGTATGTTCCAGCGCTACATTGATTCTAAAGAAAAAGAAAGAGGTGCAGGGCCTGTTTGATCATTTAACTTTTTTTTTATTTTGGCCTTTTCATTCGTATGTTTTAATTTTGGCCTTTCATTCGTATGTTCCAGCGCTACAGGTACTGTTGATCATTTAATTTTTTGAGCACCGCAAACGTCGCAATCAATCATTGTGAGTTATCATCTACCACTCAATGACCAGGAAGTCCATGAGTTTACCTACCGGCCCCTTATTTCACCTGCTTCCCAACATCTAGATTATTAGGAGTTTGTCCTAGATGTTTGAGAGACATGATCTGGCACTTTTATATTGAGACAATTTTACTTTTGTTTTAAGTTATGTACTAGTATCGATGTTGAAAAAATAGATAACTTTAATATTTATACAAAATAATTATTTTTTAACGATAAATTAGTATATTATATATATTTTTTTAAAAGTATGTGAAGGAGCGTTTTTGTGATCCTTTAAAGGATCATAAAAAAAAAATATAAAATATTGTAGTTCTTTAATTATGATCAAATAATTATTTTTAATTATAAATACTCATTTTCTTAAAATTAAATAACTGCAAATAAATAACCATCTTATAATATTCTTACATTTTATACTACTCTTACGTAGAATTAGTTAAGGCTTACTTAATAATTTTATCAATACAATGTATCTTCGATATTTCTTTTGGATACATATATAGCGAAAGATATGCATAAATGGTTAGTCTAAAAGAGTACTATCAGAGCATTGGTAATGGATTTATCAATTTTTTTTTTTAAATATAATTTTGTACATATATTAAAAAAATCGGTATACTTTTGATAGATCACTATTTAAAAGCTGAATAAAAAATATTTTATTTCTTTCTTTCTACTTGTTTTTCTTCATATTTAATCAAATATAATAAATTTTTTTTTAAATGTCTACAAATTTGTACTTTTAAAAAAAAAAAATTTCATTATTAATGCTCTTAGAGTGTCTCTTAGATGTGACCATTACCGAACATCCCCTGGGCAAACTCAATTTTTTTTTCTTTTTCAGATTTATGTCCTCTTTAAATATTTAAAAAAAAAATATAAATATACTAATAGTCACTCTCTTAATCAATAAGTGAAAAAATTAAAAAAAATTAGAGCATTAGCATTGGATTGACTAAAAGTTTTCTTCAAAAAATATAAATTTATACACATTTGTCATATTTGATTAAAATTTGGGAGAAAAAGGTAAAAAAATTGAATAAAAGTATTTTTACTCTTCAAAAGTGAATAGTAAATTCAAGATTTCAAGTCAAGAAACGCATATTGAAAATGGAATGTATGAGATTATTTTTTTATCTTTACCGCTCATGCAATTTTGGCTTTTACTTTGTATGTGTAAATGATTCTGGTGTTAGCTAATGGTTTTGGCCATATTATTAATTTTTGTTTTCCAAGGGTGGAACACTGTAGAATAATTCAATAGTTGGAAACCCATTTTTGGCTCAATTTTGTTGGAAATCCATTTTTGGCTCTATTTGGTTTATGCATACAGGATTTTTATTTTGAGTAGAACACTACAGAATAATTCATATTTGGAAATCCATTTTGGCTAAATGTTGTTGTGTACAGGGGTCTGTTGAACCCAAGATTTCAAGTTTCGTGTAATTATAAATCTACACATGAATTTTGATGATAATAAATAAATTCAAAGAATAAAAGAGTCTCAAGTTCAAGTTGTCCACACAGTAGAATTAAGCACATCAAGGAACCAAGCATGAGCAAGAAGGGAACAAGTTCACATTAAAATCATAGAGTAATGTTGTAAATCTCTTAAAAATTCGAAATTAGGATTAAGGTTCAAAATTAATATTTTATCATAAAGCATTAAAATACCGAGTTTACTTTCTCTTACCCTACTCTTTACATTTCTTACAGTTTTATATTCTGTTTATATTTTATATTGTGTATTTGATTAATAAATATTAATTTTTAAAAACTAACCCAATTCACCCCCCCTCTTGTGTTAGTCATCTGTGCAACAATTGGTATCAGAGCAAGAGCTCTGTTATAAGATTAACTATCTTTTGAGTTAAGATCTTATAGTTAACATTGCAGCTTCATTTGGTGAAGGTCAATCTAGCAGTCGGCCTCCACTCTTTTGTGGAGACAATTACTCATTCTGGAAAGTATGAATGAAAATATTCCTTCAGCCTCAAGGTCGAGAAATCTGGAAATGCATTGTAAATGGACCTTATATTCCAACAAAAGTGGTTGATGGAGTAAAGGTCAAAAAGGAAGAAGAAGAGTTTGATCGTGAAGACGATAGACTTTATACTTTGAATTTAACTGCTATGAATTTATTATATAATGCTCTCAATGGTAATGAGTTTAATAGAGTAATGACTTGCGCTACAGCAAAAGAAATTTGGGATAACTTGGAAGTTACTTATGAAGGAACTTCTCAAGTCAAGGAATCAAAAATTTATATTATTACTCATGAATATGAAATGTTTAAGATGAATGATGATGAATCTATTTCTAGTATGCACACTCGTTTTACTAACATTATAAACAGCTTAACAGCTTTTGACAAAGTTTATTCCAAAATGGAGATAGTAAGAAAAATTCTAAACTCTCTACCAAAACGTTGGGAATCAAAAGTGACAGTGATTCTTGAAGCTAGAGACCTTAAAAAGCTCGAAGTGAATGAACTCATCGGGTCACTTATCACCCATGAGTACACATTGAAAAGAGGAGAAGAAGAATGAAAGCCAAAGAAGAGCTTGGCACTTAAAGCTGTTCCACATGAAAGTGAAAGTGATGAAGATGAGGAAAATGACGACAAAGATGAAGAAGTTGCAATGATAACAAGAAGAATTCAGAGGTTCTTAAAGAAAAATAAAAATCCTCCAAGGAAATCCTTCAAAAAGTTTTCCAAGAAAGATTCAGGTAAAAATGACACTTTAATTTGTTATAAATACAATAAGCCTGGTCATATCAAGTCAGATTGTCCTCTGCTAAAGAAAGATCGAAACAAAGGTAAAAAAGCAATGAAAGCTACATGGGATGATGATTCAAGTAGCTCAGATAGTGAAGCAAGCAATAGAGAATCAGCAAATCTTTGTCTTATGGCTAAAAATGATATTGAGGTAATAAATCTTGATAATATTGAAGATCCTTCATATGAAGAATTGCAAAATGTTTTAGAAGAGGTATATGAGGAATTTGAAAAATTGGGTACCAAGTATACTGCTTTGAAAAAGAAAAATTCTTCTTTAACAAACGAAATTGATATTTTAAGAAAAGAAAGTATTGTTTTGAAAGATGAAAATCTTGAGTTGAAGAAAAAGAAAACTGATTTAGAAAATATTATTGAAAACTGTACGAATGGAAAAAGAAATTTTGAAAAACTTCTTGGTAGTCAAAGATGTGTTTTTGACAAGGTAGGCTTAGGATATATGCCAAAACAAAAATACAAACCTTATAAAAACTTCTTTGATAATCCTTCTACATCAAAGTCCAATATTCAAAATTCTTTTCATAAAAATAATTTTGTTAAAAAAGGATACTATTATAATCACTCAAGTTCTTCATATATGTCACATGCTATTTGCAATTTTTGTAATAGAAATGGTCATAATTATCATGTTTGTCCTATTAGAAGAAAACATACAATGATTATTAGGGCCATATGGGTACCTAAAAATCTTGTTTCTTCTAATACTAATAAATAAAGGACCCAAAGAACTTGGGTACCAAGAAAAATCATTTTAATTGTTTTTATAGGTGTGCATGAAGTCCTCCACAAACAAAAATAAATGGTTTTTAGATAGTGGATGTTCAAGACACATGACGGGAGACAAGACTAAGTTCTTTGATCTTAGATCTTGTTGCCCAGATGACTAACACAAGAGGGGGGTGAATTGGGTTATATTAAAAAATTAATACTTATAAACTAAATATACAATATAAAATATAACCAAAATATAAAGCAGTAGGAAATATAAAGAGTAGGGTAAGAGAAAGCAAACTCAGTATTTTTACGAGGTTCAGCCCCACTGCCTACGTCCTCGCCTCAAGCTACCCCTTGAGGATTCCCAAATCCACTATTCAATCTCCTTTAGGTGGAGATAGAAACCTATTACACCTTTGAGCAGCACCGCTCCAAAGAATCCGTGTAGAACACCCTCTACACTTCCAATCACCTCACACTTGGTGATTCAACTATTCCCTGTGTAGAACACCTTCTACACACACAAGGGTTATACGCACCCTCTTACTTCCAATCACCTCACACTTGGTGATTTAACTATTCCCCGTGTAGAACACCTTCTACACACACAAGGGTTATACACACCCTCTTACTGATACAAGAATTGATAGTGGGTAGGCTATCAGAAAACACTCCTCAATGAGTGAAATAAGAACAATACAGCACAAACTATATCTCTCTCAACAAGAACAAGAATTAAGGCTCAAAACTTTAGAAAAGAGAAAATGAGAGCTTTGAAAGAATGATGCAAAATTTAGCAATAGATGTGTAAGCTCTTGTTGTGATTTTTACAAAACTCAAGTGAGCTATTTATAGGCAAATGAGTCTTCAATTTCAAATTTGAAAAGATTCCCATGTCCAAGACATCATCATTCACTTTTCAAAAATTTCAAATCAAATCTTTTTACTTTTTGCATGTGACAAAAGGAGCACACTTTACTTTTCAAAAATTTCAAACCTAATATTTTACTTTTTGCATATGACAAAAAGAGCACACTTTACTTTTCAAAATTTTCAAACAAAGACATCTACCTTTTGCATAAGTCAAGAAAAGCATCCACCACTTTTGAAAATATTCAAATAAAACATGCACATGTGAAAGATGACAATCAATCATCTTAATATTTTCAAAGTTCAAACCTTTAATCATATCATGCACATGTGAAAGATGACAATCAATCATCTTAATATTTTCAAAGTTAATTTTCAAAATATTCATGCACATGTGGAAAATGTATTTTAATGCTTTATGATAAAATATTTATTTTGAGCCTTAATCCTAATTTCGAATTTTTAAGAGATTTACAAAATTACTCTATGATTTTAATGTGAACTTATTCCCTTCTTGCTCATGCTTGGTTCCTTGATGTGCTTGATTGTATTGTATAGACAACTTGAATTTGAGACTCCTTTATTCTTTGAATTCATTTGTTATCATCAAAATCCATGTGTAGATTTACATGAACCTTGAAACCTTGAGTTCAACAATCTCCCCCTTTTTGATGATGACAAATGCTTGATAGAACTTGAAACCTGTATGAATACTTAAGCTCCCCCTGAGAATGTGCGTTAGTTTTTCAAGCAAAAATATAAACATAATTCCAAGTATATATAACAAGTTTAGCAATTTAAACAATGTTAATGTTCTAGTCTAAAACTTCTCCCCCTTTTGGCATCATTAAAAAGGAATCATAATTATCTCAATAAGATATATTCCTACAATAACTAACAGACAAATAAAACGCTGCGTTAGTAGAGACTGTAGAAGTTAGAACCACCCGTGTCTGACAAAACCTGCAAAGGTTGAAGCCGAATTTTATCATCTCGGTGCGGAAGAAGATTTAAATCCGCTTGATGTTATTGACGAATTAGATGTTCCAGAGATTTGAAGTTGAATAATTAAAATTATTCGTGTCCGACAAAGACAGCAAAAGCTGCAGGCTTAGCTCTGGCAATGCGGTGCGGAGCCACGCGTATTTGACAAAACCTGTAAAGGTTGGAGGCCTAGCTCTAGTAGTCGGTGCGAAAGCAGATTTAAATCAATCGCCTGATGTTGTTGACAAATGGGTTTGAAGGCTCTGAGTTTCTATAAAAAAATCATTTTCACCTATCGGATACCAAAAAAAAATATCGCTTCTTGACCTAAGTTCTGTTTCTCCATAACGATAGAATGGCCGAACAATTCTCTTCCACTAATGTTCCAGACTTGAATCAGGAACCCTTGACGCATCAACCATCAATCTTCTCTCCTAAGGCCGTCAATGCCATGATAGGAGCAGAGAACCGTTTTTCTAGTAAGAAAACTTTTGACAATGTGTGTCCAACATATCTTATATTTCTTTTGACTAATAAGATTTGAAGAGACAATAGTTTGTCTTGTTCTTTATGCTATCTCTATAAAATCAGTTTTAAAGTTCATCCGATTTGCATCAAATCTTATTCTCATCTCTATAACTCATCTGCATTCCTTCAATATTCTCGCTTTAAGTTTTCAATTCTTTTCTCAATGGCTCATTATTCTACATCTCAATCTCATGTCCTTTCTGCAGCTACCATTGGCGCCATGTTGCAGCAAGAGAACAATAGTTTGGCTAATAAGCCAGACTCCGATGCTATCTACGACTTGGTGAGTCTCGGTACTCACTACTCATCCTCTATTGTTGCTTTTTCCCAACGGCTACAAGTCAAAAATCATGAGGTTGAAAAGCTTAAAGAACAAATTGTTGTACTTCAACGAATTGTTCAAGAGTCTCACATAAGGGAAGGAATCGTTCGACAGAAGAATAAACGGTTGAAATCACTATTGGATTCCTCATTCCGCTTGCCAGTTCCCATGGATAGGGAGGACATGATATTGTATGAAGAGAATGAGCGTCTCAAACATGAGGCTAAGAACCTCAAGTTTATGTAGGTCATTTGAGTTAATGGAATAAAAGTATCTAGCAGATATTCATGGCATGCATGCGTAGTCTATCTTTTGATAGGGGTTTTGTAAAAATGTCTGCCAATTGATCGTGTACTAGTGAATTCTAATGCAATATCGCCCTTCTGCACATGATCTCTAAGAAAATGATATCTAATATCAATATGTTTGGTCCGAGATTGTTGTATTGGATTCTTTGAAAGATTTATAGCACTTGTATTATCACATTTGATTGGAATGTGATTGTACATAAGTTTAAAATCCTCAAGTTGTTGTTTCATGTAAAGAACTTGAGCACAACAACTACTCGCAGCAACATATTCTGCCTCAGCAGTAGATAGTGCAATAGAATTTTCTTTTTACTAAATCATGAAACAAGTGCAGGACCTAAGAAAAGACATGTTCTACTAAAACTTTTTCGATCATCTTTGCAACCAGTATAATCGGTACCTGAATAACTAGTAAGATCGAAAGAAGTGTGTTTAGGATACCATAACTCTAAGTCAATGGTACTGGCAAAATATCTAAAAAATCTGCTTGACTGCAATCAAATGAGATTGTTTCGGAAATGATTGAAAACGTGCACATAAACATATACTGAACATAATATCAGGTCTACTAGTTATCAAATATAATAAACTACCAATCATACCTCGATATACCTTTGAGTCAATTGATTTACCGGATTCATCTTTATCAAGTTTAGTGGATGAGCTCATTGGTGTTCCAGTTTCCTTAGCACCTTCCATCCCAAACTTCTTCAGCAATTCCTTAATATATTTTGATTGATTGATGAATATTTCACTTTTTGTTTGCTTAATTTGCAATCCGAGAAAGAATGTAAGCTCTCCCATCATACTCATTTCAAATTCTTCCTGCATAGTCTTAGCAAAAACTTGGCACATATTTTCGTTAGTAGCACCGAACATAAATCTGAATCAAAAGAATATCATCATTTTCTAATTTAATGAAAAGAGTTGTATCAATTTTTCCTCTTGAAAAGCCTTTTTCAATCAAGAAACCACTGAGTCTCTCGTACCACGCTCTAGGAGCTTGTTTGAGTCCATATAGTGCTTTTGTGAGTTTGAAAACATGATTTGGAGAAATATGATTTTCAAAACCTGAAGGTTGCTCAACATATTTTACCTATTCCCACGATCTTCCCTTTCGAGTTGTCTCTAAATGTCATGTGTCCTTCTTCTTTAGATCTAAGATCAAAGAACTTAGTCTCGTCTCCCGTCATGTGTCTTGAACATCCACTATCTAAAAACCATTTATTTTTACATGTAGAATACTTCATGCATACCTACAAAAGTAATTAAAAACAATTCTTGGTACCCAAGTTCTTTGGGTCCTTTATTTATTAGTATTAGAATAAACAAGATTTTTAGGTACCCATATGGATCACTTTCACTTTCATGAACTTCAATGTACGATGAGTTCATTCACTTCGAGCTTCTTGAGGTCTCTAGCTTCAAGAATCGCTGTCACTTTTGACTCCCAACGTTTTGGTAGAGAGTTGAGAATTTTTCTTACTATCTCCACTTTGGAATAAACTTTGCCAAGAGCTGTCAAGCTGTTTATGATGTTAGTAAAACGAGTGTGCATACTAGAAATAGATTCATCATCATTCATCTTAAACATCTCATATTCATGAGTAAGAATATAAATTTTTGATTCCTTGACTTGAGAAGTTCCTTCATAAGTAACTTCCAAGTTATCCCAAATTTCCTTTGCTGTAGTGCAAGTCATTACTCTATTAAACTCATTACCATTAAGAGCATTATATAATAAATTCATAGCAGTTAAATTCAAAGTATAAAGTCTATCGTCTTCACGATCAAACTCTTCTTCTTCCTTTTTGACCTTTACTCCATCAATCACTTTTGTTGGAATATAAGGTCCATTTACAATGCATTTCCAGATTTCTCGACCTTGAGCCTGAAGGAATATTCTCATTCTAACTTTCCAGAATGAGTAATGGAAAATGTATTTTAATGCTTTATGATAAAATATTTATTTTGAGCCTTAATCCTAATTTCGAATTTTTAAGAGATTTACAAAATTACTCTATGATTTTAATGTGAACTTATTCCCTTCTTGCTCATGCTTGGTTCCTTGATGTGCTTGATTGTATTGTATAGACAACTTGAATTTGAGACTCCTTTATTCTTTGAATTCATTTGTTATCATCAAAATCCATGTGTAGATTTACATGAACCTTGAAACCTTGAGTTCAACAGATCTAAAGAAGAATGACACGTGACATTTGGAGACAACTCGAAAGGGAAGATCGTGGGAATAGGTAAAATTGGTAATGAGTCTTCTCTCATAATTGAAGATGTTCTACTTGTTGAAGGTCTAAAACATAATCTTTTGAGCATAAGTCAATTATGTGATAAAGGATTTACAGTTACTTTTTGGACTAAATATAGTTGCAAGTTTAGGAGGAAAATATTATGCATTTGTTATTGTTGATGATTTCTCTAGATATACTTGGGTCATCTTTTTTGCTCATAAAGATGAGGCACATAATGTCTTTACCAAGTTATGCAAGAGAATTCAAAATGAAAAGGGTTATACTATTTCAAGTATCCGAAGTGATAGGGGAAAAGAGTTTGTTAATAAAAATATTGAAACATTTTGTGATGAAAATGGTTTTGTGCATAATTTTTCTGCTCCTCGAACTTCTCAACAAAATGGGGTAGTAGAGAGGAAAAATAGATCTCTTCAAGAGATGGCAAGAACAATGCTCAATGAGAACAACTTGCCTAGTTATTTTTGGGCCGAAGTAGTAAGTACTGCATGTTATGTTATAAATAGAGTTATGCTAAGGTCCAAATTAGATAAAATCCCCTATGAGCTTTGGAATGAGAAAAAACTCAACATTGGTTACTTTCATGTATTTGGATGCAAATGTTTTATTTTAAATGACAGGGATAATTTAGGCAAGTTTGATGCAAAATCTGATGAAGGTATCTTTTTCGAGTATTCTACTAATAGTAAAGCTTATAGAGTATTCAATAAAAAGACTTTAACTGTACAAGAATCTATGCATGTAGTATTTGATGAATCTAATTCTCTACTCTCCAAGAAATCCATTGATGAAGAAACATGAGGTATAAATAATACGGAAAGTCTCAATCTCAACAAAGAGAACACAATAGAGGAAGTCCAACATGGAGACATCAGGAAAGATCATCAAAATTTAATACAAGATGCAATCAAACAGTGGAAATTTATGAAAGATCATCCAGTGGAACAAATTCTGGGAGAACCTTCACGAGGTGTAAGTACTCGATGATCTCTTAGAAATATTTGCAATCATACTGCTTTTCTATCTCAGATTGAACCTAAAAATATTGATGAAGCACTTCTTGATGAATCTTGGATTCTAGTTATGCAATAAGAGCTTAATCAATTTGAAAGAAATGATGTTTGGACACTTGTTCCTAGACTAAAAAATTATACTATTATTGGAACAAAATAGGTTTTTAGAAACAAGAAAGATGAGTCCGGAGTCATTACTAGAAATAAGGCTCGATTTGTAGCCCAATGTTTCAATCAAGAAGAAGGAATCGATTATGATGAGACATATGCACCAGTCGCAAGATTAGAAGCTATTCGAATGCTACTTGCATATGCTTGTTATAAAGATTTCAAACCTTTTCAAATGGATGTTAAAAGTGCTTTCTTAAACGGTTTTATAAATGAAGAGGTATATGTTGAGCAACCTCCAGGTTTTGAAAATCATATTTCTCCAAATCATGTTTTCAAACTCACAAAAGCACTATATGGACTCAAACAAGCTCCTAGAGCGTGGTACGAGAGACTCAGTGGTTTCTTGATTGAAAAAAGGCTTTTCAAGAGGAAAAATTGATACAACTCTTTTCATTAAATACGAAAATGATAATATTATTTTGATTCAGTTTTATGTTGATGATATAATATTCGGTGCTACTAATGAAAATATGTGCCAAGTTTTTGCTAAGACTATACAGGAAGAATTTGAAATGAGCATGATGGGAGAGCTTACATTCTTTCTTGGATTGCAAATTAAGCAAGCAAAAAGTGGGACATTCATCAATCAATCGAAATATATTAAGGAATTGCTGAAGAAGTTTGGGATGGAATGTGCTAAGGAAACTGGAACACTAATGAGCCCATCCACTAAACTTGATAAAGATGAATCTGGTAAACCAGTTGACTCGAAGGTATATCGAGGTATGATTGGTAGCTTATTATATTTGACAGCCAGTAGACCAGATATTATGTTTAGTGTGTGCTTATGTGCACGCTTTCAATCATCTCCAAAAGAATCACATTTAATTGCAGTTAAACGCATTCTTAGATATCTTAGTGGTACAATTAACTTAGGGTTATGGTACCCTAAGCACACATCTTTCGATCTAATCAGCTACACAGATGCAGATTATGCTGGCTGTAAAATAGATCGAAAAAGCACTAGTGGAGCATGTCACTTCTTAGGTCATGCACTAGTTTCCTGGTTTAGTAAAAAATAAAATTCTGTTACACTATCTACTGCTGAGGCAGAATATGTTGCTGCGGGTAGTTTTTGTGCTCAAGTTCTTTACTTGAAGCAACAACTTGAGGATTTTAAACTTATGTACAATCACATTCCAATCAAATGTGATAATACAAGTGCTATAAATCTTTCAAAAAATCCAATACAATATTCTCGGACCAAACATATTGAAATTAAATATCATTTTCTTAGAGATCATGTGCAGAAGGACGATATTGTATTAGAATTTACTAGTACGCATGATCAATTGGTAAACATTTTCAAAAAACCCCTACCAGAAGATAGACTATGCATGATTAGAAAAGAAATAGGAATGATGCATGCCATGAATATCTGCTAGATACTTTTATTTCATTATCTTAAATGACATACAGAAACTTGAGACGTTTAGCCTCATCATTCAAATGCATTTGCTCCTCATAAATCATCATGCCATCCCCGTCTAAAGGATTAGGCAATCGAAATGAAGAGGCAAGCAAGGATTTCAAATCCTTATTCTGTTGCTTTAACTCTACTATTTTTTTGTTTGACTTATAAACAAGTCGTTGAAATACAGAAACAGTCTCGCTAAACTTCTCAATTTCGCTAGTTTTGGACTGCAACCGAGCAGAAAACGCGACGATAGATGATGAGTATCGAGTTCCGAGACCCACAAGCTCGTAAATGGCGTCATGATTTGATTTATTAGCTAAATCGGTCTCTTGTTGCTTCATGATACCCACGACAGATGCAGAAATAGATTGAGACTGAGGTGAAAGATACCTCAAATCTTGATCAAAAGAAGCACTGAAGGGAAATCGACGAGCCATTGAAAATTTGTAGAATGAGAATGCGAGCAAATTGCAAAGATGAGAAGAAAGCTTGATGCGAAATATATAAAACTAATGATTGCTCTTATAGAAACGGAAATAAGAACAAGACAAGCTTACAAATCCTGATAATATCTCATTTTTCAGCAACATCAAGCGGATCAAATCAAGCTTGATGCGAAATAGATAAAGCTAAAGATTGCTTTTATAGAAATGGAAATAAGAATAAGACAACCTTACAAATCCTGATAATATCTCATTTTTCAGCAACATTAAGCGGATCAAATCTCTGTATCGAATTGCCAGAGCCACGCCTCCAGCCTTTGCAGGTTTTGTCGGGCACGGGTGGTTTCAATTATTCAGTTCTTTACAAAATATCCTTCCGCACCGAATTGCCAGAACTCGGCCTCCAGCCTTTGCAGGTTTTGTCGAACACGTTTGGCTACGCACCGAATTCTCTACAGTCTCTACTAACGCAGCGTTTTATTTGTCTATTGGTTATTGTAGGAATATATCTTATTAAGCTAATTATGATTCCTTTTTAATGATGCCAAAAGGGGGAGAAGTTTTAGACTAGAACATTAACATTGTTTAAATTGCTAAACTTGTTATATATGCTTGGAATTATATTTATATTTTTGCTTGAAAAACTAACGCACATTCTCAGGGGGAGCTTAAGTATTAATACAGACTTCAGGTTCTATTAAGTATTTGTCATCATCAAAAAGGGGGAGATTGTTGAACCCAAGATTTCAAATTTCGTGTAATTATAAATCTACACATGGATTTTGATGATAACAAATGAATTCAAAGAATAAAGGAGTCTCAAGCTCAAGTTATCCACACAATAGAATCAAGTACATCAAGGAACCAAGCATGAGTAAGAAGGGAACAAGTTCACATTAAAGTCATAGAGTAATGTTGTAAATCTCTTAAAAATTTGAAATTAGAATTAAGACTCAAAATTAATATTTTATCATAAAGCATTAAAATACTGAGTTTGCTTTCTCTTACCCTACTCTTTACATTTCTTATAGTTTTATATTCTGTTTATATTTTATATTGTGTATTTGATTAATAAGTGTTAATTTTTAAAAACTAACCCAATTCACCCCCCCTCTTGTGTTAGTCATCTGGGCAACAGGATTTATAGACACATGTATCGATACATTTTGTTGTGTGATGAGATAGTTCATGTTAGAAAGTAAGAGTAGTGTTGACCTTGTGCAACAAAAAGCATTTTAGTTTCATGCTTATAATGGGTCAATTTCTAAGGATATGATATTGTTTTTGTTTTATCTTTATTTAACTGTTATTTACTTTTGGTGTGCTTATGCAAAAGGGTGAACCTGAATGCATGGAATTAGTCGCTATTTTTTAAATTATTTGAGAAAGGTTTTTTTTGTTGGTACAATGCATGTAATTAGTTGCTATTTGTCAAATTATAGGTATTATGAAATTTAATGTTGATGTTTGTTTTGATAAGCTAGATCTTTTCTTATTTGTTAGCATGCATTATTTTGTTAAAAAATGGAATTAATTATGCTCATTAAAACAAGCCAACATTCTAATTTGATGTAATGAATTTCATTTTTTGTCTAGATACTATCATAGTCTTCTGATAGAAATGACCTATATGCTAGCCTATACATCTGCCAAAGCTTCTTTGAGAGTATTATAGAAATTTTGACTCTTAAAAGTACCTCTACCTATTCAGGAATTGTTTCATAGTTAAACTTCTTTTGCTGCTTCTCACCAATGAAGTGCAATTTTAAGTTAATTAAGCTGATTAAGCTTAAATCTTCTTGCCAGCCCCTTGCATGCCTACGTGATGGAAGTGAAGGTTAAATCTTCTCTCGAGCTACCTGTAGTTTCCAAAACACACTAGGCCTAGCTTTTGTTTTATTTTCACAACTCCAGAGAGAGAGAGAGAAGCTAATTTAGCTAAAGCTTCTTCTTGGCCTTTTGCATGCCTACGTGATGGAGGGCAGATTAGATTTAAATATTAAAAAGGGTTGAAAATTATCGTGAATAGTAGTAAAAAGTAAACAAAAAGTAATAATAAAATATTTAATAGTAGTGAAAATATAATGAGTAGTAATAAAAGTAAATGAAAAATAATAATAAAGTAATAAATAATAATAAAGTATTTTGAGAATATTTGAAATAGTCTTGTCCGCCAAATGTAGCCAACCCTCTCTCGAGCTACCTGTAGTTTCCAGAACACTACGTCTAGCTTTTATTTTTGTTTATTTTCTGCACTCTCAACAAAATTACTGCCAAACTAGCTTACTACTTTCAGAGATTACTGGAAGGACAACTAAACTAGCTCCTAGATCATCTCACAGTACATGTATAATGTATGTATATATATTTTTTTGGACAAAAGTAGACGAGGAAAACAAATTCCTTAACGATTATCCAAATTATGAGGGCATGCATATATGCAGCTCTTGCGAGTACTAGTAATATTGCATGCCCCATAATTTAGTCTAGGTTAATTTATAATAAGTCCCAATATTATTACTTTTTTAGCTTTCTATTAGTTTACACAGCAGTTTTCAGTTGGTAAACCAGTACTAACACCAACTTGAGTAACTTCTTAAATACTACCATGTGCTTTTGACTCTCATAATCTATTATTCATCCTAACTTGTGTGTTTCTAGTGTTGAGAATCTCTCATGCAAGCCATTTCTATATTTCTACTTATGAGTACCATCTTCATTCCTATCGGCCTTGTTGCTCTTCATGCCTCTTAAATTGTAAGCATTCTCTGTTGTTACTTTTAAACTTAGCGTGTTGCTGTCCGCATGCCCATTTGTACCTTAATAAGTGCAATGATTATTTATTTAAAATTTGGCTTCTAGGTTGTTGAAGTTATGATCATATATGATGTTAATTATGCATACCGAAGCATTTAAAAGCAATAAGTTGGGATATATCAAAGACAGCTCAGTTTCCAAAAAGTATTATTGCTTCTTAATGGTTTTTAATTTCATTTCTTTTAAAATTCTATTTGCCACATCTCAAGATAATTCATGTAATTTTTTAATTTTTTGATACATTGGGGAATGGAAGAGGGGGGATCAAACCCAGGTTCTCCATTTTGGAGAAGTGGGTATCGTGCCATTAGGTCAACAGACCTTGGCATGTAAGTAGTTAATCTATGAGTTTCATAAAACTTTTGTGGAATTCATCTTCCGAACTTTGTCAATACTCCTTTAATATTTGCAAATATTTCTCCTCAATATTTAGCCATTATAAAGTTAGCAGACTGCAAAATACTGACATACATCTCTGGAGAATCCCAACCATTTTGTACATTTTGCAACGAAAACGTGATTAATGCCATAATTGAGTTGTCTAGAGTGTTCACTTAAGATAGTTTGTTCCCTAGAGAAGGGAAAGAAAAAGACAAAAAACAAAGGCTTTGGTACCATTGAAATTGGAGTGATGTGCTTCCAATTGTCCTAGAAATTAAATTACATTGTCTAATAGGAGTGAGTGGAAAAGTTGGAGGATGGACTTCTGTAATTTATCAAATCTGGAAAGAGAGACGTCTTAAAAAGGAAATTTCTTATTCACTATTAGTCTAGATTCAATAGGTCTTGGAGCCAATCCGATTTTATTGCTATTTTTATTTACTGCAAAAAAAGTCATGCAAAAGCTTTTGAATATGCCTCTGTAATGCTTTCATTTGCTATTTTTCTTGTCTCTTTCTTTTTTCTTTGGTTTTTCTCAAGCTTCCGAATGTATTCCTAGGGCTCGACGGAAACCACTAGACTTCCGATTCTTCACCTAGAATTATTCACGTTTGACTGAAACTAGTTGGGGATTAACCATTCATGTTACGAAGTTCCAATTGAGTTAGGGGATGATTTTAAGGCTCATGTTGACCTTGTGCAACGAAAAACGTTTTACTTTCATGCTCCTAGATCAGTTTCTAAGGATATGATGTTTGTTATCATGTTTTATCTTTATTTCTATTTTTTTGGTTCTTTTAGCTAGTCATGATCTTACATTCAATGCAGGGGGCATACTAAGCTTACTGGATCTAATCAAGTGAAGGTTTTCATTCCATTTCATGAGTTCAGTGAAAATACAAGTACCTTGGATTCAATTCTATTCGCATGTAGGGATCAGTTATTCTGTATTTAATGTTTTGGTAACACTTTCATAGAGGAATCTTATATTCTGGTAACACTCTTTTAGTTTGTTTCTTCCAACTGCAAAAATGTGCCTCACACTTGAAGCCCTTACTATAGAATGTAACCTTGGACTTGATCTTGTAATGATCTGTTACTACAGTAGACTAATTTGTAAATTCACTTCTAAAAAATTTCAAGCATGGTTGCTACCTAATTGCGTTGATTCTTAAATATTGTCTCTTTCTTTCCTTTTTCTCGAATAAACGAATATAATTTTATTGCTTATTAAAAAAACGAATATAATTTTATTATTATCATTTATCCTACACCTTCTACATCATAAACCATTTTTCCCTCTTTCTCCTACTGCAGCATTTGGCTTACCACCTTTGACATTGTTAAACACCTAATCCCAGCCAATGAAAGAGTTTCAGACGATCATGGAGGAAAATCGGAGCAATTTAACTAGGATGGCAAGTAGCTAAAGAATTCTAGGTTTATGTTTATAACCATTGTTTTCCTGCACATTGTTCTTGTGGAGAGCATGTCTCCATAGAAGTAGCCATTACTTTTGAAAATTGTATTTGCCAAAAGTTCTCATATTATTGTATTACGTGAGATTTTTGGGGAGATGAGAACATCAGGATTGTATTCTTAAGAGTAGTAAGGAATTAGGATTCCCATTCTCTTTGCGGAAATCATTTTCCACCAAGATACCAACTTCTTGTGTGAATTTAAAAAGAATACCATCTCATTCTTGTGTTTTTTTTATTACATTATGGATTTGCATTGTATTGCAGCTCACTTCTTCATAGCCTGCCGTTTCAAGTTAAATGCATTTCTTCTCTGTTTATGTTTTCTAAATTAATAACTTTTTGAAGTTTGTTAATTTATTGTACTAAATAACTTTTTAGTTACTTGTTTTGAGATGCAGCTGTGAGAATACAATGATGATACAGCAGATTACATCAATATTTAGGTAACCAACTAAGAATTTAAGTTTTTTATTACCTATAACAAAATAGGTAATAAAAAATAGGGTTTTGCATGGCTTGGTTTTGAAATAGGCCTTCTCGTGCAGGCTAGATGTTTAAAAATATGATTCCAATGGATTAATACCTTTATTCTTTGAATGAGGATGTCTGCCTTGCTATTAGTGTGAGATCCCTTATTTTAACGCCTTTATATTTTATATGTATTGCTTGTTAAAAATTTAGTATTGGATCTATTAGTTTACTAATATTATCATTTAGATATTCCTATATTTAAATGTTGAGTTATTTTATTTTCTTTTACTATTTTATTGTGGTCTATTTATTTTATTGTTTGCCCTTAGAATCTCTTATTTTATTATATGGTAATTTCTTTATTTATGTTTGGTGTAATTATTATTTTATTTTATTATGTGTATGTTGTTTTTATTTTGTAATTTTCGGATGGGCTGTTATGGTTGTTGATATTGGATCTACTTGCAATTGTTTTGAGTTTTATTTTTGAGCTCTTGAAAGCCCAGCCCATGACCCAAGTGAAGCCCAGCCCCCTTACCTCTAAACGGCTTCGTTTTGGGGCAAAGCAAAGGGTTAAATGAAAACCCTTTGTTTCTCCATCAAATATGGTCGGCCGCCCCTTCCTTTTCCTTTTCTTCTTCTTCTTCTTCTTTATTTCTTCTTTCTTTTTTCTCTGTTTTCCCTTCTTTACCCGTGAGTTTCACGTGAGATCCTAAATTTACATGTATTTTTACACGTAATTTTATTCTCGATATTAATTATTTTAAATTATTTTAATAATATTATTAGTTGTATTTTATTTTTTAAGATATTTATTTGATCTATTGATTAGTTAATATTAGTTTTATATTGTCTTTATAATTAAATATTGAGTTACGTTACTTTTTTTATTTATTTTAATGTGAGATAACTACTTTAATTATTCGAATTAAATTACTTTATTTTAATATGCGAGTTTATTTGATGTGCTTTCTTAATAATAACAAGTGTTTTATATTTAAGACTGCTTTTCAAATTAAATTGGTATATTGTTGGATTTTAAATATTTTATTTCATTTATATTAAATTGTAGTATTATCAGTCGACTTTTATTTAATTTATTATGTTTTTTTCTAGTAGGACTTATTTTTCTTTCTTTTTCCTTTTTCTCCTTTTCTTTTCTTTTCTTTTTCTTTTCTGTTTCTTCTTTCTTCCCCTGCCCCCCAGACCTGCGTGCCAGCCCCTCCTTCCCCTTTGTTTTCGTCGGCTATCAAGCCCAGCCACCACCCCCGACGCCGGTCAGCCTCTCTCACCGCCCCCACCACTAGGACCGCTATCTACCGGCCGGCTTACCCCAGTGATCCCAGCCCCGAACCTTCTCCCACCTCTCTCACACGGCCACATACCCGAAAATGGGTTTAATGGGTTTTCACCCATTTTTCGACGCCGTCGCCAGTCTCCTTGGCCTCTGACCACCTCCACCAGGTTCCCCAACCACCGGTGAACCTCCAGCTAGCTCTGGCGCCCTCCAACTCCACCTTTTCACCTCAAACCCGAAATGGGTCTTGAATGGGTTTCCATCGCCGCGTCGCCGTCCGGCCACCGTAGGCCTCACCACCATCACCAAAAAACTTCCCTTGCTCAGCCGACCAACCCCCTAACTCAGCTTCCCCATCCGTGGCCCCACCTTCCCTATACGACCCTAAAATCGAAAATGGGTTTCTACCCTTTTGGAGCTCGATCTGCCACCTTCTGGTGGTTGTGCCGTCACACCACCACCTCCATGAGATTCCCCACCTTCCAAAGAGTATCTCCCTAAATTTTGGTGTCAAACTGAGCACTTTAGCTTAACGTACTAGTGACCGCTACGAACGCTGCAGATTGGCATTTGCTCAAGGATTTACGCTTTTACCCGTTGTAAGTATTTTCCAAATAAACTTTAAGATTTAAATATATTTTTAGCATCAACAAATATTGTGTTTGGTCATAGTTGAAAATTATTAATTGTTGGCAATTTGGTGCTTGGTCGTCTGCATTGTGTATTTACGCGCATGCTCATGAAAATATTTGGATATTGGATTTTTTCATGATTTCGGATATTCATGTGTTGGAAATGGAAACTGGATTTTTATTGAGTTTATGAATTTTAATGGTTCTTGGCTGAGTCATAACGGAAACGGCGATACGTAACGCCAGTTGTGATCAGCGTGTGTGTGGATGACATAATGAGGACGGCGATACGTAACGCCCGTTATGGTCATTGGGTGTGCATTTCATATCGGGGACGACGATACGTAACGCCCGCTATGAAATGAGTGTATATGAGTCATATTGGGGACGACGATACGTAGTGCCTATTATGATTGGTAATGTATGTATATCATATCGGTGACGGCGATACGTAACGCCCAGTATGATTGGTTTTGCGGATATTATTTTCTGGGAAATGATAGATGGTTTTTATTAGAGTTTTATTATTGTGATTAAAACGAGATTTTGGCGTGTGTTAATTTATTTATTTTGAGAAAGATGATTTTTTGAGATTCATGCATAAGGTATCATGTTCATGTGTGAGGTTATTGTTGTTGCATGAGTATATTTTAGATCTTGTGGTTTGTTTGGGTTGTACTTACCTGTGATGCCATGTTTAGCGTCGTAGTTTTTTGGATGCAGACTTTGAAGAGGCTAAGCCTGAGCAGACGGCTCCGCCGTTGATGTACTGTTGTTATAAATTATTATCTTGGAAAATTATTTTTTCCTTTTTATAAATATGTATTTGTTTAATTTGTATTTCGGATGACTGTATTAAATCTCCTGTTGAAGAATTTATGTTAAATTAGTTTGTAAAATATTTCTAAAAATTCTGGTACTTAGATAATGACTTTATTATCCGCTGCGACTTTTATTTTATGTATGTCACGTGTGCACACACATTTGGCACTTATCGTTAGGATGTGTGACCCGTGTTGTCATCATCCAAACGCCTCAATTCCCGTATTATTTTAAGGAGAATTTGGGGGCATCACAGGTAGTATCAGAGCAGTTCGATTTTGAGTAAATCCGTAAGTTACCTAAGGACATTACCAGAAAAGTTTATTGTTTTTAAAAAAAAATTGTTTATTTTATTATTTGGTTATTTTAATTTATTTTATTGTTCTATTTGTTCTCTAAATTTTTTCTACTAATTTCTATGGTAAGATTATCGATATTTATTTCGTTGTGTTGTGCTTTTTATTTTAATGTGCATGTTGTTTATTTATTTTCATAATTAACTTAGTTCTGATTGGTTGGTTTGCTTTGATGTATTTTATTTTAATATTTGTTCTATATTGTAGTTGGGTAGTAGTTAAGATTTTAGTTAGTTGATTTTATTTAATTAAGTTGTTGAGCATTTATTTAATTATTTATTTTATATGTATGCTTTTGTTTTGTTTAAATTAGAATTTGGATATTTTGGATTAGAATATTATTTTATATTATTCATTTTATTAAATCATTTATTTTAAATAATTGTGTTATAGAATCTCTTGTTTTAAATTTATTATTTTGTTGTGGGTTATTTTATTTTATTAAGCTTCTACGCATTGATCATATGTATTTTATGTGATTTCAATTTTATATCATGAGTTTTCTACAAGATGGTTTTGGATTTGTTTATTATCTTTTTATTTTAAATTGTGGCTTTTGTCTTTTAAATATTTCTGAAAGTTTGAAATTTATTTAAACAAAAATTTAAAATGAATCGTTATTATGTTTTCTTTTTAGGCATATTCTTTAAGGTAAGTTTTTCAATTTATTATCTCTTCACCTTTCCGTTTGTTTTATTTTGAAAGTTTATCTATTTATTTTGACGAATGGGTTTGTTTTGGCAATTTGTTAGTATTTATTTATTAATTTATTAATTTATTAAGTTATTAATTTATTTGTTTTACTGTGGCTCTATTCTTTCAAAGGTTTTAAGTCCTGAAAATTTCTACAATAAATCTTTTTAAAGTTGGATTTTGTGGAGAATTTCAAAATTTTAATTGTCATTTTATTCCTCCATTCTTCTTTTAATTCAATCTCCTTGTTTTATTTAATAAAACATTTTAGTGATTTTCTGTTTACCAAGGGAGATGGACTTGTTTTCTTGAACGGTTGGCTTTTACTTATTTGTTATTAGATCTTTTCACTAGTTTTGTTTATATACAATATTTATGTGAATTACTTGAGTTTTATTTAGTGTTTGGGTATATTATTATATCTTTGAGAGATGGTTTTGTTTTGATAAGTTATTGGTATTTATGTAATTGGGTTTTTTGTTGATATTTCCTATGTTATTTATGTGTAATATCTGAGTCTCACTGAGTATTAGAGTTTCTAAATTTTAATTTTATTTCTGGGAGATTGTTGGAATTGTAATCTAGGCGAACTCTTCATGTGAGTGTGAAATTCTTAGCTATTGACATATTGTTATGGAATCTGATTTAAGAATACTTATGATGGTAGATGATCAATTATTCTTTGGTGAAATTTTGATTTTGTTTTTGTTTGTGGATGCTTAGGGATTGTTATGTAATAGTTGTGTATGTGTAAATTTTGGAGAGTGCTTATTTTTTTGTGTTTTGTGTTTTGACTTGAGAGAGTTTATTTTGTTAATTGATGGATGTTGATTCAATGTGATGGTATTAAATTCAATGGGTCTAAATTTTAGGTTTCTAGGCAAATTAATTGGGATAAGCAACTTAAGTATGATATTTAGAAAATTTAATGGTTAGCAACATTTGTTGAGGTATTTTAAGAAATTAGTTGTGACTAGAAGTCACATAGGAATTTAAATATTTGAGATTATTCCATCTCATAGGTATTGAAGGTCCGGTTGGGAGAATACGAATTTAGATAATTAATCTACGATGAGAGTTAATAACATAGAAGTGTATTAGAGGTTTGAAAGTTAGAAATTTTAGGCGTCAATAATGGATGACAACTTGATTTGTGAGATGATAAAGCATTAGGATTTGTAAGTGTGGTATAAAATTTCTTGTTAATAGGTATCAAGCTAGTTTTTATTCAATGGTGATAATTTATGAGGACTTAATTTTATGCATTTGGTGAGTTTTTAGAACACGCGGAAGTGTGATGTCTTGTAATGTAATTGAAGTTTCAAATCGTGTGTTAATTTTGAGAAATTAGTGGTGACTTGAAATTTGAGATGATACTTGTAAGTGGAGATTTATCTTTTTGGTGTGGTAAATTATGTTTATTGATCATTAAGTTGAAAAGATAAACATGGGAGTTACTTTAGGGTGACACAAATTGTTGTATGGAGTTAGTGAACATTAGGATTTGGAAGATTGTACTAAAGTCCTTGTACATATGAAGTTCAAATTAATTAGCTAACTCAGGAGTCTTAAAGATGAAATATTATTTGGAGACTATAAGATTATGATGGAATAACATTCATATATATTTGAGGAAAATAGATGATTGTGCTAATGCTTGGAGTAAGCATTAAGTGATATGGTAGGTAAGCTATTGGAGTTTCTATTAGTTGCCTATTAGTTGCAGCCGAGCGAATTTCGGGGACGAAATTCTTTTTAAGGGGGGGAGAATGTGAGATCCCATATTTACGTGTATTTTTACACGTAATTTTATTCTCGTTGTTAATTATTTTAATTTATTTTAATAATATTATTAGTCGTGTTTTATTTGTTTAAGATATTTATTTGATCTATTGATTAGTTAATATTAGTTTTATGTTGTCTTTATAATTAAATATTGAGTTACGTTACTTTTCTTATTTATTTTAATGTGAGATAACTATTTTAATTATTGGAATTAAATTACTTTATTTTATTATACGAGTTTATTTGATATGCTTTCTTAATAATAACTAGTGTTTTATATTTAAGATTGCTTTTCAAATTAAATTGGTTTATTATCAGTCGGCTTTTATTTAATTTATTGTGTTTTTTTTTTGTTAGACTTCTTTTTCTTTTTTTTCTTTTTCTTCTTTCTTCCCCTGCCCCCCACACCCCCCCCCCCCCCCCCGGCGACCCGCATGCCAGCCCCTCCTTCACCTTTGTTTCCGTCGGCTATCAAGCCCAGCCACCACCCCCAGTGCCAGTTAGCCTCTCTTACCGCCCCCACCACTAGGACCGCCACCTACTGGCCGGCCTACCCCAGTGATCCCAGCCCTGAACCTCCTCCCACCTCCCTCACACGGCCACATACCAAAAAATGGGTTTAATGAGTTTTCACCCATTTTCCAATGCCGTCGTCGGTCTCCTTGGCCTCCGACCACCTCCACCAGGTTCCCCACCCACCGGTGAACCTCCTGCTAGTTCCGGTGCCCTCCAACTCCACATTTTCACCTCAAACTCGAAATGAGTCTTAAATGGGTTTCCCATCGCGGTGCCGCCGTCCGGCCATCGTAGGCCTCACCACCGCCACCAAAAGACTCCCCTTGCTCAGCCGACCACCCCCTAGCTCAGCTTTCCCATCCGTGGCCCCACATTCCCTATACGACCCTAAAATCGAAAATGGGTTTCCACCCTTTTGGAGCTCAATCCGCCACCATTCGGTGGTTGTGCCGCCACACCACCACCTCCATGAGATTCCCCACCTTCCAAAGAGTATCTCCCTAAATTTTGGTGTCAAACCGAGCACTTTAGCCTAACGTACTAGTGACCGCTACGAACGCTGCAGATTGGCGTTTGCTCAAGGATTTACGCTTTTACCTAATGTAAGTATTTTCCAAATAAACTTTAAGATTTAAATATATTTTTGGCATCAACAGAAATTGCGTTTGGTCATAGTTGAAAATTATTAATTGTTGGCAATTTGGTACTTGGTCATCTGCATTGTGTATTTACGCACATGCTCATAAAAATATTTGGAAATTGGATTTTTGTATGATTTCAAATATTCATGTGTTGGAAATGGAAACTGAGTTTTTATTGAGTTTATGAATTTTAATGGTTTTTGGCTGAGTCATAATAGGGACGGCGATACGTAATGCCCGTTGTGATCAGCGTGTATGTGGATGACGTAATGGGGACGGCAATACGTAACGCCCGTTATGGTCATTGGGTGTGTATTTCATATCGGAGACGGCGATACGTAACGCCCGCTATGAAATGAGTGTGTATGAGTCATAATGGGGACCGCGATACGTAACGCCCATTATGATTGGTGATGTGTGTATATCATATCGGGGACGACGATACGTAACGTCCAGTATGATTGGTTTTGTAGATATTATTTTCTGGAAAATGATGGATGGTTTTTATTGGAATTTTATTGTGATTAAAACGAGATTTTGGCGTGTGTTAATTTATTTATTTTGAGAAAGACGATTTTTTGAGATTCATGCATAAGATATGATGTTCATGTGTGAGCTTATTGTTGTTGCATGAGTATATTTTAGATCTTATGGTTTGTTTGGGTTGTACTTACCTGTGATGCCATGTTTGGTGTCGTAGTTTTTTGGATGCAGATTTTGAAGAGGCTAAGCCTGAGGAGACGGCTCCGTCATTGATGTACTGTAATTATAAATTGTTATTTTGGGAAATTATTTTTCCATTTTTATAAATATGTATTTGTTTAATTTGTATTTCAGATGACTGTATTAAATCTCCTATTGGAGAATTTATGTTAAATTAATTTGTAAAATATTTCTAAAAATTCTAGTACTTAGATAATAACTTTATTATCCGCTGCGACTTTTTTTTTTTATATATGTCACGTGTGCACATACGTTTGGCACTTGTTGTTGGGATGTGTGACCCGTGTTATCATCATCCTGACGCCTCAATTTCGTGTTATTTTAAGGGGAATTTGGGGGCGTCACAGTTTCAAGTCCCAAAAAACCTATGTCTCGACCACTCTTTTCAACCACGCGTCGCCCATCTAGTCGCCTAGGGCCTCGCCAAACCCTCTCCCTCTAGTTTCATCTCCAACTTGTGAGTCACGTGCCATGAAAACCCTTTCTTTTCTTGCGAAACCGTTGTCGAGCCTCTAGTTTTCTTCACAAGTTTTGGTCTGCAAAAGCCGAACCTCTGGCCATGGCAGCAAATCTTTGTACTCGCCAAATGTGACGCCCCTAAATTCTCCTTATAATAAACATGGGAATTGAGACGTCGGGATGCTGACAACACGGATCACGCACCCCCAACGTCAAGTGCTAAGTATGTGAACACGTGACATACATAAATAAAAGTCGCAGCGGATAATAAAGTCGATAACTAAGTATTAGAGTTTTAAAATATTACAAACCAAGTTAATGTAAATTCTCCAACAGAAAATTTAATACAAATATCCTAAGGCCCAAACATACAATTACATAAATAACAAGTAGGGAAAACATTTTCCAATATACGACTAGATCAAGCTACTCTAACGACAGAGTTGCCTTCTCAGGCTCAACCTCCTCGTTCTCTGCATCAAAATCTACGATACCAAAATGGTACTGCAAATAAGTAAAAATCTCAAATAAACCCAAGATAATAAATACATTTATTGCAACAACAAAAAAAACATGAACAAAATACCATATGCATGAGACTTAAAATCATCACCCTCAAAATAAATAAATAAACCACATACTTCAAAGTCCCAAGATAAACCTCCAATAAAATTATCCATTATTTTTGATGGCCATAAATCCATGAAAACCACAACCATTTTCCTAGATAATGGTCCACGTAAAACCGATAATTAAAACCCGGTACTTTTCCAGAAAATGGCCTAAATATCCATTTTATTAACCGTATGCACAATGATTTCCCCTAGGAACCATTCGCACACCCTGGCTATCATCATCACATCGAAGGTAACGACCACACATGTGACTTCGGAACGGACGATGCCTAGTTAACCGCGTCCAGCACGTACCATGACCAGGCATCTCCTAACTCCCGCCAGAAGAGGAGCCACAGAGTCAGCACAAAAGCGTTACCATCTCGTCCGATTTCGTCGTCGTCCGGCGACGACCCAGGGGACGTCACTTAATATATTCCACTCCCGAGTGACCAGTAGAGCACCACCGAGATAATGTCTCGTCTCGGTTTGAGGTCGTGATACACACGCACCCGAAAACCATAAACACAATGAAAATCTAGTTTCCATTTCCAACACATGAATATGTGTGTAAATACACAATGTAGATGACCATGCACCAAATAGCCAACAATTAATAAATTCCAACAATGACCAAACACAACAATTGCTGATGCCAAAAATATATTTAAATCTTAAAGTTCATTTGGAAAGTACTTACAGTACGCTCACTAATAATTTCTAAAGTTACCGAAAAAGCTGCACAGCGATTCCAAGCTTCCAACCGCGTACTCACCACTATAATCAAATCCAAAGCACCAATGTATATAAATAATCACAAATACATAAATATTGGAATCGGAAACAACTAAAATAATTAAAAACCAGACTTAATTAAAACACCAATAAATTATAGTAACATCAATAAAACCAATAACTAAACCTAACAATTTAATTAAACCGATAATATAAATAGAATAATATATATACATATAATCAATTCAAATAATTATCCCAAATATTGCAACCCAACAAATTAATCATTTTATTGTAAATAAATAAAATACAATTATTAACTAACTAAACTAAACACTTGATCATGAATAAAATCATATCACAAAAATAAATTAATATTAACACAAAAACAATTTAATCAATTAAATTAGAGAAAAAGCTTAACAAGAGTGTCGTAAACGTTAAAATAGGGAGATCTTACGACGAGAAATTACCCACTAAAAACTCCACTACAATTTTCGGATTTAGATGGGTTTTGAAGAGGAGATATCCTAGTTCGAGTTGAGGAGAAGAAACAAGTAAAGCAAAACAAATAAACTCACGATTTTAGATCCCAAACAGAGAAGGGTAACGTGAGTCGATTTTCGGAGTGGTTTTTCGGCATACTTAGATGACCATATATAGGCTGGAAGACGCTCGGTTTTGGGTGAAAAAATCACGTGAAAGATTACCAATATCAAGCCAAAAAACCAAGCTGAAAAGAAGAAGAATATATCAGCTTTTCAGATGAAAAACTGGTGGCAACACATAGCTGGTCACGCACGATTGGGACGGGAATCTGGGCACGTGAAGCACGAATCGACTGCGAAATTTGGGGGGGAAAGTTCCTCTAGGTACTGGGTGTTTGATGAAGTAACGCGTGGATGAAATACTAAAGCAAAACGCTGCAAGATTGAAGCTTGATTCATGGGTGTACAGAGACGGGAAACAGAGGAAGAAGAAGAAGAAATGAAGGAGAAGAAACCGATGGCAAACTCGTACGCGTGAGGAAGAAGGAAGATGTGTTTTCATTAAACCAAGAGCAAAACGTCACCGTTTAAGAGAAAGGGAGGGCTGGAGTTGGCTAACACGGGCCGGGCTTGAAAGGCTACGGGCTTGGGCAAATTTAAATCAAGCTCCAACCAAGATATATATATGAAAGCCCATTTCTGAAAATACACTATAAATTAATTAATACACATTCATTTTAAAAAGAAATCATTTACAACACTTTAATATAAATACCAATATAATAAAATAATGAAATTAAATTCAAGCATTCAATTAAATGCATCACAATAAATTAATAAGAGGAAATAAATTAACTTATCAATACACATGAAAATAATCTTTAATTGAAGATGAAATATTCAAATATTTAAACACAAACACAATAAAATAATATTAATCTCAATCAACTCATAACAGAATATTTATATTAATAAACACTACATATATAATATTAAATTACAAAGATAGCAGAATTACAGGTCCTCACACCAAACCTTAGAAGCCCACGTGGAAGCCTTCTTCGCACAACTTTGAGATCCGAGAGCCCCATTTTCGAGCTATAAATAGATCAGTTTTTACCCTTCCTAAAAATCACCGCGAAATCGAATTCTCCTCTTCTTTAAAATTTAGATTCGAGTTTCACCTTTTTCCAATTCTTCAAATCCAAGTTTTGGAAGCCCAAAGTTGTTATTTCTCTCTCCCTTGTTGTTGCTGTCTCCACTGTCATGTGAAATCTCTCGGTGAACCACTCAACTCAAGTCACGACGTGTATTTTAAGAAAATACGATAAGAAAACGTTAAAAAAATGTGATAAGTTAAGTGTCGTGTCACAATGGGGACGTCGATACGTAACGCCCGAAAGACTGACATGACTAGCGGGGATGACGATACATAACGCCTGCTATGCTAAGTAATTTCGTGTCAGGACGGGGATAGTGATACGTAACGCCCAGAAGATTGACACTAGGCTTGTCAGGACGGGGACGGCCATACGTAACGCCCGGACGATTGATGAGCTTATGTATGACCAAGCTGACGCGTCATGCTGAGAAAACCCGGCGAGGATGGCGATATGCAACGCCCGTCGAGGTTATGAAATAAGTATGACCCTCAGTTTTATGAAAGATAACATAAGAAATAAGAATTTAAGTATAATAAGAATGAGTCCATAGGAAATATAAGTTGGTCATTCCTTTGTCACATACATGCATGAACTACATAAGATAATTTATATATTATGTGTTATGATTTTGTCATGTATTTTATGTTTCACTTTATCTAAACAATGTTATGATATATGTGTACTTACTGAGATTTCTAAGGAAATCTCACTTTTGTTTATTTATGTCTTTTTCTAGAAAAATTAAATATTGTACAAGACCTTATGATGGACAGGGGAAAAACCCCTTTATCTTAGGGAGTTCAGGGGAGCCTTGAGGGGCCTTCTGGGTTTTCCCTTTTTGACCTTTTTGACTTTCCTGTTATTGATATCTATGACCGACCGATGAGGTTATGGAGACATGATGCATCCGCCTTCTGAACGCAGCAGAAGCGTGCCGGATGTTGTTTGATGTTAAAATTAGATGGTTTATTGTCCATATGCGGCATATACACATCACCATATGGGCAATACTTTCATCGGGATTTTGATATTAGTTTGGATAAGTTTCGTTATGGCAAGGAGTATCCAAAGGTCAAAAGGGAGTCAAGATAGTGCTGACATAGTAATGGGATATTATTGTATGTTTATATGACTGAGAAAACAGACTGGATTATGTAGTAGTATAATATAATGTTGTAATGTGGATGTGAATATTATTTTTATATTTTACCATGTGATCACTAGTTTATTTGTAAAAATTTTTATTTAGACTAGTTTTCGCTGTGAGTTTCATTACATACAATAGTAAGATTAGATGCATGCATTATATGATTGATACGTATGGGGTAAGTAACCCAGAGTTACTTACTCAGACTTTTCAATTTACGTTAAAACCCTTAGCATAAATTGAGGGCGTCACAGAGTGGTATCAGAGCGATTGCGTCTCTGGAAAAAATCCACATTGTCCTAAGAAATGATCACATGGTATTAGAATAGCTTGAATTTTTATAAGAATGAAGTTGAAGTGATATGGGTGAATGATATCGATTATGGAAGTTTTGAATTTATAATATAAGAAGTGTCTTATGATGGAGTTCGTATGTTTCAGGAAGATAAGATGGCGAGGGGTCGACCTCCTTTGAGACAAGATACCTTAACTCAGAGTCCTCCTAAGGTTACCTCCCCAAGGACTGAGGAGCAGGGGATTCAAACCCCACCATTAGAAGGGGGGCAGACGATGCCAAGCCTTCCTTTGGAAGGGGGACAGGCAATAGCTGAAGCTATACGACAAATGACGGAAGTAGTGAGAAATCAAATGGAGCAAAGTCATTGTCCCCAACACAACAAAAATAGGGGAGAAATTCAAGGATGTTCGTATGAAAAATTTTTGGTTTATCGATACCCATATTTTCTGGGAATTGAAGGAGCTCTAAAGGCTGATAAGTGGATTGTGGACTGTGGATTTAGAGCGTATCTTTGAAATCATAGGTTGCACTGAAACTCAGAAGGTGCATTATGTAAGACATCTGCTGCAAGGAGAAGCCGGTCTATGGTGGGACACGAAAAGGAAGTTATTAAAGTTAGAATTGGGAGAGAATGTATTACCTACTTGGGAAAGATTTAAGAAAGAGTTTGATGACCGATTCTTTCTAGAGTCGGTGAAACGACAAAAAACTCAGGAATTTGCTACGTTGGTATAAGGTGGTATGATGGTGGAACAATATGCAGCACGATTTATGGAGTTGGCAAGATTTGCCCCACACCTGGTAGTTATGGAAAAGATGAGAGCGCAAAAATTCCAAGAAGGATTACAGCCGCGTATTTGGGTTCAAGTGGCATGTCTACGAATAGAAAATTTTCAAGAGTTGGTGAATGTAGTGTCTATCGCTGAAGAGGAGCAAAGGAGTTTTGTGACACAGCCTCAAATTGTTGGAAAAAGGAGCTTCCCATTTTTTGCTAGAAGATATATTGGAAAGAAAAGAAGTTTTCATCCTATGAATAAGGGAAAATGAGTGACAACCAATGCAAGTGTACCAATTCTGTTTCCCTTATGTGCAAAATGTGGACGTCGGCACCAAGGAGAATGTTGAATAAACACTGGAGTTTATTACAAATGTGGTCAGCCCGGGCACATGATTAGGGATTGTCCTCAAAATGTCCCTAAAGGAGTAGGATCATCAGTAGGAAAAGCAAAAGCCCCTGCAAAGGCCAAAGTTTATGCAATCACGTCTGGAGATGTGGATGTGGGAACTGATGAGGCAATCAATGCTGGTGTTATTACTGGTAACTCGCAAATTCCTTCTCTTAATTGATTTTTTTGTGTGAACTCTTGTGAATATGAAATAATATTAGGATAATTTTTCTAGGTAAGGTTAGATTGAAGGAATATATGGCCTATGCTTTGTTTGACTCTAGAGCGACGAGATCTTTTATCTCATATGAATGTGTACAGAAGAGCAATTTAGAAGCAGAATCTTTAAAACAAAAAGTTTTGGTAGCGATACCCGATGGGAAGGTAATTGGATGTCACCGAATGGTAAAAAGGTGTCCTATAAAAGTTGCGGGTTTACAGCTAGTTACTAATCTGATAGTATTCCATTTGATGGAATTTGATTTAATTTTACGCATGAACTGGTTAGCCAAATATTATGCTAAGATTGACTATTGAAGAAAGGAAATAATCTTTGACGTGCCAATGAAAGAAAGGCTTTGTTATAAGGGGGAAGTAATTAATCCTATTTCCTCTATAGCCATTGCCAAACAGATAGAGAAAAGCATTAAAGAAGGAGCAAGGGTATGTTTAACAATGATGTTGAACTCTATGGAAGAAGTTAAAGGTGTTAAGGGGATTTCGGTTGTAGAAGATTTTCCACAAGTCTTTTCAGACGATTTACCAGGATTACCCCCTAACCGGGAAATAGAGTTTACTATTGAATTGGAACCAGCTACGGCTTCAGTTCATAAGGCACCATATAAAATGGCACCTCTAGAATTAAAGGAATTGAAAACGCAGATTGAAGAACTCCTAAAGAAAGGATTTATTCGACCGAGTTCATCTCCGTGGGGAGCACCAGTACTATTTGTGAAAAAAAAAATGGAATGATGCGAATGTGTATAGATTATTGACATCTAAATAAAGTCACTAGTAAGAATAAATATCCGCTGCCTCGAATAGATGATTTGTTGGATCAGTTGAGAGGAGCTTCAATATTCTTCGAGATAGATCTTAGATCTGGATATCATCAACTGAAGATCAGAGAACAGGATATACCTAAAATAGCTTTTAGAACCCGGTATGGACATTTTGAATTTTTGGTTATGCCATTTGGGTTGACAAATGCACTAGCTATATTTATGGATCTGATGAACCGGATATTTAAACCATACTTGGACAATTTCGTAGTGGTCTTTATCGACGATATCCTGATTTATTCTCGAAATGATGAAGAGCATAAGGAACATTTGAGAATTATATTGGAAACCTTACAGAAATATCAGCTGTATGCCAAACTCAGTAAGTGTGAGTTCTGGCTATGGGAAGTTAAATTTTTGGGCCATGTCATTTCAAATAAAAGAGTTTTGGTAGATCCCAGCCAAAATAGAAGCAATGATGGATTGGCAACACCCCAAGAATGCTCATGAAGTACATATTTTTCTGGGGTTAGTTGGATATTATAGAAGGTTTGTAGAAGGATTTTTTAAACTTTCCGCGCCTTTGACTACTTTGACAAGGAAGAATGTTAAATATGTTTGGAGTGAGCAGTGTGAAAGAAATTTTCAGGAACTTAAAAGAAAGCTGACTACGGCGCCAATTTTGGCTATACCAAAACCTCATAAGCCATATATGATATATAGTGACGCTTCAAAGATTGATCTAGGATGTGTACTGATGCAAGAAGGAAAAGTAGTTGCATATGCATCTCGACAACTTAAGAATCATGAGCAAAACTATCCTATCCATGATTTAGAACTGTATGTTGTTGTGTTTGCTCTGAAAATTTGGAGACATTATTTATATGGGAAAAAGTGCGAAATATACACAGACCATAAGAGTCTGAAGCATTTATTCAGTCAGAAGACTTTAAATATGAAATAAAGAAGATGGATGGAAACTATAAGTTACTTTCAATGTGAAATTAAGTATCATCCTGGCAAAACTAATGTGGTAGCCGATGCTTTAAGTAGAAAAACTTAGGCGGAAGAACTGTCAATGTTAACTAAGATGCGGGAAATTCTCGTAGATAGGCTGCCAAAGAAAATCAGGTTGATTGTAATTCAAGAAATCATTCCCCTAACGGATGAAGAAATCAAAGAAGGGCAACAAAATGATGCTAAGTTGAAAAAGATAATACATCAGTTAGTAGAAGGAAAGGAGGCGTCGCATTATCGAATCTTGGAAAATGGAATATTGTGTTACAAAAATAGAAAAGTGATTCCCAATGATGCAGAGTTGAAAGAAAAATTGTTAAGAGAAGCTCATTGTACACCATATACTGCTCATCCCAGGAGTACTAAGATGTATCGGGACTTAAAGAAAAAATTCTGGTAGGAAGTAATTAAAAAGGACGTTGTAGCTTTTGTAGCAAAATGTCCAGTATGTCAATTAGTAAAAGTAGAACATCAAAGACCAGCTGGGGAATTGCAACCTGTACCGATTCCCGAATAGAAATGGAAAGACATATCTATGGATTTTGTAGTCAGATTACCAAGAACATCCATCGGAAAGAATTCAATTTGGGTAATAATTGATCGATTAACGGAGAGCGCTCATTTTTTGCTTATTTCAAACACAGATTCAATGAAAAAGTTAGCACGAATCTATGTAAAGGAGATAATTCGTCTACATGAGATTCCTAAGACAATAGTATCAGATTGGGATCCTAGATTCACATCTCGATTCTGGAAAAGTTTACAAAAGATGATGGGTACAAGTCTAAATTTCAGTAATGCATATCATCCCCAAACAGATGGACAAACAAAAAGAACAAACCAAACTTTAGAAGATATGTTGCAAGCTTGCGTCTTAGATTTTGGTAGTGATTGGGAAAGTCTTTTACCCTTAATTGAATTTGCTTATAATAATAGCTTTCAAGCTACCATTCAAATGGCTCCTTATGAAGCATTGTATGAAAGGAAATGCAGATCTCCTATTTATTGGGATGAAGTTGGGGAAAGCAGTGTTTTGGGTCTTGAATATTTGCAAGAAGTCAAAGAAAAAGTGAAAAAGATCAGAGACAGAATGGAGACAGCGCAGAGCAGATAAAAGAGTTATGCAGATAATCGTAGAAGGATTTTAGACTTCATGGTAGGTGATTGGGTATACTTGAAAGTCTCGCCTATGAAAGGAGTAGTGCATTTTGGAAAAAGAGGAAAATTAAGTACTCGCTACATTGGACCTTCTGAGATTTTGGAAAAGGTAAGGCCAGTAGCTTATCATCTCAATCTACCTGTCAAATTGCAAGGAGTACATGATGTTTTTCATGTGTCTTCTTTAAAGAAAAATGTAGGTGGAGTACCAACGACGATAATGGCCAGGTCATATCAACATACGCCCCAATTTGACATGTGAAGAATGGCCTATACGGATTGAAGACCAGAAAAACCAAACGCTGCGAAATCGTAGTATCTCGTTAGTTAAAGTTCTATGGAATAATCCCACTTTCCAAGAATTTACTTGGTAACGTGAGGATACGATAAGAGATAAATACCCTCATTTGTTTGAAAACTAGTTGTAGTAATTTGTGTTTTGTGTGACGATGTATGTATGAAATGATATTCATATGATGCTTGTTTTTAACCTTTCATTTGTTTATAATTGATTGCTGCTTGTCTTTAATTAGGAAAATGACAAAAACAAAGAGAACCACAAGAATGTCAGTTACTTCTGTAAATCAACTAAGAGAGAGAGCAGAAAGACGTAAAGAAAGAACCCGTAAAGAAATATTAAGATGGCTGAATAAATATTAATGGCATAGAACCCATGTTATGGATATAGATTAAAAGGAAAAACCAATTTGTAGAAAAGCTAGACCAGAGGAAGAAAGGAAACCACCCCAAAAGTGGATACAAGCTGAAATATAAATGTTGAAAAGGGAAGATAAAGGGAAAGCTGTTGTGTTAGAAATGTCTGATAAATCAGTAGATCGTGAACGTCATTGTGAAGAGGAACCAATTATAATAGAAACAGAAGAAAGATGGCTTAAGCTACAAGAGATGAGTGTCAATCTTTACTATGACCCAGACCTGGATACAATATTTTATTTCTCATAGGACTCATTGACTATAGAAGAGAGAGAACCCTTATCCTCAGATGAATCTACTGCCACTAGTAATCGAGGTATAATTTTTACTATTAATTTTCTTATATACATATATACTTTAGCGATTTCGAAGACGAAATCTTTATTTTAGGGGGAGAGAATGTAATAACCATTCCTTTTTACAAATAATCTTAGGAATAGATTCATTTAAAAATTTCATATTTTTATTTAAGGAAATTTTAGGAATTTATGGTAATTGGAAGGAGGATTTAAACTAGAAACACCTTAAGTAGAAAATGAAATATGGGAATTATGATAAAGAAATTTTTTTAATTTTTTTTTAAAAAAAGGTGTAAATTAGAATATTTTAGTTTTCACTTATAGAATAATTATATCAAGGATATTAAGAGGAAAATTGAGAAAATTGAAAATGGAATAGAAAAACACTTACATAGCCTAAAAGTTCTTGGATTAGAATGACATATTTCGGTAAATTAATGATATATCCCTCATATGACCTCTTATTTAGGTGATTCAAAATCCTATGAATCACTAAGAGGATTATCTAAAACTTTTATGTTTTGAGTTTTCAGAGAATCGAAGTGGATCAATGGGTTATTTGGGCTGGAATTGGACTGATCTGTGTTGAGTGTAAACTGAAGCCTGAAAATAAATCTGTGACGCCCCCAAATCTCCCTTAAAATAACACGGGAATCGAGGCATCAGGATGATGACAACACGGGTCACACATCCCAACGACAAGTGTCAAACGTGTGTGCACACATGACATACATAAAATATAGGTCGCAACGGATAATAAAATCGATAACTAGGTACCAGAATTTTTAGAAATATTTTACAAACCAATTTAATATAAACTCTCCAACAGGAGATTTAATACAGTCATCCGAAATACAAATTAAACAAATACATATTTATAAAAAGGGGAAAATAAATTTCCCGAGATAACAATTAATATTAATATCACCTCAACGGCGGAGCCGTCTCCTCAGGCTCAGCCTCTTCATAATCTGCATCCAAAAAACTACGATGCCAAGATGGCATCGCAGGTAAGTACAACCCAACCAAACCAAAAGACAGAAATACATTAATGCCACAACAACAACCATGAACAATTACCATATGCATGAGGCTTAAAATCATCTTCCTCAAAGTCAATGAAATAACCACACACGCCAAAATCCCAATTTAATCCACAATAAAATCCCAATAAAATCACCCATCATTTTCCATAAAATAAAATCCTCAAAACCAATCATACCGGGCGTTACGTATCGTCGTCCCCGATATGATATACACACACACCCGAAATCGTAATGGGCGTTACGTATCGCCGTCCTCATTACGATTCACACACACTCATTTCATACCGGGCGTTACGTATCGCCGTCCCCGATATGAAATGCACACCCAATGACCATAATGGGCGTTACGTATCGCTGCCCCATTACGTCATCCACACACACACGCTGATCACAACGGGCGTTATGTATTGCTGTCCCTGTTATGACTTAGCCCAAAACCATTAAAATCCATTAAACTCAATTTAAAACCCAGTTTTCCTTTTCCAACACATGAATATCCGAAATCATGCAAAAATTCAATTTCCAAATATTATCATGAGCATGCGCGTAAATACACAATGCAGACAATCATGCAGCAAATATCTAACATTTAATTAATCCAATCAACTAACAAATACCAACATCAACCAACACATAGCAACAATAATCAAATACAACAACTGTTGATGTCAAAAATATATTTAAATCTTAAAGCTCGTTTGGAAAGTACTTACAGCGGGTAAAAACACAAATCTTTGAACAACGCCAATCTGCAGCGTTTGTAGCGGTCATATGTACATTAGGCTAAAATACTCGGTTTGATACCAAAATTTAGGGAGATGCTCTTTGGAAGGTGGGGAATCTCATGGAGGTGGTGGTGTGGCGGCACAACCACTGGAAGGTGGCGGATCGGGGTCAAAATGGGTGAAAACCCATTTTCGGGTTTGGGGTTGTACCGGGAAGGTGAGGCCGTGTATGGGGAAATTGAGCTAGGGGGATGACCAGCTGGGCGAGGGGAGTCTTTTGGTGGCGGTGGTGAGGCCTATGGTGGCCGGACGGTGGCGCGGCGAAGATGGATCCGTTTAAGACCCATTTCGGGTAGAGGGGGCAACCGGCGGTGATGGGTGGCTTTGGGCGGTGGGTTATGCTCGCCGGAGGGTGGGGAGTCTAATGGTGGTGCTCGGAGGCCAAGGGGTGGCCGGCGGTGGCCGAAAAATGCAAGGGAAGCTAAAATGGTCATTTCGGGTAAGGGACTCACGCGCCGGCTAAGGGCTGCCGTGAGGTGCACCACCGGTGCAGGGGAGGTCGTCGGCGTGTGGGGAGGCTGGCAGTGTGGGCGGTGTCACCGGTGGGTGGCCGACGGCGGCCCTGGGTTGAGGGAGAAAGGGACGGGCGAGAGGGAGAGGGAATAGGGGAGAAGGACTCGCGCGGGGTCTGGGCCGAAAAGCAGAGGAAGAAAGAAGAAAAAGAAAAGAAAAAAGAGAAAAAGGAAGAAGAAGGAAAAATGATTCCAACTAGAAAAAACACAATAACTTAAATAAAGGCCAATCAAAATACTACAATTCAATATCAATAAAATAAAATATTTAAAACCCACCAATAGAAATAAATTAAACCCAAGCGCCATATTAAAAAATAAAACAATCATTAATATAACGAAAGCAGATCAAATAAACTCACATAATAAAATAAAGGAATTAAATTCCAATCATTAAAATAATTAACTCACATTAAAATAAATAAGAAAAGCGACGTAACTCAATATTAACTAATTAATAGCTCAAATAAATATCTTAAACAAATAAAATATGACTAATAATATTATTTAAATAAATTAAAATAATTAACACCGAAAATAAAATAATGCGTAAAAATACACGTAAGTCCGGGATCTCACAAAATCAAACCACCAACCTACTTTAGGAGCCTCAATTTGATTGATTCTCTACATTTTTATCTTCTAGAAATGTAAAAGGTTTGTACTTGGTGGTGGAAGAGTTTCTAGAAGAAAATTTGTATATAACCATGGAAGAAGTGGGACCAAATCTGATTGGATGACAACCAACTAAACCAGCCATGTTGCCCCTCCATTCTCAACCAATAGCCAACCAAGCCTTAAGAGGATTCTTCTAAGATGTTCTAAGAATATCTAGGAAGGCTAGAACATGTGGAAAAAGGTGGGGGAGATGATCTAAAAATGTGGGAGCCAGATTAAGGCCAAATGGCCAGTTTAAGCATATCCTAGATATGCTAGGATTTGTTCCATTTTTTTACCTATGTGCTACAATAATTTAAACCATTGATCTAGATTATTTTAGATGAGGATTAAGCTCAGCCATGGGATGAAAATTTCAGAAAATAATTAGAGGTTTAGGGGTGATCATGAGGCCATGTACCTAGGGTGGGACAACTCACCCCATTCAGCTAAGGCATTGCTCAAATGCCCTTCCCTCTTCTCAAGCCTCCAACGCCTCCTCATCCCTATAAATAGGTACACAAGCTTCTCCTCACTTCCTTTTAGAGAGATCATTCGGCCACCTTGAGAGAAAGTCAAGAAAAATACCCAAAATTCCACTCACAACACACATACCTCAAATGGAAGCTAAGTAGGAGCCTTGAAGAGAAAAGAAGTGCAAGATCCATTCAAGACTACTAATTTAGCTTTGAAAAAATTTTAAGTGCACTAATTAATATAATCTTGGTGTGGTATAAGTGGCTTAATTTTTAGATTTAGTTTGATGCCTATTTGATGCTTGTTTAACCCCATGTATTACTTATGAAGTAGCTTGAATGTTCTTGAATTATAGAGTGGTTTTTGTTGTGGAAAAATACTAGGAAAAATTTTAGAACCTTATGCATATATTTTATGATCATATAATAAGAGAAATATGTGAAAATATGAGGTCATGATTTGGAAAAAAATGATAGAATAACCTTAGTAACTTTTAGACTTCAAAGGAGTTAAGTAGACAGATTTTACATCTTTCAGTAAAATGGTCATAACTTGTTAATGTGATGTCTAAATTGATTGATTAAAAAAAAAATATGAAAATATAAGATATAGATCTACAAATTTTATATTTTAAGTTTTAAGAGATAAGAACTTTATGAAGGACAAAACTGGAATTAAGTAACAACACAGAGTAGGTAACCCTTAAAAATGGAAGTTTTCCTTCATTTTAAAAGTTCTAGTGAATTATTTGAAAAATATTTGTAACAAATATTATAATTTTAGGAACCTTAATATATTAGGAATATTTTTTAGGATTATTGTCATAAAAAGATAAAATCAAATAATAATAAAATTTTATATATAAGAATAGTTCAAGAAACACTTGAAAATAATGTAGTTATGAAATTATGCAAACTTGTGGAATTGAGTTGAAAGAGTTAAAATGAATAAATAATTAAGAATATTTTCCATGAAAATTTGGCCAGCCCTTAATTAAATAAAAATATAATATTTTATTTAGTTTCATACGTATTATTTGTTAAGCTTGACGTTATGAATTTTGGCGATGTATGTGCATGTAGGTTTTGTGTTATGCTTTTCTATGTCATATGCTTTATGAAAACGTGAAACATGCATGTCATTTGTCTAAGTTTGTATTATATTACATTTCGTCACATATATGCGTCGTCGTAAGTCACAACGTGTATTTTAAGAAAATACGATAAGATAACGTTAAGAAAAATGTGATAAGTTAAGTGTCGTGTCACGACGGGGACGACGATACGTAATGTTCAAAATACTGACATGACTAGCGGGGACGGCGATATGTAACGCCTGGAAGGATTGACACGAGGCTCGTTAGGACGGGGACAGCGATACGTAACGCCTGGACGATTGATGAGTTTATGTATGACCAAGCTAATGCGTCATGCTGAGAAAACCCAGCGGGGATGGCGATACGTAACGCCCGTCGAGGTTATGAAATTAGTACGATCCTCAATATTAAGAAAGATAACATAAGAAATAAGAATTTAAATATAATAAGAATGAGTCCATAGGAAATATAAGTTGGTTATTCCTTTGTCATATACATGCATGAACTATATAAGATAATTTATATATCATGTGTTATGATTTTGTCATGTATTTTATGTTTCACTTTATCTATGCTATGTTATGATATATGTGTATTTACTGAGATTTTCAAGTAAATCTCACCTTTGTTTATTTATGTCTTTTTCTGAAAAAATTAAATATTGTACAGGACCTTATGACGGACAGGGGAAAAACTCCTTTATCTCAGGGAGCTCAGGGGAGTCCGGAGGGGCCCTCTGACTTTTCCCTTTTTGACTTTTTTAACTTTCCTGTTGTTGATATCTATGACTGACCGATGAGGTTATGGAGACACGATGCATCCGCCTTCTCAACGCAGCAGAAGCATACCGGATATTGTCTGATGTTAAAATTAGATGGTTCATTGTCCATATGTGGCATATACACATCACCATATGGGCAATACCTTCATCGGAATTTTGATATTAGTTTGCATAAGTTTTGTTATGGCAAGGAGTATCCAGAGGTCAAAAGGGAGCCAAGATGGTGCTGACATAGTAATGGGATATTATTGTATGTTTATATGACTGAGAAAACAGACTGGATTATGTTGTAGTACAATATAATGTTGTAATGTAGATGTGAATATTATGTTTATATTTTACCATGTGATCACTAGTTTATTTGTAAAAGTTTTTATTTAGACCAGTTTCTGCTGTGAGTCTCATTACATACAATAGTAAGATTAGATGCATGCACTATAGGATCAATACGTATAGGGTAAGTAGCCCAGTGTTACTTACTCAGACTCTTCAATTTACGTTAAAACCCTTAGCGTAAATTGAGGGTGTCACAGATGCCTTGGCCATGTCATCCAATAACTCTTTATCTTGCATATGCATTTTTATTTATTTGTTGTAAAGGTATAAATTATGGTATGTTGGTTGATTTGAAATAACATGTGGGTGCATATGTGTATAATGTCCCCAAGTTGAGATGAGACATTATCTTGATGGAGCTCCTCTAGTCACTCGAACGAGATGGTAACGCTTTCGTGTTGACTCCATGACCTCTCTACTGGCGGGGGTTAGAGGATGCTTGGTCATGGTACGTGATGGGCCCAGAGCTGGATATCGCTCTTTACGAAATCACATGCACAGTTGTTACCCATGGTGTGACGAAAAGAGTCAGGATGTATGGATGGTCCCTAGGGGAGACCATGATATACACTTAATAAAATAATACAGGATTTTGTTGTAAGCTAAAAAGTGGATTTTTGGTGGGTATTGATAGATGCGTTCCTTTTTTGGAAAGGATGGGTGGCATATACTGATAGATGCTTTCTATTTTGGGAAATGATGGATGACGTATACGAACAGATGTGTTCCTTTCTGGGAAATGACGGTTGAATTTTATTTATTTATGCATATTGAGAACATGTTGATTGCCTCGTTTGTATGTTGTTTTCTTCATGTTTGGAGTGTTATTTAGATTGCTACTTGCTGAGATTCATGTCTCATATAGTGTTTCCTTTCCACCTATGATTCCATGTTATGGAACCATAGTCTTTGATGCAGTGGATGAGGCTGAAACCGTAGTCTTTGATTTGTTATTGTGGCTTAGAGGGTAGTTATTCCCCAATATTTTGATTTATCTTCTTATTGTTTTTATTTTCGGATGACTGTATAATCTCCTCTTGGAGAATTATTTTTGATTGGGTTGTAAACTTAAAGTCTCTAGTACTAGGAGCAAATTTTATTTTGTACACCTTATGTATGTTGCACACACTCTTTAGGAGCACTTGTTGATGGGGTGAATGACCCGTGTGATCATCATCTCGATGTTGTGAGTCCCTCTAAATCCCAGGGAGGAAGTTGTGGGCGCCACAACTAGTATATTCAATATAAAATTTCCATTCATTGATGTAGAGAAGGTCCTCAAAATAATTGTCTCACATGGGAATTCTGATATTACTATGTTAGCGGGAACTAAATAGGTGTTCTAGTTAAAATTGTAACTTTGTAGCAATCTTTAGTAAGCTTTTGTGAAATCCCAAATTTACGTATATTTTTATACATTATTTTATTCTTGTTACTGATTATTTTAATTTATCTTAATAATATTATTATTCGTGTTTTATTTGTTTAAAATATTTATTTGAGCTATTAATTAGTTAATATTGAGTTACGTATTTTTTTCTGGTACAATTCCTAGGTAATGTGAGGATTTACCCAGAGCTGAACTGTTCTGATACCACTTGTGACGCCTCCAAATTTCCCTTAAAATAACACGAGAATCGAGGCATCAGGATGATGACAACACGGTTCACACATCCCAACGACAAGTGCCAAACGTGTGTGCACACATGACATATATAAAATAAAAGTCGCAGCAGAGAATAAAGTCATTATCTAAGTACCAGCATTTTAGAAATATTTTACAAACTAATTTAACATAAATTCTCCAACAGGAGATTTAATACAGTCATCCGAAATACAAATTAAATAAATACATATTTATAAAAAGGAGAAAATAATTTCCCAAGATAACAATTTATGATAACAGCACATCAGCGACAGAACCGTTTCCTCAGACTCAGCCTCTTCAAAATTTGCATCCAAAAACTAAAATGCCAAACAAGGCATCGCAGTTAAGTATAACCCAAACAAACCACAAAATTTAAAATATACTTATGCAACAACAATAACCTCACACATGAACATGATACCAAATGTATGAATCTCAAAAAAATCATCTTTTTCAAAATAAATAAAATAACCACACATGCTAAAATCTCATTTTAATCACAATAAAATTTCAATAAAAACCATTCATCATTTCCCCAAAAATAATATCTGCAAATCCAATCATAGTGGGCGTTACGTATCGCCGTCTCCGATATGATATACATACATCACCAATCATATGATGTTACGTATCACCGTTTCTATTATGATTCATACACACTCATTTCATAGCGGGCATTACGTATCGTCGTCCCCGATATGATATACACACATCACCAATTATAATGGGCGTTACATATCGTCATTTCCATTATGATTCATACACACTCATTTCATAGCGGGCGTTATGTATCACCGTCCCCGATATGCAATACACACCCAATGACCATAACGGGTGTTACATATCGCCGTCCCCGTTATGTCATCCACACACTGCCAATCATAATGGATGTTACGTATCGTCGTCCCCATTATGACTTACACACACAATGACCATAATGGGCGTACGTATCGTCGTCCCCATTATGTCATCCACACACACGCTGATCACAACGAGCGTTACGTATTGCCGTCCCTGTTATGACTTAACCAAAACCATTAAAATCCATAAACTCAATAAAAATTCAATTTCCATTTTCAATACATGAATATCTAAAATCATGCAAAAATTCAATTTCCAAATATTTTCATGAGCATGCTTATAAATACACAATACATACGACCATGCACCAAATAGCCAACAACTGATAATTTTCAACAATGACCAACATAATATCTGTCGATGCAAAAATATATTTAAATATTAAAGTTTATTTGAAAAATACTTACAGCGGGTAAAAGCGTAAATCTTTGAGCAAACGTCATTCCGCAGCGCTCGTAGCGGTCACTTGTACGTTAGGCTAAAGTGCTCGGTTTGACACCAATATTTAGGGAGACACTCTTTGGAATGTGGAGAATCTCATGGAGATGGTGTTGTGGTGGCACAACCACCGAAAGGTGGCGGATCGGGCTCCAAAAGGGTGGAAACCCATTTTCGGGTTTGGGGTTGTACCGGGAAGGTGGGGCAGCGGTTATGGAAACTGAGCTAGGGGGTTGGTCGGCTGAGTAATGGGGTCTTTTGGTGGCGGAGGTGAGACGCACGGCGGCCAGACGGCGGCGCAGCGAGGATATACTCGTTTTAAGACCCGTTTCGGGTGGAGGAGAGAGGAGGAGTTAGGGTGGCTACCGACGGTGGGTTATGCTCGCCGGAGGGTGGGAAGTCTAGTGGTGGTGGTCGGAGGCCAAGGTGACCGGCGACGACATCGAAAAATGGGTAAAAGCCCATTAAACCCATTTTCGGGTATGTGCCGTGTGAGGGAGGTGGGGTGGCCGGAGGTGACACCTCCAGTACCGGTGGACTCGCCAACGGGTGGGGAGGCTGGCGGTGAGGGCGGTGAAGGGTGGCGGCCGGCGGGGGTGGCTGGGCTGTCTAAGGCCGAACGGCCAAAACAGAGGGGGGGGGGGAATGTCGCGCAGGTCTGGGGGGGAAGCAGGGGAAGAAAAGGAGAAAAAGAAAAGAAAAGAAAAGAAAAAGAAAAAAAGGAATAAGAAAAAGAGAAGGGAAAAGAAACAAAATCCAACTAGAAGAAAAATACAATAAATTAAATAAAAACTAGTTAAAAATACCACAATTTAATATAAATAAAATAAAATATTTAAAGCCTATCAATAAAATAAATTAAACCCAAGCGCAATTTAATTACAAAACGATAATTAATATAACAAAAACACATCAAATAAATTCACATAATAAAATAAAGAAATTTAATTCCAATCATTAAAATAATTATCTCACATTTTAATTAACACGAAAAAAATAATATAACTCAATATTAACTAATTAATAGCTCAAATAAATATCTTAAACAAATAAAACACAAATAATAATATTATCAAGATAAATTAAAATGATCAACAACGAGAAAAAAATAATGTATAAAAATACACGTAAATCTGGGATCTCACATTCTCCCCCCTTAAAAAGAATTTCGTCGTCGAAATTCACTCGGCTGCAACTAATAAAACTCCAATAGCTCACCTACCACATCACTTAATACTCACTCCAAGCATTAGCACAATCATCTATTTTCCTCAAACACAAATGGATGTTATTCTATCGTAACCGTATAGTTTCCAAATAATATTTCATCTCTAAGACTCCTGAGGTAGCCAATTAATCTGAACTCCACATGTACCAGAACCTTAGCCAACCTCTCAAAATTTTAATGTTCACTAACTCCATACAATAATTTGTGTCACCCTAAAGTAACTCCCAAGTTTATCTTCCCCACTTAACCATCAATAAGTATAAGTTACTCAACCAAAAGATAAATCTCCACTTACAACTATTATTCCAAAATTTCAAGTCACCAGTAATTCCTCAAAACCAGCACAAGACTTAAATCTTGTGGTTTGTTTGGGTTGTACTTACCTGCAATGTCTTGTTTGGCGTCTTAGAACAAATTTGTTCTATATGATCTCTAGCCTTGCCAACCGGCTCAGGCTATGTTAGTGTTTGTCAGTTCATAAGAATGAGATGAATGATGCCAGATTTTGGGTTAGACATTTTTTGTGCGGGTGTAACTTACCAATTGGAAGTTTCTTAGTTTCACTTTTAGTGTTGTAGGGATTTTTTTGGTTTATGGTGTTAGTTTATGACTTACCATGCAAAATGATTTTAATTTAATTTTCACACTACTAGATCTATGTGGTATATTATAGAGCCCATATGTGAATGAAGCAACTAGGTGTCTTAGTTGAATGCCCAAGAGTTTTTGTTCATTGGTGAAAATGGTCCAGCATATATTGGGTAAGTTCCTCTTATTGGCTTTCTCATCCAATACATTTAGCACAATGTATGCATAGATGATAGAGCTCCAAAGTAGATCGTTTATGTTTTACTTTACGCTGGTATTTATCTACATTAATCGTCTTATTCTTAAATATGTGCAAGTATTATATATGGGCTGTCATGCTCACAAACACATAGACAAGCATGTGAATGATCTGCCATTCTCGTCTATAGTTTTCTTCTACATCTTCTTCTTCTTCTTTTCTTTTCATGGCCCAATTGCTTTATATATGTGTGTAGGTATATATATATATGTGTGTGTGTGTGTGTGTGTGTGTGTGTGTGTGTAAATGGAACTAGTTTATTCATGCTATTATATTTAGTAGTGTTAGACCTTGCACTAATACTCATATGAAACTTTAGCTTTAATGTGGCCTCAAAAATAATAGTTAGATGTCCATTGTCTGAGGTCATTTATCACTTAAAAGGCTTGGTTTTTATTGGTTATAATGTACAACTTATATATATGTTTCAATTCTAAGTACTTCTTCAAGATTGGATGTTGTGTGATATCCTATATACTAGAGCTTTGCACACTAAATCACAAATTGAACAAAATAGGGAGGCAAGTCTTCACATTTGTCTCATAGAAAGCACATATCTATCATTTTTACTCTTAAATGATGTCATGACTTTATCTTTTATTATATTTTAACAATCTAGGTATACCTACTTGTCCATCTCATTTGAAGGGTATGTTATCTATTATTGGAAAAGTTTCCTTAATTGAGTAAAGGTACTTCCCACCAAACTCATTCTTTTGTAATTATTTCTAACTTGCCATGAAGAAGTTATATTTTGATTTTCATTATTTTATAATTTTTCGGAAGCTATTTGCTTGGTTAGTTTGGAAGAAGTGTCCGTTTATAGCTTGTGTTAGGGATTTAAATTATCAACTCTTTCAGCAACAAAAGTTTACAAAGTTAATGATTTTTATGGAATTGATATGCTTGTGCTATTGTATGAATTTTGCAGGTATGTTTTGCCATGCAAAATGAGTTTATATTTGTGTTAAGAAGATGCCAACACAAACATTGGTAGCAAAATGAGTTTATATTTGTAATGAGTTTATATTTTAGTGTATAGATCAAAGTTATTTTGATTGTGAATCTTGAGTTGGTGAAATTGGTAGCACAGCTAGGTTATGTTTGTTTGAAATTGTTATATAATATTTTGCTGAATTTGGATCAACCTTGCTTTCATATTTATGATTTTAGGCTTATATTATGCAATACTTTTTCTACTTTTAGACTCATTTATATATTTCATCGATTCTAGTCTATATTTTTTTTTTAAATTTTTTGTTTTTATTTACGGCAACATGTTGTGGCCGCATATATATATATATATATATATATATATATATATTTACCAATATAGTCCATTGTGGCAAAATTACTTGTAGAGGAAATGAATTATCGACCAAAATTATTGTCACAAATATTTTTTTGATTATGTCTCTTTATAGTAATTGACTTTTTGCAACCATATCGATTCGTCAATAAAAATATTTTCAACAAAAAAATTTGGCATTAACCTTTTCTATTGACAGTATACCTTTGTGGGAGATTAATTTTTGTGACAGCATAAGCTGCCACTATAATCTATTGTGGCGAATAGCATTTGTAGTATAAAGGAAATAGTGAGAAAAATTCTTGACGCAAAAAGTATTTTGTGGCAACATCTCAGTGCGGGAATTGAGTTTCTTGTGCGATGTTAAATGATCTGATAGAGGTGTTTCTGACAAATTATTTCCTCATTAGTGGCAATTAGAGTTGCCATAATAAGTAGAAATTTGTGACAAAATTAGACTTTTGCCAAAATCTTGCTTAAATTGGCATTTTTTTATCTACAAACGTGCAGCGATGATATTTTGCCAGAATTTTTTTTTTGCAGCAATTTTTTATGCTTATTGTCGCAAAAGTCGTCGCGGCAAAAATCTAATATTGTTGTAGTTATCAAAGAAATTTTTATTTATGAAAAAAAATGACAATAATATTGAAATAAAATAATGGAGAGCAATGAACAAAGGAAGTTCTCTGTACTGATACTGCCAAATGGGGAGTGTTTCTGTTTGCACAAGGAAATATCACCTACAGCCTACATGAAGTATGCATCAACCTGCAATTTATGGATTCAATTAAGTGGGTTACTTGGGTCCAATAAACTTGGTCCAAGCTTCTCAAACACCTAATAACACCATTAAAATGCATTCAAAGCAAGGTTCCTATTTAGTTCACAGTTGTATAAATAAGGTGCATATGAACAAATTGATAAAGCAGTGCTACACTTAATTTGAAAAAACCATGTAATCTTCATGAATATAAAATAATCAAGTTCAAAAGAATCTTAAGACTTGCATACTAACATATGCAACAACAAAAAACAAAATACCATATAAGAGGTGAGCCATCCCTAATAGGAAAAGCAAGTCCTTATTGAAAAACCCCTTAATTATAATATCCATTACATGCTGCATTACATATAATAATTAAAAATAAGAGGTGAGCCATCCCTAATAGGAAAAGCAAGTCCTTATTGAAAAACCCCTTAATTATAATATCCATTACATGCTGCATTACATATAATAATTAAAAATCTTGTGAAATTCATTAACTCTTCATTTATCATTAATGAGAAAATATTATAAATATTACTAATAGTGGTCTGCGCATACCTTCTGTAATGCCCCGGTCCCGAAGGTCCAGAGAGTTCGGTCATTTTTCTCAAATCATCCCAAAACACCAATTCATATATTCCAAATTCTCCAATAACCAACTAATATAAAAAGGACACTCCATAATTAATTAACAAATATTTATGAAACTCTCCAAGAAACTAAACATAAACTTTAATAAAATCAAATGACTTCAAATACTTGCCACAATCCAAAACTTGACATACTAGAAATATCAATGAAGATAAATATTTACTAAGACTAAAAAAATGTATCCACGAGCACTTATTCTCCTATGATCACCAAGCCTCTCTAGTAATGGCTACCCTTGCTGATAATGCACTGAATCATCTCAACTATCTGAAAAAATGTAATTAGAGGAGGGGGGTGAGTTATCCACAACTCAGTAAGCAAAGAACATATACTAGTGTGCAAACATGAGCATTTACCAAAATTCAGAATGCAGAATAAAATATTTCTTACTTTTCAGAAACATGCGGAAGCAGATTACATTATCAAAAATCAGAGCGAAAGTTTAATATAAACGGAAACAGAGAAAAAAAAATCCTTTTGGCATAGCATAACTGAAACGTCTTATCAAAATATAAATACCATGTTTAACCCCCGTGGTAGGGTTGTGCAAACCTCGGCGGCCAACCGAGCAAAAACAGAATGTGAATCTCCCCCTTATTATTCTCGGAAACCCGAGTGTGCACACAGGAAAGACCACGCAGAAAACCACTTTGCAGCCAAAGTGGGTGCACCGGAAACAGAATAGTTGGTACCAACCCAGGACTAAACAAAGCAAAACAGAACCAGAATGTCATGCTAGAGGTTTCAGAAATCATATCATATCATACCCGAGTACAGAATTTTTCCAAAACAAGAACAGAATCAGATCATAATTATCATTTATACAGAATTTTCATATTCGCTCTTTTTCAGTTCGAAAAATAGAATGCAACAAAAATAGCTCATGTCTACACCAGTTCATGCCAGAAAATATTTTATTCTTATACGATTTCTTATGCATATGCGAAACAAAACTGAGGTGATTTCAAAATTTCTTTTCGTAACTAAAACATGCATATTTTTCAAAATAAAACCCAGTTCATATTTTTAATGTAAAGTCTAGTATAGGAACCCCGCTTACCTGAATTTCTTAGCTTCTCAAAATTTATCTCCACACGGCTGAACAAAATTAGTCGCCACCTATAAAATAATCACATAATTTCCGTAAACTTCTAAATGATTACAAACTTCCAAAATAGACCCTGAGATATAAAAATCCAATATTTTTCCTTAACATCTAAACATCCTCGATATCCCGAATAACAATTCTCCTCAAAATACTAGAATTCGCTAAACTTCTCTCAAACCTTATAGTAAATTTCTTCAATACCTCGATCTTCACTTAATAAAATATTACAAGGCTCAAACAATTTTAAAGATGTATCCGAAATAATATAGAGTTCGAAATCAAAAATAACAATTTAAAATAGAACTCGAACCCAAACCAAAACATTTAGTTTCAAAACAATTTTACAAACGCTCAAAACTAAATGAATCCGAAATATAGAATTAAGATTTATTGTGATACCCCATATAATAAGGATAAGGGTGGGTGGTGTATGGGATCCCACATTGCTTGGGAAAGAGAAGTTCTTACTCTTTATAAGGTTCCAATGGGGCTCCAATTGTATCATTGACTAGTCCTTTTGGAGTATGGGCTATGTGGTTTGAGCCTTCCATGGGAGCATTACAAATGGTATCAGAGCTTATCCCAACCAGAAATGTGAGACTTGAGCCGTGCCACCTACGAGGAACAGGACCGACGAGGACGTCGGGCATTTAAGGGGGGTAGATTGTGATACCCCATATAATAAGGATAAGGGTGGGTGGTGTATGGGATCCCACATTGCTTGAGAAAGAGAAGTTCTTACTCTTTATAAGGTTCCAATGGGGCTCCAATTGTATCATTGACTAGTCCTTTTGGAGTATGGGCTATGTGGTTTGAGCCTTCCATGGGAGCATTACACCTTCAGCCAAAACTAAGATCATCACATGCACTTGTTCATTTATAGATGTTCAGTTAAATGTCCGCAACCATTCATTGCAAACATATCCCATTACAAACATTATAAATAGCCGTATCAAACATCTCATACTTGTCCACATAAATCATAGCAACCATGCATTACAATATACGTTCAGATAACTATTATATACATTATATTACCAAGCTATAGGAATCTAGACAACACAAATAGCACTTATTTGCCACTTTAATATTTCTTACACAAACATCTAGTCATGTACTAATTTAACAGAGGTGTCAGTAATTCTCATGATGTACTATATATGTGCACCAACATTAAAATCAGTTAACCTCACAACGCACACTATATAGTCATTGGGAAGTCATCTGCAAAAAGATATTATTAAGGATTTAGATGAATAAGTGAAGCAACTATATGCTCAACAACACTGTTAAATAAGGACATAGTAAATTAGGTTCATCTTCAATCTTTCAACCTGTGAAATTAGAGCAAACCCATTTTTATCAACATTATAAATTACACACTAATCCACATTTGAATAGGGATGTTTTATTCCCTACACTTCCAACATAAGTTATATCACTTGTCCTAGTCTCAGAGGAGGCCAAGGGAGAGATGCATAAATTATATCATCTCAGAGCCTCATTTGGTAATAGATGAGCAAGGTTTGTTGGAGGTTGCAACCTTAGATCTTCTCCTAAATTTCCCAACAATTAATGAACCATACATCCAACCACAAGATAAAAAATAAGACAAGATTATATGATCAAAATCACAATATATATAGGAAAACACAAAGGCTTCCCCTTCATACCCCTCAAGAAAACCAAATTGTATTCATTGATGAATGCAATCAGGCTAGGATTTTTTGAAAATGCGGGAGGTTAGGGAAACAAAGAGATAACGAGTGAGAAGTAAAAAGTGGGCGGAAGGTTAAAAGCGTTAGGGTTAGGGCTTTCTGGAGATGGGGAGAAGGAACAGAGCCAGTGAGAGAAAAATGAGCAGAGCGCAACAGAAATATCAAAGGAAGAAAGGCTACATTGTAGTGACAACTACTTCTGTGTTTTAATTCAAAACTTATTGTGATGACAACTAATGGCTGGAAAAATCCTACAAGTCACTACAATAACTCATACATCCAACTTATGCAATTTTATGCCCGGCTCTAGAAATTGCCGCCCAGTAAAATACTTGTTACAATGATAAAAACCATCACAATAGCTTTCAAGTCCCTGTAAAAGATTGCGCAGTGAATTAACCCTTAGCATTTCCCAACTTCTTAATTGAATTCTACAACGAAATAAAATTTGTTGTAGATAGGTGCCTTTTGCCATGATTTTTGTTGCAGCTAAATGAAAATTGCCGCAAAAGGCTACATTGTAGTAACTGTTGGATCACGAGATTAGGAGTTGAATACATGCATGGGGAGAATATCTATGTCATCTTAGAATTAGTTTCGACATCGCCGTACCCATACATTAATATTAGGAAATAGGAGGAGCAGTTCCTTTCTCGTTTAGAAGTTACTTGAGATCAATTAGGTCGGGGACCAACTAGTGGAATGCTAGCGAAAAGATGGGAGATGTGGGATCATTAATCAAACATGCATGAATTTTTTCTTGAAATATGAAATGCGACTATAATATTTGGTTAAAATCGAGCCCTATCGTTTTTGTAATAACCCGTTTATATATATATATATATATATATATATATATATCCCTAGGAATAGATTCATTTAGAAATTTAATATTCTTAAGGGAATTTTAGGAAAGCTATGGTAATTGAGAGGAATATTTAAACTAGAAACACCTTAAGTAATCATTGAAATAAGGAGAATTATGATCAAATATTTTATTTTTTTTAGAGAATAAATTAGAATATTTTAGCTTTCATCTATAGAATAATTCTATCAAGGAGATTAAGAGGAAAATTTGAGAAATAGGAAGTGGAGTGGAAAAACACTTAGATAGCCTAAAAGTGGGTTCTCGAATTAGAAGAACATGTTTCGGTAAATTGATGATATCTCTCTCATATGACCTATCATTTATGTGATTCAAAAGCCTATGGATCACTAAGAGAAGTATCTAAAACTTTCATGTTTGGATATTTTGAAGAAGCGAAGTGTATCAATGTGTTAACTGGGCTGGAAGTGGACTGATCAGATTTGAGCGTAAACTGAAGCCCGAAAATAAATCAAATCACCGACCTACTTTAGGAGCCTCAATTTGATTGGTTTTCTACATTTTTATCTTCTAGATATGTGTAAAAAGGTTTGTATATGGTGGTGGAAGAGTTTCTAGAAGAAAATGTTTTTATAATCATGGAAAAAGTGGGAACAAAATCTGATTAGAGGAGAACCAACCAAACCAGCCAACTATCCCCTCCATTCTTAACCAATTGTCAACCAAGCCTTAAGGGGATTCTTTTAAGAGGTCCTAAGGGTGTCAAGAAGGTTTGGAATATGTGGCAAAAGGTGAAAAAAAGAGGTAGAAATCGTGGGAGCCAGCTAAAAGCCAAGTGGCTGGACTGATTTCATCCAAGATATTTCCAGATTTTGTTAGATGTTTTTTTATTTTGATTTTTTTTTTTATCTATGTGTTGTAATATCTTTTAACCATTGATCTGGGATTATTTTAGATATGGAGGAAGCCTAAATTTGAGATGAAAACCTTAGGAAATCATGAGATTTAGGGGTGATAATAAGGCCTAAGGCTTAGGAGGTACAAGTCACACATTCAGCCAAAGGGGTTGCTGAAATACCCCTGCCCTTTCCAGCCCTTAAGCAAAGTTTTCCCTCCTATAAATAGACCCTTAAGCTTTCCTTTGCTTCCTTTTAGAGAATTCACACAAGTTCTTTGAGAGAAAACTAACAAAAATAGAAGAAATTGCACTCACAACACACACACATCAAAAAGAAGCCAAGTGAGAGTCTTGGAGAGAAGTGTGGTGCAAAACCAACTCAAAACTACTCTTTTAGCCTTAAAAAAAATTGTAAGTGCATTTATTAACATACTCTTGGTTTGGTATAAGTGGCTTAATTTTAGATTTATTTTGATGCCTATTTGATGCTTGTTTAAGCTTATGCATCATGTATGAGGTAGCTTAAATATTTTGATTTGTGAAGTAATTTTTGTTGTGGAAAAATACTAGGAAAAATTTTAGTAACTTATGAATATGTTTTATGATCATATAATAAGAGGAATATGTGAAAATATGAGGCCATGATATAGAAAAAATTGAAAGAACAACCTTAGTATCTTTCGGACCTCAAGGAGGTTGAGTTAACAGAATAACCCTCTTATAGTAAAACAATCATAACTTTTTAGTGGGAAGTCAAAATTGAGTGATTAAAAAGGTTATGGAAAGATAAGCCAGATATATACAATATTTTTGTTTTAATTTTTAAGATATAAGAATTCTATGAAAGACGAAATTGAGAATAAGTGACAGAACAAAGTAAGAAACCCTTGAAAAATGAAGATTTTCTTCACTTTTAAAACTTCTAGTGAATGTTTTGAATGAGTTTTTTTAACAAATATGATAATTTTGGATACATAATATATTAGGATGATTTTTAATAATTATTATCTTAAAATAATAAAATAATAATAATAAAGTTTTATATAGATAAAGATAGTTCAAGAAATAATTAAAAATAATTAAATTAGGGAATTATGCAAATTTGTGGGCTTGAGTTGAATATAATAAAAGGAATAATAACTAAGGATAATTTCTATAAGATTTCGGTCCGCCCCTTGATTTAATAAAATTTAATAATTTATTTAATTGCATACGTATTATTTGCTAAGCTTTGACGTTACGCATTTAAGTGACGTATGTGCATGTAAACTTTCGTGATGTACTTTTCTATGTCATATGCTTTACGAAAATAGAAAGCATGCATGTCACAAGTCTAAGGTTGAATGTATATTACAATTCGTCACATATGTATCGTCACAAGTCACGACGTGTATTTTAAGAGAATACGATAAGAAAAACGTTAAGAAAAAGTGATAAGTTAAGTGTCGTGTCACGACGGGGACGGCGATACGTAACGCCCGGATGACTAACATGACTAGCGGGGACGGCGATACATAACGCCCGCTATACTAAGTAATTTCGTGTCAGGACAGGGATGACGATACGTAACTCCCGAAAGATTGACACGAGGCTCGTCAGGACGAGGACGGCGATACATAATGCCTGAAAGATTAACACGAGACTCGTCAGGATGGGCACGGCGATACATAACGCCCGAAAGATTGATGAGCTTATGTATGGCTAAGCTGGCGCGTCATGCTAAGAAAATCCGACGGCGACAGCGATACGTAACGCCCGTTGAGGTGATGAAATACGTATGACCCACAATATTACGAAAGATATTACAAGTAATAAGAATTTAAGTATAATAAGAATAGGTCCGTAGAGAAAATAACAGCCAATCATTTGATTGTCACTCATACGCATGAAACACATAAGTTAATTCATATGTTATATATTTATCATGATCTTGTCATGTGTTTTATGTTGTACTTTATCCATACCTTGTTATGTTATAAGTGTACTTACTGAGATTTCTAAGGAAATCTCACTTTTATTTGTTTGTGTCTTTCTGAAAAATTTAATTATTATACAAGACCATATGACGGACAAGGGAAAAGCCCCTATGTCTCAGGGAGCTCAGAAGCACCCTGATGGACCTTCTGATTGTTCTCTTTTTGATTTTTTTGACTCTCCTGTTATGGATATCTATGATCGACCGATGGGGATATAGAGACACGATGCATCCGCTTTCTCCGGGGAGCAAAGACGTATCGGATGCTGTCTGACATTAGGTTTAGATAGAATGTTGTCCATGTGTAGGGTTTACGCAACTCCATATGGGCAATATCTTCATCGGGACTTTTGTATTAGTCTGGATAGGTTTCGTTATGGGAGAGAGTTTCAAAAGTCAAGAAGGAACCGAGGTGGTTCTAGTGTGGTAGTTGGATAGATATGTATTATTATTAGAAGACTGAGAAAACAAAATAAGTTATGTATAATAGTACAATCTGATGTTATAAATGTGACAATGTGAATATTATAGTTATATTTTACCATGTGATCACTAGTTTATTTTACAAATTTTTTTTTAAACCACTTTTCGATGGAAGACTCATTATACATGATAGTAAGAATAGATATACGCATTTTAAGATCGATACGTATGGAGTAAGTAGCCTAGTGTTACTTACTCAGACTTTCCAATTTACATTAATACCCTTAGCGTAAATTGAGGGTGTCTCAGTTTTGATTAGTTATGTGTCCATGCAGCATGTATGCGTGATTTGTACCCCTAAGTAGTGGGGTTGATATATACACTTAACAAAGCCAGGAGTGAGGAGATTAATCTAAGTCTCGATTAATCTAGGTAGGGGTGTTCACCTGACCCAACACGTTAACAGCCTTCCGACCCAGTGCAATAATAGTCCATCCCAATAAGCCGATTACCAACCCAATAGCCTTATCAGACAATCGGGTATTCTATTTCTACTTTCATTTCTTCTTCTTCTCTCTCTCTCCTCTACAAGTTTTCCTTTTTAATTGTACTAGTGCTGATTCAAAATAATTAATGGGTTGAACAATTTGGTCAAAAATTTCGAAATTAAAACATGCATGTCGAAAATACATACAGCAAAAAAAATTATTTGGTCCAGCAAGTATATATAATTAAATGGATGATTAGTACTGAACTCTCCGAACCCTTTCATGCTTTCATTCAAATTATTTTTCCTTTTTAATTGTACTAGTGCTGTTTCAAAACAACTAATCGGTTGAACAAGTTTTCCTAATTAAAGTAGTTGCACTAAAATTTCATGATAATTCTGTCTAAATTGTTCACAGCTAATCAAAATGAAAACAAATAAATTGTCCTAAAAAAGTAGTTGATGTGACGCCTCCCAAATTTCTCTTAAAAGAATACAGGAATCGAAGCGTAGGGATGGTGACAAAATAGGTCACACATTCCCAACGTCAAGTACTAAGTGTGTGAACACGTGACTCACATAAGTAAAAGCAACAGATGATTGAAGTCAATAACTAAGTACCCGAATTTTTAAAAATATTACAAATCAGTTTAATACAAATTCTCCAATAGGAGATTTATTACAGTCATCTGAAAGACATTATAAAAAAATACATATTCATAAAAAAGGGAAAACATCTCCCAATATAACGAATTATAATAATAGTACATCAATGGCGGAGCCGCCTTTTCAGGCTCAGCCTTCTCAAACTCTACATCCAAAAAACTATGATGCCAAAATGACATCGCAGGTAAGTACAACCCAAACAAACCATAAGATATAAATAAATTCATGCAACAACAATACGCATGAACATGACATCAAATGCATGTACTTTAAAATTATCTTCCTCAAAATAAATAAATTAAACACACGCCAAAATCCAATTTTGGCTCAAGATAAACTCCAATAAAAACATCCATCATTTTTTCAAAAAATGATACATGTAAATTCTTTAAAACCATAATGATTTTCCTAGAAAATAGTCCACATAAAACCAATAATCAAAACCCGCCATTTTTCCAGAAATGGCCTCAACATCCATTTTATTAACCGTATGCACCATAATCTCCCTTAGGGACCATCCGTATACCCTGGCTCTCATCATCACACTGTAGGTAACGACCATGCATGTGACTTCGGAACGGGCGATGCCTAGCTAACCACGCCCAGCACGTAACATGACTAGGCATCCCCTAGCCCCCGCCAGCAGAGGAGCCACGGAGTCGGCACGAAAAGCGTTACCATCCCGTTCGATTTCGTTGTCGCTTGGCGACAACCCAGGGGACATCACTCAGTATCTTCCACTCCCGAGTGACCAGAAGAGTTTCACCGAGATAATGTCTCATCTCGGCTTAGGGTCATGGTATACACGCACCCGAAAACAATTTACACATGAAAACCCGATTTCCATTTCCAACACATGAACATACGTGCACTATGCAATGCATACAGCTGACAAAATAACCAACAACCAATAAATCCCAACATCAACCAAACACATAGTTGTTAATGCAAAAATATATTTAAATCTTAAAGTAAATTTGGAAAACACTTACAGCACTATAATATAATTTTCACAGCATCACCGAGGTGCAAGCGACGGCAGCAAAGCAACATAACAGTGCAAAACGGACAACGGCCGTGGGTTTCAAAAAACTCAACTTTTGAACAAAGAAAAATGAAGACTTTGGATAGCTAGGAAAGGGCTTAAAGGTGTTGGTGAAATGAATGGTGGTGGTGGTTCGCCGTAGGTGGCGGTGTGGGTGGCAATAGGAGGCCGAATAGTATAAAATAGAGATGTAGCTCAAGGGAGCTCAAGGGTGGCGGATCGGGGTTGAGGAAGATTGGGTTAGGTAGTTGGGAGGCCGGTGGTGAAGTGGCGAAGAGATGGTGGTCGGTGGTGGAGCAACGACGGCGCTGGAGCACTTAAAGACCATAGCTTGGAGGTGGGTATGAGGGCAAAAAGCGGCACGGGTTGGGCTAAAAATGAAGAGGGCTGGTCACCGGCAGGTGGTGGAGGCCATGAGAGTGGTGGTGATGGCCACAGCCGCGCATGGCGGCTCTGGGTGTAGAGGGAACTAAACGGCGAGGGAAGAGGGAAAGGGACGCGGGTTGGGAAGGGAAAGCAGGGGAAAAGAAAAAGAAAAGAAAGAAGAAAGAGAAAGAGAAAAAGAAAAGAAAAAGGAAAAGAAAAAAGAAAATGAACAAGAAATAAAGACTAACTAGAAATAGAACACAATAAAATAAATTAAAAGTCTAATAAAAACACTTCAATACAATATAAATAAAATAAAATATTTAAAACCCAACAATAAACTAATTTAAACCAAATACAATTTAATTATAAAACAATAATTAATATAAAGAAAACACATAAATTAAAATCACATAATGAAATAAAAAAATTTAATTCCAATCATTAAAATAATTACCTCACATTAAAATTAATAAAGAAAACAATGCAACTCAATATTTAAATATAAAAATAACGTAAAACTAATATTTAACTAACTAATAGTTCAAATAATAATTTAAACAAATAAAACTCAACCAATAATATTATTAAAATAACTTAACACAATCAACAACAAGAATGAAATAATACGTAAAAATACACAAAGTTTGGGATCTCACAGTTACACTAGCATGTGCCAAATCAAACTCAAGTCAATGAAATAACTCCAATATCTAATCAGTTTACATCCATTGAAACCAAACTTCTTCCTTTAAAGTAGAACCCCATTGTATCTAAGAAATGAATCAGTGATGAAAAGTGCCCAAGATTTCCTCATCCCTATATAAATGGAACCTACACAAAACCCACATACCAAAAACAATCCAAAATTGAAACAAATAAAAAAAAACCAAATAAATTTATTAAGAAACTCCCAAGATAATGTAGTTACATGCACATGATTGTGTACGATGGGCTATGATAAAGATGCTTGAATTCTAAACTTGACGGAATATTAGAATATGTCTCTGGAAATGGAATTCTAGTACTTGATAGAATTTATGAATACTGACATATTGTTTCCAAGTACTTCAAGTAGTCTTTAATCAACCTCATTCAAAATATTCTTCAAAATTATCTCTACACGAAACAAAATTTTATGTTAAACATATAATTAATTGAAAGAACTAAAATAAAATATTATTCAAATATGAATTTTACCGATTTCTAACTTGTAGCCTTCAGCATCTTCATTTATATCTTGGGAGTCATAATTAATGGTGAGAGCTAGCAACCAGTTTTGTGTACAGATAAGACTTTCAACTATTTTTGGGGCCAATGAACTACAAAATGAATCTAAGACAGGACTTTCAGCACTAAACGCCGACTCAGAAGCAACAGTATATACGAGAATAGTTAACATATCTCGAGCTATTTTGGCAATAATCAGAAATCTGGCTGAGTTCATCTTTTACCGTAGTAAAATATCAAAGTTGAGTGTCATTCATTCAATACTTTCCATAAAATATTTATCCATTTCTGTTTTGGACTCTTCCACAATTATTGATGACTTATATTTAAAATACATATATAATATATTCTCATTATCGGCACAATAAGTGTTACTTTGAGTCTTACCTATACTTGATTGGCCCTTACTTGAACCTATACTAGATTTTGAATATTAGTTATACATCTGCTCAAGAATCTTCCTTAATCAGTCAATAAGTTTAGACCCTCGCTCATGGCCAATAACATTTGTAAAACAAAATTCCAAAAAGTCCAACTTGTTGCGTAGATCAAACATAGCTGCCATGAACAACATTTTATTCAATTTACCAAAATCTTCCTAATACTTATCATATTTCAACATCATCTTCTCCAACATGGATTTCAACATATTGCTCTCACTGTTTTAAAATTTTTTCAAATGGTTATCAATTGCAAATATTTCTCTTATGAACAAATTTGAAGTTACATCAACTGAACCTGAAATCTGCAGATTCATGTCATAAAAAATCTTCAAATATCATACAAAAACTAGGATGGTTTCCCAATCTTGTAAAGTTAGTACTTCTTGTTTAACCTCATGTAAATATGGGACAAAATCGCTATCTTCATTTTGCAACACCTCTAACGCTACATAATATTTTAGAGCCACACTCAACATTAGATATATTGAATTCTACCTAGTTGGAACATCAAGACAAAGAAGTCCACCATAAAAAATATTTTGTTTCTCTACACATAACATGAACTTGTTAAGCCTTGCAGGGGAAGACGTTACATATTTAGTTGCATGGCGAATCTTCACACCTGATATATTAATTTCTGTCAAACCATCTTAGACAATGAGATTCAAAATATATGCACAACATCTTATATGCATAAACTCCTTATCTAATACCATGCAATTCCTAGATGAAATGCCCCGGTCCTGCAGGGATCGGAGAGTTACATTCTATCACATACAATCAAATTCAACACTATAAGTAAAGACTCCAAGTTTTCAAATATCATATAAAACTTGGTCTTAAAATCCACTTCCTCAATATCACCAATTCTAAAAATACTAAGTCGTCAGAATACAATAATATTTCTTTACTAAACTTTATCAATATTCCTCTAAATTCTCTATGCTTAATCAACCATTTTTAAGTCATTTTACCCAATACTTCATAATCCAATCATTAGCTGGAATATCTAAACTCATCTGAAAAATATTCAGAAATAAGGAGTGAGCTATCAACTCAATAAGCGGATGACATATACTAAAGTGCAAATATGAGCATTTACAAAATAAAGTATGAAAAACAAACACATTTTCAAATATAACAAAGTAATAATTTGGCATAACAAACTGAGCATCATCATCATATTACAACAGAGCATCCTACAGAGTAGAGACTATGTTTAACCCCCGTGGTAGGGTTGTGCTAATCCCGGTGGCCAAACCAGGCAGAGGCATAGGTGAATCTTTCTCTTAATCATTCTCAGAACCCCGAGTGTGCACACAGGAAAGTCCACATAAAACCACTTTATTTCCAAAGTGTGTGCACTCAGAGACAGAGAAGTTGGTACCAATCCAAACAGAGCAGAGCAGAGACAAAATCAGATACAAAATTTGAATACCATGCCAAAGGTTTTCAAAGTCACTAAAATAATACGGAGTTCTAAAATATTTTTAGATCAATCTCACAAAAACAAAACAGAGCCAAAGTATCTATATAAATTAATGCACAAATTTTCAAATAATCAATATTCATCTTTTTCACATTTCATAAATAATATGACAAAAATTAAACTCGTGTCTATACAATGCATGACAGAAACATTTTTCTTTCTTTCATATAAGTTTCACGAGTAATGCAAATAACTGATTGAGATTGGTTTTTCTCAAGTTCTCATTTCATAACAAAACATGCACAACTTTTTTTTTTCTTCAGAAAATCAACCTCAGATTACATTTGGAATAAAACCAAACATCTGAACTCTGCTTACCTAAATTTCTTAGCTTTTCATAACTTTTCCTTAAGAATGACAAATCAAATCATTCGTCACCTATAAAATAATTACGTAATTTTCATAACTTTTCAATCAAACCTATAATTCAAACATTTGAGCCTAAGATGCTACAATCACCTTTAATAAAAGTCTAAAGTCCTCGAAAACCTAAAATATCATAAATGCCCAAATTCTTTGATATCCACCTAATAACTCCGCTCATTAAATTCTAATTTATTGAATATTGAGATATGACTCTGAAATATAAAACTAGACAACATAAATATAACGAAATCTTTAGAAGCAGAAAACTAGAATTTTGCTTACATAGAAAAAAAATTCTTTTAAAAGGATATAAAAAAATCTTGTATTTACTGATTACCTTAAAAGATAAATTATATTTAGAAGAAAATAATATTAATAATAATATAACCCAATCCCTGTTTATTTATCCGCGTAAATATATAGTGAAAATAAAACTTCACAACACAAAACTAGATTTAATACAAAACTTAGTTTAGTAAATACTGCTTGACCCTTAGAGGAAATACGAAAACAAAAGGAACTCGGAAGTTTTAAACTTCCAGATCAACCATGAGGCCCAAACATGCTCACCGTGGGGAAGGAGTTGCGATGGAAACGGGTGGCAGAGGTGAAAACGCTGGAGATCCAGGGAGGCGCGAAAAGAACGCCGGACCTAGGATGGCGATAGGTGTCCGGCTGCATGTCAGGTGGTCGAGTGGAGGAGGTTGGCCGCAATTGTGTTGGTCATGAGTGCTTGCTTGCTGCTCTGTTTTTAATGACTAAAACAGGGGACCACTTGGACGAGGAGAAGGCTGTGGGCGGTGATTTTACGTTTGGGTTGGTGAGGTTGGCTGGACACGGTGGTGTAGGCAGAACCGTACATAGAAAGAGAGGCTAGAATGGGTTCTCTTATGGTAACTTGTGATGGTGCCCATTAGCCGACAGTGAAGGATCTCACGGGAGGAAAAATTACAATGCTGCTAAAAGATTGGATGGGCGACAGTGGCTTGCGGTAAGGCTTGGGCAGTGGCTGCTTTCCCATGGTTATGAAGTTAAGGGGGTGAGCAGTGGCTCGCTAATTCATCTGTGAAAGCCACAGGTTGTCAATAATAGTGGTTGCGTGAGAAGGCTGGCGACGTTGCAGCAACGAGTGATGGCCCTCGTTACGGTGACTGCAAGGAGGTTTTCAGTAAACAAGAAACTCTAAGAGAGAGAGAGAGAACCGAGAGTAGGGGTGGGTTCTGACTCCGATGGAGTCGGAGTTTGGAGTTTCTGACTCCAATTCCGAGTCTCGTTGGAGTCCAAAATGGCCTCCGACTCTGACTCTGAAATGGATTCAGAATTTGACTCCAATCGGAAGTAGGATGGTGCCTAGTTACTCTGTTGCCGACGAAACGGTTGATACCACCATCAACTTCGCACCAAGCATTCTTCGTCAATGCCTCTGAATCCAAGATCCTAAATAAGCAACTCTCTAGAGTGCGATCAACGGGCAACCCAATAAGCAACTCTCTAGAGTTCGATCAACGGGCCACCCAACAGCCTCATCGACGTTTCGAACCCGGTCGTCACACTCTCCATCTCCTCCAAAATCGATCCATTATCCTCTCCAGCCTCGACCCCGCCGCCTTCGCTCTTCTCTACCAGATCCTTCGTCTTCAACCACGCCTGACCCAAATCCCCAATCTTGGCATTAAAATCAGCATCGAGAAGAATATTACTGGGTGACGTCTAGAAGAATGTAGGGATAGCTGGTTAGGGTTTTTGAAGGTTGAAATGAATATATATCATCATCTAGATGACGTCGTTTAAGGTAGTCTGGTGTGAAAATTTTAAAACGGCAAAAGCAAGACTCACAACTTGAACCCAAGAGCAGATACACGATGCAAAGATAAAAACTCATTTACCACTAGGCCATTTAAGCATCCGGTATTTATTTCACAACATATAATATATAATATATAAATGTCGGAGTTCGGAGTCAGAACTCGAAACCCCACAGGGCTCCGGCTCCAATTCCGAACTCCGACTTCTGGAGTCAGAGCCACTCCGACTCCGACTCCGACTCCGACTTCCAACTTTGATCGGAGTCAAAATCAAAGCGGAAGCCAGCCAAAAGTCGGAAGTCGAAATCTTTGCACACCCCTAACCAAGAGTATGAAAGATATGAATATAGAGAGTTTGTTGATAAGAGAATTGAAAAGGGAGAACCAGATTGTAGAGGCCTGGGGGTGATGAAAAATTGGTGGAGTGATATTCGGAGATGAGAAAACTGAAATAGAAAACAGCCTGGAAAGGAAATCTGTAGAAGGAGACTCCCGCCAAAACGACATCGTTCTAACATTTTTGGTTGGCTCAAAATGGTCTGGGCCTATGTTGCCGATTGGGTCTTTTGGGGCAAGGCTGAGTTGCGGGTTTGGTCTTTGAGCTGGGTATTATTCTAGACTTGACAATTTTTCTCAAATAATCAACGGTCGTGTTGTTAGCAGATGCATTATCTACTATAATTGTAAAAAAATAATAATTTATACTCCATTTAAGTACGGATGACTAAATCTATTTTCCTATTATGATCTCTTTGTGATCAGAAACTTTCTTAAAATGTATTATTCTCTTATGCAAGGTCCAATCCTCATCAACAAAATAGGTTGTTGTGTACATATAGTTAAAATTTTGAACTGATGTTCACATATTAGTAGTAATGCAAATTTTATAATCAGATTCCAATAAATTTTCATACAATCTCATATAACAATAATGCGAGAGGGGATTGAAAATCTAGACTCAACTACGACTATAAAATCTTGAAAGACTTCTAATTCTACAAACTAAACGGTAACTCATCCTTAATAATTATTTTCGCTACTACCAACCGTAATTTTTGTTCATTGTACTTAACAGGTCCAACACTATTACTGCTAGTTGTACCATCCACTCCCTTCTTATTAACCCCGATTGTTTTTTATTGAGGGTTATCCCTTCCAATCCCAATAGCAGCATGCAAGGCTTTACATGTTTGAATATGATCATTCTACTTTGTCTTTTATGATAACATAACAAAACATTATCACAATAATTGCATATGTCTTTAGGCTCATTAGGATTCTCATCATCCCTTGTAAAGTGTTATCACACATCTGATCTGGTCCTTCTATTTTTTTAATAGGAGGACGAACTTAAGGACTGGTTATTTGACTATCCGAAGTTGGAGGTAGAGTGCTATCCAAATGAATGGGCATTCATGTGAGATCCTATATTTACGTATATTTTTGCATATTATTTTATTCTCGATGTTAATTATTTTAATTTATTTTAATAATATTATTAGTCGTGTTTTATTTATTTAAGATATTTATTTGATCTATTGATTATTTAATATTAGTTTTATGTTGTTTTTATAATTAAATATTGAGTTACGTTGCTTTCCTTATTAATTTTAATGTGAGGTAATTATTTTAATAATTGGAATTAAATTCCTTTATTTTATTATGTGATCTTAATTGATGTGCTTTCTTATTATTAATTAATGTTTTATATTTAAATTATTCTTTAAATTAAATTAGTTTATTGTTGGACTTTAAATATCTTATTTGATTGATATTGAACAGTAGTATTTTCAATCGACTTTTATTTAATTTATTGAATTTTTTCTAGTTAGTCTTATTTTTTTCTTCTTTATCTTTTTTCTCTTTTCCTTTTCTTTCCTTTTCTTTTTCTTCTTTTTCCTTTCTTTTCTTTCCTTTTTCTTTCTCCCTGTTTTTCCCCAGACCCGCGAGCCCCCACCCCTGCTTCCTCTCTCCCGCCAGCAACACCGCCCAGCCCACGACCCTCCCCACCCGCTGGCGAGTCTAGTGGTACCGTCGGTGTGCTCCACGGCCATTCCACAGCCCCTCTACGGCCACAAACCCGAAATGGGTTTTGTGGCTTCTCTTGCATTTTCCGGCCACCGCCGATCACCCATTGGTACCGGCAACCTACCAGGAGCCTCTCCTTACTCCGGCAAACATAACCCACCACCTAGAACCACCCAATTCTGCCGTTTGCTCCTCCACCTGAAATGGGTCCTTAAATGGATTCATCTTCGCCACGCTGCCGTCCAGCCACCGTAGGCCTCACCACCGCCACCAAAACACTCCCCTGCCTCAGCCGACCAACCCCCTAACTCAGTTTCCCCAACCGTTGCCCCACCTTCCCTATACAACCCACAACCCGAAAAAGGATTTCCACCCTTTTGGAGCCCGATCTGCCACCTTCTGGTGGTTGTGCCGCCACACCACCACCTCCATGAGATTCCCCACCTTCCAAAGAGTATCTCCCTAAATTTTGATGTCAAACCGAGCACTTTAGCCTAACGTACAAGTGACCGCTACGAGCGCTATGGATTGACGTCTGCTCAAGGATTTACGTTTTACCCGCTGTAAGTATTTTCCAAATAAATTTTGAGATTTAAATATATTTTTGGCATCAACAGATATTGTGTTTGGCTATTGTTGGAATTTATTAATTGTTGGCTATTTGGTGCATGATCATCTACATTGTGTCTTTACGCGCATATTCATGTGTCGAAAATGGGAATTGGGTTTCCATTGTGTTTATGATTTTCGGGTGCGTATGTATCACGACCCCAAGCCGAGATGGGGAATTATCTCGGTGGAGCTCCTCTGATCACTCAGGAGCAGAAGCGGAATATACTGAGTGACGTCCCCTGGGTCGTCGCCTTGTGACGACGGGATCAGACGGGATGGTAACGCTCTCGTGCTGACTCCGTGGCTCCTCTGTTGGCGGGGGCTAGGGGATGCCTGGTCATGGTACGTGCTGGGAGCGGTTAGCTAGGCATAGCCCGTTCCGAAGTCACATGCGTGGTTGTTACCTTCGGTGTGATGATGAAAGCCAGGGCGTGCGGATGGTCCTTATGGGAGATCATGGTGCATACGGTTAATAAAATGGATGTTTAGGCCATTTTCTGGGAAAGTGACGGGTTTTAATTATTGGTTTTACGTAGACCATTTTCTGGGAAAATGGTTGTGGTTTTAATCGATTTATGGACATCATTTTCTGGGAAAATGATTGATGATTTTATTTGAGTTTTAATTTGGGTCAAAATGGGATTTTGGCGTGTGTGGTTATTTTATTTATTTTGAGAAAATGATTTTAAGATTCATGCATATGGTGTCCTGTTCATATGTGAAGTTGTTGTTGTACATGAGTATATTTTATATCTTATGGTTTGTTTAAGTTATACTTACCTGTGATGCCATGTTTGGCGTCGTAGTTTTTTAGATGCAGAGTTTTGTGAAGGTTGAGCCTGAGGAGGCGACTCCGCTGTTGAAGTATTCTTATTATAAAATTGTTATCTTGGAAAATTATTTTCTCCTTTTTATAAATTTGTGTTTTTATGATTTATCTTTCGAATGACTGTATTAAATCACCTATTGGAGAATATATGTTAAACTGGTTTGTAAAATATCTCTAAAAAAATTTCTGATACTTAGTTATCGACTTAATTTATTCACTACTTTTATTTATGTATGTCACGTGTTCGCACACTTAGTACATGACGTTAGGGATGCGTGACCCGTGTTGTCATCATCCCGACGCCTCGATTCTCGTGTTATTTTAAGGAGAATTTGGAGGCGTCACAATTGATACAAACCTAGATGAAGGCAAAGAAGCATTAGGTTCCATAGAATTTAACTGCAAAATAAAATTAAAAAAGAAAATTAGAGAGTTGAAAACCTAATAAATAAATAAACTCAATAGATTTTTTAGCATGACAAAGCTAACAGACTAAAACACAAATTCCTGGAAAAAAAAAACTACTTGTTCCCAAATCTTTTGTTTTACTAAATCTCACTAAGGAGTTGCTTCATTCATTTCTTGACTGCAGGTGTATCAGTAAATTTTCAATTAAAATGTATCAATAAAAGTGACTGAAAATGACAAATTCCAAAATGAAGAACAGAAGTATAGCATCTGTTTTGACAATAAAATAAGTTCGATGTTAGAGATATCTCTCCCAAAATGTGCTTGTCTTTCAGATCCGTACCATGTCTTGGGCAGGAATTATTTAAGCATGAGTTTTTAGAAGCAATCCACTTAAAACTTTAACCAAAGATTTGTAATATGTTACTCTGAGCAGCTGGGATTAAGCCATTAATTAGCCTTGTAAACAAAAGGCTTTATTGTGTTTTTTCATTAACCACAATTGTGCATAAACATATTAGAAATTATGAAAAGATTGACAAACTCAAAATTCAAGCAGACACCAGAAATACATACAGAGATGACTGCTAGAAATTAAGAATCCAATAGTCCATGCATGATGTAACGTTTTTATGTAAATAGAGATAAAAACCCCTGAAAGAGCTCAAGCTCAAGCTACAATTTTAAGATAATAAACTAGATGAGAGAAAAAAAATTATCATCTAGTTCCTATGCATCCCAGAACTAGCGATTCCACTTATCTGCAACCCATATGCTCATAAAGATATACTTAAAGTTAACATAGTATGGTAAATGGCCAAATCCACCAAGCAAATAAAAATCATCAAGGAATAGGTGCTAACAACTCAATATTTTGGTTTCAAGTTCAATAGTGAGATTACAGATTATGGAGCAGCAAGAGCAGATAATAAAATACTTTCCACATATATAAACTGAAACCTTCCAAGCATTTACATTCCTTTATAATAACATTTTCATATATCAGCCATTCATTATAAGGGCATTAAAATGTTTGAACTTACCCCTAAACTAAAAGTTTTGTCTGATGATGTTGTGTAACTCTTATTCAATATCATTAGCCTTTTATTTCCGTATTTCTTATACAGCATAATCGAACATGAAATTTATGATTATTTTAACACTTGAAGCCAAACAAAATGTTATGAATCCCATTAAGTGGGCCGGGTTTGATGGGCTTCTTGTTATCCTTTCATTTTATTGTTCGGCTAAGTGTTTGTGGCCCATGGGTTTAGATAAGTGGCCCAAGGCCTTTTGCCTTGCTGAGTGTTAAATTAGGTTAGTATATGTAGAGGGAAGAGGAGTCTTGGAATTTATCTTGAATCTAGAATATTTTGTAGGAATCCTAGTTTGGAGGAAGAGGCCTCTCGAACAGTCTCTACGTCACTCACGCATCATCCACGATATTGTTCATTTTTCTGCATTCCTCTTCCTTAAGCATTAGCATTGGCATTGGCATTGGATTAGTCAAATGCCACCATTCTTCAAATTTTAAAGAAAATAAATTAAAATGAGCCTACATTGGATTAGCAAAAGACTCTTCATCCTAACTTTTTGCAACAGAAAATTCATTTTACTTTTCATATATGAAAAGCACTATTCATCTCTTCATCCCATTATTTTATACTTTTCCAACCCCATCTAATTTTTTTACAAGGAATTGAAAAATATCTTTTCAAAATTTGGTTGAAAAATAATTATTTAAGTATCAAATTAAATTATTAATATACATATGGTTAATGTAATTACAAAATATGAAAAAATATTTAAATATATTCTTATTAAAAAAAACGAATATGAATATAATTGTTGGAAGTTATTGATGATTACGAAAATAAAATAAATAAATAATTAAATAAATATAAATAATAATATTTTATTAATATAAAGAATGTGATAGCTAATCCAATATAGACTTCATGCTTTGAGTGATTAGCTAAAAGATGAAAAGTTGTATATTCTTCAAATTTTGAATATTAAGATGTCCAGTCCAATACTAGTGTTCTTAGAACTCTATCCTTTGTTCATTCATCCATCCATTCTACTTTCCATTTCATTTGTGGATTTACTGGGTACATTACACAAAACCCATTCCCAACCGGTTGAGGCACTTTGTCAAACAACAGTCGTGCCAAAAGATAGAAGTATGTAGTTAGTATAAAAAGTAAACTAGGTAAAAACATAAACACGTTACTAAGGAGGACAAGTTTTATTTTTTTCCTCTAGAAAACCAAGAAATGTTTTTGTAAATTATGGTCAATACCAGGTATATAAGCAATGATTTCAAATCCAGAGGTAAAGCGTACTCTGACAACTTTACGTAAGGCAGAGTTTGGTTTTTTGGGTATGATAGTGGAAAAGTTGACAGATAAGTCACTCTTATTGCCACTCTACAGAACCGTACATGAGATTTTCACCTCACACGGCTCCTCGTTCAATTCTTTCGAAGTCGTTGGATCTTTTTCCTCGTTCGAGAATCTCCTCTCTTCTTCCACTCTGCCCCGAAGAGTAATTGGGACCAATTCAGTCACGTTTTCATTCATTTGGAATTCGAGCTCTCCTACTTCATTTTTATTTACTTATTTTTTTATTATTTTTAAAATATCAATATTAAGAACTAAGATTCTCAATCGGTGCAAGATAAGTACTCGTGTCGACGTTACGGCCCCCAAGTTTTAATATTATTATTAGAAAATTAAGTACCTAAAACCGGCCCACATTCCATTTACTTAAATGGAAACCGCAACTTTTGCTACAAGACCGCAAGTTTCCATGCAGATCAATCAGTATAGCTTTTATTCATATATATATGAATGGAACCTAGCTAGCTATACTAGTACCATTTAATTCAGTTAATCCACTCATCATGATCATCTTCTAAATTTAGAAAAGCTGCCAAAGTCTTAAGATCCAAAGAATCTGCATTCGGTTCATGATCAGCGGCCATTAAATCCAATAATGAATCCTCAAGCTTGGCTTCGACATGTCCAGAAACTGCAAGATCTTCAACACTACTACTCGTCATGTTCTTGCAAGGCGGTTCAAGTACTCCTCCATCCACCAGTTTCTCACATTCAACTATTTCTTCATCAACAACTCGTTGGCCATCTAAATATAGAACGTCTGAGATCAAAAGGTCATTGACATCAAAATCCATTAGAAAACTATAGGAATTGTTAATGTCCCCTTCATGAGCTGAACGGCATGGGCTTTCACTATCTACAGTACCAGGGATGATCGTTTGCCCATTGTTGACCATCCCATTATCAATTAGTGGGCATGGCATTACAACCTTTGCGCACCTCATTGCTTTTGGCCGAATTACTGATTGAGTTTCTGGCTGTCCTGTCCCTCGAATATCAGAGACGGCTGGCGTCTTACTTCCGGCCTTATTGTCTTTTAATTCAGTACTATGATCTTGTTGTTTACTATAATCGTAAATGTCGGTATCATGACCTTGCGCCAGCTTCTTTCTTAACTTGGTGTTCCAGTAATTCTTAATTTCATTGTCTGTTCGTCCCGGTAATCTGCCTGCGATCAGTGACCACCTGCACACACGTACGTACATGACAATGTGATAATTACTAACTCGCTTTAATATCGGTGCAAAAAATAGTAACGATCGATAATCATGATAACATCACTTCTGCAGTAGAAGATTGATAAAGATGATGATACCATTGCTTTATTGGGTGTACGCACGATAAAGTTCGTGTACTTAATTGGTTCGAACTGAAAAACAAGGTCTACTACTTTTTAGACTTCAGAACCTTAAGATCAAAAGCAATATTCTTTTAAACCAAGGATAGAAGGATCGGAGTACCGTACAGACTTCCATATGAAATCTCGGTCAAGGGACATAGTTTATAATGGGAAAGAACCTAATCGTATATCTTCTGGATAAAAGCAGTCTAAATATTTCATTTAGTTGAAGATTTGGGGTGTAGGAACTGGGTAAAAATGAGAGGCCGATCATGTTATATTCCTGGATACATACTGGGGGATGCTCGAATCTGGTTTCTTCTACCTTAATCCGATGGTTTCCAGAGGCAAATATTGCCTCTAGAAAGGATTGTATCGTCAAATACGAAAGGATTGTACATATCATGATCTATTATATATAGTGGATTTGCCTTTCAAACATCCTGCGCATGCATGCAGACGTAGACTATATGACCAACCATATAAATCTATGTGTTGTTTCTTACTTATATTTCACGTATTATTAATTACTATCATTGATTAAAACGTGGGCAGAGGATGGCTCCTCCCTTTCGGGCGGCCTGTACAAAAAGAGGCACCGACGATATTTCTAGTTTGAAAGAGAAAAGTACTCCCCCGGCCTCTTTCCCCTTCTTTGAAGGATCAAATCGAAGGTTGCAATGCTCAAGTACTAATTGGGATCTTCATTAATTAAACAAGTAATTCGACATTCTCAATTCTTGTGAGAAATATGACTATATATTGTGGTGATGATGAGGATCAGAAGCAAGTAGAGGATAATTTTTAATTAATTCCTAACGTACACATCGAGGGTATTAATTTGAGAATGTACTATACATTATAAATAAGAGGAATCTTAATTACCGCAAAGTTCTGATGATAATCAGAAGCAAAGCCGGTCCAACGTACCGTATCCCAAGAATTGATCAACCCCTCGTTTTCATGTATATTTTTTGCTTTCATATATATTTTACTTTTTTTTTTAAACTCTCTAGAGCACTGGTATTAGTTTTATCTAAGTCATCTCCAAAATTTAGCTAAAAGTACTGTTTTGTATAAAACTAAAGCCATTCAAAATATATATAAGCCTACATTGGATTAACTAAAATAATAATATAACATTATTTTGAATAATAATATTTTAATTTTTTTTTTTATATTTTGCAACTACACCAATGGCCATATGTTAATTAATAATTTAAGAACCCAATATTTTATCCACGGTCCCAATGTGATGAAAGGTACAACAGAGTAGCTAAAAAAGAGCAATATATCCCAACGTGCATATATTTTTAAAGTAAAATAATTCTTTTGAAGATGAACAGTGAATCTAGTACTTTGATTATACAATAGCTCATATGTAGAGTTTTCTGTTGGGTTGCATGTAGAGACTGGTCTAGGAGTTAAAAATCGTGTGTCAGGAATTTGGCTCGATCCTAGCTCAACCCTGGCTCGAGCAAGATTCAGACAGAGATTTAGTTCGACACTCGCTCGACATCCCGCTCAAGAGAGATCGGCAAGAATTTCGAAATTAAGGTTTTCAGCGCCCTTTTTGTTATAAATATATTGTATTTAACTGGTTAAACACAGATAGAGAACAATTATCTTATGAGTACATATTGTGTGAGAGAGAAAAAATGTTCTAGAGAGAGTGAATTGAGATTGAGTGAATTGAGATTGAGTGATTGTACTCTTTCTGGTTAATAAGATTTCTGCAGATCTGTGAACGTATGCAATTTACTGAACCACGTAAATCTTATATCGTGTGATTGATTATGTTTACTTTCACTTTTATTTGCCATTATTAATATATGTTTTGCTCACAACAAAGCACAACACTTCCTCATTTTGACTACTCCAATACATGAGATCATTTTATTGATAAATAGCGAAATTACTTTGAGGATTCGTTGGTTGATAGTTGTATTATTTTCTGATAAATTAATAAACACTTTGGAAGAAATTAAGAAGAAGATATATATCCGATACCTGTTACCGAGAAGCTTATGTAGTCTGATAATGAGCTCTTCTTCAGAAGAAGAAATGTTGCCTCTCCTGATATCTGGCCTTAGATAATTCAACCATCGCAACCGGCAACTCTTCCCACATCGCCTCAGCCCTACCAAATTTGACATGATTTATCAACGACAATAAACAATATACAAAAATTGAAAACGACAGAACGAAAGAACACAACAATAAGGAGAAGAGAGAGAGAGAGAAGAGAGAGAGACCAGCTCTTTGAGGAACGTCTCTCCATTTCCCCTCGCCATGGACTTTAACGAACTTCATAAGGATGTTATCTTCCTTAACAGACCAAGCTCCCCTGTTTAGACCTTCTTTTGCACAGCATGGCTTCCTTCCCATTTAATTTCTACTCTGCTGTCCGTATCTCTCTCTCTCTCTCCCTTTCTTCTTTCGACAGCTTGCTTGTGCACTCTTAACGTTCCTCCAAACCTTCTTATATATATATGCGTGGACGTACATAAACCAGCTCGCACAGATTTTCAAAACAACTACGTCCATGTGAGTCGAATGGCCATTCGTAAGTCGGGAGTGCTGCAAGTGAAGTTCGGATTAAAAAATAATAAAAATATATTTTTTTTTCTTTAAAAAAAAAATGACGAATGAACTATTACAAATAATAAAAATATTTTAGTACAAAGTTCGGATAAAAAAGTATTAATAAATATATATTATATTCAGTGACGTTTACATCTTTCATGAAACATGCAAATATGTTGATTTAGATTTAGTAGTAAGTCCTGAAGATTATTTAGATGTGGAGATCTCTAACGACAACATTGTTGGGATAACAACCGTTGTAACAAACAGCAAACTCGGAGCTGCGCAGCGGATTCAACCAAGAGAAATAAAACTGAAGACGGAGAACAGAAATGGACACCAGATATGAAGTGGTTCAGCTCAAACTGAGCCTACATCCACTGTTGGGTCGGTCTGAATCACTATAATAAACAAAGATGGAGTACACTTCTGGGAGGTTACAAAGCTCTCTCTCTCAAGACTCTCAAACCCTTTACAAGTAGGCTCTCTCTGATCTACAAACTCAAACAAGGAGAAAAATGGGAGACGGAACGCCTGTGTTCGTAATCTCGCTCGAGCGAGCCCTTCTCGCTCGAGCGAAATCGCCTTCACTCACAGCTCTCTGCTTCCGCTCTCTCCTGCGCAAATGGCCCTCGATCCTTATATAGGCTGTATCTCGCTCGAGCGAGATAATCTCGCTCGAGCGAGTTACTATTCCAGACTGCGCTAAACCTAGTTTCTGGAAGCGATGCAACCCTAGATTGATTCTCGCTCGAGCGGGAGGTCGAGCGAGAGTCGAGCGAAGTCTCTGCCTGGATCCAAAACTCTCCGTTTGATGTCTCGCTCGAGCGAGAGTCGAGCGAGGGTCGAGCGAACTTACGGGTTGAAAACTCCAAGTGCAATCTGATGCGCTTCATTCAAGCCACATCTCAACAAATCTCCACCTTGGCTTGAATAAGCCCCACAAAATGATTCTGAACAAAAGACCCACAAATCCTTCAACCACGGAAGGAATACCCAACACGAAATACGAAGTCTATCTTTGAAGAACTCACTTTCCACACAAAAGTCTTCAACAACATAGACAACATCTGAAGATTCACTATCTTCACCCAAACGGCAATGCACCACAATACAGACTGCTTACTTGAACAAACGGCTCCTGAATACAAATGAAGACAACCAAATATTCTTCAGCCAAAGTAAGAATCAACAAAAGCCTGCATGAGCATACACAAAAGGTGACCAACTGCCCCCTTTATCTACCAGCTGTAGACCTGCTCTCACTGTGCACCAATGCCAATCAACTATGAAGCTCTCTGCAACTCCACCTTCTTGCTATAATTCTCTCTCCTTTCTGTGGAAACAAAAGAAAAGAAAATTCACCAAATAGCAAGATGCGTTGTCTGCTTCACTGACGATCTGTAGACAAGCCTGGCAAACCAAAAGCAAACTGTAGACTCTGTCACTCAAAGCCTACCTCATTCCATTCAGTTACTCCGTAGAGTGAAACAAAACTGTATGGTCTGAGTAACGCTCTACCTTCTTGTCTGTAGATCACTGTCTTCTCAAAAGTGTTTGAACACCAAACACGTCACAAAGAAATAGATAGACAAAACCAAACTTCCAATGATCATAAAACAAATATGAGTTTAATACAAAACAAGACTTTACACACGATGTATCCTGATCAGAAATACTGCAGGAACCCTGATTCTACACTGCTTCCCAAGAATACAATGCAAACAAAAAACCAAGATTACTGTCTTCTGATCACACCAAGCAAAAGCTGCTGACTCATAAATGACCATCCTGTCTGGCGGATCCGCACGTGACTCATGCGAATGAATATCTAAATCTGGAGCATGTCAGGACACTCCACCTGTCACCACACTGCCCTCAAGGAAGTAGAGACTAACTGTCATCTTCTTCACTGTCATCACTACTAGAGGAACTTTCCACTTCCTCGACATTTTTCAATTGAGGACACTCACTTCTGTAATGACCCAACTTATGGCAGTGGTAACATTTCACTTTTCTCTTGTTAGATCTGGAGCTACTGGAACTGGAACTACCTCTATTCTTCCCTAAACATCCTTCTCCGGATCTATCACCAGAGGAACATTTCACAAACAAACCGTCGGCTTGATTGTTCATGCCTAAACCCCCAAATTTTGTTCTCAATTCCTTAGAATTCAAAGCAGACTTGACATCTACTAAGGAGATTGTATCTCTACCATACAACATTGAGTTTACAAAATTATCAAACGAAATAGGCAATGAACACAAAACAATTAAGGCTTGATCTTCCTCATCAATCTTAATGTCTATGTTCCTCAGATCCATAATAATCTTATTAAATTCATCTAGATGTGCAGAAATAGAAGTACCTTCCTCCATTTTGAGAGTGTATAACCGTTGTTTCAAAAACAACCAGTTAGTGAGAGATTTCTTCAAGTACAAGCTCTCTAGCTTGTTCCACAGACCAACCGCGGTCTCCTCCTCTGCAACTTCCCTCAAAACTTCATCTGATAGTGATAGTAGAATAGTACTGTGAGCCAATTCTTCCTCATTCCTTGACGATGCAGGAGACTCACCAGTCACTCCTTCTACAACCTTGAACAGACCCTGCTGACGCAACAAAGCCTTCATCCTCAAGCGCCATAAACTGAAACTATTCTGACCGTCAAATTTCTCTACTCCAAAATTTACTGAGGCCATCCCTTAACGCTCTGATACCAGTTTGTTGGGAAAAAACGGGCCGACAAACAAACAGCAAATATGGAGACGCGCAGCGGACGCAACAGAGAGAAATAAAACTGAAGACGGAGAACAGAAATGGACACCAGATATGAAGTGGTTCAGCTCAAACTGAGCCTACATCCACTGTTGGGTCGGTCTGAATCACTATAATAAACAAAGATGGAGTACACTTCTGGGAGGTTACAAAGCTCTCTCTCTCAAGACTCTCAAACCCTTTACAAGTAGGCTCTCTCTGATCTACAAACTCAAACAAGGAGAAAAATGGGAGACGGAACGCCTGTGTTCGTAATCTCGCTCGAGCGAGCCCTTCTCGCTCGAGCGAAATCGCCTTCACTCACAGCTCTCTGCTTCCGCTCTCTCCTGCGCAAATGGCCCTCGATCCTTATATAGGCTGTATCTCGCTCGAGCGAGATAATCTCGCTCGAGCGAGTTACTATTCCAGACTGCGCTAAACCTAGTTTCTGGAAGCGATGCAACCCTAGATTGATTCTCGCTCGAGCGGGAGGTCGAGCGAGAGTCGAGCGAAGTCTCTGCCTGGATCCAAAACTCTCCGTTTGATGTCTCGCTCGAGCGAGAGTCGAGCGAGGGTCGAGCGAACTTACGGGTTGAAAACTCCAAGTGCAATCTGATGCGCTTCATTCAAGCCACATCTCAACAAACATCGAATATTTAATTAATTGGGATGCATTGAAGATGAATGGGAGACTGCCACGTTAGGATTTGCGACTGTCACCGATCACGCAATTAGCATTGCTTGGTGTAAAGTCGCTGCAAAACAAAAATAGTGAAAGAAAAATTTGCTTCAAGGCATATTATAAATGTCTCTTTCTTTAAGATAATATTCGTTCCCACCAATTATGATATGTATATGAGTTATAAGAAAATTTGCCTCCAAGATACAATGAAATCCGGAACAAATTCATTTGTCTAACTGCGAACCCCCTTAGATTTTACTATTCAATTAAAAAATTAAAAATCTATTCTCTACAAAACGAATAGATCCGAATATTAAGTTTTGAAAAAATAAAAACTTTTATGAGAGAATTTCAAAAGTCACATATGAAATATTTTTAAATTCGTATGCCAATAGATCTATTTATAGAAAATCAAAAGATGTGATTAAAAAGTTATCACTTTTCATTTTATATAATCTGATCCGGTTTATATATTAGACCCGTTCGACTTGGTCCAGCGGTAACTTCGATTCCTTCCACCCATCTCGCCCGAGTGCGATCTAGGCATTTTAATTTCAATTCCGCATGCGTTGCAAACTTGCAACGCCTCACGCACGCGCACCTTGTCGCATGCCCAGGCAGCGCATCATGCGCGCCCTTTGAGGGCCAAGGGCTGACCACATGGCCCTTCAATTAATCACAACAAAAATGCCTCCACGTGGATCGAACCTGTTGCGTGGGGGCTAATTTAAAGCCTTCATACAATTAAGCCAATTAATGGCTTATGTTGTTTTATCAGACCCGAATTGTTATAAACATAATTATTAGTTTTCCTTATTTCTGTCTTCCCAAAATAATTCATAACTTCTAAAAAAAAATCCCTAACATATATTAATAAATATAATATATAATATATTATTTTGAAAATATTTTCCAACAGCTAGGCTGCTGCTGCTGCTGCTTCTTCTTCTTCTTTTATTTTATTTTAATTGATCAGTGTCATTGTCACACGGTTTGAAAAATAATTCTAATTAGATTGGTTCATGTAGCGTGTGTCGCATTCATGCGGGATTTTTGGTTCTCTCTTGTAGCATGGCGGATTACTGCGCATTCTTTGATATATACATAGTATCAGGGGCGGAACCAGAATTTTGTGTTTGGGGGGGCGATTGATAAAATGTGCAATAAATATAAATTTTATAAGGATAATCATTAGTGATAAAAATGTCATGTTTTGTTATAACTAAACTCTCTAAATGTATATTAATTTTCGAATTGTTCACGTCTTTTTTTAAAAAAAAATTAATTATTTTTAAGTACTTGCTTATATTTTTTTATGATTTAAGAAAAATTTATAGATTAAAAATAAATTTGAGAATTTTTTAATAAGTAATGATGTAACACTGTTAAATTTTTAACAAATTATATCTCATAATCATACAAATTAGACTGAAACTAAATAAGTGAGTATAATCAATCAATTTTACAATCATATAAATTTATAATTAATTTTTTTTATTAGAGTTAGACTGTTAATTGAGTAACTGTGAGCTTATATGAGTTAAAATTTGAGTTTCAGTAAAAATTAAAAATTAGAATATAAATTGATATATATTAAAATTTAGATGAATAATTTTAATAAAAAAATTTGAGGGGGGCAATTTTTATTTATTTTTAATTTAAGAGAGAATTTTAATTATATATATATATAAAATTATATATATTTATATTATAAATTAAAATTTTAAAAACTTTGGGGGGGGCGGTAGCCCCCCAATGAGCAAGCTGGGTCCGCCCCTGCATAGTATGCCCATCATTTACTTTTGCTCTTGCATTTCCCCGTACGTGACAATGACTAATGTGTAATTACTAATTAGTCTACTATAGTCTTTATTCGGAGACTTCTCGCATAACTTCATATAGTTATATTTTTTTAAAAAAAAATTGAATTATAATAATATTATTCTCAAAATAATATTTTTTTACTTGTGCCCCCATTGATTAATGGATCTGCCATATGCAATTCCTCACTTAAGAGTGCAAAGAATTTCTCATTACTAAGGAAATTGATTGAACACACCATTCATTTCATAACTATATGTTTTAAATTAAGGATTTAAAAAAATATATAAGTTATAAAAGTGACAGCATTTTATTAAAATACTCTATTTTTAAAATATAATTGTAAAAAAATTATATATATAATAAAAAGTAGTGTGTAGTGCTGATCTAATATTAGAGCAATATTAGTATTAATTCTATCAAAATTTTATTCAAAATTTAATAAAAATTATAAATTTGATAAAAAGTCAACACCTCTACATTCATAATCTCACACTGAATCTATCAAAATAATAACTTAATATACAATTTATGAAACTAACAAACATATCTATTATTTATTCATCTAAAAAATATTAAAAGGCAATAAGAAAATATTCTGATGAAAGAATAATAAGTTTTCATATTTTAAGGATGAGATAAAGTTACTGCTTATAATTCAAAACTTTTCCTAGTTTCATTTGATAGATCAAATACAAAAATATTTGATATAATTATATCAAATTTATATTTATATTAACTTTTAATAGAACTTATTCCAATACTTATATATATATATATATATATATATATTCTTCACATGATCACTCTTATTCCGGAAAATGTGGTAATTGTCCAGTACTGTTCATTTGTTCAGCATCACTTTGATTCCCGTATATATAATTATTTTTTTTATGAGAAAGCAGAAGAAACGTCAGACCAGACGCCCATGTTTTCCACTAATAAAATCAATCATGATAGTTTTTCTCAAGCTTATTTCAGCCATGTGTAAATTATTTTTCATGTAGAAAAGTCATATATATAATTATAAAAGTTTAGGGTTCCTAGGTAGGTTGAAATAGAGAAGCAAAAGAATAAATTAATAATGGAAAATAATATGTATAATTGTTTTTGTAGTTTTTTATATAATTATATTTTAAACTAGTGAGTCAGTGACATCTTTATAAAAATAATATTATTTTATAGGAATATTTTATTTGAAAATATAATTATATAAAAATAAAAAAAATTGCAAACATATTATTAAACATGAACAAATGCATGGGAAAGCAACGTTGATGGTGACAGTCGTAAACTGCTAACGTGGAGTGCAGTTTGATTGAAAACTGATGTGAAATTAAAAGACTAGGACCGCATGAGACGACGACGTTGCTATCAAAAATGGTTTGTCATCTGTCATTCAATGAAGTGATTGGGTGTACCTACCAGCTCAAACGTCTCTTCTTTCCCCTGCATATCTGCACCTACTAGCCCATCTGCGTTTACCTGTCAGGGAGACATGGAGATGTGACATATATCATAATATATATATATATATTATCATACACATTATATTTAATTTCTTAATTTTTTATAATAAATATATTGTACATGAATGATAAATAAAATAATTCAATTAATTTAATAAAAATTAAATTAAATTAAATTAAAAAATAAAAATAATTTTAAAATATGTGAACATAGCACATGTTATACCTCAAACTATGGGATCATGATAATATAAATAACGTTAACTACACAAAATAAATGCATTTTCAACGGCTAAAAATTGTCAAAAATAGACTAATAATCGCTAGAAATGCTCATTGCCAGCTATATATAGCTGCCCAGATATCGCCCGTAAAACAGAGCCAAGTAAGCCTATTATTTCCTGCTATTATAGTAACTAATAAATATAATTTAATATTTTGCAGCGACAACTATTGGCCACAAATAATTAAAACTGCACCGCAAATAATGTATTCTTCATTCAGCAATTGTTTAAAAGGTTTTTGTCGGAAATAGCTTTTTTCTACCTTCTTTTTTTCTTTTTCTCTTTTGCAATTTGTTTTTGGGGATTTTTATTTCAATTTTGACCAAATAACTCATTTTATTGATCGATCAATCCATATGTAGTTCATCAACCAAAATATATAAAGAAAACATGTGAAGTTTTAATTGGGATTGGAGTTGTTGATAGCTATAACCACTACACACATACAAATAAATTATGAAAATTGAGAATATTTAATACAAAAGAGATGGTCTGTCCACTGACGCATGGATAAAGTTTAGACGAAAGTTGAAAACGTACCCTTTGATTTTTTTCAAAGTAAATAATGAATTAGCTAAGTAGAGACTATGAGTTGGGCATTAGCTAGGGAGTAATTAGCTAGGCTATTTATCCCAACATATATCAAACAACTACATGCATCAATCCATAATTCATTGCCATATTCTCAAACCAATAACCAAATAAGGATAAAAAATAAGAGAGGGAATCATCTTTCCATCAGAACAAACTAAGAACTAAGATTAAAAATGTAAAACTTTACTAATATCAATTCTGAAAACATGACAATGCTACTAAGTTATTTTTCTGGAAAAAAAAAAAACCCAAAAAATTATAAATCTTTATTCTTCCAAGTGTGTTGACTGCTCTACCGCAACCTTTTTGTTGGCTTACAATCCCAAATGACCTACAGATTTAACAAAAAATTTTAATAATATTTACAAAAAGGCAATCAAACTTGAGTATCATCAAACAAATATATGTACCAAATATTTATAGGACACCATGGTAATGAGCTATCCTCTACCTCCCCCGCCCTACCCTTCTCTCCTTTCAATTTTGGTGCACTAGCATATATACCAAATATTTATATGACACCGTCATCAACACAACACTGCAAACCCCAACATTTTCAAAGCATCATGTCCCCATGACCATCCTTGATCTCTATATTTTAATTCCTTGGCCCATAAACTATACCAGAACAGTTAATTTCATTTTTCTTTATATATATATATATATATATATTATCTAATCTCATTTACTTTTTTTCCTACTCATAATCAATACTAAGACATGAGCCAGAGGCAGGAAAGAGAGATACACATCATCTTTAGTCATCTATAGAGGTTCAAAATTGCACGTGTTAGGAAAAAAAAACTAAGAAGGGGAGTAAAAATTATAAATCACGTATATAAAAGAATATCCAAGAAATTAACCATATGAAAATTTTAAAGTATGCTACATGTCTAGCTTCCTTGCATTCGTCAGATGTCCGATTGACTTGGTGATTTGGATGTTTGTATTGAAATTCATCAACTATAGAATGGTTTAGAGGTTAGTGCACACAGCTTTATAGATTTCTTTTTGACTGTGAGAAATTAAGTCCCCAAGTTCAACTAATAATCTGATGCTTTCTTAGTTAAAAGAAGAAGAAAGACCAATCAAACATTCACACGAGACAAGTACTCACGTCAACTTTCAGGGAGTTTGGAGGCACTTCAAGATTGGTTCAGCAACATGATTCCCTGTCATACCCACTGTCAAGCAATTAGAGAGAAGTAGAGCAAGTTGAAAACTAATGTCAAACAATTAAAAAAGTTCATTTCAGAGGCAGAATTGAAGCCTAATTTTTGGTTTTCGCCTTTTCATGGTTCTTGTTATGGTAAGCTCTTTGCATCTTTGTCAAAGATGATGGATCTTCTAATTTTCGTGGGCTATCAAATAGAATTCCTCTCGCAAGTACCAGAGATCTTTGAAGTTGATATTAAGAAGATTTGGAAAAGCATAGATGATGATCTAGAGCTATTCAAGATAAAGGTTAGGTCTTCACTCAAATGCGCGCAAAAGTTGACTTCTGTTAAGACTCTCGCAGCACTGGAAAAAGATTTGCAAACATTTAAAAAATGTTAAAACCAAATGCTTACAGAGAGAAGAATAATGAAAACAAGTCAAAAGGTACGCCTACCAAATATAATATTGCCAGCTTACCTATGACTGGTAGTTTCAGATACAAATAGTGCTTGAATACAAACTTGCAAGAATCCTGCAAGTATAGAAAGCATTGTGCAGCAATAGTTTAGATAATGATCAGCAACTATTGAAAAATTCATTTTGTTGATACTGATTTGATAAAGATAGTTTTCCTTTTTTTCTCATGCATGTATGGGATAATTAAAGGAGATGTGTAAATTGCCATGGCTCAGTTGGATGAAAATTCATAGATTTTACTCTTTTGAGAGTTTTGAACATATTGTTTCTGTTACAGGAAATAGCAAGCAGGTGAGTGAATTGAGTAGCTTGAAATTAGCTCATTTAATAGAGAGTGTCCATTTATGTATGTGTAACTCATTTTACTACTAGAGAAAACCAAACACCTTGATGGTTTGGAAAAAATCAAGAACTCGATGTTGTTGAGGCGAGAAAAGTTTACTTGGTAAGTGGACTCCTCTAAGTGGGAAATATATACCCCCTCATCTATAATAGTTTGTGTACATGAATTCTCAGTTTCCTTAAGTATTAATTGGTTCGTATAAAAAAAAGTACTAAATGGTCGTTATCAGAATTTACTAAAGGAATAAAGAGAAAGATAGAGAGAAAGTAAATACAGACGTGACATCACAGAAGAATTACAAACAGAATACAACCATCAAAACCATGCTTCACCAAAGCCCTGCCCTGCATCCAACACAACCTTAAGGACTTGATTAAATTTTTTATGGGCATTGCAAGCCTACACAAAACTTGAACGAGATTTTCATTGAAAAATATCAAACAATAAAAACAACAATCGTTAAGACATTGATGAGCAAAACAAGATTGGAGAAGAAGTCAAAACAGATCACTTCCATAGCAATAACCCACCGAGGGCAGTTTGATTCATAAATCCCAACCTTGGAACCCTATCAAAGGAATGTAAATAAAACCACAAAGAAATGAACCTCTTGAAAAGTCAAGAAAACTACTTTGCTTCATTTATAATTATTCTGGTTCCAGGTAAGGTTTGGGTAGTATTCTATTTTGGTTTTAGTTATAAAGTGTAGATTTAGACAAACTCATATTACCATAACAAAGAAAATAAAAATCGTGAGGGTGCTATTTTATCTTGTTGCATTAGGGTTGAGGCAGGGAATTGCTTCCTCGTGATGATGAAGGAAACAACGAACTCTAACTGATGAAAGGATGATAGACTCGAGCAAGGTACAAAGATTAGGGCTAGGGAGAAGTAATGGGGCCTAAACTTTGAAAAACAAACTCACCGACGTCGTCGAGAAGTGCAAAAGGTAGCGAGAAGACGGTGAAGAATGTTAAAATCCAACACACAAAGAGAGAGAGAGAGAGAGGAAAAATCGTGAAAATAAGGAAAAATAAATTATTAGGACAACAACCAAATTTGAGAAATGGTTTATTTGGGGCTAGCTTATTTTCGGCGAATATAAATCGTCGAAAATAGTAATGAATAATTTTTGGCGATTTTGTTATATTGCCAGAAGATTTTGTCTGAAATAAAAACATATATATTTCACTATAATTCTTTTGCCATAAATAAAAGTAGTCATGTTTGCTACTTTTTCTTGTAGTGGTTCCACATATATCATATTTAATCAAATCTATAATTTGAGCTATAACATGTGCTATGTTCACATTCAACGTACTAATATAACGTTTTACTTTAATTATAATATACTAAATAAAAAATAAGAGTTGGTTAAGGGGCGGCACAAATGGTCCTTGTTAATACAATTTAAACGAGATCTAGTGGGTCTAGGTAATGTTTTTAAATGTATAATTTTAGTGCAGTTATTTTAAAAAAATAATAGATCAGAGTATTATATATAAAAAAAAAAGTACTTTTATGTTTGTTTCAATTGTATCATACCTTTTTTTAAGAGACTGTAGGAAATTTGCAATATTATAAGTTTACAAATTGACTGATAAAAATATAAAATATATATACAAAAGATAACTGTATATATACGTTACTATTTTACTAATAGTAATTTAAAATTAAGTGTCTCTTCACACGCAAAGAATATTTAAAAAAAAAAAATCCAATTCAACACAACACGTGCCCACCTTAAGAGGCATATATAGATATATATATATATATATAAATGTAATATATATATATATATATATGCATATACATATATATACATGTATAAAGTTTAACCCCAAATCTTGTTGATTCTTCGTATTAATACCATAAACATTACATTATATTAAATTGCTTTGACTCATACTCATACATATATATATATATACACGTAATATATATCTTTTAATTAAACTATATATAATGTTATTAATTCTCGCCTATAATTCCTTCGACACGTACGTATAGTCGAGTCAATCACCTAATTATTGAACCAACCCAAACCTTGAAGAGACACCCCGTCGATCGAGATTATTGCCCAAGTGGACAATGATAGGTGACTACCAAATGTCAGCTAAAATAAAAAAGCTTTTTTTTAAACATCATTTTATAATTGTTTTTAACAATTGAAAATGCCCCATAAATTTATTTATAATTCTACAAATATAGAGAATGGCCCACCAAAATTTTATAATTTTCATATGCTTTCTAAATTTTGATATATATCTAGAAATACTAATTTCCAATTTTTTATAGTCTCAAAAATTTGTATAATTTCTACATATTATCTATTTTTAAGAATGTGGCCTCACTAAAAGACGTACCAATTTAGACTTAGACGTTGACAAGAAAAAATAAATTTACTAGGTGCATGAATTATTCTACTGTGGATTGAATCACAAGCGAGCGATCTAGGACCACATGCATATATAATTGTGTGACATAACAATATTATTGGTTGGGATGATCATTAAGACGTACTATTTAATGAACATTAACGATTAACCCACTAAGTACTTTGGACGCGAAAAATATCATGACTCCCTTTTCTCGAGAAAGTTCACCCAATGTTTTTTGTTCCGGGAACAGGGGAAAATTAAAATCTCATCAAATCCGTTGGAATAATCAAGTCAACACGCAAATGAAGAAGCTGGAGGCTTCTAGAGTGGTAGGCACCGAACGGAAGGAGCTGGATTGAGGCGCCGGAATCTCCGCCGGAATTTTCACCGTCATTTAATCTAGTTCACACTTATTTGTTTGCCTATAAATACATGTAATGAGTGTTGAAACAACGGGGGGCGTGTGAGTGTAGAGCGTGATGTGAGGTCCGTTGGAGGCAGTGAGAGTGAGGGAAACCATTGTAAATAATTGGTTTGTTGTTTAATACAAAATTCTCCTCTCTGTGGGTGTGGACGTAGGCCAAATTGGCCGAACCACGTTAAATTCTGGTCTCCATAAAATTTGTGAGCTTCCGCCGATCCCAACAAAATCATCCATTTGACACTAATTAATTAGACATGGACGACTAGAAGGTTAACCAAAAAACTCAAATTTTCCTGGATATCATATGCTTCTTCTATGATTGGATGTTGAGGAATTAACTAATTATATATTTGTGGTGGAAATTGAATTGACTCTAAATAAGAAATTTTTAGGTAGATTGTAACTTACTTCAATAATATTTCGAGACAACCAGCTAGCTCGAAGGTCAACTTTATGGCAAAAACTGACATTTCCTAGCTATAAGATCCTGCGCGCATGCATGTTTTTCCTATATATGATTGGATGTATATGTTGAGCAATTAATGAACATGCAATATTCGTTTATTTTAGTGTGTGGTGGACTATTTGACTCTAAATAGGAGATTTGTAGTTAGCTTGCAACTCAATTTATTAACAACATGATTTTACTGAATTTTCTTTTCTTTCATTAATGTTCTCTGTATTATATATAGTTGCTTTCCAGTAGTAGTATACTAAATTCATTGGGGGTTCCTACTTCCATACAATTTGTATCCTAATTTAATAAGAGATCAAGTGTCTTTTTTTTTTTTTTTACATTAATCTAACGTATCAGTGCATCAGATCTAGCTACGTTACATTTATTTTTTAAAATTTTTTTACAACTAAAATATTTCTTATAAATATATTAAGAATTAATAATACTACATACAGTAAAAATATTTTCCTTCTAGGATAAAATTTTTATCCTAAAATCTATTATTCTCGTTGCAAAAAATTATACAATACTACATAAAAATTAAAAAAATAAAAATAAAAAACAGGAGAGAGCCAAAGAAGTGGTATTCTCTTCAGTCCTATATGTATGTATGTATGTATGTATAGTAAATCATTAAACTGATCGTGTAATCAATTAATTGATATCACGATATTAAGTGGCCGTGCATGTAAAGCAAGAGATTCTAATTTGAGCTAGACTTATTAATTTATGGAACTTGTTGACTAATTATATTTGTATAAAGGCGTGATCACTAGCTTGATAACACGTCCAGCAATGTCCATGTATGATAATTAATTAATCATGTGTACAATATATAGTGCATGGTTCGAGGATATATTTAGTTAACGTTAAAATGCAGCGATTACATGATCTCATACAACATTATCAGTACTAATAATATTGGACCATTGGTACGTAATCCATGAGCTATATGTATATATGTTTAATGTTCCTAGTACTTATGATCGATCTAGTTTATTTGATTAATATTGTACCATTTTTTTTACACAATTTCTATATATATATATATATATATGATTATACCCCCAACACTCCATGATATAAACATATAAGATCGAATAGTGTTACATATATTTATAGTTTTATTTACAATATTTATTTTATTAATTTCTTTTAAAATTTAGATCTTAAATTTTGAATTTTAAAATTTTCGATCCATTAAATTTTTTTAAATAAAATTTAGTATCTGTACTTGTGACTTTGATCAAAACTTTTCATATATATAATATTATTCGAATCTCGACTCGTGACGTGATTGACGCATGCATCTAAAACAGATTTACGTGAAGTGTATCAAAAGTTATTAGAAAACGAATCTTTGATATAAATCATAATTAATAACAGTAATAGTCCAATCAAGAATGATTAGTTGCTGGTTTAAAGCTTCAAAATCACTTGATTGGACGCCCTTTATGAATTTTATTTTAGATAAATTAATTTATCTCAAAATAATTATTTTTTAGCTTAAAATAATTTTTGAGATGAAAAAATTATCTCAAAAAGCTTGTCTAAAAAAATTTTAAGAGGTGAAACTAGTCACAACAAGTCGATCAAATTCAAACTAATTTTTTTTTTTCGAGACAAACAATTTTCGTCTTTAAAACAAATTCAAACATAACCCAAAAGTTCAAACTTAGAATTATCGTTTGAACATAACAAAATTTTCATTCAAAATAATTAGAGCATTGGACATTGTTTCAAACTAATAGGGTGTTTGAACAAATTATTATCAGTTCAAACAAAATAAAATACCTAGTTCGAACATAATAATATTTAATGTATTAGTTCGAACAGAACAAAATTTCTTGTTCGAACATAGTAATTTGTGTTCAAACATATAATATGAGTCGGTTCAAATTTATATGATAATGTTTGAACCCCATAGACAATTTTCATTCAAATGGAGGTATTACATTTTTTGTTCAAACAGTATAATCATTTAGATTCACATTTAATTAAAAATACCATATTAAAATTATAAACATGTAATTTAAAAATCACAATTGTTCAAATATTCAAATGTTCTACAATAAAATAATTAAAAGCAAATTAAAGAAAAAAAATAAGTTTTAAGACTATGGTGGTGGCATAGAATTATGAGATACTATTGACTGTCATTGTTCAAATATTTTTTGGTTGTTCAATTCTAGTCTCTTCTACATGTTCTCTTCTAATCTCGCCTCCCAATTTGCTGCATTATCTAATCAGGTCAGCAATTCTTTTTCCTTAGACCTGAATCATTCTATCTCGAGTTGTACTTCTTTTAAATTCTTAGTCTTATTGTCATTCGGTTTGGCTTTAGAAGCGGATGAAGATGGCTTCATGCAACATCCTAAGTCTCTCAAATATCCAAAATGTGATCCAAGAACTAGAGAAATGATTTGAGTATCGTTGAGAGATGATTTATTAGATAGATCCACGACAGTTTCCTTAAGAGATATCATCTTTTTCTAAAAAAAATAATAAAGTTAGTATAAGTAATAAAAATATTGTATTAAGCTTGAATTAAATAAACATTAGCTTACATAATTTGTCTCTACTTCAAAACTGATCCAAGCACCATCATGATTTTTATGTTCTTTAGCATATAATTGAATAAGATCATAGTCAGAAGGACTTTCTTCTTCTGCCAAAGGAAAATATATATTAGAACTTAAATGAAAAAAGTGTATATGTTAATATTCAATAGAACCTAGAATGACTGGCCACTTTTTTAAATAAATGATGAAAAGATCGAGAACCCGTAGGATGGTGTATCGTCAAATGTGATTTATTTGTTTTTTTCACAGTACTTCATTGCTAAAAACAAAAGATAATAAATATATATTTAATACATCTATCATATAAAATTAATAAAAGATAGCAACAAAATTACCTAATAAGCATGATTTTCAAACATATCACAAATCTTCTCCCACTCGTTTGGTAGAATTGTTTGGAATGGCTTTTGGCGCATTTTATACCTCCAAAATGCATTCGACATCAATTTTCCAACTGATAGTCGATCTTTTCATCGGCCAAAATCAAGATCAAATTCATCCTTTAAAAACTTATAAACAATTAGTATAAATACAATAAAGATTTAAATTAACATTTTATACTTAGTTTCTTGGTATGTAATTCATTACCAGACAACGACTTTTTATATGATCTTTCACATCTTGAGGAATATTAGCCTAGGAATATGTAGCCATTGGTGCATATGTGCATGTAAGAATACCAACATAAGTAGCAAGCCAAGATGCCAAATCTCCTGAGCCACTAGTTTGACCATATAAAATATCAACTTTAATTTTTCCAACTTTTCATACTTTCTCTATGCAGACTCTTGTAATGCCTCGACATCAATGCTAGCTTACAATAGCTATATGTACAATAATTAAAGCACATATTTTACTTAATTTATTTCATTTAAAAGTAATATAGTCATATTGAGTATTATATATAAACACGTTTTCATGAGTTATGTGATGTGAACAAGTTATCAAATGTTGTGTTTGTTAATGACAACTTTGCCTAAAATTTAGAACGGAGTTTAAGACTTTTCACTGTCCATTTGAAGGTATGCAGTGTTCTTTGAAGTGGTAGCTAGTTTACATAACTAAATTCCGCTAAAAGACACAAATTAAATACAGGAAAGTCCAATTTGGGTCCCAACTACAAGGAAAAACAAATATAACAAAAAATAATTTTACCTTTTGGAGTCTTGGTTATTTTTCTTTCAGCATTTTCTTTCAGCTCAAGTGATTTGCTTACATTGTTTTAGGGGCATAGCAGAAAAATATCACTATTTTATACAGAAGATCTTCATTGTAATTTCAGCATGATTCTTATCATATGTTATTTGTATGATATATATTAGTGATGTTTGGTTAAAATATATTATAGTAGCAATGTAATCTATATTTTTTAGTTTATTTATTTAAATTTATTTTGTATTTGTTTTATGAACAGTGCATTAATGGCATCAAGTGGAAAAAAAACATAGGAGAGAGGCCAAGCTAGCGGTGAAGCTAGTTTTGTGACTCAACCAATTTTAGTCGAGCGAGAGATCGTTATGGAAGACTTCTACGATTTTGTGTGGAATGGTCAGAGTCTCTCTTCCATTATTAGCAATAGAGGATGAGACCTAATTTCTCAACAATGGGGTGTTGCCTATCCAGACATGGTCAATGAGTTTTACTGTGCGATAGGCCAGTCGATGGAGGGTCCAAGGTGGTCATTCTTGTTCACTATTCGGGGAGTAACCATCACCATAACAGCAGACATTATCGCTAATTTTTTGGGGATCCCACGTGAGATTGGTGCATACCCAAGTCACCAATTGGCAACAAGGACAAATGGTGATGATTTAATCATGGATGATGCTCCAACAGATGAAGGTCTCACTCACGATGAGATTCGTCAATTGATACATGACTAGTCAGCTCCTGCATATAATGGCAATAAGACGATTAAACAAGTTGACTGTATCTCTTTTTTCCACATGATGAACTTAATTGTGTCGCATAATATAGATCCAAGGAAACATAAAATGGATTTCAGCATCGAACAAGTCCGATTTATGCTATGGATTGCACGAGAAAATCCGATTGATCTACCTCTATACTATCTTTTTCGTATTTGATCTGAGTCGCTGTATACGAATGGAAGCAGTTTACCGTATGCCTTGATTATCTCTAACCTTCTACTCAAATTAGGGATTAATGCAACAATGACAGAGCGAAGGCAACCACAAATTGGACCCCTAAACAAGATTACCTTCAACGAGAGTGAAGGCCACTTGTAGCGAAGAGCTAGCATTAATGTTCCAGCAACAAAGGATAGTGGGACAGAGTGTGATCTAGCTTTTACTGATGCCACTGGTGATAGACAAGCTGCAAGAGCTATTATTACAGAGATACGATCCCTCATCGATGAGCATCACAAACTTTTGATACCAGGGATGTGGAGAATCATTGCCTCCCTCATGCAAGTTCGATTGCAGGAGCTTGATGGACACATTGCTGCCATCTAGGAGGACCTGGATTACCTTACACAGTAGTTTGCGATATGTGTTTATTTTGTTTGTGACTTTTTATTTTGTAATGAACATATAAGACCTCTTAATTAATATTTCTTTTTTGCTTGTTAATTTTTATTTTTTGATTGTTATATATTACTAGTTCATAATAACATAAAAATTGATATTTTGTAGAAGATAATTTTTTTAAAATTACAAACTTTTATTAGCATACAAAAATTATTAATTAATTTTTAAATTAATTATAGAAAAATTCTAGGAATTAGATATAAATTTTTTTATGAATTATACAAAATCCTAAAGTCTATAAATAGATGTTTTATCCTTTGAAATATATAATTAATAAATTCAAATAATATTATTTTTAAATCACCGTTCTTATTATAGGCATTCGAACACATTATGAGTCCGTTCAAATATAAAGATACTGTTCGAACTATGTAGTGAGATTTTTCCACCAAGAAATGAGTTCGGACGGTGATGTTTAGATTCAAATGAAAATTTTTGGCAACTTTTCGCAAGAATCTTCCTCCAAAATTAGTGTTCAAATGTTTAAATTTCTAATTCCAACGATATTTACTTTTCCTGACACAATTGTACCTTTTTCCTACCATGATTATTATCTGAACAACGATATGGTTGTTCAAAGATTAAGTAAATGACGGTTCAAGCCCTTCAAACTATGGGCCTGCTTGGATTGGGAAGTGGGTTGAGCTCATCTCAACTCACTTCCATTTCATCATTATATTTTTATAATTTTTTATACAAAACACAAATTTCTATACACCTTTTTCAAATCCCAATACACCTTTTTCAAATTCCAACACACCTTTTTCAAATCCCAAAATAATAATAATATTAAAAAATAAATCAAACTCATCTCAACTCATCTCATCTCCGAATCCAAGCGGGGCCATATCTTTTTTTAAAGACGAATATTTTCTTTTCAAAAGGTCTAGCTCGAATTGATTTTTATTTGTTTGAACTCATAAAAAGCCGCTTCTCTATTTTGAAACGAATATGAATTAACAAGAGAGCTGTTTCCGTTCGTCAAGAAAACGTATTTTTCCACACATATTAACGTGTCATTATTATTAAAAAAATATAAAATTAAGAAAGAGACGGAAAACACTCGATTTGGACCTCTGGTCACATTCCCATCTACTTATGATGATCAAAGGCTAAAGAAAAGAAATTTTATTCAGATCAAATCGGGAAACTTCCGCCCTCCCAATATATTTATTTTTTTGTGCTTTAGAAAAAAAAAAATCTAACTTTTCATAACTTAGCATGAGTTTTTTTAAGAATGTCGTAATTTCAATGTAATTTTTTTTTTATTTTTTTATTTAGATGTTAGAGAACTTGGCATGATTTTCTTTAAGAATGTCGTTCCAATTTTTGTTTTTCATGGGAGCGGCTACCACCACGTCTAATTTCTTCTAGAAAAAGAAAATAGATGTAAGAAGATGAAGCAAGATGAGGATTTTTTTTTTCTTGGAAAAAATTAGAAGATTAGAAAAATAACTAGTTGAGAAAAGAGGCACACATAAGCTTTTACTTAAAGACGATCAGAAAGACGATACACTCAGTTGGGAGGGAGAAGCATTATGGGAGAGACGGAGAGAGGTTTTTTCCATGGTGAATGTGCAGAATATGAGTGGGTAGAAGGAGATAGGCAGTAGAAAGAGCTAAGTCTTTTTAAGAGTAAATTTACATTTGTACTCTTTGCCATGTCAATACGTAAAAAAGAATACATTTTTTTGTGAGTATGTTTAGCATTTCTCAATTAACAAACATGCTGATTCTCCCTTTTTATTCAATTAGCAATTGAGTGGGACTGATATTATTCATTTAGCTAGAGTTCATGTAAAGTGTAATATAATGTCGGAAACCCTCCCTTTTTATAATGGTTTTTTGTTAAATTCTTGACCGACCCACTTGGTAATTAAAGAGACCTTGATCCCGATTGAGCTGTTAAAACGGAAATAAAAAATAGTCATGCTTGCTGGTAGACAGCTCCTATCGTCGTGGGGATCAAGTAGGTTTCATGATAAAATTTACTATTAAAGTTGAAGCAAAATAATCCGACAAACAAGCTCAAAAAGTACTTGAACTATCGCACAATCCCGCAGGCGGCTATGAAAATCTTCAATTGAAATTCTCGTGAACTTGAGAACAAATATAGAAAATTCCTGTGAGCATCACATTAATATACAAGATATAGAAAAATAAAGATAAAAAAATAATATACCTACGTACGTTTATTAATCTTGAGTGTAATTTCCAATTACAACAGAAAAATAATTTATTTATTTATTTATATTTTTTTATGTCAAATTTAAAGAAAAAGTAATATAAACAAACTTCTTAGAAATGTCATTAAATGGCTTCCACCACAGGTTTTCACTAGCACAATATCATTAAAGTGTGTATTGTCGTAGGTAGCCGAGCACTTTTTTTTTTTTTTTTTTCCTTATGTCCTGGCTAGCTAAAATATATTGCAAGTTGCCTCCCAAGTGAAAAGATAAGGCTAAAAATTATGAGAGAAAATCAAGATCAGTACAGACAACTGACAATACACACTTTCCACTTTAAACAATATTTCATATATATATATATATATATATATCAAAAAATGGGCTTATGTATCCCACACTCCAACAGTAGTACAGTATTCGAGTCTCAACCAATTATGACACCTCAGCAAATTACCAATATATACGCCAGTGTATTTAATGTATTAATTATATAAGAAGTTAAGAAGAGATCATGTGTCATGGATTCTCCGTGTTCGACTCAATTCAGCACTAATCCCAACTATTTGGAGCTGCTACGTACTGTGATACTTCCTAGAAAATCAACATCATCAGCCCACAACTATATATATAAAAGTAATGCTATATAATTCCATACACTATTCACAGTTTAATTTTTATTTTATTATATAAGATGTTATATATTTATCATCATTAAATAATTATTATAAAAAACTATTCAATGATGATATATAAATATACGCCACAGTATGAGAGCAAAATAGTAGTATAGCGTCTAAATTTTTCTATATATATTGATTAGCATCGTCAACTTTGTAAAACTGTTATTCTTCTATATTTAAGAAAAAATACAAGAAGCATCACTTTGTAAAATTGTATTCATTTCACAGAATAATGATATGCATGCAATTTTTTTATAACAATATTTTAATTGAAAATACTTATATAAAATAATGTTATGTTTGTAAATTATTTTATAAAAATGTTATCCATTTAAAGAAATGTGAAAATAATTGTATGTATATCATTTTTCTTTGCACATAATTACATTAATTAAGCTATGAAAGATAGGTAGCTATTAAATATCGAATGGTTCACTTAACTAATTAAAGACGAACAAAATTGAAAAACCCTGAGCGGCATGAAGACAATGGTGACAAAGTTAGGAAAGCTTGACAAAGTCGGGAAACCACTGCACACCGTGCATTTTAGAAAAATGAAAAGCAACAGCCAGTATGCAGTTGCACACCAGCTATTTGAAGTGAAAAGAAAATGAATAAAAAATTGATGTGAGGAGGGTGTATTGGTGTGTAGCAGCACAATAGCTACTGGAATCACTCCGCTGCTTTTTAGGATGGAATATATTTATCTTCGATTTTGCATTGTTTTTTTTGTTCTCATATACGTACATAACGTTTTTGGCCTTAAATATTATTTATCATGAAGGATTTCGCATCCTTGCAGAAAAAGAAACGAAAAAAAAAAATTGTTTGAATACTGAGATAATTTCAAATTATTTGAATTGATTTATGAATAATATAATATTTGTACATTCCATTAAGTCGGATATGTTAGGAATTAAATTGAGTGGGTCCAACACTTAGAAAACCTATAACTGTAAGGGAAGAGATTAAGGCTAAGTTTGGACGCAAAAACACTCTAAATATTTGAAAATCAAATTTGAAATATAATTTGAAATAATCTAACATAATTTTGCACAAATTCAAAAAAGATCAAATATGATCAAAATTTTTTAGTATTTGTATAAAATTGTACTTTTTGAAAAAGAATTTTTAACCAATTCATTAAGAATGCTCTAATTATTGCAACCAGAGCTTATATATATATATATATATATATATAAAACCCGTGCTTAGAATAAAAGGAGAGAATATAGTAAATGAGAAAAAAAATAAAAAAACAATAATGTTGGACTTCAAATATATAAATTTCGTGCAGGATTTAAAAACAAATTAATTTTCCTGAAACTCACAAAAAAGAGAGTTTTTCACATGGTTCCATCTTTTTATTTTCACGTGATGCATTTTATTTCCCACGTTCATTTGTAGAACATATAAGACACGTACGGTCAGGGAAAAGAAAAAAGAATATTTTTGTGAGTTCCCAAAAATAATATATTGCCAAAAATTGATTTTCACCAATTTTGATAGAGATAATATTTTTATAAATAAAATTTGTTATGCAAAATTATTTTTTAAAAATGTTGAAAATTATTTTCTTATAATAATTCTATATATCGCTATAACATATAAATAAAATAATTATTTTACCATCACTTTACATTTCACCATTTATCACTTATTAATGGGATTCACACATTTTTTATCTTCTTATTCAAAAAATCAGTACTCAACATAATTCATACATCCAAACAACTCAAACTACTTTCAATAGACCCACAAACTTATTTCTATCTCTACTCAAACTATTCTTAATATTTTTCAATACTTCTCAACATCCCAATACAACTTAAATCATGAAGTTAAGAGATAAGACAGGAAATAGATGAAATAAGGAAGTTGGCTTAGACTTCTAAAAGGAAAAAGTTTCACAAAACAAGTTAGACTCTATGCTCCAATTAGGAAGAAAACAGATACCTATAAAAGAAGGAGATCTCTACAAATGAAGGATCGACTAGATTTCCATAAGCTGGGGATGTCTTCTTCACACTAGGCTTAAATTCTTTCATTGCATTAAGCGACATTTGAGGTCATGAATTTAGACTTTTATGTTAAACCATGAAAATCATTGTGCTTCTCTTTATTTCTTTTTATTCACTTGTTTATTATTTATTATATAGATGAATGTGAAGAGTGTTGTATCAAAGCTCGAATCACCATCATAGGTCGGGGATATTTCCTTTTTTCCTTCTGATCTAATGTGCAAATTAAAGCATTAACAAGATCAGTTTAGCAAGTTAAAAAAATCATAGATTCTATCAACGATTAATTGGGGATGAATTGAGCTCGTTCCATCAACCAAACAAATCTTCTCATGATTAATTCAACAGGCCGTCAATTTCTTTCTGGTCATGAATTTGGACATGAGCTCAGTTTGGCTGCCTCCCTCTGAAATTATTAATACCCGTCTGGAAAATGAGTCCCTAATATACCTTTTAACCCCACATAAAAAATAAAACAATATATATACCTTTTAACCACTACATTAAAACAAAACAAAAAACACTCATTAATTTTCCAAATATCTGTAAGCTGGTCTAATTCTCGAAAAAAACTTTGGAAAGGACAAAACATCTAGCTGGTCCCAGCTTGCAATTGGAGCAGCTACCGCGCACTCCAATTTAATCATGTCTCGTTAACTTATATTTAATCAAATTTTGCACCCACTCCGTTACGTTTTGGGAACCTTTTTACTTTTAATATTACTGATAAAACATATGTTATTTTTTAGTATATTTATATATATATATATATTTTTTTTTTAATTTTTTTGGATCCAACGTTTTGGGATTTGCTGTCACAGCTAATTGTATAGAGAGAACAAATCGAAAAAAAAAGCGTAATTCCAGTGTAACTGGAGCACATTTAAACATGTCCCTGCATATATCGTCAGTATTTGAGTCATTAATTAGTGTTTAATTAACAAAGTTAATCTATTTGAATAGAATCAATTATGCACCCGTGAGCCCACTACAAGAAAAAACAGTATTTGCGGCGAAAATAAGCGCCGCAAATAGTCACATTATTCACTGCTTATAACTATTAGCAGAAATTTTCTGCTGCCGGGAGATTCGCCCCTATTAAAATCCCGTTTATAAATTAACACAGCGAACAAAGGTATTCGCCAAAATAAAATCTTCATTTGCGGCGAATATATTCGCTGCAATATTTAAAATTATCGCCGCATAAAAATAACCCATTTGCAACGTAAATCGCCGTAACAATAACTTTGCGACATTACCAAGATTTAGGTTGCAGCGAATAAAATCGCTGCAATAAAGAATTGTTTGCAGCAATTGTTCTCTCGCCGAACAAAGCTGTATATGTTTTTAGGCTGCATATAAATAAAAAATGATCCTAGTTATTTTTTCAAATGATTTTAAAATGCTACAATTTTTTTTTCAATTTTTTATAGGAATATTGGAAGGGAAATGCTAAAAATGATGTCTACCCTATTTATATCACAACTTACCTATTATTTTTTATATCATCTTTAAATATATTTTAATTCTTTTTTATCCTTTTCAAAATATATTGTAATTGCAAGAAATATAACTGCAGATCAAGCAAGTCAAACTCATATATATAGATATAATTTATATATATATATATATATATGTAGAAGCATCCCACGCAGACAGCTATTACTTCCATAGCTATCGGAGCTACAACTGTAAATCGGCAGTCTTTATAACAAAAGTATAGGCATCTTCTTAATATCTTATCAGATTCAGATGTAATCACAAACCTACCTCATTTCAAAACTCAAGGCAGAACTTGTAAAAATCCTAACGCGCTTGTGCATCATGATGAGTTTATATATGACACAGATTTGTCATTCACCAAAACAGATGGAAAGAAATTGATAAAGTATCCAATAGTAGTTTTTTGATAGAATACTATATACTATATCTGTCAAATTTTACAAAGAAATGCAAAATGAATAAACCATTGTGATTGTTCTTGCAGTTTTCCAAAACCCGATTTCAAAGCCCCATTTCTACATGCGATGACTCCGGCATTACATCCACTTCAAAGCCCGATTTCTGCCATTAGTTTCTGCTGAATCTAAATGAATCTCTTCCAGAGTTCTGCTGAATAAATGCATAAGAAAGAAAAACTCACGAGGAGAAAATAATGGTACCATTTACAATTCGATAACTCAAAAACTTAAGCTGATAGGGTTATATCTAAATAAATGAGGATATATTATCATAAAGAAGTGATACATTGAAAGCCGAGTGTGCAACATAGGGAAGGACTACAGAAACAATGTGCAAGTTCCATTTTATACCACTTCATGCGTCTTCCATCATTAATAAAGCAAAAGTGGGAACAAGCATTTGAATCTCAGCAAACTTAAAAATTCCTTGGTATCATTTTGAAAGACAGACTAAAATTCTTCCATGAATTTTTTAGAAAATGGGGGGCTCTCTTAACACATTTTGTGATTCAACTTTGACTGCATAGCCAGGAGTTGTACTTGGCTTTATTGTCATTTTACAGATCTGCAATCATCTTTATATTTATGCGAATAATTTTCCCCTTTCTCAAGTTTTCTTCTCCTTTTATTTCATATTGCCATTTTTTATTGTGGTGGATCTTGGGAGTCATGAAAGCCATCAACTAAACTGGAGAGATGATGACCCTAGATAGACTGAATTGACTAGAAGGTTTTAATAGCAAAATTCAGCTAAATCGTTGCTATTTACTTAGTTTTAGATTAAATCAACATTTATTCAGAAGTAAATAAATAAATCAACATTTAACTACTAATAACTTTCCCTAGATCATTTTCTAGGTCAAAGAATATTTCACTTACTTCATAATTATATACTAATAACGTCTCCTAATATTTCATACCGTTCAAAGATCATCTTTAATTGAAGGTAATCATGGAAAGGGCATTCATAAATGGGTACCTCCAAAATAGCATGTACCTCCAATCTCTCCAAATGCAATATCATGACTGCTAAATCTCTTCCAGAGTTCTGCCTTTAGTTTTTGGAACCCAACGTGGCACAAAAACAATAGTAGCTGTTGGAATAAAGGAACTATGTCAGTTAGATGACAGACGCATGCACATGCAGCAAAAATAATATTTTTTATTATTCAATATCTTCCTAACTCGTCACAATATTCAATCATCACCTTCCTAACTCATCACAATATTCAATCATCATCTTCCTAACTCAAAAGCTTGGACAGGTTTTATACAAAGCACCAACTTAAACATAGGGGAGGTAGCTACCGCATTGATGATCAGAGAATTTCAAGATCTGACCAAAAACACGCCGTTTGATATCCCAGTACAGAACATACATATAAAGTAGTCAACAAAACATAAACAACAACAATAAAGAAATACTCATAAAATCAGGAGGATCACTAGCAAAGATGTTTAATTAGCTGAGTGATTAACCTAAGAAAGTCGAAATTAGGTGCAGTTTGCCCTCTGCACTGCAGTAAACGATATAAAAAGTTGTTAAGCATTTTGTAACACTAGCTACTGTTACCTTACCACTTTAACCAATTTATAAATTAGACAGCAAAAACAGGAATGAACCAGTTAAATTAGCATAAGCAAACACCACACTGCATTGCCCCATCTTACGCCATTGCCAAAAACAGAAAAAGACCAAATACCTTGATGTACAAAAAAGGCATCCCAAAAAGCTCACAAAATATGCAAAATAGGCAACCCAACTCAGTGAATCTCTTGACGAGATGCAGTGAGGGTTGGGTTGGGCAGCCAATATGTTCGGTTGCCTCTTATTTCTCCCTCAACATACGGTTGGTTGCCTACTGTTTCTCCTCAAGTGCCGTTATCTTTGCCTTCATTGCCTCCATCTCACGGTTGGAGGATTCAGCCGCATTCTTGTATTTTTCAATTGCAGCGAGATACTCTTTCTCTCGTGCCAAGTCGCGTTGTCTTCTAGACTCTGCATGAAAATGACATATCATTCTTAATAGGATCATGTCTAACACTAAATGAAATTACTTCATCTACAAAAAATGTATAGTTGGGTCGTTGATGCTCCGCATGAGAACCACCTGAGATGTAACAATAACAAACATGAATTAGATGAATAATCCAACCTTACCCATAAAATAATGCATTTAATAAAATGTAATTTTAAACATACACTTCATGATTAATCATACATAAATATGAGATATAGTTAATCATAGGTACACCTCATGCTTTGTGTTTGGGGATATAGATTTTGGCATGATTTGTGTTTGGGGACATTGATAGGTGTTTAATTGTAAACCAAAGCTTAGTGCTATATATATGCACCATTATTTTCCTACAGAAACAGAGAATTTTCTGTTATATATAGCTAGGCTTAGTGCCATTAGTCCTTATAGTATACAGTATTTATGTTCATTTTCCAGCCAAATATTCATAAAGTTTTGACGTTTTCGTTTGATTTTCCATTTTCTAACTTTACTACCATCTCATGCATTACAATTTTTGTTTTATTTTTTTTGCAGATACATGATTTATAATGATAAGTAGCAGACCAAACTTAACTTCATTTTCAAGCTTCATGGTCATCTCCAACAACCTAGAGACTATTGAATATTTAGAATTTTCCAAAAGGGATTTATAGCTAGTGAGCTTAACCATACTTGAGAATTCTTTCTAAATTCTACCCATAGCTTGGAAGTCAGTTTGATAAAACTTTAGAATTTTCTGTATTCTTTCTTTTCCTGTCTCCAACAGGCTCTTTTCAGTGATAATTTTCTGAAATCATTTAGAAAATTGAAGTCTGTAACGAGAAAAGAATTGGCTATAGAAAAATATCAGAAATAATAGGTGCCACAAGAAAAACTTTTATAGGCTGAAAAATTAAACTCAACATCCTAAATCTCAAGTAGTAAACAAGGATAATTGGATTAAAAAAAAAAACAGATTAACCGGCTACTTACCTTGTCTATCAACCCAGAAGCAAAAACTCATCAAAATATCAGTACAAAGCATTAATGCATGAGCTAAACACTCACAAAAAGACAATTGCAATATATATATGACTAAAGTACTCTTAATATTTGCACTGCATGAGATTTTCCTTAACATGTTAGTACTGGATTGAAATGTCATTATCAAAACACAGTTGCTGTCTATTTGTATAAATAATCAGATTATAAACTTTTAAGGCAGAATTTCCAACTTCAAACTCCAAAAACACAAAGGAAAATTATAAATTTAATTATATTATAAAAAAAAAAAGTGAATTCAACCATAAATATTTTGAAAAATGTATAATTTGGCATTTTATACAGTATTTTTTAATGTCAGAAACTCAAATATTTATGATCTTAATTTATTATATCTCACTTAAAGTTCCTTGGCAGCTAGGCAAATGGTTTAAGGGAAATAATACACTTAACATCTAATTAACAAAGTTCAAAATTTTTATTCGTGATCCAACTTCATAGGATGATTTCTACAATACTGAAATTTTAGTGCGTGACAGTTTAATACAATAAAAAAAGTGTGGCCAAAAACTCATTTTATCTTGCGGGAGTACACTTGTATATTTGGGATTTGTATCTAGCATTACTCTTTTATTTATGATTCTATTTCTTAAAGAAGAGGAGAACAACGATTTATTTAATGAATATTGGATAAGGGAATCAGACATATAAGAGATGCAGGGAGACCAAAGGGAAAGTGGGAAGTCTTGCTTGCAAGCGCTTAAGGCGGCAAAAACTCAAAGTCTTAAAAAGCATGAGTTCAAGATAGCTAGATGAATTATTTGTCAGTAAGTTAAACACTAAATTCCAAAACATAACCAACACCAATAAGAACTCTGTTAAAAACATATAGTCGATTAAAGATGGAGGTTTGAGTTACAAAAATAGAACTCGGTTCTCTCCTATTGTCCTAACTATATTACGCTCATCATGCAAATCATCCAACAGATGACAAAAAAACACACAAATCACAAATGCACTACAAACAAAGTAATATTTATGACAAAACAAATGCAGCAACTCAAAAAAATCTTACCACAATCGGCAACAATAGAGTGGGCGAATGGTGGTGAAGGAGGCGAAACCAGGCCAAAACCAATTCGACATATTTCCTAATTCTCTAGCCCTAACTACGAAACACACTCGAGTGATTAATGTGAGAACGGGTAGAATCTACACACATCGTAGCTTAACAAATTTTCTAAATCGTCCTTTCAAAATATAAATTCGAGGGATCAGGTGTTACTTGTCAAGATTCGAGGGATTGGCTTAATGATCCCTTCCGAGAATGAGCGGTGGCAGTGTTCAATGGAGCACGTCGCCGATGAGATCGAGGGCTTTGGCAATCGCAGCTAGGGAAGGGTTTTTTGGGCATTCTTCATGCGGAGTGATGGATAGAAGGTTGGTGGGAAAAAATCGAAAGTGTGGGGGGAAGAAAGAGAGGCTATTCTCGCGGGCTTATAAAATTACCTTTGCAGCGAATAAATATCGCTGCAATAGAGATTATAACTGTAATTGCAGCGAATATACTTCGCCGCACTAGCCTGTATCCATTTTTCAACAATGTTTTTCGCCGTAACATTCATATAAAGCACGAACACATTGGCTTCCATCAAATATATGTGACTTAAAGCGGCGAACAATAAATCGCCGAAAAAACATAGCATACACAGCGAATTTTGATGGTGCTGTTTCTTGTAGTGTCCGTTACGTCTCCTAACTTTTCTCTCTTTTGTATTATTAAGTTGAATTATTGGAGACTCATTGGCCGGGAAGGATCTTTGGAATGTACGAATGGCCGGTCAGTCATGCCATGTATATAGCAGGTGATATTGTCAACGTTCAAACAGACAAGTGAATAAATGAAAGAGAATTGAAACATTAATGCACAATATAATATATATATATATATATATATATATGTTTAACTTTCTGGGACCTTAAACTTATTTATTCTGAATTTTTAGTGTTGCAAAAATTATTGATCTTTAGACACATTTTTATAGGCATAAGAGGATAAAAACTATGACATAGTGAAATTCCAATATTCGATACATGAATGAGCTAAAATTTTAAGAGGTGGAATTTACATGATCCTCCACCAAGTTCATGTATGTATTTACAATACTCACCCTAAGATGACTATATATAAAGATCTTGTATACCCATAAAAATTTGATGGGAGAAAAACCAACGACAAAAATAAAATAATATAATATTCCTATGTACCTAATGTTTTAAAACCTTACAAAGAAAAATTCGGTAAAAACAAAAAAAAATAGCGGCCAAAAAAAAAAGTACAGTCCTTATAATCATTTAATCCTCTCAAAAGTATGTAGAGCTAATTCAATAGTTTATACTTAAAAGATCCTTGTATTAATGCATCCCAATATTGTGTACTAAATTTTTAAATGCGTCAACAATGTTGTACACTAAAATTTTAAATGTTGCAATTGGTTATACTTTAGGGAATAAATCCATCAAATTATCACCACCCTTCGGGAGCTCATGTGTATAAAAGAAGTTTGACTAAATATAATTAGTTCTATCACCTTTAAATCTAACAGGTATCTTAACCTCTATTGATCAATTTTGATTACAAATTCATGTCCGAGCAAGTAAGGCCTCCACTTGAGAACAATTGAGACGAGCATATAACTCATTCTCATATGTTGACATTGAAAGGGCACTCCCTTTGAATGCTTGACTAAAAAAATGCAAGTGACCTCCCATTTTACATTAACATTACCCAAGATCATCTGAATTTCTTTTTGGTATGAGCTAGGGCCATTCTCTCATGGCTTGTTGCTTGTTGGGATCAATTCTAACCCCCGGGCAAATATCATATGGCCTAAATAGGAAATTTCTTCACATCTTGGTTTGCTTGGCATATAGTTGGTGTTGTTGCAAAGTTGTTAGAGTAGTCTTTAGGTTTCGAGATGGTCTTGTACGAACTTCTGTACACCAATATGTTCCTAAAAAAAATACAATTTTGTTAGGTATGGTTGAAACACCTCATTCATGAGGCTTTGGAAGGTAGATGGAACATTGGTCAATCCAAACACCACAAGAAAAATGAGTATTCGTGACGAATTATTTGTGGTGAAAATTACTATTTACTATGAAAACAAACTCATTTTAATAAGGAATAGTCATTTTGGCAGATAATTATTGACTACTAATAAGTAATTTTCTTGTAATGAAAGGACATTACAAAAAATTCATGTCTCTCATGTGTCCTAAAGGCTATTTTAGATACATCCTCTTGCTTCACTCAAATTTTGTGATATCCTAACCTTACGTCTAGCTTAGACATCACAACTATCCCATGAAATTTAGCTAAAAGTTCTTCCACCATAGAATTGTGGTACTTTTCTTTGACTACAACATTGTTTAGTACCCTATAATCAATACACAACCTCCATATTCCATCTACTTTTCTCACTAGGAGTACAATGCATGAGTAAGGGATTTAGCTTGCCAGATAACCCCACTGTTCAGCAACTCATTTACAATTCTTTCTATCTCATCTTTTTGGAAGTAAGGATCGAATATCTATAGGGCTGGATTGAAAGGGCACTATAATAAAAACTGCATTTCCTATGTCTTTTCATGGCTAATACCATATATTTCTGTCGAAATTAAGTTCTTGTCACCAAATGCATTTGTAGCAGACTCGCAGGAATAGGCTAGTAATTTAAAGGGTTTAAAACTACCACTACACAATTTGTAAAAAAATACTCTTATTCTTGACAATTCTTTTCCTCACAAAAAGTGTAAGATTTTGTTACAAAAAATGTGCTAACTATGGTTAATAGAGATCGAAAATACTTATATGCCGTAGTAAACATCATGGGAAATAAGCATTTGTGGCCAAAAAATATTTCCGACGATTTATGATCGCCGAAAATAGTCTTTTATGAAATAAAATAAATATTAGTAAGATAGTATCACAAGCACACAACCTTATACCTAAAATACATAAAGAATGTCAACAATATATTACTAAAAAAATATATATTGGAATACAAATAGCAATTTCTAAGTAGTTTGACAAGAAAAGAAAAAAGTCAACACAAGTACTAAACATGGAAAATGCACTAAATGAATAAAAAAGTAATGGACATAAATTTATTAAAATTTTTACTTGTACAAGTAAAGAATCAATATTGCATTTACAAAATATACAGTAGATTCCCTTCCTCACATAATCCCATTGAGGTTCATCTTTTAAACAATCATCCACAAAAACTCTTGCAACCAACCATGGCATTTCATATTGTCAAGAGACAAAACAATCCAAATAGCTGTAACCAGATTCTAGCACTAGCAAACATATGTCATCCACAGAAGACCATTTTCAAGGATAAAAGTTTTGTACCCTTGAGAATCTTTCTAATATTATCATCATCGACCCCTTGTGAACCAAGGATCAATAACTCATAATCATTAGATAGTAACATAAAAAAAACAAGCTCATAAGTTACCATTCTCATTGATAATGATCAATACTCCTGTGACCACATATAAAATACTCATGTGACCTCCTACATGTCAAACATTCCAAGCGTGATCCTTCTTTGAAACATTGAGCATTAGATTTATAGCCCTTCAATCTACTATTAAATAATTATAGCTTCCAGTCATTAGGCATTGTCATGCCAGCATTATGTTTTCTTTGACACCAAAAGCGGCAAAATTTGCATTCCATAAACTTTCTGACGTTTTATTTAACTACATTTCTCACCAATCAAATTATAGAACCTAACAAATCTTGTAAAGAATAGAAATAAATGAACCCACATAGTCGTTCTATTTTCCCGAACTATATTTAACTAAACCCTAACCAATCACAAACTATGCTGCTCTTACTTTGTAACATGAACCACCTAACCCGATGCAACAAAAATAATCAAGGAACTAAACACATCCTCAACCAATCAAATTTATCAACCCTAAGCACAGTAAATCCAATCTTTTAATAAAAACTTAGAGAAATCTTCGAGGCATCAGAAAAACACTTACTGAAAGGTCGATGGAGAGAGAGAGAGAGAGAGAGAAAGACGGTGGCATAAACGTGAGGCTAATAGAAGAACCTACACAACACAATTTGAAATATATATATATATATATATATATACTTATATATTATAAATAAAAAGACAAAAGTCTCACTAAAAAGGTATTTGGTATGGAAATAGCAAAAACAGATATGATCATTTACGCCAATGCCCATAGTAGGTATCAATATTCAATAAGCACAAACAGAATAATATATCACAAAATAATATATCACAAAATAATATTAAATCAGAGAACCAAGATTTTTAAGTTTTAATTCTTCCAAGTTGCTACTTAACTGGTGATAGGGGTACATCAGCTAATGAGCCACTACACCAGCTCCATCTAGTCTACTTGTGCTCCACATAGAATTAAAACATCCAAATTGGAGAGAGAGACACTAAAACAGTTGGCAATTTACCGATCAAGTACCAACACATATTTTTGATATATTGAACATAAATCTGAATTTCTGGAAATAAGCATGATATCATACCATGTCAATCACAGTTTGGCTAGATAGAAACTTGAATTTCCCATCGTTTGCAAGCACTAATAATCTAATAATGAGTTGTTTGTTAATTTCAGAATATCCAACCAAGGTTTATAGTTGTTTCAAGGTTAATTATTAATTTCTTGGTATATACATTCACATTTCATCGTGTACAACAATAGTAGTACTTCCTTAATATTGTTATTTTGACCCAAATGCATCACCTAGCTGTAACTGTTTGATCCATATCCATTAATTTTGATAAATCCCCTATTTATGTAACTATTTGAGAAACAAATGAGGAAAAATATTAGCATCCGAATAAATTGTGGCATTTGATTAAGAAGAAAAATCTCTTTGTAAGTTGTTTATTGACATCTTGCCATGTTTGCAAGTGTAGGGGTGGGGTAGAATATGCCATGGTCAAAAAGTGCATTGGATAAAGATAAAATCTGCATTAATAAACTCGGTATTTATACCCAAAAAGAGAGAGAAAAACCCATGTCAATAATCTTGAAAATCATTTTAGAGTGTTCATGTTAATAATCTTGAAAACATGTCAAAGGAAACAAATAGATAAAAGGACCGAAAAAATTGTTATATACCATTATATATGAGTAAATATCAAACAGCAGATAGAAAAATTACACCAAGAGATATGTGATCTATTCGGTTGAGTCAAAAGCCTACATACACTATAAATTTGCTTCCTTGTTTGTTTATTACATTATTTATGATAAATCCCTTGTTTATGTAACTGTTTGAGAAAAAAATGAGAAAAAAATATTAGCATCTAAATAAATTATGGAATTTGATTAAGAAGAAAATAACCTCTAAATAAATCTGAATGTAGGCTTGGAATCTTTGGAGATAATATTTCATAAACCTGTAAATAAATAACCTATAATTAAGAAGAAAAAATATTACATAAATCTGAATTTTGTAAATATTTATCTTGACCATAATCTATAAATAACTGATTAAGTACCATTTCTCCTGTGAGTTCCTACTTGTATCCAAGCTCGTTTAGCTGCTTTTCTCCTAAATCAGTCTCCATAGCTCTGGATTCAAGCCAACAATCTACAAGTTTTAAAACCTTGATAAAGATAAAATGAAGAGAGAAAAATAAAGATAAAATCTTCAGTATTAAAACCCTAATATCTACAAGTTTCTTTAAATCTAAACAGAATGGATAAAATAGAGGAGCAAAGTCGAAGGCAACTTTTGGAAAACACAGACTTGACGTCAATGGTACCTCTGAGTTGCTAGGCTAAGCTTCATGGGGCTCGATTTCTCCCACGCGTGGTGTTTCTCAAAGGTTATCAAAGGCGGCTGCGACGTATGTGAAATCCCAGATTTACGTGTATTTTTACATATTATTTTGTTCTTGTTGTTGATTGTTTTAATTTATTTTAATAATATTGTTGGTTATGTTTTATTTGTTTAAAATTGTTATTTGATCTATTAGTTAGTTAATATTAGTTTTACGTTGTTTTATGTTAATATGGAGTTATGATGTTTTTCTTATTAATTTAAATGTGAAATAATTATTTTAATGGTTGGAATTAAATTTCCTTATTTCATTATGAGTTTATTTGATTTTTTTTATTTATTTTAATTAAATACGTTTATGATATGGTTTTAAGTGATTTTGTGACCCTAGTTGTGAAATTGGATTTCATTTCTTTCTCTTCCTTTTTCTTTTTCCTTTTTCTTTTTCTCCTCTTTTTCTTTTCTTTTTCTTCTTTCTTTTCCTTTATTTCTCCCCTGCTTCCCCACCCAGCCCCGCGCGACCAACCCCACCTCTCGGTTTTGGCCGTTTGGCCTTAGGCCTAGCTAGCCTCCACCACTGCCCACCGTGCCTCACCGCCCACGTCGCCGGCACCCCCACCCTCCGGCGAGCTCCCCTGCACCGGTGGTGCACTTCACAGCGACTCCCACGCCGTACGTGAGCCACATACCCGAAATAGGTATTTTGGCTTCTCTTTAATTTTCTGGCACCACCACTAGCCACCTTGGCCTTCAACCACCCCTACCTTGTTCCCCACTCTCTGGAGACTTGCCAGTCACCTCCGACCACCCTCCAGCTCCTTCTTCCTCATCCACCCGAAATGGGTCCTTAAATGGGTTGTTCTTCGCTACACCGCCGTTCGGCCACCGTAGGCCTCACCACTGCCACCAAAACACTCCCCTGCCTTAGCCAACCACCCCGTATCTCAGCTTCCCCATCCGTGGCCCCACCTTCCCTGTACAACCCTAAACCCGAAAATGGTTTTTCACCCATTTTGAGCCCGATCTACCACATTCCAGTGGTTGCACCATCACGCCACCGCCTTCATGAGATTTACCACCCTTCATTGAGTATTTTCCTAAATTTTGGTGTCAAATCGAGCACTCTAGCCTAACGTATAAAGTGACTTGCTGTGAACACTGTGGATCAGCGTTTGCTTAATGATCCGATTTTTACCCGCTGTAAGTATTTTCCAAATAAATTTTAAGATTTAAATGTATTTTGCAATAAAAAATATTGAGATTGGTTGGTTGTTGGATATTCTGTATATTATCGCATGTATTGCATGGTGCACGCATGTTCATGTTTGAAAATTGGGTTTTCACATTATTTCATGCATGTTCATATGTTGGAAATGAAAACTGGGTTTTCATGTATTTATGGTTTTCGGATGCGTGTGTATCATGACCCCAAGCTAGGATGGGGCATTATCCCGGTGGAGCTTCTCTGGTCACTCGAGAGCGGAATATACTGAGTGATGTCCCCTGGGTTGTCGCCGGGCGACAACGGGATCGGACGGGATGGTAACGCTCTCGTGCCGACTCCGTGGCTCTTCTGCTGGCGGGAGCTAGGGGATGCCTAGTCATGGTAGCTGCTGGGTGCGGTTAGCTAGGCATCGCCCGTTCCGAAGTCACATGCGTGGTCGTTACTTTCAATGTGATGATGAGAGTCAAGGTATGTGGATAGTCCCTTGGAGAGATCATGGTGCATACGGTTAATAAAATGGATGTTTAGGCTATTTTCTAGAAAAGTGACAGGTTTTAATTATTGGTTTTAATTTTGGGAAAATGGTTTCTGGGAAAATGGTTGTTGCTTTAATGGTTTTACGGACATAATTTTTTGAGAAAATGATGGATGATTTTATTAGAATTTTATTGTGGACCAAAATGAGATTTTGGCGTGTGTTATTTTATTTATTTTGAGGAAGATGATTTTCAGCTTCATGTATACGGTATCATGTTCATGAGTGATGTTGTTGTTGTTGCATGAGTATATTTTATATCTTGTGGTTTGTTTGGGTTGTACTTACCTGCGATGCCATTTTTGGCATCGTAGATTTTGGATACGGAGATCGAGGAGGTTGAGTTTGAGGAGACGGCTTCACTGTTAAAGTAATTGTGTTATAATTTATTATTTTGGAAAATGTTCCCTATTGATGTAAGTATTTTATGTTTTGATTTTTGGATGACTGTATTAAATCTCCTGCTGGACAATTTATATTAAACTGGTTTGTAAAATATTTCTAAAAAATTCTGGTACTTAGATATTGACTTTAATTATCCGCTACTTTTATTTATGCATGTCACGTGTTCACACACTTAGCACTTGACATTGGGGGTGTGTGACCCGTGTTGTCAGCATCCCGATGCCTCGATTCTCGTGTTTATTTTAAGGTGATTTTGGGGGCGTCACAGGTGGTATTAGAGCAATTCGACTCCGAATAAATTTACAGATTATCTAAAGATAGTACCAGAAAAGTTTGTTATTTTAAATTTGTTTGTTTGATTGTTTGGTTATTTTATTCTATTTGTTCTCTAAGTTTTTGCTACTAGCTTATATGGTGAGATTTGCGATATTTATTTTATTGTGCTGTGCTTTTTATTTTAATGTGCATTTTGTTTATTATTGTCAGAGTTAACTTAGTTCCGATTGGTTGATTTGCTTTACTTTATTTCATATTAATATTTGTTCGATATTGTAATTGGGTAGTAATTCAGATTTTAGTTAGTTGATTTTATTTAGTCAAGTTGTTGAAACATTTATTTAATTATTTATTTTCATATATGTGCCTTTGTTTTATTTAAATTGGAATTTGGATATTTTGGATTAGATTATTATTTTAAATCATTCTTTTTATTGAATCCTATATTTAAGATAATTATATTATGGAATTCCTTATTTTAAAGTTATTAGTTTGTTGTGAGTTATTTTGTTTTATTAAACTTTTATGCATTTATCATATAGATCTGGTTTTATTTTAAATTCTAGTTCATAAGTTTCTATAAGATGGTTTTGGATTTTGTTTATTATCTTTTTATTTTAATTATGGCTTTTGTCTTTTAAATATTTCTGAAGCTTTGAGATTCTTTGTGACAAAGATTTAAAGGAAATCGCTATTCTGTTTTCTTTTTAGAGATATGTCTGAAGGTAAGCTTTTAAATTTATTATCTTTTCACCTTTCTGCTTGAATTATTTTAAAAGTTTACTTATTTATTTTGATGAGTGGATTTGTTTTGGTGACTTCCTAGAATTTATTCATTAAGTTATTTATTTATTTCACTTTGGTTCAATTCTTTTAAAGGTTTTAAATCTTAGAGATTTCTACAATAAATCTTTTTAGAGTTGGATTTTGAGGAGAATTTCAAAACTTTAATTGTCATTTTATTTCTCCATTCTTTTAATTCAATCTCCTTGTTTTATTTAATAAAAGCTTTTGGTGATTTCTGTTTACTAAGGGAAGTGGACTTGTTTTATTGAACAGCTTGCTTTTACTTATTTATTTATTAGATATTTTCACTAGTTTTGTTTATATATAATATTTATGTGAATTACTCAAGTTTTATTTAGTAATTGGGTATATTACTATATCTTTGCAAGATGGATTTTTTTTGATAAATCGTTTGTATTTACATGATTATATTTTTTTTATTAATATTTTATATGTTAATTATGTGTATTATCTGGGTCTCACTAAGTGTTTGCGTTTCTAAGTTCTAATTTGATCTATGGGAGATTGTTGGGATTGTATTCTATATGGACTCTTCTTGTGAGTATGAAATTCTTGGTCATTGATATATCGTTATGGAATCTGTTTTAATAATGCTTATGATAGTAGACGATCAAATATTTCTTTGGTGAAGTTTTGATTTTGTTTGTGGATGCTTAGAGATTGTTGTCTAATATTTGTGTATGTAAATTTTGGAGAGTTCTCGTCTTTGATTTGTGCTTGACTTGATGGAAGTTGTTTTGTTAAGTGATAGAGGTTGATTTGATGCGATAGTATTAAATTCAAGAGATCTAAACTATAGGCTTTTGGGCAAATTAATTAGGGTGAGTAATTTAAGCTTGATATTTGATGAATTTAATGGTTGCCTTTGCCAAAGTATTTTAAGGAATTAGTTGTGATTTAAGGTCCCATAGGAATTTAAATATTCGAGGTCATCCCATCTCATAGTTATTGAAGGTCTGGTTGGGAGAATTTTGTGTGTCTTGGTTATCTTGCTAATTAATTTGAGTAGAGTGATAGAATTTTTATGTGATATACATTGGAGTTTAGGTGTTCACCATAATAGTATAATCAGAATTATAAGATATTAAGACTTTAAGAATTCGGAAGTGTGGTGTATGATTTCTTGTAATAGGTGTTGAGCCAGTTTCTACTCAATAGTAATAATTTATGAGGACTTAATTTTATGCATTTGGTGAGTTTTTAAAGTGCGTGCGGAAGCATGATGTCTTGCAAAGTAGTTGGAGGTTCAAGTCTTGTGTTGATTTTGAAAAATTAGTGGTGACTTGAAATTTGAGATGATACTTGTAAGGGGACATTTATCTTTGTATTGGATAATTTATGCTTATTGATAGTTAAGTAGGGAAGATAAACTTCGGAGTTACTTGAGGGGGCATAATTTTTTGTATGAAATTAGTGAACATTAAAATTTTGAAAGATTGTACTAAAATCTTTGTACACATGAGATTTCGGACTATATTGCTACCTTAGGAGTCTTAGAGATGAAATGTTATTTAGAGACTATATGATTATGACAGAATAGCATGCCTTTGTGTTTGAGGAAAATAGATAATTGTGTAAATGCATGGAGTGAGTATTGAGTTATGTGATAGGTGAGCTATTAGAGTTTTTGTTAGTAGCAGTCGAGCAAATTTCGAGGACAAAATTTATTTGAAGGGGGGGAGAATGTGAGATCCCAGATTTACGTATATTTTTACATATTGTTTTGTTCTTATTGTTGATTATTTTAATAATATTGTTGGTTGTGTTTTATTTGTTTAAAATTGTTATTTGATCTATTAGTTAGTTAATATTAGTTTTACATTGTTTTATGTTAATATGGAGTTATGCTGTTTTTCTTATTAATTTAAATGTGAGATAATTATATTAATGATTGGAATTAAATTTCCTTATTTCATTATGAGTTTATTTGATTTGTTTTATTTATTTTAATTAAATATGTTTTGGAATGGGTTATATATATATATATTTATATATTTATGATGTGATTTGAAGTTATTTTTTTACCCTAGTTGTGAGAATTGGACTTCATTTCTTTCTCTTCCTTTTTCTTTTTCCTTTTTCTTTTTCTCCTCTTTTTCTTTTCTTTTTCTTCTTTCTTTTCCTTTACTTCTCCCATGTTTCCCCACCCAGCCCCACGCGACCAACCCCCCCTCTCTATTTTGGCCGTTCGGCCTCTGGCCTGGCCAGCCTCCACCACCGCCCACCGTGCCACACCGCCCACGTCGCCGACACCCCCACCCTCTAGAGAGCTCCCCTGCACCGGTGGTGCACTTCACGACGACTACCACGCCGCGCGTGAGCCACATACCCGAAATGGGTATTTTGGCTTCTGTTGCATTTTCTGGCACCACCACCAGCCACCTTAGCCTCCAACCACCCCCACCTTGTTCCCCACTCTCCAGCAACCCTCCAGTCACCTCCGACGACCTTCCAGCTCCTCCCTTCCTCCTCCACCCGAAATGGGTCCTTAAATGGGTTGTTCTTCGCCACGCCGCCGTCCGGCCACCGTAGGCCTCACCACCGCCACCAAAACACTCCCCTGCCTCAGCCGACCACCCCCTAACTTAGCTTCCCCATCCGTAACCCACCTTCCCTGTACAATCCCAAATCCGAATATGAGTTTCCACCCACCACCTTCCAGTGGATGCACCGCCACATTACCACTTTCATGAGATTTTCCACCCTTCATTGAGTACTTTCCTAAATTTTGGTGTCAAACCGAGCACTCTAGCCCAACGTACAAAGTGACTCGCTATGGATCGGCGTTTGCTCAATGATCCGATTTTTACCCGTTGTAACTATTTTCCAAAAAAATTTTAAAATTTAAATATATTTTGCAATAACAAATATTGAGATTGGCTGGTTGTTGGATATTCTGTGTATTATCGAATGCATTGCATGGTGCACGCATGTTCATGTTTGTAAATGAAAACTGGGTTTTCACATTATTGCATGCATGTTCATGTGCTAGAAATGGAAACTGGGTTTTCATGTGTTTATGGTTTTCGGGTGCGTGTGTATCACGACCCCAAGCGGGGATGGGGCATTATCCCGGTAGAGCTCCTCTGGTTATTTGGAAGCGGAATATACTGAGTGATGTCTCTTGGGTTGTCGCCGAGCCACAACAGGATCGGACGCATTGGTAACGTTCTCGTGCCAACTCCGTGACTCCTCTGCTGGCGAGAACTAGGGGATGCCTGGTCATGGTATGTGTTGGGCACGATTAGATAGGCACCGCCCGTTCCGAAATCACATGCGTGGTCGTTACCTTCGATGTGATGATGAGAGCCAGGGTATGCGAATGGTCTCTAGGAGAGATCATGGTGCATACGGTTAATAAAATGGATGTTTAGGCCATTTTCTGGAAAAGTGACGGGTTTTGATTATTGGTGTTATGTGGACCATTTTCTGGAAAAATGGTTTCTGGGAAAATGGTTGTTGCTTTAATGGTTTTACGGACATAATTTTCTAGGAAAATGATGGATGATTTTATTGGAATTTTATCGTGGACTAAAATGAAATTTTGACATGTGTTATTTTATTTATTTTGAAGAAGATGATTTTAAGTTTCATGCATACGGTATCATGTTCATGAGTAATGTTGTTGTTGTTACATGAATATATTTTATATCTTGTGGTTTATTTGGGTTGTACTTACCTGCGATGCCATTTTTGACGTAGTGGATTTTGGATGCAGAGATTGAGGAGGTTGAGCCTGAGGAGACGGATCCACTGTTAAAGTAATTGTGTTATAATTTATTATATTGAGAAATGTTCCCTTTTGATGTAAGTATTTTATGTTTTGATTTTTGGATGACTGTATTAAATCTCTTGCTGGAGAATTTATATTAAACTGATTTGTAAAATATTTCTAAAAAATTATGGTACTTAGATATTTACTTTAATTATCCGCTGCTTTTATTTATGCATGTCATGTGTTCACACACTTAGTACTTCACGTTGGGGGTGCGTGACCCGTGTTGTCAGCATCCCGACGTCTCGATTCCAGTATTTATTTTAAGGTAATTTTGGGGGTGTCACAACGCAGGTGGTGCGACCATGGTTGAGAAGATCGAGAGGGAGAGGAAGAAGTCTAGAGAGAGACGCTATGAGGCTGAGGCCGAGAGGAAGGAATGGGTTGTCACCCGCAAGGCTCGACGGTGAAGTGCAGAGGGCTCATGGCAGGGAAGTCGCGGGTCCATCTTGGAGAAAATGGAAGTGACGGAAGCTAGAGAGGGAGAGCTAATGGAAGAGACGGAAGCGGGAGGGGGAAAGTTGAATGAGAGAGAGGGGGAAGTTGAGAACAAGAAAGAGAGCTTGCAATCTTCAGAGATAGTAATTCCAAAACAGTATACCGCAAAAACCAATTTTAACCTTAGGTAAAAGAACCATATTCAAAGCTAAGAGCATTCTCATTGCTAAAGTTAAAAGTCATTTTTCAAATTGATCAAATATAACAATGAAATATATAAGAAAATGTTCAAAAAGTACTTTTGTGAATAATAAAGTTAAAATTTTATTTGACAATCGGATAAAATTATAATTTTACTATTCACAAAAGTAATTTTTAAACTTTTTTTTATACATTTTATTGTCATATTTGATCAAATAAGACACTTTATATTTTGGTATTTTTGCAAAACTGTAATTTTTAAAAGATAACTTTTAACTTTATCAATGAAAATGCTCTAATAATTGCAGTGATAGAAACGTAAATAAAATAATTATTAAGGGAGAAAAACAGAAATTAAAAATCACTGAAAAGCCACTACTCATCTTGCATAGACTCTTTTATAATAGTGGTTGATATTTTGAAGTTAATTTTCACCAATTAATTTCGTGGGAAAAAATTATACATATAATGTATAACCATTTTTAATGATCTTAATTAATAAAAAAAAAAGCCTTTAATTCCTATGAGTCCTGCTAGGTACCTCCGGGGTTTATCCCCGTTGCGACTTCGAGGTGTCACGTCAATCGAATACATTTTAAAAAAAAAAAAGAAACGAAATTGATGCATTAGCCTTCAAGAGCCTTCGTCTTGAAAATAAAATGTCCACTACCTCTAGAAGCTTCAGTGCGAAATTTTAATTCCATAGCGCACGGATGCATCAAAAAGCTCCCGACCCCAACAAGAAGTTCAATATCGACGATCCAAGCTCTCAGAAGAAGCTATTTTTATTTTCCATACCCATTGGCCATTTTTGCTTTTAGCGTTAAATTTTGTTAACTGAAAAAGAATGGAAAAATCGTGAGTCTTGATGTAGAAAAAAAAAAGACCACAGGTGTTGGAAATGGCTTCCTGTTCCAGTTCTCGCCTGCAAGCATTGCATCTTATTTCATTTTTCAGAAATAATTAAAACGTAACTCTGGCCCTTGAAATTCACATCGTAATTATTTTTTCTTATTTTCTTTCTTTCTTTCTCTATCCTGATTTTCTCAGGACCCAAACAAAATCAGATAAAACGCAAAATAATTCATTTTGGGTGGTTCGGGGGAGAGGAGGAAGACGGGAGAGCTTGGATACGTTAGAGGAGAACAAAGAGATTGAGCTCAAGGGAATTAGACAAGGATTTTGAGGCTTCGGGAAACAACATCGTTTTTGGTCCAGAAGTGATGTCGCATAGGGGTAATTACCCCGATTTCCTAAAGCTTTTTCCAATTCTTATATATTTTAATTCGTGATAAATAAATCTGTATGATATAATTATTTGGGACAATAAACTTTATGTTGATATAAATTTGATAGGAAAAGATAATTATTTGTTGTCAAAATTATAATAAAAAATGTATTTTTTTGTGACTAATTACTGTCGTCATTAATAATTTCATAACTCGTTAGAAAATGTATTATTTGTCGAGTTTTTCTTATGATTATATCTATTGAACAAAATTATTAATATTTACAGTTTTTACATCATTGGAAATAAAATGGTCTATTATAATCATTTTCGACATGACATTTCTGGCAAGTGATTTTTGGTGACAAAATATCATTATTTGATACTAAATTATATTCTCAGGAAAAAATATATCCCAAAAGCCACTTTTTTTTTATAATGGGGATTTGATTCCAGGAAATATATTTATGGTTGGTCATAAAATCTAGGTGGTGGTAAGTTCTTAGGCTTTGTGAACCTCTCTTAGAAGTCTTTTAGCAGCTCTTGAATTTTCTAGGACAATTTAAACTTATATATGGTCGATCAATACTTTTCTCTTCCATTAGTTATAATACCTCCTCTTTAATTTCCAATTTGTTAAACATATTCAAGGACCAGTCCTCAATTGATTGGGATGCAACCAAGCCCTTTAATTGCACTAGTTTACCCAAGTGATTAAACCTGGAACTTAACTCCAAGTGAGTCAAAATAGTAACACAATTTCTTATTATTTCATCTGGGTTTGGTTAATTATCTGGATGGGTATGGTTAATTTTGGTGGGTAGGGTTTTTAAAATTCTTGGTTCTAGGGAAAAGCATGAACTATTTTTAGGGTATTTTTTGTATGAATAATTCTTTTTACAGTCCATATTTGATGGATTGCATTACAGTCCATATAGAAACACTCACATTTTATGACTAAATGAAATGAATTTTTCAGATTTTTAAAGTTTCTTATTTGTAAATAAAGATGTTTTAATCAATTTTATTCTAAAATAGAGATTTTTCTATTTGTTTATTGTTTGGACTGTAAAGGAATCCAACTTTTTGAACTGTATGTAGCATTACCCTTTTTGTATTAGTCCTAATTCTTCATTTGTATCTTGGCTAAGCTATAGGTTGTTGTTAGTGTGGGAGAGTTAAACATCCTCCTGGATAGTTTGATATCAGCTCTCAAACCACTTAAGAAACAAATGAACCTGTAAGGCTCAAACAATCCCCTTAATCTATTTGAGAGGGTCTCAAATATGGTTTTGTACTCCTCAACAATCCCATTTTCTCTTAGACTTGTTGAGAACTCCTTGGGATCAACATAGGAATTTGGTCTAAATCTGGCAAACATTGCCTTAACCAATTATTCTCAGTTTGTCAATTTTGCCCAAACTCCGCTAGTCCTTCATGAAACCAAACAAGTGTCTTACCGTCCATGTGAAATGAGGCTAGTCAAATCTTATGTTATGACAATATCTCATAAAAGTTAAAGAAATTGTGTACCTAATACAGCCATCAAATAGGATAATCTCCCTAGAAAATAGGAAACTCTAAGCTCATTGCTTGTCTAGACATCTTCCCATGTATACTGCCTTTGTCTTCACATCCCTCTCCTCTAGACGAGGATTCTCCAAGATTGTAACCTTGATTTCTTTTATGCATTTCTTGTGGTTAAAGCTACAAGTTGTAGTGTGATAGCTTCTACTTGTCTTGTCAAGGCGAACATTTATGTTTCCAAAGTCTGATTTTGTGAATCAAAAGTCTTCTGTTTAGCATCTGTGAACTTCTTCAAAGCATTGAAGCCATCTTGAAGTTGTTTCAGCCTATTCCCATCAGTCATGGCAATATTGCTATTTAATTTTTATATTCGCAAAACTTGTTCTCTGAAATTGAAAATGTAAAAGGTCCCCTTCTGTAGATGTAGAATAGCAATCATATTCACGCTTTGAGGGTGAGCAATTATATCCATGAAGAAGATGAGAGAAAAAAGAGAACTATTTATAATTTCCAAATAATTCTAAAAAGGTTATGCAAGCACCCTATATGTCAAGGATTCCTGAATACTGACGAACTAGAGGGCCAAAGCCCATTACATAACAAATAAACTGGAAACATATGTATATACATACTAGTAAATGAGGCAATGTGCAAGGCACATTTGCCCCTTGCACGTTGCCCAGTTTTGTGAAAAGATTTTGAGATTAAAATATGAAATAATATTGATATTTACTAGAATTTTGTAAGAATAATTCTGTGGGCCCGTGGTTGGGGTCCCAAATATGAAACATATTTGATACTTTTAATTTTTAATTTTTTTTTAATTAAAAAAGCTTGAGGAGGCACAAAGGGATCCATAGAATTACTTCTTTTGTAATATTGAATAATTTTTTTATTTATAAAGAAGGACAACTATTTTAAGAATTGAGGTTTTCAATTCACAACCTAATAATATAATTATGACAAAATCTGTCAAAGTAAACAGTAGAATTTCGGTTAATAAAATAGATTGTATGAAATTATAGCGTTCAAAATAAAATTGAAGGACTTAATATTTACTACTAAAATTTATATCTTAATATGATATATAATCTTTTAAATATATATTTATCTAAGTTTATAAAAATAATTGGTGTAAAAATTTGATTAATAAAAATAGGCTTAATCATACTTAATATTAAAATTCCACTAAACCACTCATAAAAAAAAAACAACTAAACTGTTACTAAAGTTTACTCATAATTTAATGGTTATTAATTTAATTTAAAAATCTTTAAATATTGTCTTTAAAAAAAAATATTGGACTACCACATTTATTTAATAAAATTAACCGGTTAAGTGCTAATGATCCTCTGGTAACTTATTTGAATAAATAAAATAGAGTGTAAAGAAAGGATTTAAATTTAAGACATTTTTTTATCATATCTTTTATTATTTATAATATCTTACCATCTTCAATATCTTAACAAACACCAAAACTTTTATTTCAAACAAAAAAAAAACACCAAAACAATTCTTTTTTTACCTAAACACTGAAGCAAAAAATAACATTTACCCAAAAAGCAACGACACTGTTTTGGACGTTTATATATATATATATATATATATATATATATATATACCCAAACCCTAGACAATCTCGATTCTTCTTCTATTTTTCGATTCCTCGCTCCTCTCCCACAAACGCTTCTCGATTCTTCTTCTCTCCACAAACGACATTGAGGTTCTCGATATTTGTTTTGAGTTCTCTCCACAAATAGGTTCTAGTTTTGATTATTCTTTCTGAGAGTCGCATGATCTCAGGCCTGCTTCGAACACATTGATCTCGAGCAGGTGGGTTTCGTTTATGCTCTATTTTTTTTATAGTGATTTTCCTTTTAGATTTATGAGATTTTCTTCTATTTTTGGTTTGGGATTTTGTTCCATTTTTTGGGAGATTTTAGTAGTTTGTAATTTGCTTGTAGTGTTTGGGATTTGAGGCCGTAGTCTTGAGGTTGTGTAGGGGCTAGGATCCTTCACGGCGATCATTGACATAGGTTATTCGAGAAGAAAAAAATCTCTTTGTTTTCTTCTCTTTCCGGTGGCATTTCTTTTCAATTGTAATGTTTTCATTTTCTTCTATTCTTTGATTCTTTTTTCTTTGTAGTTTATCAATTATAGAGCCGTTTGTTTTTGGATTGTGTTTTTTTTTTGGTTCAATTGTAAAAATTTGAAACATGTTTCTGTATGGTAGATGTAGATTTTGTAGGCGTGGCTATTTAAGTTTGTGTTTAGAATCTTTCTCATATCCACCATCTTTATCGATGATAAAACAAAATGGAAAGAAACAACGAGAAAATCGATGGCAGATGAAACAGAAAATCATTTCCTGATAGACACCTGGGGTAAAAGGGGAATAAAAATATCAAATAAAATTTATTGTTCCTTCGATAGACGCTATATATATATAAAAGACAACATAAAGTAAATGATAACTGGGCCCAAGCCCGACATACTACTACTTTAATTAAACATAAGTCCAGGAAGACTTAAAAAGCCCATAGCCCTCTAGCCTTCTCAATTTCTGTCTCAAAGTCTTCTGAGTTACGAGCTTTGTCCCTAACTCGAAGTTACTTTCTTTTGAGTTTTGATCCTTTATTACTTTCCCTTATGCCCTAAAATCCCAGATCCCGATTGTGAAATTTTGAATAATACCAAAAAATAACATAAAATAAATTCTTACCAACTTGATACAGATGATGATCGGTTAATAAAATTTCCTTACTAACGAAACATAAGTTTTCTTTCAACATTTCAAAATTAACACTTTGGATTTTCATCATCTTTAATATTTTTAGAATTTAATTTGTATGTTTCCAACTGTAGGTCCACTTGTTACCGTAATGTATCATAAATTAACGGAAGAATTTTTCTCATCTACAAGATCATCTTGATTGGATCTTTTAGAGAGCTCCAAGCCCAAAAGACCGTTTAGCCATCTTTTATCCAACCCTACCTCTATATATGTTTAGATTGGATCATCTTGAAAACAAAGGCCCATGATCTCTAGTAAAAATTTGAAGGAATTTCCGACTCTACTACATATCCGCACCAACAAAGTCACAGCTGATTTCAAACAAAACAAAAAAAAAAATTAAGTCAGAGCTGACATACTGAGTCAGAGTTGAGTTCAATGGAAGGAATCTAATAAGAGTTTAAGGTAGAGTTAGGGGATGTTTAGAAAATATTTGTCATCTCATCTCCTCTAATTTCTTTTCAAAATATTATTCGAACACAAATAGTTTGAAACTAATCACACTACAAGAAAAAGTAGTTTTTAGGACTATTTTTATTTCCGGTGAGCTAAATCTCGCCCAAAAAAAGCTATTTTATAATTTTGATTCAAAACCTATCACAATTTGTAATATGGCCGGAATTTATTATCTATTTTTGGCAATTTTTATCTATTTGTTTTTTTTTTCCACATATTACATAAGTCGCCCACTTTTGTTTTTATCCGCTCTTTATTTTCCTAGTTTCTTCCCCGTTTTTCCTCTCTTCCTTTCTCTGTCATTTTTCCTCTCTAACTTCTGGGATTCTCACTAATGCCGGTAAGTTTGTCTTTCAAAATTTTGGCTCCATCGATCTCTCTCTTTATAACTCTCGCTTCTCTCTCTCACTCTTTCTCCAACGATTTTCCTAATGGTTTGTCTGATTTCAATTTTGCAATTCCTTTAATCAATTGTGAAAAAGCGATAGCAAATTACCTTACACACCTAGAGGGGGGGTGAATAGGTGTTTAACAGAAACGATGGCAGTTTAAAAAAATTAATCAACATAAACAAGCAATCAACAAAGAAATCAACACACAGATTTTGGTTACGAAGTGGAAACTCATTTGAAGAACCTCTTCAAAATCTAAAACCACTCCGGGTGTAAGACACCACCTCTAATCCACTATAGAAATTTTAGTTTGTTACAATCAATTTAGAAACACTCACAAACCCACTGTAGCAACTAAACTTGGCTTGCAACACCACGAGTGACCCACTCGATCTCTACACGCATGTAGTGCCGGAACTCCGACCTTTCTATAGCTTCTCACACGAACAACTTGATTTCTTCATCCAAGCTCCTTGAAGAACTCTTCCAGCTTGATGAACACGTCCACTCCAATGAACTCACTAAAGATTTGAATGTGTGTTGTGAGGGAGTAATATAATCCAAGAGAGAATGATCTTTGAAACAATGGAGAAGTTTCTCTCAAGGGATGAAATGTGGCTCCTTGGTTTTTCCTCTGTGTTTCTCCCCTTTGCAGCAGAAGACTTAAGAATCTATTTATAGGCCACCTCCTGAAACGGCGCTTAAACCCTAAAGGAATTCGTGAAACCTTAACTTCGCTCGAGCGAGGGGTCGAGCGAGGGTCGAGCGAAGTCTCTGCCTGGACTTCGCTCGAGCGCCATGTCGAGCGAGTGTCGAGCGAAGTCTCTGCCTGGACTTCGCTCGAGCGCCATGTCGAGCGAGGGTCGAGCGAGATCACTGTGTTCGGTTTTTCTCGAGCCATTTTGATCCTCTTCAAGTGTACTCTGTCCACCATTAGTTACAACTCAATTATATTAGGTTTTTCACTAGAAAATTGCCAACTACCAAATTTTACATCAACAAATTGCAAAGATGTGTTAAAGTATCAATCAATGGCGGTAGATGAGAAAGTCATGAAATTGGAAAGAAGCGAGTCTGAGAAGTCGAGAACTCTATTCCTAGGGTTCTTGAAAGAAGAGGAAGAAGCTCAAATTGTGGTAACACCACAGAAACAAGGAAACCTTCCCGCTGCGGAGAAGGCAACCATAGAATTGTGTGACTCATCTACCAAGGTAGCTGCATCTACATCAACTCTACATGAAGGTAAAGGGAAGCACAAACCAAGGTCTTCCTTATTTGGCGACTGCATGTTCTGTGCAATTGTGATTAATTAAACATCTTAAGACATTAATCATTCACTGTCTTCTCTATTCTTTTTTCTGATTTGTTGGGGTTGGATGTTTTTCTGATTCAAGTTTTCAAAAAATGGAGTTTTGACCCACAAACAGTGATGTTCGTTTGTATAATAAGATAAACTAGCAAAGAGTGAAATCGAGTCTGTCGTTTGTAATCTTTCTGATTTTCTTAATTGAATTGTTAGAAATAATGTTGTTCCTTAATACCACATCTAATGTTAGAAAATAATTGTCTATTCTGAAGCATCAATTACATGTCCTGCGCACAAATTTTTCATATATGGCCTAGTCTAATTACCTTCGAACAAAATATAGGTGTTGTGTGTGTAATGATGATGTTGAACAAGTGACTGGTGCAGCTAGTGATTATGTAGGAACAAGTAGCCTTCTTTTATGCTCTTTGTTTATTTAAGGTTTTGTGGTATTGTACATTTTCTGTTTCTTTGTTAAGGTTTTGGGATTCTGGGCTTTTTTATTGAGTTTTTTCATTGGCTTTTTGCCATATGTATATATAAATTGGTGTGTCATTGGTGCTTTTGGTATAACGGACTTTTGGATTGTTAAAGTCTAGAGCTTCTCTATCATCAATAGGAATATGAAATTACTTCTGTAATTTTTCTGTTACATAGTTCACAAAATAAAGTAAAGAAAAAAAAGGATGCTGAATAATGTTTCAAATGAAATGTTTTTCTTTATTCTAAACTTAGCCCAAGTGTCTAATTAAGGATTATAATACATATTTTCATTTCTGAGTGATTTGATATATAGCATAAACTAAAAAAAGATACATAGAGAATAATGCAAGAAAAGAAAAAAGAAAAAATAGAAGTCCATAAGATATTTGAGGGAAGAAGACATAACAGATGATATGTTTATCTCTGTTGTACTCAACCATCATGCTGCTATACCATTCTATGGAGATGTTTATTGATTTTCCAATATTCTGAAACGTAAGTTTAGCTAGCCCTTTTGGCATTCTATTAATTCAACTATTAATTTTATAGGCATCCTGTAATCACAATGTAAGCCAATATATCTCTCTTTTTATTACTAAATGAAGAGTAAGAATAATTATTTTATTCTAGTGTTATTGATTCCTGGCTTGCTCTCTTTTGATTTAGTATTATAAATGTGCTCTGATTTTATGATCTAATGGTACTCTGAATTTAATATCTAATGCAAGTGAATGCCTATTATGACTAGGAAGATGTTATTGACTCTAATGAAGAGTTGGACTTGGCATCCATGGTAACTGCTTTTGAAGAAACTTCATAGCTTTTTTTTTTTTTTTTTTAATTTTTCCATCTATCTTCTCCATGAGTTTGCTGTATTTTAATTATATGTTCTCATGAAAGGCTTTCTTTGCATTGCAAGCTCCCATTTTCAAATCTTGGGTTAATTTTGTAGTAAAATGTTGTATTCGATGATACATTCATATGATATACAGCAATCTTTGGAGAGGTAGTTTTGGTAGTATAATTATTGAAGAATAGGTAAAGTTCTTAAATAGTTGATTATTTTAAGCTATTATGTAATAAACAGTAACTTTTAAGAGTGCATCAATGTTAGCACCTTTTGGCATTTTATTGTTGTAGTTCTTCTTGTGTTCCTTATTGCCACATCTAATGTTAGAAAATAATTGTCTATTCTGAAGTATCAATTACAAGTCCAGCTTACAAAGTTTTCATATATGGCCTAGTCTAATTATCTTACAACAAAATACAGGTGTTATGTGTGTAACGTTGATGCAGAACAAGTGACTAGCGCAGCTAGTGATTATGTAGGAACCAATAGCAAATCACGTGGTCATTACTGCCATAATCTTTAGTTTTTTGTCCTGTTGGTCTATACTTCAATCTTGTTGCAAGCGTAGGTAATTAAAAATCATAATTATTACTCTATTGTGGCGACTAATTGTTGCCGGAAATAATAAAACATTTATGTCCGATGCTACAGTAGCCGAAAATAGTTTTTCTTGGCTCTGTATTAGCGGCTCTTTCTTGGCAGTCGTTTTTAGCCGGTAATAGTTATTTTCGGCAAATTTTAGACTATTTATGGCAACTTTTGGTCGTTGGAAATAACCTTATTTTTTGTAGTGTCATTAGAAATTGTTTAAATTAATCATTACATTTTTTCAAATTAATCGCATCACAACTTTCCAAATTTTTTAAATAAAAAATAATTCAATTTTTTTAAATCTCAAAGTAAAAATATATTAAAAGCTATATCATGACAATATTTTAAATCTATAACATTTTTTATTCAACTTTTTTCTCTTTTGTTCCCCAAAATCCAATAAATACTTATCTCAAACTATCTCATTATTTTTCACAAACAATCTTACTACTATTCACAAAATTCTCATCTCATCTTATTCTCCAAACATCTCCTAGAGTCCAACTCCAATTTGTTCATTTTGAGAAGCGTTGTTCAAAAGGACCTAGTTTTTATTTCTTTTTTAAATTGCCAAAAATGGATGTAAATACACGACAAAATGAAAATAAAAAGCTCTCATTCATTTCATACAACTATCTTTATTTCCTTATTTCTCAGTTTAAATGTGCTATGAGTTTACACCATGAGATGTAAAAAGATTTTATACTAGCATGAATGGTGCTTCTGCTATTTCAGTCTGTGGTTCTCGACAGGACCTTCTCTTCCCTTAAATCTAGTAAACATTTGTCTGCCTAATGTTTAATGGAATGATTTGTTAGTGGCTTATCCATTCTTTTGGATACTGTGCAAATTTGTAGTCTGAAGTAGCAAAATAATTAGAAGTTAATCAAGGTTGTACTTATAAAAAGAATACTTATGGATTACAAAAACTTATCCGAATTGGTGGACAGGGTAAATAACACTCACGGTTTTAAAAAAAATGGTGGACAAAGTTTCATTGCAACTTTGAAAAGAATGACTCAACTTTTGAGCTTGTGTATTATGCAACTGGAGATAGGGGTAAATAGGATTGTTTACTCGAGGTGCCCCCAGCAAATTTGCCACAAGATCGGGAGTCACCCGGAAAGTGATATTCCGGATATCAACTTGAAAAGTTCCCTCTGAGATGTCATGTATATTCGAGTAAAACTCCCTGACCAACTCCACCGAGGGAGCGGGATGACCAGTGGTTAAAGCAAGCCACTGGCTCGACTCAAAAATCTGAGGGACAATGGGATAGGTATCCCGAAACTCACCTAGAAGAACTTCACGTTCCACAAGAATGGAGCGATGGGAAAAGTTCTGCGTGTAGAGTTCCTCAGCTTGAGGACTGTGGAAGTAAGTCCGAGAGGCGGATGGGGCAGTGCGAGGACGAACACGCCGAGATGCCATGGCAGCTGTAGATGGACCAAGTACAGACAGTGAGACACATATGATATGATGTGGAGATGGATGTCCATCATGCCTAAAATGCCTAAAATGCCTAAAATGTCTAAAATGCCTTATATGCCTAACATGCCTAAAATGTGACCCATAATGTTCTCAACAAGGTGTGCATACTATGAATGATACCTACATTTTGTCTAAAGAGCAATGCACCAAAGGAGAGACAAAAAAGGAAGACAAAATTTCATTGAGGCATTTCATCAAACAGGTATTGTGCATGCTGTGTAATCATGGGTTTAATACCCAATTAATTATCCCATTCCTCCCTAAATACAACACTATGCTAATAGGTTCATCCATACCAAAAATGAACCACCAAGTTTCTAAAAACAAATCCGAAAAAAAATTGGAATCCAAACACAACCCATGAATGTAATGAAACGGAAAAGAAAAGAAAAGAAAGAAAAAAAAAAATGAAGAAGAAAAGGATAGAGATAAGCTTACCGGTGATTGAGTGTTTGAGAGGAAATGAGATGCTTAGGCTTGGATTGAGTGTTTGAGAGAAGATGAGTGAAGTTAGAGAGAAGGGAGAAGAGATTCGGCAGTCTGGGCTTATCGCGCGATGCAGAGCGCAATATAGGGGTTTTTCGCTCGAGCGAAATTTTATGGTCGAGCGAGACATCAAGCGAAATTCCAGCCCCTTTTTTTTTTTTTTTTTTTTTAGTGACTTCAAGCTTGGGGACAAATTTAAAAAAAAATTCATAGCAGAGCAAATGTAAAATAATATCATACTCTAAATGCCAGGCAAGGATACAGACTGTATGTCACAATTAATATGACTATGCATGTTTAGACAGTGCTCTTGCTCAATCAAGAAATTTTAACCGAGAGGTGTGAGTGGGGTTGGGCTAAACAAGAAACCATAAGAGCTTGGGAGACCCGTCAAAGCGCAGAAAGTCAAACCCAATGCTGCTAGGACCTAATTTCTTGTGTCTAATAGAACCAGAGTCAGGATTTCTATTTTGGCCCTTTTTCTTTCTTTCTGCCCCTTTTTTTTTTTTTTTTTTATTTTATTTAATACAATAATAGAGCCTCTTCATTTTCTTTCCTTTTTGGATACAAAAGTTCTTACACAGGTCATCTAGCCCGAGGTCAATTCTGATCACTTGTAAGGCTCCCCCTTACACTTTTGATTGCCTCCCCAAAGTCTCACATAATGTCAAATGTCAAGAGATTGAGCTAGGCGTGCAGTGTGTGCGGCAAAACGCATATTTAAAGTGACACACATCTTCCACCTTTGTAACATAAGCCTATGATACAATTTTCACAAGACACATGCTTGAAAGAGTGCTGTCTAGTAGTAAGGTCATGCATCACATCGAAGAAAAAAGCAAAAGAATCAGAGGAAAGACAAAGAAGAGAATGAAGACAAGAAAAATAACAATGCAAAAGAAAAAAATGATATGCATGCAATGTATGAAATGCATGTTACATCTCTTGTGTTAAGGCACAAATACCAATAGCCTTTCTAAGACACTCAAAACGAAGACCATCTAATGGTTTGGTAAAAAGATCGGCTAATTGATGTTCGGTGGGAATGTACTCAAGAGTAATTACATGTGTTTCCACAAGTTCCCGAATGAAATGATGCCTAATGTCAATATGCTTGGTCCTAGAATGTTGGACAGGATTTTTAGAGATGTTGATGGCACTGGTATTATCACAATAGATGCTCATCACACCTTGAGTAATACCATAGTCACGAATCATTTGTTTCATCCACAGCAATTGAGTACAACAACTCCCAGTAGCAATGTATTCAGCCTCAGCTGTAGACAAAGAAATGGAGTTTTGTTTCTTACTCATCCAAGCAACAAGATTTGTTCCCATATAAAAACATCCACCTGAAGTGCTCTTTCTATCATCGGCATTTCCTGCCCAATCAGCATCAGAGTAGCCTGCAAGCTCAGTATTGGAATCTCTGGAGTACCAAATTCCATAATTCACTGTAGCATTCACATAGCGAAGTATGCGTTTGACAGCCACAAGATGAGATTCTTTGGGGTTTGCTTGGAATCTAGCACAAACGCCAACACTGAAAGCTATGTCAGGTCTACTAGCAGTGAGATACAGTAGACTCCCAATCATGCTTCTGTACAGAGATTGCTCAACCCCCTTTCCTGACACATCAGCACTAAGTTTTACACTTGTGCTCATGGGAGTTCTAGCATGGCTACTCCCATCTAATCCAAATTTTTTCAGCAGGTCCTTTGCATATTTAGACTGGGATATGAACAATCCTTCATCTAGCTGTTTTACTTGGAGTCCCAAGAAAAAAGTTAGCTCACCCACCATACTCATCTCAAATTCATTCTTCATTTCTTCTGCAAACGCAAGAGCTAGGTCATCAATGGATGATCCAAACACAATATCATCCACATAGATTTGAGCTACAGTTATCTCCTCACCCACTTTCCGGATAAAAAGTGTCCTATCAACACTTCCTCGCAGAAACTTCTGCTCCAAAAGATACGAAGTTAGCCTCTCATACCAGGCTCTGGGAGCTTGTTTCAAACCATACAGGGCTTTCTTCAACCTGTAGACATGATTAGGATATTTTGGATCCTCAAAACCTTTTGGTTGCTCGACATACACTTCTTCTTGAAGGATCCCATTTAGGAAGGCACTCTTTACATCCATTTGATAGAGTTTGAAACACATATGGCAAGCAACACTTAATAGTATTCGGATTGACTCAAGCCTTGCCACCGGTGCAAATGTCTCATCAAAGTCTATTCCTTCCATTTGGGCATAACCTTGTGCCACCAATCTTGCCTTATTCCGTACAATCATTCCATTTTCATCATATTTGTTCTTGAAGATCCATTTTGTACCTACAACATTGTGCATTTCAGGTCTTGGGACTAGGTACCACACATCATTTCTCACAAATTGATTAATTTCTTCATGCATGGCATTTGTCCAATTCTCATCCTTTAAGGCTTCTTCCACCCTTTTTGGTTCAATCTGAGAGATGTAACATGAGTGAGCTAGTTGACTTATCACTTTCTTCCTCAACCTCATCCCTTCATTTACATTCCCGATTATGTTATCTTGAGGATGGTTTAGCTTCACTCTCGAAGATGGCTCCTTGTGAGTATGAACTTTTTCAGTTGATGAGGTCTCTTGATCTTCATTAAGTTCACTAGAGTTCTCTTCAGTTCCACTTGGTGTATCAATTAGATTTTGATTCAACTCCTCTTTAAGAGTATCATCTATAACCACATTGATGGATTCCATGACAGTTTGGGTGCGTAGATTGTAACATCTGTAAGCACGACTGTTTCTGGAATAACCAAGGAATATTCCCTCATCACTCTTTGGGTCAAACTTACCCAGATTTTCCCTATCTCTCAAAATGTAACACTTACTCCCGAACACCCTGAAGTACTTCACATTTGGCTTCTTTCCTTTCCACAGCTCATATGGTGTCTGAGAAGTGTTGGGTCGAGGGTAGACTCTATTCACAATGTGACATGCTGTGTTCACAGCTTCACCCCAAAAATGAGCAGAAACATTTTTGGTATGCATCATAACTCGAGCCATTTCTTGGATAACTCGATTTTTTCTTTCAACAACTCCATTTTGCTGTGGAGTAATGGGAGCAGAGAATTCTTGACGAATGCCTTCTTCATCACAGAATTTCTCTAAACTTGAGTTATCAAATTCTCGTCCATGGTCGCTCCTGATTCTGACAATAGGGTTCCCTTGTTCATTTTGAAGCTTCTTACATAAGTTCCTTATCACATTTGAAGCCTCACCCTTTTCCCTAAAAAATTCTACCCAAGAGTATCTGGTGAAATCATCTACCATTACCAGTATGTATTTCTTTCCCCCCAGACTTTCAGTCCTAGAGGGTCCCATAAGATCAATGTGTAACAACTCTAAGGGTCTTTTGGTCAGGATATCTGTTGTGTTCTTGTGGGCTGCTCGAACTTGTTTTCCCACTTGACATGATCCACAAACAGATGTCTCCACTTTCCCAAGTTCGGGCAGTCCAATCACCATTTCTTTCTTGGCAATCTTTGACAAATTTTTGTGATTCACATGCCCAAGTCTTTGATGCCAGAGAGTAGTGGCCTCACTTTTAGTACTATTGCAGCTGTACTGTGAAGTGGGAGCGATACCATAGCAATTGTCAGAGGTCTTGATTCCTTGCATCAAGCATTGTCCATTGTTATCAGAAACAATGCACATATCTTTTGAAAACCGAACTTCAGCACCATTATCACACATTTGGCTTATGCTAAGAAGATTTGCTTTTAATCCGTCAACATACAGAACTTCTCTCAATGCCGGTAGTCCAGTAATGTTGATTTCACCTTTCCCAATTATGTTCGCTTTACCACCATCTACAAATGTCACTGTCCCACATTTGTACTCTTCAATTGTCTTAAAAAGAGTTTTATCACCGGACATGTGTCGAGAACACCCACTGTCAAGATACCACAATGAATTGTTCTGGGTCTTCAAGGCAATGTGAGCTATGTGACATGTGGCTCTTTTCTCCTTCTTGATCCACACTCTTTTGATTTTTGGAGAGTTGACTCGCACAGTCTTCTGGGTACTTGTCAGATTGTCTACCTTGGCATTTAGAAAGTCATTTTGTCTAGTGAGGGCCATGACTTGATCCCACAAATTGAAGTGACCTCTTCTTGAGTCTCTCTTTTCATTTCTCACAGGAAACTTATTAAGCACATAGCAGTTTGGTCGGATGTGTCCATACTTGCCACAATTATGACATGTCCGATTTTCTCTGTAGGTTTGCTGTCCCCTGAAAGGCAAGTCATCCTTAGGAGATTTTCTGGTGAGTCTTTTAAATCTCAAGCAATTTGTTTTCACATGACCCAACTTCCCACAATGATGACACACGGGTCTCGTGTTGTGAGCTATTTGTTTCTCTTGAGATGAAACAAACTTTTGTGCATGTATAACTTTCTTTCCCTTTGCTAGTGAGTGATTTTTCACCATGCTGTTTTGAGGAGTTTTCGAGCTCGTACCCACTTCAAACTTTTCTCCAACATATCCTATTCCACTCTTGTCTCCTGAGGGCTTTCCAAGAGTTAGAATTTTGTCCAGATTTTGTTTTCCAGTGGAAAAGGCTTGCAATCTTCCCTTTAGCTGGGTTAATTCATTTTCCTTAGTTTCCATAGCATCTTCCAAAGCCTCACTTTTCTTTCGTAATTGGTCAGTCAAGATATAAGCTTCATTCAGTTTGCCTTGAAGCTCATCATTTTCTTGTTTGCACTGATTTATCTTTTCAGTCTGTGCTTTGTTGACTTTTCTCAGTTTCACGCACTCATTGTAAAGTTTTTCATAGATTTCTTGCAGTTGATCTTCACACTCGGACTCATCTTCCGGTATGTTACAATCATCAGAAGCTTGTTCACTGCACTGATCTATGTCTCCAACGGAAGATGTAAAAGCCATGTAGTTGAGATTCCTTTTTGGAGTGGAGTTGCCAGATGAGTCACTCGATTCAGACTCACTTTCACTTAGAGAGGCAATCTTTGCCTTTTCTTTGCTCTTCTTATAATTTGCACACTCCAAACGAATGTGACCAAATCCATGACATTCATGACACTGTACTCGTGTCTTGTCCTTGTTAGGCCTAATGTAATTGTTGGAGGCTCTTTCCTTATTCTCTGAGCTTGACCCCTCAATATATCTCCCAAACTTCTTCTTCTCTGGTCTTTGGCTCCTGTGCCTTTTTGCTACAAACATTTTTCTGAACTTCTTAGCATAAAATGCTATTTCTCTGTCACTCATTGCTAATTCATCGAATGACTCATCTGAGTCCTCTTGAATTGTATTAAGAGCAATAGACTTGCTCTTCCTATCCAATGGCAGAGTATGTTCATAAGTTTGCAGGGAACCCACCAGCTCTTCTATTTTCATGACATCCAAGTCTTTACTTTCCTCAATTGCAGTAACCTTGGGACGAAATCTCTCAGGAAGAGATCTGAGGACTTTTCTTACAACTCTATTTTCTGGGATTTTGTCTCCCAAGTTGAACCGAGAGTTCACAATGTCATTCAATCTTGCATAAAAGACATCAAATGTTTCATCCTCCTTCATTCTAATTTCCTCAAAGCTGGTGGTAAGCATTTGGAGTTTAGAATTTTTTACAGCCCTAGTTCCCTCGTGAGTGATCTCAAGAATGTCCCATGCCTCTTTGCTTGTATTACACATGGAGATTCGTTTGAACTCCTCCTGAGACACGGCCATAAAAATTGCATTTAGGCCTTTACTATTCCAGTTAATTTCACTCAACTCATCCTTTGAGTAGTTGTCCACGTCTGTGGGAACTTCTACTCCATTAACAATGGTGACGGGCTCTTTCCATCCTCTTATCAAGGACACCCACACACGTTCATCTATAGACTTAAGAAACGCTCGCATTCGAACTTTCCAATAAGCATAGTTGCTACCATCAAAATATGATGGTGATGAGAGGGATTGAGACCTATCCATTTTGACCACCAAAGCAGAATCACACTCAGGAAATTAATCCTAACGAAGTGTACCCGCTCTGATACCAATTGAAAAAGCGATAGCAAATTACCTTACACACCTAGAGGGGGGGTGAATAGGTGTTTAACATAAACGATGGCAGTTTAAAAAAATTAATCAACATAAACAAGCAATCAACAAAGAAATCAACACACAGATTTTGGTTACGAAGTGGAAACTCATTTGAAGAACCTCTTCAAAATCTAAAATCACTCCGGGTGTAAGACACCATCTCTAATCCACTATAGAAATTTTAGTTTGTTACAATCAATTTAGAAACACTCACAAACCCACTGTAGCAACTAAACTTGGCTTGCAACACCACGAGTGACCCACTCGATCTCTACACGCATGTAGTGCCGGAACTCCGACCTTTCTATAGCTTCTCACACGAACAACTTGATTTCTTCATCCAAGCTCCTTGAAGAACTCTTCCAGCTTGATGAACACGTCCACTCCAATGAACTCACTAAAGATTTGAATGTGTGTTGTGAGGGAGTAATATAATCCAAGAGAGAATGATCTTTGAAACAATGGAGAAGTTTCTCTCAAGGGATGAAATGTGGCTCCTTGGTTTTTCCTCTGTGTTTCTCCCCCTTTGCAGCAGAAGACTTAAGAATCTATTTATAGGCCACCTCCTGAAACGGCGCTTAAACCCTAAAGGAATTCGTGAAACCTTAACTTCGCTCGAGCGAGGGGTCGAGCGAGGGTCGAGCGAAGTCTCTGCCTGGACTTCGCTCGAGCGCCATGTCGAGCGAGTGTCGAGCGAAGTCTCTGCCTGGACTTCGCTCGAGCGCCATGTCGAGCGAGGGTCGAGCGAGATCACTGTGTTCGGTTTTTCTCGAGCCATTTTGATCCTCTTCAAGTGTACTCTGTCCACCATTAGTTACAACTCAATTATATTAGGTTTTTCACTAGAAAATTGCCAACTACCAAATTTTACATCAACAAATTGCAAAGATGTGTTAAAGTATCAATCAATGGCGGTAGATGAGAAAGTCATGAAATTGGAAAGAAGCGAGTCTGAGAAGTCGAGAACTCCATTCCTAGGGTTCTTGAAAGAAGAGGAAGAAGCTCAAATTGTGGTAACACCACAGAAACAAGGAAACCTTCCCGATGTGGAGAAGGCAACCAAAGAATTGTGTGACTCATCTACCAAGGTAGCTGCATCTACATCAACTCTACATGAAGGTAAAGGGAAGCGCAAACCAAGGTCTTCCTTATTTGGCGACTGCATGTTCTGTGCAATTGTGATTAATTAAACATCTTAAGACATTAATCATTCACTGTTTCTTCTCTGTTCTTTTTTCTGATTTGTTGGGGTTGGATGTTTTTCTGATTCAAGCTTTCAAAAAATGGAGTTTTGACCCACAAACAGTGATGTTCGTTTGTATAATAAGATAAACTAGCAAAGAGTGAAATCGAGTCTGTCGTTTGTAATCTTTCTGATTTTCTTAATTGAATTGTTAGAAATAATGTTGTTCCTTAATACCACATCTAATGTTAGAAAATAATTGTCTATTCTGAAGCATCAATTACATGTCCTGCGCACAAATTTTTCATATATGGCCTAGTCTAATTACCTTCGAACAAAATATAGGTGTTGTGTGTGTAATGATGATGTTGAACAAGTGACTGGTGCAGCTAGTGATTATGTAGGAACAAGTAGCCTTCTTTAATGCTCTTTGTTTATTTAAGGTTTTGTGGTATTGTACATTTTCTGTTTCTTTGTTAAGGTTTTGGGATTCTGGGCTTTTTTATTGAGTTTTTTCATTGGCTTTTTGCCATATGTATATATAGATAGGTGTGTCATTGGTGCTTTTGGTATAACGGACTTTTGGATTGTTAAAGTCTAGAGCTTCTCTATCATCAATAGGAATATGAAATTACTTCTGTAATTTTTCTGTTACATAGTTCACAAAATAAAGTAAAGAAAAAAAAGGATGCTGAATAATGTTTCAAGTGAAATGTTTTTCTTTATTCTAAACTTAGCCCAAGTGTCTAATTAAGGATTATAATACATATTTTCATTTCTGAGTGATTTGATATATAGCATAAACTAAAAAAAGATACATAGAGAATAATGCAAGAAAAGAAAAAAGGAAAAATAGAAGTCCATAAGATATTTGAGGGAAGAAGACATAACAGATGATATGTTTATCTCTGTTGTACTCAACCATCATGCTGCTATACCATTTTATGGAGATGTTTATTGATTTTCCAATATTCTAAAACGTAAGTTTAGCTAGCCCTTTTGACATTCTATTAATTCAACTATTAATTTTATAGGCGTCCTGTAATCACAATGTAAGCCAATATATCTCTCTTTTTATTACTAAATGAAGAGTAAGAATAATTATTTTATTCTAGTGTTATTGATTCCTGGCTTGCTCTCTTTTGATTTAGTATTATAAATGTGCTCTGATTTTATGATCTAATGGTACTCTGAATTTAATATCTAATGCAAGTGAATGCCTATTATGACTAGGAAGATGTTATTGACTCTAATGAAGAGTTGGACTTGGCATCCATGGTAACTGCTTTTGAAGAAACTTCATAGCTTTTTTTTTTTTTTTTTAATTTTTCCATCTATCTTCTCCATGAGTTTGCTGTATTTTAATTATATGTTCTCATGAAAGGCTTTCTTTGCATTGCAAGCTCCCATTTTCAAATCTTGGGTTAATTTTGTAGTAAAATGTTGTATTCGATGATACATTCATATGATATACAGCAATCTTTGGAGAGGTAGTTTTGGTAGTATAATTATTGAAGAATAGGTAAAGTTCTTAAATAGTTGATTATTTTAAGCTATTATGTAATAAACAGTAACTTTTAAGAGTGCATCAATGTTAGCACCTTTTGGCATTTTATTGTTGTAGTTCTTCTTGTGTTCCTTACTGCCACATCTAATGTTAGAAAATAATTGTCTATTCTGAAGTATCAATTACAAGTCCAGGTTACAAAGTTTTCATATATGGCCTAGTCTAATTATCTTACAACAAAATACAGGTGTTATGTGTGTAACATTGATGCAGAACAAGTGACTAGCGCAGCTAGTGATTATGTAGGAACCAATAGCAAATCACGTGGTCATTACTGCCATAATCTTTAGTTTTTTGTCCTGTTAGTCTATACTTCAATCTTGTTGCAAGCGTAGGTAATTAAAAATCATAATTATTACTCTATTGTGGCGACTAATTGTTGCCGGAAATAATAAAACATTTATGTCTGATGCTACAGTAGCCAAAAATAGGTTTTCTTGGCTCTGTATTAGCGGCTCTTTCTTGGCAGTCGTTTTTAGCCGGTAATAGTTATTTTCGGGAAATTTTAGACTATTTATGGCAACTTTTGGTCGTTGGAAATAACCTTATTTTTTGTAGTGTCATTAGAAATTGTTTAAATTAATCATTACATTTTTTCAAATTAATCGCATCACAACTTTCCAAATTTTTTAAATAAAAAATAATTCAATTTTTTTAAATCTCAAAGTAAAAATATATTAAAAGCTATATCATGACAATATTTTAAATCTATAACATTTTTTATTCAACTTTTTTCTCTTTTGTTCCCCAAAATCCAATAAATACTTATCTCAAACTATCTCATTATTTTTCACAAACAATCTTACTACTATTCACAAAATTCTCATCTCATCTTATTCTCCAAACATCTCCTAGAGTCCAACTCCAATTTGTTCATTTTGAGAAGCGTTGTTCAAAAGGACCTAGTTTTTATTTCTTTTTTAAATTGCCAAAAATGGATGTAAATACACGACAAAATGAAAATAAAAAGCTCTCATTCATGTCATACAACTATCTTTATTTCCTTATTTCTCAGTTTAAATGTGCTATGAGTTTACACCATGAGATGTAAAAAGATTTTATACTAGCATGAATGGTGCTTCTGCTATTTCAGTCGGTGGTTCTCGACAGGACCTTCTCTTCCCTTAAATCTAGTAAACATTTGTCTGCCTAATGTTTAATGGAATGATTTGTTAGTGGCTTATCCATTCTTTTGGATACTGTGCAAATTTGTAGTCTGAAGTAGCAAAATAATTAGAAGTTAATCAAGGTTGTACTTATAAAAAGAATACTTATGGATTACAAAAACTTATCCGAATTGGTGGACAGGGTAAATAATACTCACGGTTTAAAAAAAAATGGTGGACAAAGTTTCATTGCAACTTTGAAAAGAATGACTCATCTTTTGAGCTTGTGTATTATGCAACTGGAGCTTCTGTTATGATATTTGTTTTGAGTTGGTCTGTCCCATCTATGGACTCAACACTTAATCTAGATTGCCAAGTATTTCAAATCTTAAACTAGTTTTATTTGTTTATGATAAAACCTGGACCCTTCAATTGTATGATATGGAATATACTTAATTTTACTTGGGAATTGGTGTGGTATTTGATATGTTTTTGCGCTGTAACCTTGATTTTCATTCTCTGCAAAAATGATGTACTCAATTTGGTTCCTTGCCCATTAAACATAACAAACATATACTATACTAATGTAAACTTGTTTTATGGTCATTTAATGTGTGAATAGACATAGCTAATCAATAGGAGCAAAGTATTGCATCTAAGTTATTGATTGGGTGGTTGGTTGTGATTTTGCAGGAATTTGATGGAGTCTATGCATGGCACTATATTGGAAAAAATTTTGGGTCATTTGTAACGCATTCAATTGGTGGATTTATGTACTTCTTAATGGAGCAAAAGTTATACGTCCCCTTGTTTAAAACCACTTAACAAAAAGCAAATTGAAGTGGATGATTAGAAATAGTATGAAGTTAGACTATATTTAGAATTATGAACTTTTGATAGGTTAAAAGTCGTAGTTTTCTTTATTGTTTATACATGACTTTTGTTCAGAAACATTTGGGATAAATAAAAAAGTTTCTATTTTCTTTGAGTTGAGAATCTTTATATTTAACGATATATATATATATATATATATACAATTAAATAATTAGACATATATAGTAAAATTTAATCTATAATTGCTGACGGGTTGCAATAGCCATATTTGTTTAGGAAAATCTGCCCAATCCAATTAATAGCTTTTTTTTTTCTAAAAAGGATTTGCGGCGAATTAAAATCTTTTTGTGGCGAAAATTTCTATCAGTTCCGACGAAGAAAGGCCGCCGCAAAAAAATAGTTTTTATGTCAATCTAGATTTTCGCCAGAAATAGTTTTATTTGGCTCTAATATATCAGCAACTTGTGGGCAGCCATGAGTAGTCAGAAAAAAGAATTTCGGTGATAATAGGACTTTTGTCGCCGAAAATACTACTTTTTTTTATAGTGATGTAATTTTAGAATTTTGGTAAATTTTGAATAGTATGCTACTTGATTGATCGTCTATAAGTTTGGCAATAATACTTGTTGACACTACAAGAAATACCTTTTTTTTTTTCAAATGGGAGTTTTGTGGCAAAAAGTAGACTTTTTTGTGGGAAAAATCTTATTTTCACAAAATTTCATTGTGGGAAGCTCGTAGCATAAAACTCGTTGCAACAAGTATTATTGCCCACGAAAAGTTTAATTCATGGCCAATACCTAATTTTTTCCACAACACATCTCATGGTAAGAGCAGATGAAGCTTGCCACAAAAATACGTCCATTTTTGTTTATGTTTGCAAGAATAGGAGCAATTACCACGAACATAATTCGTTTGTATTAGTATTACCCCTTACAATATTTGGTGGAAAAAAAATCTTACATAAAAAACAAGTACTGCCACGAGTTATGTTCGCAGGAAATACTAAAAGAATTTAGAAAAAAAAAACTGAAAAAAAAATTAATTGTAAAAATCGCAAAATAACTTCTAATATATACTAAAAAAGTATATACAAACCTTAGAGACTCAAATTGACACCAATAAGAATTTAAACAAAAAAAAAAAAAAAAAACCTATTTGTGCTAACTTGTTTGAAAAAAAAAACTTCTAATGGGGGAACCTAAGAGCAAGAAATATGGAGCAACCTTCTTTTCTCCTACTAAGCAATCTCTTATTAATTCTACATTTGGTAATAGGCCAATCTAAGTTAAGTTAGTACCAATTCACATCATTCCACTTCACACTCCCATATATATAACTCAAAGTCAAATTATAAGATATGTATCAACATGCTTGCTGCCCATGTAATCTAGTCCAACACAAATATAGATATTTTGTGTAAAAAGTACTCTGGCACCACTGATATAGCATTAACTAGAATGAGATTCAAAATAGACTTCACAATAAAAACGTATTTGTCAAATTAGAAGGTTAGGCATATCACTAGTGCAGTTAGCTTTTGCTAGCAATAAAAGTGGCCTAATATACAAACATTGATGAGTTACTACGCTAATATACAAACATCGATATCAAAAGTCAAAGCCTATGAAAAGAATAGAAAAATGCCTCTAAAACACATATATAGGAAGTTGGCAAAACAACTAATACGTGAAAAGCATCAACAAGCCATTACAACAAAAATCACTTTTTGAGATGAACAAGTTCCTCCTAAAAAGTGGATATTTCATCCCAAAGCAGTTTTGGGACGAAAAAAATCATCACAAAATCGTCCCCATATCCCTGTCGAATTTTCATCCCAAAAAATACTTTTTGGGATGAAATAAGAGGTGAACATTTGAATGTCGTTCGAACAGTTTATTTTTTGGGACGGATAGTGTTCATCCCAAATTATCGTTTGAACAATACATTTTCATGTTTGAACAGCGACGAGTCCAATTGATGTTTGAATGATGAGCCGTTCGAACAGTACATTTTCACGTTCAAACAACGGCGAGTCAAATTGATGTTTGAATGATGAGCCGTTGGAACGCCTCCACGTGTTAATTTGAACAAGGTCAATTTTACTATTCGAACGGTAGTACTTAATCATTCGAATGTTTTATTTTGCGGTTTGAATGGTTGTTATAGGGTTGTTCGAACGGGCAAACTACTGTTCGGATGGATAAACAATTGTTGTAATGTTTTAATCTTGTCGTTCGAATGTTGCTAGAGTTTCGGTTTGAACGGATAGACTACGGTTCGAACGGATAGACTACTGCTCAAATGTTCTGATTTCACCATTCACATGATTGCTATAGTTGTTCAAATGCCTCATAACCATTTAAACCGTGTAATAATTTTTTCAACCCATAAATCAGTACTAGAAAATATAACTCACATAAATGACATTTTAAAATATAACTAGTAGTCTCATAACTGTAAATAAAATAAAAAATCATCAACTGTTATGATAATATGAAATACTATATAATTAAAACTATGATCTATAAATTAAATTAGTTTCTTGAAGGCCTGACTTGTTGAATAAGCATCTGCATTTGAAGTTGCATTTCTCTCCTAAATTCCGCTTGTTGCTCTTCTTGTTGTTTTATTTTCATCTCCAAATCAGCTTGGTTTATTCTCAATTGATCTTGGTTCTCTAGCCTCACTTCCTCCAATGCTCAAGAAGTTGTGGAATCTCTAGATGATGATTTGGAGTTAGAAGGCTTAACGCAATGATCCAAACTCCTCAAATAGCTTGAACGTGGACCCAGAACTTTAGTAAAAATTTCAACATCACCTGGTGGGAAATTTTGATCAGTGACAGATTTAGCATGCAGAGCAACCATTATTTCCTTCACATAAGAAAAATAATTAATATTGCCACAAATATATAATTAAGCTAAAATTAAAACATATAATAATACTTACATAATTTTCGCGAGCATCAGAACGAGTCCACTCTCCATTACGATCAGTAAGTGATGCAGCATATAATTTTGTCATATCGTAGTTGCTATCTGATTCTTGCTACAAAATAAATATTTTATAGATAGAAATTTATTAGAATACACAAAACAACAAATTATAATAAAAAAAATAAACATGCCAACTTCAATGAAAGACAATGGAAAGATCTTGAGCATACATAATGATGAATCTTCAAATTCAATCTATTTGTTTTGTTTATAGAGTTTCGCTCCTACATAAAAGTTATAACATTAGCAAAAGAACTTATAAATTATGACTCGTAAAACAAATTATGTACTTGCCTTAAATATAGGCTCCTCAAATATATCACATAATTTCTCTCAATCTGCCGGTTGAATATCCTGAAAAGGTTTTGAGCGTGCATTGCCTTTGTTCTAAAATTTACTATAATGCTCATGACATCTGGCCTTATACTTCCAGAATGCAGTACACATAAGCCCGTCAACAATCTTGCGGTCCTCCTTCCGACCAAAATTTAGTTGAAAGTCATCCTTGAAAAAGTATATTACGTGAACAAGTTATTTGCACATATTATATTTGCATAAACATTAAAAATTTATTATTTAATGAACTTTCCAAACAGCGGTTTCTAATAAGCTCTTTGATATCCTGTGGAACTTTACTGTGAGATACCAGATTTACGTACATTTTTACATATTATTTTATTCTCGGTATTAATTATTTTAATTTATTTTAATAATATTATTAGTTATGTTTTATTTGTTTAAAATATTTATTTGATCTATTAGTTAGTTAATATCAGTTTTACGTTATTTTATATTTATATTGAGTTACATTGCTTTTTTTATTTATTTTAGTGTGAGATAATTATTTTAACGATTGGAATTAAATTCCTTTATTTTATTATGTGATTTTATTTAATGTGCTTTCTTAATAATAATTAGTGTTTTATAATTAAATTGTTCTTAAAATTAAATTAGTTTATTGTTGGGTTTTGAATATTTTATTTTATTGATATTGAAATTGTAGTATTTTCAATCGATTTTTATTTAATTTATTGTGCTTTTCTAGTTAGTCATCTTTTTTCTTTTTTCTCTTTTTTCTTTTCTTTTCTTTTCTTTTCTTTTCTTTTCTTTTTCTTTCCCCTGGTTTCCCCCCAGGCCTGTGCGCAGCTTCCCCCCCCCCCCCCCCCTCTCTGTTTTCGGTTCCGCTGTCAAGCCCAGCCACCACCCCCGGCACCTGTCAACCTCTCTCACCGCCCCCACCACTAGGACCGCCACCTGCCGGCCGGCCTACCCCAGTGATCCCAACCCTGGACCTCCTCTCACCTCCCCTCCATAGGCTGAAACCCGAATGGGTATTGTAATACCCATTCATGTGTTTTTCGGCCACCACCGGCCACCCATGACACCGACAACCTACCAGCACCCTTCTCCCTCACCGGAAAGCATAACCCATCGCCAGCAGCCCCTCATTCCCTCCACACAAAACAACCCACGAAATGGGTTTTAAACGCACGGATTGAGCAACCCAGCGCCGCCATCCAGCCACCTTTAGCCTCACCACCGCCACCAAACCACTCCCCTATCTCAGCCGACCACCTCCCTAGCTCAGCTTTCCCATCCATGGCCCCACCTTCCCTGGACCCCAAACCCGAAAATGGGTTTCCACCCTTTTGGAGCCTAAACCGCCACCTTCCGGTGGTTGTGCCGCCACACCACCACCTCCATGAGATTCCCCACCTTCCAATGAGTATTTCCCTAAATTTTGATGTCAAACCGAGTACTCTAGCCTAACGTACAAGTGATTGCTACGAACGCTGCAGATTGGCGTTTGCTCAAGAATTTACGTTTTTACCCGCTGTAAGCACTTTCTAGACGAACTTTTGAGATTTAAATATATTTTTGCATTAACATCTATGTGTTGGTTGATGTTGGTATTTGTTGCTTGATTGAGTTTATTGAATATTGGATATTTGGTACATGGTGATATGCATTGTGAAATTGTACAGTCGTTCATATGTAAATATGGTATTTGAAGTTTTTACGTGGAACTTGAGTTATGGTATATTAAAATAATTTGTTTGAAGGGTTTTATAAGTGAGAAACGGTATTATTGGGTTTATGGATTTTAATGAATTTTGAATGAGTCATAACGGGGATGACGATACATAACGCTCGTTATGATCAGTGGGTGTAAATGACATAGCGAGGACGGCGATACGTAATGCCCGTTATGATCATTGTGTGTGTATTTCATATCGGGAATGACGATACATAACGCCCGATATGAAATGAGTGTGTAGGAATCATAATGGGGACGGCGATACGTAACGCCCATTATGATTGGTGGTGTGTGTATGACATAACGGAGACGAAGATACATAACGCCCGTTATGGTCATTGGGTGTGTATTTCATATCGGGGACAGCGATACATAATATACGTAACTCCCGGTATGAAATGAGTGTAGGAATCATAATAGGGACGGCGATACGTAACCCTCATTATGATTGGTAATGTGTGTATGTCATATCGGGGACGACGATACGTAACGCCCGGTATGATTGGATTTACGGATATTATTTTCTAGGAAATGATGGATAGTTTTTACTGGAGTTTTATTGTGATTAAAATGGGATTTTAGCGTGTGTGGTTATTTTATTTATTTTGAAGAAGATGATTTTAAACTTCATGCATGCGGTATCATGTTCATGAGTGATGTTAATTGTTGTTGCATGAGTATATTTTATATCTTGTGGTTTGGTTGGGTTGTACTTACCTGCAATGCCATTTTTGACATCGTAGATTTTGGATGCAGATGTCGAGAGGTCTGAGCCTGAGGAGGCGACTTCGTTGTTGGAATATTATGTTATAATTTGTTACATTGAGACTTGTTTTCTCCTTTTTATAAATATGTATTTTTATGATTTATCTTTCGGATGACTGTATTAAATTTCTTGTTGGAAAATTTATGTTAAATTGATTTGTAAAATATTTCTAAAAATTCTAGTACTTAGATAATGACTTTGTTATCTGCTGTGACTTTTATTTTATGCATGTCACGTGTTCATACACTTAGCACTTGACGTTGGGAGTGCGTGATCCGTGTTGTCAGCATCCCGACATCTCGATTCCCGTGTTTATTTTAAGGGGAATTTGAGGGCGTCACATTTACACCATGATATTGTAGGCAAAGGTGTGTACGTCTGTATAAGAACACCTACATGAGAAGCATGTCAGGCCGCTGGTTTTCCTTCACCTCTGGTATAATTATTAGGAATGTTAACTTTAATCTTACCAACTTTACGATATTTCCCTAATTTCACGCCCTTAGTAGGACCTCATCCCTGATAAGAATGTACGTTTTGCTCTAAATATACTGTATGACAATGTACACATGAAATGAATTATGGTTAGAATTCAATATACTTATATGTCATTTATTTTAATTAGAACAATATAATACTAATTTTTTACGTTGATCTGGGGTGTTTACCTCCAATGATGAATCAATCGGAGAGTTAGGTATTAGTGGAGATGGGACGGGAACTACCTTCCTCTTGGGTGGCATGGTTTCAATCAATGGCTACATATATTTATAATTCTATTTGTTCTCTATGTTTTTCCTACTAACTTATATTGTAAGATTTTCGATATATATTTGGTTGTGCTGTGCTTTTTGTTCTTATGTGCATTTTATTTATTATTTATTTTCAGGGTTCTCTTAATTCTGATTGATTGATTTGCCTTACTTTATTTCATTTTAATATTTGTTCAATATTGTAATTGGGTAGTAATTTAGATTTTAGTTAGTTGATTTTATTTAGTCAAGTTGTTGAACATTTAATTAATTAATTAATTTTCTATATATGTCTTTGTTTTGTTTAAATTGGAATTTGGATCTTTCTGATTAAATTATTATTTTATATCTTTTATTTTAATGGAATCTTTATTTAAATAATTATATTATGGATTTCCTTGTTTTAAAGTTATTAGTTTGTTGTAGGTTATTTTGTTTTATTAAGCTTTTATATATTTATCATATAGATTTGGTTTTATTTAATTTCAGTTAATAAGTTTCTATAAGACGATTTTGGATTTTGTTTATTATCTTTTTATTTCAATTGTGGCTTTTGTCATTTAAATATTTTTGAAGCTTTGAGGTTTATTGAGATAAAGATTTAAAGGAAATCGTTATTCTGTATTCCTTTTACAAATATGTCTTGAAGTAAGTTTTTAAAATTTATTATCTTTTCATCTTTTCGATTGTTTTATTTTAAAAGTTTATCTATTTATTTTGACAAGTGGGTTTGCTTTGGTAACTTGTTAGTATTTATTTATTTATTTATTTATTTTATTATGGTTCGTTTCTTTTAAAGATTTTAAATTTTAGAGATTTCTATAATAAATCTTTTTAAGAGTTAGGTTTTATGGAGAATTTCAAAACTTTAGTTGTCATTTTATTTCTCTATTCTTCTTTTAATTCAATTTCCTTGTTTTTTTAATAAAAACTTTTGGTGATTTGTGTTTACCAAAGGAGGTGGTCTTACTTTCTAAAATAGCTTTTACTTATTTGTTTATTAGATCTTTTTTTCCGTTGTGTTTTTATATAATGTTTATGTGAATTACTTGAGTTTTATTTAGTGTTTGAGTATATTGCTATATCTTTGTGAGATGGATTAGTTTTGATAATTATTGGTATTTATGTAATTGGGTTTCTTTATTGATATTTCTTATGCTGTTTATGTGTAATACCTGGGTCTCACTGAGTGTTTAAGTTTCTAAATTTCAATTTGATTTATGGGAGATTGTTGGAATTGTAATTTAGGCGAACTCTTCATGTGAGTGTGAAATTCTTAGCCATTGATATATTGTTATGGAATTTGTTTTAAGAATACTTAAGATGGTAGATGATCAATTGTTTCCTCATTGAAGTTTTGATTTTGTTTTTGTTTGTGGATGCTTAAAAATTGTTATGTAATAGTTGTGTGTGTGTAAATTTTGGAAAGTACTTATCTTGTTTTGTGTTTGACTTGAGAGAATTTGTTTTGTTAATTAATATATGTTGATTCAATGAGATAGTATTGTATTCAAGAGTTCTAAACTATAAGCTTTTGGGCAAATTAATTTGAGCGAGTTGTTAGGGTGGATAACTTAAGTATGATATTTGGAGTGTTTAATGGTTGCCTTTGTCGAGGGATCCTAGGGAATTAGTGTGACTTGAAGTCACCTGAGAATTTGAATATTGGAGACTATTCTTTCTCTTAAGTATTGAAGGTCCATATGAGTGAGAGAATTATATGTATCATGGTTACTATGCTAATTAATTTGAATAGAGTTGACAGGATTTTGGGTGATGTACCTTGGAGTTTAGGTATCAACCATGGTGGTATAATCAGAATTTTAATATATTAAGACTTTAGGATTTGGAAGTGTGGTATAAAATTTCTTACTAATAAGTGTTGAGCAAACTTCTACTTGATTGTGATAATTTATGAGGACTTAATTTTATGCATTTGGTGAGTTTTTAAAGTGCGCACGGAAGCGTGATGTCTTGCAATGTAGTTGAAGGTTCAAGTTTTGTGTTGATTTTCTGAAATTAGTGGTGACTTGATATTTGGGATGATACTTGTAAGTGGAGATTTATCTTTTTGGTTTGGTAAATTATGTTTATTGATGGTTAAGTCGGGAAGATAAACTTGAGAGTTACTTTAGGGTGACACAAATTGTTGTATGGAATTAGTGAACATTAAAATTTTGAGAGGTTGTGCTAAGGTTCTGGTACATATGGAGTTCAAATTAATTGGCTACCTCAGGAGTCTTAGAGATAAAATATTATTTGGAGACTATACGGTTATGATGGAAAAATATCCATTTGTGTTTGAGGAAAATAGATGATTGTGCTAATGCTTGGAGTGAGTATTGAGTGATATGGTAGGTGAGCTATTAGAATTTCTATTAGTTGCAGTCGAGCGAATTTCGGGGACGAAATTTTTTTTAAGGATGGAAGAATGTGAGATCCCAGATTTACGTGTATTTTTACATATTATTTTATTCTCGGTGTTAATTATTTTAATTTATTTTAATAATATTATTGGTTATGTTTTATTTGTTTAAAATATTTATTTGATCTATTAGTTAGTTAATATCAGTTTTACGTTATTTTATATTTATATTGAGTTACATTGCTTTTCTTATTTATTTTCATGTGAGATAATTATTTTAACGATTGGAATTAAATACCTTTATTCTATTATGTGATTTTATTTGATGTGCTTTCTTAATAATAATTAGTGTTTTATAATTAAATTGTTCTTTAAATTAAATTAGTTTATTGTTGGGTTTTAAATATTTTATTTTATTGATATTGAAATTGTAGTATTTTCAATTGGCTTTTATTTAATTTATTGTACTTTTCTAGTTAGTCATCTTTTTTCTTCTTTCTCTTTTTTCTCTTTTTTCTTTTCTTTTCTTTTCTTTTCTTTTTCTTTTTCTTTTTCTTTCTCCTGGTTTTTCCCCCAGACCCGTGCGCAGCTTCCCCCCCCCCCTTCTCTGTGTTTTCGGTTCGGCTGTCACGCCCAGCCACCACCCCTGGCGCCGGTCAGCCTCTCTCACCGCCCCCACCACTAGGACCGCCACCTGCCGGAAGGCCTACCCCAGTGATCCCAGCCCCGGACCTCCTCCCACCTCCCCTCCATAGGCTGAAACCCGAATGGATATTGTAATACCCATTCATGTGTTTTCCGGCCACCACCGGTCACCACCTGCCACCCATGACACCGACGACCTACCAGCACCCTTCTCCTTCACCAGCAAGCATAACCCACAGCCAGCAACCCCTCATTCCTTCCACACAAAGCAACCCACGAAATGGGTTTTAAACCCACAAGTTGAGCAACCCAACGCCACCGTCCGGCTGCCGTTAGCCTCACTGCCGCCACCAAACCACTCCCCTAGCTCAGCTTCCCCATCCGTGGCCCCACCTTCCCTGGACGACCCCAAACCCAAAAATGGGTTTCCACCCTTTTGGAGCCCGATTCGCCACCTTCCGATGGCTGCGCCGCCACACCACCACCTGCATGAGATTCCTCACCTTCCAATGAGTATTTCCCTAAATTTTGGTGTCAAACCGATAACTCTAGCCTAACATACAAGTGACTGTTATGAACACTGCAGATTGGCGTTTGCTCAAGAATTTACGTTTTTACCCGCTGTAAGTACTTTCCAAACGAACTTTTGAGATTTAAATATATTTTTGCATTAACATCTATGTGTTGGTTGATCTTGGTATTTGTTGGTTGATTGAGTTTATTGAATATTAGATATTTGGTACATGGTAATATGCATTGTGAAATTGCACGGTCGTTCATGTGTAAATATAGTATTTCAAGTTTTTACGTGGAACTTGAGTTATGGTATATTAAAATGATTTGTTTGAAGGGTTTTATAAGTGAGAAACGGTATTATTAGATTTATGAATTTTAATGATTTTTGACTGAGTCATAACGGGGACGACGATACATAACGCTCGTTATGATCAGTGGGTATGAATGATATAGCAAGGATGACGATACGTAACGCCCGTTATGATCATTGTGTGTGTATTTCATATCGGGAAGGACAATACGTAACGCCTATTATGAAATGAGTGTGTAAGAATCATAATAGAGATGGTGATACGTAACGCCCATTATGATTGGTGGTGTGTGTATGACATAACGGGAATGACGATATGTAACGCCCGTTATGGTCATTGGGTATGTCTTTCATATCAAGGACGGTGATTATGGTCATTGGGTATGTCTTTCATATCGAGGACGGTGATACGTAACGCCCGGTATGAAATGAGTGTAGGAATCATAATGGGGATGACGATACGTAACGCCCATTATGATTGGTGATGTGTTTATGTCATATCGGAGACGGCGATACGTAACGTTCGGTATGATTGGATTTACGGATATTATTTTCTGGAAAATGATGGATAGTTTTTACTAGAGTTTTATTGTGATTAAAAAGGGATTTTAGCGTGTGTGGTTATTTTATTTATTTTGAGGTAGATGATTTTAAACTTCATGAATGCGGTATCATATTCATGAGTGATGTTAATTATTGTTGCATGAGTATATTTTATATCTTGTGGTTTAGTTGTGTTGTACTTACCTGCGATGCTATTTTTGGCGTCGTAAATTTTGGATGCAGATGTTGAGAGGTCTGAGCCTGAGGAGGCGGCTCTGTTGTTGGAGTATTATGTTATAATTTGTTACATTGGGACTTGTTTTTTCCTTTTTATAAATATGTATTTTTATGATTTATCTTTCGGATGACTGTATTAAATCTCTTATTAGAAAATTTATGTTAAATTGATTTGTAAAATATTTCTAAAAATTCCGGTAGTTAGATAATGACTTTATTATCGGCTGCGACTTTTATTTTATGCATGTCACGTGTTCACACACTTAGCACTTGACGTTGGGGGTGAGTGACCCGTGTTGTCAGTATTCCGACGTCTCGATTCCCTTATTTATTTTAAGGGGAATTTGAGGGCGTCATATTTACACCATGATATTGTAGGCAAAGGTGTGTACGTCTGTATAAAAACACCTACATGAGAAGCATGTCAGGCTGCTGGTTTTCCTTCACCTTTAGTATAATTATTAGGAATGTTAACTTTAATCTTACTAACTTTACGATATTTCCCTAATTTAACGCCCTTAGTAGGACCTCGTCCCTGATGAGAATATACGTTTTGCTCTAAATATACCGCATGACAATGTACACATGAAACGAATTATGATTAGAATTCAATATACTTATATGTCATTTATTTTAATTAGAACAATATAATACTAATTTTTTTACGTTAATCTGGGGTGTTTGCCTCCAACGATGAATCAATCGGAGAGTTAGGTATCAATGGAGATGGGACGAGAACTGCCTTCCTCTTGGGTGGCATGGTTTCAATAAGTGGCTACATATATCACATAGAAAACTCGTCACAAATAATAAATGCAAACACAAAGCAAGTGAATTATCTGTATCAATTTCAGTGGACTACTCGCCGTTCACATCTGTAGGTACTTCAAATAAATCCACATTTTATTCAACTGTCACATCAATAATTTCAGCTCTGATATTATCAAAAACTTATCAATTATTATCTGTAAAATCATTTTCAAAAACTTACCAATTATTATCTGTCACGTCCAACGATATTTTGGCAATGATCTTATAATCTCAAATTATCCAATTTGGTCAATTCAAGAGTTATCAACTCACGAACGTGGATAGATAACTCTCAAATGGGTCTAAGATTAATTTGCATGCAACATACAAGATACGATAAAAATACACTACAAGAAAAAAGCATATATCAATACAGAAGAATATATCAACATATAAGATACATTTATTAATTTGAATCATGTTTCATTAATTAATTCTAAATTCATTTACTCAAAGTTGTAATATGTTTATATTATATTATATTTTTACTTTATTCAAATTGCTTACCTTTGTGTTTGATTTTAGGAAGACTCTTCTAAAAAAGTTGGATCTACCTTACCATGTAAGCTATTTAAAAGTTGCAATAGATAACTTTGTAAACAAAAAATAGATAACCTTGTAAGACCCCTATCCTACATTTGGAAAATAAATAACTCACATGGAGTGAGCAGAGAATAAAGGGAGTAATGAGTGCTAAGTCCCACATTGGCTACTTTCTAGGTGAAATTGGGTTTTATATAAATGAATTTTGTGAAGTTTCAAATTGGTTAGTCTTGTTGGGTAATAGTAAAAAATGTGGCTTTATAATCTTTCCTTGGATCTTTGCAAAATATGTCTTGGACCTAATGAAGATTCTCATGAATTTAAGAGGCGAATTTCTAACATTCCAGTCCCACATTTGAGTAGGTATATTATAAGGTAGTTGAGGGGGCTAGAAAACTTAAAACTTCCCTAGAATTACTTTCACCTATAGTGCGGATGTGACTAGCACTTTCTCTAGGTTGTTACTCTAACAATATAATAGGTGACTGAGAGGAGGCGAGAACACAAGAACTTAGCCTACATATTGGTGAATGAATAGAGTGAAAAAATGAAGTTAAGTTGCAGCTCAGAAAAGCTAAATAAAACCATATATTAATCTAGATTAAAAAAAGAAAGAAAAAGAAATGACTTCTCCTGATGTTACTTTCGACATTCATGGTTTACATGCTTATAAATTGTATATGAACAAGGTCACAAATATAACAAATCTTCGTACCATATAAATACAACAAATTTTCGTACCAATATTTGTTTATTTCACAAAATAAATAAGTAGAAGTAAAAAATTTACTGACTTTATTGGTAACTTTCAACAAGAAGAAGCAATTCCAAATAGAAGGTCACAAGATTAACAATCTACAAAACCCTAAATCACAACAAATTTAAATCATATAATTGAGATTTTGAACAAAAACTCATGAAAATAGCAACCCAAAATTGAAATACTCACTAAATAAAAAAGAAAAATGACGAATTGGATGCAATAGGAAGAAAATCCACGAAATTTCACTTGCTCTCGCTCAGTCGCTCTCTGCATCTCTATTTTTTTTTAACCAACTGTGTAGATCGTTCGCGGGGCTGGGAGATTTAATTTTTAGTTTGCGTTCAATGCCAAAAAGCAAAGCGGCAAAACCTCCCGCCTGAGCAAGTAGGCCCTTCCAGGGTTAGATAAGACAGAATATAATATATCTTTTAATTTTAAAAAAAAAGCTAATACATCATTTAATTAGCAACGTCTCCTCTTGCTTCATTTTCTTAAATGGTAATCGATTGATGCATCCTATCTTACCTAAATATATATACCTTAGCCGTTGCTACAAAGACTACTACTTTTCATGTGTTGCTTTTATTTTTTATTTTATTTTTTTGGTTTTTTGATTTTTCTCGTGTCGTGTTTTGCTCATCTCTAACCTAAGATAAAGTTATGTAATATCTAAATTTATATTTATATATAATTTGGATATAATTTAAAATTATATATTTAACTAATCTCATTTAAATTTTAAATCATATCTAAATTATAATAATTTGTTTTTGATTTTAAATTTATATGTAATATCTAAATTTAAATGTATGTATATAATTTAGATACAATTTAAAATCTATCTAAATTTAAATTCATAATAATTTAAAATTATATATCTAGCTAATTTCATCTAAATTTTAATAGAAAGATATATATCAAATGATTTTGAAAAAATAAAAATAAAAATAAAAATAAATAGATTTTTTGCAAAACTGTTTGTACTGTTTGCAATATACAAAAGTTCATTTTCATACACTGTAAATTGAACCGTAATATATAAATATTTAGATTTTATTAATATATTGATATATTTTTAACATTTCTACTAACAGTATCCATATCCGTTCGAACGCTTACAAAAAAAATTCCATTCATTTCAATGTAAACTTAAATCGTTCGAACTAATGTTTCGAATACCGTATTGGTACAGGTACCGGTCAAGTTACTGAAATAAAATATTTTGGTACCGGTACTGTTTCGTGTACCGTTTTGAAATAATTTATACATAAATAAATTATATATATAAATACAATTATAAATTATATTTCAAAATAATAGTCAATATATAAATAAATTATATAGATAAATATATATATATGTAATTAATTTAGTCTAAATTGAGGTTAAAACATAGTAAAAAATTATAAAATAAAAAAAAAAACTTGGAAGGCTGAAAACCGGTACGGCTGGTACATTCGGCCGATTTCGATCGTACCGGCCGGTACGGCCGAAAAATTGATCGAAACGAAATATCGGTTTTTTTGTACCGATCGACCGGCCAGTACGGAAAATTCCGGCCGTACTGACCGGTACGGCACGGTATTTAAAACACTGGTTCGAACACCACATTTAACTGTTCGAACACTACTTTTAGCCATTCGAACTGTATTTTCATCATTAGATAATTTGGTGGGAAATTCATTCCACTATTGGCGCCAACAAATTTTAATCCATTCAAACAATGTATATATCCGTTCGAGCATATTAGAACAACATATTATGTAATATATATATATATATATACACATATATATATATATATGTAAGTATATATTATATATATATAATGCATAACTTACTATAGTAACTTATATTATAATATAGTAACTTATATCTTATATTATAGGATTATAAGTTAATGGTATATAACTATATTATATATTTTTTAACTTGCCAAGTTATACGATATATTATATTATATAAATATAGTGGTAGTATATAGTATATTAAGTAGTATCAAGTTATATGTTATATAAGTATAGTAGTAGTATATAGTATATAATTATTATAGTTGTAGTATATAGTATATTAAGTAGTACCAAGTTATATATAATATAAGTATAGTGGTGATATATAGTATATAATTAATATAGTGGTAGTATATTGTATATTAAGTAGTGCCAAGTTATATGTTATATAAGTATAGTAGTAGTACATAGTATATAATTAGTATAGTTGTAGTATATAGTATATTAAGTAGTGCCAAGTTATGTATTATATAAATAAAGTGGTCATATATAGTATGTAATTAATATAGTGGTAGTATACTGTATATTAAATAGTACCAAGCCATATGATATAGTACCTTATATATTATATTATAAGATTATAATATAGTAAATTATATACTATGTTATAAGATTATAAATTAATAATATAAAAATAGTTTATTATACGTGTAGTACTAGCATATGTGATACCTCATATTTACGTGTATTTTTATTGAATAATATTTAAATTATTATAATCAATGGTTCTGTTGTTTTAAATTAAATGTGTTTTTCATTATTTTATTTGTATTTTATTTTAAGTCGTGGAATTGATTTGCTTGCTTTATATTAATTAATGTTTCGTATTTAAATTAATTTATTGTTGGGCTTTAAATATTTTATTTTATTGATATTGAACTGTAGCATTTTCAGTTGGTTTTTATTTATTTCAGTGTGCTCTTTTTCTAGTTGGACTGCATTTCTTTTTCCTTCTTTTTCTTTTTTCTTTTTTTTTTCTTTTTTTTTTTCTTCTTTCCTTTTTTCTTCTTTTTCTTCATCTTTCCCTGCATTCCCCCCCAGCCCACGCACCCCTTCCCCTTTTGGCAGTCTCGGTTCTAACCATTACCGCCGGCCACCGTCTGCCACCAGCCCTCACCGCCGTTCATCACGGAACCACCAACCACCGGCGAGCTTCTTCCCACCGGCAATGTCACCTCATGGCAGCCTTATTGTGCGCATGAGCTACCCAACCCGAAATGGGTTTTCCAAGCTTCCAACAGCCGTAGCTCCGCCATGAGCCACCCATCGACGTCACCGCCTCCACCATTAGTCTCCCTTCACTCCGGCGACCTTACCTTGCCGTTGGCAGCTCCCCAAACCACCCCCATCTCTTCCATGCAAGCTAGGCCCGAAATGGGTCTCTTGCATTTTCAGGCCACGCCGCCGTCACCTCCAGCCACCTATAGTTCCGACAACCTCGTGGCACCCTCCCCCTTCACCACTGAGCATAGCCCACTGCCCGCGAGCCCCTATCTCATTCTCTTCCTTCCACCCGAAATGAGTGTGAAACCCACGGGTTTCACCTTATGCCACCTCCTTCCGCCACCTTCCGGCGTTACCTTCACCACCAAAACGTTCCCCCACCCTAGCCGACCACCCCCTAGCTCAGCTCCTCTATTCGTGACCCCACATTCCTTGTGCAAGCCCAAACCCGAAAATGAGTTTCCACCCATTTTGAGCCCGATCCGCCACCTTCAGGTGGTTGCACTACCACACCACCACCTTCATTAGATTCCCCACCTTCCAATTAGTATTTCCCTAAATTTTGGGGTCAAACCGAGCATTCTAGCCCAACGTACAAAGTGACTCGCTGTGAACGCTATGGATTGGCATTTACTCAATGATCCGGTTTTTACCTACTGTAAGTACTTTCCAAACGAACTTTTAAAATTTAAATATATTTTTGCATTAACATCTATGTGTTGGTTGATGTTGGTATTTGTTGGTTGATTGAGTTTATTGAATATTGGATATTTCGTACATGGTGATATGCATTGTGAAATTACACGGTCATTCATGTGTATATATGATATTTGAGGTTTTTACGTGAAACTTGAGTTATAGTATATTAAAATGATTTGTTTGAAGGGTTTTATAAGTGAGAAACGGTGTTATTGGGCTTATGGATTTTAATATTTTTGACTGAGTCATAACAGGGACGGTGATACGTAACGCCCGTTATGATCAGTAGGTGTGAATGACATAATGGGGACGGCGATATGTAACGCCCATTATGATCATTGTGTGTGTATTTCATATCGAGGATGACGATACGTAACGCCCGATATGAAATAAGTGTGTAGGAATCATATTGGGGACGGTGATATGTAACGCTCATTATGATTGGTGGTGTGTGTATGACATAACGGGGACGGCGATACGTAACGTCCGGTATGATTGGATTTACGAATATTATTTTCTGGGAAATGATGGATAGTTTTTATTGGAGTTTTATTGTGATTGAAATGGAATTTTAGCGTGTGTGGTTATTTTATTTATTTTGAGGAAGATGATTTTAAACTTCATGTATATAGTATCATGTTCATGAGTGATATTATTTGTTGTTGCATGAGTATATTTTATATCTTATTGTTTGGTTGGGTTGTACATACTTGCGATGCCATCTTGGCGTCGTAGTTTTTGGATATAGAGTTTTGTGGAGACGGAGCTTGAGGAGGCGACTCCGATGTTAAAGTATTTTTATTATAAATTGTTATCTTGGGAAATTGTTTTCCCTTTTTATAAATATGTATTTATATAATTTGTATTTCGGATGACTGTATTAAATCTCCTGTTTGAGAATGTATATTAAATTAGTTTGTAAATTAATTCCAAAAATTCTGGTACTTAGATATCGACTTCAAATATTCGCTGTTTTTATTTATACATGTTACGTGTTCACACACTTAGCACTTGACATTGGGGGTGCGTGACTCGTGTTGTCAGCATCCCGACGCCTCGATCCCCATATTTATTTTAAGGAAAATTTGATGGCGTCACAGTATAAGTATAGTACTAGTATATAGTATATTCTATATATATATATATATATAAGTAGCATAAGTAGTATGTAGTATATTAAGTAGTATAATGTTATAATATTAACTATTATATGATATATAATATAAGTATATTAAATATTATATGTATCTAATTATATTATAACATATTATAGAAGTTACTTACTATATAACTTGGTACTACTTATTATTATATGTATCTAATTATATTATAACATATTATAGAAGTTACTTACTATATAACTTGGTACTACTTATAATATTCTACTTTATTATACTACTTATATTATATATAATAATTAGATTTACTATTTAATTTGGTTTGAATTTTGAAGCTTCATGGTGACGTCCAAGCCTTTTGGGGTAGAAACGTCGATGTCTTTGTTTGCTTGGGAATCTGGTAAAATTGGTAATGCCGTAATGGTGGTAAACGCCAAATGAATGACGTTTGAAAATTAAAAGTCCTAAACACGTAAAATGAGTTGTAATGGCTTATTCGTTTGTTATATATACTATATTTAATATATTATATAATATACTATAATATATAGTATACAATATATTATATGATATTCTCTCTGTCTTTGTTTCCAAATCCTCCATGGATTCAAATATTTAGTGTTAAATATTTGAAACACTAAATATATATAATTTAAAATTTAGATGAGATTAGTTGGATATATAATTTTAAATTAAATCTAAATTATAAATTTATATAAATTATTTGGTTTGTTTAAATTAGATAAGTTATAAATTATAAGTTTGAATAAATTATTTCATTTTTTGTCTTTATATAATTTAGATAATATAAATTATAAAATTATATAAATTTTAAATTATATCTAAATTATATATAAATTTAAATTTAGATATTATATATGAATATTATAATTTACATTTGATTTAAAATAGTATGATTATACTATGAATTTAGATATGATTACAATTTAAATATATATAATTATTTAAATTTTGATTTTTGACTGCTTGTGTTAGCATAAAAGTCAATACCTACAATTCATAGTATAATATAATATGTATAATATTTACGTTTTTTGGTCTTTTATTTGTATATTTATATATTTATATTTTTTCATCTTTTATTTGTATGTTTATGTTTTTTGGTATTGACTGTACTCATGACTAGTTGTGTTTTGTATAATTAATTTAAATATTCATCATCTCTTTATTTTCTAAATTAGTTCTATTTAATTGAGTTACTTTCTAAGTCAATTATGATTTTTTAGTATTTATATTATTTAAATGCTATATTTATTCTACAAACTATCTAAATATATGCCTAAATTAATAAGTTATATAATTTTTGAAAATAAAAAAATAAAAAAATTAATTAACCGTTCGAACGGAGATTTAAGCCTTCGAACATAATTTCTATTCTCGCCAAAATTTAATTCATCTCACCCACCAAAATAACCATTCGAATGGAAACTTCAAACACCTAAAGTAACCATTTGAACGGTTACTCAAATTCTCTGTATAATTTTTTTCCTAACTCGCACATTTAACATTCGAATGTTAAAAATTACCATTCGAACAAAAATACAATACCATTCAAACGGTTATCGCTTCATTTAAACGGTTTTCTGTATTGGGAACCATTTTCTTCGTCGCAATATCATCCATTTGAACGGTAAGTTACTGGTTTGAACAGATTACACATCCATGAAGTTTTAGAAACGAAAATTTATTCTCATCCTAAAAAATCATATTTTGGGACGATTTTTATTTCGTCTCAAAATAATTTCATCCCAAAATACCAAATTTATTGTAGTGAATATGTCAACAAAAAAAGAAAGCATGCATATTAGGGACATAATCCAAAATATAGACTTAGAAACATGAGAAAGCAAACTCAAAAGCATATTAAAGCTGAACCTATGTGAAAAATAAAAATTAAAACAAGAAATATAGAAAATTACGAGCTGAATCTAGATAGGCTAGCATTTGCAATGATTGTTGTCTTTAAGTTTCTATCCAAAGAAGGCTGCATTGACAATGAAAGTAACATATGAGTTTTTTAATATAAAGACCCTACATTCATAATTTTTTTTTAAGAAAAGAGTACCCTATGTTCACAATGACAGTTTAATAATTTTCAACACTAACATGTACCGGAACACAATCATTTCAGCAAACCTGATTACAAAGTAGCATAACGTGAAAAAACTTGTTACATAGCAAATTAACAAAACTAAAAATCGTTTAAACCAGCCCCTGAGTTGGCTAGAATCTGAACCCTCCTCATGTGAAAATTCTTTAAAGTGCTATAGAAATGGTTTCACCATAGATTTCGCTGTGAAGAGGGGAAAAAACAAAAACAAAATGCATGTTGATAAATCATAATAAAAAACCATAATAAAAAACCATACTATCTAACCCAAACAAGAAAGAAATAAAAAAAAACCCCCACAATCCAATGCAAACAAGTCTGGCCATGTTAGACATTATACTTGCTTTGAGAACAAACTCTTCCCAAAATTAAGACAGGCATAATCATATCCAATTGACCACTTTTTCAAAGATAAATGTCCAATTTGTCATGATGTGTCACATATGCAGGTTTTACAACGATGTTAAATTCAATTATATACTCCAGCTAGGCATTCAAATAATAAATGGCACACATGCATCAGCCAAGCACAAATCCATGCATCCACAAGTTGCATGCTTTGACAAGCAATGAAGAATTAGAGATAAAAGTAAAAATATCAAGGCCAATGAAAACTAGGTTTATAAAATCCTTTAGCCTCAAATCCTTGAATGGTGGCCCGTGTCAAATAAAAGCAATGTAAATTCTATTAACAACTAAAAGTTCCATAGGTGAAAACAGAGGAGAATGGTAGATGGGTATAAAAAAGTACCCGATAAGATGCTGTTAATATAATGTTTGCACCGGCATCAAGGTAATCTAGGTGAAACTATTCAATGAAGCAAGAATATTCAAAAGAAATGTCACAGTCAATAAAAATTCAGACTTGTGAGAATCCAACAAGGGACCATGAATACCCACTCGTGGACAAGATAACCTGTACACATACATCTATTACATATGTATGTTTATGTATTTGTTTTCCATTGAGAATATGCTTGATTGTCCTATTAATATAACATACCTGACACAACTCTCTGCATTTTTTACTGAAGAACATTCTCTCTGCATTCTTCACTGAAGAACACTATCTTCATAAGGCTTTACCTGTTGAAGATACTCATCACTAAGTAAAGGTCACACGGATGATTCTATGTTTGTGTGAATCCCATTAAAATTTGAGGGTTAAATACAATTTCACTCTTTAAATTATCAAGCTGCATCTAAACTATCAAAATTTTGATATACTACACCGACGAATTTTACATGATAAATAGCATCATGTTCAAACATGTCTGTTAAGATAGATTTATAGTGGAAAAAGCTCATTGCAATCAAAATTAGGGCTGAGCAAAAATCCGAAAATCCGACTCCAACTCCGACTCCGACTCCGACTCCGCCCCGACTCCGCCCCGACTCCGACAAATCGGAGTCGGAGTCGGAGAAAAAACTCCGACTTTAATCGGAGTCGGAGACGGATTCGGTAAAGAAGTCATGCCGACTCCGACTCCGACCCGACTCCGACTCCGACATACCGACTCCGATTTGTAACCCGACTCCGACTCCGACTACGATTCCGACTCCGATTCCGATTATATATCCGACTCCGACTCCAACATTTTGCATATAATTTGTAAAAAAAATATATATCTATTTTTCATATATAACTATTAATTATTGTTTCCAAATAATTTACTCATAATAAGTCATATTAATTATTGTTTCTAAATAATTTACTCATAATATAATAGACATATATAATTATAAATACTAATATATTAAGAATTACTAATGTAATAATTTGTAATATTAATATATACAAAATTAAAGACTAACATATAACTAGTGATGTATTATAAACTAATAAATAGTAAAATATCATAATGTTGATAATTACTATTATATAATTTTAAATCTTAGACTATTACAACCATAGATTGATAATTAAATGAAATAATAGTATGTTGGATAATGTATAAATATCAATGTATGAGCCAATGTACATTAATAGTAATATTAATGTATTAATACCAATGTGTTTTTAAAGACTAACATATAAGTAGTGATGTATTATAAGTTAATAAATAATAAAATATCATAATGTTGATAAATGATAATTACTATTCTATAATTTTATAAGCACAAGCTTATTCAAAATAATTTCTTAATAATATAATAGACATTTATTAAGACCAAAGTTCAAATCTTAAATTCTAAACCCTTAATTTTAAATCCTAGACTATTACAACCATAGATTGATAATTAAATGAAATAATAGTATGTTGGATAATGTATAAATATCAATGTATGAGCCAATGTACATTAATAGTAATATTAATGTATTAATACCAATGTGTTTTTAAAGACTAACATATAAGTAGTGATGTATTATAAGTTAATAAATAATAAAATATCATAATGTTGATAAATGATAATTACTATTCTATAATTTTATAAGCACAAGCTTATTCAAAATAATTTCTTAATAATATAATAGACATTTATTAAGACCAAAGTTCAAATCTTAAATTCTAAACCCTTAATCTTAAATCCTAGACTATTACAACCATAGATTGATAATTAAATGAAATAATAGTATGTTGGATAATGTATAAATATCAATGTATGAGCCAATGTACATTAATAGTAATATTAATGTATTAATACCAATGTGTTTTTAAAGACTAACATATAAGTAGTGATGTATTATAAGTTAATAAATAATAAAATATCATAATGTTGATAAATGATAATTACTATTCTATAATTTTATAAGCACAAGCTTATTCAAAATAATTTCTTAATAATATAATAGACATTTATTAAGACCAAAGTTCAAATCTTAAATTCTAAACCCTTAATTTTAAATCCTAGACTATTACAACCATAGATTGATAATTAAATGAAATAATAGTATGTTGGATAATGTATAAATATCAATGTATGAGCCAATGTACATTAATAGTAATATTAATGTATTAATACCAATGTGTTTTTAAAGACTAACATATAAGTAGTGATGTATTATAAGTTAATAAATAATAAAATATCATAATGTTGATAAATGATAATTACTATTCTATAATTTTATAAGCACAAGCTTATTCAAAATAATTTCTTAATAATATAATAGACATTTATTAAGACCAAAGTTCAAATCTTAAATTCTAAACCCTTAATCTTAAATCCTAGACTATTACAACCATAGATTGATAATTAAATGAAATAATAGTATGTTGGATAATGTATAAATATCAATGTATGAGCCAATGTACATTAATAGTAATATTAATGTATTAATACCAATGTGTTTTTAAAGACTAACATATAAGTAGTGATGTATTATAAGTTAATAAATAATAAAATATCATAATGTTGATAAATGATAATTACTATTCTATAATTTTATAAGCACAAGCTTATTCAAAATAATTTCTTAATAATATAATAGCAATATTAATGTATAAACACTAATGTGTTTTTAAAGACTAACATATAAGTAGTGATATATTATAAGTTAATCATTAATACTATTGCACAAATTAATACTATTGCATAAAATATCATAATGTATCATAATACTATTGCATAAAATTTAAGGAATTTGTTTTATTTAGAAAACTTATAATTATTTAAAATTATTTTTAAATTCCATTTACTAACATAATTTGTTTCTTTAAAAATATTTAATAAACTTTCTTATTTAATTTTATAATAAAATAATATTAGTTCTAGTATTTATTTTGAATTAATTATATTATATTTTTACTTTTAATTATCTGTTTTTATTTAATTTATTTATAAATTTTTTATAAATTTAATATATACCGTTAGATCTAGGTTTAACCTAGATCTAACGGTATACATTATATACATATATATCGGATCGACTAAGGCTGAGGAAACCCCAATGCCCATTGCCCCCGCGCCCCTCCCCTGCTTCTCATGAGAGTCTGCGACCCCGAGCTGCATCTCTGCTTCTACGGACCCCGAGGCTCGAGCTGCTTCTCTGCTTCTCACTCGAGCTGCTTCTCTGCTTCTCACTCGAGCTGCTTCTCTGCTTCTCACTCGAGCTGCATCTTCATTTCAACGGACCCCGAGCTCCCCTGCGCACCTCAGGTCCTCAACGTCGATAGCCCATTCCCCGGTGCCTGCTTCAACCGTTCAAGATCAATACCCCGGTCCTCAACGTCGATAGCCCACAGGTTAGTTCTGTGGGTTTTCATGTTCAAATTTCTAATTGATTTCTGTTGGTTTCAACCCCGGTCCCCAATCATGATGCTCTGTGTGCGATTTCTGTTGGGTTTTCATGTTCAAAGTTCTGTGTGCTATTTCATTTTCGGTTAATATGGTCAATGCAAATCTCCTGGAAATAATTCATGAACTCTTTTGCCTCTTTAAGTAAAGTTACCATTAGCTGAGAAAGTTTCATACTCAATTTGTAAACTACGTACAACTCGTTCATCTTAGTATATATATCATACTGATGAGCATCAAATTGTGAACCTTCTGGAGCCACACCTGCCATAGCTGCACACAAAGGCAAAACATATACAGCAACTTCAGCATAAAGATAGAAGGAGGGCAAGAGGGAAAGAGAACCAAAACAGCAATAACATATGCAACTTGCAAGTTCCAAAATCAAGTCAGACTATAAATGTGTGTGAAAGAGATAACAAATATTAAAATCAAGATTTTGTAAAAAGTCTGAAGACAGAACCAATAAAAAAATAATAATACAAATTAGCAAACAGCGAAAACAATAGACAGAAGTCAGAATATGCAAATCCACAAGAAACAAATAAATAAATACAGAAGAAAAAAATTCTATTTTTTTTGACAAAACTGTAAACCACAAAATCAAACAAAAGCTTCACCATAAACTGAACATATGAAGAGTCAAAGAAAAAAAACACCTTATTTTTTCAAACCTACAATACAAAAACAAACAACATAAAAAATTATAAATTCTATTTTTTTACAAATCCACAAAGCACACAATCAAAAAACATCTAAATATGATCGTATTCTATAAAGTATTCTTTGTTAAGATAGAAACTCTGGATGCAATAATCATGAGGAGATCAATAATCACAATGCAAGTTTTCTTGCATTCAGTATGCTATTTCATTTTTTTTTTTTTTGCGCCTATACCAAATGCCCCAATTAATCCCAAACATAAGAGTAAAATCTGCTTCATTTTGCTGATGCAAAACAGTTCTCACATTTTCCATAAAACACTTATCAGGTTGAAAATATAGTGATATTGGAGTAAACTTCTGCCATACTACTTGAATATGAGAACAAAATAATAAAGCATGTGATCATCAGGTATTGATCATCAATATATTATATCAAACATAGTTGACTTCTATGAATTTGTGATGTGCATGATTTAATACAGATGGATTGCCTATAACATCATCCATGGTGATTGGTAACTATAACCTCCAATCATCAAATATATTATTGTTGTAGAGTAAGATATTCTTTGTTGCTTCAATCCAAAGATTTATAAGATATCTTCTATTTCTTTTTTTTTTTTTTTTTGAAGTTTTAAATCATGAATATTCAAGGCTCTGGAAGCACTCCTACATCCACCGCTGCATCATGTCCAGCAGGACCACCACCACCTCCCCCTATGGAAGAACCTCCATCTCCCATGATTGCAGAGTCTAATGAACAATTAGACTCTGCGACGGCCACTCAGCCCACTTCTAAAACAACCTGCTCTGCTCGTCAAAGAAATCCCCCCAAAAATAGATTTATTGTCTGGGATAACTTCACAAAAGATACAGATTGCGATCCTGATGAACCCACGTGCACTTGTAACCATTGTGGGAAACAATTTAAATGTCATCCTAAGAGGCAGGGTACCTCAGCATTGAAAACTCACGTTGATCTTTGCCCTAAAGGACCTAAGAAATGAAAAAATCAACAATTCTTGATCCCAGAGGCAAGAACTGATGGAGGGGAAGGGGAAAAGAAATTAGAGATGACCAAGTACAATGAGAAAAAAATTAGGGCTTCCCTAACTAGGATGGTGATTATTGATGAGTTGCCTTTTTCAGTTGTGGAAGGTGAAGGCTTTCGAGAATTTGTTAGATCTCTTGATCCTAGGTTTCCTATTCCTTCTCGTTTTACGGTAATGAGGGATTGCATGAGACTGTTCTTGAGAGAAAAGGATAGTTTGAAAAAAATGTTTTTAACTACTAAGCAAAGAGTGAGCTTGACCACTGACACTTGGACGTCTATCCAAAACATCAATTACATGTGTGTTACGGCTCATTTTATTGATAGTAGTTGGAAGTTGCATAAGCGGATAATTTCATTTTCTCGTATTGGTGATCACAAAGGGTCAACAATTGGTAGGGCTTTGGAGGAGTGTATGCTTGATTGGGGGATTGACAAATTGTTTACAATAACTGTAGACAATGCTTCCACTAATGATTCCGCTATTGATTGGTTGAAAACAGTTGAAGTTGGAAGATTGGAGTGTGTTGAGGATCATGCGTATATCCACATGAGGTGTACTGCGCATATTTTAAACCTTATTGTCCGAGAAGGTTTAAGCGAAGTTGATGAGTCAATCAGCAAGATCCGTAATTTGATTAGGTATGTCAAGTCTTCTCCTCAAAGACTTGCCACTTTCAAGACTTGTGTTGAAAGGTCAAAAGTTCCATGTCATAGTTTCTTATGTCTTGACGTACCCACTAGATGGAACTCAACTTTTCTTATGTCGGATATGGCTAGCAAGTATAAAAAAGCCTTACAACTTTTGCTTGATGATGACCCGTACTCAAGGGTTTATTTGTCTGAAGATGGGCATGGGAGAAAAGGATTGGGAGCTCCCGTGCATGATGATTGGGAGGCAATAGAGAACTTTTCGAAGTTCTTGGGAGTATTTTATAATGTCACAATGCGTCTTTCTGGTACATTATATGTCACTTCGAATCTGTTTTTTAAAGAGCTCGCTGGCATTCATAAAAACTTGATGGGTTTTTGCGAGAGTAACAATCGACACTTCAGTTCAATGGCCTTGAGAATGAAAGAAAAATATGATAAATACTGGGGTAATATTGAAAAAATAAACAGGTTATTGTTTATTGCTGCGATTCTTGATCCACGGTGCAAATTGGAAGCTCAAGAATATTGGTTCAAAAAAGCATTGGGTGAGGATAAATGTGAGGAATTTGTTGAAATCCTTAAGGATGATTTTACCCGACTATATGAACAATATGCAGAGTTCAATGGTGAGTACACTAGCATAAGTGGTCCTAGAGATGATGCTTCTAGTGCTCAGAGTGAAAAAAGGGATAGCAATAGCGTTATTGATGACGACACGGACATATACACGGATCTCCATAAAAACAAGAGTTCAAGTATGTTGGATACTAAGTCGGAGTTAGAACGGTATTTGTTGGAAGCTGTTGAGATCCCCTCACAGAGTTTTGATATTTTAATTTGGTGGAGGGTCAACTCTACCAAATATCCAATTCTTTCAATGATGGCGAGAGAAATCTTGGCCATTCCAATTACCACTGTTGCTTCGGAGTCTGCATTTAGCACGGGAGGTCGTATTTTGGATCCATTCCAAAGTTCTTTGGCTCCAAGAACTGTGGAGGCCCTTGTGTGTACGCAAAACTGGTTGAAGTCTACTCACATATGCTTGAGTCAAGATCATTTCGCTTTAATTGATGATGCAGAGAGTTATAAATTAGACTCAGGTAACATATTTCAAATTTAATTAAATATGTTAAATCACTTGATTTGTCTTTTTTTTTTTTTAATACTAATAGCTTATATTTTAATATGTTAATGTAGAATTGGTTACTAATATGGCGAACTTACTACATGAAGAATGAAGATGATTGAGGTTTGAGGTGCTTTGTTGTTGTTGAATTTGTGTACTTTTTTATTTGTTTAATTTTATTGTCTTATTTGTAAAAATTTATGTGGTATCTTATTTCCTTACTAATTTTGTTTTTTTTTTTCTTCAGGCACAGCCGCACAAGTGGGAAATTTGAAATGATATGTAATTTATAATTTGTATTAGTTATTTTGTTGAAATATGGAAACTATTGTTTGTTTGTTTTCTATTATTTATCTTTTGTTGTTGGATGATAATTTGAAATTTGGAAAGATAAATTGTGGAATGTGGATGATTGTGGAATGTGGATGAATCATCTATATGATGTGATAGATGACAAAATATAGATTTAATGATGGTACGTGATGGGTGTTGTTTGCATATCCAGGATGATGAAATATGGGTTCAATGATTAACCATGATAGATGATAGAATGGGTATTGTTTGCTTTTATTTTTTCTTGAAATGAAAAAATAGTATGGTTACTACCATCAAGTTATGTATTTAGTTAATTTGTAATAATATTTTTATTTTGTAATTTCTAATATTTGGTTTTGATTATGTATATTGTATTGTTAATTTGTAAGAATGATTTTATTTTATTATTGACATTTGACTTTGGTTTTGTAATTTTAATTGGTTGGAATTTGTAATTTTGGACTTTTGGCTTTGTATTTCATTATGTAATGATATTGAAGTCCAACTTCGATTTATTATAGTTTGAAATTGTAAAATTGAAATGTCAAATGGGTTAAAAAAAATTCCAATACAAAAGTCCAACAAAAAAGTCCAATTCCGACTCCGTTCTGACTCCGCTCCGACAAAGTCGGAGTCGGAGTCTGATTGGAGTGTATAGAAGTCGGAGTCGGAGGATTCCATTTCCGACTCCGACTTAGACGGTGCTCAGCCCTAATCAAAATAGCAACAAAATTATAATGGAAGAAAATCTCACATTATAAATGCTATAAAACTATTTGCTGTGAGATCCCAGATTTATATGTATTTTCACATATTGTTTTATTCTTATTATTGATTATTTTAATTTATTATAAAAATATTATCGGCTATGTTTTATTTGTTTAAAATAATTGTTTGAGCTATTAATTTGTTAATATTAGTTTTACATTACTTTTCTTATCAATTCTAATGTTAGATAATTATTTTAATGATTGGAATTAAATTCTTTTATTTTATTATGTGATTTTTAATTGATGAGCTTTTTTTATATTAATTATTGTTTTGTAATTAAATTATGCTGTGGTTTAATTTTTTTTATTGATTGGACTTTAAATATTTTATTTATTGATATTGCATTGTAGTATTTTCAGTCGGTTTTTATTTAATTTGTGGTGCTCTTTTTTCTAGTTGAACTTCTTCTTCTTTTTCTCTTTTTTTTTTTTTTTTTTTCTTTTTCTTTTCTTCTTCCCTGCTTTTTCACCCCAGCCTCGCGTGACCAACGCCCCCCCCTCTGTTTTGTTGTTCGGCCTTAAGCCTAACCCATCTCCACCGCCAACTTCCATGCCTCACCGCTGATATTGCCTTGACCCCCTGCCACCGGCGAGCACAACCCCACCGGTGTCGCACCTCACAGCGACCCCTAGTCGTCACGTGAGTATCAAACCTGAAATGGGTAGTTTTGTTTTTCCTCCATTTTTTCGGCACCACCACCGGCCGTCTTGGCCCACCACCACCACCATTAGACTCTCCACCCTCCGGAATACGAAACCCACCACCGGTAGCCACCACAGCTCCTCCCTTCCTCCTCCACCTGAAATGGGTCTTCAAATGGGTTGTTCTTCGCCGCACCGCCGTCTGGCCACCGTAGGCCTCACCACAGCCACCAAAACACTCCCCTGCATTAGCCGACCACCCCCTAGCTCAGCTCCTCCATCCGTGGCCCCACCTTCCATGTATGAGCATAAACCCGAAAATGGATTTACACCCATTTTGAGCCGATTCGCCACTTTCTGGTGGTTGCACCACCACACCACCACCTCCATGAGATTCTCCACCTTCAATGAGTATTTTCCTAAATTTTGGTGTCAAATCGAGCACTCTAGCCCAACGTACAAAGTAACTCGCTGTGAACGCTGTGGACTGGTGTTTACTGAATGATCCGATTTTTACTCGCTGTAAGTACTTACCAAACGAAATTTTAAGATTTAAATATATTTTTGCATTAACATCTATGCATTGGTTGATGTTGGTATTTGTTGGTTGATTGAGTTTATTGACTATTGGATATTTTGTACATGGGGATATGTATTGTGAAATTGCACGGTCGTTCATGTGTATATATGATATTTGAAGTTTTTATGTGAAACTTGAGTTATGGTATTTTAAAATGATCTGTTTGAAGGGTTTTATAAGTGAGAAACAGTATTATTGGGTTTATGATCAGTGGGTGTGAATGACATTTCGGAGACGGCGATACGTAACGCCCGTTATGGTCATTATGTGTGTAACTCATAATGGGGACGGTGATACGTAACGCTCATTATGATTGATAGTGTGTGGATGACATATCGGGGACGGCGATACGTAACGCCCGTTATGATTATTGTGTGTGTATTTCATAACGGGGACGGCGATACGTAACGTCCATTATGATTGATAGTGTGTGGATGATATATCGGGGACGGCGATACATAACGCTCGTTATGGTTATTGGGTGTGTATTTCATATCAGGGACGGCGATACGTAACGCCCACTATAAAATAAGTGTGTATGAGTCATAATGGGGACGACAATACGTAACGCTCATTATGATTGGTGTTATGTGTATATCATATCGGAAACGACGATACGTAACGCCCGCTATGATTGGATTTACTGATATCTTTTTCTAAGAAATAATAGATGATTTTATTGAAATTTTATCGTGGACCAAAATGAGATTTTGGCGTGTGTTATTTTATTTATTTTGAGGAAGATGATTTTAAGTTTCATGTATACGGTATCATGTTCATCAGTGATATTGTAGTTGTTACATGAGTATATTTTATATCTTGTGATTTGGTTGGGTTGTACTTACTTGCGATACCATTTTGGCGTCGTAGTTTTTGGATGTAGAGTTTTGTGGAGGCTGAGCCTAAGGAGGCAACTCCGCTGTTGAAGTATTCTTATTATAAACTGTTATCTTGGAAAATTATTTTTCCCTTTTTATAAATATGTATTTGTATAATTTGTATTTCGGATGACTGAATTAAATCTCTTGTTGGAGAATGTGTTAAATTAGTTTGTAAAATAATTCTAAAAAAATTCTGGTACTTAGATATTGACCTCAAATATCCACTATTTTTATTTATGCATGTCACGTGTTCACACACTTAGCACTTGACGTTAAGGGTGCGTGACCCGTGTTGTCAGCATCCCGACGCCTCCATTTCCGTATTTATTTTAAGGGAAATTTGGGGGCGTCACATTTGCTCTAACCAAAAATAGAGTTATAACAAAGCACACTTTTTCTTCTGATAGAAGAAGGGATATTTTGACTTTGCTCACATTTTCTCAAAGAAATTCTTTATGTTTTTAGTATCTAAAACAAGAAATATTTTATGGTACCTCATTTCCCTTCATTCTTTACTGGTATTTGTAGACTCAAAATGAAAAAAAAAAATAGAGATATAAAGAGGGTTGTTAAGGTTGAGGAGAATCGATAAGACATTTGGCACTCCAGAGAGGGTTGTTAAGGTTGGCTTGATTTACAGTAATGAAACTAAGAGAGATAATTAGGGCAAAATCGAGAGTGGAAGAAATGGATGAACCAAGAGAAATTTGATAGGGAAAATACTATAATGGAGACTGAGTGGAAAAACACACACACATATATCTTTTACCTCCAAAAGCCACACAAAGAAAAAGAGGAAATTGATTCAAACTATAGGAAAATAACTCATGGGACAAAATTGAGAGAGGGAGAGTTAGAGAAACTGACAAAGAGAGGGAGAGAGCTTACTAGACAACGGTAGTGCAATAGTGGGGCAAAACATATCGAGTTTGGACTAAAGTCGCGGCAATGGTGGGCTTCGCAGTTGCAGGGAGAGAGAGAGAGAGAGTATCGGGTTTAAAGGAATAAGGAGGGAATTATTGTTTTTAATTTAAAGCTTATTTGCGGTGAGAAAATGTCGCCG